>CM028681.1:36038582-37373582 GCA_016760335.1 Gastrodia elata
AAATGCTGTTAGTTAATTTAAGTGATTTAAATGCTATCGTTTCTTCAAATGAAATCTTATATTGCCATTTAGTTATGAGATACAAATGCTGCCATGTATCATATAAGATTCAATGCTGCCATCTTCTTATACAAGATCAAAAATGATCAAATGCTGCCTTTTATTCTAAAGTAAGATCAAATGTGATCGTATGCTGCCTTTTATTCTAAAGTAAGATCAAATATGATAAAAAATTACCTTTTATTCTAAGGTGAGATCTATAGGATCGTATGGGATCAAATATTATGACTTCTTTTATTAAAACCATATGTGGCCAATTATATAAATAAAAGAATCAACTGATCATGTGGGATCTAATATTGTCCTTTATATTATTTGAGTTAAATTAACTTCTATCATTAAATGCATTGTAAGAAATAAATGCAGGGCTAGAATTATGTTTAAATGATTTTTGTTTCTGTTATATATAAATTCTAAACTAAATACTATTATTCTTTGCAAGTTAAGTTATAAACTAATATTAAAAGAAATGCCGAACCAAATGCCATTACTTATTGCATATTAAGTCAAATGATACTGCCCCTGCAAATTGCTAAATTAATTACTGCATCTCTTATTATTTTTCATAAATATTCAATTTAGGATATATAAATCCTAGGTTAGCAAATTGCTTCATTTTATTTTTTCACACTAAAATTATTAGTACTGGAAATAGCCAATCCCATGTAACGAATTGACTTATAAATTGATGTTTTTTACAATTGTTGAAATTAGAACTGGAAATAGCCAATCCCATGTAACGGATTGACTTATAAATTATGCTCGAGATACAGATCTCTCCCGGCCTGACCAATGAGCACATGAGGAGCGCTTTGGCGTGGGTCACTTCAGTCAAGTGACCCGAAGGCATGACATAACTAGAACTGAAAACCAGCCATGCACTACTCATGTTTGTTAATTCTGAACGAGGAATGTTGGCTAGGCCTCTCTCCCAGTTTGTATTTTCATGGATAAGCTCTGTAATGAGATCATAGGGATCATAGTGAGATTCCAAGAGTTATAAGTAAGAGCAAGAATTTATCTCCCATAACCCATAGAATTGCTTGATTTGAGTAATCCCAAAGGTTACTACCTTACCTCTAATGAAGACTATCCATCCGGCCGCATTTATTGCATTAGCGTACACTTCCCCGGACAATAGTTGGGAAGGTGGGAGATTTTTTTGTTACTATCTCTCTCCATCCCCTAGGGTAAATTTGCTCAATCAAGACGGCAAGTAATGCCCAAAGCTCTTTTCAGGGATTAACTTCTGCGGAGAGGTAGTGGAGTAGAAACGGTGCTCGGCTTCAGCGGAGGGGAACCTCTTTTTGTTGAAGGTTTCATTGAATATGAATGCCTCAGTCTCCTTCTTGGGATAGACTTCTTTCTGGAAGACATGATGGAGGTTTGAAAAGAGAGCATAAATTTTGAAGCAAGAAAATCAAGAGGTGCAAAGAATCACCCCCTACCTTTCCTTAAATAGCCTAAGCAATTAAAGGCAAGAGAATCATAGTCAAGTGGTCTTCCCCATGCCATAAATGTGACAATCCAAGTGAACAGGGGGTAGCTTTAACAGCATACACCTTTTTGACTACATGGGAAACCCAAGGATATTACTTTTTTGACTGCATGGAATCCTACGTCATTAGAATTGCCACAGTTGGAGCAGATCGTTGTAGCGCGCTGCAGCGCGCTGTAACTGTCGAGCTTCTGAAACTCTGTCACTGTAGTGCGCTATAGCGGTTTGAATTTTGATATATAACTGCTGCAGCGCGCTGTAGAGATTGAGTTTTATTAACTCAATCGCTGCACTGCGCGGTAGGGCAAAAAATATTATTTATTTATTTATGAATTTTTTTTTATCTTGGGTTGCCTCCCAAGAAGCGCTTAGTAGCTAGATTTGTTAAAGATCAGATATTGGGGTCTAGAGGTTTTTCCTTACACAAACTTAAGGCATTCGGGTGAGCACAACCCTTAACTGTTCTCGAACCTTTGTCCTCTCTGCTTTCTCTCATGGAATCAACCCTTCCAAGCTCTAACTCATGGGGGATCTTCTTTTTCCTTTTTCCCCTTCTTATTTTTCTTCTTCTCACACCCTCCTTACTCCCCATCTTCGAGGAAGAGTTGGAGCTATTTTTCGAATTTTTCTCTCCTAGAGTTAGATTTTCAAAAACATTATCAATCTTAATTCTTTCTTCTCTAACTTTTCTCCTCACCTCATCCTCCATCTTTCTTTGTTTAAAACAGGTGGGCTTAAAATCAATCAGCTCCGATCTCCCTTTAATCTTAACACTCATCATCCCGCGGCCGATGCCTATAATTGCCTTAGTACTCATAAGAAATGGTCACCCAAATATAATAGTGGAGTTCTTGTTCCATTTGTCCCACTCACACACAACAAAATTAGTTGGAACAATGAAATTCTCCAATCCTACAACAACATCCTTAACAATTCCTAGAGGGGTCAGGGATTCAAGTTTTCCAAATTCTAAAATCATGGAGGTGTACTCCATTCCACCTACCTTTAGATGTTCATATATATGGTAGGGCATGACATTGATTGAAGCACCAAGATCACACAAGGGATCTAACAGTACTTCATTTTTTATTACGCAAGGAATACACAATCTTCCGGGGTCATCACATTTTGAAGCTGTGAGCTTCTCATATTCGGTTCCTGTCACCCCTTCTCTAGTCTTTAGCTCATGTTTTATAGCACTAAAATTCTCAGTTGTGCCTCCCCCATGCACCCCTTCATAATGAATCACACTTACTAACTCCCTTAGATTTACTTTAGTGGAACTGGGTAGAGCTCCTTGCTGTCAAATGATCAGCTGCTTGGAGATCTGCCCCAGTTTGGTCTCAATGCTTCTAAGGGATGCATCTATTCCTTGGATGGATGCATCATGGCGGGTGATTGTAGCTTTAGTGCAACGTATGAATTGAATTGTTTCAGCTTTAAAGGAGTTAAATGCTCCTTCCAAAATTGAAGGGTTATGGTTATGATTGTTTCCATTATTAAGGCCCTGTTAATTCGATGAACTCCCCCCATTATGATTTCTGTTATTATTGTTGTACTCCATGAGAAATTTGGGTGGTTTTTCCACCCTGGGTTGTAAGTATTAGAGTAGGGGTTGTTCATAGTGTTATTATTTCATAAATAGTTAACTGGTTCTGTGTTTGATTGCACAAAAGGATTATTCAAGTTGCAATTTTCGCTATTGTGTCTACCCCCGCATAACTCACATTGTATTTCTTGAACAATGTTAACATTCATTTTCTCAATTCTTTCATTTAAGGTGAGGATTTCTTATTGCAGTACCATTATTTGATTTGATTCATTTATTTTAATAGATTCCTTTTTTAGATTTTTGGAAGTCCATTGGTAAGCATTGTTCGCCACTTCTTCTAAGAGGTCATAAGCCTCTTCTTGGGCTTTACTGCTAATCGAGCCTTCGGTGGCCGCATCAATGAGAGTTCTTATTGGAGCGTTCAAACCATTATAAAAGGTTTGAACTTGCATCCATAAAGGAAACCCATGATGTTGGCATCACCTTAAGCACTTCTTAAAATGATCCCATCCATCGTAGAGTATCTTACCTTCTAATTGAGTGAAGTTGGTTATCTCAATTCTCAGCCGAGCGATTTTCACCGGAGGGAAATATTTAGCTAAGAATTCCTTAACCAAATCATCTTAAGTCTGGATCGAGTCACTCGGGAGAGAGAGCTGAGCCAACTTTTGGCTCTTTCTCTTAATGAGAATGGAAATAGCCTTAATTTAACCGCATCTTTAGAGACGCCGTTAAATCTGAAGGTGTATTAAATTTCAAGGAAGGTTGAAATGGGTTAGTTAGGATCTTCAGTGGGTAATCCCCCAAACTAGTTATTTTAAACCATACTCAGTGTGGAATGTTTGATCTCAAAATTGTTAGCTTCAATAGTATGGGGGATTCACCTAACAGTGGGTACTGCATAGTCTCTCAGTGCTCTTCTCCTCGGCTCTCCTAAAGGTTCTCCAAGATTTTCATTAAAATTTTCCATATCAGCTTCTTGATTTAGCAGAATATTTTGTTCTCTTCTAGCTTGTAAATATGTTCTTTCAATTGCTTGATCAAAAAGATATTCAGTTCAAATTCTTCTATTCATGCAAGATAGAAATTAACCTATCAAGAACAAATATCAGTAACGTTTAATAATTCAATAAACTCAAATACAAGAAAAAAAAATAGAAAAGTAATTCGTTAGCACTTATAATTACAAAAGCAAAAATTAAAATTATATGCAGAGAATTTGCTTAAATTACTATTTATTGATAGCTTCTCCATAAAACAAAATAAGTACCAATTCCCCGGCAACGGCGCCAACAACTTGACAGACTTTAATTACGTCTGCGCTTGCACGCAAGTGTACGTGGTCTGAAGTAATAATTTGGAATGCGAGTTCCAAGATTTATCGTCCTCATGGAATTGGGTGTTCTGTTACTAAGGTATATCTACATTCAAAAATATTTAAGCTATGCATATTTTATTAAATTGGTTCCTAAACAGGCACAACAATTCTTAGTAGAAGAATACTATGATAAAAGGAGAGGAGAGTCGGGTCTCTCCCACATGACATGTTAGATGACTTATGTATGATGATTCCTCAAGCATTCCCTTTTCTGGTTAATTTTTATTCAAGTGCACATTGTCATCCTTAGAGTTTAACTCCAAGATTTACGAGTTCAACTCTTGTGCTTAAAATGAACACACAGTCGATTCTATTTCAGCACAAAGACCCTTATAAGATTTTTAGATTATTTGGTTTCCTCTCATTTTTTGATCATAGAAATGAGGGTTGTTCAATTAATAATATACAAGCATTAATCCCACTAAAAGCTTCATATGCATCATGCACATTTTAGATAGTGGAGTAATTTCATTTGGGCACAATGATTATATCACCTCATCCATGAGCACTCAAAGAATCCCCTCCATCCCATCACGTATGCTGAGCAATGGAGTATATTTAGTGGGTCTTAGCATGACACGCTTCAACTCTTTAGTTGAGCATAGATCTAGGTGCATTAGGCTCAAGAACTTTCTCACATAATTCTAAGCACTTATGCATTAATGATTATAGCTCTAAACTAAGGGTGAGCTATGGAGCACAAGACTTGTTTTTAGTCTTGATGTCATTTAGTCCATTATCATTTGGACCACATTCAAGTCCACAATAGTCCTTTACACTTCTTTAACAAGTCATTTAATTCATAAATTTTATTAAAGCTAGAGGAAATTTTCATACAAAAGTCTCTTTCAATTCATGTAAGATTGCCCCAACCCTCCCCATGGGAAGTTTAGCTCTCTATTACACAAGATATTAAGAAGAACACATACATGGATAAAGAGCCTTTCATGATCAACTAAGAAAGACAACGATAAGAGTTAGAGAGTACTAGGAATGTTCCTTGATGGAGTTCCTTAGATTTGATCTTCTTCTTATTCTTGGTTGCTTCTCCTAGGTCCGTAGTGATGCCTTTCTTCCTTCTTCTCTTTAGTAATAGGAGTCCTTCTTCCCTTGGAGAGTTCTCCTTCTCTTTTAAAGTAACTCTCTCCTTACTTAGGATGTTAGTGAGCTAAGTTGGGAACCTCTCTTATATCAAGAAGAGTTGAATTTATAGAGGGGCTACCTTCCTCTTCCTTTCTTTTTAAATTTTGCATTTCCTTCTTAAGAAATCTGCTGTCATTATTTCAAATGCAATTTGAGGGGTGAAGTGACCTCTACTTTTCCATTCTTTAGTCTTTACATCACTTCAAAATATCAATTCACCATTAAAAATAATTATGCTGTAGAAGGGATGATGGCTTGGAGACAAGGGGTAGGTTAGGGGTCTTGTCCCAGCCTCATTTAATGCACCTGTTCACACAAAATTTTGGCGCACCGCTGCAGTATGCTGTAGCGCGCTGTGGTGCACTATAGCAGTTTAAATTTTGTGAAATGGTCCGCTATAGCGCGTTGTGGCATTTCGGTTTGTACATTGATGGGCTGTTATAGCGCGTTGTAGCGTGCTACAGCGCCAGAATTTTGCCAATTGATCCGCTGCAGCGAGCTATAGCACCAGAGCTTTGCAAGTTGGTCCGTTGCAGCACGCTATGGTGTTAGAATCTCGCAGATTGATCCGTTGCAGTACGCTATAGCGCCAGAGCTTCGCAAGTTGGTTCGTTGTAGCGCGCTATAGGGTCAGAATTTTGCCAGTTGATCCGCTGCAGTGCGCTATAGCGCAAAAATTTTGCTGGTTGATCCGCTGTAGCGTGCTATAGCGCCAGAGCTTCGCAAGTTGGTCCGCTGCAGCATGCTATGGTGCCAAAATCCCACAGGTTGATCTGCTGCAAGCGCGTAGTAGCACCAAAATTTTGCCAGTTGATCCGCTGCAGTGCGCTATAGCGTCAGAGCTTTACAAGTTGGTCCGCTGTAGCGCACTATGGCCCCAAAATCCTACAGGTTGATCCGCTACAGTGCGCTGCAGTAGATTTCTTCTAAGATATTTAGAAATTGTTAAGAATTATTTAGACTTTGCTGGGTAAGCCATTTTTCCCGAAACATAAGCAAAATTTGATTCAGGAATCAGTTTCAATATGAAAATGAATATAATTTTCCTTTATTTAGGATATAAATTATGGAGTTATCAATGCTCGTTTTCTTGAGTGTCGCATCGCTCCACCGCCGATCTTAATATAATTGTAACCTTTGCGCGCGGTGATGGGGCGGGGCACTACAGTTAGTATCAGAGAAATATCATAAATTGTCAGATAAGGAGTTTGTTCTTATCTACTTTATGATCTATTCTCTGTATCAGATCAAGTTCACAAGTTACTAAGTGTAATGAAAAGCAAACATCTAAACGTTCATTAAGTTATCTCAAAAAGGAAAGGGTTGACTATGTCTTGGATGCTGACACTCTAAGAATTTAACACACATAATAATTTGATTAAAACTATGCATTTTTAATACCAAAAAGGACATCTTTGGATTTGAACAAATGTTGAAAGTAATATAAATGAAATACTTATAAGTTGAGTTATTTTAGGAATGGAACACTCGCAGTCAACATTTTGGTTCTACCTTAAGAGGTTTGACGACTACTGGGTAGATGACCTCCGAGATGGCCAGATCTACGGAAGGGTCATCGATGGAGTGTCACCTCGAGGAGTTGAGGTGCTAGATAAAATCCTTATCAACTCATCCTTTGTAGGCACCAGGTTTTCAGCACTCGCAAGAGAATGGTTGGATCGCGTTACTACCGCACTTCGAGAGATAGCCTGTCCGGAGGAGTATCATCTGGAGATCGTAGAGATCCTAATGAGGGGATCAACAAGTGATTGGTGGTATTGGGTTTATAGGAGATTAGCTTGGAAGAGTCACATAGTCACATATGATGACTTATGCACTGCCTTTTGGGTAGAGTATTGTAACTAAGATTTCAGAGATCTTATTATGTCATTTTCTTTATCTCAATTATATGTTTTGTGGATCCATGTATCCTCTCTTTTGAGAAAGAAATGAATGAATGAAAGTATAGTAAAATTTTATGTTTCTGAATCCTTACTTGCATTTACAGTAATGAATCTTGGATCTCTATCTGCTCCTGCTCCGATCAAGAATACGGTCTCGTCATCAAACGGACCCGAAGGATCAAACCCCATGGCTAGTCTTGTAAAAGCCTTAATTGAAAGCAATGCACATCAAACGCAAGAAACACGCACTTGATTCTCTCTATCAGACAACAACTTGCACCCCCATCAGGGTCTTCACACTTTACTGGCAATGGGATCCTTCACAACTTCCTTTGCCTCAAGACCCCCACATTCAATGGAGCCTTAAATTCAATGGACACAGTAAATTGGCTCCAGATTTCCTAGAAGAACCTATCCAGTATCAAGTGCCCTAACTCTAAGGCCACTCGTTTGGTTACTCACATATTCTAAGAAGAAGCCGAATATTGGTGGGAGAATGAACGAAATAATAAGTTCGCTGACTACGAAATAGAGGATATTCCATGGGATATGTTTTTGGAAGCATTCTGTGAAGCATTCATACCCACATCATCTCAAGTAATCCTGGATGATGAGCTCCTCCATCTCACTCAAGGCAGCAATTCAGTGTTCGATTACTAACAGGAATTTTGGAGATTGTCATGCTTTGTTCTGGATCTAGTGAGGATAGAAGCGTCTAGATGCCATCATTTCTTAAAGGGGTTAAGAGACTCTATTAAAGCCCACTTAGTCTCCCGTCAGATCAAGACACTGACTGAATTAATCGAAGCTGCCCATTTACAAGAAGGATTCCAAGGTTAATTGAACTGGAAGAGGAAGGCAATAGTTATCCAACCACGGAAAGAGCATTTTGGTCATCATAAGATGGAAAAAGTCTATAACATGGAGACTAAACAATCCCAACCTCAAAACCTAGAGTGCAAATGATTGCTTCTATATGGAAAATGCTACCACTTCGATGGTGTATGTTTTACTTGTGGTCAAAGCGGCCACCATTATTTCGACTGTGATGCTAAGAGCACAATCGACAGAGTGCTCATCAATCACTCCCATCATAAGCAAGCATTCCGTGCACAACCAAGGAATAGCCGAGAGCGTGCTCCTACTATAATGCCAGCTTCAACATCAAACTCGTAAGCAATCGTACCAGCATAAAAGCCAAACCAAGATTGTCAGGGTCAAAGGCCTCAGAACAAGCAACCCGCAGCACCTGCAAGGGTATTTATGTTAACTCATGCCTTTGCCCTTGAGAACAATGATGTGGTGTCAAGTACGCCTTAAATTAATTCTTATTCATTCATTTTTGCTTCGCTATTCGATATTTTCAGTTTTAGTAATAAATACCTTAACATAATCATTATAATAAGCACCTTAATAATAGAGGACAAATCTTGTAGTAGCCTTTTTGATACGGAAGCGAGTCATTCATTTGTATTGGAAAGTTGGGCTAAACATCTTAAGCTACCATCTTATCACTTAACAAACTCATTATGCATTTGGTTACCTTCCGGAGCCCGTATGCAATCCCAACAGTTTTGCAAGTTAAATATCCCTACCAGTAAGCAAAAATATGAAGCCAAATTGATCATCTTGCTAATTGCAAATTTTGATATAATCCTGGGCATGAACTGGCTAAGCCAGCAAGCTTCAATTAATTGTCAAAAGAAGAAGTTCACATTCGGCAGTGGAAATATGTCGTAATCTTTCATTGGCAAATTTAGCATGTAAGTGTCGCTAATTAACGCGTTGAAGGAGGAAAGGTTAGTTAAAAAGGGCTACGATGCATATCTCATAAAAATATTGGGAGAAAAGAAAGAAGTCGTGCCCTTGTCAGAGAATCGAATTGTTTGAGAATTTCTCGACGTTTTTCGCGAAGACCTACCCGGTCTTCCTCCAGTTAGAGAGGTAGAGTTCGCAATCGAATTAATTCCCATAACTCAACTGCTGTCAAAATTTCTGTATCGCATGGTGATGTAGGACAGGGGTGAGGACATGTAACATAATCAAATTCACCAATTAATTAATAAAATTAACCTTGCATATTTAAGTTACTAGAAGATATGCGAGTGGGCTTGTTAAGAATAAAGAGAAGTGTTGTAAGCGTTCACAAGTAATGAGAGCTAGGATTAAACGAGCACACTTGTAAGGTAGGAGGAAAGAAAATAAAAATAAATGAAGAAGTTCTTACGGGGGCCTTATAATCGAATATGCCGCTTACGATAAAGAAGATTAACTTCTACGAGCAATCCTTCGCCGCAGATCGAACCTTCTTTCCTTGGAATTCCTTCTCCAAGAATTGCAAACCACACCTCAAGAAGTCCTTCTCTTAAGAATGAAGCTCACATAATATAAAGAAGAAGAGAGTATTTTTTTATATCACTTGCAATGCCATAATACATGTGAGGGTGGCCAATTTATAGTCATAAAATACATACCAAATGACCATAAAAACCCTTAACCAACCTCTTATGAAGGACTAAAGTGTCCTTTCCTCTAAAAGACCAAGAAAATCATATACTTACTCCCTCATGAAGGACTAAAATGTTTTTTCACATAAAATGACCAAATAAACCATAAACCAACTCTCTCATGAATGACTAAAGTCTCCTTTTACATAAAAAACTCACATGACAATATATGGGCTAGGGTGAAGGCCCATTTATGGAACAAATACAAAAGCCCATAGGACTCAAAAATAGAAAAATAAAACATAGTACTATTAAACTAATTTATGATCTGGCATGTCGATGATGATTTCGTTGATACCCTGCATCAGCACTCCCCGGCTTTTAAGGATTCACCTCTGGTGAATGATGCTCATTATATTCTTAAAGTAGATCTGAATCAAAGTTGCTATAGTTCTTCATGTGTCAACCAAGAGTCTTCTAAAGGTGAAAGGCCTTTCCATCGAACGAGATATATTTGAACCCCACCATTAGTACTAGCAATTATTTGATCATCAAGTATTTGGGACGGATGATGAGAACAGAGGCGATGAGTCGGTAGTGGCAATGGTAATATTGGTTCTTTGTTTTGTGGTTCCTGCAGGTTAGTAACACAAGTAGAGGCATCCAATATATTGGAAGAAGCATAATCATGGTACAATGTAAGGTCTGCCACATTGAAAACTGGAGATATTCCAGCATCATTCGGAAGATCAACTTCATAAGAATTTTCATTGACTTTCCTTAATATCTTAAAAGGTCTTGCTCGCCTAGCATTCAACTTTTTGAATATTCCTATTGGAAATCTCTCAGATCTCATCCTTATTAGCACCTTGTCACCTTCTTGAAATTCAACAATTTTTCTTCGCTGATCTGCATTAATTTTATACTTATTGTATGTAATGGTTAATTTTTGTTCAATTTCTTGGTGGAGATCATGCATGCTTTGAGCAAATGATGATGCAAACTCACTAGCTCTATATGTTATGGGAAGATCAATTAAGTCGATTGGTTTTCATGGCTCATAACCAGTTACAATTTAAAAAGAACTTTTACCAATAGATCTATTAATTGAACTATTATAAGCAAACTCACCAGTGGGTGATATAAGATCCCAGCTAGCAGAATGGTATGAGATTAAGCATCTAAGCAGATCTCCTAAGTTTCTATTTACCACTTCTGTTTGACCATCTATCTGTGGATGATATGCTGTCGAAAAATGAAGTTTTGTGCCTAGTTTCTTCCAAAGTGTCTTCCAAAAATAACTCATAAAGCATACATCTCGATCAGACACAATTATTTTAGGTAAACCATGTAACTTGACTACTTCACAAAAAAATAATGTCACAACATGTGATGCATTGGAAGTTTTATAGCATGGAATAAAGTGTTCCATCTTAGAAAATTGATCAACGACTACAAGAATAGAGTCATAGTGTCGTGTTGTGCGTTGTAATCCTAGTATAAAATCCATACTTATGTCTTCCCAAGGTTTATGAGGAATGGGAAGAGGAGTATAGAGTCCAGAATTATTCTGCTTTCCCTTTGCAAGTTGGCATACACGACATCGAGAAACTATACGAGCAACATCTCTTTTTAGACTAGGCTAATAAAATTGATCTTGAATCATTGCAACAGTTTTGTCACGCCCAAAATGTCCTGCAATTCCTCCTGCATGTAGCTCGTCAATGAGAAAAGTACGAAGAGAAGAATCAAGAATGCAAAGGCGTGTGCCATAAAAAAGATATCCATCTTGAAATTGGTAATTTGAATCAATAACTTGCCCCCTTTCAGATAATGAAGAATAAATTTGACCAAAATCTTTGCATGTAGAGTAATGAGAAATGATTTTATCAAACCCAATTACTTTTACTTTTATTGTATGTAAAAGGAGAAACATGTGACTCAAAGCATCTGCGACTTTATTCTCAATACTGACCTTATGCTTTAAAACAAAAGTGTATTCCTGTAAATATTGAACCCATTTAGCATGACGAGCACTTAACTTTTTTTGAGAGTTTAAGTATTTAAGGGCTTCATGATCAGAGTAAAGAACAAATTCACGAGATAAAAGGTAATGTCGCCAGTACCGTAGAGTTTGAACAACCGCATAAAACTCACGATGATATGTGGAATATTTTTGGCGGGCATCATTTAACTTCTCACTGAAAAAGGCTATCGGATGGCCTTCTTGTTTAAGCACTCCACCTATTCCTACCCCAGAAGCATCACATTAAACTTCAAAAACTTTATCAAAGTCTGGCAGCTTCAATATTGGTGGACTAGTGAGACGCTCTTTTATTTCAGTAAAAGCCTTAGTGGCTACAGAACTCCAATTAAAATCACCTTTTTTTAGGCATTGCATGATAGGTGCCATGATGGTACTGAACCCACAAATGAACCTTCTATAAAATGTGGCCAACCCATGAAAACTCCTAACATCATGAATGGATCTTGGTGTAGGCCATTATTTAATTACTTTTATCTTTTCAGGATCAGCTGAGACTCCATGGTTTGAAACAACAAATTCTAAAAATATGACAGATGAAATCATGAAAGAGCATTTCTTCATATGAATATAAAATTTTTCTCGACGAAGTGTTTCAAATACTTTTCTTAAATGACTTAGATGTTCTTCTTGGGTCTTGCTAAATATTAAAATATCATCAATATACACAACTAAAAAGGCCCCAATATAAGGTTGAAGTATATGTGTGTCATGATGTGCATAAATGTACTAGGAGCATTAGTTAAACCAAAAGGCATAACTAACCATTCATAAAGGCCATTTTGTGTTTTAGAAGTAGTCTTCCATTCATCACCATCACGCATTCTAATTTGATGATATCCACTTCGAAGATCAATCTTTGAAAATATTACAGATCAGCCATCATATTAAGCATGTCATCCAACCTTGGAATAGGAAATCGATACTTAATGGTGATCTTATTAATTGCCCTATTATCAATACACATGCACCAAGTTCCATCTTTCTTAGGTGTAAGAAATGCTGGAACAGCACAAGGGGACAAGGTCTCACGAATGAATCCTTTGTATAATAAATCATTAACTTGGCGCTTAAGTTCAGCATGCTCAATTGGATTCACTCGATAGTGTGGCAAGTTGGGCAAGGTAGATCCAGGTACCAAATCGATAGCATGTTGTATGTTTCTCAATGGGGGTAGTTCACAAGGAAGTTCTTCAGGACATAAGTCTTGAAATTCAGTTAAGAGTTGAGTGACTTCATATGATTGGGTTGAATTTTCATTCCTTTTTAAAGATTCCATAACAATAAGAGCATAGATAATATTATTTTTACTAGAATGCTCAAACTCTTGCCTATTAATTATAGTTAAAGGTCACTTCTCTATT
Organism: Gastrodia elata; assembly: GCA_016760335.1. Lineage (NCBI taxonomy): Eukaryota > Viridiplantae > Streptophyta > Magnoliopsida > Asparagales > Orchidaceae > Gastrodia > Gastrodia elata. The sequence goes on from CM028681.1 coordinate 36,051,973, forward strand.
GGTGAAGAAGAGTCGTTTGGATTCTCAATCAAAAGTTCCTTTGGCTTTGCCGAGTTTAAGATGATTTTCTTTCCACCAAACATAAAGACGTTAGTATTAGCCCGTCCAAAGTGAGTAACATCTAAGTCATATAGCCAAGGTCTCCCTAAAAGTACATGTGCAACGTCCATAGGGAGAACATCACACCAAATGCGATCAAAATAGGTTGCTAAGTTGAGTGGAACAAGACATCTTTGGGTAATAGAAATACTAGTCTTATCTACCCATGCAACCTTGTATGGTTGTGGATGAGGCTCCGAGCTTAGTCTCATCCTTATTAATGCACTAGCTGAGACAACATTCATGCAAATACCACTATCAATTATAAGTTTACAAGACTTATCTCCACTTTTAAAGTAAGTGTGAAAGATACTTGTTCGTTTCCAATCTGTATTGGTTTGGGGGGTAGCTAAGACACAACAAACTACTGTTAAATGTGGATTAATTAAAGCTTCATTAGCATCACTAGCATCTTTACATGGATCACACTCAACATCATTACCTTGTTGATCATCTTGTAATTCTAAATCGATAGAGTCTACATGAAGATTCCTATGTGGACAATTATTTGCATAATGTCTCGTCTTTCCACAAGTAAAGCATGTGATGTTTGATTTAGCATTTGAATTTCTAGGTATGGGTTTTACTCTTGATCATTTGGTACTTTAGTAACAGATGGTGATGGTTGATTTGGCTTAAGAGGTGCACCTTGCACATTGTTAAATTTGCAATGAGAAATTGGCCTTAAGTATTGTTCTATTTGGAGGGCTCTTTGAAATGCTTCTTCAAGTGTATACACCTCTCAAGTCAACATCTCTTGACGAATGTCAGGTCTTAATCCAGCTCGAAACCAAGCTATAGTTGCTCTAGAATCTTCAATAATATCACAGCAAACTAATAACTCATCAAGGCGAGTCATATAATCTGCAATACTCACAGATCCTTACCTAAGAGTTATGAGTTCATCTAAAAGCTGGTCATGAAATGTTGAAGGAAGATATTTTTGCTTGAGCATCTCTTTCATTTCTTCCCAAGATCTTACAAATAATTGGCCTGATCATTGTTGTTGTCGTTCTAAATTTACCCAGTAAGTTTTAGAATGACCAACAAGTTTAATACTAGCAAATCTAACCTGATGATTTCCAGACTTTAACATCCAATCAAAATACTGATCCATTTTTACAAGCCAATAAGAAAAATTTTTAGGATCAAGATGCCCATCAAAGGTCGGAGGGTCTACTCTAACCTTTCTAATAATGTCTATATCTTGGTCATGTTCAATGCGCCTTGTGGTGGCGTAAAGTTGATCATAATCTCGATAGGGTTCTTCAAATCGTAGATGATTTTGGTTTTGTTTAAAACCTCCTAGTCGACCCAAAGGTGCATTAGCTCTACGAAGAGTTTGAAATGGAACAACTTCTGCCTCAAGATATTCAAATAAATCATTTTATGGAAACATCCTATTTCTTTGTATTCTAAACGTAAGCGGGGAAGAACTTGTGTGTGAGTCATAAGGTGTATTTCGCTCACTATTTTCTGGTGGGGCATTTGGTGTCGGATTAGGTTCCTAAATTGTGTTGTTGTTGTTTTTATTTTCTAGGGTCTCTAATCTTCTTTTGAACTCTCTACAAGATTGTTGATAAAGAAAAGTTAAATCATTGAGCTGCTCTTGCAGATTAAGAATAGCATTCTCACATTTATGACAGAGCATTTTATTTTGATATAGGTGACCACTGCGAGTAGTCATAGCTATCCGAGTAGATGATGAAATAACCAACTATGAAATTGTAAATCTCTTGTCGATTACTCAAAAACTAGATTTATAATGATAAATATAAAAAACTTTTTTTTTCTTAATAATTTTAATGAGAGGGATATGAATAAGTTAAAAGTAAGAAAAAAAAAGAATTTTTTTTTTGTTATTATTATTATCTTTTTTTTTGTTTCTTTTTTTTTTTTTGGTGGTTAAGGATAATATAAATTATAATCCTACTAAATTTTAATTAAACTAATGAACTTTTAATATTTATTAAAATAAAAATTATTATGAATTAATATAGAAATATAGGACTATATATGAGGATAAATTCTCTGATACCAATCTGATGTAGGACGGGGGTGAGGACATGTAACATAATCAAATCCACCAATTAATTAACGAAATTAACCTTGCATATTTAAGTTACTAGAAGATATGCGAGTCGCTTGTTGAGATCATAGAGAAGTGTTGTAAGCGTTCACAAGTAATGAGAGCTAGGATTAAACGAGCACACTTGTAAGGTAGGAGGAAAAAAAAATAAAAATAAATGAAGAAGATCTTACGGGGGTCTTATTATCGAATATGCCGCTTACGATAAAGAAGATTAATTTCTACGAGCAGTCCTTCACCACAGATCAAATCCCTTTCCTTGGAAGTCCTTCTCCAAGAATTGCAAACCACACCTCAAGAAGTTCTTCTCTTAATAATGAAGCTCACATAACATAAAAAAGAGGAGAGTATTTTCTTATATCACTTGCAATGCCATAATACCTGTGACGGTGGCCAATTTATAGCAATAAAATACATACCAAATGACCATAAAAACTCTTAACCAACCTCTCATGAAGGACTAAAGTGTTCTTTCCTCTAGAAGACCAAAAAAACTATATACTTACTCTCTCATGAAGGACTAAAATGTCCTTTCACAGAAATGACCAAATAAACTATAAACCAACTCTCTCATGAAGGACTAAAGTGTCATTTTACATAAAAAACTCACATGACAATATATGCGCTAGGATGAAGGCCCATTTATGGAGCAAATACAAATGCCCATAGGACTCCAAAATAGAAAAGTGTTCCAATCATTAAGAGATGCTCTTTCCTCTACACCAATTCTAGCCTTACCTAAAGAAGGCCTTAACTACCAAGTCTATACTTGTAACAACCTTAGGTTGTTACCCTACTAATCTATAGTCTAAGAAATCATTAATTTTGATTTCATTATTTTAAGAATATCAAATGAATCATATCCTGAAATTTGGAGTCCATTAGATTTCTCTAAGTCCAAAATGATATTTTAATCAGTCTAGATTCCTAGTTTAGACCTAAAATATTTGGATTTTAGAATTAAATTATGATTGCATTTTTTAATTTATCACCCCAAATTAGCTAGGAGTGAAAGTTTGGTGGAATTTGGAGATCATTTAGGCCATAATTCATATTTAATTAAAATAGCTCAATTGCATAAAAGTGTTCCTAACTTTTCAAATTTACATTTATACCCTTTCAAACTAATAAAACGATCGGGATCCACTGTGCGGACCACGGGTGATCCGCTGCGGAGCCCAAGTTGCGCGACAGTGGCATCCCACAAATCAAGCCGTCGCGCTTAAGGAACCAATGGCCAAGATCAGATCCCGTGGGATCGTGGGTCAACAATCAGATTTGCTCAACTGATCCTATGGTCCGGATAGCCCCCGCGATCGGCCATTAGGATCTGAGCGATCCCAATGATAGCGCCATCCGATCGATAGATCAGACGGCTTCCGAAGATCTCACTACTGTGGACCTTCGTCTTCCTCTCGCCATGCCCGACAATAAGATCCTTCCCATCCTGCCAGCTGCCTCGCTTGTCCCCCACTCCTGCGTCCAAGTAAGATCGTTAGGACCTCCCCCGTCTTGGCAAGGATCCCGATCGAGCCTCGTGACCCGGCCGAGCTCAATCAGGAAAATTGAGAGCTCGACCATGGCCCGACCACTCAGGTCTCTCTAGCCTGAGCCAATGGCTTTGGAAGCTTCCCCATTACATGCTGAGGCTATAAATATCCTCAGTGTTCTACCCTACAATCCTTTGCTGATCAATCGAGCTCTGCAACTTCCGCCATTCTCGTCTGTCTGAGCTTGCGTGGGCAATCCCAGGAGCTCCCAAACCACTGATAGTAGGCTCTCCTGGTGTTCAAGATCCTTTGCAGCATCTGGAACCTCAACTTAAGCAAGCCGAGCCCACAGTCGATTGTCCTGAGCTCCCCTATCAAACTAGGTACCCCCACTTATCGATTTCGAGCCATTGAGGCTCGGACCTTCCTTATTTTGACTCGTATTGCTGCATATTGTTGAATCAAACCTAATGTTTTCATAATTGTGCCTTGAACTAGCCCCGGTTGATTGAATTGATTGATTGGTCTAAATCCCTTAAGGAATTCCTTGGCTGAGTAAGGTCCTGGCGTTCCAGCCCATCTCAGGCCCTAAGACCAAGGGGCTTCGAGCCGTCTCACCTCCCTAAAGGTGTAGGGATTGAGCATTGGGTTTGGCATGGCCTCTATGGGGAGAATTGTCTCCCTACAGTAGCTCCATTATGGGAGCCCTCAGGTGAGTAAGATCCGATCGATCCGGACCGTCTCAGAGGGCTTCGGGTCCCGTTCGGTGCGCCTGACCACGGTGAACGTGTAGCGATCATTGGTTGGTCATGCTGTGGTCGGGATGCGCTTGAATTAACTGATTAGCGTTTCCCTAATCGGGTCCTTACGTCGGGACGCAGGCTCGGGGACGAAGCCCCTGTGTGGGTCGGCCGACCCGTGACCCATGCGGTGCGACAGTCCTGGGTCTTCGGGCCCCGGTCGACCCGTGACCCACGCGGTGTGACAGTCCCGGGTCATCGGGCCCCGGCCGACCCGAGACTTTTGATAACGGACCAAACCCGTTTTAATTATAATCGAATAATTGGAATTATTTTCCTTAAGGAAAATAATTCAATTATTCAATCATTGGAAATCATTTAAATAAAAATACATAATGTTTTAATTGAATAATTTTTAATCCACTAGTCCAAACCCTATGATATTATATAGGAAATTGATCAGAAAATCCTCAGGGACCTGAATATAAAATAATATTGGACATCAAATGGTTAGATTTTCTATTTTTGCCTAATTATTGTAGATCTTGATTAGGGTTGTTAAGTAATTATATTTAACCAAATTGCATGTTTAGGTGCCATTAGTCTCCTTATGAAGAGTAGAATGAATGTGCTAAGTGAATTATTTTCTGATCTCTGTACTTTAACTAATGCCATAATCTTATTGAATCATGATTAGTAAAAATTAAAGTTTATATATATTGGATCTTAACAAACTTAGTCTCTAATTAATTGTATGATTAAATAAAACTTATGTGCCAATTTGTATGAAATTCTGATGGCTGGATTTGTAATTATGTGCTAATCCTTTTAGATTGATTTAGTATTTGATTAGCACTAATTACTTTTTGTTTTATAAATTTTTCTGTTATATGCTTCATAACAGTAAGGTTAATATATGAACACAATGTATGCTAATTTTTGATATATAAATTGAATAAATCTGAAATTGGAGAACTTAATCACCTTAATTCACTTAAGAAATATTAAATCTTTGATCAAGCTTTTAAGACTTGATCTAGGTCTAAGATTACCACCATTAAAACATACTTAATTCACTGATTTGTCATTGATCTATAAATGAACACTTGATCTCAATTAAGGCATGAGTAGGGGCCAAACCCTAACTTGCTTAATTAAGATCCAAACTCTTAAGCACTTAATTTAATTAACTGATTATAAGATAATGAGATTGAAATTATTCCAATAGTTCATTTGATTTGGTATGGACCTTAAACATTTGAATCAGACATGCTAAGCTTAATAATAAAGATGTGTGATTGCTTAATCTAAATCTAAACTTTGGATCCTTAATTTTCTCATAAATAAGATTATTAGCATAATAATATTCATAGAATCTTATTGATTGAATAAGTGATCTAACTCTAATAACATCCTCGATTTAAATCCTATAATCCTAGAATAAGGAATGATCAGATGACTTAATCATCTGATCTGATCACCCTAAATCTAAATGATAAGTAAAACCTAGAGTGTTAGCATAAGAGTGTGAGATCTTAAGTATCTCATTACAAGATCATTTCTGAAATATTTTAAAGACCTAAATCTGATTCTACATTGAGGTGGGAGGACTTTGCATAACTCATTGAGGTAGAAGCTTAGCTAACCCCTTAATTTTAGAAGTTGATCTTAACCCCTCGTGGTAGGAATAACTTAAGATATTAGAATGACACCCTTCCTTGTGGTAGAGCTTACATTAAGTGATACTTGACCACATTTTCTTGGAATCTTGTATAGGACTTACCTATTTAATATAACAATTATAGTCTTGATAAATCATTGTTAATTAAATAGAGTTAGGTGAACACATATTATTGGTTGGTGTAGTTTGACACACCCATAGTACTGATTTTCTTCAGTATTATTCATCATTGGTTGATTCACTCCAATGTGGACTTATGAGAGGTGCTATCCCGAGGGATTAGACGAATATAGTCCCGTTAGAGTAAATTTCCCAAGACTAAGAGTGTATTAAACAGATATTCCTTCCTTAGTTGATTGAATTACAAACCGCCAACGGGCGATGCCTCCTAGCGAAGACTGCTTCAATAGGTATGGTTCAAATAAACTAAGTAATTAGAATCACCTTCTTTAAAACATTGAGTGTGATTGTGAGTTAGGTATCTTAATAACTTAGCTTGAGATACAAATTGCAAACAGGCGATGCCTCCTATCGAAGATCGCTTCGTTAGGGTGGCTTAATAAAACTAAGTGATAAGAACCACCTTTCTTGCAAATGTGCTAAATATGTGTATACAATCATCCCATCTAATGATCTTTAAGGAAATCTTCAACTTTAACTAATTATCGCTCTAGAAGCTAGGAGTCAGTATCCTTTTAGCGGGATTCTGCACAGTGGAGACCTAGTATTCATTATCGATATTCAAAGTTTTGTGGAATTTTAGATTTTACTCATATAGAATAGAAGCATAGGCATATACATGAGCATGAGTTTGATAAATCATTCCAGCAGTGATGCATGAGTATCAGTGACAAATTATGGGTTACGGAATATCGCATACATAGACTAGGGAATCTCAGGATGCAACAAAATCACCATACTATCTTCCCAACTGAGTGTATGTCTACATTGGTCCGTATGACTCATAGCCTTTTCGTGATAGTTCTGTCACATATCGTGGCATACAGTGTTGTGGCATATTTGGGTACATCATTCCAGTGACATATAGTATAGCATTTGACTTTTCACATTGATTTCTAAGCAGTTTATGTTTTCGTTTACTTTCAGTATTTAATTTTGATGCAATTTTATTTATTTAGTCTTTACAGTTTCAGTTACATAGTGCCTTTACTATTATTTCCTACAGTTGTTTTTACTTTACTATCTGTTGCATTTACTTTAGAACTGCTCAGTTAGTTGCAATGTGTTAGACTTCTTATCTAATACAAGGTACTTTTGGGATCCGGCAAATTACTAGATTCCGAACAGCTTATGGAGACAGGGTAGGAGAACCTACAGGAGATCCCGGAGGAGCACGTGGAGTCTTAGTGGAGCAGCTTTCCTCCTTTTTTTACTGCCTTACTTTCAGTACTTTAGATAGACTCTGCATTTTATCATTTAAATCAGTTTGTAATAACTCTGCATGTATTTTACTTTCTTTTCTGAGATGAATGTTTACTATCGCTCTATGATGAATGTATTCTGGATATTTTGCTATAGCTTCCGTACTCTGTTATACTACTATACTTAGTATTGTGATGTGATTAACATACTAGAAATACTGATATATTGATAACATATATTAGATTCATATTCACCTTTCTAAATCCAATATACATATTAGTCTAATACTTAAGATAAGTAATCTACTCTTATCTTAAGTATTGACTCTCAATCCTACTCTTAGGTTCGAGTCAGCAGCCTTCAGTGTTGCTTAGCCTTTTAGCCTATTCGGGAAGATGGGTTTTGTAAGCCCGTTCATCCTGAGTAGCGCACCGCTCCACCGCTGGTTATGATTATACTCGTCTTTTGCGCGTGGCGACGGGATGGGGCGCTACAATACCAATGCATCTAGCATAGGTTTGGGATGTGTGCTGATGCAATAAGGAAAAGTTATAGCCTATGCATCTCGTCAGTTAAAGCCACATGAAAAGAACTATCCTGTCCATGAACTCGAATTAGCAGCCGTAATTTTTGCTCTGAAAATCTGGCATCATTATATTTATGGCGTCTAGTGTTCCATATTCACCGATCATCAGAGCTAAAAGTACATCTTCACCCAGCGTGAGTTAAACTGCCGACAACGAAGATGGCTTGAGTCAATAGGTGATTATAATTTAAGCGTCCAGTATCATCCAGGAAAAGCAAACAACGTAGCAAATGCACTCAGTAATCATGCTACTCTATCTTCCATGATATCATCAAGTTCTCTAGAAGAAAAATTAGAAAAGCTTGAACTAAGGCCAGTGTGTGGTGCAATGTTGAGCACCCTGATATCCATGAGTTCGGTTGAGCCCACATTTCAGCGTGATGTCTACATCTCTCAAACCAAGGATGAAAACTATCTAAAGTTTAAATTAGACATTAAAAGTGGTCATCACTTTGATCTTCAACTTTGAGGTAACGTAATCTATCAAGGAGTTGGTTTGTGGATTCCCAAATCCATAGATCAAGAGATTTTGGTAGAAAGTCACAATTCAGGTTATCAAGTATATCCTGGCAGTACCACGATGTATCAAGACCTAAGAAAATTATTCTGGTGGCCTGGAATGAAGAAGAGTGTGGCCAAGTTTGTAGCAAAGTGTCACGCTTGTAACTAAGTTAAAGCCGAACACCAAAATATTGGAGGACTTCTTCATCCTCTTGTAATTCCTGAATGGAAGTAGTTCAATATTTCCATGGATTTTGTTATGAGTTTACCTAAATTCAGATCTGGTGCCAATTCAATATGGGTCATTATCGATCAACTGACCAAATCAGCACATTTCATTCATATGCGTCAATCTAATTCTGTGGAGAAATTTGCAAAGTTGTATATCATGGAAATTATCAGGCTCCATGGAATTCCCTGATCTATATCTGATCAAGATAGCCATTTCACTTCCAAATTTTGGCAAGCAGTGCATCAATACTTGAGAACTACTCTAGCCATGAGCACTTCTTTTCAACCTCAAACAGATGGTCAAACAGAAAGAGTCAATCAAGCTCGGAAGATCTTCTTTATCTCTGTATTCTGGATTTTGGAGGCTTTTGGGAAGATTATATTCCTCTCATAGAGTTTGCATACAACAACAGTTTTTAGGCAAGTATTGGGATGGCTCCATAAGAAGCTCTGCATGGCGGGAAATGAAGTACTCCTTTAGCATGGTCTAAAATAGGTAGTGTTCAATTATATGGTTTAGAATTAGTTGAAGAAACTAATCGTAAGATTCAGATAAGCCAACAAAGATTTAAAGCAGCTCAAGATCGCCAGAGCAAGTATCACGATGCTCATCATCGTACTCTGGAATTCAATGTTGGAAATTTTGCGTATCTTAAAGTCAGTCTGATGAAAGGCATGTATCATTTTGGTATAGCCGGGAAGCTAAGTCCCCGCTACGTAGGACCATTTAAAATCCTATAGAAGATTGGTTCTGCAGCTTATCGATTGCAGCTTCCTGAAGATTTCTCTACAGTCCATAATGTGTTCCACATCTCCTCTCTATGGAGATATCTTCGCAACTCATCTCATCTAATTTAACTTCCAGCGGTATCTCTCCAGCCAGATCTTTCTTATGCGGAGGAGCCAATTAACATCTTAGCTTAGGATGAAAAGTAGCTTAGAAATTGCTCAATCTTAATGGTAAAGGTTCAATGGAGGAATTGCTCTTTAGAAGAATCTACTTGGGAGAAAGAGGCAGATATGAGAAGAAAGTATCCTAGTCTCTTTAAAACTCCAGGTACCCCTTAACTTTCTAAATTTTATTCTATACTTAAAATTTCTGCATGTTTGTCTTCTCCCTTAAGATGATATCGAGGACGACATCATTCTTAACTGGGGGAGTTTGTAACAACCCTAGGTTGCTACCCTGCTAATCTATAGTCTAATAATCATTAATTTTGATACCATTACTTTTAGAACATCAAGAGAATGCTATCATCAAAATTTGAAGTCCATTGGACTTCTCTAAGTCTAAGATTGTATTTAGATCAGTCTAGATGCTCTAGATTAGACCTAAAATATTTTGATCTTATAATTAAAATCTGATTGAATTTTTGAATTCCTCACCCCCAAATTAGATAGGGGTGAAGGTTTGGTGCAATTTGGAAATCATTTAGGCTATAATTTACATTTAATTAAAATGATCTAATTGCATTTTAGGGATTTCAACAAATTGAAACTGCAAATCTATCCTATACCATTTAAATGGTCGGGATTTGCTATGCAGACCGCGGGCAATCTACTGTGGAGCCCGGGTCGCGCAACAACGGAACCTCGTTCCAATCCACCGTTCCCCTCGTGAATCCAATAACTAGGATTTGATCCCGCGAAATAGCGGATCAACCATTGGATCTGCCTAACTGAATCCTAAGGCATGGATCACTCCCGTGATCGGCCGTTGGGATCCGAGCGATCCGAGCCGTTCCACCATCTGATCGATCGATCAGTCGGCATCCGAACGCGCCCATCCTCAATAGAGGAGATCCCCCGTACCGCCAGCTGCCCTCTTTGTCTCCCACTCGCGCGTCCAGCTTAGCAAGGTCGTTAGGACCTCCCCCATCTTGGCAAGGACCTTTGATCGGGCCTCGTGACCCGATCGAGCTCGAATTGGAAATTTGAGAGCTTGGCCATGGCCCGGTCTCTCAGGCCTCTCTAGCTCGGGCCAATGCATCTGGAACCTACCTCACTTCCCTCTGAGGCTATAAATAGCCTCAGATCGCCCTGGGGTAAATCTTGTTAATCAATTGGAGTCTCCTTCTCAAATTTCCATTGCTGAACGATTGAGCTCTCCTAGGCTCCATTAAGTGAGTCGAGGCGGGGACATCTAGTATAGCATTGGATATTCTTACCTTGGTTTTTGAGCATTTGATGTTTTCATTTACTTTCAGCATTCAGCTTTCAGTTCTTTTTTACCTTGTTTAGTCTTTACATTTTTCAGTTACTCAGTGTTTTACTACTTTTCCACAATTTTGTTTACTTTACTGTTTATGTGTATTTACTTTAGTATTACTTAGTTTAGTTGCGTGTGTTAGACTTCTTGTCTAACACGGGGTACTTTTGGGATCGAGCAATTTGCTAGATCTCGAGCAACTTGTTGAGGTAGGACCAGAGGACTTACAGGAGATCCAGGAGGAGTACGTGGAGCTTTAGTGGACCTGTTTTCTATCTTTTACTTTACTACTTTAGTACTTCAGATAGACTCTACTTTTGTGTCATTTAAATTTGTTTGTAATAATTTTGGATGTATTTTACTTTTCTTTACTGAGATGAATGTTTACTACTGCTCTGTGATGAATGTATTTTGAATATTTTGCTTTAACTTTCGCACTCTATTATTCTACTATTATACTTAGTATTATGGTGGGATCAGCATACTGGAAATGCTGATATATTCATAACATATATTGGATTCATATTTACCTCTTTAAATTCAATGTACATATTCGTCTAATACTTAAGGCAAGTATCCTATACTTATCTTAAGTATTGACTCTCGATCCTACTCTTGGGTTTGAGTTAGCAGCCCTTCAGTGTGGCTAGTTTTAGTTAGCCTATTCGGGAAGATGGGTTATGCTCTTTTTCCCGAGTGGTGCACCGCTCCGCCGTCGATCATATTATAATTGTAACCTTTGCGTGCGCCGACGAGGCGGGGCGCTACAAAGGCACATTCAATAAAATAAAATATGTAATTATACTTAAAAAGTCAAAGTACATTTTAGGGTTACACTAAGCCTTATTTAAGTTTGAATGGATATTACATTATCAATTTATAATTTATTTGATTTAAGCAGAGAATAAGTAACAATGGAAATGGATGTATAAGTATGTAAAAATTATAGTGTAAGGAAAGTAAGGTACTTACAAGTAGTTTTTATTGGCCTGCATCAAGTATGAAAGGAGAAAAATGTAACATATAATAGCTAAGCTACTAGTGTGCATATGAAGCTTTAAAGAATACATGAGTATGTTCATTTGGAATCGAGCTAGTTAACATTTAAAAGTAAGCAGTGTGAGCATAAATGAAAGTAAGTAAATAACATACACTGTAAGTAAGTAAAGTAAACTAAAGTATAAGAATAATAAATGTATTGTACAGTAAAGTGAATTTCAATCACAAGGACTTGGAAAGTATAGTCAAAAGACTATGATAAGTTATTCACAATCAATAAGATTGTGAGAAATATAATATTAAATTATTTATCTTATTTAAGGTTTTGTAATGCTAGCAAAATTATAGTAATTTCTAAGTTAGTTGTAGGATAATACTATATATAATAGTGATTCTTTTTAGAAATTAGTGATTTATTTGAGAGTTATTTAAATGATAAAATAATTTATAAGTATCTCATTATCTCAAGTTACAAGACTTAGAGTAGTGCTAGGGCTCTTTAACTAGAAGGGAAATTGTAGGACTACTAGCCTTAAGCTTACTAAGGCACCTAAGGTTTTAGTGATATACTAGTTCATCAACTACACAAAGTTGACTAACTATAAGGTAATGTTGTCCTAATATGCAAGGTACTAAGTAAAGTTTTTCTAATCACTGGCTTCTATGTCTTAGTCAATGCACTAGGAATCCTAGAGTTAGCTAAGTAATTAGGAAACTATAGTGAACTATTAACACTAATTTACATACTATGATTACTAGGGTTGAACCTACACTTGAGGGTTTTAAGGAATTAAGCTTAGCTTAAACTAGCATTTGTAAGGGTCTTACTAATGATTGTTACAAATAAGGGAAACTTACCAAACTAATCTCATCTCAGGATTTAGAACTACTACAGCAACTAAGTGTTCAATCAAGTTCTAAGAGTTCACACTATCTTTTATCTGTATGTTGATGAACCTCATCTATGTTTACAAAAACTAAACCATCAAGTGTTCTTCCTAAGTTTCTCATTGCTAAAATCACACTATAGAGTGTTATCAAGGTCCAACCTAGGTTTTGGAAACTATAACATACAAATTTATAAACATGTAAATCATTTATTAAGAAATTAAAATGCCAAAAATAAAAATTTTCCAATTGATATCCATATGAAGTAAAATCAACAGTATATGATCCTTATAGCATAAGGATTAAAATGATAATAAATGGGTTCAATTTGGATATCATTTAGCTCAATTAGGGTTTAATTACTCTTAATAATAATTAAAAGTGATTAGAAAAATTAGTATGCCAAACCAAAATTAAATAATATATTAAATATATACTCATTTTGTTGATCAAAATAACATATAACTTTGTTATATTTGGATATGTAAATCAAAAGTTATTAAATTAATTAAATTTGAATTAATTTAAATATGCATGTCTTTTATCCTAAGGATTGACCTGCACGCACGACACACATGCGTGCGAGCCCACGGTCATGCACACTCGTGGGCTACCTGTGTGCGTAGGCCCATGCACATGGGCCGATAACCTGTATAACCCGACATACAGTGCAGCGCGGGTCAAGCCCACTTGCTCAATACTATTTGTCTACCAATGGGTAAATGAAAAGATGAGCTAGGGTTCATCCAACTGTCAAATCCGATGAACACAATGGACGTAAGACCACTTGTTGGAAATCCATTGGGGAGATTTATGATATGGGATCAAAAGCCCTATCTAATTATACATTAATCTGCTCAATTTAAAAAAGTCCTAATTAGGGTTAGGGTTTACTGTGGTGTCGCATTGCAATGCCCATAGTAAACCCCAAGCTTTGCGATCAGGATCCAATGGCTCTTTTAGGTCACCACGATCCAGTAGAGGTAAGTAGAGATGATGGGATGCTGAGGATAAGTAGTCAAACTATCGGATGAACTCAGAAATTGTACACTACTGTACATGTTTGAGCTCATCAGAGCTAACCAGACCTGATCATGGTCCATAATTGCCTCTAAACAAAGCTACAATCGCAGCAATGAAGAAACAAAATGCGAAATCGATGGAAATGGAAGAAATTTAATGTTAAAATCATATACCTAGGTTCTGATGTAGCTCCTATAGGATTTGCAAATTGTGCAACATCAAACACTCCAATCCCTCACCAAGCTCCACGTAGTTAGCAGACAAAGAAAGGAAGGAAATGACGTGCAAAAAAGACTTAAGTGGAGGTTGGGGGAGCCTAACTAGCACACCGTAGCATGGCCTCTACGACGGTCTGCACGCACAATCGCGCTTCATGAGAGACGTACAGTAACATTGTAGCTCCCAAGCCACAGTCATCTAATCAAGATTGATCAAGCGACAGATGGTGCTGATCGAGCCCACCATTTGATCAAATGGCCGGTCGGCGTCGATAGCCCAATTTAATTAAGTAAATATTTTATTAAGCATAAACAACTTAAATAATAAAAATTAAGCTATCAAACGTGCTCCAAAAAATCCCAAAATTCACCCTTAGCTAATTTGTGGGTGAGGAGCACAAAAATGAAGTTAGATTTTTAATTGGAGGTCGATTTAATTTTCTTAAATTTTAGGCTAATTAAATAGCTCAAAATATTTGTCAAAATGAATGGTCTCCAAATCACACCAAAGTTTAGGGGTTGGCTCCTAATATTATTAGAAGTCTAATGGAGATAAATATAAGTAAATTGGACTACCCAATAATAGGTACAACACTAGGATTGTATACCGCTATATTAATAACCTTGGTCCTGAACTACTTTGGAAAACTTGCATGCAACCTCATGCTTCTGGTGCATTATGTGATCATCCTATTCATCCATTATGCAGCACCATTTTGCTGTGGTATTCTTGGAACTGTGAATTCCCTCTTGATTTCTCCCAAGGAACATAACTTCTAGAACTCCTTGTCATAATCTCGCCTCCATTATCGAATCTTATGCACTTAAGTTTAAATCATGTCTCATTCTCAACCAAAGCCAAGCATTTCCCAAGCACAACAAACACATCAAATTTATGTTTTAGGAAATAAACCCATACCTTCCTTGTATTGCCATCAATGAAGGTGACCAAATAAGTGGCTCCACCTATGGAAGAAGTAGGAGCTAGCTCTCATATATTTGTATGCACCAACTTAAATTTACTACCTTTTTGCTCTCTTCCACCATTAAAAAATGTGACATTTTTCTTTTTTCTCAATACATAATCTTCATAGGAATCCAAGTCCACTGACTTCTGTACAAGAAGTTTACTCATATGACCAAGCCTTTGGTGCCATAGACTTGTGTCTATCTGTTCTACAGCTGCAATGGAATCAAATACTTTATTAATTAGGTAAAGTGTACCTTTCATGTTGCCTCATGCAAAAATGAGTACACCCTTGGTGAATTTCCATGAGACCCTTATAAAGGTTGTAATGTAGCCCTTCCTACTAGCTGACTATTTGAGATAATGATCCTCCTTAGATACGACATGTATATAACTTCTCTTAGCATTCAAAATGCATCGCTAGGTAGTTGGACATACATATCACCTTTGCCTATGATATTGCATGTCGTGTCATCTCATAGATACACCTTCCCCAAGTCACCATTAATGTAATTCTTGAAGAAACCCCATGCAGGAGTTGCTTGAAAGGATGCATATGAGTCCACCATCATGGACTCTGTGTTGATAAGTGATATGATCAATGCATCTTGATCCTCTTCTACTGAAACATTCTCTATGGGGAACATATCCTTTCTCTCACCACTTATCTTCATCAGGATATGGCAGTCATTCTTGAACTGACCTATCTTTCCACAGTTCCGATAATCAAGCTTTGTTTTTTTGGGCCTTGACTTTCCTTATCTATACATAGGTCTTTTTTTTATGTCTTAGGTCTGCACCTCTTTCTCGGCTTTTAGAATTCAACGCTGACATAGATGCCTCCTCGTGGAACCTTTTCTACACCTCTTCATTCAGCATTAACCCGATAATGTTGTCAAATTTCAACGACAAATTTACTGATGAATTGTTGGTGGCTATCACTAGCCTATATTCCAACTGTCCAGCAATGAAGATAGGAATAACAGAGCTTGAACCTTGTCATCAAGATTGATGCTCATCAAACGCATCTTACTTATCATAATGTTGAACCCATTAAGATGTTTAGTTACTAAGTAGCTGTCCATCATCTTCATGGTAAATTTTCTTTTCATCAGAGAAACTTTATTGGAAGGTGAAGGCTCCTTATTTATACTTGTCAGAGCATCCTTGAGATCTACTGTAATTTTCATATTAACAATGTAAAATACAATAAAAGAAGATGATGTAAGACAAATCAAACCCAACATAGTTCTAATAAGAACCTCTCTATCTTCCTCTGATATAGTGGTTGGTTTCCTTATACAACTTTATCTGCTAGAGAAAATCTTACATTTGCATCTTCCAAAAAGCAAAATTAGTGTTGTTGAACATCTCTATTTTGTGTCTCAATTTGTTGATGATTACTCTCACTCAAATTATAAACCCTAAAACAAGAAGAAATTATCGCTCTAATACTAATTCTTATTACAAATGGTGGAAGAAATTTGACCTCGAAGGCAATGAGGATTGGGGTTTATATTGATAGTTACCAAGAAATATATGAAATCAAACCAAGCACAGCAAAATAGAAATCACAACACATACATAACATCAAATACTTAGCATCCAAACACTATCTTATGTGGAAAACCTAAAAATGGGAAACCATAGAGCCATGTCACACAAAAATTTTAACAAAGAATCAAGATGATTATATAGTTAAAGAAAGCTTTACCTATATAATAACAAGAAGGATCTACTGCATTCACAGTCTTCCAATTAATTTCTTCTATTTCTGGAACATTTAACTCTCACTCTCAGTTGAAGGAGAGGATCAGTAGCCATCATCTGATTTGGGTTCTCTACAACATACAAAAGCCTATGAAAACCTTGGAAAACATCTCCATAATGATTCCCTAAATATTTAGGCAACATTTATTCACCAAATGGTCCAAAATACCCTCCCAAATCACTTTGGGCGGTGCCTAAATCAAAGTGAAACACGTCTGGCTGTATGATCTCAAGCATGCTGGTGCCAGGGTGTGCCATAAAACCCAATCTCAAGTAGCCCAGTGTTAAGGAACATTATAGTGCTCCCATTTCTATCTATTTTGTAATTGGGGTGCGCTACAGCGGCCTAGTCTTTGGCTGGTTTGGCGCCCTAGCGCGCTGTGGTGCGCTAGGGCTTACCACGGTGCCCCAATCTTTAGCTAGTCTGACGTTGGGGCACACGATAGTGCCCCAGTCTTTGGCAGGTTGGGAGCCATGGTGCCCTACTACGTGCTACGACGTGCTATGACACCCTGCAGAATTTGAACTTCTTTTAGTTGTTATGTATAACCTTGAAACCTCCCTGAAGTCCACCAGTGCTCCAATAATACTTACATGATGATTGAAATGGTCTCCACATTCCAAAAAGTATTGATCAATCTCTAAAAGTAGATATTTAAAAATTAATTTAATATTTTAATAGAAAATATTTATGCTTACTTGAAATGTATGAATAGAAAGGAAGTGCAATTATCTCTAAAATCCTTATATTGACTTACAAATAGCAAGATTAAGGGTTTAATCCTTCAACATAGGTTCATAAGAGTCATGAGATTTTCCAAGGCTATCAGAATGACCAAGCTTAAGAGCTTTATTATGTAATAGATTTGCTTTTGTTAACTCGTGTAGTAAGTGACAGCCCATTTAGCGACAATGTGTAGCAACATTGCGAGTTGATGCCCCCCTCCAGTGGATTGCAGCGCAGGAAGAATGAACTTAAGACATTATAATGTTATGCCAAAAGAATGATGTTTTGTTGTTGAGACCATTTAGCTCATCATGGAGAAGCTAATGGTGCTCCTATAAGCTTATAGGAGGTTTTGAGATGATTTAAAATAAAGTGTGAAGTCCAGCAATAACACAGGCACTGCAGTGCACCGTGGCACGCCGCAGCGCGCCTTGGCGCCCCACACTCACAAAGGAGGCTGTAACAACCCTAGTGCTATTACCCGTCAATTAGTAACCTAATTGAATCCAAACCTTTTCCACTACACTTAAAATAGTATTAAGAGTCTCCACCTCAAATTTCATGCGATTTGAAGATCATTTGACACTTTCCAACATTTCCAAATTTCTCAATAATTCATCTCAACTTTTGCTTGATCCCCACCTCCTCAAGAACCTTAAAACCTCTGTCTGATCCCCATCTCCCCAAGAACCTTAAAACCCCTGTCTGATCTTTATCTCCCTAAGAACCTTAAAACCTCTACTTGGTATCTGTTAGCATATTTCTCCACCCTAGTTATTGTCTAATAGAAGCACCATTCTCCGACATCGCAAGTAGCACTGATGCATCAAAATGTCAAGAAGCATAGAACCCATTAGCTCTTCCTTCCAGCTTTACGTTCTTGATAAACAGCACCAAGAACCTAATTAATAACCCCCTTACCTCTGACCACTACATCAAGTGAATCAAATTATCCTTTCCTATCTCTACTAATCATCACTATAAACTGTTTGAATTGATTCATTCTGATGAATGGGTTCCAACCCCTAACATACCCAATAAAGGATATCAATATTATGTATCTTTATCGATGATTTTTCTCACTTTGTATTAATTTTTCTAATAAAATGAAAATCTGAAACTACAAGTCTTTTCATTCAATTAATATGTTTCCTCGAATGTCAGTTTAACATCAAAATAAAAGTCCTACGCACCAACGGTGGTGGAGGATATTATGACACCACCCTCTCCACTTTCCTACAACAAACAAGAATCCACCACTAGCAGCTATTGCAAATATTTTAATATTATTTAAATACCCAAAAAATTACGATAATTAAATTAATCTCTGATCAAAAATTTGGGATTTTTCAAAGCTTATTTGAGTATTTAAAATTAAATAATTAATTTGGGATAACATATTAATCGAATAATAATTTGAATTTAATTAATAAATATAATTAATAAAAATAAATCCAATGGCTAATTTTAAAAAGGCGTCGATCCGCTAATAAGCACAAAACATGGAACATGTGCTTAATCCAATAATGTTCCTCCCGTCTTTTCCCCTCAAGATCAGACCGTTGATCTCAATTAAGAAGATTTAACGACCTCATCAAAATGGTTTATACATAAACCCATAAAATATATCAGTCATTCGATGGATATTAAGTACGATTACACTAACCCAACGGCTCCTTTTAAATATGTGGAGATCCACCATTTTGTGCAAGGCTTGGGATAGCCTTTCAACTGGATCTGGACCATTCTACCTTTTAAAAGACGGATCGAACGGTCCATATTCCACCCAGTCTGCAGAGCCCATCCGACCAGTGGATCACACGATCCAACCAACGTCCACAATTGACCATTGTACAACATCTTTGTTTCTTTGTCATAGTACGCTGTCGAATGAGGGAGTGTGCATACGTCATCCATATCACCCCAGCTAGCCTCCCCCATCAATGATAAGCTCCCAAGACTCCTCATCCCAACCTTTACACATAATGAAATCCTAAGAGGGAGCTTAACACTACGGGGAGAAGGCTTGGAGTTTCGTAAAACCTAAATTTCTCCAGTCGAATTATGTAATCGTGCTTAATATCCATTGAACGGAACAAAGAAATAAACCTCCATGTACTTCATAATTTCTCTAGTTCGTGTGTGATTACTTCTATATGATGTAGGATTGCTTCCTTGTTCTTATACAAATTTCAAGTCTCCAATAGGCTTTGTATTTTCTTCTCATATAAATCTATGTAGATTTTTCCTTGTACAAACTCAAACTCAATTCTATATATTGCAATTTGAGTTATGTGATTTATGGCAGTTGAAAAATCCATTATACTTTCCATATGAATCAATTCTATATAACTTCCAATTAGAAATTTTTTATCATATATGATCAAATTTTTAGCACATTCTGATTCACCTTATCTACCAAATGCTTAGGTTGAGAATTACTTTCATTTTGCTTAATTGATTTTAGTAAGAACTTACAGATTTTCAGAAAGTTCAAGAATATAATTTTAATACTATTAGTTTGATATTTGTATCAAATTGCAACTTCAAACCTTAGTAAATTTCTTCTATTTCACTTGCATTCAATCCCCTGTATCCGTCATGCAAATACTAGTGCAGAGGATTTCACCGTCGAACCATTACTGTGTGACAGGGAAGAAGAATATCATTGTCTTAATGGGCCTAATAGTCACGACCAATTTATAACATAAGTTTTATGTTGAGAAAGAATGGCGTATTCAATTTAATGGGTTGTAAAGATTGGATATAATTCTATAAATTCTAGAATTTTTGTTATTCATTATTTCTTATTTAATAATTTCATTAATAGAAAATTAATCTTACAATATTATATGTCATTATGATTATGAAATTATGAAGAATAACTAAATGATAGTAGAATTTTACTTTAGAGGATTGAATTTACTTATCCTTATTTCATGTGAACCAAAATACTAATTTAATTTATCCTTAATAAAAAGGACATTCAATATTATATAGTTTCTAATATACTTAAATCAAATTATACAATTATATATATAAAGTTATCCATAAGAATGAAAAGAATAATATATTGATACTAGAATTACACTTTTGACTATTAATTTAGTAATCATTCTTTTAAATGATTAATTAAGTTATTATTTCATCAATTGTTGTATACTCCATAACTGGATCAAATCATGTCCAATATGGACACTTCAATAGTCCATTTCACTCACAAAAATGTGTAGGATAATAATATGAGATCAAATTTAGGATTTGAACCCTAAATCTCTTAATAACTTCTTAACCCTAATTAGGAGTGCACCCTAAAATCTCAAAGTTGTCCAAAGTTAACCTAGCTAGTGTCAATCTTCTCCTTATATTATAAGGATTTCAAATTGATGTATATTATTTCATTTGGACTATAATTGGAGATTTTAGGTATTTAACTCCTTAAATTAAGTAATTTTCCAACTTCATGTTTTTCATTCATGCTTATTCTAGGTATTTCAACCCTAGGATAGTAAATATGTTTCACTTTACTTACTTCTCATACACTTTCATTTGTATGTTTGAAATATGAACTTACATAATTTGATGATTAGAATAATTGGCAATTTACTTAATTTTGTCTTCATACTTAGTAGAATTGCTATTAGATTTAATACGAAATTTTAACTTACATGTAATCTTTTGAGATAGATTATTTCTAATTAAGATTGATAATTTTCATAATCAAGTAATTAAAATGATTAGAAATTGATGAGACTATTTACATAGCATATGCTAAATTCACTTTTCCATCCTTAGAATATTTCTAATGATATTTAGAAATTTAGTTTGTATGATTTTCTATTAAAGCCTTAGATAATTCTATTCTTTGCTTGATGAATGTAAGGTCCTATACAAATTGTATGCTTTAGCTCTTTAAGAGAATTAATTATAACTAATGTATTGCAATGAAATTAGATTTATAGATAGTTCTAACACTAGTCTATACACTAAGTATTATAAAAAGTTGAGGATTTGTATGCTAGTTGTATATCTCATTGCATTAAGTGATCTTTAGCAATATTAGTACCGAATATTTAGGATGGAATTATAGTACTCATTTTCCTTAGCTTATAATTCTTTTTTAAAAGTTCTATGGTAATTAAATTAGAGATTCATTAGTTTCTTATATTAACTTATAGGACTAGTAAATTCCATTAATCTTCAATTTATAGTAATATATATCTTCTAATTACTAATCTTACTTCTCCCATATGTTTAGATATCTTATATAAATTAATCTTAGTTAAGTTGTGAATAGTTAAATTTGAAACCTTCCAATTTATAAACTAATTAGATGAAACTAATAGTTTGTACTTTAACCTTCACTTCAATTAGTTTAATTAATCTTCAATTTCACTCTTCCTTACTAATCCTAAACTTTAATCAATAATTAATTTGATTTGATTAGCTTAGGACCAATATATGATAAGTTTCGATTATGTGATAAGAATTATAAATTATTTTGTCACTTCATAAGTTAAATTAAAATATTATTTTCTGAACTTCTTTAACTTCTACTATTACCTTAAATTAACTTGAAGATCAATATCTACAAGTCAAATGGGAGTTCAGACAGCTCCAACCCTTAAGTAGATCATTAAAATCAGACAGCTCTGGATATCACATAGTTTATAATTATTTGAATTTCCTTAATTGCTTGCTTGCTCTGAGCCTCTTCCTTTGAACATATAAATTAGAAATTGTGTATAAATAAAATTTTCACAATAAAATTATAGAGGCTTATATTATGGTGAATTGCCAAGGGCAGGCTATAAGAGAAATATGGAGACCTCACATTCTTAGAGGGTGAATGTGAGTGTTATTTTCATTGAGACCTCGCTTTTCATTAATAGTTGAGCAGATATGCTTAACTCCACATGTAATTCTGTATGTGCCCACAAATTGAAGCTTCCATAAAATAACTCTAACTAATATTATATAAGTCTTATACAATCTTATTGATTATATCATCTCATCATAGCCTGTTAGCTATGTTTCCATTGTATAGTTTTAGACTATACATTCTTAGTCCATGAGACTGAGATATTTCTTTTCTTACTATACTTTGCACCATCTATTTTCAGTAATGTGCTATACTTACAGTTCACATAGAATGCAGTAAATGTTGCATTAATTTTCATTTAAATTCTTCACTACTTTTCTTTTCCTTAATTTGCATAATTTCCATTTGGGCATATACATGTTTCCATTTTCTTTTATTTTCAAATGCACTTTAGTAATTTCTAGTCATATATATGATGCTTTTCCCTTACCTCTTTGGTTGCAGGCTAGAACGATAATACAGGTGAGTACTTTTACTAGTCTACTTTTAACTATTCTTCCTTACAATTTTATTTACGTTCCTTTTCTATTTTAATGCTTTCAAATGCTCCATGGCTTATTTTTAAATTGTAAATTAGCTTGTGAAATCCAAATGAAATCAAATGTTAGCCAATCTTAAAATGTTCTTAGACTGCTTAGTCTAACTACTCTTTTTCTTTTCTTGGCTTTGTCATATCATATTTAAATACCAAAATATAGTAGACCAGGAGCATTATAATTCAGATGGAACTCGACATAGTACTTGAAGAGCTATAATAAAGAATTATTTTTGTTTTTTATAAATTTACTTGGACTTTTAATTCATGTGAGAGAATGATTTATTTCTTACTCTTCAATTAAATGGCATGTAATAACTTAACTTAAACTGTTTGTGATACTTTTACCTATATTCTATGCTGATTTTATGTTATTTGAAACTGCTTGGATTGAATGAGTGGATATTTATTGCTTGTATTACTTATACTTGCATTGTTTCCTTTCTTCCTATTTACTTTTATTGCAAACTATTTTTGCTTAATAACTACTCATAAAGTGACTTGGCCTCTTGTGATCTAACGTTAGATTAAATTTCTTCTAATCTAGTGTTAAATGCTAAGATAACACTTAAATATTAGCTTTAGTTCCTATCCAATATTGGGGAAGTTACAGTTGGTATCAAAGCTAAAGTTGAGAATATTAAGTTAAAATGAGATATCCACTCATCCAATATAATCAACATAGAAAATCAAAAACATTGATGAACATCACCTTAGGAAAGTGATTGAACTTCCATTTCAATAATTGAATTAATTTTAACTTGAATTCAATAACTAACTCTCAGATGGAGAATCAAGAATCATAACTTAAGCAATACTTTAGAGCATTTTATCAGTACTAAGAAAGTGACCATTGGTTTGGTACAGTGTATAGACATTTCTACTATGGAGTCCCAGTACCTAGAGGTGAAGTATTAGATAAAATTTTAAAGAATTGTGTGTTCAGGGGTGATTGCATCCCATAATTAGCAAGGGAGTTGCTCTCAAGGGTCTTCGACACCTTTACAGCCATACAGTGCTCCGACCACATTCGCCTCCAAATATTGGAAGGATTCTTCAACAACTACACCGAAGATTGGTGGGTTTATGCCCATGATGTTCTCATTCGAGCAAGTAGATGATGATTTTGAGTATATGTTCTATACTAAATTTTGTAAATAAACTCCTAGTTTCTTTTTTTTTTTTTTTTTTTTTTTTTGTAGTAGCCTTGTACAATAGCTTTCATAGTAGCTTGTACATAATAGTTGCTATTTTCCTTATGCTTTCATATACTTTTCATATTGTATCTCAAATCTATTAAGTATTAATTAGAAGTTTTTCTTTTCTACTAGTCCTGAGTTTCTTTTTCTTAATCTTCTTAGAATGGATCCCAATCTGAACAATCCTGTTCCTTTAGTAGTTAAGGATGCAAAATCTGTAGTTTCATCTCTTGCAGAGGAGATGAGACTAATTATTTAACAACCCAAGTTGTTACTCTAGCCAATTAGGACTAATCCTAGTCCTAATTTTGATCTTTCTGTCCCATAGCCATTAAGTCCCTTAGCCGCGCCTGTTGAGGTTAGCTTTGTGTAAACGAGACCTGTCATAGCCGTTCGAGCCACTACAACCAAAGTTGATCCCGGAGCTATTAATCAAGGTATTCCTAAACCAACTCCTTTTCGTATGCTTTCAATATCACATCCTTTTGAAACGTTATTGCGCTATCTGGATTGAAGGATGTCCAGTTCGATCACGCTCGATTAAAACCAATTGCGCCAATTCGGAGTTTTCTTCACACTACTCCATTAGTAGCCTGCGCCCTACGTCCGTAGCCTAGCTTATAGGGTTAGTCCTCACAGCCAGTACAGGCCATCTCCAACATGGGTTCAACTTCCAGCAACAAGCCCTCAGCATCCCCTACTCATTGCCATGCAGGTTGAGCGATAGTAGCTTGTACGTAGTAGCTTGTACCTAATAGTTTCTATTTCCCTTATGCTTTCATATACTTTTCGTATTGTATCTCGAATCTATTAAGTATTAATTAGAAATTTTTCTTTTCTACTAGTCTTGAGTTTCTTTTTTTTTTTTTTTTTTTGTTCTTGTAGTAGCCTTGTACAATAGCTTTCATAGTAGCTTGTACATAATAGTTGCTATTTCCCTTATGCTTTCATATACTTTTTATATTGTATCTCAAATCTATTAAGTATTAATTAGAAGTTTTTCTTTGCTACTAGTCCTGAGTTTCATTTTCTTAATCTTCTTAGAATGGATCCCAATCTGAACAATCCTGTTCCTTTAGTAGTTAAGGATGCAAAATCTGTAGTTCCATCTCTTGCAGAGGAGATGAGACTAATTATTTAACAACCCAAGTTGTTACTCTAGCCAATTGATCTTTTTGTCCAATAGCTATTAAGTCCCTTAGTCGCGCCTGTTGAGGTTAGCTTTGTGCAAATGAGACCTATCGTAGCCGTTCGAGCCACTACAACCAAAGTCGATCCCGGAGCTGTTAATCAAGGTATTCCTAAACCAACTCTTTTTTTATGCTTTCAATATCACATCCTTTTGAAACGTTATTGCACTATCTGGATTGAAGGATGTCAAGTTCGATCACGCTCGATTAAAACCAATTGTGCCAATTCAGAGTTTTCTTCACACTACTCCATAGTAGCCTGCGCCCTACGATCGTAGCCTAGCTTCTAGGGTTAGTCCTCACAGCCAGTACAGGCCATCTCCGACATGGGTTCAACTTCTAGCAGCAAGCCCTCAGCATCCCCTACTCATTGCCATGTAGGTTGAGCGACTTCTCCACTGGCTTGGCTACTAAAATTGAAACCCTAGCCGACCATCTCGGGACCCCGTGCAAGGAATTAGAAGACTCTGGGTCGGACCGGGTTAACCTGGGCCCTACCTGTAGTAACAGGTTGCATCAACTATCCTACTGCATTCATAGTGGGCCCCGCCTGCATCAACGCGGTCAAGTGCGTGGGCCCCACCCACGGGTTTTACGTCCTCTGTGATGGCGCCGCATGTCCTACGTGGGGCCTTATGTCCCTTCCCATTGCCACAATGGGTCCTGCCACTCTGGCTTTGTGAATTAGAGGCACCACATGTCTAATGTGGGTCCACTGTTTAATTAAATTAGTTATTTGTATTATTGTATTATAATTAATTAAAATAGTAAAGTTTAATTAATTCAATTTGTATAAATTAAATTAATTAAATACAAAAACTTTAATCTCTCATAACTTTTAATCCATAAGTCCAAATATATTAAATATATATCTCATTTTGCTTAGAAAAATTAGAGGATTATTATGGTAATGTCAATTTTCTTGTAGGACGCTTAAATAATAATATAGTGATATTTTAGGACCTCCCACGCTTGTATCAGAACTTCCCCTAGCCATAACTTTGTACCTAATGACCAAAACCTAGCCAATATGAGTCTCAATTTAATCCAAAAAATATCTAGATTAATTTAGAAGTGCTTTTTTATTGTTGCTTTGTCATTAGTGTGACTAATCACATTAAGGACCTTCCTTAATTACCCCTTAATAACTTAGAAAATCAATTAATCATAACTTAGTCAATTGAACTCCAAATTAGGTCATTCAAGATGCTATCAAGATTAGAAAAATGCCACCAACAGTAAACTAAAATAAAATTAGGGTATTGACCACTAAAAACTCTAATTTACTCTACTTATCTCTAACCTTAATTAGATCATAACTTGACTAGTTGAGCTCCATATTGGGTTTACTCCCAATTAAAGTACTCAGTTTGATGTAAGGAGGATAAGAACAAGGTCAGCGCCATCTAGGAATGGATTTAGCCTAAATCAAAAATAGATATCAGAAGCTTTTTAAGTTTAGCTGGATATTATAGAAAGTTTGGGAAGGGATTTTCCCAAATAGCCTCTCCACTGACTAAACTAACCTAGAAGGCAGTACCTTATGATTAGTCTCTAGCTTGCAAAGAAGTGTTCCAAGCACTAAAGGATGCACTTTCCTCCGCCCCAATTTTAGTTCTTCCTAAACAAGGGTTGAACTACCAAGTCTATACCGATGCTTCTGGGATAGGCTTGGGAGCTGTATTGATGCAAGAAGTGAAAGTCATCACTTATGTTTCCCACCAACTAAAAACCATGAAAGAATTTATCTTGTCCATGATCTTGAGTTAGCTACTGTAGTGCTCACCTTAAAAATTTGGCATCACTACCTTTATGAAATTCAATGTTCGATATGCACTGACCATCAGAGCCTTAAATATAAAATCACCCAAAGGGAGTTGAACAGCAGGCAGAGAAGTTGGTTAGAATTAATCAGTGACTATGACCTCGACATTCAGCACCATCCCGGAAAGGCAAATGTTGTAGCTGATGCTCTGAGCCATCATGCTAGCCTTAATGCCATTATCTTTAAAAGCTTGTTGCAAGAAGAGTTTTGTAAGATGAATATCAAGTTTGTGCGTGGTGACTTATTAAGTGAAATGATATCCATGAGCAATGTGGAACCCACCTTCCACAGGGATGTTTCCTTATCCCAAACCATTGATGAGGACTACTTGAACTTTAAGATCGCAATTGAAAGTGGTCGTCGTCCCGAGTTGAAATTTAAGAAGGGTGCTATATATTTAAATAATCATCTTTGGATCCCTAAGTCAATACATCAGGATATTCTAGTTGAAGGTCACTATTCTGGGTATCAAGTGCATCCAAGTAGCTCAAAGATGTATCAAGATCTGAAGCAATCATTTTGGTGGCCATGTATGAAGAAAAGTATAGCTGTAACTGTGATGCCAACCCCTTCTAATCATAAGGATTAAGGAGTGGTCATCACTTAGCACCTTCTTCACTTAACCTTTGATTAAAAGTTTATGACTCCAAAGGGAAAGATGTGCTTTTCTTAAATAAGCAAAGGAGAATAATCACTTCATGAGTATACTATGAAATCAGAGTGCAGAAGAAAAAAAAAACAAATTGTAGCAACATCCATCCATCCATAATGAAAAGTAAATCATCCAACTCATAATATACAATGTAGGAAAATACAAGTAATTTACACCTGTATTGTTATAACCATTTAAAGTTTAAAGACTGACATATAAAGTGAAGTCTCTCATCCTTTCGAATGCAAAAGTATAATAAACTAGGAAGCATAATCTAGTGATCTTCATCAACCTGTACTCCTCCCGAACCTGCTCTTCTAAAGGCTCAACCTCCTTAAAAAGCTCAGAATCTACCATTATCAATTTCATAATAGTAGGGCCCCAGCCAATAAACGAAAAATCTAGTTCGACAAAATGCCTAAGTATATTTTAAGGTAATCAGTTTTATATGTTTTAATGCTATCACAAACTAATTAGAGCATAAAAATAGTAGTAAGCAATAAAGAAAGAAATATAAGTTATAATAATAAATTATAACTTAAGCAAATTTGTGAGGTAAGCACATACCTCAACTCATGCTGCACAAAAAGGTTAATAAAGTACTAATAAATGTCTACTAATACAAGGAAGAGTCTTAAGTAATATGATCAAACTAAACATGCCATTATATAGAATGAAGTAAAAGTATTGTACTGAAAATAAACTCTAGCACCCTAACATGCTTTTAAATAAAGTAAAATGATTGAAATAATAGAATATTACTAGGAAATTCTGTAATATAGAAGAACTGCAAAAAATGAAAATATAACAGGAAATAAATTGAACTATAATGTAAAAGTAAGTCAAAACTGTAAAGATCCTATAAAGTGGCTGTAAAATGATTGAAAAGTAAAAGTAAAGTAAAGTAAAGTTAAATGTAAAATAAAAGTATAAAGTAAGGTGTTGAGATACTCCTACTTAGTTCTGCCAAAAAGTAAAGTCCATCTGCTCATCTAGGAGAAACATCCTAGATTAAAGTATGTTGTGCTAGGAAAGTGTCATAGTCATAAGGTAATGTCCATCTAATCTTCCAGGAAAGTGTCCCAGGCAAAAGTAACATGCACTAGGGGAAATTCCCTAGGCAAAAGTAACACGCACTAGGGAAAATTCCCTAAGCAAAAGTAACTATCTCAAAAGTTATGTTATACTAAATTGAACACTAAGAAAGACATAACCCACAAAGTGTATTAAAGTTTATTTTATTTAAGTTTTCTTTTTAATTTATGCAAATGCCATATAAATGTAATTCAAAGTGTAACATAAAATATTCATCAAATATCTTATGTTTAATAAAATGTCCAAAAGTGTATTGAGGCTCAAAAATAAGGAAAGCATAGCATATCAAATTTAAGGTAATAAATAGCACTACACAAACTTTGTGATATCACTTATTTTCTAATTAAATTATTCTAACTACTCTAAGTTACATAAGATTCAGAATCATCAATTCCTATACTATCTGTAACTTAGAATCACGAACCTATAAGTTGAACATAATTAGGACTGGCCACATCCTAATTATAACTGAATCAAAGTTGTCTACAAGGTTAAATAAGTAAATCAATCATCCTAAGATGTTATTTTTAATAATCCCAAACTAAATCTTGATTAGCCAAATCAAGATTTTAGAAATTAAGAACTGAACTCCTAATTAATGATGTTCAATCCTTAGTCACAAGGTTATCCTAAGGACTAGAGTTTAATCCCATCTTACTGAGTTAATGTTAAGGCAAATCCTATTGAGTTAAGTCAAACTCAATAAGATAGATCTCTAATCCTAATTCTAAAATTTAAAAGATTAATTAATTATTTAATAAAATATAAAAATCTATAAATTAATAAACTCAATGTTTCACCTTAATGAGTAACCCATTTTGCTCTCTAGATGAATTCTAACCTAAGATCTACTCCTAATATTAGGAATTAAGGCTCTTAAATACTAACAGTACCACTCAGACACACATCCTAACTAATGTTATAGGACCTATGGATGAACTAAGAAGTTTAAATGAAGGAAAAGATCTTATAAATTTACTTAGGTTTTACTTAAGACCAAATTTAGGATTTTTTTCTTGAATTTCTTATTTAAGACTTAGGTTTATAAAAATTAATGTCTAAAATTATTTTAATTACTATATAGTATGATTTATGAATGAAATCAAGTCTTAAAATCAATAAACCCTAAATTTGGGCAAAATGACCATTTTGCCCCTACTTATGGGTCTAAAATTCATATTTATGAACTAAAACTTAATTCTAGAATTTTTTGAAATGGAGTGATTACTTACTATCTAATATGAGTTTAGACAGTAAGTACATTAATTTTGGTTAAGTACTAAGCCTCATAAGGTCAAATTAAGGAATTTGACCTATAAGGGAAAATTAATAATTTTACCCTAATAAAATCTAAATTTCTTATTAATTTATTAAAGATTATGTTCTAAGGTTTCCATAGAACCTAAAATCATTAAATTATGATATGTATTGGCTAAGTTATAGCCAATACAAGCTTTAGGGTTAATAATTAGGGTTTTAGTATAATTAGTGCGTGATTAAAAAAATTAATCACAATATTACTAAACTAAATACATAGCTAGGTTCTAATCTACTCTAGGAGTTCTCTGAAACTTGAATTATTCAATTTAGATCATTAAATTTGCTAATCTTCACTAATTAAGATTTAGAGTGATTATGGTTGATTAGAAAATCTAATCATTGGATCCTAATTATTTTTGTAGATTACTGTAAATTAGTTTTTTCTAATCTAAATAAATATTTGGATCACCTAATTTGGAGTTAAATTGACCTACTTATGGTCAATTGAAGTTCTAGGGTTAATTGACCTAACTAGGGTTAGGTCCTACGTATGATTAGTCTAAATCTAATCCAAATAGCAAAGTGAATACTACTAAATTAATCCTTAGGGTTTTTTGAGTACTTTGAGACCTATATTGGGTATGTTTGTATTAGAGAATACAAAGATATGATCAAATGAATATATGTGATATTTAAATCTAATTGATATCCCTAAATGTCAATATGTGAAATATAACTCTAATTAGAAAATTGATAGCTCCATAATATTCCTTGTAATTTTTTGAATCCAATGGTATATTTATTTGTATAATTGGAATTATATTTTGCAAGATATGGAGATTTGAAGTTTAGGATTTTAATTAAATGAAATTATTTAATTCATTTAATATTAATTTATAAATTTATTCTCTGCTTATTAAATTTATCTAAATAGTTAATATATTATTAGGTATTATTAATCAATCATATTTAATTTTCTGTTTATGCATATATACATATATATATATATATATATATATATATATATATATATATATAAATATATACATATATATATACATATATTTAAATAGATTAGTATATATATATATATATAAGTATTATAAGAATTATATTAATTATTATAAATTTTATTTTTATTTTCTTTATTGTGTAGGAAAGGACGGAGGTGGACCCCACATCCACGTGGCGCAAGCAGACAGGCCGAGAAGAAGACGGCGGCCCCACTGCCATTTGTCACCTCCATAAACAGTAGAGAGACAGGACGGGGCCCACAACTGAACACGCAGACGCATGCATCAGCATCGAGTGGGTCCCACATCATCATCGTGATTTTCGACAGTGCGGGTCGAGCTCGGGTCTACCCGACCCGACCTGAATCCTCTCCTTAGTCTCCGAGCGTCGACCGAGAGCGGGGCCTAGGGTTCAAATTTCTACAGCCTTCTCGGCGGCGGATCGATCTGACTCGCACGACGTTGGATAGCGCTTGGCGAGACCTTCCCGTAAGTAGTTGAGTTCGAGTCTAAGACTTTCCTTTTTGATTGAAAACTCTAACCCTAGATGACTATATCATGGCTAACCCATTCCTCTAACGGTAACAGCTGTGGACAAAATTGAAATCTAGATCGATCTACGCCATCTAAGAATAATCACAATCGCTCAATCTCCAATCCATGTATTGAAATACAGGTTTGAAATTATGTGATTGAATTTGTAACTAAGAATAAGGAGGATCGAAGAGTACTTGTTTGACGGTTGAAGATCGACAGGATCAATCTGCGCACCTTCGACTTCTGCGGAGGTTAGATTCTAGCCAACCATGTCATGGAGTCAATCGGGTGACTTAATTCAAGTCTAGAGCGGTGGATGAGGAAGCTGGCATAGCACTGGGAGAGGGTTAGGGCGATGCGCGTCCTTCTCGCGACATGCGAATAGCCTCGAGGACGACGAAGCCGGACCCGTCCGATCGCGCCATCGGACGGATCGATTGATCCGTCTATTCTGACGGCGTGCGCAGACCAAATGGACGGCGTTGCTTAATTGGCAGACGGAACTGTTAATAACTTTAAATAATATAATTATTTAAATAAAATTTCATACATTTAATTAATTAGGATTAAATTATTAGGAACTTTCCAAAAATTCCCAATAAATCACCCCTAACTAAATGAGGGGTGAGGAACGCAACAACGCGCTCGGATTTTTGTTTCAATGAGTATTTATTTATTTGATTTTTTGAGGTATTTAAATAATATTAAAATATTTGATGAAAATCCAATGACTTCTAAATGCCTCTAAAACTTCACCCATAGCTAATTTGGGGGTGGTGAATGCAATGGCGAAGTCAGAATTTTAATTTTTTGTCAAAATAAAATTTCAATTTCTAGGGTTTTGAGATTTTCCAGAAATCAGGATCTGCTCTATTTGTTCCCTGATTTGATCCAGATCTTAGAGGTAAGTTCTAAATGACTTAATTAAGATACTAGAACCATAATTAAGGCTTAGATTAGTTTTAATTGACCTAAGTAATAATCTGGGTTGTTACAGTAACTACCCAAGGTTATTACCTAGCTTAAATTAAGCCTAATCATATCTCAATTATCATTCTGTTAAGTTCATATGGTCATTTGAATCAATACTTGAAGATTTGATTCGATTCAGAGCTAAATCAAATATTTTGGATTACTATAATATTTAATTAATTATAAAATTGAGGTATTTAATTTGACCTTAAAATCAAAATCCAACTTCGTCTTTACGATCGTCATCCCCAAATTAGCTAGGGGTGATATTTTGGACGCATTTAGAAGTCGTCGGGTTTTCGTGAATATTTTAATATAGTTAAATGCTCAAAAAATAGAATAATTAAATAATCGTCAGAATCGAAATTCGACTTCGTCATTGAATTCCTCACCCCCATATTAGCTTGGGGGTGAATTTTTGGGATTTTTCGGAGTGCATTTATTTAATTTAAATTTTTAAGCAAATTAAGAAATTATAAAATAACTAAATGATTATTTAATTAAGAAAATTTATTTTCTTAATTTGCATTGCTAGCTGCTCATCCCTCTTCCCTTTTTTCGGCTGACCCATCTCCTTCTCCCCTTAATTGCAAATCTTGATGGCAAGGCCATCATCCCTCTTCCCATGCCTCCTAGCCTCCCTAGCTCTTAATGGCCTTCCCCTTTCTTCTCCCCTTTAAGAAAGAGCTCAGCCCCTCCTTCATTTGCTTGCTGCCAAGCTGAGAGCTCTCCCTCCTTCCTCCATTGTTGCTCCTTGTCTTGAAGAAGAAAAAGAAGAAGTTCTAGCTCCAAGAGTTTCGAGTCTTCTTCCTCCTTTCCTTGCAAGGTTAAAGGTACCCTATTTCCCTCTATTGGTTAATCCAATGGCTATTCTATTTTGTTTTTATGCTCATTTATATATTTAAGATTTTGTGTTACCTTAGTTGTGCATCTATAAAGCAATGTTTAAGATGTAGGAACTAAAAAAAAAAAAAATTTGTAAGCAATAAGGAATGATATGTAAGGTTGTTAATACGAATTTCTGTACACCCAGTCACTTAACCCCATGGTTTGCATTGATAACTTAATCTTTTGGTGTTGATTTAAATATCATTGGAAAGGTCTTAGAAAAAGCTTTCCAACGTATATAGAACCGCATGTTAAGTGCTCTAGATTGAGATTAATTGAGCCCGAAAGTTGACCCGTTGCGGTTTTCGCACAGACGAAATCACCATCTGGTGCTACAGCGCGCCATAGCGCCAGAAATATTAAAATGACCATAACTTGGTCATTTGGACTCGAAATCAGAAAATTTAAAATGCTAGATAGTTTAAAATTTCAATACTAACATTAATCAAAAATATTATTTAGGTTTGTAACCCTAAAAAATCAAAAATGACAAAAATGCCTCTAACCTAAATTAGGTCATAACTTGACAAATTGAAGTCCAATTTGGGTCTACTCCCAGTAAAAGTACTCAGTGTGATATAGGGAAGCTATAGCCACTAAGTTTGCTAAATTTGGATACCAAATGAAAAAGTTAGCTTTTTGACCCCTCTTAGCTTAGAAATTGAAATGGCTATAACTAATTCATTAGACCACAGAATTTAGTGTTCTTAGAGTCTATAAAATTCTTGAATAGCAATCAATAGTAAATTATATAAAAATTTTGATTTTGATAGGTGCAATTTACTAAAATACCCCTTAGGCCAAAAACCTTAGTAGTATTTATATGATCTATTTCTTATCCAAATTTAGTGTACTTACTGTCTATCTTTATGTTACATAGTAAGGAATTATTTGATAGTAAGAAAACCAATTTGGAGCTTTAAATCAAAAGTAACTTTTTGGACCCTTAAGTAAGGGCAAAATTGTCATTTTGCCCAAAATTTAAGTTAAGCATCCTTAACCTCTAAAGTACCTTCTAAGTCAATAACACTAACATTTGAATTATAGTAGGATCATTCTAAGTGTTAAAAATTAGCTTTTAGTTCAAAATGTTAAATTTCCTAAAATTTCCTCCAAGTCTTTTCTTAGGACTTTACACCTCACATTAGGATTACTCTTAAGACAAAGACTAGCTCATAGGTTAGATTTCATTCATTGGATAAGTGAGTTATTCAATGAATGAATTCTTAGTTTTGTTAGTTTCTAGATTTTGCAAATTATTTTGATTATGCATTCCTATTTGGCAAACAAATTCAATCAAGAAACTCGCCAAGCTCTATATAAAATAGATAGTCATGTTGCATGCAATCCCCAAAACAATTGTATTTGATAAAGACAGCTGATTTACTTCCAAGTCCAGGAAGGCAGTACATCAGGAATTTATTAGCTTGGTCTAAAGTGGAAAGTATGCAGTTGTATGGGTCCGAATTAGTGGAAGAAACTAATAAGAATATCCAGTTAAATTAACAAAGGACCCGTACTGCTCAAAATTGTTAGAGTAAGCACCATGATATGCATCATCGACCCATAGAATTCATTGTTGGAGAGATTTTGCATACCTAAGGGTTAGCCTAATGAAGGGAGTCTTTAGATTTGGCATAGTTAAAACTCAATCCCTGCTATGTCGGGCCATTTGAGGAAACAAAAAGTATAGGATTTTTTGCCTACAAATTGAATTTACCCGATGACTTTGTAGCTATTCATAACGTATTCCATATATCTTCATTGAGAAAATTCCTTAAGGATCCTTCTCACTTCATTCAGTTCCTGTAAATGCAAATTTAGCATGATTTATCCTTTATTGAAGAACCCATTCAAATATTGGCCTAAGATTGAAAACAATTGAGAAGTCGTTCTATTGATATGGTAAAGATTCAGTGGAAGAATCGATCCTAAATTAAACCACTTGGGAGAAATAATATGATATGCGATCCAAATACTCCAAGCTATTTGAAATTCCAGGTACCTTCCTAACTCATCTCATTTCAATTCATATCCTTAAATTAGGCACTACTGTCTTTCACGTGAGTGATGTTGAGGATGACATTATTTTAAATGGTGGAGTCTGCAATAACCCAAGTTGTTACTCTAGCCAATTAGTACTAATCATAGTCCTATTTTTGATCTTAGTGCACTAATTTCATGATTAGGAGTTCACCACCAAGACCTAGTCCAAATTAGGGATCAAATGGATCAAACCCTAATTTTGGAAAATCCAAAAACACTAGAAATTAACCTAATTATTTTGACCTCAAATAAAAATCTGACTTTGTCATTGCACTAATTGCCCCCAAATTAGCTAGGGGTGATGTTTTGGTAGCAATCGGAAGTCATCGATGTCAATTATTTAAATAATAT
Organism: Gastrodia elata; assembly: GCA_016760335.1. NCBI lineage: Eukaryota > Viridiplantae > Streptophyta > Magnoliopsida > Asparagales > Orchidaceae > Gastrodia > Gastrodia elata. Next base: position 36,088,019 of record CM028681.1, read on the forward strand.
TTACATATCTTGTAAATTTGGAAAATAAAATACTGATCGAAACCAAAATCTGACCTCGCCATTGTGTTCCTCACCCCTCAATTAGCTAGGGGTGAATATTTGGAAATTTTTGGGAGTCATTTAGTTAATTAAAACTAATTAATAAAAGTGAGAAATAAAATTATTACATTAATTAAATAATTAATTAAATTATTTAAATCTGCGTTGTTATTACTATCCATCACCATCCGCAGTTTACATTCGCGTCGTTTGGGCAACCTATCAGATCAGACGACTGATCCAAGCCGTCTCATCGAGGATCAGATGCCCTCCCGCATCCCCCGTCCCTGACCCCGAACCCTAGGGTTCCACGCGGGTACCCCCGCCTGCTCGCGCCACCTACCTGCACTCTGCAAGCCTCGGCCACTCCATCCCATAGCCAATAAGGCCCTTCGCTGCATCTGCTGAGGTTCATTTTGTGCAAACGAGACCTATCGTAGCCATTCGACCCTTCTGCAACAAAGTTAATCCGGTTAGCTGTTAATCAAGGTACTCCTAAGGCCTACTCCTTTTCTCGGCTTTAATATCACATCCTTTCAAATGTATTACACTATCTGGACTAAAGAAGTCCGTTTGATCATGCTCGATCAAACCAATCGCGTCAATTCAGAGTTTTATCCATAGTACTTCACAGTAGCTTATGACCTATGTCCATAGCTTTGCACCTAGGGTAGCCCTCACTGCCGGTACAGGCCATCTCCAACATGGGTACAACTTCCGGTGGCAAACCCTCGGCATCCCCTACTCGTAGCCGTGGAAGCCGGGCCACTTTGTGGCTGGCTTGGCCACTAAAACTGAAACCCTAGCTGACCATCTCGGGACCCCCATGCGAAGAAGGAGAACTCTTGGGTCGGACCGGGTCGACCTGGGCCCCTACTCATAGTAGCAGGTCACGTCAACTATCCCGCTGCATTCATAGTGGGCCCAACCCATGTAGTGCTGTCAAGTGTGTGGGTTCCACTTTGGGTTCTTGCATCCTCTGCGGTGGTGCCACGCATCTTAGGTGGGGCCCTGTGTCCATTCCCGCTAGCACCGTGGGTCCTGCCACTCTATCTCAGTGAACTAGAGGGTGCTGCCATGGATCTGCCATTTAATTAAATTAATTATTTGTATTATTCTGTTGAAATTAAATAAAACAATTAAGTTTAATTAATTCAATTTGTTTAAATTAAATTAATTAAATACAAAAAACTTTAATCCCTCATAACTTTTAATCCATAAGTCCAAATATATTGATATATATCTCATTTTGCTTAGAAACATGAGAGGAGTGTTATGGCACTATCAATTTTCCTATAGGACACCTAAAACACAGTGATATTTTAGGGACCTCCCACACTTTTACCAAAACTTCCCCTAGCCATAACTTTTATACATAGTGACGCAAATCTAGCCAATATGAGTCTTATTTTAATCAGGAAAATATATAGATTGATTTGGTAGTGTTTATTTTGCTGCTGGTCATTAGTGTGACTAATCACTTTTAGGACCTTCCTTAATTACCCCTTAATGACTTTGAAAACTCAATAGCCATAATCTAGTCAATTGGACTCCAAATTAGGTCATTCAAGATGCTATCTAGATCAAAATAATACCACCAACTATAAACTGAAATAAAATTAGAGTTTTCACCACTAGAAACCCTAATTTGCCCTAATTACCCTTAACCATAATTTTGATCATAACTTGACCCAATTCAGCTCCCAAATTGGGGTCTACTCCCAGTTAAAGTACTCAGTTTGATGCAGGGAAGCTATAACTGCTGAGTTTATTGAATTTGGATTTTAAATAGAAAAGTTAGGTTTTGGACTCTTCCTTAAACCCAAAAATTTCATTTTTTTCCCTTTGAATTGAATAGGCCATAACTAATTCAAGAGTACTCAAATTTTAATATTCTTGGACTATATGGAATCCTTGAACAGTAAACAATAATAAACTTCACAAATTTTTAGACTTCACTAGGTGAAATTGCTAAATTACCCCCTTAGATCAAATTCCTTTATTTGGTCCTTTATGACTCAATTCTTATGCAAATTTAGTGTACTTACTGTCTATCTTCATATTAGATAGTAAGGAATCGTTTGGTGCCAACAAAATCAAATTTGGAGCCCTAAATCAAAAAGTAGCTTCATGGACCCTTAAGTAGGGGCAAAATTATTATTTTGCACAAAATTTAGGTTAGGTGCTCTTAACCTCTAAAATACCATTTAAATTAATAAAAAATAGTAGTAAAATTAATTTAGGATCAATTTAAGTCATAAATTTTATAATTTGGATAATCTGATAAAAATTCCAATTTAGGATTGAAAATCCCTAAGTATGGATAATGCACCTTACTTAGCTAAAATACTTCTTCAATCTCCCTAACTGAACAAAAATAGCAAATGAAGTTAAATGTAATATATTCCATCAAATCCTAAATCTCTCTAAGTCATTCCATAAAAAACTCATCAGGATTTGAGCACTTCACCTTAGGACATATCTCTACGATTAGGAATAGATCTTAGGTTAGAATTCATTCATTAAATAATGTGGGTTATTTAATGAATGGAACCTTGGTTTATTAGTTCCTAGATTTCATAATTTAACTCTGATTATTTTATCTTTCAACCTTAGATTAAAAATAATAGAATCATCTTATTAATCTTGATTATACTTAATAGGATTTGCCTTTATCATTAGTTCACATATAGACTTAAACTTTAGTCCTTAAGCTTTATCATGGATTATGCAATTAACTAGTAGCATTTAATTCATAATTCCTAGTGTTAGCAGATCTTGATCAGATCACTTAGAATGTCTAAATTCATCAATTAGGATGTATTGATTTCTTATTTAACTTATAGTCATTATTTGAACAAAATTAGAACCTAATCAATTCTAATTATTTTCAACTTATAATATTGTGCTTCTAAGTTACATTTGATAGTTGGAATTGGAGATCCTGAGCTTGTGTATCTTGAAATAGTTAGAATTGCTTAAGTAGATAACAATTGATGTCACATTGTGTTGTATAGTCCCTTGCTCACTATTGATGTATTTGTGCTTACGCATTCCTTGTATTTTTATGATATTGCCTTGAACATGACATATAAGACAGTATCGTGCATGAAATGAAAACTAAAAATAATTAGGATAATATTTGCACTGGGTTCAATATTTTGGTTGATATGGCGCATTTTACCCCAATGGACAAGGGTAAGGAGAAATAAGGGATAACTTAGCATTACTCATTGAGGAGTGCTGTGATAAGTTTGGAACCCGTATAGTCTTGCAGATGTGCTTGACTCCTCAGCTGCTTCTGGACATGTCCATAGGAGCAAAAGTAAATTAACTAGAATTTAATGTATTGTATTTACTGCCTCCTTAGTATAGATGTACTGTTCTATTCTACCCTAGCCCAAAAAGGCTATGGGAATTTCTATTTTGCCCTAGCCTAGAAAGGGTTTAAAAAAATGCTATGGCCTGATTGGCCAATTTTTTTGATATGATAGTCTGTACATACATGTTTACTATTTGCTACTATACTATTACGTTTTTCTTCAGTTAGCTTTACTTTACTTGCTCACTTACTTATAGGATGTTAGTTTCTATTACAGCTTACTATAAATATCACAATCAAATTACTTATTTTTAATCAGCATATATCATATGATCATGAGATGTTTAGGATTAGTCTTTCTTTCAATACTTTTCTTACAATATTTTTATATATTGCCTAGCCTTGTCTTAGCTTAATTTATTGAAGTATGTCTTTGGCTCATTATTACATAGTTATAAATGTTGTTATTTATAACTTACCACTTCCTATGTATGCTTGTTGCTCCTATGCTATTTAATTTTATTTAGTTTAAGTAAATGGTAATACTAATAAGGTTATAAAAATTTATCAGCCTAAAATATACTTAGACAATTATTTAATAAGATTTTTATTTTCTTGGTTGGGGCCGTCACATGGTAAAATCGACAATATCAGAACCGGATCATTTTGAGGAGCTCATGCAAGAAGAGGATTCTTTCCTTAAGGAGGAGCAGCCAAAAGAGGCAAAAGCTTATTAGACCCCGTTACTACTTTATTATGAGGATGAGTGATTGCTTATTTCCTTTCATTAAACTTATTTAAAATGCTATAATACAAGTAACTTTAAATTGTATTTTTCTTACTATACTGATTTTTCTGAGCTATATGCTGCATATTCCCTACTTATATTGTTGTGAACTGGATGTACTATTTACCTTCCTCTACGTTTGCATTCTAAGTTGTATTACTTAGTGATTGATTCTTATGCTTGCATTCCAGGCATATCCTTCCCTTTTTAGTAGATTGTGGATTATACATAATCCAATGATAAGAGAGGGATTTGCCAGAGTGGCATACCTTCCCTTGATCTAATCTTATGAATTAAGAGGGTGGGGCACCATAGAATAAGAGTATGTTTAAAACAATGATTGAAGCTTAAACTAGAGGTGCTGAGAGGATGGATTCCACAAGTACCCCCTCTCACCCATCTCTAATTTTTCCACCCATCACCCATCTCCAATTCTTCCACCATATCTCCTATACTACAACAATCATCCCAAATTCCATTTCAAAATCCCCCAACCTCGCTTGAAGTTACTGCCCCAACTCTGAAGGCAGCTACTTTTGCACCACAACCTACTTTAGGTCCTGTTATAGATGCCTTTCTCCTAGCTTTCCTTCATTTAAGTCCTCCCTTTTTTAATGGCTCTGCTTCACCCATGGAAGCAGCCAATTGGCTTAAACCAGTGGAGAAACTCTTGGCAAGTATTAAATGCCCAGAGAGCAAGTGTATCCATTTGGCTACTCATCTTTTCATGAGGAAGATGAATACTGGTGGGACAGCAAGCTCAAGGCCTGCTTTTTTGATACTTGTCTAGAAGATATTCCATGCGAAGAATTCGCGCATGTCTTTTGTACTGAGTTCATCCCTCCTTCCACACAAACTATAATTGAGGACAACTTCATGCAACTAATGTAAGGAAATTGTTGTGTACATGACTATGAGATGGAATTTAGAAAACTATCTTGCTTCACACCTGTTCTAGTTCACACAAAAGTGGCTAGATGCAGTAGGTTTCCAAAATGTCTAAGGAATTCTATTAAAAGTGATTTGATGTCCTTACATCATGATGATTTTCTTAAGTTATTAGAAAGTGCTAAAATGATTGAGCACCATCAAGTTCATTTTGAGATGCAAATGCACTCTCATTTCCAACCTTCCAGATCTTAGCCCTTTACAAGGAATCATCCTCAAGGCCCTAACATTTTCAATATTGCAAGGTATAACAGTCAACAAGGTGGACTAGCTGCCAAATGTAATAGGCCACGCCAATACAAGAAGTGTTGCCACACTAGGAACCGGTGTTATATTTGCGGGAGGGTGAACCACCGCTACCATGAATGCCATGCTAATTGGATAGTCGACAAAATAAAGATTGACCATCAACAGTCAATCCAGAATCTTACTCCTTATAATTCACAATCACTATTTTTGGCACTTATGCCTCCTTCATCAAGTGGGAACTCTCATGATAAAAAAAGAGCACCTTCGCAAGCACAAAGGCAAGAGCAGCGAGGCCGTACTGACAAAGGCAAGGTAATTTGACAATCTCAAGCCATACATAGAGTGTACACACTTTCTGCTTCTACTGCTAAGGAATAAAACAACACCGTAACTGGTATGTCTTATAGTTGATATTTCCTTACTTCAGCTTTTTCAATTTTAGTACATTTATTTCCTAAGTTACTTGCCTTAAACCTCATAAATTGTACTTAAAATAATTTTTCTTTCTTTCCTGCTATAGGAACATTACCTATTAAGAACCAATTATGCAACACACTCTTTGATACAAGTGCTAGTTACTTCTTCATATCAGATAATTATGCATCTTACTTGAACTTTCAATATTTCAACCTAAGTAATGCCTTGAGAGTGCAAATACCATCAGGTGCTGAAATATCTACAAAAAGATTCTATTTGGTAGACATCCCAATCAGTAACCAATTATTTCCCTCCAAACTTATAAGTATGCCAATCGCAAATTTTGACATAATCTTAGGAATGGGTTGGCTATGAAAAATCAACGCAATTATAGACTATTTAAGAAAAAAGTTTCTCTCATGGTAGGAAGAAAGCCCGAAGTCTTCCTAGGTAAGCTTGGATTAATTGCATCCTTAATAAATGCACATGAATCCAAATGCCTTATAAATAAAGGTTGTTTTTTTTTATTAGTAACTTTTATTTGTGAAGAGAAAAATGATAAAGATCCTTTGGATACACCAATAGTTAGAGAGTTCCTAGAAGTTTTCACAGAGGACTTACCTGGACTACCTCCTATGGTGAGGTAGTATTTTTTATTGATCTGATTCCAAGGAACCTTTAGAAAAAGGTTTTGTGCGCCCTAGCATGTCTCCTTAGGAGATCCCATCCTTTTCATCAAGAAGAAAGACAGATCAATGCGGATGTGTATAGACTATCATGAGCTTAATAAGGTAATAGTGAAGAACAAGCATCCTCTTCCAAGAATAGATGACTTGTTTGACTAACTCACTGGAGAAAAAGTCTTTTCTAAGATTGACTATAGAACAAGATATTATCAGATTCATGTTGACCATAAAGATATTCCTAAGACTGCATTTAGGACTCGATATGGGTATTATGAATTTCAAGTCACGTTTATTGGACTGACAAATGCTCCTTCCATTTTCATGGACCTAATGCAGCATATTCTAAGGCCTTACCTTGATCAATTTGTCATAGTTTTCATCAACGACTGTCTAATCTATTCCAAGTCAGCTACTGATCATTAGAAGCATCTCCATAATGTCTTAATATTATTAAGATAATTTAAACAATATGCTATGTTTTTGAAGTGCGTGTTTTGGCTTAACTCTATGGCATTTCAGGGTCATGTAATTGATGTTGACAACATCAGAGTTAGCCAAAGGAAGATCTAAGCTGTACAAGAGTGGGTTCAACCTAAATTTGTAATAAAATTCACAGTTTTTTAGGACTCACTGGATATTACAAAGAATTCATTCCTGGATTTTCCCAAATAGCATTTATTAACTTAATTAACTTGTAAAGAGGTTTCTTTTATTTGGAACATGGCTTGTGAAGAAGCATTTCAAAAATTGAAACAATTATTAACTTCTGCACCAGTATTAGTGCTACCTCAGGAAGGTAAACATTTTTAGGTTTACACTAATGCCTATAAGGTAGGACTAGGCTGTGTTCTAATACAAGATCGACATGTTATAGCTTATGCCTCTTGACAGCTTAAACAAATAAGAAGAACTATCCTGTGCACAATTTAGAACTTGCAGGGGTACATTTTACTTTTAAAATCTAGAGATAATATCTGTATGGAGTTAAGTGTGAGATGTTTACTGATCATCAAAGTCTAAAGTACATCTCAACATAGAAAGAACATAACTACCATCAACATAGGTGGTTAAAATTGATATTTGATTATGACTTAGAAATTTTGTATCATCTAGGTAAAGCTAATGTAGCAACTAATGCCCTAAGTTATAATGCAGTTTTATTTTCACTCTATTGCAACAGTTCTTTGATCAACAACTATGAGAGATTGAATATTGAGCCAATCAAATCTATTGATTTGTCCACTTTATTATCTACTATTTAGTCTAAGTCATCCTTGAGGTCAAGAATAGTTGAAGCTTAGAAATAATATCTTCTTATTCTGATATTACTAGTGGAAAGAGATCTGAGTTATATCTTGATACCAAAGGTATACTTTTCCAAATGTCTAGGTTATGGATTCCTAAAAGCATGCAATTATAAATATCGTAGGATGCCCATAACTCTGACTATATTGTGCACCCTAGTAGCTATAAGATGTATCAAGACCTCAAGAAATCATTTTGGTGGTCTGGCATGAAATGGGATATAGCTATTTTCATTTCTAAATGTCATCCCTATTCCTTAGTCAAGGCCAAACACCAGAAGCCTTGTGGACTTCTTAAGCCCTTAGACATTCCTAAATGGAAGTGGTTCGTCATTTATATGGATTTCATTGTGGACCTGCTTAATAGTAGATCTGGTTCTAACTCATTTTGGGTGATTATCGATAATCTCAGCAAATCAGCTCATTTCCTTCCCATTCGTCAGACAAATCCTATTGAGAAGTTAGCTAAGCTTTATATAGATTATCCCTTTACATGGTATGCCAAACTGTATAGTTTCTGACATAGACAGTAGATTCACTTCCAGATTTAAGTCTACTGTTCAGCAAGACTTGGGAATGAACTTAACATTTAGTACTCCTTTCCATCCCTAGACAGATGGTGTGACTGAATGTGTTAATCAAATCTTGGATAATCTCTTATGTTTTTGTGTAAATAATTTCAATGGATCATGGGAAGATCAGCTAACCTTAGTTGAGTTCACCTATAATAATAGTTATCAATTTAGTATTAGTATGGCTCCTTATGAAGCTATTTAAGGAAGGAAGTGTACTACTCCTGTTGCATGGATAGAAGTAAGAGACTCTCAACTTTATGGTTCATAATTGATTGAGAGAAACCACTAAGAGTTTTCAACTGATTAAATGCAATATGATGGCAGCACAAGATAGGCAGAAGAGATATCATGATGCTCATCATCGTCGGTTAAAATTTAAAGTGAGTGATCATGCAAATTTAAAAATGATTCCAATGAGAGGTGTGCAAGGGTTTGGTGTGTTTTGAAAGCTGAGTCCAAGATAACCCTTGAAAGTGGTCGAGAGAGTTGGGACATCTGCATATAGGTTGGAGTTACCTGAAGACTTTTCAACTATGCACAATGTATTTCAAGACTTATCACTAAGAAGGTATTTGCTAGATCCTAATCTGCAAGTTTAGATTCCAGCAATCAAAGTGCAACCCAATCTAACTTTTATTATTAAGCCTATTACAATTCCTGGGAGAGATCTTAGGCAGTTAAGAAATCATAGTATTTCTATGATCAAAATCTTGAGCCATAATCATTCAGATAAAGAAGCCACATGGGAAAGATAAGATGATATATGGAAAAAATTCCCAGAATTCTATGAATAATTTAGTAGCTTTAGTTCTTTCATTTTTAATTGTGATTTTACTTTAAGACTTCGTCCTTGTAATTGCATTTTATGTTTTTAATTGTTGCATGTTGAGGGCGATACTCTTTATAAGGAGGGGAGTCTGTAACAACTATAATGTCGTTACTCATCAATTAGTAACATAATTGACTCCAAATATTTTTCATTACTCTTAAAATAGCAATAAGAGTCTCCACCTCAAATTTCATACGATTTGGAGATCATTCGACACTTTCCAACATTTCATGATTTCCCGATAATTCTGAGAATACCTAAATTATTTAGACCTCTGAATCAAAAACGGAGTCCACCATTGGACTCACCACCCCCAAATTAGTAAGAGGTGATATTTTGGAAGTGTTTGGGTCGTCAAATTTTCACAAATATTTAATATTATTTAAATGCCCAAAAAATTACGATAATTAAATTGACCTCCGATCAAAAATTTGATTGCATTTTAGAGTTCCTCACTCCTCAATTAGGTAAGGGTGAAAATTAGGATTTTTTGGAGCTTATTTGAGTATTTAAAATTAAGTAATTAATTTGAGATAATATATTAATTAAATAATAATTTGAATTAAATTAATAAATGTAATTAATAAAAATAAATCCAATGGCTAATTTTAAAAAGGTGCCAATCCGCTCATAAGCACAAAACACAAACACGTGCTTAATCTAATAAAGTGCCTCCCATCTTTTCCCCTCAAGATCAGATTGTTGATCTCAATTAAGAAGATTCAACGGCCTGATCAAAATGGTTTATACATAAACCCGTAAAATTTATCAGCCATCTGATGGATATTAAGCACAATTACACAAATCTAATGGCTCCTTTTTAAGACCGTGGAGATCCGTCATTTTGTGCAAAGCACGAAAGAGCTTTTCAACAGGATCTGGATCATTCCACCTTTTACAAGACATCGAACAATCTAGATTCCACCCGTTTGGAAAAGCCCATCCAACCGTTGGATCACACGATACAACCAACGACCACGATTTACCATTGTACATCTACTTCGTTTCCTTGCCACAGCACTCAGCCAAAAGAGGGAGTGGGCGTACCTTGTCCATATTACTCCACTAGCCTCCTCCATCGGTGATAAGCTCCCAAGACTCCTCATCCCAACCTTTACGCATAATGAAAGCCTAAGCGGGTGGGCTTAACATTACGGAGAGAAACTCGATTTTGGCAAAACCTAAACCTACCATCCAGTCGGCAAAAAATGAAGATACAAACCTCCAGGTACTTCCTAATTTCTCTAGTTCGTGTGTGATTACTTCTATATGATGTAGGATTGCTTGCCTTGTATTTATACATATTTTTAAGCCTCCAGTATGAGTGGATCAAGTTCAACCTTCCTCAATCAAGCTCTGGAGGGTGTAAAATGGTAAACTTAAGCTTTGTATTTTCATCTGATTATGAATCTAAGTAGACATTTCCTTGTACAATCTCAAACTCAATCATATATATTGCAAATTGAGTTATGTGATTTATGCCAGTTTCAAAATTCATCATACTTTCCATATGATTCAATTCTATATAACTTCCATTTAGAAAATTTTTATCATGTCTAATCCGATTTCTATCACATTCTGATTCATCTTATCTATCAAATGCTTAAGTGGAGAATTACTTTCAATTTGCTTAATTCCTTCTTATTAGAACTTATAGATTTTCAAAAAGTTTAAGAATATAATTTTAATAATATTAGTTTGATATTTGTATCAAATTGCAACTTCAAACCTTAGTAAATTTCTTTTTCTTCACTCGCATTCAATCCCGTGTATCCTTCTTGCGAATACTAGGGCGGAGGATTTCGCCGTCGAACCATTGTTGTGTGACAGGGGAGAAGAATAATCATTGTCTTAATGGGCCTAAAAGTCATGGCCCATTTATAACATTAGTTTATGTTAAGAAAGAATGGCATATTCACTTTAATGGCTGCAAGGATTGGAAATAATTCTATTATTTCTGTTAGTCATTCATTTCTTATTTATAATTTCTTTTATAAGAAATTAATCTTACAATATTATATGTCATTTTGATTATCAAATTTTGAAGAATAATAAAATTATAGTACAATTTTACTTTAGAGGATTGAATTTACTTATCCTTATTTCAAATGAACCTAAATACAAGTTTAATTTATCCTTAATAAAAAGGATATTCATTAATTAATATTATTATCATCTATTGTATAATTTCTAATATACTAAAATCAATTATACAAATACATATATTAAGTCATCCATAAGAATTAAAATATAAATATATTGATACTAGAATTACACTTTTGACTTTTAATTTTAGTAATCATTATTTCAAATGATTAATTAAGTCATTGTTTCATCAGTTGTTGTATACTCCATACTTGATCAATTCAAGTTCAATTTGGACACTTCAATAGTCCATTTTACTCATAAAAATATGTAGGACAATAATATGAGAACAACTTTAGGTTTTGAATACTAGATCTCTTAATGACTTTTTAACCCTAATTAGGAGTCCTCCCAAACCCTAAAATCCCAAGTTATCCAAAATTTACCTAGTTAGTGTCATTCTTCTCCTTATGTTATAAGGATTTCAGATTGATGTATATCATTCCTTTTGAATAATAATTGGAGATTTTAGGTATTCGTTCTCCTTAAATTATGTAATTTTCCAACTTCATGCTTTTCATTTATGCTTATTCTTGGTATTTAAACTCTAGGACAGTAAAACATGTTTCACTTTACTTCACATACATTTTCATTTGTATATTTCAAACATGAATTTTCATAGTTTGATGATTAGAATAATTGGAAATTTTCTTAATTTTATCTTCATACTTAGTAGAATTGCTATAAGATTTAATTTGAAATCATAAATTACATGTGATCTTTTGAGATAGATTGTTTCTAATTAAGATTGATAATTTTCATAATCATGTAATTAAAATGATTGGAAATTGATGAGACTATTTACATAGCATATTCTAACTTAAGTTTTCCATCCTTAGATTTTCTTGATGATATTTAGAAACTTAGTTTGTATGATTTGCTATTAATTAGATAAAGCTATTCTTTGTTTGATGAATGTAAAATCCTATACAATTTGTATGCTTTAGCTCCTTAAGAGAGCTTATTAGAACTAATGTATTACAATGAAATTAAGTTTAGAGATAGTTCTAACACTAGTCTTTACACTAAGTATTCTAACAAGTTGAGGATTTGTATGCTTGTTGTATATCTCATTTCATTAAGTTATCTTAGCAATATGAGTACCCAATATTTAGAATGGAATTATAGTCTTCATTTTCTCTAGCTTATAATCCTTTATTAAAGTTTTATAGTAATTAAATTAGAGATTCATTAGTTTCTTATATTAAATTAGAAGGCTAGTAAATTCCTTTAATCTTCAATCTATAGTAACATAGATCTTGTAATTACAAATCTTAATTCTTCCATACATTTAGATATTTTCCTATCAATTAATCCTAGTTAGGTTTGTGATTATTTTAATTTAAAATCTTCCAATTTATAAACTAATTAGATGAAGTTAGTAGTTTGTACTTTAACCTTCACTTCAATTAGTTTCATTAATCTTCAATTTCACTCTTCCCTACTAATTTCTAGAACTTTAATCATTCATCAATTTGATTTGATTAGTTTAGGACTAATATAGGATGTCCAATTGTATGATAATAATTATAAATTTTCTTGTGACTTCATAAGTTAAATTAGAATACTATTTTCTAAACTTCTTTCACTTCTACTATTCCTTTAAATTGACTTGAAGATCAATATATACAAGTCAAATGGGAGTTCAAATATCTCCAATATTAAGTAGATCATTAAAAAAGACAACTTTGGATTATCACATGGTTTACAATTAGTTGAATTTTCTTAATTGCTTGCTTAACTTTGAGTCTCTTTCTTTGAACATATATACAAGACATTGTGCATAAATAAAACTTTCACAATAAAATTATAGAGGTTTATATTATGGTGAATAGCCAAGAGCATGCTATAGGAGAAATAAGGAGACCTCATTCACAGAGGGTGAATGTGAGTGTTATTTTCATTAAAACCCCAATTTTCTTTATTAGTTGAGCAGATGTGCTTAACTCCTCATATCATTCCATATGTGCCCATAGAATGAAGCCTCCATAAAATGACTTTAACTTATATTATATGAGTCTTATACAATCGTATTGATTGTTAGATCTCATCATATCCTTTTAGCTATGTTTCATTGTATAGTTCTAGACTATACATTCTTAGTTCATGAGACTAAGATTCTTCTTTTCTTACTATACTTTGCACTTTCTATTTTTAATAATATGCTTTACTTGCAATTTATAAAGAATGTAGTGTATATTGCTTTAATTTTTATTTAAATGTTTCACTACTTTTCTTTTCCATCTTAGCATATTTTTCATTTGGACATATACATGTTTCCAATTTCTTTTATTTTCAAATGCACTTTAGTAGTTTTTAGTCTTATTTATGATACTTTTCCCTTGCCTCTTTGGTTGTAAGATAGAACAATAATACATGTGAGTACTCTTACTCCTCTACTTTTAACTGTTCTTCCTTACAGTTTTATTTACTTTCCTTTCCTACTTGAATGCTTTCAAATGATCCTTTGCTTATTTTTAAATTGTAAATTAGCTTGTGATATCTAAATAAAATCAAATGTTAGCCAATCTTAAAATGTGCTTAGATTATTTAGTCTAACTACTCTTTTTCTTTTCATAACTTTGCCCTATCATATTTAAATACCAAAATATGATAGACTAGGAGCATTATTATTCAGGTGGAGCTGAACTTACTACCTGAAGAGTTATAATAAAGAATTGCTTCTGCTTTCTATTAATTTACTTGAACTTTTAATTCATGTGAGAGAATTATTTATTTCTTAATCTTTTAATTAAATGGCATGAAATAATTTAACTTAAACTACTTGTGATATTTATACCTATATTATGTGCTAAGTTTACTTATTAAATGAGTAGATAGTTATTCCTTGTATTACTTATACTCGCATTGTTTCCTATCTTCCTATTTGCTTTTATTGCAAACTATTTTGGCTTAACAATAACTCATAAAGTGACTTGGCTACTTAGCATCTAATATTAGATTAGCTTTCTTCTAATCCAGTGTTAAATGCTAAGGTAACACTCCAATGTTAGGTTTATTTCCTATCCAATATTGGGGACGTTACAGAGACACTTTTGCATGCCTTAGCGACCAGTAGATCGAGAAGTAGTCTAATCCAATTCAGGTTTTGCTATAATTAAATTGGGGGGCATTTTGGACCATTTTGGGTCCAAAATTAGGCTGGATACTTATGGGAATAAATTGGAGTTTCCAATATTTACATTTTCAGATTGTGAGGCTTTGGCCGCTATGGAGGAGATTCCAAGGAGGAATTTTAAAGAGTGAGCTACTGTGCAAGAGATCTCTTACATGTTGGAGAAGACACTCCAGGCTCTGGCTGTTACCCTCTCCCATTCATCCTAGAGTAAGAGCTAGTGTTTCATGAGAAGATTAAGATCTTTATTACTTTTTACTCATTAATTTTACATAGTGGAAATTTTTTTGTAGTGTGACTCCATGGTTTTTCCTATTCTTGGGTTTTCCAAGTAAATTTTTTGTATCTGGATGTTTGTATGCTTGTGGCTGTATTGCATGCATGTGCTGTGATTGATTGTTTATGGATTTTGTGATTTTTATATTTGCATGGTAACCGTCAACTCAACCCCCCGGCCCTCAATCGAGTGTGCTACCAAAACTGCTTCTCCGCCGTGACATGCTATTGGTGCTGAAAGTTTATTACTTTTTAACAAGTGGTATCAGAGAGAGGTTACCTTGTTAGTTTCAGGGTTTGCTATTTGAGTGGGAAACAATGGCCAATGAGATGAGACACAAAATAGAGAAATTCAGCGATAGAACTTTGTGTTCTAAAAATTGTAAATAAAGGATTTGCTTAACCATAATAAGTTGTATCTTCCATTGAAAGGATCTGACAGAAAACCTGCTACTATGATTGACAAAGATTGCAAAGTTCTCGATAGAACTGCACTATGTTTGATTCATTTAGCATTGTCTTCTTTTGTTGCATTTAACATTTTTAATGAGAGAAATATTGTATATCTTATGGATGCTCTGATGAGAATATATGAGAAGCCCACTTCTCCAAGTAAAATTTTCTTGATGAAGAGACTATTCAACATGATGATGATGGATGGCTATTTAGTGACTAAACACCTCAATAGGTTTAACATGGTGATGAGCCAATTATGTTTGGTGGGCATCAACTTTGATGAGAAGGTCTGAGCTTTGTTGTTCCTCTCTTCATTGCTGGACAGTTGGGATGGGCTGGTTACAGCCATTAGTAACTCATCAGGAAAGGCATCATTGAGATTTGACAATATAGTCATACTTGTGTTAAAAGAGGTGTAGAAGAAATCCATGGGGAAGCATCTACTTCAGTATTGAATGCTGAAAGCAGGGGAAGACATACAGAAAGGTGACATAATAGAAATAGGTGAATGTATCGAAAAAGAAAATCAAGACCCAAAAAAGCAAAGCCAGAATGCTAGAACTGTGGGATGGTAGGTCACTTCAAGAAGGACTGCCCTACCTTGAAGAAGCTAAGTGGTAGAGGTAAGGTGATGAACCCCACTATGAATGTTTTAGCTGAGGAGGATCAGGATGCATTGATCCTCTCACTTGTCAACATCGAGTGTTGGGTGGTGGACTCAGGCGCATTCTTTCATACGACTCCATCGAGGAGTGCCTTCAAGAGCTTCACCAAATGTTACTTGGGGAAAGTATATCTTGGAGATGACAAGGCACATGCCTTAATTGGCAGAGGTACTGTGGATGTTCAGCTACCAGTGGTGCATTTTTGAAGCTCAAAAATGTTGACATGTGCCATGTCTAAAGAGAAAACTAAATTTAGTAAGCTAGTTAGCCAGAGAGGGCTACAATATGAGTTTTACAAGAGACTCATAGGAGATCACCAAGGGTGCTCTCATTGTTGCATGAGGCATATTACACTTTACCTAATCAATAAAGTATTTGATTCTATTATAGTTGCAGAATAGATATATGCAGACTTATGACATCGGAGGCTTGGCCATATGAGCGAAAGGGGGTTGGAATCCTTACAATGAAAGGAAAAACTTCAAGGACTGAAGTCAGTAGACTTGGATTTTTATGAAGACTGTATGCTAGGAAAATTGAATAATATTTCATTCTCCAAAGTTGGAAGAGAGTTGAAAGGTAGAAAACTCAAGTTGGTGTATACATACGTGTGGGGGCTAGGTCCTACTTCTTCCATATGTGGAGCCACATATTACATCACGCTCATTGATAAACATACAAGAAAGGTATGAGTTTACTTTCTAAAATATAAACTTAGCATGTTTAATGTTTTTGGAAAGGGTTGGTTTTGGTGGAGAATGTAGTGCCCCACCCCATCGCCACGTGTAAAAGGTAAAATAGATCGGCGGCAGAGCGGTGCACCACTCGGGGAGGAATATCTCATCTCCCCGAAATAGCCTAAAACCAAACCCATCTGAAGGGCTGCTGACTCAACCTCAAGGAGGGTTGAGAGCTAATACTTAAGATAAGAATAGTATCCTTATCCAAAGTATTAGACCAATATATACATTGGATGTAAAACACCTGAGAAATCCAATATATGTATAAGAATATCAGCATTTTTAATATACTGATCACATCACAATACTAAGTATAAGTAGTAAATAACAGAGTGTAGAAGCTAAGCAGTCATCCAGAAACATTTATCACAGAAGCTGTATAAGACATTCATCTCAGAAAAGAAAAGAAAATACATCTAGAATTATTACAAACTGTTTACTGAAATACATAATAAAAGCTAAGCACTAAACTTAAATAAGCTTAGCAAAATAGTAATGCTGAGAAAGAGTCCACTATTGCTCCATGGGCTGCTCCTGAATCTCTTAGGTGTCCTCCTGACTTGGCTCAATATACTGCTCAAGATCTAGCAAATTGCTGGATCCCAAAATTACCCCCGTGTTAGATAATAAGTCTAACATATCGAAACTAATCTAAAATATTCTAGTTATTCATTTAGCATTTACATAATATAAATAAAACTGCAGAAAAATAGTAAAGTGACTGAAGGTATAAAACGGTATAAAATTGTACAAAACTGAAGTAAAATAAAGTAAAACTATATTAGAAACTGAATACTAAAAGTAAACAAAAGTAGTAATGGATCTGAAGCTAAAGCATGTAAACTATGTTGTATGCCACTGAAACTATGCATCTGAATATGCCACAATACTGTATGCTACTGATATGCAACCAAAATATCACTGAACTATTATGAGTCATACAGTTCAATGTATACATACATTTAATTGGGAACTACAATACCGATGCATCATAAAATCCCCTAGTCAATGTATGCAACATTTTGTAACCCATAAATCATCACTGATCCTCATACATCATTACTGATACTCAACATCATGCTTATGCTCATGCTCATGTTTTTAAGCTACATGAGATAAATCTAGAAATCTAGAAAATGCTTTGAAATCCAATAATGAATTTAAGGTCTCTATTGAGCAGAATCCTACTAAAAGGATTTTGACTCCTAAATTCTAATCTCAATAATTGGTTAAAATTGAGAGTTTACTTAAAAATCATTAGATGGGATCATTGTATACACATATTTAGCATGATTACAATAGAGGTGGTTCTTAGCACTTAGTTTGATTAAGCCACCCTAATGAAGCGATCTTTGATAGGAAGCATTACCCGATGCCAATTTGCATCTCAAGCTAAGTCATTAAGATGCCCAACTCACAATCACACTTAGTGTCTTAAAGAAAGTGACTCAATTACTTAGTTTGTATAAGCCACACCTATTGAAGCGATCTTTGCTAGGAGGCATTACTCAATGGCAATTTGTATTTTAATCAAACTAAGGAATGATTTCCTATTTATAACACTCTTATGATTGATTGATTTACTCTAAGCGAGATTGTATCTGGCAAAGCCCACAGGATAGCACAAAGATAAATCTTACTTAAAGTGACTCAATAATTCCTGAATACTACAGAAATAATCCAGCACTACGGGTATACCCTACTACACCCAACCAATAATCTGGGTTCAGGCAATTCTATTTCATCAATAAGGATTTATCAAAACTATCAATCCTTACTCTAATTAGGAGAGTCCTACACAAGGCTCCAAGCGTATGATCAAAAGATCACTGAATATAGGTTGCTACTACAAGGAATAAGTTCCATTATATGAACTTTAGGTGGTTCCTACCACGAGATATCAAGATCAACTTCTAAGGTTATGAAGGATCATCTAATTTTCTACCTCAATAAGTTACAAAAGTTTGTCCTACTCATTGTATCAATAATTAAGGTCTTTTGACATACTGTAAATACACGTCTACGCTTGCACGCAAGTGTACGTGGTATGAAGTAATAAGTTGAAAGTGTGACTTTCTGGGAATTTATCAAACTACAGAGAATTGGTTGATTTGGCACTAAAGTATATCTATTCTCTCTAATGTTTAAGCTATAGTATCTATTGGTTGGTTGGTCTAAAGTTAGCACAAATATTCACTAAGTAAAATAGCAAAATTAAAGAAAGAGGAGAGTTGGGACCATCCCACACACAATGATATAATACTCATGTAGATTTGTTTCTCAAGCTTTATCATTTAATTGAATTGAAATCAAGTGCACATTATTGTCCTTTAGTCTAGCTCAAAGGCTTACAAGTTCAAATCTCGTGCATAAAATGAACTCACATTCGGTTCTACTTTAGTACAAAGATTTTTATAAGATTCTTGAGATTTAAAGTTAATTCATTTTCTCTTTATTAAAGAAGAGTTTAAATTTTCTTAAATCTTAGGATCTCACAAGCACTGATTTCCACTACGAGCATCACTCGCATCTCACATAGTTGAGATGAGGGAATCACATGTTAAGCTCAACGATTATGTCACTTAGTTCATGAGCACTCAACACTTTATTACTCAATCTCAATTATGTTGAGATAAGGAGCTCATTTAGTGGGTTTTAGCATCACTTGCATCAACTCTTTAGTTGAGCTTAGATTGAGGTGCATTGAGCTCAAGAACCTTCTCACATGGTTCTAAGCTTTCATGCACTCAAAATCTAGCATCCAACTTAAGGTGAGCTAAGGAGCACAAGACAATTAGATATTGGATTTTTTAATTCTTTTCTCATAAACACATCAAGACTAATTAGTTGAAAATTTCTTAGTAAGGCATTAAAATCACAAATTCATTATGCTTGAGGGAAAGCATTCATATATCAATATTACATCATGCAAAATGGAACTTCATCCCAACCCTCCCCAAGGGGAGTTTAGCTACTCATTACACAAGAAAATAAGGAAGACACATACATGGACAAAGATCCTTTCATGGTCAACTAAAGAGAAAATACAAGATTGAGTTTATAAGATACTAGGAACGCTCCGTAGAAGTTTTCCGAAATTATTCTTCTCCTTCTAATTATCCTCTCCTTAGGTCGCTAATGCTGCCTTCTTCCTCTTCTCCCTTTGCAAAAGCTTGCCTTGCCACTCTTAGGGAGTTCTCTCTTCCTTTGGCTCTCCTCCTTACTTAGTGAATTTTTGCTAAAATTGTGAACCCTACTCTAGTCAAGAGGAGAGGTATTTATAGGAGGGGGGAGGTTGAATTCTCCTTTTCATTTGCAACCAAATTTTCCATAAAGAATTCTGAGTTCATCATTATAATATTTTTCCATTAATGGTGAGGTGACAATAATCTCATTTATTTACCCAAAATATCACCTCAAAGCTTCCCTTTTTAACAAATAAACGACTGCTGCAGGAAATGGTGGCTGGAGACAAAATTCAGGATAGAGGTAATGTCTCCAGCTGCATTAAATGCAGTGTCTGAGAAAAAATTCGTCGGGCTGCTGCAGCGCGCTGCGGTGTGCTTTAGCATACCTTAGTCCATAGCATATTAGCTAAGTCCCCCGGTGTAGACCGCTGCAGCGCACGACCGCGCGTTTTAGCAGTTGAGTCTGCAAACACTATTCAATTAGTTCTTTTTCTTACTTTTATAGAGTAGAAATACTTCAGCGGCAGATTGCTGCAGCGTGCGACCGCGCGCAGTAAGCGATGAATTCCACCAAAAAATGCTGTTCAATTAATTTGGCTGCCCATTTTATAAAGTTAAGTATTTCTGCTGCAGACTGCTGCAGCGCATGACCGCGCGCTGTAGTGGTGAATTCCGTGAAAAACACTGTTCAATTAGTTGGACGGCCCGATTTATATAGTCAAGTATTTTCGCTATAAAACTGCTGCAGCACGCGACCGTGCGGTGTAGTGGTGAATTCCATAAAAAACACTGTTCAATTAGTTGGGCGGCCCGATTATAAAGTCAAGCATTTCTGCTATAAACCGTTACAGCGCGCGACTGCACGCTATAGCGGGTGAATTCTGTGAAAAATATTGTTCAATTAATTTTCATAAACTTAGATATTTCCGCTGCAACCCACTGTGGCGCGCGGTCGCGCGCTGCAGCAGTTTTCCTTTAGTAAATTTTAAAAACCTGTAGAAATGCCTTAGAACTCCTTTGGATTCCATTTCCCTTAAAAAGATAGAAAAATTTATTTTAGGAACAGCATAAAGATCTTAAATAGATGAATTTTCCCCTTTATTTAGATATAATTTATGGATTCATCACACCCCCACACTTAAATTCTTGCTCGTCCTCCAGTAAGCTCAAAATGATAAACTTTTTCTATTTTTGGAGGGATGAAAGTCATAATAATATAATATAAAATAGGTATAAGTAAAAAATGTGTGTAAAGGTAGAAATGAAATGAACATTGTAGCAATAATAATGTTTTCAACTGAGTCACTAAGGTGGTTGAGTCACTAAATCTCCAAATATTTGAATTTTTAATGCTTGATAATAGGTGATGGTTCAATACATTTGGACTTTTAGACTAAAGACATGGTTTAGAGACTCTTAGAGTTGTGCCATATGTGCTCCTTCTTATAAATCACAAAGATGGAAAGATTAAATGAGAGATATTTTTCTTCATCATTTCTCATTTTGCTCATTTGGGAGAGATATTTTTCATCTCCCTTTTTTTTTCGTTAATATTTTATTCTTTTTAACTTTTTTAAGGAGAGACATTTTTCTTCATCCCTAACATCTTTGTGATCATAAAGTCCTACAGGAGCCTAGCACACTCCATTTAGAATCCATACCGTAGTTTTTTAGTTTTAAGTCCTAAGCATCCCCTCACACTTAGCTCAAGCACTTATTTAAAATTTTCGAAGATTTAAATTTTTCTCCATTCATTCCTCAATATCAACATTTTATTACTTATAATTCATTTAATCATTTTTGCTAAGCATTCTTTTACTTATATTATCTTTGAATTTTTATATTTTTGTGATTTTCATTGCTTTTGAAAAATTCAGTAAAATTATGTCAATTAAGAATAGCTCAAAAATGTGGGAATATAAAAATTCATAAATTGAAATCTCAAAATGAAAACAAATAAAATAAGGATAAAAAGAAAAATTGAAAAAGAACAAATACAACCTAATTAGTGATCCTCATCCCCATCATCGTCTTCCTCCGACACTTACGCCATCTCAGTAGGGTAGCGCGTCTCTAGTATGGGTGCACCGATGGGAGGCCTTGGCAACATGGAGTCATCCGGTCCGCCGTGCAAAATCCAATCATCAAACAACATCCCGAGGGCTTTATGAAATTCAGATTGGTACTTGGCGCTGTTGGATGTATTCCTATTTGAAAAACCCCATATTGGTAGCTAGAGCCTTACTAAGCTCCGCATTTTGATTGTGGAGGCGCATTAAGAGTTGGTTTGTGAGACGCGAATCAGAAGGTGCAGACGCTTCCCCCTTTGGGCCCCTTCTTTTCTTGGGCATTTTACGCTCACTTGCCCAGACGTTAAGGTTCGAGAGGTGCAGGGCAATACTGGGGGGAACAATGGAGTCGGAGGAGAGGATTTTTACCTCTTGGGCTTCGCATAACCCAGAAATCAAAGACCCGAAGGCCAATGCCGCGTATGAACCTTTGAGAGCTTTCTAAAGCTACTCAAAGAATATGCTTGAAATGCGGATTTCACCCGCCCTAACCACGAGCACAAAAGGAGTGCTTAGGCACGGGTCACTTCAGTTAAGTGACTCGTGAGCATGACATAGCTAGGAATGAAGACTAGCCATGCACTACTCATCTCCGTTAATTTGGAGCGAGGAATGTTGGTGAGTCCCCCTTCCCACTCGGTGTCATCATTGATGATTTTCGCAACAAGAGCACGGGGGTCAAAACGAGAGTCCAAGTGATCATAGTACGAAGAAGAGCTTACCTCCTCCAACCCATAGAATTGCTCTATTTGAGTAATTCCTAGGGTGACACCCTTTCCCCGACAGAAGATCCGCTACTCGGATGCGTCAATTGCATTGGCATACACTTCCTGGACGATCGTCGTGTATGTGGGAGCTCTCTTGATCACAAACTATTTTCATCCTCTAGGAGTGATCTGTTCATGAGGGATGGGGTAGGCAATGCTGAAGCTTTTCTCCGGGATCACCTTCCGTTGGGAAGTGATGGAGGTGTAACGGTGCTCGGCCTCCACTGAAGAGAATCTCTTCTTGTTGAAAGTTCCTCCAGATGAGGAAGCTTCAACATCCTTCCTAGCAATTGCTTTCTTCCCAGAATATATTGCTTTGGATGAGAGTTTTATGATGATCAAGAGCTCTAAGAAGATAAAGAGAAGGTGCAAGGATAAACCCCCCCCATTCCCTCCTTATTTATAGCCCAAATATTCAAGGCAAGAGAAGATGGTCAAATGGTCTTTCTCATGCCATTAATGTGGTGATCCATGTGAAGGGGGGGGGGCAGCTTTTTCAGCAACTTTTAACTGCCTTGGGAACCCAAGAGTCATGACTTGTTGACTGTATATTCCGAAGGCAGAAAATCTGGGCAAACCGCTGCAGAGAATTACAGCGTGCTGTAGCGTGCGATCGCGAGATTGGCTGCGCCCGGGCGGAAAATGGTTCCGTGCGCTGTCACGATGCCGTTTATGCGCGGATTACCCGCTGTCGCGGAATTTCCGCTACAGCGCGCTGTAGTGCAAATTTTTTTTTTTTTTTTGGGTTGTCTTCCAATAAGTGCTCCATTTAACGTCCTAAGCTAGATTATCTTAAGATTAATACATTGGATCCGGCGATTTCATTTTCCAAAGGCTAAGGATGTCGGAGTGAGCACACCCCTCTTGGTGGCTCGAACCCTGTTCATCTTTAACCTTAACTAAAGGATCCTTCTTTTCGATTTCATGATTTGTGAGAGTCTTTTTCTTTCTTTTTCTCATCATGTTTTTCTCTTCTTCACTCCTTCCTTGCTCCCCTTTTCAGAGGAATGAGTAGGATAGCCATCAGAATTTTTTTCTTTTATCGTCAGGTCTCCTAGAACATTATCTACCCATAATCTCTCTTCTCTAATTCTTTTCCTGATTTCTTCCTCCATTTTTTCTTTTTAAAGAGAGTGGGTTTTAAATCAATCACTATTGTTTTTCCCTTAATACTGACGTTCATTATACCGCGACTTACATCTATAATAGCCTTAACACTCATCAGAAAGGGTCTTCCAAAAATAATTGTTGAATTTTTATTCCATATGTCCCATTCGCACACCACAAAATCAGTTGGTACAATGAAATTTCCTAGTACCACAATAATATTTTTGATCATTCCCAGAGTAGTAAGGGACTCAAGATTAGCAAACTCTAGAATCAATGAGGTGTATTCCATCCCTCCTACCTTTAATTGCTCATATATATGGTAGGGCATAACATTAACTGAGGCGCCTAGATCACACAAGGGATCTACAAACACTTTATTTATTATTACGCATGGAATGCATAAACTCCCTGGATAATCACATTTGGGTGTAGTTAGCTTTTCATTATCATTCCCTTTTATTCTTTCCTCTACCTCTAATCCAAAATTTGTTGCTCTCTCTTTTTTATCATTCATTCCTCCTGATACAACTTCAGAATATATCACACTCACTAATTCTCTTGGATTTATTTCAGTAGAACTAGGTAAGGCCCCATGCTGCCTGAGAGGTCAGCTGCTTGGAGATTTTCCCCAAATGAGTTTCAATATTTCTAAGAGAGGCTTCTATTCCCTAGATAGAAGTCTCGTGACATGTGATAGTTGCC
Organism: Gastrodia elata; assembly: GCA_016760335.1. Classification (NCBI taxonomy): domain Eukaryota; kingdom Viridiplantae; phylum Streptophyta; class Magnoliopsida; order Asparagales; family Orchidaceae; genus Gastrodia; species Gastrodia elata. Next base: position 36,112,429 of record CM028681.1, read on the forward strand.
TCAGTGCGGCGCATGAATTAGGTTGTTTCGGCCTTAAATGCATTGAATGCCCCTTCTAGATTGTGCTGGTAGTTGTGGCTATTGTTACTATAATTCATGCCTTGTTGGTTGGATGAATTCCCCCTATATTGATTTGTATTATTATTGTTATTACTCCATGAGAAATTTGGATGGTTCTTCCTCCCTAGATTGTATGTGTTAGAGTAGGGGTTATTTGTTTGGTTGTTGTTTCTTAAGTAGTTGACTTATTCAGTATTGTTTTGTACAAAAGGGTTGTTCAAGTTACAGCTCTCACTATTATGTCTCCCTCTGCATAATTCACATTATACCTCAGAAACCACATGTACATTCATCCTTTCTATCTTTTCATTCAAGGCATGAATTTTTTATTGCAAAGCTATTATTTGATTTGACTCATTCACTTTAATGGATTCTTTTTTAAGCCTTTCAGAAGGCCATTGGTAAGCGTTATTTGCCATTTCTTCCAAGACGTCATAGGGTTCCTCTTGGGCTTTTCCACTAATGGATCCCCCGGTGGCCGCATCAATGAGTGTCCTCGTTGGAGCATTCAGACCATTGTAAAAGGGTTACACTTGCATCTAGAGAGGGAACCCATGATGCGGGCAATGTCTGAGGTACTCCTTAAAGCATTCCCACCTTTCATAGAGAGTATCACCTTCCATTTGAGTAAAGTTGGTGATCTCAATTCTCAACTGTACAATTTTAGCAGGAGGGAAGTATTTGGCTAAGAATTTCTTAGCCAAATCATCCCAAGTACGGATAGAATCGCTCGGTAAAGAGCTGAGCCAACTCTTGGCTCTATCTCTCAGTGAGAAAGGAAATAGCCTCAATTTAACTACGTCTTCGGAGACGCTGTTAAACTTGAAGGTATCACATATTTCAAGGAAGGTTGAAATATGTGAATTTGAATCTTCAGTGGCTAATCCTCCAAACTGATTATTTTGTACCATACTCAGCATAGAGGGTTTGATTTCAAAATTATGGGCTTCTATATTCAGCCTTACAATCGCATGGGGAATGCCCCTAACAGTGGGCAGTGCATAATCTCTAAGTGCTTTACCCCTAAGCTCGTCTAAGTTTTCAGTGAAAGTGTCCATCACAGCTTGTTGGTTTGATAAATTTCATTCTCGCCTAGCTTGTAAGTATGTTCGTTCTATTTCAGGATCAAACAAATATTCAGTACGGACTCTTTTACTCATACAAGTTTCAATAAGGCTTATCAAGAATGATTTAGCAATAAATATCAAACAGATTTTCTTTCAGAAATGAAAATAAACAAAAAAGAAATATAAAATATTAGGTTGATAATTATGAAAGAAAATGTAAAACTACTAATATAAAAAAAATAAAATGCTTAAATTGCTAGCTACTTATAGATTCTCCTTAGTTCAAATAAAAAAAAAAACAATTCCCTAGCAACAGTGCCAAAAACTTGACAGACTGTAAATACACATCTGCGCTTGCACGCAAGTGTACGTGGTCTGAAGTAATAAGTAGAAAGTGTGACTTTCTGGGAATTTATCGAACCACGGAAAATTGGTTGATTTGGCACTAAAGTATATCTATTCTCACTAATATTTAAGCAATAGTATTATTGGTTGATTGGTCTAAAATTAGCACAATTCTCACTAAGTAAAATAACAAGACTAACGAAAGAGGAGAGTTGGGACCATCCCACACACAATGATATAATACTCATGTAGATTTGTTTCTCAAGCTGTATCATTTAATTTAATTGAAATCAAGTGCACGTTGTTGTCCTTTAGTCTAGCTCAAAGGCTTACAAGTTCAAATCTCGTGCACAAAATGAACTCACATTCGGTTCTACTTTAGCACAAAGTTTCTTGTAAGATTCTTGAGATTTAAAGTTAATTTATTTTCTCTTTATTCAAGGAGAGTTTAAATTTTCTTAAATCTTAGGATCTCACAAGCATTGATTTCCACTACGAGCATCACTCGTATCTCACATAGTTGAGATGAGGGAATCACATGTTGGGCTCAATGACTATGTCCCTTAGTTCATGAGCACTCAACACTTCATTACTCAATCTCAATTATGTTGAGATAAGGAGCTCATTTAGTAGGTCTTAGCATCACTTCCATCAACTCTTTGGTTGAGCTTAGATTGAGGTGCATTGAGCTCAAGAACCTTCTCACATGGTTCTAAGCTTTCATGCACTCAAAATCTAGCATCCAACCTAAGGTGAGCTAAGGAGCACAAGACAATTAGATATTGGATTTTTTAGTTCTTTTCTCATAAACACATCAAGACTAATTAGATGAAAATTTCTTAGTAAGGCATTAAAATCACAAATGCATTATGCTTGAGGGAAAGCATTCATATATCAATATTACATCATGCAAAATGGGACTTCATCCCAACCCTCCCCAAGGGGAGTTTAGCTACTCATTACACAAGAAAATAAGGAAGACACATACATGGATAAAGATCCTTTCATGGTCAACTAAAGAGAAAATACAAGATTGAGTTTATAAGATACTAGGAACGCTCCGTAGAAGTTTTCCGAAATTATTCTTCTCCTTCTAATTATCCTCTCCTTAGGTCGCTAATGCTGCCTTCTTCCTCTTCTCCCTTTGCAAAAGCTTGCCTTGCCACCCTTGGGGAGTTCTCTCTTCCTTTGGCTCTCCTCATTATTTAGTGGATTTTTGCTAAAATTGTGAACCCTCCTCTAGTCAAGAAGAGGGGTATGTATAGGAGGGGGGAGGCTGAATTCTCCTCTTCATTTGCAACCAAATTTTCCATAATGAATTTTGAATTCATCATTGCAATATTTTTCCATTAATGGTGAAGTGACAATAATCTCATTTCTTTACCCAAAACATCACCTCAAAGCTTCCCTTTTTAACAAAAAAATGATTGCTGCAGGAAATGGTGGCTGGAGACAAAATTTAGGATCGAGGTTATGTCTCTAGCCGCATTAAATCCAATGTCTGAGAAAAAATTCGGCAAGCCGCTGCTGCGCGCTGCGGCATACTTTAGCATACTCTGGTCCCTAGCATATTAGCTAAGTTCCCCGCTGTAGACCGCTGCAGTGCGCGACCACGCGCTATAGCGGTTGATTCTGCAAACACTATTCAATTAGTTCTTTTTCCTGCTTTTATAAAGTTAGAAATATTTTTGCAGCAGACCGCTGCAGCGTGCGACCGCGCGCTGTAGCGGTGAATTCCGCGAAAAATATTGTTCAATTAATTTGGCTGCCCATTTTATAAAGTTAAGTATTTCTGCTGCAGACCGCTGCAGTGCACGACCGCGCACTGTAGCGGTGAATTCCATGAAAAACACTGTTTAATTAGTTGGGCGGCCCAATTTATAAAGTCAAGCATTTCCGCTATAAACAGCTGCAGCGCGCGACCGCGCGCTGTAGCGGTGAATTCCGCGAAAAACACTGTTCAATTAATTTTCATAAAGTTTAGATATATCCGCTACAATTATCTTTCAATATTAACCTTAGCACTTTTAATTCAATGATTTAAGATCAATGTCAAATCATATATATTATTGGAATAATGATGATTGAATTATCTTTCAATTAAAGTTACCTGAATTAGGTAATTAAAGTTTAGATCTGAATCAAGACAAGTTGAGGTTTAACATTAAGATCAATGATTAATTTAAAGATTAATGACAAATTAATATATTATTAGTTTCTTATTGATGCCAACTCTTAGATTTAGATTAAGTATCATCTACTTAATCAAGTTCTTAAGATTATTGCATTCAAGTATAGTTTAATGTCAATTTAAACATATCAAGGTGTCCAATTAAATGTTAAAGTTCTCTAACATACATCATAATATCAAGAAAGTATATAAATGTAAAATGACATAAAGTAGAGGGTAATTAAAGCTAACCAAATTCTAAATCAAACTAAAGGAATTAGCACTTGATTACAAATCTAAAAGACTTAAGTTTCATGCTATTTAGTTATTGAGGTATACTTAGTTAATATAAGCATTCAAGGATCCTATTCTTTAACATATGGAACAAGATTTTTGTGACACATAAAAGGTTTTAAGAGCATATTAAAAATGACAAGTTTCAAATTTAATTTCCAATAAAATTTTATGACATGCTCACTTTTTAACTAAAACTAGGTTCAAATTTGATATAATTCGGTCCCACTAGGGCCATAGGGACCTTAAAATGCAAAAACAACGACGTTTAGGCCATTTCAGCCATTTTTGGGCAATTTAGAAATTTCTGGGCACTATGGCGTGCGATAGCGCGCTATGGCGCGCTGCAGCGCTTTTGGCACTGCGGCGCGCTATGGTGGGTTTCAGCACTTAAATTTTGAAATGCGGTCGCAACGGCCGCTGTAGCGTGCTACGGTGGATTTACATTATTTTCATTAAAAATAAATTTTTACACTTCACAAGTTATTATGACGCTGCGGCGCGCTACAGCGTGCTATGGCGGATTAGTTTCTGCAACTCGGGCGCTGCAGCGCCAGATGATAATTTTGCATGTGCGAAACCCGTAAAGGGCCTTATTTCGGGCTCAAATACTCTCAATCCAGAGTATTCCATAAGTGGTGCCAATATCAAAGGAAAGGTCTTTCCGATACCTTTCCATTGATACCAAGTTTAGCATGAACAGATCATCCTAACTATACGAACAATGGCGATAAAGGCCGAGGAGTGCATAATGGACGAAAAACAGAGAAGTATTCTTTCTAGGAAATGTGATGCTTTAAAGAGCCTTAATGGCTTCCATATATGCTTATGAATTTCTAAAGATACAATCAAGCATAATAACAATATGAAGGAGGCAAGGAAGAGGAGCAAATGGGTACCTTAGCCTTTAGGAGAGGAAGAAAAAACCTCTATTTTCTTTAAGAAGCTTAGAGAGGAGCTTCTTCTTTAGCACAATGGGGCAGCAATGGGAGAAGGAGGGATCTCTCATCTTTGCAACAAAGGAAAAAGAGGGGCTGAGGCTTCTCTTTAAAGAAGAAGAAGGAGAAGGAGATGTGAGGGGGATAGGCCATCATGAGCTAGGGAGAGAGAAGGCATGGAAGGAGGAGGCCATCATGCTTGCGCCTAAGGAGGCATGGGGGGCACTAAAAATGGAGGGGGCTGCCTGGAAGAGTAATTAAGAAAAATTGATTTTTCTTAATTAAATAAATATTTATTTATTTTCTAAATTGCTAAAAATCTAGATTAAATAAATGCGCTCCAAAAATTCCCAAAAATTCACCCCTAACTAATTTGGGGGTGAGGAATTCAACGACAAAGTCAGTTTTCAATTCCGACGATTATTTAATTATCCATTTTTTCTAGGGTATTTAATTATATTAAAATATTAGTGAAAATTCGATTAATTTCAAATGCGTCCAAAACATCACCCATAGCTAATTTGGGGGTGACGATCGCAATGGAGAAATCAAATTTTGATTTTGATGTCAAATTAAAAACCTCAATTTTTCTAATTAATTAAATATTAAAATAATTCGAAATAGATTGAGCCTCGGATTGGTCCAAATTTTTAGGATTTGGTTTTAATGGCTAAATGAACTTAATTAAGATACGATTAAGCTAAAATTAGGCTGGGTAATAGCCTTGGGTTATTACAGAGAATGAGATAGGATTGAAGCTTAAGTTCTTGACATTCGATAATGATGACGAGTGCTATGATAGGTAGTTCAAGGAGTTTTGTGCCATGAGAGATATCAAGAGGGAATTTACAGTTCCAAGAATGCCATAGCAAAATGGTATTGCAGATTGGATGAATAGAACAATCACAAAAATAGCCAGGAGCATGAGATTGCATGCAGGTCTCCTAAAGCACTACTGGGCTGAAGATGTTAACACAATAGCTTATCTGATATATCGGGGACCTTCCGTACCCCTAAATGAAGGGATTCCTGAGGAATCTTGGAGCATAAAGGAGGTGAAATTGAACCACCTCAAGGTATTTGGGTGCTCATCATATGTGCACATTAATGCATGATCCAAGAGCAAACTTGATGCTGAGGAGATCAAGTGCACATTCATTTGATATGGTGCGGGCGAGTTCGGTTACAGATTCTAGGACAATCAAAACTAGAAGATTATCAAAAGCAGGGATGTCACTTTTAATGAAAATGATATGTACGATGACTGTATTAGAGTCAAGACTGATTCCAAGGATGCTTCTTATGGTGAACCCCATCATATAGAAATTTATGAAAGTGTTGAGCTAGATCTAGGTGAATATGAAGAAGCTCAGGATGGTGTTACCTATATTGAGAAGATCCACAAGAGTAATTAAACTGTCACAGAGGTACTCTCTTTTCTTATATTACATGTTACTGATGAATGGTGATGAACTAACAATCTTGGAAGAGGCACTTCAAGTAAAAGACTAAATCAAATGAGAGGCTGTCATGAATGATGAAATGAAATCATTCATGTCAAATGGGACATGGTAGTTGGTAGCTCTACTAGCTGGGAAGAAGGCCCTCCGAATAAGTGGGTTTACTAAGTGATGGAAAAACTGGATGGGAGCAAGCACTACAAAGCAAGGCTTGTGGTAAAAGGCTTCCAGTAGTAGCATGGGGTCGACTACAGTGAGATCTTTGCCCCTATTGTGAAGATGATAATAATCAAGGTTGTACTGAACATTGTTGCAGTTGAGGATTTGAATATAGAGCAAATGAATGTCAAAATTGTATTCCTTCATGAAGAGTTGGAGGAGGAATTGTGCATGCAACAACCTGAAGGGTACAAGGCTCAAGAAAAAGAAAAAGTTGAGCTAGTTTGCAAACTCAAGAAGAGCCTCTATGGCTTGAAACAAGCACCATGTAAGTTGTACAAGAGATTCGATAGGTTCATGTCAAAACCTGGGTACAAATCATGCCAAGCGGATCACTGTTGTTATATAAAATAGTGTAGGTTCTCTTATATCATTCTGTTATTGTAGATGGATGATATATTGATCATAGAATCAAACATGGAGAAGATAAGGATATTGAAAGAGCTGATGTCAAAGAAGTTTAACATGAAGGACTTGGGGCCAACTGGGTAGAATCTTAGGATAAGAATTGATTTGGGAAAGAAGTGCAAGAATTTTGAAGCTATCTTAGAAAAACTATGTTAAGAAGGTGCTGAAAGGATTCAACATGAGTGAGGAAAAGCTAGTAAGCACGCCCCTAGCAAGTCACTTCAGCTTATCTAAGGAGTAGATGACAAAGTCTGAAGAGGAGAAGAAACATATGCTGAGGGTTCCTTATGCTTTAACAAATGAGAGCTTGATGTATGTGATGATCTGCACAATACTAGATATTGCCCATGCAGTGGGAGTTGTCAACACATTCATAGAAAACCCAGAAAAGTACCATTGGGATGCAGTTTAGTAGATTTTAGGGTATTTAAAAGATACATTAGACAAAGATTTATGCTTTAGAAGAACATTATTTTATAAGGCTATGTAGACTCAGATCTTATAAGAGATATTGATAGCTAGAGAAGTACTGTGGGATATGTGTATACATTGGGAAGTGCATCGGTGAGCTGAATCTCTATGCTACAAAGTATTATTGTGTTATTTACCATGGATGCGGAGTACGTCACCATTACTTAGGCGAGTAAGGAGATCATCTGGTTGAAGTGCTTAATGGCAGAATTGGGCAAGGAACATGAGAATGAAGCTCTATAGTGATAGTATGAGTAATATTTTCCTAGAAAAGAATGCAACATTTTATGTTAGGATGAAACATATACAGCTTAAATATCATTTCATTCGAACACTGTTTGAAAATGGTCAGTACTGATTGGAGAAGATTCACACTTCTAAGAATCTTGCTGATTTGCTTCCAATAGCAATAATACTGGAGAAAATGAAGCTATGTAAGGATTCAGTAGGCCTTAGAACATAATGAGAGAGCGGGGTGAGCCACATGATGTTCTTAACAAAAATTGAAGAAGGAAATGAAGAATCAAGGACTGAATAGGGTGATGCAAAAAAAAAAAAAGGTCTTCAAGTGGGAGACTGTTATGTTGTGGAGGCCATTTAGCTCATCATGGAGATGCTAGTAGTGCTCTGATAAGCTTCCAAAAGGTTCCGAGGTGATTCAAAAAAAAGTGTGAAGTCCAGTAACAGCACAGGCACTGCAACATGCAGTAGGGAGCCGCATCGCACCTTGACTTTCCACACCCGAGAAGGAGGCACTATCGCGCGCCTCAGAAACCTGCAAACCGGGAAGTCGACACTATAGTACACCGTAGCAAAAACATCGCTCCAGCATGCCGCAGCAGAAATTGGTGCTACAACGCGCCTCAGCGGCATGCAAACAGACATCTGGGCACTACAACTCGCCCTGGTGCTACGGTGCGCTGTAGTGCTTGGAGGATTTTTGCTCCTGTTCAGGTTTGCCCTAAGTAAATTGGGGGCATTTTGAACTATTTGAGGTCCAAAATTGAGCTGGATACTTAAGAAAACAAATTGGAAGAGTTTCCAACGTTAGCATTTTCAAATTGTGAGGCTTTGGCTGCAGTGGAGGAGATTCCAAGGAGTAAATCTAAAGAGAGAGCTATTGTGCAACAGAGCTCTTAAATATTGGAGAAGACACTCTCAGTTGTTGTTGCTACTGCTCCCCTTCATCCTAGAGTAAGAGCTAGTGTTCCTTGAGAGGGTTAAGCTCTTTGTAACTCTGTATTCTTCAGTTTTATATAGTGTAAATTCCTATGTGGTGTGGCTCCGTGATTTTTCCCATCTTGGGTTTTCCACGTAAATTTCTGTGTTATGATGTTTGTATGCTTGTGGCTGTATTGCATACATGCGCTATGATCAATTACTTGTGAATTTTGTGATTTTGTTATTTGCTTGGTAACTGTTAACTCAACCCCAGTCCTCGATCGAGTGCACTACCAAACTGCTTCTGCTGCGGTGTGCTCTCAGTGTTGAAAGTTTGTTTGTTTTCCAACAAATGCATTATTGAATAATCCCGTAAGCGGGTTTCAAGCTGCGAGCACAGCTACGCTCCAAAGGGATTATCACAACTTTAGGCTACGAATATCTTGACTCTCATAATGATGAAGACCTTAACAAAATGCAACATGTGGTGAGGATTGAAGAATCCCGCGAACCATCGAGACTTTGAATGCATGTTGTGCCCGAGGAGAATCCGTCAAGGGCCTGCCCAATGCCGAAGTGCTTGTCAACGGAACATAAATGAAGACTGGCTTTTGCAATCATTGGCGTGATGGGATAAGTACTGAGTTGTGTCGCTCTCACTCTGCTCGACAAAAAGGGTGGGAAGAAATATCATGTGCCTTGGACTTTTGTATCGGGCGCGGCCCTTGAAGCAGTATGCGCTCTCAAGATCCTGAATCCCTGTGCAAGACCGCAGTGGCTAGGGATACAACACCATGATGGGTGGGGCCCCCACCAAGTTTCCACTCATTAAGGTTTTGTTATTAACTTGAACTATTTTTCTTCTCATCAATACTTTCAATTAATTCTTCAACACCTAGAGAAGTCCAAAAAGAGGGAAATATAGGTAAGAAAAGTCCTCTCCAAATAATTAAAAATTGTTCTTTGCCTTTTTATGGATTTATTAAACTTCAAAATTTGATACATATTATTCCATTAAAAAGTACTTGTTCTGATATTTCAAATAATACTAAATTTGTCCAATTTGACCAAGTATTTGAAGAGATACGTTCAAAATAAAATTTAATATTCTTTATTTATTGGATCGAGTCAAATTCAATATAGTGGGCTCTAGCATTGTCGTTGAACTATAACATCTTAGATTTAACTATTATGATCAATTACTAGGTTAACTGTTGATCAGTTTTGAAATGGCAGGTTAAATCCTGACCATTAGATCACCACATTTTAGATCTATGATCAGATCAAATCAAAATGATAAAAAAATCCAGTCAGGTAGATCACCATTATTCAATCCTATTATTATGATCATTTATGTGGATTCAAAATAACCTGAGCCATCAGATCTAATCCAGCAGTAAGATATGATTATTTTTTATATTTATGGTCATTTTTGTATTATCATTTTGATTATTGATAATTGTTAATATTATTTGTTGATCTTTAGAATGATTTCATTTATTCATACTTTTATACTTTCATCAAATGGTATCAAATTTACATCTTTTAAGTGGCATCTAGACATGTTAGCTTAGTACTGTTATTGGCTAGCATTGCTAGTATTATTATTATATTATTTGGCATATCAAGTTTTATTGCACATCATTTTCTTTTCATCATGTAGTATTATTTTAAAGTTTAGCCAATTTTTCTATTATTGCTTAGCCTAGCCTTAAATTCAACTTTGTTTTTAATGGATTACAAAGGTGGAAAAAAATTAATATTTTATATTTAAATAGCAAAAACAAAATCATGAATTACAATTCTCAAATTTGAGGATATAATTTATACAAGAGCTTTCCTTATTGTTTAGTTTAGAGGATCATAAAGTATACTTTTATTTTTTGCTTTTCGACTGATTATTGAGCCTAATATTTTGTTTTAGGCTAATCTTTTTAGCATTAAATAACCGTATCGGTTATCTGATTTTGAGTGTTCTATTTTTTTTTGTTTTTTCGTGTTGATTTTAATGCTTTTTTTAGTGTATTCTTATGTGTTGTAATATTGTGTGTAACTTAGTTAAGAGACTCAAGCACTTGAACAACAGTCAACTTCACAACACGCAGTTTGACCCTCGCATGCTTAGGAACAAAAATTCCCATAATGGGGCCTCGAGGCATGCTATTTTTATGCCCATGTGCATCTACATGGGATCCAAATTTTGATCCCGCCAACCATGACCTGATATAGTAATATTTGAGCCTCATATCCTGCGTAGGGAACCATATGCGTCTTGGTTGAACCTAGGTGGATTCTTGATGAGCCTAGGTTCATCCTTGATGAGCTTAAGGGTATCCTGAATGAGACCAAGCTAGTTCCAACCTTCTAAATTTGCATAAGATGTTGTCTTAATTACTCTCACCCCTACTATCAATTCGAGATGTCAGCAGCCTAAAACCTTAGAAATCCCTTCTTTAACTCTCTAAAGTGATTATAAAGAGAGCTAAGCACGTTAAATATAATTCTTAATAGTTCTCTTAAGGTTATTAAGGAACTCATCCTTAAAGATTTCACTTCATGTTGTATTGTAAATGCTTCATTTTTGTAAAACTTAATTTCTTTTTGTAACTATACTATTACAGGGTATGCAAAGATATGACACCTCAGTCTGACATTGGATTGCAAATAAGAACTAATCTAGCAAGCTCTTCTTTGACACTAATTTGGGAAGGAGAGAAGGCTCGATAACTATGTAGCAAAAAGTGGGGAAATTTGAAATGAGGAAGCCCTCTCGCGACATTGCTTTAGGAAGAAGGGAGGGTCTCACAACTTCTAGTTTAATGATTATAAAAGAGGGATTGAAGAGGCTTTAGTTTAGTGTATCTTTGAGATTGAGGCATCTTCAACAGATTCATTATCCAATAATTTAAAAGAGTACTATAGAAGCGTCTCTTCCTTTTATTAATCATGATAGGAGTGGCTTAGAAGTTTGAGCATACTATAGTAATTGAAAACTTTCAAAGAGTGGATGCAGGGTTAGGTGAACCAAACTATTAAAAAATAGGGTGCCTTTTATAATTGCTTTCTAGCTTTAGTTTTGTTTATTTTTTCTCTTTTGGTTAAGTATATTTTGTTAACTATCTCAAACTCAAGAAAAAATTTAAGGTTCTATAACAACTCAAGCTTATTACCCGATATTAACTAGTCTAATTAGCATAAAAACCTCACAATTAGTCTTTAAATATCATTAGGATTAAACCTTAAAATTTTGAGCCAATTTGGAAATTGTTTGATTTAAATGAATATTTCATTCAATTTAAATAATTTGAAAAAAAAAAAAAGTTTTTCAACCTCCAATTAAAAATTTGGTTGCATTTTTAAATTCCACTCACCCAATTTAGCTTATAGGTGAATATTTGGGAATTCTTAAAGATCTTTAAGTCAAGATATTTTGATTAATATAATTAGTATTAATTAATTATAATTAGAATTATTGATTTATATTTTATAAATTCAAAAATGCAATTAACCGTTGCGGTGGAGGGTTTGTTGTTTGACTCTGAACACTGAACAACAATTCTTCTACATTGCACCTTCTTATCATTGTTAGGTTTTAGATCAAATGACGGGATTCGTCCTGCAGTTAGGACGCTATCCATCCTTTCGATCAAAGCTCTGACCTAATGACTAAAAGCTCATTTGTAGTTAATCAGATCGTTGATCGAATCGGAGTCGTTCGATCAAGCAGGTGGCTGGGATGGGACAAGCATTGTGCTCTGTCGTCTTTACCAGCACAACCACGACAGCGGTTGCGTGCAGAGGCCGTGCGGAACGACTATCCTTCTCGCCTTCTTTTCCACCTTAAGGATTGGCCAAAGACTACATTCACTTCATCTAGCCTAATATTATCGATTGGAAGACTCAATATTCACTTCTGACTTCTTCTTCAACTCGGGCAACTCGGCAAAACCATGAGCTATTGAACCCAAGGTACCCCACAATTTTCTTCAATTCAACTCACAATCATGCCAAACAATGTTCGTTTACCTATTTGAATTGACGTATATCAATTTATGAGCTCAGTCGGGCACAATCGAGGCCTATTGAGGCTCGATACCTCCGGGGTTGTACAATAACATAGAGTATCTGGCTATCAAAAGAAGCCCTCACTACCCCGTCACTCCTCGATGGAGATCAATGGCTCCTTAGGCCGACATTTATCCAAGGAGCAAGCCCATGCCAAACTCAAACCTCGTGGATCATTGTGGAGGGAAAAATGTCCATTCAAAGTAAATCGAATATTCACAGGATTCATAATTAGGGTTAGGAGATTTAACCAATAACAATCTGGGTTCTTATAATTCATTGAAAGGACTTGATCCATGAGTGTTTTGACTTGTTGCTTGCATTATGGCATGTATTGTAGCTCAAGAAAATGGGATTTGTTCGAAACCCAAATTCATGAGCCCCTCTCCTGTCGTGACGAGGAAGCACAGTGCCAAGCGGGTACGCCCATGACCCGCTTGACACTGTGCAAGGAATATTCAAAGCATTTTTGTAGAATATTCACAAATATGCCACGACCCGTCATGCCCCGCGACTCGACCGAGCCCTTCCCCATATCCTCTGTTCGATTGGAATATTCTGAGAGCTTCGGCACGCTCCAGCACATCCTACTGTTCATGAACCTGAAGGACATACGTTGGGGCGAGCCTCAACGCCTGGAAACAGAATCCCAGATGCCCAAGCGCACCCCGGTGCCTGCCAAACAAAGGCAAAGGCGCCCAGGAGAACCTAGACACCCATGGAGTAGGCCAAACCGAGCCTGGGGCACCCAGGCACTCACAAATATCCTGTCATTGGTTTCGGTAGTACCCTAAATAAATTTAAAGGCATTTTGGGTCTTTTTGTAATTTTTGTATATATGTCTTATCAAAAAGTGAATTCAACCAATAATCTATTTATACATTAATTAACACATCATTTATATATTTTGATGTATACTAATGTGTAAGTATAGCAATACTCTATTTTTTAATGGTATGATTTCGTAAATTTTCTCTTTTTAAAATTTTCACATAAATCTTTGTCTATGAATGATTTTATAGTTTGTTTTGCATTGTGTTCTTCCGCAACACTTTCTTTTTTAGTTTTTTATAACTATTTCAGATTAGCTAACACTTGTTCGCATGGCCAGGAAAAAAATATATTCCTTACATCTATCCCGCCTCCATCCAAAGCACCTTGCCAGCAGGCAAAAAAGTATGACATGCGGCCCAAGAAGCCTTGCTGGCCTTCGTCGACCCTTGTCAATCCTCACCGGCGTCCAAAAGTAGTGCACCTGTTGGTGTCGACGGCGAAGGCTATGTATGAGGATAGATTATCGCACAAACCAAAATAGTAAAGAAGAGCATTTAGAAATTTTTTGCTAGACGTCGGCTTGCACCGCTTTGAAAGCCGACGATGGCCGGGGAGGCCACTCTTGAAGACATCAAGGACCGGTGGTGTAGCTTTGGCGATGGGTGAGTGAGAAAAGTGAAGGGTCAACAAAAAAAATAATGCCACGTGGCAAGTATTTATAGTGGTCATGAAAGAGTTGCACACCTATTATTTCTTGTAAGAAATATTATTGAATCATTTCGCTTTCTTCAAATATGTGAATGCAATGAATATTCATGATTTAATAATAACAACATAAATAAACAACATGAATATTCATGATTTGTGTATCCTAATATTATTCTCAACAACAGCTGAAGATAAGTCGCTAGATTAAATGCTTTGGCTTTCGAACCTTCAGCCAGACAGCCTTCGACTTTTACAGGTCTCTTCTTCATTAAAATGGCCTACACTTGGATGACACTTGACAAACCTGATGGTTGCTGGAACAAGTTTATTTAGTATAAGGGCTACAACCTCAGATATTCTTGTATATTAGGGAAAGCCTTTAAAAATACTTCAAAACTGCTAATTTGCTCTTCCGTAGAGGCATTGTTTGCAAGCACACATGCGATCTATGTGGAGATGGGTTGGTTCTCATCAGCACTTCTTTTTTTATCTTGAACAATTGAGAATGATTCTTCTGTGCAATAGTTATTCTTACTTCCCCATAACATTAGCCAAGTTAATGCTTATAATCATAGCGTTTCTAATCTCTGGCATAGATAAGCCTATCTGTTCGTGATAGGGATATGGTGCATTTCATTCGTAAAAGGAAATGGGTTTCCATTGGTTGTGGCAAATAGAGTGAACTAGCAGATGAGTCCATTCCTTTCTTCGAGTGGGAAGAGTTTTTATCTTCTTCCACATGTAAGCAGGATGATGTTCGGAATATATGTAGCCTTCTCTCGATTCCAATCATTCATTCTTAGGGATTCATTCAGATCGATGCGGAGCGATTCGTTTGTTCTTAGGGATTTGTTCCGCTTACCCTTACAAATTATTCTAAAGATCATAATCTTCAAATTAGTTCATTAAAAATGCAAAACAAATTAAGAAAAGTTAAATTATACTGTAATCAAATTATTTTCCCCTACTTCTTTACATCCCAAATAATGCTTCCATTTTTTTTCTTAAGTTTTTAAACAGAGGCCGATTTCTTAATATATTTTCCATAGAGATTTAAAATTATTATATTATGTAGAATGACATTAAATAAGTTCTTTGTTCTTAGGGATTTGTATGGCGATATAAAAGTTTAAACCCCAAATATATTTCAATATGTTTATACTTTTATTAATTAATTTCTTATAAATAAAAAAATCTTCCAATAATTTTTGTAAAATCCTAGTGATTGGAATGATTCACAAATGATAACCTGCTTCTCTTTCTCGTTGCCTCAGAATTTCAAGCCTGCGATCACTTGCTTAAGCTCACCTTCTGAGCAAGATATGTTTCTCCTGCTAAGCCAGAATATTAGGAAACTATAGGGTTGGAGAAACTTATATAATAACATTAAGCGAAGCACAAATCATTTGTAATTAAGTTGCTTGGCATTAAAGTGTACAATTGCAAAGCTAAGCACAAATCAAATAACCACAAAAAAGCATATTGAAATCATAAAATGTTGAGATTCACTGCCTCAAGTGCAATTAAGTGCCCTATGCATGTTAGGAATAAGAGATTACCTGAAAAGGCTAAAAAACTAGTTGTAGGATTGGAGAGTCCATTAATGAGAACATGCAAAGCGCAACACACCCCTCTCTAATAAAAATGGTTCCAACACTCCTTTTTTAACAGCCACTAAATATAGAAAAGAAGCAGAAGAAACCCACATCTCTAATGGTGTTGAGGAGAGTACTGAAATGGGCACAAAAATGGACCATTCTTTGGTCCTCTCTTTCTCTTCTGTTCCACCAAAATCCAACTGCCCTCATCAACTTCATTGGCAACAGCTACATTACATACCCCACCCCAAAAGTATTCAAAACCACTATCCAAATCCAGAAGCAGGAAAGAGATTTAAGAAATGCAAGAGTACAGTTAGAAATTAGAAATTAAGAAACATAGCGCATTGTGTGTACTTGTAAACAGAACTCTATCATAAAGTCATAAAAAATTTAAAAGTAAAACAGCGACGTGTAAGGACAATAAAACTAAAGAATGTAAGCATAGTTGTGCTTTCTAAGAATATTTTTCTAAATAATCTAATGATATGCCAGTTCTTGTTTACAAACCACAAAAATATTGTGTTGTTCACTTCAAAATCACTTCATGTGATGTTTCTCTTTATCTTTTCGTTGGCATTTTTATGTTTAGTTATTATAAAATGTACAACTTTTCAAAGAAAGTTTAGAATGAGAGGCTCTATTACTCGCATTTTTTTAAGTGTATTGCTTTTTACATTGGAATTAAGCTGCCAGGCTATTGGTTAAGCTCGAAAGCATTTTCCCAAGAAAGTTTTATATATGGTTAACATGTTTATAAGTGACTCGTGAAAAATTATCACAGGCATTGATTTTTTAAATAAATTATATTGTAGACGATTAATGAAATTTACTTCATTGGTTAAGCCAGTACCACTGTGCCCCCACTCATGTAGTCAAGTGCCACTTGAGCAATAATTGAAGTCATGCCTGACACCACTGGTCATTGTTGAATTAAAATCGAGCACTGCAACGTAAGCGATTTGAGCTCGAATAAATCCGAGAATGATTGAGATCACAACAAATGCATGCATCATAGGACTAGGATTTACATGAAAAACTGAAGAATATGAATGCATCAAAACCAAGCAATATACGAAATCATAAATACATCAAGATAAAGATCACAACACATGCATGCATCAAAATCATAAACACATCCAAAGATTAAGACTTACATGGAAAATTAAAGAATGTGAAAAATTACAGAGCCACACTACATAAAAATTTTCATAATGTAAATTGAAGAATATAGACTTACAAATAGCTTCACATTCTCAAAGAACACTAGATCTTACTCTAGGATGAAAGAGAAGAAAAGCTGCCATCACCGGGAGGGTATTCTCCAACTTGCAAGGCTCCTAACAAACCGTAAATACGTGTTTGCACTTGCACGCAAGTATACGTGGTTCGAAGTAATAATAGAATGGTGAGTTCCGAATTTTATCGTCCTTAGGGAACGGTGGTTTTGTTACTAAGTTATATCTACTTTCAATAATGTTTAGATAATATGTATTTTAGTTTTGGTTAGTAACTAATTAAATAATGCAAAGAACTCAAATTAGGATACTATTTGATTAAGAAGGGAGAGTTGAGTTTTTATCATGTGATTTGTTGGGGACAGATGTTGTATTCGACTCATGCAATTTCAAGTACTTGTTATCATGCCAATTAATCAAGTGAACATTGTGTTCCTTAGATTCGTCATCTAATTCCGACAAGTTTAAATTTAGTGCACAAGATGAACATACTAGGGTTCTGCCTCAGCACATAGATTCTTATGAGATCACATTTTATTTACTTATAACTCCTATATCTAAGTTATCAAAAATAATCTTTTAGTTTGGTGATCTCACAGGCATTGATTTCTGTCAATATGCTTCATGCGCATCATATGCAGTTTAGCTAAGGAAGCAGATTCACCGGACCACATAGATTATGTCACATCATCCATGAGTACTCGATGCCCTCTTCCTCCTTCAATGTCTGTTGAGCCGCAGAGCTTGGTTGGTGGCTCTTGGCTCATAAGCATCAACCTCTCAGCTGAGCTCATGGTGTGGTACAGTTAGGCTCAAGAGCTTGTCACATAGCTCTAAGTTCTAACAACACACACACCTATGCTCAAGGACAATTGGTGAGCTATGGAGCTCAAGATGATTATTTTAATGAGTCATTTTGTCCATTCAAAACCAGAGGTATTTTACACCGAGAATCCTCGCTCAGTGACATTCCGTCACGGTGAGGACCCTTATGTGCATTCCCTCTATATTTGATGGTTTAGATGACTTGGTAATTTTTCATTTAATAAACAGATTTATTCCCATATAGATTTTGCAAGCACTCATAGCATTCATTTATAAGCACACAATATAGATAAATAATTAAACTTAGTTTCATTTATTGCAAGAATTTTCATAGAACACCTTTTACACCCCCTACTCATCACATGATTACTGCCCAACCCTCCCCATGGAGGGTTTAGCTCTCCATTACAATAGAAATGCAAAAAATTACATGCAAGAAACTAAACCTTTTCATGGTTCAAATGAAAAAAAATTCAGAAGATGATTTTAGAGGAATACTAGGAACTAACATTGGCGTTCGCTATATTTTCTTCCTTTGCCTTCTCTCTTCTTCTCCTCTTGTTCCTTGGTGTGGTCTCCTTTCTTTCCCTTGAACAGATCTCTTCGCCTTCCCCAGTGAGGTCTCCTTCTTCTTCTCACGGCAGCTTATAATTTCAGGTCAATGAGTGTCAAATTTTGGAACCCTTCCTCAGTTTCAATTGGCAGTATTTATAGTGAATTCCTCAGCCCCTTGAGCAGAAATTCTACCATCTCTTCAACTCCTTGAATTAATGGGGCAACTTTTAAATTTTATTCCTTTTATTCCCTTGGGATCCAACAGAACTTAATGTGATTTCAGTTTCCAAACGGCTGCGGAAGGCCACTAATTTGAATTTCATCTTTCTCTATGATAACATAAATGCTCTGGCCTGGGAAATTCTGCATAGGGCGTTGCAGTGATTTTGCTACAGAATAGAATTCAAATGAATACTCGCTGCGGCGCGCGATTCCACTGCAGTGCGAGACAACGGGTAGCTTTATATTTTTCTTTCTAACTCCTTTTCCCTGTTAATTCGCTGCGGCGCGTGGTAGCGCCAAGCTCTCGATTTGGTTCCGCTACAGCACGGTGGCACCAGTGTCTCCGGTTTGATGCCGCTACAGCGCGATATAGAGAGGGCTTATCGATGAGCTCTAAGTCTGGAATTGGATAGTTTCGCTGTGGAGAGCGGTAGCTCTGAGCTCTCCGGTTTAACCCACTGCGGTGCGCTATAGCGCCGAGCTTTCGGGTAGGACCTGCTGGAGCGTGCTGCAGCGCCAAGCTCTCAGGTTTGTCCCGCTGTGGAGCGCTAAAGCGGTTTTCTCTCCCAGGCTTGCTGAAGTGATCCCAGGTTCCCTAGTTCTCCTTTTTTGGCTATGGTGTGCTGCAGCGCACTTGGGCGCGATGCAACGATTTTCGCCCAGAATTCCACCTTCTGCTGAAGATTTGCCTTTTTGTCTTGTTTTCCTTGAATTTGTTTATAATTATATAAATGCATGCTATTCTATATTTTTTTCTGCTTTATTATGCAATAAATTTTGGACTCATCAGCTCCTTGCACAACAGCTCTCTATTAGGGCTCTTTCTTGGAAACTCTTCCAATAGCAGCCAAAGCCCAAGCCAACACTTACAATAGCTTAAGAAACTCTTCTATAAGTTTTCCTTAAGTACCCAGCTCAATTCCGAACTATAAATGGCTCAAAATATCCCTCAAATTGCTTAGGGTGTAATTTAAACCATAGCTAAAATTTGTAAGGCGCTACGGTGCATCGTAGCACCCAAGCCTTGAGTAGCCAAGCAACAGGGCGCGCTACAGCACCATGCTCTTGAGTTCTCTGAAGCTGAAGTGCGCTACAACATGTGCCGAGGCGCACCGTAGCACCCTAATTGGAACGCCTGTCGCTAGGGCGCGCTGTAGCTCCCCAGTCTCTGTCTGTTTTTCGCTGGGGCTCGCTAAGACGCCCCACCCACCGGAGTCCATCCCCCAGGGAGCGATGTAGTACCCTGTCTTGGTCTATTATCCGCCCTAGTGTGCCACAGCGCACCACGGTGCACTATGGCACCTATGTTGTAGCTGAACTTTTCATCCTTATTCCAATTTTCCTTGGAACCTCTCAGAAGATCACTAGAGATCCATTACCATTTCCATGATGATCTGAATGGTCTCCAAAACATAACAATCTCTCATTTGGAAACCTTATGGAATCATCTCTCATTTCACATTGATTCTTCATTATCTTCTTCAATCTCTGTCAGGAACATGGAGTGGGTCAACCCCGCATTCTTATCATATGTCGAGGCCAACTAAAGCAGTATATAGCTTTAATTTAGTCAGTGTTACAACTTTTGTAAGCATGTTAACAGGATTTTTAGAAGTACGGATCTTCTTTAATCCTAGTTGTCCTTCTTCTAAAAGTGTTCTGATGAAATGGTATCGGAGTTGAATGTGTTTTGTCCTAGCATGAAATCTTACATTTATTGCAAGATCAATAGTGCTGATACTACTATAGAGCTTCACATCCTTCTGCTCCTTGCCCAATTCCACCATAAAACTCTTTAACCAGATCAGCTCCTTACTCGCCTCTGTAATGGAAATGTACTCCACCTCCATGGTAGATAGATCAACAATATTTTGTAGCCTGCAGATCTAACACACTGCTGCACTTCTCAATATAAACACATATCCAGTAGTGCTCCATCGACTATCAACATCTCTTGCAAAATCTGTCAACATAGCTCTATAGAGAAATGTTATATCTACCAAGCAAAGTGCTTTTAGTATTGTACCTTTCAGATACCTCTGTATCTACTTGATCACATCATAATGGTGCATCTCTGGGTTACTCATGAATCTACTAATCACTCCCACTATATGAACAATATCTAATCTTGTACAGATCAACATATACATCAAGCTCCCAACTGCTGAAGCATAAGGAACTTTGTCATGTGTTCCATCTCCTTCAGACTTCAACATATGTTCCTTCGATAAGCTGGAAAGACTTGCTATCGGAGTGTTCATTGGCTTTGCCTCACTCATGTTGAATCTCTTCAGCACCTTTCAACAAAGTCTTTCTGAGATAATTTTAGAATTATTGCACTTCTCTCCCTATTGATTCTTATCCTAAGAATTTGCTTGGCCAGCCCCAAGTCTTTCATGTCAAACTCCCTTGACATCAGCTCCTCATCATCCTTATTTAACCATGTCCGATCATGTGATCAACATATCATCCACATACGACAACAAAATAATATAGAAGAACTTACGCTACTTTATATAGCAACTGTAATCTACTTGGTACCTCTTGTACCCATACTCATACTTGAACCTATCAAATCTCTTGTACCATTTCCATGGCACTTGCTTGAAGTCATAGAAGCTCTTCTTCAGCTTGCACACTAGCTCAATTTTTACATTATCTTAAGCCCTTTCCCCCTCAAGTTGTTGCATGTACAATTCTTCTTTCACCCGATAAACCCACCTATTTTGAATAACTTTTTTTCTAGCTAGTAGGGCTGCCCACTCCCATGTCCCATTTGACATGAGCTATGTCATTCCATCATCCATAACAGCCTCTCACTTAATTGATTCTTTTACCTGAAGCACCTCTTCAAAGCTTTCTGGTTTACCATCATCATTTAATAACAGATAAAATAAACAAGGAGAGTACCTCTGTAGTGGTCTTATGACTCTTGTGGATCTCCGCAATATGGGTGTTAGTGGTTTAACATTGACACCCTCCTAAGTTTCTTCCTGCACTCACACATCTGGCTCAATGCAGACATCAATCTCTATATGTCGGGGCTCACTATCTGAAACATTTTACAATCAGACCTGACTCCAACACAATCTTTGTACATTTCACTTTTATTAAAAGTGGCATCCCAGCTTCTGTTGACTTTTTTGTTTTGATTCTTCCATAATCAACAATTGAACTCACCCGCACCATATTTAATGAATGTGCATTTCATCGCCTTAGCATTAAATTTGCTCTTGGATCTTCCATCAATGTGCACAAATAATGAACAACCAAATATCTTGAGGTAGTTCATTTTCACCTCCTTTTTGCTCCAAGCCTCCTAAGGAATCCCTTCATTTAAGGATACAAAAGGTCCTTCATTAATCAAATACACCACCGTGTCAACTACCTCAGCCCATAACTGCTTTGGGAGACCTGCAAGCAATGTTATGCTTATGGCTCTTTCTGTGATTGTTCCTTTCATCCATTCTACAACACCAATTAGCTATAAGGTTTTTGGAACTATGAATTCCCTCTTGATACCTATCAAGGTACACAACCCATTGAACTCCCTATCACAGTACACGCTGCTATTGTAGAATCTTAAACACTTAAGCTTCAACCCTATCTCATTCTATGCCAAAGCTAATCACTTTTTAAGCACATCAAACACATCCAATTTATTTTTTAAAAAGTAAACTTAGACCTTCCTTGTATGGTCAACAATGAAGGTGACAATATATAGGGCTCCACCTATGGAAGAAGTAGGAGTTGGCCCCCATACATCCGTATGCACCGACTGCTATTTTTTGCCTTTCGACTCTCTTCTAACTTTAGAAAATAAAACCTTCTTCTGCTTGCACAGCACACAATCTTTATAGAAATCCAAGTCTACTAACTTCTGTCCTTAGAGTCTTCCCCTTAACTATAGGAATTTTCAAACCCCTCTTGCTCAAATGGCCAAGCCTCCGAAGCCATAGACCTGCGTCTATCTGTTCATCAACTGCAATAGAAAAAGACACTTTATTGATCAGGTAAAGTGCACCTTCCATGTTGCCCTGTACTACAACTAGTGCATCCTTGGTGACCTTCCATGAGTCACCTATACAGCATGTACTATAGCATTCCCTGAATAATTGGTTCACTAAAATAAGGTTTCTCTATAGACATGTCACATGTCTAACATTTCTAAGAATCCAAACTACACCACTTGGTAGATGAACACTCACATCACATCTGCTAATGATATCGCATGCCTTGTTATTTCCAAGATATACCTTACCCAAGTCACCCTTGGTGTAATTCTTGAATGTACCCCTAGTAGGAGTAGCATGAAAGGATGCGCCCGAGTCCACCACCCATGACTCTATGCTAACAAGTGAGAGGATCAGTTTATCTTAATCCTCTTCAGCAGATACATTTACAATGGGGCACATAACCTTGCTCCCACCACTTGGCTTCTTTAGGGTAGGGTAGTCCTTCTTGATGTGACCTACCGTGCCACAGTTCAAGCTAATTGACTTTACTTTTCTAGGTCTTGATTTTGCTCATATAGACTTAAGACTTTTTTCTTTTATGTCTTCAGTCTACATATCTTCCACTGATTTCAGTATTCAATGCTGAATTGGATGCCTCCCCATGGGATCTCTTCCGCATCTCTTCTTTCAGCATAAGCCCGACAATGTCATCAAATTTTAATGATGCATTTCCTGATGAATTACTGATGGTCATAACTAGCCCATCCCAAAAGTCTGGAAATTATTAGTGGAATAACAGAGCTTAGACCTTATCATCAAACTTGATGCCCATCGAACTCAACTGGCTTGTCACAATATTGAACTCATTCAAATGTTCAATCACCAAATAGCCATCCGTTATCTTCATATTATATTGTCTATTCATCAAAAAAACTTTGTTAAAAGTCGAGGGCTTCACAAATAGCAGACCCTAGAATCAACAAGAAACTTCTCTCTGATGCTACTTGTTGTATCAAAATCGAGCACCACAGTGAAAGCGATTTATGCTCGAAGAGAACCACGGATACGTTGAAGGTTACAAAGCAATATACAAAATAAAAAACACAACAAGATAAATATTATAGCACATGCATGCATCAATACCACAAGCACATTCAAAGATAAAGATTTACGTGAAAAACACAAGAATGGGAAAAAGTCACGAAGCCACACCACACATAAATTTTCTCAATGTGAATTGAATAATACAGAGTTATAAAGATCTTCACTGTCTCATGGAACACTAACTCTTACTCTAAGATGAAAGAGAAGAGAAGCTGCTACCACCTGGAGGGTTTTCCCCAACATGCAAGGCTCCCTTGCACAATAGCTCTTTTTTAGGGTTCTTCCTTAGAATCTCCACCAACAGCAACCAACGCCCTAGCCAACACTTACAATAGCATAGAAAACTCCTCAATTAGTTTTCCTTAAGTACCAAACTAAATTTTAGACCCTAAATGGTCAAAAACACTCATAAATAGTTTAGGGCATAACTTGAATCAAAGCAGAAATTTGCCAACTGCTACGGCAAGCCCCCTCGAATACTCTGCCACCGAGGAGCACTACAGTGCATGCTGAGGTGTGTTGTAGTGCCCTACTCTCGAGATGCCTATCACTAAAATGCGCTACAATGCATGTCGTGGCATGATGCAGCACCGCAGTCTCTATCTGCTTGCTTTTAGGGCGCTCTACAATGCCCCAGCCTAGGACTCCATCCGCTAGGATATGCTACAGCACACCGGTCTCGGTCTACTATCTGTTAAGGTGTACTATAGTGCACCATGATGCACAGTGGCACCTATGCTATAGCTAAACTTTCTAACCATAATCTGAATCACCTTAGAACCTTTCTGAAGCTCATTAGAGCTCCATTAGCATCTCCATGATGATTTGAATTGTCTCCATAACATAACAATCTTCCACTTGGAGATCTTTTGGAATCATCCCCCTTTTCACCTTGATTTGTTGTTGTCTTTTTCATTCTCTGTCGGGAATGGTGTGTGACTGACCGCTGCTCTCTTATCACTTGTGGAGGCCAACAAAAATAGCACATGGCTTTAGTTTCGCCACTATTATTTCTTTTGTAAGCATGTCAACAAGATTCTTAAAAGTATGGATCTTCTCCAATCCTAGATGTTCTTCTTCCAATAGTATTCTGATGAAATGGTACTATATTTGAATATACTTTATCCTGGCATTAACTACTATATTCTTTATGAGGTGAATAGCTCTCATAATATCACTATAGAGCTTCACATTCTCCCACTCCTTGATGAATTGCACCATAAAACTCTTCAACCATATCATATTTTTACTTGCCTCTATAATGGCGATGTAATCCACCTCTGTAGTAGATAGAGCAATAATAAATTGTAACCCAGAGATCCAGCTCACAGCTACACTTCCCAATGTGAACACATTTCTTGTAGTGCTCCTCTGACTATCCACATCTCCTGCACTATCTGAGTCTACATTCCTGTAAAGAAATGTTAAATCTACCAAATAAAGTGCTTTGTCTATCATACCTTTCAGATATCTCAATATTCACATGATTGCATCCAAGTGGTGCTTCCTTAGGTTTCTCATGAATCTGCTAACCACTCCCACTATATGAGAAATATCCAATCTCACACAGATCATCATGTACATTAATGTAACAATACTAAGTTATAACTTAGCTGAATTTTTAGCTTAATTGCATCATAATTATCATTCCATTAAGCATATATGGTCATTAAAATCAAATCCTAAAATCATGGAGCAATTTGGAACTCAATCCAATATTTAAAATATTTAAATAATATTAGAAAATTGAGATATTTTATTTGACCTTGAAATCAAAATCATTCTTCATCATTGCATTCATCACCCCAAAATTAGCTAAGGGTGATGTTTTGGAAGTGTTTGGAAGTCGTCAGATTTTTCTCGAATATTTTAATAAATTTAAATACCTCAAAATATAGAATAATTAAACAATCGTCAAAATTAAAATCTGACTTCACCATTATGCTCGTCACCCCCAAATTAGCTAAGGGTGATGTCTTGGAAATATTTGGAAATTGTCGGATTCTTGCAAATATTTTTATGTAATTTAAAAACCCCAAAAATTAGGATAATTAATTTGATCTCCAAATTAAAATCCGACTTTACCGTTGAGTTCCTTACCCCCATATTAGCTAGGGTGCATTTTTGGGATTTTTTGGAGCCCGTTTATTCATTCAAATTTAAGTAAAATATTTGGATTAATTAGAAATTAAAAATAATTTATTTAATTTTAAAAACCATTTTTCCTTCTTTTCATCTGACTAGACTCGCTGCCTTCCCCATTCCTACATATGCCCCTCCCCTATGCATGCAATAAGTCTTCTTCCCTCTACATTTTCTGCCCATGTCCTTCTTCCCCATACTTGTGATGGGATGACTCATGCTCATCCATCCAAAGTCTTGCCTTCCTTCCTCCATACAAGAGCCCCTTCAGCCCTCCATTCTTAATTTTGCTCAAGCTGCTGAAAAAACTCTCAAGCTTTCAAGCTCCTAGGGATCCTTAGAATAAAATAAATATAGAGGTAATTTTTACATCTATGCTTTGAATGTTTAAAAATTTATTTGTTTAGCTAGATTTAAATTTTGAAATTCTTAAATTGTTAATTAAAGTGCCAATTGTCGTAGTTCATAAATAGTTAATGGTAGCATTCATTTTCCAATTAATATCATTAATTTATCATGTGATTTAAATTCTTCAAGGCAACATTGATTTTGACCTTAATCAACCTTAATTAGTCTCAAAGACAAGTCGATCTAAATTGAACTTATTTTGGCATTTAATAATCTGCATGAATTCATTCAACTTTTACTGATTTTAACATTTGAATCTAGACTAGTAAACCATAAGTTCTTAAACCTTATAGTAATTCATGTGATTTATAAACCTTAAGATCTTGGATCCTTAAGAGTTCATCATTTTATAAATTCAGTTTGAATCGAATCATTCTATTATTAAAATTCTTAATTATTTGAATCCATTGAAGTCCTTGTAGTGGGTTCAGGTTGATTCAACCTATAGAATATTGAGATTATTCAATGGATTGAGCTTAAATCTTAGATTCTTAAGATCATGTTTGATCATTTTATCTTATGATAACTAGATTAAGTCTCTCTATATGATCATAGTTTCTTTAATATTTCAACTTTTAAGACCCTCTACCTTTAGAATAAGTGTGGGTGTGAACCATTAGACCCTTAGAAGATTAGTACTTATAATTCAGGTTTAAACCTCAATTTGGAGTTTGAACCCAAAATTCTTAAATCTTGATCAACATAATCCAGATTGGGTAGTGCTATCAAAATATAATAATTAAGTTATTGATTAATTACTTAACCTTTGTAGTCATTATTTTGATTATAAATTATAACTTGTTAAGTTCTAATGTTAATTGTAAGGTCATAAATTTGGGTTTGTACTATATAGATGGATATCGAAGATCTCATCTCAGATTAGATAGAACAAATTAAATTAAATAACAACTGATATTACATATGTTTAGTTGAGCCTCTTGCTTGCTTGAATTATTATTGTTTTGCATACCTTGTATTTTGAGCTTTATACCTTGGACATAATAATTGAACATGGGATATTTTGATGAATATCCTATGTCAATCTTGAATTCATAATACCTCATTACTAAAATCAGTAATTTAGTTTATTCAATATATTTCAGTATATTTAGATCATTCAGTTTTTCAGTGCTCAGTTCATTAGAGTGTATTCTATTTAGTCTGCCACTTCACTTCATCACTTTTATAATTGAACAGGTTAGGCCTAACTCTATGATTGGCTAAGATAGTATTCATCTATCTTTATAAGTCTAACTAGGCCTAGCTCTCCACTTGGCTAGGATAGTATTTATTAGACTTTTTAGTTCAGTGGCTTCATTTATCCCATTTCTGCTATGGCAGTACCAGTTTAGATACATTTCTCTAATATGATCTTTTAAGTCTAACCAGGCCTAGCTCTATGGTTAGCAAGGATGGTATTTCTTAGATTCTCTTTCAGTTCAACCACTTTATTTAGCCAAGTTATCTATATTATCAGTTATACATATTTTCTGTTCTCAGTTCATTTTCAATTCATTTCAGTACAATTATTTTAGTTCAGTGCTTTTTAGTTCCATACTTGTATGATTTATGATGCTAGTTTTTATTACAGTTCTTTTATGTTTCATTATAGATTTTTGTTATGCAAATCAGCACATATTTATTTGATCATAAATATGATAGGGTTTACTTTTAGTTCTTTCAGTTATTATTTATATACTTACTAACTAACCTTGATTGCAGCTTCGGGTTGAGATATGTCAATTTACACACTTTTTTTTATTTATATTATAAATGCTTTTTTATAACTAATCTACTCTTATTACTTGTTGCACCTTAAATACTTGCATGCTTAGTAAAATGTAATATCTTAAATATTTATTCTTAATTAATCAGCCTAAAATATACTTAAAAATTTTATCTAACTGCCAACAATGTCAGATTCAGAACTGTTCGTTGAGGTTGCTTCAGGTGGGGAGTTAGGTCAGGAGGATGATCTTCCTGCTGCAGAAGCTTAGCTAGTTTCTATTTTTGCTTGAGAGGATGAGAGAGTTCTCTTTCATTAAGCTTATTTATAATAATTAAATATTCTGGATGTATTTCTTTTTCTGTATTTTCATATTGAGTTGAGTTACAGTCTTTTCTTTCCTTTACTGTGTAGTGATGTGGATGTTATACTCATATCTGCTTCTGCTACTTTAATATTTTGATGCTTGACCTCTAGTTTCAAGTGGCAAGCCTCTTAGCTAAGCTGGGTTGGGTTTATACTTGACTCAACTATAGTTGGGGGGTTTGTCGCACATGGATTGTACTCCCCATAATCATGTTGATTTCAACATTAAAATGACCCCGGGGGGTGCGGGGCCCACAGTTGGTATCAGAGAAGATCATATGATGCCACATTGAAATTGTATTCCTATCTACTGAATGGATAGTTTTTCTGAAACACAGTCATCAAAATATAACATTCATAGCTCAACTCTCAAGTAACTCAATATGAAACTATGAATATAAAATATCTATCTAAGATGACTAAATCACTTTCTAGCAACTAAAAGTACTCATAAATTTTTTTAATAGGACCAAATGGAATGGGGAAGATCTAAATTTTTCTACTACATGACAACATTCAATACCTTATGGGAGTACGATCACTGTTGGGGTCAGGAGTTTGGAAGATCTGTAGCTGGAGTATCTGCCAATGGAGTTTTAGCTCTGGATAAACCTTTTCAGCTTTCCATCTTTAGAGGATCTGACTTTCCAATTATAGCAATGGAATGGTTCCATCGCATGGAGTCAGTTATGGATCACATAGAATGTCTCGACTCCATCCATATTGATCTTATGACCATTATGCTTCAAGATACCGCAGAAGATTTGTGGAACATCACCAGTTGGAAATTAAAAAAGAAATGCAAGAGGAAGCGTAATATTGTAACCTTCATGGAATTTCGTCTCGTATTTTGTGCCAAGTTCATAGATAGGCCCTAGTACCTATTATTGAATCGTTAAGTCAATTATCATCCTTTATCATTTTATGATTTCAGCAATTATAAGAATTTTCTTTTTTATCATGTGTAACCTTCATTCTTAAGCAATGAAATTTTGAGGTTGCCATTTGGATATCAAACTTAATCTCGTCTCTTTACAATTCGTTTTGAAATCAAGATTTGTCTTGCTACAACAAAATGAATCCCGGATCACCCTGTCAGCTACACCTACTAAAAATGTTGTAGCATCTAGCAGTGCTACTGATGAAGTTACTCATCTAAGGAGTATAATAACAACTATGCTGGAAAACCATACCCAGCAGGCATTGTCATGTCAGAAGCTAATCTCTATTCACCCAGTGCCTATAACCACTAGCAACAATGCACCAGCCATACCTGCTCAACATTTACCTCATTCATTCCATCATTCTACTGATGGTCTCCTCCATAGCTTTCTGAGGCTGAGACCTACCTTTAGTGGGAATATGTCCCCTATGGATATAGCTAGTTGGCTGAAAATGGTTAAAAAGAACTTGATTAGTCTGAAGTGCCCAAACTCAAAAGCAATCCATCTCACTGCACATTTGTTCCAATAGGAAGCTGAATACTGATGGGATAGCATCCGGAATACGTGATTTGTCGGCTATGAAATTGAAGATATTTCATGGGATGAATTCGTGGAAGCATTTAAATCTGAATTTATCCCTCTGTCTACACAGAATATTATTGAAGACCCTATTCTGAAGCCAAAGCAAGGAAGTTGTTCTATCTCAGACTATGAGATGGAGTTCTGGAGGCTGACTCATATTTCCCCAGAACTCGTTCAATCTGAATCATCCAGGAACCATCAATTTCAAAGTGGGCTACGTGATACTCTTAAAGATTGCATTATTCTGCTTTGTCTTACTGATTTCTCTGAGCTGGTTGAGACAGCAAGGGTGGTAGAGCACTACTAATCAGAAAGGGATCTTAAGTGAAAGATCCATGTAGTTACGAACTACTGTCTCATAGCCTTCAAGAGGCACAAACCCCAACCTGCCAAAGCTTACCAACTTGAAGTAGCTCCATTTGCTGAGCCTAATCTTGTCTGTAATAAGCCTCACACATATGGCAAGTGTTACCACTTTGGCCATAAGTGCTTCCCCTGCTATCATCAAGGCCACATGTTTTACAACTACATGCACTCAGAAATTGTGGACGGTGTCCATATAAACCAATCACAGTAGAATCAGGTTTTCAGAGCTTCATTGTTTAACAAAAGAGATGTAGGAATGGCAACAATGCCAGTTCTTGAAGCTAAACTAGCAAGGGAGCAAGCTATCACTCCAAAGTTCCAGCATAACTTTAAGAAGCAGGTTAACAACCATCATGCCGGTCCCGCATGAGTTTATGCTCTAACTCCGCTTGAAGCCGCTGAAGATAACAATGTGGCTTCAGGTACACATTTCTAAACCTCTTCTTTAATTAGTATTCCTACACTTCAAATATTATAATCATTAATACAACTCACATGAATAATTTAGGAATACTTTATTTTAATGACCAACACTACAATGTATTATTTGACACGAGGGCCAATCATTCCTTTATATATAAACATTTTGTCAACATTCTTAAATTGCCCACGTACAAATTAACTAAGCCGCTAAATGTTGGACTTCCATCTGGAGCCCAACTCAGTGCTCATAAGTTTTGCGGCATTAAAATCCCAATAAATAAGCAAGTCTTTGACTCCAAGTTAATTGTTTTGCCTTTGGCTAATTTTTACTTTATTCTTGGAATGAATTGGCTTAGCAATCATAATGCAGTGATAAATTGTCTGAAGAAGAAAACTACTCTTCATTCTCATGGCAAACCTGAAACTTTTGTAGGGAAATTAGTACTCATTTATCGTTAATAAATGCGATTAAGGCTGAAAAAGTAATAAATAAAGGATGTGATGCATTTCTTGTCACCATGATGGGTGAAGTCAAAGAAAGTATTCCTTTATCCAATTGTAAAATTGTGAAGGATTTTACTGATGTATTCCCTAAGGATCAGCTAGGAATACCTCCATCTAGGGAAGTAGAATTCTCTTTTGAGTTAATTCCCGGTACTGAGCTGATATCTAAAGCTCTATATAGAATGGCATCTAAGGAATTGGAAGAGCTAAATGAGCAATTACATTAGCTCTTAAGCAAAGGCTTCATCAGGCCTAGCATGTCTCCTTGGGGAGCGCCAGTTTTATTCATAAAGAAGAAAGATGGTTCTATGCAAATTTGTATAGACTATCGTGAATTAAATAAAGTCATTATCAAGAACAAATATCCATTGCCCATAATCGATGATTTATTTGATCAGCTATCTAGTGCTATCATATTTTCAAAGATTAATTTAAGATTTGGATATCATCAATTATGAGTAAGGGATTCCGATGTTGAAAAAAATATCTTCCATACTCGTTATGGTCACTTTGAGTTTCTTGTGATGTCTTTCGGACTCACCAATGTGCCATCAATATTTATGTACTTAATGCAGCGAGTCCTCAAGCCATTTTTAGATAAATTTGTTATTGTCTTTATCAACAATATTCTTATTTATTCTTGAACTCAGAAGGATCATGAAGATCATTTAAGAGTTTCATTAGAAAGCTTGTGTGATCATCACTTTTATTCCAAATTCTCCAAGTGTGAATTTTGGCTAAAATTAGTAGTTTTCTTGGGTCATGTAATTGATGCCCAAGGTATCCATGTAGATCCAAAGAAAGTAAGTGCAATCTAAGATTGGGTACAGCCCAAGTTAGTAACAGATATCAGAAGCTTTTTGAGATTGACCGAAAACTACAAAATGTTTGCTAAAGGCTTCTTTCAGATTGCCTCACATTTAACTAAGCTCACTCAGAAAGCCATACCTTTCGTTTAGAGTCCCGAATACGAGGAAGTGTTTCAAACCCTGAAATATGCACTCTCTATCACTCTAGTGCTTGTCCTACCTAAAGAAGGTCTAAATTACTATGTTTACACTGATGCATCTGGAACTAGCTTAGGCTATGTATTAATGTAAGAGGGTAAGGTAATAGTTTACGCCTCTTGACAGTTGAAACACCATGAAAAGAATTATCCTGTTCATGATCTTGAACTTGCTGCTGTAATTTTTGCCTTAAAAATTTGGCATCATTACTTATATGGAGTTCAATGTTCCATTTTCACTAATCATCAGAGTTTGAAATATATCTTCACTCAATGAGAACTAAACTTTTGATGGTGAAAATGGTTGGAGCTCATTAGTGATTACGATTTTAGTATTTAGTATCATTCTGGTAAAGTGAATGTTGTAGCTAATGCTCTTAGTCATCACGTTACATTATCTTCCATGATTGCTGAAAGTTCATTAGAAGAAGAATTTCATAAGCTTGAGATCGTTCTAGCACGTGGCGATATGCTAAGTTCACTTTTGGTCAATATCAATGTGGAATCCACTTTTCACATAGATGTCTCCATCTCGCAAACTAAGAATGAAGAATACCTAAAGTTCAAAGCTAATATAGAAGGAGGTCATCATTTTGATCTGTAAATGCATGGAATGATAATTTATCAAGGAGATCGCCTATGGATCCCTAGATCCATGCATCAAGAAATTCTAGTCGAAGGCCATAGTTATGGATATCATATTCATCTAGGAAGTACTAAAATGTACTAAGATTTAAAGCAGTTTTTTTGGTGGCCTGGTATGAGCATAGCTAGTTTTGTGGCAAAGTGTCATGCTTACAATCTAGTGAAGGCTGAGCACCAAAGGCCTGGTGGTCTTTTACATCATTTGGAAATACTCGAAAATAAATGGTTTGATATATCAATGGATTTTTTTATGGGATTGCCTCGTGCAAAATCTGGTGCCGATGCAATCTAGGTTATCGTCGATCGATTAGCTAAATCAGTGCACTTCATTTTTATCTATCAAACTGACTCTATGGAAAAGCTCACAAAGTCATATATTAAAGAAATTGTCAGGTTGCACGGTATCCCTAAGTCAATAATATCTGACAAAGATAGCAGCTTTACTTCTAAGTTTTGGCTAGCATTTCACTAAGATCTAGTGACTACCCTAGCTATGAGCACAGCTTTTTCATCCTCAAATGGATGGTCAGACCAAAAGAGTAAACCAAGTTCTTAAAGATTTGCTTAGGCTCTGTATTCTTGATTTTGTCAGTTCCTGGGAATATCATATCCCATTAGTGAAGTTTGCATATAACAACAGTTTTTAGACTAATATCAAAATGGCTCCTTATTAAGCCCTTTATGGCAAAAAATGTAGCACTACTCTGGCATGGTCAAAAATAAGTAGCGTTCAGCTCTACGGATCTGAATTAGTTAAAGAAACTAATAAAGAGGTTCATCTGATTCAGTAGAGAATTTGTTCAGCTCAAGACCATCAAAGTAAATACCACGATGTTCACCATCGTTCTGTAGAATTCAGTGTTGGAGATTCTATTTATCTGAAAGTTAATTTGATGAAGGGTATCTACAAATTTGGCATAGTAGGGAAATACAGTCCCTGTTATGTCAGACCTTTTGAGATCTCATCCAAGGCAGGGAGATCAGCTTATAGCAGTAGAGATTTAGCGCGATCTTTCTCATGCCGAAGAATCAGTTAAAATCTGAGCTCATGATTAGAAGCAGCTAAGTTATCATTCTATTCCAATGGTTAAAGTTCAATGGAAGAATCATTCTTTGGAGGAATCTACTTGGGAAAAGAAAGTGGATATGTGCCATAAATATCCAAAGCTCATTATGAATCTAGGTACTATTCTGATTCCTTCCCTTGCATCTATTATTCAGTATCTCATCTTCATAGTGCTTTCTACACATGAGTAATGTCGAGGACGACATTATTCTTAAGTGGGGCAGTCTGTAACAACCATGGGTTATCAATTAGCTGAATTTTTAGCTTAATTGCATCCTAATTACCATTCCATTAAGTTTGTGTGGTCATTAGAACCAAACCCTGAAATTTTGGAGCGATTCAGAACTTAATCCAATATATTGAATATTTAAATAATATTAGAAAATTGAGATATTTTATTTAACCTCTAAATCAAAATTCTATTTCATCATTGCACTCATCACCCCCAAATTAGCTAGGGGTGATGTTTTGGAAGTGTTTGGAAATTGTCAGATTTTTCTCGAATATTTTAATATATTTAAATACCCCAAAATACAGAATAATTAAACAATCATTGAAATCAAAATCCAACTTTGCCATTGCGCTTGTCACCCCCAAATTAGCTAGGGGTGATGTCTTGGAAATATTTGGAAGTCAATGGATTTTTGCAAATATTTTAACGTATTTTAGAAACCCTAAAATTAGAATAATTAAATTGATCTACAAATTAAAATCCAACTTCGTCGTTGAGTTCCTCACCACCAAATTAGCTAGGGGTGCAGTTTTGGAATTTTTTGGAGCCCGTTTATTCATCCAAATTTAAGTAGAAAATTTGGGTTAATTTGAAATTAAAAGATAATTTATTTATTCTTAAAAACCATTTTTCCTTCTTTTCATCTAGCTGGACCCGATGCCTTCCCCATTCCTATGTACACCCCTCCCATATGCACGCAAGAAGTCTTTTTCCCTCTTCATTTTTTGCCCATGTCCTTCTTCCCCATGCTTGTGATTAGATGACTCATGCTCATCCTATCCAAAGCCATGCCTTCCCTCCTCCTTAAAAGAGCCCCTTCAGCCCTCCATTCTCCATTTTGCTCAAGCTGCTGAAGGAACTCTCAAGCTCCCAAGGATCTCTAGAAGAAATTTCCATTTGCAAGCTAAGGTACCTCCCTATTCCCCCATTGATTTGATCCAATGGCTACTTCATTTTATTCTTATGCTTATTTCGCAACCTTAAGAACCTGTGGTGGAGATATGGAATCCATTAGAGCTCATTAAGATTATAAATTTCATGGTAAATGATCAATTCTGCAAATAGGATTTTTGTATACCTACACCTTTAGCTAATTTATTTGCATTTTGGTATCAATGGAAAGGCGTTGGAAAGACCTTTCCATTGGTATATTGCACTACACTTGAGATTCCCTAAATCATTAGTATTTGGTCGCCAAAGGGGACACATTTCAGTTTTCGCACAGGCAAAATCACCGTCGAGTGCTCCAGCGTGTTGTACCACCTGGCTCTCATCCAAGAGGTGCTCCAGCATGCTGCAGCGCCAACCTCTCAGGTTGGCTAAGTTATAGCGCACAATAGCTCCCCATAGCGCTCGCGTCTCAGGTTGGCTGTATCGTAGTGCACCGTACCGCACCACCGCGCACCCTAGCACCTAGTTCTCAGCTAGGGGGTGCTGCAGCGCACTGTAGGACCCAGCTCTCAGAAAATCTGGCATTGTAGAGTGCCACAACACCTGAAAGTGCTCGTCGCACCACTGCGCTGAAATTTGTCGCAGTGCCTAAAATCACTGCGGTGCACCGGAGCGCCCGAGTCTCGAGAGTTCTAGCGCCACAGCGCATCGTAGCACCAGTCTCTCGGCCAGGGGGCGCTAATGTGTGCCGTAGCGCCCAGGACTCGGATTGGCTAATGCCATAGCATCTGGCTCTTTTCCAGTGGGTGCTATAATGCACCAAAGCTCCTGAAAGTACTACAGCACGTCATAGTATGCAGAACTGCCCAGTTTGCCCAAATTGCGTAGTTTTCGCATTTTGATGACTCTAGAACCCTAATAATGCAAAAATAAACCAAAATCATACCTGGTTAGATTAAAATCATGCATTGGATAAATATAGAGGTTATTTTCAAATACATGCTTTGAATGCTTAGAAATTTATTTGCTTAGATAGATTTAAATACTAAATTTTTTAAATTATTAATAAAGTGCCAATTGCCATAGTTCATAAATAGTTAATGGTAACATTCATTTTCCAATTAACATCATTAATTTAGCATGTGATTTAAATTTCTGAAGACAACATTTATTTTGACCTTAATCAACCTTAATTAGCCTCAAAGGAAAATCAATCTAAATTGAACTTCTTATTTTGGCATTTAATAATCTACATGAATTCATTCAACTCTTACTAATTTTAACATTTGAATCTAGACTAGTAAACCATAAGTTCTTAAACCTTATAGTAATTCATGTGATTTATAAACCTTAAGATCTTGGATCCTTAAAAGTTCATCATTTTATAAATTCAGTTTGAATCGAATCATTCTATTGTTAAAATTCTTAATTATTTGAATCCGTTGAAGTCCTTGTAGTGGGTTCAGGTTGATTCAACCTATAGAATATTGAGATTATTTAATGGATTGAGCTTAAGTCTTAGATTCTTAAGTTCATGTTTGATTATTCTATCTTATAAGAACTAAATTTAGCCTCTCTATAAGCTCATAGTTTCTTTAATCTATCAGCTTTTAAGACCCTCTACCTTTAAAATAAGTGAGGTGTGAACCCTTAGACCCTTAGAATATTAGTACCTATAATTCAGGTTTAAACCTTAATTTGGAATTTGGACCGAGAATTCTTAAATCTTGATCAGCATAATCAAGATTGGATTGTGCTATCAAAATATAATAATTAAGCCGCTGATTAATTACTGATTATAAATTAGAAATTGTTAAGTTATAATGTTAATTGTAAGGTCGTAAATATGGGTTTGCATTGGATAGATAGATATTGGAGATCCTAAGCTTGTACTATCTTAGATTAGATGGAATGTGTTAAATTAGATAACAGCATACATCACATATGTTTAGTTGACTCCCTTGCTCACTTAAATTTTTGTTTCTTCGCATACCTTGTATTTTGAGCATTATGCCGTGGATATAATAGTTGAACATGGGATACTTTGATGAATATCTTATGTCAGTCTTGATTACATAATACCTTAATACTTTAATCAGTAATTCAGTTTATTCAATATATTTTAGTATATTCAGTTCATTCAATATTTCAGTGCTCAATTCAGTAAAGTTTATTCTATTTTGTCTACCTCTTCAGTTCAGTACTTTTGTAATAGAACAGGCTATGCCTAGCTCTATGGTTGGCTATGATTGTATTTTTCTATTTCTACAAGTCTAACCAGACCTAGATTTATAGTTGGCTATGATGGTATTTGTAAGACTTTTTAGTTCAGTGGCTTCGTTTATCCCATTTCGGTTATGGCAGTACTAGTTTAGATACATTTCTCTGTTCTGATCTTTTAATTCTAACCAGGCCTAGCTCTATGGTTGGCCAGGATGGTATTTGATAGACTCTCTTTCAGTTCAATGACTTCGTTTAGCCAAGTTATATATATTATATGTTATGCATATTTTCTATTCTTAGTTCATTTTTCATTTCATTTTAGTACAATTATTTCAGTTCACGGCATTTTAGTTCCGTACTTGCATGATTTATAATGCTAGTTTTTATTGTAATTCTCTCATGTTTTAGTAAAATAAATTTTATGCAAATTAGCACATATTTATTTGTCATAAATATGATAGGATGAGTTTACTTTCAGTTCTTTCAATTATTATATATATGTATTTACTTCCTAACCTTGGTTGCAGCTTCAGGTTGAGGTTTGCTAATTTACATACTTCATTTTATTTAAGTTATAATTGCTTAGATGATAACTATCCTGCTCTTATTGCTTGTTGCACCTTAAATACTTGCATGCTTAATAAAATGTGATTTCTAGAATATTTAGTCTCATTTAATCAACCTAAAATTTACTTAGATAATTTGTCTAACTGTAAGATTTTCTCTTTCCTGGCCTAGGCCCTGGCATTATGATACTGACATTGTCAGATTCAAAGCTGTATGTTGAGGTTTCTTCAGGTGAGGAGTTAGGTCATGAGAAAGATCTTTCTTCTGCAGAGGCTTAGCTAGTTTTTTTTTTGCTTGTGAGTATGAGAGAGTTCTATTTCATTAAGCTTATTTATAATAATTAAATATTCTGGATGTATTCATTTTTTTGCATTTTCATAATTGAGCTGAGTTATTGCCTTTTCTTTCCTTTACTGTGCTGTGACATAGATGTTATACTATTATCTGCATTTGCTACTTTGATATATTGATGCTTGACCTCTAGTTTCAGGTGGCAAGCCTTTCAGCTAAGGCGGGTTGGGTTTATACCTGGTGTTCACCCAATCCAACTCCTACCCGACCTTGGTTCAAGAAGTTTACGCCAACACCATTAACTTGGTAGGGCATAAAATTTTTGTGTGGGGAAGGGGATTGAATTTTGGGCTTGAGCAAATTGAGCAATTTTATGGGTTGAGGGAGGTAGATGACTGTTCCTACTTGGCCCTTACTGAATCACGTTATGACCCGACAGCACTTGCTTGTGAGCTCATCCGCAATGATGCGAATTGGAGAGGAAATCTAGCCAACATTCCTCGAACCCTCCTCACAGACTCAAGCAGTGCTTGGCTGGTCCTTATCCCCACCTTCATCATGCCGATGGGGCACCTCAGTGAAGTGACTCATTCTAGGGCGCTACACATGTGTGCATTCCAAATGCCAGGAGAAATTTGCATCTCCAGAATTATTCTTGAGTAGCTGTGGAACGCCCTGCATGGGTCCTGCACTGCGCTTACTTTCGGGTAGTTAATATCAAGCATCTGTCTGGCCCAAGGGGTCAAGGTCCTTCCCTCCAACATCACTGTCCCCCCTAGTGCCCTCTTGAGCGAACAAATTTGAATGTCCATTCCCACGAATGGAAGCAGGCCAAGAAGAGGAGGGTCGAAGAATGAGAAGCCTCAACGTCCATCGGCCATTCATTTTTAGAGAAATTATTGATGCGGATCTACGCTTAATAAGCAGATTTGGGTAAGGCTATGGCAACCAATATGTGGTTCTATAAGATAAAAATTGCCTGGCAGCTTGAGTTCTAGTGACGCTAAGACCACTAAATGAGCTCCTTAGCTCCACATAATTGAAATTGAGTAATGAAGTGTTGAGTGCTCATGAACTAAGTGACATAGTCATTGAGCCCAACATGTGATTCTCTCATCTCAGCTATGTGAGATGCGAAGTAATGCTCATAATGGAAAATCAATGCTTGTGAGATCCTAAGATTTAAGAAAATTTAAACTCTCCTTAAATAAGGAGAAAATGAATTAACTTTAAATCTCAAGGATCTTACAAGAATCTTTGTGCTAAAGTAGAACCGAATGTGAGTTCATTTTGTGCACGAGATTTGAACTTGTAAGCCTTTGAGCTAGGCTAAAGGACAACAATGTGCACTTGATTTCAATTAAATTAAATGATAAAGCTTAAGAAACAAATCTACACAAGTATTATATCATTGCATGTGGGACGGCCCCAACTCTCCTCTTTCTTTAATTCTTATTATTTACTTAGTGAATATTCGTGCTAATTTTAGACCAACCAACTAATACATACTATAGCTTAAATATTAGTGAGAATAGATATACTTTAGTGTCAAATTAACCAATTCTCTGTGGTTCGATAAATTCTCGGAAAGTCACACTGTCCACTTATTACTTCAGACCACGTACCCTTGCGTGCAAGCACAGACGTGTATTTACAATTTGTCAGGTAGCAATCTATATTGAGTGATCTTTTGATTATATTCTTGGAGCCTCGTATAGGACTCTCCTAATTAGAGTAAGGGTTGATAGCTTTGATAAATCATTATTGATTAAATAGAATCTTCTGAACCTAAATTATTGGTTGGGTATAGTAGGGTATACCCATAGTACTCGATTATTTCAGTAGTATTCAGGAATGGTTAAATTACTCTCAGTAAGATTTATCTTTGTACTATCCTGCAGGCTTAGGCGGATATAATCTTGCTTAGAGTAAATCAATTAATCCTAAGAGTGATATAAATAGGGACTCATTCCTTAGTTTGATTAACATACAAATTACCATCGGGTGATGCCTCCTAGCGAAGATCGCTTCAATTGGAGTGGCTTAAACAAACTAATTAATTTGAGTCACCTTCTTAAAGACACTAAGCGTAATTGTGAGTTGGGCATCTTAATGTCTTAGCTTGAGATACAAATCGTCATCAGGTGATGCCTCCTATCAAAGATCGCTTCGTTAGGGTGGCTTAATCAAACTAAGTGTTAAGGACCACCTTTCTTGCAAACATGCTAAATATGTGTATATACTCATCCCATCTAATAGTTTTTAAGTAAACTCTCAACTTTAACTAATTATCGAAGTTAGAATCTAGGAGTCCGAATCCTTTTAGCAGGATTTTTACAGAATAAAGATCTTGAATTCATTATCAGATTTCAAAGCATTCTTTTTGGATTTCTAGATTTATCTCATGCAGCTTAGAAGCATGAGCATGAGCATAAGCATGATGTTGAGTATCAGTAACGATGTATGAGTATTAGTGATGATTTATGAGTTACAAAATATTGCATACACTGACTAAGGAATTTCAAGATGCATCGGCATCGTAGTTCCCAACTGGATGTATGTATATATTGGACTGTACGGCTCATAGCAGTTCAGTGATATTTTGGTTGCATATCAGTAGCTTGTAGTATTGTGGCATATTCAGATGCAGAGTTTTTAGTGACATACAACATAATTTTATGTGCTATTACTCAATTTTAGATTCATTATTATTTTTGCTTACTTTCAGTATTCAGTTTGCAGTACAACTTTATTTTACTTTATTTCAATTTTATACAGTTTTATATAGTTTTATATACCTTCAGTTACTTTATAGTTTTTCTACAGTTTTATTTACATTATGTAAATGCTAAATGAATAACTAGAACTGTTTAGATTAGTTTCAATGTGTTAGACTTATTATCTAACACTAGATACTTTTGGGATCTGGCAATTTGCCAGATCTTGAGCAGTATATTGAGCCAAGTCAAGAGGACACCCAAGAGATTTAGGAGAAGCTTGTGGAGCACTAGTGGACTCTTATTCAGCTTTACTTTTCTTCTTAGTTTATTTCAATTCAGTACTTAGCTTTTATATCTGTATTTCATTAAACTATTTGTAATAATTCTGGATGGGTTCAATTTCAGCTATTCGGGGAGATGGGATATTCCTCCCCAAGTGGCGCGCCGCTCCGCCGCTGATATGTTTTACCTTTTGCGCTTGGCGATGGGGCGGGGCGTTACAACCCCCCTTGGGGAGGGTTGGGCTGTATTCGTGTGAAATGTAAGGGACAAAATGAATGTTGGAGAACTTTCTCAAGCATTGAATAAAAACTTTTTTCAAATGACTATGATTTATTTGTGAACCATGTTGTGAACAGAATGAAAAATCTCCTAAGAATATTTGAATATAATAAAATGAACATTTAATTAATATCTTGTGCTCCATAGCTCACAGCTTGGTTTAGAACTGGACATATGTGCGTCAGTGCTTAGAACTATGTAAGAAGTTCTAGAGCCTAACTGCACTATGCTCTAAGCTCAATCAAGAGGTCAATGCGTGTGAGCTAAGACCCATTAACTGAGCTCTATTGCTCAGCATACATGAAAGGAGGAAGAGGATTCATCGAGAGCTCATGGATGATGTGACATAGTCCATAAAGCCCGTTGAAGTCACTTCCTTATCTGAACTGTGCATGACACGCATGATGCTCATTAGTGGAATCAATGCTCATGAGATCGCTTAATTAAGGAATGAATGTCTTGACAACCTAGACGTAGAAAAACTAAGATGCTCTAATTATGGTCTCATGAAAATCTTTGCGCTGAGATAGAACCCTAGTGTGTTCATCTCATGCACATAATTTGAAGTTGTAAGAATCAGAAGACCAATCTAAGGAATATAATGCTCACTTGAATAATTGGCAGGACAATTAAAGAATGAAAAGTTGCTTGAGAAGTATTTCAACATGAGTCCCTTTAAATTCATATGGAGGAACCCCAACTCTCCTCTCTAAATCAAATAATTTCTTAACTCAGAATTTTTCTTATTAACAGAACAATTTAAAAATAGAAATCATATAGTTTAAACATTATTAAATATAGATATACCTTAGTGTCAAAACACACCGTTCTCTGAGAATGATAAATCAAGAAACTTTCCTTCCAATTATTACTTTAGATCACGTATACTTGCATGCAAGCGCAAACGTGTAATCGTCATTTGTCAATTAGATAAAGTGTACCTTCCATGTTTCCTTGTGCAACAACTAGTGCACCATTGGTGACCTTTCATTAGTCGCCTGTAAAGTATGTACTATAGCCTTCCCTGGCTAATTGCTCACTAAAATAAGGTTTCTCTTTAGACGTGGCACATGTCTAACATCACTAAGATTCCAAACTACACCACTTGGTAGCTGAACATCCATGTCACATTTGCCAATGATATTGCATTCCTTTTCATCTTCTATATACACCTTACCCAAGTCACCCTCAGTGTAGTTTTGGAATGCATCCCTAGTATGAGTGGCATGAAAGTGTGCACCCGAGTCTACCACCTAGAACTCCATATTGATAAGTGAGAGGATCAATGCATCATGATCCTCTTCAACTTAACTTTTAATAGTGGGGCACATAAGCCCGACAGTATCGTGAAATTCTAACAATGCATTTCCTAACAAATTACTGATGTCCGTAACTATCCCATCCCAATTGTCTAGCAATGATGAGATGAATAACAGAGCTCTGACCTCGTCATCAAAATTGATGCCCACCAAACACAACTGGCTCGTCACAGTATTGAACTCATTCAGATGTTCAGTCACTAAATAACCATCCCTCATCTTCATATTAAATAGTCTCTTCATTTGAAAAACTTCGTTAGAAGATGCGAGCTTCTTATACATTTTTGTTAACACATTCATGAGATTTACAATAGTTTCTCATTAATAATATTAAATGATATAGAAGAAGACAATGATAATTGAATCAAACTCAATGTAGTTCTATCAAGAACCTTCTATTATTTAGCAGTCATAGTCATTGATTTTCTGTCAACTCCACTTAATGGTTGACGCAACTTCTTCTAATAAAGCAAATCCTCAATTAGCATTTTCCAAAACAAAAAGTTCGTGCCGTTGAACTTCTCAATATTTTGTCTCATCTCATCGGCCATTGCTCCCACTCAAATAGCAAACCCTGGAATCAACAAGAAACATCTCTCTAATACCTCTTGTTGTATCAAAACAAAGCACCGCAGGAAAGTGATTTGCGCTCGAAGAGAACCGGGGATGCGTTGACGATTACCAAGCAATATACGAAATCACAAACACAGCTAGATAAAGATCACATCACATGCATACATCAAAACCACAAGCACATCCAAAGACAAAGGTTTGCGTGAGAAACTCAAGAATGAGTAGAATCACGGAGCCACACCACACAGAAATTTTTACTATGTAAATCGAAGAATACATAGTCATAAAGAGCTTCACCTTCTCAAGGAACACTAGTTGTTACTCTAGAATGAAGGAGAAGAAAAGCTGCCACTACTTGGAGGGTTTTCTCCAACTTGCAAGGCTCCCCTGAACACCAGCTTTCTCTTAGAGTTCTTCTTTAAAGTCTCCTCCAATAGTAGCCAAAGCTCTAGCCAACACTTACAATAGCATAGGAAACTCCTTCATGAGTTTCCCTTAAGTACCTAGCTCAATTTCATATGCTAAATGGTCCAAAATACCCTTCAAATAGCTTAGGGCATAACTTGAACCGGAGCTGAAATCTGTCGTGCGCTACAACAATTCCTCTCGGGTACTTTGCCACGAAGGCGCGCTGCAGCTCGCACCAAGGCGCGTTGTAGCGCCCTGCTTTCGGGATGACTACCGCTTGGGCGAGCTGCAGCGCACATCGCGGCGCGCTATAGCACCCCAGTCTTTATTTGCTTTCTGCTGTGGCACGCTACAGTTCCCCAGCCTCTGCACTCCATTCGCCAAGGAGCGCTACAGCGCCCTGGTCTTGTTCTGTTGTCCTCTATGGCGCGCTACAGCGTGCCACGGAGCGATGTGGCACCTATGCTGTAGCAAAATTTTCCAACCTTATTCTGAATCGCCTCAAAATCTCCTAGAAGCTCAACGGAGCTCCATTAGTATCTCCTTGATGATTTGAATGGTCTCCTTGACCTAGCCATCACATCACACAAGAGAGGTGTAAGAAGAATTACATGCTAGCGGACCAGCGAAGAAGTCAAATTATTGCATTCCATTGCAAAGTAGTATAACTATTCCGTTTATAATTTTTTCTAGTATTGTTTAAGAGATACTATTATTTTAGCTCCTTAGTTTCTCAAAATTATTTAATGTTTTGGAAGTTATTGATTTCGGAAGTCAAATAACACTTCAAGAGATTGGTGAATAAGATGATTTTAACGAATTTAAGATTCAAAATATTATATTTAAAGAAAATTTGGAATACTTTTT
The DNA here is from genome assembly GCA_016760335.1 of Gastrodia elata. Classification (NCBI taxonomy): domain Eukaryota; kingdom Viridiplantae; phylum Streptophyta; class Magnoliopsida; order Asparagales; family Orchidaceae; genus Gastrodia; species Gastrodia elata. The sequence continues at coordinate 36,156,897 of CM028681.1, forward strand.
TCTTAATTTTGTGGCCCAGAATAAGTAAATACAATCACATTACATAAAAGCAAGAGAAATTACAAACATATGAACAAAGAATAATTTATCGTGGTTCAGATGTTGTTAATCTAGTGTCCATTCTTCAAAAATTTGTTTCGTACAAAACCCACTCGACCAGAGTTTCTCCTTATTCAACTTAACAGAAGAATAAACCACCTCTCTTTTTTGCAATATCTTGGTTGTGATACAAAAGCGTTTTTCCTCCATCTTAAAGCTTTTGTGCATGTTGAGGTGCCTTAAGCTAACCAAGTTGCACAAACACAACAAGAATTAGGGTAAGAAATATAGAGATAGTACAAAAAAAACAAAACTTACAAAGATTTCAAGAAATGGCTTCCAAATGAACTCCTAAAATATTTTGTGAGCATGAAAGTACTGTATTTCAAATATTGCCTTTACTTAACTTTATTCAGAAGGACCTCCATATAATTAATGATAAAATATAATTGCTTTGAGAGAAGTGCAATTGATTATAGTGGAAGGTGCATTCAAAAAAGGCACCAAAATTTTGGAAACTGAGATGTGTATGGGCCGAGCTCTAAGCGCATCTAGGCATGTGCGATCTATTTGTTGCCTTCAGTTTCTAACTAATTATGTTTGGGCAGGGGTCGAGGTGTGTGTAAATGTCGATACCAGACAGATCTAATAATTATTAGAATAACCAAACTCATGTGATAGCTCTGATATTAATTATAAAGGATGGCATCAACCTACCTTTATAATACTGAAAGTATTTGGAAGTTCCAGATACAACTATTCTGATACCACTTCTACAGCTAATAGTAGACCTACTAACTTTGTTACTAACTGTAACAATTAATAATAGTGATGGATGTAGGCATTAAATAGCCCGACGACCTAATGGGGTAAATTGGGTTTAGAAAATAAAATTATATTTGGTTAAATATAAGAGTTTAAACAAGTAAAAATGATAAGTAAGTAAAATGCAAACCCAAGAAGTTTTTTATGGTATAGGTCCTCCTGACCTTGTCTTATTTTCGGAGATTTGTCTTATTCAACAATCCAATCCTCGGAGTCATTACTTCCAAGCCGAGAAGCCTTCACTAGTTCTCTAAGAACTTAGTCACAAAGCAATAAGGAGATTTTCTAATTCCCAAATCTCTTGGATTGAAGAGAATCCTTATAAATAAATTATCCAACACAATCCCACATTGAGTTGTCTAAGAAAATATAAATTACAAAAGTAAGAAAAATTTACATTAAATCTTCTAGAACAGATTCCAGAGAGCTTATTAATTCATTGAGCTTATGGTTACCATAACTTAAGAGTCATTTGCTTTTATCCATCTCAAGTAGTAATAAGAATGTTTAGATCATAATAAGAGGTGCCTTGAGACCTGGATGGATACTATTTCAAAACTATCAGCCGATAATTTTTGGATCCTATTTATGCATCTTGGCGTGTGCAAGACACGTCTACATGTCTGGGCGCACGATAAAATTTTTTTCTTGAGCAAGATAAATTCGTAGTCGAAAATAATATTATGCATTTGAATGTATAGATTGTGCATTTGGGCACGTTGTGCCTCGATGCCAATTTTTGCATGTTGGCCCAGGCCATGAATTTGGTTTAGGCTTTTTCCTAGGTCTCCATTATTAATTCTCAAACTTTTAGCAGTTGCTTTATACAAAACTATTTTCATAAAGAGATAATTCAATACTCATCAAAGTTATTATCTAATAGTATGTTATTATCAAAATAGATGAAATCCACTAAGTTGGATTTGGCTACGTTTTGACACCCAATACTTGATCTTTGTATTTTCTTTGCTGAGTACTTAAGAGCACTTCGCCACGCTTAACCTCTGCTTTTGACTGATCACATGAATAGTGAACACTTTGGTGTCTAGAGTTCTGATAAGTCTTTTTGTTGCAAATGTTTTGGCACGTGGACGTGTCGAAGTACCGAGCTTTTAGCTGCTTAAGAATATCACTAGCACGTGAGCGTGCCTAAGCATCAACTTCTTAGTTGCTAGAAAATATGATGCTTGGGGGACAAAATAATCAAATAACACTATAATAATAAATACAATATAATCAAATTACATTGTAATCTATGTTCAAATCTTTATGGTTCAATTAATGTAGAACAAAACATGTATATATTGAGTAAAATCAAAATAAAGCAAAGATAAATTACATGCAGACACATCATTACACGACACAACACAAAAGATTTGTGTGGTTCAGTGCTAGCACCTAAGTCCATGTGAAGGAAAGCATAGAGGATTTCATAATTGGAGATGAAATTACAATTTTTAATGATTTAGAAACCTTTGCTAAAATCTTAGGAGCTTTAGTCTCCTCTTTAGAATAGCTCAAATCAATTGGAAACTTTTTTTTTTCACAATTCTAATCTAAAGGGACCTTAGAAAGTCCAACAGGCGCTCCAAAAATAGGCCCGCTGAATTGCAGGTGGCACGGGGTGTCGTAGCACGTTTTTGTCGAACATCCAGGCTTTGCAGCACGCCGTGGCGCGTTCCTGTCGAATGACTAACAGACATCAGACGTTGTGGCGTGCCCTGGCGTCTTACCTCAGTCTTTTTTCTTAGCGAACAATAAAAAATTTCCTTAAATCTAGCCTTACAAACTCAAAGCAAAAGCTAATCTCTGTTAGCATGTGAATACTAATTAAAACGCTACAGATATGATAATCTATGAAGCTATTAGTTTTTTATAATCAGATTTTATTTTCAAATGGTCAGGAAAATGCTTTTTAGAATCGTTTATGTGGCAACCAAGAAAACTTGTTCATTGAGATGTGAATAGTATTGGGTGCTATGTGAACGGGAGATAAACATCTAATATAATAAATATTTAATAAATATATAATATAATACTGCTCATATTGACGAATTTTTTAGGGTGACATGAGTGTGGGCAGCATTACTAGGATTATTAACAGTTGCTGGTTAAGTTCTAGATATTACTCTTAACTTTGAGTACGGAAGAATTTTCTTATCAATAATTATTGTGTTCGCTTGGATCTTCGGCATAGACCTTCAGATTCATCATCCTGCTTTGTTCTTCTGCTTGATTGATCAAATGCTGAAATGGTTTAGAAGATTGCAGTTTGATCTGCTGGCTGCCGAACATCGCTTCAAGTAGGGTTGGATTCATCTTATTATTTAGATACTTGCAGAGGTCTGCTGGATCTCAACTCTTGTTATAGTTTGTTGAGGTCTGTGGCTGCTTCGCAATGCTGGTATTTTATGGTTTATGATCTTTCTCTAGTGGGCACTATTGCTCAAGCAAGAAAAAAAAAAAATGAAAGATGGGCAATGGAGGTGCATGGAGTGGAAGAGAGAGGAGTGCAAGAAAGCTTAGCGTAAAGGCTCTCTTTCTCCAAAGTTTCTATTGTTGGCAATGTGAAGCAGAGGGAGGTGGCCCTACTCCCCCTTCTTTGCCGACCGTTCCATTAATGGAATGGGCAGGACAGAGAGAGAGGGGAGAGTTTATGTTGTTAGTGGCGTCAGCATTGGGTGGGAAGGAGTATAAATTTTTATAGGAGAAGAGGGCTGACACCATAGTAGTCATTTGTTTCCGTTTTTGTGGAAGGGATGGGAGCATCTTCACCTCTGCCACCAACATCTATCTCGCTATTAGAAGTCATTTAAGCCACTTTCTATTTCCGGCTGCCCCTCCCGCTTATTGCAGCCTGTCAAATGGGGCCGCCACCTCAGCTCCTACTCATTGCTTCCCTGGCCCACCATTATGGCTTTTATATATTAATATATATATATATATATATATATATATATTTATTTATTTATTTATTTAAATTTTTTTTTTATTTTTTTTTTATTTTTTTGAAGCCGGTGAGATTTGAAAATACCCGCTGCTTTTATATATATATATATATATATATATAAATTAAATGCTAAATTTTTCATTTTCTCTTTCATTGTTATCCTAGCACGTACAAAAAAATATATTTTATCAATTATATTATACTTAAATATAAAACTCTCACATCATCAATACTTTATTTTAATTTTTTCTTTAGCTCAATTTTACTAATATATATTTATATATATATATATTTATATATACATAATTTTTTTTACATAAACATGTATATTTTATGAATATGCAAAATAAATATACAAAAGAGGTTATGATGTTATTAAGATCCTAAACTAAAATCTTGAAATCAATCCTAAAAAAAATGATATATGGTGTAATCTAAAAGATCTTTTCAAAATGAAAATATTAAATAAAATTAAAGCTTTAAAAACAGGTAATAAAGAGAAACCTTTAACAAACAAACCAAACATAGAAACGACCAGAAAGGGAATCCACGAATTGTAAGGCAAATCGCTTCGATAGCCCAGCAAACAGAAAGAGGAAGCAGCAAGCAAAGACGCACCAAACCATTGGCAGGACGAACCATCTGGAGACCTGAAGCAAATAAACCATCTCCAACACCAAACATGCAACACACAAATTAAAACCTAATCCAAAAACGAAAAGAAGCAATAAGTAGGAATACAACTATTCCAAAACCAAACCCAAACGACACCAGACCAAAAGTAGACAACACTAAGGCTGCACAACGGAATAAAATACAGAAAACAGCTAGAAACAGGCAATTGAAATAAACAAACAAAATAACCGAGGCAAAAAAACGCCAGAAGCTCAGGGTCGACATAGAAGCATAATAGGATACAGAATAAACAGAAGCAAACCGACACAGAAGCTTAGACCCCATGTAGCCATAGTAGAGAACCCACTTGCACGCAAATGAAGCAGCATTTGACAAACCAAAACCATACCAATACCAAACCTGCAGCTGAAGCATAGGAAACCAGCAGCAAAAACAATTGTTAACAGGTAACAACTACCAAGCCACTCCTAGTCCATCTCAAACACCATCTTAAGATCAACAACCAACAAACCAAAAAATGCAAGATATGAAGACCGATTGAACAGACCAACAAACCCAACAAACCTAAAAGCAGAAGGCCAGCATCAGCTATCCAGAAGCAGAAGCCGAGGCGAGGTTGGAAAGCAAAATAAAAACCATTTCCATAAATCATAAGGGCACAAATCGACTAGGCTCTATCAGGATGACCCATCAAGGTGATAATAGTAATAACATCAAATCTAAATTGCTTAAGTAAAGTTCGAGAAGCTAGCAAGATCTCAAAATTAAGGAAGTGATATAATAAGAACAAGCCTTCATCCAAGACAACTAAAAATCATTCCCCCCAATTACTGAATAAATGAACAAGCTAGAATTTATAAGAACAGATAGCAACAGCAGATCTTGGGACATCTCCCCTTCAATTATACCAGGCTTCTTTTAGACTGAATCTCCCAGCAATATCCCCAATCTGGGAGTCCATATAATGAGGCCCACGGAAAGACACAACATTCAACTAACAATTAAGATGGTAAATAGTATGGAAACATAGAAAATGCCCAATAAATGTAGCAATAAATAAATAGCCAGTGTAGTCACAATAAGTAAAATTTGTTGAATATGGCATTAAGTTTATCTTTGAGATTGTCCCAAGCAAAAGAATCATCAATGTAAGCTTTGATTCTATTATAAAGGCTATCAACAGTAGTGTAATTGATCACAGGTGCACTAAGAGTGGTATTTGAATTTTTTTTTTTTATTTCTAGCATTCCAAATATTCCCAAGAGGTGCCTTATACACAACTTGTTAGAGGACTGAGTCCTCCATCTGTTTAAAAACCATTGGATATTGTCATGTTTATAAGGCCAAGAATGTAAAGGAAAAGATTTCCAGAATTCCTGTGCAATATTACGATTCAAGAAAATGTGGATAAGGATTCTTGAACATAGCAACAATAACATTTGGAGGCTAAATGATAGTCTAAGGATTGCATCTTATCATCAATACTAACAAAATTATTGCAAACCCGCAAGATGAAAATACTAATAAGCATTTGAATAGTTTTATGCCACATCCAGGTGGAAAATGAATTAGTAATGGTGGGTTATGAGCCCAATAATTATTGTTAGTTTCTTGTTTAGAATGTAATTTTTTAGTAAAATTAGTTGCTATTTCAATATGTTTCATGTCGATTTAGCTCCGGAGTGATCAAATAATGAAAAGAAGAAAAATAAGAGAATTATGTGAAAAAGAGTGCTACACCGCGCTGCGGTGCGCTATGGCGTGTCTCGATGCCAGATTGTTCGAGGTTTGCCACCACAGCCCCAGGTTATTCGATACCAAGGTGCCGCAGCACACCGGAGCTCCAAAAGTACTAATTTCTCAGGTGCTAGAGCGCACCACAGCGCTAGGCCTCCTGAGACCAAGGTGTTATAGCTTGCTGCAGTGTCGAATAGGCTGAAACCCTTGTGTTAGAGCAAGCCGTATCACGTGCCAGAATTCGGTTATGAAAACCTGTTTCAATTCATCATTAGGAAGCCCAAAAACTTTAAATGTCTCTAGTATTCTATAACATAAATAAATGAAAATGCCAAAATATATCAGTTCCAATGAGAATAAAGGAATAAAATCAAATAACTTCAATTCTCATGGAAGATTTGATGGCATCTTGAAAGAGAAATGACTGGAGAAAAAATTATAAAAGTGAAGAAGAAAGACTTAGAAGAGGTTTTGAAATCAGTTGGAAAAGAAAATGTTCAAAAAGAGGCCACACCATAAGGAAGAGCAAGCACAGAGAACGAGAGAAAAGACCAAGGCTAAAGATAGAAGAAGGCAGAGAGAACCCTTACAACTATCCTTACGTATTTTATTCTTGACTTTGTCTATATTCTTGTCTTTTGAAAGAGCCATGTATGTGCTCATCATCTCTTTTTTCTTTCTTGTTGCTTTCATTGTAATGGTAGCTTAACTCCCCAACTTGGGGAGGGTAAAGTGAATAACATGTATGGAGTCTTAAAATGTTATGCATGTAATACCTTTTTATTTGTAATGAAATGTCATGTTGACTTAAAATTTTTCATATTTGAATGAATGAAATAAAATTGTAACTAAATTTTCATATAAAACCTCATTGAGCTTGATGATTGCCTTGTCTAGAATTTATACATTTTTTAATGTTCATGCCACTAATGAATTAAACATCATTTGCTGAGCAAAATAGCTCGTGCACAACTTCTAAATGAAGATTTGATCATCTAAGCTATGAGAAAATTATGAAAAATCTCTGAGCTCCATAGTTTATCCTTGAACATCTTGAGCTCGTGCACAACATGTTAAACAGTGAACGAGGTGACATAGTTCATGTAGCGCATTACTACTTCCATGTTAAGGTATGGATTTGATGCATGTGAGCCGAGATCCATCTATAGAGCTCCATTGGCCACTTTTAATTTATGTGAGATAATAGAGAGCGTTAAGCTATAAACGAAGTGACATAAGCTCATTTAGCATTGCAGCTCATTACCTTAGCTAAATTAAGAGTTGAAGCGTGTGAGCTATGGATAGAGTCAAGACCAAGTGATCATAAAATAAAACATGAATTTTATCACTTAGACATAAGGATAACTCACTCATAAAAAGGATCACAAAGATATTTATGTACTTAGATTGAGCTCAAGTTTGTTCATCTAAAGCACTAGATAAGATCTTAGCAATTTAATTGTGAAAAGCTAGATCTCTTGATAATAGAATTAAAGATAATACAAATAAATTAAGACATGACACTAAAAAGAGAATATTTATGCACACATATATGATGAACAACATGTTTGAACCCTAAATCTTTCTATTTTTCCTCATTTGATTACAAAACTATTTTAATTTAGAAGCATTTAATTATTAGGATTAAAGCCTCCAATTGTTAACTACTTAACCAATATTAAAAATTGATATACTTTAGTAACATTCCACACACTGTTCCTACAGGACGGTAAATCTCAGGATCTCATCATCCCATATTGCCTAAGACCATGTACACTTATATGTGAGCGTAGGCTACGTAATTTTGGTCTGTCAAAATTTTGGTGCCGTTACCGAGGAACGATTGAATTGTATTAAAGACAATCTACTAGTAAATATTAATTTAAGAATTTATGTATACCTTTTAATTTCTGTAATTTAATTTATTATTTTTATTTTCTTAGCTTTTTTAATTTAGATATCGTATTTCATTTTCATCTGAACTGAAATTTCCTTACTTTAAAAACTTGAGTTGTGCATGCGTAGAAAAAATGAAAAAAAATTCTTATTTGATCCTTAAGTGGAATGTACATTTTCACGACTTAGAAGACAACATATTAGGTCACCTTATAGTTTAGTACAAATTAAAAATTTAGGAGACAACTTAGGGGAGGTGCACCAAAACAATAGAGGAAGATCATTGAGAGATTTTGCTTTACCTGTTGTTAGGGGGTATACCTAATGCTATTGTAAGAAAAAATGTTGAGGCAAACAATTTTGAGATTAAGCAATCTACCCTCCAAAAGGTTATGAATAACAAATTTTGTGGACAAGCCAATGAGGACCCCAATTCTCATATATCAAACTTCATAGAAATATGTGACGCCTTCCAGTACAATGGTGTTACTGATGATGCAATTAGATTGAGACTTTTCTTTTTCTTTGAGAAATAGAGACAAAAGAGTTGGCTAAGCTCTTTACCTGGTGACTCAATTAGAACATGGGATGATCTAGCTAGGAAATTCCTAGCTAAATACTTTCCTCCCACCAAAATAGCTAGGTTTAGAATTGACATAACAAACTACTCATAATTAGACGATGAAACTTTGTATGATAGCTGAGAATGCTTTAAGGGGTGTTTAAGGTACTTCCCCTATCATGGTTTTTCATGATGGATGCAAGTTCAAATATTTTATAATAGATTGAATGCACCCACACGAATCCTGTTTGATCTGGGGGATCCCTAAGTAGTAAAACATAGGGGAAAAATTATGAACTTGTAACAACTATATTGTTGTTACCCATTAATTAGTTGCTAGATTAACTTAATTTCTTTTCCAATACTCTTATAATAGTATTAAGAGTCTCCACTTAAAGTTTCATGCAATTTGGAGATTATTTGTCAATTTCCAACATTTCCTTATTGTATGAAAATTCTGAGAATGCCTATTTTATTTAGACCTCAGAATAAGAAAATGGAGTCCACCATTGGTTTGTAAGAATCTAATTTTTGAATTTATTTTTACTTATTCTATGATGGTTTCATTTTCATATATAAATGCTTAGTTTGGATAAATGGATGGATGAAAATACATATCGCCTTCTTACATGAAAATTTCCAATTGCATGTAATTATTTTCTCTTACTTCTACTTGCAAATACTTTTTACTTGCATATATTTGCAATTTCCTCTATTCATTTACTTTCCTTCTCCTTCTAATTCTCCCACCTTAACTTAATACCCTCATAAAGATTCTTGGCCACACAACATTTAGTATTGGGTTAGCTTCCTTCTAATACAATATTAAACGTTGTGATGATGCTCCAATGTTGGATTGAGTTCCTATCCTTCATTGGGGTCATTATAGAACTGCTTGAGGAAATAGCAAATAATGCTTATCAATGGTCGACTAAGTGGCGAAGCCCAAATAAAAAAAATATGAATATTGTAGCTGAATCTAATGAAATAGCAGCTCTACAAAGAGGCATAGATATATTAAATCAAAGATTGGGGTAGATGAGTGCTTACGCCATATAAGAAGCTATTTCTTATTTTTTTGGGGGATCCATCCTAATGCTCAATGTGATAATACTAGCTATCCATCACAATGGGATGCAAAAAATATCAATTTTATTTGGAATAATTTTAACACTTCTTCACATTCACCTCATGTAAGCCAAGACAATATGAATGTTAACGATAATAATGATTTCTTAGAAAGATCATTGTATGAATTTAGAAACTCTACAACTAATTTAAAGAATAAAACTCATGTGACTCTAAATAGACATGAGGCAACATTGAAAGATCAAGAAAACATAGTCACAAGAATAGAAAAATAACTTGAGGATATCCTCATTCAACTTAGACAACCTGTGTTGGTAGGAGTTATAAGAGAATGTGGGAACGAGCAAATAAATTCAATTACATTGCTAAGTGGAAAAATCACTGAAACTGTAATTAATAACAATAGTGAAATCAAACACAACCTAAACAAAGAAGAGATAAATTGAGGTGAAGTTGAAGAAAAGCCAAAGGGAAAAGACATTGACAACATGTTGAACAGTGGGACAATTCACATGGTAGATATGATTTCAATAATAGCAGTGTCTATAATGAATTCCTCTCAGCATAAAGGATTAGCAGATTCAATAATAGAAGCATTTAAAATAGCATTTTCTAGATTTTGACTAGTATTCCCAGTGTCAGGAATAGCAAGATTCATCTTTTGGGATGAAGGGCAGGGGAAGTTATGGTTTATATATGAGTAATTATCAGAATTATGACTAAGGGTACAACACCAATTAGAATAAAAAGGAAAAATTTCACAGAATATTTCATGCAAATGATAACATTCCAAAGAACCTAGCCAAATGCTAGCAGGAGGGGAATAGGAGATATAAGCTTAATCAAAATCTTGGAAGCTTCAATATTCCAAAGAGTAGCAATAAATTTATCTAATTAGAGCAGTTTACCAATGGCTTTACCAATATTTAAGAGAAATTCTCTTGAGATAAAATGTAATTGAAGGCAAGGGAGATTAACCCCGACCGGAACCATTGGCACATCATGCTTACCATCAGAAAAAGGATCCCATTTGCAAAATTGCATAGTGTTGTTACCTTTAAGGTCATAAAACCCCTTAAAAAAAACTCTCGCATAGTCTAGATCATACTCAAAATTAAAAAAGACACGGTGAGAATTGAAATATGAAATGGAGACTGGAGCAACAAGACTTAAGCCCTTAACAAACCCATTAACTAAGCCAAAACTAAGTTTAGTTCTTGCAAATTTGCCAACTAGAATCAGAGAATGGGGAGAAGACAAGGAAACAACTTCTTCATTAGAAAAGAAAAGAGCCGGAGAGCCCTTGTATCCAGAGATAGGTTTAGAGACCTGAGGGATAGTACCTTCCACGATGTCCTTAAAGGACCGAATATTCCGGGGCACATCCAATATCGCAACATAAGTGAAAAGACAGAGAATAAAAATTAAAGTAAAGCAAACAATAAGGAGGAGCCTCACCCGAGAGCACCAGAGAGGAGAAACAAGACGACTCCCAAATGCTCTTAAATAACTCTCAAATGAATACTGCAAAGCATTCGAAGGCTCCCACAAGATAAGGGCTGTAGGCAAGGTTGGAGGAGATTATAACTATATCACCATGTTTATGTTTCAATATCCCATCAATATTTTAGGATAAAGCTATTTTAACTAAATATTTAAGACAGAATTATTAACTAGCCGTCTAGTTGAATACTGCAAAGAGTTAAAATCTCCTCCCACAAGCATTTTTTGTGAGTAATCTTAAAAGAAGCATAAGCTTTAGCTACACATGTTTATGTTAATCTCATGTCCAAAATTTAAAATATCTCATAAAGTAAAGGGATTATTAGTATTAGGATTTAAAAATACATATTTTAATAAGTTTCACGTTCAAAAATACATTTAATCTTAGTTTTTTATAGAATGTAAAAAAATTACATTTAAATTGTTTGAAAAATATTTTGAAGGTATATATCATCTCTATTCTATATACCCAATTAACTTTTTGCAAAACATGAAATTTATAAACATTGCTTTGCTTTTCAAATAATTACCTAATAATAAATAAATTTTTTTTATTAATATATTCATTATTCTATATGTTTTCTAAGATTTATTAGGTAAGCGTTTTATATGATTAATATGAACTTATCTATCAAATTCTTAAGTATATATCTATAGGAGATATGATACATTTCACCGTAACATTCTCCGGAAGTACATTTCTGCAAAGAGGACGAAAAAAGATTTTGGACTCAATGCTTCAAGAAATAAAGTAAGCTCATAGAGGTTCTTTTCAAAGTAGAGTAGAATAAGCAATGGATTTCTCTTCATCATTATTTGTAACAAGAAAGATTGGAGTTCCAATACAAATCTCTTTCACTTTGCATTATTTACCTTCTTATTTATATTTGTGAAATTAATTTCTTAACAAAATCTCGATCTCTCTTGCAAAAGCAGATGAAGCATAATTCCAAAATGAAAGTTGCGCGAAAGAAGGAAAAAACCAATAAAGTTGGATTGCATTCCTTTACTTGCTGTGCCAATTAAAATTCCCATAAGGATGCGGTCTGTTGTGCTCCAGCAGCTCATACAAGACACAAGGAAGAAAGTAGTAACTGTAAGCCAATCAAACTCTTAACCAGCTAAGGAGCTTACTACCATACTGTTATGAGCGCCCGACACACAGATACAAAGAAGCAGAGACAAGACGAAAACATGTGTTAACAAATATTTAAAATTCTCCTCTTCCACGTAAAATTAGAATACAAATTTTCATTAGCAACTGTGTTAGGATCCTTCTAATCCGTAATAACTTCAAAAATAGTAGTTTTAACATCTCTGATTATATAGAAGGGCTACTTTTGTAATGAAATTTCAAGATTCAATCATTTCTTTGAAGCCAAATCAAGTTTATAATATCTCCCATTGAATGGAGGGAGGCTCTAATAACCCATTTGTTTAAAGCAACTAAAGCATATATGATTTGTGAGAGTGATGGATGAGAGGAGGCACAAGAAAAAATCAAGTGAGAGCAAGTGATTAATCTGCCTAACTACAAAATATATACATCGTTTTGAGTAGCCGAAGCCCCAATCAGCAAATATATCCATTGTTTTGAAACCACATCTCATAGCTTTCCACAACATCCATCTATATTTAAGCTTTACCCCTAATTAAATGCCACCAAACCATTTGAAAATGAGAAAAAACAAAATGTAGCATCTTGAAAAGCATGGAAATTCTCTTCCCTTTGAACAAAACCAAGGATTGTAAAAGTTCAAAAAAAGTAGAGGAGAAAGCTTATCTAATTGAAAATAAGAATGAAGAAGAAGATGGAACACTATTAATAGTATGGAAAAATAAAAATGAAGATCAAGAAAATAAATGGTACATAGACACCGGAACTTGCAATCATATGTGGAAAAATATGTTCATAGAGTTTGAATAAAAATATTGGTCAAAGTGAAAGACAAAATTTTAATATGACTAAAGAATGAATATTATCAATTTATTTTAAATACTTATTTTGAGTAGGCCAATTATTCAAAAAAAGACATGACCTTCATTTCAAAGAAAACAATATTTTTTAAGAGATGATAAAAATAAATTTTTTGCCAAGGAACCCAAGTCCAAAAATCAAATGTTTCTTTTGAAATATTCAATATGATACTGCAAAGTGTTTGAAGACTTGCTATAGTGAGCCATCATGATTATGGCATTTACAATTTAGGCATCTTAACTTTGGTGGACTTGAAATGCTATTAAAGAAAGAGATGTTGACATGCTTACCATAGATCAACCAACCAAATCAAGTATGTGAAGTAATCTTATTTGAAAACCAATTTTGCAGGAACTTTCCAAGAGAATCAACTTCTAGAGCGACGAAGGCACCGGAACATGTACATGCAGATGTTTGTGGTCCTATCAACCCAATTTCATTTGGTAAGAATAAATGCTTCCAACTTCTTATTGATGACATTTCAAGAAAAATATTGGTTTACTTTTTAAAAGCGAAAATTCAAAGTTTTTGAATATTTTAAGAAGTTTAAAATTTTTGCTGAGAAAGAAAGTGGGCTTGAAAAAAGGTTCATGAGATTTGATCGAGGTGGGGAGTTCACATCAAATGAGTTTAAGAGATTTTGTGAAGATTATGGAACTCGATGCCCTTTAACAGTGTCCAGATGCCCTCAACAAAATGATGTGGCGCAGAAGAAGAATCAAACAATTCTTAATATATCTCGAGGCATGCTCAAATATAAGAAAATGCTCAATGAATTTTGGGCTAGGGTAGTTACACGTGCAGTATACTTATCAAATCGATCACCAACAAAGAGCATGGATGGCAGACCCCGTAAGAAGCCTGGAGAGGATGAAAGCCCGAGATCTCACATCCCAAAGTCTTTGGAAGCATTGTTTATACTCATGTGCATGATGAAAATAGAATGAAACTTCATGGCAAAAGTGAAAAACATATCTTCATCAGCTTTGACTCATGCTCTAAGGGATATAAGCTCTATAATCCAACATATGACAAGGTTATCATTAGTCATGATATACAATTTGAGGAAGAAGATCAATAGATGTGGAGCACACAAGATGAAGGGTACAACTTTCTTCAATTGAAGAAGATAGGGAAATCAACCAACCACAAGTAGAATTACAAGAGCTCACTACTCCAATGATCTCAGCAAAAGCATACGATGTCTCAAGGCCATCAACACCTTCAAATGAGAGCTCAAAAGAGAAGACACCAAGTCTTAGAAGATTATAATAATTTATGAGGAATCTGAAAATCAAGAAGATATAACTATTTTTGTTTATTTATTGATTATGATTTTATGAACATTCAAAAATCTATACAAAATGAAAAGTGGAAAGATGCTATGAATGATGAAATTAAGACGATTGAGAAAAACAACACATGGGATCTTGCTTCACTTTTAAGAGGACAAAAGACAATTGGTGTGAAGTGGGTATAAAGCTAAGAAAAATGCAAATGTAGAAATTGAAAGATACAAAGCTAGATTACTGGTGAAAGGCTACAATAAAATAGTGGGCATTATCTATGATGAGGTACTTGCTCCTGTTGCTCGACTAGAAACAATTAGACTAATAATTTATTTAGAAGCTCAAACTAAATGGAAGATTCATCAAAGAAATGTAAAGCTTGCATTATTAATTGAAATTCTTGAAGAAGTCTATTTAAAGGACTTGAAGAAAAGGTATTGAAAGTGAAGAAAATATTATAAGGCTTAAAGAAAGTACTAAGACCTTGGAACACACAAATAGACAAGTATTTCCAATAAATGAATTTCATTAAATGCCCATATGAGCACGCAATTTATGTAAGAATTCAAAATAAGGATTTTTTTTATTTTATGTTTGTATGTGGAAGATTTAATCTTTACTAGCAACAATCCTTATATATTTATGGAGTTTAAAATGGAAATGACAAAAGATTTTGAGGTGATAGAAATTAGATTAATATCTTATTATCACGGCATAAAGGTAGTGCAACAATACAAAGGCATATTTATCTTATAAGAAGGGTATGCAAAAGAGATTTTAAAGAAATTCATAATTGACAACTCAAATCCTGTTTGCATGTCAATGGAATGTGGAATAAAGTTATCAAAGAAAGATGAAAGTGAAAAGGTGGCTCCCACTCTTTATAAGATCTTAGTTGGAAGCTTACATTACTTAACTTGCACAAGGATGAACTTTTTCTTGGTATGGGATTAATCAGTCGCTATATGGAAAACCCAATTGTTATCCACTTGAAGATTTCCAAGAGAATATTATGCTATATCAAAGGTACACATGGCTTTGTCCTTTTCTTTTCATCATCCAATCATTTCAATATTGCAGGATACGATGACTATGATTGGGCAGAAGACATGCATGGCAAAAAGAGTACTACAAGGCTAACTTGGTTCATGAGAAATACTTCTTTTACTTGGATGTCAAAGAAACAACCACTTGTTACTCTTTCCATGTGTGAAGTAGAATATGCAGCTGCAACTTCATATGCTTGTCATGCAATATGCTTCAAAATTTGTTGAAGTATTCAAGCTCGCTACAAGAAGAAGAAACAAAAGTGTACATTGATAATACATCTACAATAGCGCTAGTAAAAAACAATTTGGTATTTTACAATAGAAACAAACATATTGACATGCTATACCAAGCCACTCAAGTATGAAGATTTTGCTAGGATACAAAAATTACTTGAAGTTACTAGAACAATTTAAAGAGGGGAATGTTGATAATTAAACTTGATTAAATTTTTGAAATTATCTATAATTTTTTTATATTTAAAGTGTTCTTATAAGTGAGTAAAAAAATCACAAGAATTTTCTCTCATTATGTGTCTCTAGAAACTTCTTGTAAGGGTTTTTTTTTTCACTTCTTTTGGGTGATTCTAGAAGTGTCTCAAAAATTCATGTCAATAAAACCATCTATTGAGTCATATATATATATATATATATATATATACAGGTTTTCTTATCATTTGTAACAAGCAAGATTTGAATTCAAATATAAGTCTCTTTCACTTTCCTTCTTCTCTTTCTTGTTTATACTTGTGATATTTATTTCATAACAAAATATTGAACTCTCTTGGAAAACACATGAATATCAGTTTTATCATATATTTATTGGGACATGGAAACCATTTATATCATCATGCATGTGCTAAAAAGCTTCAGTGGCTTTCTAGGAGGTTCCGGGATGTTCTGAAATAAGTTGAGGGAAATTTCAACGCTCTAGTGTGCCCCAGCGAGCCCTGCATTCATTGCAGCCAAGTGCCAGGCGCCGCGGCTCCCCACGATGTTCGTCAAGGCGCCCAGGTGCACTGTGGTGCTGCATGGTTTTAAATTGAGGTTCCCCGGCGCACTGTGGCGCCTCATGTTTGAAACTGGAGCACCCCAGCGTACTGTGGCACCCCATGACTCAAAAATGGGGATCCTATGATTTGGGGTCATTGTGAAGACTAAGAATATAAGGAAACATATGGGGTTGTTTCTTTAAGTAGAGATAAACCCTAATTTTGCATTGCAATTGTTGTTAGTCTCATTCAACCTAGAATGAGAGCTGGAGTTTTCTAGAAGAGAAGAAGTTGACCTGGAGGTTGAAAGAGATAGATCCATTTTATACTTGTGAAGGTGAAGCTCTCTGTAACTATGTAATCTTCTTGTTCATAGTGGATTTTTTTTCTTTATGGTGTGGCTCTGTGGGTTTTTCTATTATCAGGTTTTTTAAATAAAATTTATTGTGTTTGGATGCTTGTGTGGTTTATGCTGTGATTCTTGTATTGAGTATTTAATATTTTGTTCTTGGATAATTTTATTAGTTGCTTGGTAACCACAACTAGTATCCCATCCAATATTGTTTCCGCATGAACTAGCAATTGGTATCAAAGTCAACATTCTAAGGGGTTAATGTTTGAGTGAGAGCAATAATTGCCAAAATGAGACATAAAATAGAAAACTTTAACAACACAAATTTTACTTTTTGGAAGATGCAATTGGAAGATTTGCTCTACCAGAAGAAGTTGAATTTACCACTTAGAGGAGCTGACAAAAAACTAGCCACTTTGTATGACAAGGATTGGGAAGTTATTGATAGAACTACATTGGGTTTGATTCATTTTCATTATCTTCTTTTCTTGTTTTAATATAATTTAGTGAAAACAACTATTGATCAAATGGCTGCTCTGATAAGGAAGTATAAGAAGCCTTTGGTTTCTAACAATGTTTTTCTGATGAGACGACTATTCAATATGAATGATAAAAGGATTCTTAGTGTGAAATATTTGAATGGGCCCAACACTGTTACAAGTCAGTTGAGTTTGGTGGGCATCAATTACAAGTCAATTGAGTTTGATGGGAATCAAATTTGATGACAAATTTTGAGCTATGTTTTTCCTCTCTTCACTGTCGGACAGTTGGAATGGGTTGGTGATAGCCATTAGCAACTCATTAGGAAATGTGTCATTAAAGTTTGATGACATTGTTGGGTTTGTTCTTATGAGGAGGTGAAAAAAAAACCCATGAGGAGGCATCTACTTCAAATTTTATTGTAGAGAGTTGAGGAAGAAGTATAGACTAGAGACATAAAAAAATAGGTATAAGTTAAGGCAAGAAGAATAAAAACCCAAAAAAGCTAAGCCTAGTTACTAGAATTATGGAAAGGCGGTGCACTTCAAGGACTGTCTTATTCTAAGAAATTCAAGTGAAGGGAGAAAGGATATGATCCCCACTATAAAAATTTTAGTAGAAGATGATTATGAAGCATTGATCTTATTACTTGTCAATATGGAGTCATGGGTGGTGGACTCAAGCGCATCCTTTCGTGCTACTCCTACAGAAAGTGCCTTCAAGAATTACATCATGGGTGATTTGGGGAAGGTATATCTAAGAGATAACAAGTCACATAATATTATAAACAAAGGTAATGTGAACATTCAACTACTAAGCGGTGCAGTTTGGAAGCTATGGGAAGTTAGGCACGTGTTGTGCCTATGAAGGAATCTTTTTTCAGTTAGCCAGCTAGCCAGGGAGGGCTATAGTACAAGTTTTGCAAGGGATCATAGAAGATCACCAATGGTGCACTTATTGTTGCTTGATGAAATATTAATTGTACACTTTGCTTGATCAATAAGGTATTTAATTCCATTGTAGATGTAGAAAAGATAGATATGAGTCTATAGTACCGGAGGCTTGGCTATATGAGTGAGAGGGGTTTGAAATCTTTACAGTAAAGGGGAAGGCTTCTGTTACTCAAGTCTGTGGACTTAGATTTTTGTGAGGAGTGTGTACTTGGCAAGTAGAAAAATGTTACATTCTCTAAAGGTGGAAGAGATTTTAAAGGTAGGAAGCTTGAGTTAGTACATGCTGACAGATGAAAAATATAAGTCTGCACTTGCACGCAAGTGTACGTGGTTTGAAGTAATAAGTGGAAGGTGAGTTCCAATATTTATCACCCTCTGGGAATGGTGTGTTTTGTTACTAAGTTATATATACTGTTAATAACATTTAAACAAATATGTTTTTAGTTTTTAATGGCTCCTATTCAACAATGCAAATATCTTAAATTAAGATAATGTTTTGACAAAGAAGGTAGAGTTGAGTTTTCACCATGTGAGTTGTTAGGGACTAGTGTTATATCAATTTATGCAATTTACAATGTTCTTGTTGTCATGCCAAATAATCAAATGATCATTATGTTCTGTTGATTGGTCCTCTAATTCCGACAAGTTCAAATTTAACACATGAGATGAACACACTGAGATTCTATCTTAACACATAGACTCTTATAAGATTTTATTTAAATTATTTAGAATTCCTACATCTAGGTTATCAAAATAATCTATTAATTAGGTGATCACACAAGCACTGATTTCCACTAACTAGCATAATGTACTATATGCATAATTCAGATAAGGAAGTGGATTCATTGGGCTTCAAGGACTATATCACATCATCTATGAGCATGTAATGAGTCATCTTCTGTGGTGCTCCACCCCTTAATCCATAAGATTAAGCTAAGGGATAGGGTGCCACTTTGGAAAATCCCTCACATAACATTGGATTAGGTGTAAACCCTATTCCACTAGTAAGGAAGAGATAAGCCAATGTATACATGCTATGTAATCAATCATTAAGCAAATATAGAATTAGAGTGCAGAAGCAAGGTAAGGTAAACATACATCCAAATAACCATAATAAATAGAGAAAATGCAGCATATAACTTAGAAAAATTAGTATAGTAAGAAAAACACAATCGAATAGAACCTGTATTATTACAATATTAGTTAAGTTAAATGAGATGAAATGAAATCACTCATCCTCACAATAAGTAGAAAAGACTAAAAAATTTCAGCTCCTTCCTGATGCTCCTCAAGATATGGCTCCACTTCTGGATAAGGCTCCTTTTTAGCACAAAGCTTCTCAAATCTAGTCGATTTTGACATTGTCAGTTTAACAATGCCAGGGCCCCAGCCAACAAAAGAAAAATCTTATTAGATAAATTGTATAAGTACAATTTAAGCTGTCTAAGTTCACAAGATTTATGATATCACCATTTTATTTAGACTATAAAACATACAAAATGTAAGGGTGCAATAAGCATACAAAGGAATATGGAAAGTTATAAATATATAATTTATTACTGAGCAACATATGATGCAAGAGAACATACCTCAAAAGTAAGATAAGACAAGGTTAGTATATATATAAATATAGTAAGAAAAGTACTAAAAGAGAAGACTGATCATAAACATGTTGATGATCATATGACATATGCTGATATAAAAGAAATTAATCCAATAGTGGTACATATAAGTAAGCAATAAGGGTCTATCATCCTATAATATATAAGTAAACAAGTAAAGCAAGGTAGATTAAAGTCAAGTACGATGGTAAACAGGAAACAGTGAATAATAAATAGTAAACAGTAAATAGTAAACATGTATGTAAGTACTGCCATATCAAAATAGGGATAATCTAACCTACTGATATCAAAAGGATTCTTAGCGTCAACGTGAAGGCTAAGGCAACAAAATATTCTTAATGTCATCTTAGGCTAGGCCGAAATAACAGAGCTAAAATTGAACTAAAGGGGCAATAATCACAAATGCAGTAATGTTTTAGTTATTTACTTTACTTTTGTGGACATATCCAGAAGTAGCTAAGGAGTTAAGCATATATGCAAGACTATACGGGTTCCAAACTTTGCACAATACTCCTCAATGAGTAATGCTATGTACTCCTTATTTCTCCTTACCCCAGTCAATTAGGGTAAAATGCATGAGATAAATAAGTAACTGAACCCAATGCACTGTTATCCTAGATATTCTATATTCTTATTTTATGTAACAACATTATCTTGTATGTCATGTTCAAAGAATAAGGCACAAAATATAAGGAATGTGAAAGCACAAGTAAAATAATAGTGAGCAAGGAACTCTACTACACATGGTGACATTAATTATTATCTATTAAACCATTATAACTATTCCAAGTTACACAAGTTCAGATCTCCCATTCCTTTTATTGAGTGTAACTTATAAGCATGACTTTATAGGTCAAAAGCAATTAGAACTAATTAGATTCTAATTTAGTTCAATCAGAATTGACTACAAGTTAAATAATAAATCATTACATCCTTAATTGATGAATTTAGATATTATAAATTAAGATCTGATCAAAATCTACTAAACTAGGGATTATGAATTAAACACTATGAGATTGGAGTTAATCATATAATCCAAGGGTCAAACATAAGATCTAAGATTTTTAAGTCTAAAAGTGAACTAAAGATTAAGACAAATCCTATTAAGTGTAATCAAGCTTAATAGTATGATTCTTCTATTCTTAATTTAGAGTTAAGAGATAAAATAATAAAAATCAAAGTATGAAGATTTAGAAACTAATAAAATCAATGATTCATTCATTGAATAACCCATTTTATTCGATGAATAAAATCTGACCTAGTATCTATTCCTAATCTTAAGGGAAAGATCCTAAAGTGAAGTGTAGATCTTGATGAGCTCCTAATGGAATGACTTAGGAAATTTTAGGATTTGATGAAATTTATTATATTTTACCTTCATTTTCTATTTTTGTTCTTTTAAAGGAATTAAGGATGAGATTTAACTATCTTGAGATATAATGGGTTTTACTTAGGAATTTTACAAATCTTAAATTGAGATTTCAACAATTCACTTAATTTATAAGTTTAAGAGTCTAATTTGATTCTAAATTAGTTTTATTACTGATGTTAATAATCTAAATGATATTTTAGAAATTAAGGGCTCTTAACTTAAATTTTGGACAAAATGACCATTTTGCCCCTACTTAAAGGTTAAAAATGCTACTTTTTGATTAAGGGATCTAAATTAGATTTTCTTAATGCCAAATGATTCCTAGCTATCTAACATGAAGATAGATAGTAGGTACACCAAATTTGAACTAGAAATGGGTCCTATAGGTCCAAACTAAAAATTTGACCCAAGGGGCAATTTAGTAATTTTCTCATAATGGAAGCTAAAAATTTGTACAGATTATTGTTGCTTGCTATCCAAGAATTCTATAAAGTCTAAGAACACTAAATTCTGAAGTCTATTGGATTAGTTATGAGTGTTCTAAGTTTAAGGGAAAATATGTCATTTTTAGGGTTAAGAGGGGTCCAAAACCTACCTTTTCTATTTGAGATCCAAATTCAGCAAACTCAGTGGCTATAGCTTTCCTATATTACACTGAATATTGAATTTCTAACCTTGTTAGTATCTTAAATTTTATTTGGCCAAGTTATGACCTAATTAAGGTTAAGGGTATTTTGGTCAAGCTAAAGTTTCTAAAGGTCAAAACCCAAATTTTATTTTAATTTATTGTTGGCATTGAATTTCTAACCTTGTTAGCATCTTGAATTTCTTTATTTGGAGTCCAAATGATGGAGTTATGGTCATTTCAATATTAGGGTTCTATTTTTATGAAAGTGGTCAAAACCCAATTTTTTATATATTTAAAAATCACACATAATTTTATACAATGCTTAATTTTACTAAAATTAGGTTCAAATTTGATATATTTCAACTTTGTTATGGTCTTAGGGTCATTAAAATGCAAAAAATATTAAGTTTCGGCCATTCCGGACAGTTCTAGGTAGTTTCGGACAGTTCTGGGTGTTACAGTGTGCGGTGGCGCCTTCTGACCGAAAGCCAGGCGCTACGGCGTGCTGTGGCACGCTGCGGTGCACTACAGTGGATTCAGTGCTATGGCACACTGTAGCAGCAAATTATGGCAGATTCAACTCAAAGCTCGGGCGCTGCGGCGCGCTGTGGCACGCTATGGTGCGCTACGACGAACCCAATTTCAAAACTCGAGTGTTGCAGCGAGTGGCAGCGCTCGACGATGTTTTTGCCTGTGCGAAAACAGTAATGAGACATCTTTCAAGTTCAAATACTCTCAACCTAGAGCACTTTACATGTGGTGCCATATACCGATGGAACAATATTTTTGAGACCATTCCATCAATGCCAAAACTGGTACAAAATGATTATTCTAACGATGCAAATAATGGAGTTAAAGGTTCAGGTGTGCAAAAAGAAAGAAAAATAGAGCCGTTATAACTTCCTAAAATCACAATCCTAAAGAGCTCTAATGAACTCCATAATCTCAACACAAATTCTTTAAGGATGCAACATACGTTTAAGAGAAAAATGAAGCAGCCATTGAATCCATTCAATGGAGAAAAGGAGGTACCTTAGACTCACCAATGGAAGCTCTTTCTAAGGATCCTTGGAAACCTGAGAGCTGGAGAGCTTCTCTTCAACAACTAGCACAACAAAAATAAAGAATGGGGGGGGGGGGGGAGAGCTTGAGTTCCTTTAGTAGCTTCAATAGGAAAAATGGGGAATGGAGCTAAAGGGGGGTTCTTTTATGGAGAAGGGGAAGCCTGGCATTGGATGGGATGGGCCTAAGTTGTCCCATCCTAGCTGTGGAGATAAGGGGTTGGTAGGAGGTGGAGAAGAGAGGGGAGGCTTAGCATGGTAGGGGGCTGAAGGGAAAGGAGGCTAAAAAATGTAACAAGATGGATGGCTATGGGTCCTAGCCCGGGAAGAAGGAGGAAAAAGGTGGGTAAAATAAAAATGAATTTTAAATAAATTAAATTAATTAATCTTTAAAATCATATTTTATAAACGCTCCAAAATATCCCAAGAATTCACCCCTAGCCAATTTGGGGGTGAGGAATTCAACGGCGAAGATGGATTTTGATTTCTACGAGTATTTGATTTTTTAAATTTTTGGGGTACTCAATTACATTAAAATATTTGATAAAATCTGTCAACTTCCAGACGTGTCCAAAACATCACCCCATACTAATTTGGGGGTAACAATTGTAATGATGAAGTCCAAATTTTAATATGAGGTCAAAATAATTAGGTCAATTTCAAGGGTTCCTAAAATTCCCAAAATCAGGGTTTGATCTATTTAACCCGTGATTTGGACTAGGTATTGGTGGCGAACTCCTGATGACTTAATTAGTGCACTAGAAAGCAAATCAAGACTTGGATTAGTCCTAACTGGCTAAGGTAACAACTTGGGTTGTTACATTTTTCTCCCTTCATGTCTGTTGAGCCATAGAGCTCTATTAGTGGATCTTGGCTCAAATACGCCGACCTCTCGACTGAGCTCAAGGTATGGTGCAGTTAGGCTCAAGAACTTGTCACATAGTTCTAAGCACTAACGCACAGATATCTAGCTTTATGCCAATGGGTGAGCCATGATGCGCAAGATAGTTTATGTTACTAAATAAACTATCCACTTCAATCCTAAGGTATTTTGTATCGAGAATCCTCGCACGGTAAACATTGTTTGCGGTGAGGACCTTTATGTGCATTCCCTCTAGGCTTGAAGTGTTGGTTTACTTATCATTATTTCATTTACAAACATTTTAAATAACACATATTTTCAATCATTCCATAGCATGCATCACAAGAATCAATCTAAATAAACAATTAAGCAGATTTTTAATTCATTGCAAAGTAAAGACATACATCACCATTTGTCCCATATATTTTACATGACTACGACCCAACCCTCCCTAAGGAGGGTTTCACCTTCCATTACAACAAAAATACAAAGAGAAACACACAATGATAAGAACGTTTTCATGGTTCAACTAAAATGGAATCAAGAATAAGTTTTATGGAGAGTACTAGGAATAGCCCTTTTGGGGGTGTGCAATCTTATATATTGCATTTATTCTTGTAACTAGGTATTTCAATACTCTTGTTATACTCACCTCATATATAGTCTTTTAACCTTCAAAATTATATTTAGTAAATTTGTGAGTTGAGAAAATTCTTTCTCACCCAAGAATTTCACATTTCAATAGAGATATTATCTAACCCCACAACTTTCTCACCTTTATTTAAAGCATGCCGAACCAGTTACTTATGCTTCAAATGAAAAAATAATTATTATTATCATTATAGCTATTTATTCATGCTAATCTTTTTTTAGAGTCTTCATTAAAATGCTTATGAAGAAAATTCATTCTTTTATTTTGAATATCATCATTCATCAACCTTGATACATTTGAATACAATACTTAATTTCATTTATCAAAGTGGCTAACTTCTCTGGATTTTCCCTTGGCTTTCCTCTCTTCTTCCCTTCTAGCTCCTTGGAAGTAGTCTTCCTTTCTTTCCTCTAGCAATGGAACTCTTTTCCCTTCATTGGAGAGGTCTCTTTCTTTTCTCTTACAACAGGTTTTGATTTTAAAACTGTGAATGTCAAAGAGGGGGACCTCCTTTTAGTCTTGATATGTGGTTTAAATAAGGCAACCTCCTTCCACTTATGATTGAATTATGCCAACTTTTTTTCCAATTCCTCCCTTAATGGCATGCAATGAATGTTATTCCATTATTCCCTTGAGATACTACATGGAATAAATGGAGTTGGAGTTTCAACAGCTGGGGAAGGCAAAAGATTTGAATTTGTGACCTTCCCCATGCTGGCATTAATGCCTTGAACCTGGCTGATATTACGGCGGTCGCTGTGGCGCGCTACAACTATTCTGCTACAGGCTAATTTTTAAATAAATACTCGTTGTGGTGCGCGGTAGCACCGGGCTCACGGGTTTGGACCCGCTGTGGCGCGTAGTAGTGTCGGGCTCTCGAGATGAACCTGCTGTGGTGCGCAGTAGCGCCGAGCTCTCGAGTTTGGACTTGCTGCAGCGCACTGTAGTGCCGAGCTCTCGGGTTTTGGTCAACTGCGGCACATAGTTGTAGGACACATTGTACTTTTCTTCTTAAGTATTTGCCCAGTTGATCTGCTGCAGCACGCGATAGTGCCGATCTCTCTGTTTGGTTCTGCTGCAGTGTGGGTAACACCAGTGTCTCGATTGTGAGACCGCCACGGTGCACAGCAGCACCGAGTTGGACACAGGTGTTACCCACACTACTTAATTTCATAGAGATGTCACTTTCAATGAAAATGAGATGTACAAATAATATTTTAGACACAGGATAGATTCCAATCTTGCTTCATATAATGAGTCCTAGTCGATAGAATTTGATGACAACATTGATCCTGAGGAGAGATATAGGAAGATGCTCAGGAGAATGTTAAACATATTGAACCACAAACACCTTTGTAGTGGAGATCCACAAGAGACACTACATCACCATAAAGGTACTCTCCCTCCTTGTTTTATTAGCTACTAATGGATGGTGATGAGCTAGAAATTTTTAAAGAGGCGCTTCAAATGAATTATTCTAACAAGTGGGAGGCTGCCATGAATGATGAAATGGCATCACTCATGTTAATTGGGATATAGGAGTTGGCTGCACTACTAGATGGAAAGAAGGCCTTCTATAATAAGTGCATTTACTGATTAAAGAAAGAACTAAATAGAAGCAAATGCTACAAGGCAAGACTTATATTAAGAATATTTCAACAGTGACATGGAGTTGACTACAATGAGATCTTCACTCTAATTATGAAGGTGACTACCATCAGGGTAGTGCTGAATATCATCATAATTAAAGAATTGCACTTGGAGCATTTGAATGTAAGGACTGTGATTCTTCATGAAGAGCTGGAAGAGGAATTATAAATCCAACAATCAGAGGGGTAGAAGGCTCAAGAAAAAGGTTAAACATAGCTTATGTGCAAGCTCAATAAGAGTTAATATGGCTTAAAATAAGCGCCTAGAAAATGGTACAAGAAATTTGACAGGTTCATGAGAATATGTAACTCCTCTTATGTTGTACATGGATGATATGTTGATTATAAGATTGGATATGAAGGATATTAAGATGCGAAATGAGAAAATGTTAAAAAGAAATTGATATAAAGGACTTGGGGACATCCATGCAGATTCTTAGAATGAGAATTTACAGAAAGAGAAGTGCAGGAATTCTAAAGTTGTCTTAGAAGGAATATGTTAAAGGGTGATGAATAAGTTTAAAAAAATTACTTTAGCCTATAAAAATATCTACTACTGAAGACTAAAGAGGAGAAGGAACATACGAAAAAGGTTCCTTATGCTTCAATAGTTGGGAGCTTGATGTACCTAATGACCTGCACAAGACTGAATATTGCACATGCAGTAGGAGTGTTCAGTAGTTTCATGGGTAATCTAGGGAAGTACCATTAGAGAGTAGTCAAGTGGATTTTGAGGTATTTAAATGGTATAATAGACAAAGCAATTCACTTCAGTAGATCTAATATTACTCTAAAGAGCTTTATAAATTTAAACCTTGTAGTAGATATTGATAAGCAGAGGAACACTACTAGATATGTGTTCACATTATAAAGTATTGTAGTGAGTTAGATCTACATGATATAGAAAATTGTTGCCTATTCACCATGGAGGCTGAGTACGTCTGTAATAACCCAGGTTGTTACCTCAGTTAATTAGGACTAAACTAAGTCCTAATTGTGATTTTAGTACTCTAAGTAAACTATTAGGTATTTGCCTTAGAGACCTAGTCCAAATTAGGGGTCAAATGGATCAAATCCTGGTTTTGGGAATTCCATAAACCCTAGAAATTAACCTAATTATTTTGACCTCAAATAAAAAATTAGACTTTGTCATTGCGCTCAATGCCCCCAAATTAGCTAGGGGTGATGTTTTTGTGGTAATCGGAAGTCATTGGAATTTAGTCAAATATTTTAATATATTTAAATACCTTGAAAATTAGAAAAAAATAAATACTCATCGAAATCAAAATTTGACTTCACCATTGCATTCCTCACCCCTCAATTAGCTAAAGGTGAATCATTGGATATTCTAAGAGGCCATTTAACTATTTAATTTTAATTAAGCAAATTTTGAAATAATAAGTAAAATAATAATTATTTAATCCCTCCATTAACAACCCATCTCTCCTCAACCCGCGTAGTTAGCTTCCGCCATTCGATCGAATGGTGAAAAAGAACCATTCGATATCTCGATTGAATGGCACTAGTGCATCGTCCTCGCACCCTCACGATACCTTCCATGTGTCACGCATACGCTCTGTAGAACTGCGGTCAGCGGCCAATAGTGGTGTGTGGTGGCCCTGCATGCCTTGACAAGCTTTATTAAGCTCTCATTTGAGCCTCATCACCACACAGTAGTATCCTGAGGAACCCTAAGTGTTGAATCTTGCGAGTGGTATCCCAGAAGCTTTGTAGCCGTCGAACTAGGTATGGTCCGATCTCCATCTACATTTAATTAGATTGAGCATTTGAATTTTGTTTTCCTATTTCAATCTCTAGATTTCAATTTGATCGATATGATTGAGCTCAATCGAGCTCAATTGATAAATTTATCCATTTAGCATACAATACTCTACAGTACTTTCTCCCTTCTCACCTTCATCTCATCACTGTGAACCTAGGGTTTGCCTTGGCCAGAGCTGTAGGTCCCCTCTAGAGTTGGCCTAATTATCTATAGGTAGGGTTCTTCGAGACCCTTATATTGGCGTGCGAGTCGGCCTACGACAATAGTGGGGGGACCGTCAATGGTGATGCTCTAGCTAGGATGTATTGGGTTCCATCGGGGAAAGCTCAGATTCATCCAGAATCGGGTCGGGCTGGACCTGACTAGCACCTTCACTTGCGGGTCAGCATCAGCGCTACAATTAAGATGGCGGGCTCCGCTGTCTGCCCAAGTTAACACCAGGTGGGTTCCATCGTAGCCCCTCGTCCACTGCCATCATTCCACGTGTGCCGTGGGTCCCATCCTGGCAGCGCTGTCTCCTCCATCTAAAGCTGCTGGGGCCCACCTTAGTCCAGCTGTCAAGCCGTGATTTGGAATTGTGGGGCCTGTAATGGTTCTGTTAACAGAATGTTTAAGAATTTAATATTTAATTCTATTATAAGATAAAATGTACTTAAATAAACTAATTAATTAGTAGATTTTCAATCATTTATAACTTTCAATCCACACATCTGAATACATCAAATATATATGTCATTTTAATCAACAAAATATCAGGAACATTATGGCACTATCAAATTTCTTGTAGTAGGTGTATTTCATATAGTGACATTAAGGACCCCTCACTTAACCTTAAATCCTAGAAAACTTCCCATAGCCATAACTTTGTACCCATTGATTCAACCTTTGTCACCATAGTTTGCATTTTAATTAGAGAATACCTAGATTAGTCTAATAGTATTTATTTTGCTGTTAGGTCAATAATTTGACTAATGACATTTGGACCCATTCCCTAATTATCCTAAATGACCTAAAAATTGAGTTGACCATAACTTAGTCAGTTGAGCTCTAAATTAGGTCATCCAATATACAATTTAGATAATAAAAACCTAATTAGTAATAAACTGAAATAAAATTTTAATTTTGACCACCAGAAACTCTAATTTTCCTTTATCACCCTATAACTTGATTAGGTCACAATTTGACTAATTGAAGTTCAATTTGAGTTTAGTTCTAGTTAAAGTACTCAGTGTATTATTGGAAAGCTATTGCCATTGAGTTTACTAAATTTAGACATCAAATAGAAAAGTTAAGTTTTTAACCCCTTTTATAAAACCCTAAATTTACATAATTGAACTCTAATATTGAAATGATCATTACTTAATCATTAAACCTAAGATTTAGTGTTCTTAAACTATATGGAATCATTGGACAGTAAACAATGATAATCTGACTAAAGTTTTAGACTTTACTAGGTAAAATTACCAAATTGTCCTTTTAGGTCAAAATCCTTAATTTGAACCTATAGGACTTAATACATATCCAAATTGGAAGTACTTACTATCTATCTTCATGTTAGACAACAAGGAATCATTTGGCATCAACAAAATCTAATTTGGAGTCCTTAATCAAAAAGTAGTACTTTGGACCCTTAAGTAGGGGATAAATGGTTATTTTACCGAAAATTTAAGTTAAGTGCTATTAAAATTAGTAATAAATCTGATTTTGAATCAATTTAGGCTCTTAATTTCATAAATTAAGTAATTTGATAAAATCCCCATAAAAAGGCTTGAAAATTTCCAAGTAAAACTAATACACCCTAACTTATCTAAAATACATCCTTAATTTTCTTAAGTAAATTAGATCTGCAAATAAAGATAAATTGGAATAATTATCATCAATTCTAATCATCCCTAAGTCAATCCTTAGGAATTTCTTTAGGATCTGCACCCTCACCTTAGGATCTTTTCCTTAAGATTAGGGATATATACTAGGTTAGATTTTATTCATTAAGTAAATGGGTTATTCAATGAGTGGAACCTTAGTTTTATTAGTTTTTTTTATTTTCATACTTTAATTCTGATTATTTTATCTTTCAACTTTAGATTAAGATTAGGGGATACATTCTATTAAGATTAATTATGCTTAATAGAATTTGACTTAATCATTAGTTCACAATTAGACTTAAACTTCAGTCCTTAAGACTTTCCTTTAGATTATGCGATTAAATTCAATTCATGGTGTTTAATTCATAAGTCCTAGCTTTAGTAGATCTTGGTCAGATCTTAGCTTAGAGCTTATAAATTCATCAAATAGGACATATTGATTACTTGTTTAACTTGTAAGCAATATTGATTGAATTAAATTAGAACCTGATCAGTTCTAATTGCTTTTAACTCATAAGGTCATGCTTCTATGTTATACTTGATATTAAAAATTGGAGATCCTGAACTTGTATAACTTGGGATAGTTAGGATGGATTAAGTAGATAATAATAATGGATATCACCTGTGTGTAGTAGATTCCCTTGATTACTATTGACTAACTTGTTGCTTTTAAATTTCTTGTACTTTGTACCTTTACCTTGTGCATATCATATATGAAGATTGAGGAATGAAATAAAAACATAAAAAAGCTAGGATAACATTTGCATAGGGTTCATTTTTGGTCAGATTTGTGCACTTTTACCCTACTAAATAATGGTAAAGAGAAATAAGGATTACTTAATATTACTCATTAAGGAGTACTGTGTTAAGTTGGAACCCAATTAGTCTTGCTGATGTGCTTGACTCCTTTGCTACTTCTAGATATGTCCATAAAAGTAAAGAAAATAACTAAAATATTACTGCATTTGTACTTGCTGCCTCCTCATTTTAGTTCTGCTTTGTTATTTTGTGTTAGCCTCTTATGAAGCTAAAAAACTTACCGACTAAACCTCTTATGATGCTAAGAATATTACATTTTTCAATTCAGCAAGCTAGTTTAGCCCTTCTTCTGATATGGCAGTCATTACATACTTATGTACTATTTTACTATTTCCTTTTTACTATAGTTAGCCCTTACTTTACCTACTTGTATACTTATAGGAAGCCAGATTACCATACTGCTTACTTATAAGTATCATAGATAGATTGCCTTCTTTCAAACTTGCATAACTTATATGATTATCATCATGTTTAGGATGAGTCTTTTCTTTCAGTACTTTTCTTACTTTATTTATATATAAATGCCTAATCTTGTCACAGTTTAGTATTGGGATATGTTATTTTACCTCATATGTTGCTGGATTATAAATGCTTTTATTTATAACTCATCACATCCCTTTGTATGCTTGCAACTCCCTTATGCTTGTTTATGTTGTATAGTTTAAGTAAATAGTGATATCAATAAACTCATGAATAATAAAGCTTAAAATGTACTTAGACAGTATGTCTAACAAGATTTTCTTTTCTTGGCTAGGGCCCTGGCATTATGAAATTGACAATGTCAGGATCAGATCAATTTGAGGAGCCTGTGCCTGTGGAGGAGCCTTTCTTGGAAGAAGAACATGTTGGAACTGAAGAATAGTAGATCTTTTCTCTTTTATTTGAGAGGATGAGAGATTCATTTTCTTTAAAACCTATTTGAACATTTGTAATAATATAGGTACCTATGACTATTTCCTTGTTGTACTATTCATTCTGAGTTGCATTATTTTTCTTACTTACATTGTGGTGGATTGGATGTAGCATTTACTTTTCTTTCTTTCGCACTTTGTTGACTGTATATACTTAGTGAATAATTATGCTGAATTATTCAGGGCACATCCTTCCCTTATTAGTGGATTAAGGATTTCACCTAATATAATGATAAGTGAGAGCTTTGCCAGCATGGCAGACCACCCTTGATCTAATCTTGTTGTGGATTAGGGGCGGGGCACCACAATTGATATCAGAGAACTTCATAAGATGTCAGATCAGAATTTACATTCCTCTCTACCTAATAGATTGTTCTTTTGTCATTCAGTCACTAAATAGATATTTGAACTATAACTAAAGTACCATAATCATATACTTAGAATAAAAAGGCATAGGATGAGAATACTCAAATAAGTAAGATAAAATGCTCAATTATAAACTTATATATTAAGATAACTTAAAGACTTATGATTACTCAACTGAAATAATAGACCTTGATTAAACTTGTGGATTTATTAGACACTTGAAGATGCAAATCTGGGAGTACTTCAGAGGGTTTGAGTCCATATAGGAGTTCTACTTCTAGTTTGGCCAACGGTATAGAAGGTATATCGAGGGAGTATCGAAACAGGGAGTACGAGTGCTGGATCAGATGCTTCAACATGCCATCTTTAGATGATTCGACTTTCCTACTTTATCCTAGAAGTGGATAAAGCATGTGAACTTCGTTCTCAAAGCAATAATGTATCCCGACAATATCTGAGTCACCATGATGTCCCTTCTTCTCCAAGACCATGACGAAGAATGGTGGGTCGATACTTACTGGGAACACACCCGTAGGCGAGGATGAAAGTAGCGTGAGGTTACTTTCAAAAACTTTTGTCCCGCATTCACAGCAAAATACATTAGATAGATGTCTTAGTGCTTTCTTTTATGCCCTATATGGTATCTTCCTTATTTGATGAGTAGTAAAAGGACTAGTGTGTTTTGCTTCCTTAAATTCTGAAATGGTGTTATGTTAATAAAATCCAAAAAAATCCATGAACCTCACACAATCACCACCTCTCGCTGCATCTGGCAATTCATCCACTGAGATGAACACGCTGCTTGAGACAGTGAGACTTATGAAAGATTCACATATCGATTAAGCTAAAAGGATGGAAGACTCTCAGGCTCAGCAGGCTGAGAGAATGGAAAGGTTGCTAACAACACAGATAAACCCGAACCACTCACTTTTGACAGATGTAGCCCCTACACCATATTACTCCTTTCACCACCATGTATTGTCTACAGATGGAATACTTCATAGCTTCCTTCGACTGAGGACCCCTACATTTAAAGGAAGCTTATCTGCCATCAACACCGCTAGCTGGTTGAAGATGGTTGAGAAGAACTTGACTAGTATCAAATGCCCGGACATAGAAGTGATTAGGCACATTACTCATCTATTGCAAGACATGGCTAAGTACTGGTGGGACAACACCAGAAGTACTCAGTTCACTGACATTAGCATTGAAGAAATCTCCAAAGACAAATTTGTTAAAGCATTTAAAGCAGAGTACATTCCTCTATCAGCCCAGCACAATCTAGGCGATATGTTCTTGAAGTTACAACAGGGGGACAGTTCTGTGACAGACTACGAGGTTGAATTCAGGCATCTTATACAATTTTCCACCAACCTAGTTACCACAGAGGCAGACAGTTGCCATCAGTTCCAGAGTGGATTATGCGTTGCTATCAAAGCCAAAGTCATGCCCTTTCGCCTAACAATTTCACGGAACTTCTGGAAAAGGCCAAGGTTGTGGAGCAGCATCAGACTGAAGGGCCCAAGTGGAGTATTGGGTCAACTTTATACTATATCGATAACCCTAAAAGATCTAGGGTATATCAACTAGAAGCTGAGACTGCGCCCACCAATTCCTTCAACGACTACATGAGACCTTATACTTATGGTCGATGCTACCATGGGAGCCTTGTCTATTTCACATGTGGGAGGCTAGGTCATAGCTATCTTTAGTGCACCTCAAAGGAAACTGCTGATGATGATCAAATTGATCACACAATGCATCGACCAGTTTTTGATTAATATCGCAAGAGCCTCCAGTTGACAGTAGCCTCCCAACCTTCCCCTTCTACCACAAAAAGCTAGAGGTGCGAGGTAGCCATTGCACCTCACCCAAATGCTCAGAGACCACCTATGGCACCCCACCCCTTAACCCACAAGGGTTAAGCTAAGGGGTGGTGTGTCACTCTAGCTAACCCTTCACTTATAATTGGATTAGGAAGAAGTCCATAATCCACTTAATAAGGGAAGGAATAAGCATAGAATCAAGCATTCAGTCACTATCTAAGTAAACATACAAAGTACGGAAGCGATTTAAAAATGAGTAACATCCAAGCATCACCGTATGAATAGTAGAAATAGAACTCAGAATATAAGCATACAATCCAAATACATAGTCAATGGTACCTATATTATTATATCATTTAAAAAGTTCAAATAGAATAGAATGTAAACCACTCATCCTCACTCGAGAGTATAAGGGAACTAAACGATAGCTTCTTCCATGGGCTCCTCCTCTGGGTATGGCTCCACTCCTAATTCCTGCTCATCTAACTGAAGAGGATCTGCCATTATCGGTTTCACAATGTAGGGCCCCAGCCAAAAAAAAAAAAGAAAAAATCTAGTTAGACAATTGTCTAAGTACATTTTAAGCTGATGAATTCTTATATGTGTTAAGTAATATCACCATTCTACAACATCTAAGCAACATATATATATATATATATATATATATATATATATATATATAAAGGAGCAGCAGGCAATACAAGAGAAAAGGGAAAGCTATAAACCATCATCTATAGCTTAGCAAGGAAAATGAAAGAGGCTGAGACATGCCTCGCATACAAACTAAGCAAGGAAGGGTATATAAATAAACATAACTAAACAAGTGCTGTAAGAAAAGTTCTACATCCTAAACATGCTGGTGATCATCAGAAAATATGCCAATTAAAATAAGTTAATTCAGTAGTGGTACATATAAATAGCAGCAAGATTCTAACATCCTAAATATATATAAAAGCAGTACAAGGAAATAGCTGACTGAATAAGAATACTGAAAAGTAAACAACAACAACTGCATATAAAACCGTACGTGTACAATCTGCCAAACAGAAGAGAGCTACATTAGCTCACCAAAAGGGCTGAAGATCTTAGCACCAGTACGGCTAGGGTGGTTCTTAGCATAATACGGCTAAGGCAACAATAGTCAACATAGAAGTCCCTAACACAGTACGGCTAGGATGGTTCCTAGCATAATACGGTTAGGTTACCAACAGTCATACCTGAAAGATCCTAGCACCAGTACGGCTAGGATGGTTCTTAGCACAATACTGCTAGGGTAACAATTGGTATGATCAAAAGAACACTGAGAGGCAGCTCAAACACATCAAATCATTATCTTCTCATTAATTACTTTAATATTTTCACAAGGAATCTAAGGAGTCTCCATATTTTCCTAACATTTTATTCATGCATCAAATATCTTATATGATATGCTCAAGGAAATATGGCACAAAAATCAAGGAATGCATAAGCGACAATCATCAAAGTAAGCAAGGGAATCTACTAAACATGGTGATATCATTTGCTTTCTACTTAACTATTCTAACTATTCCAAGTTACACAAGTTTAGGATCACCATTTTCCTACTATCGAGTGTAACTTGGAAATTCAACCTTATAAGTTAAAAAAGATTAGAACTGATCAGGTTCTAATCTAGATCAATCAGATAGACGACTACGAGTTAAAGTAATAAATCATATGTCCTAGTTTTGTGAATTTAGATGTTCTATCTAAGATCTGATCAAGATCTTCTAAACCTATAGATTATGGATTAAACACTGCGAGATTTAGGTTTAATCACATAACTCAAAAAGGATAAAACATAAGTCCTAGGTTTTATTCTATTAGTGATCTACTAGTTGAGGCAAATCCTATTAAGTAATCAAGCTTAATAGGATGAATCTCCTATCCTAAATCTAAGGTTAAAAGATAAAATAATCAGAACAAGTTGTAAAATAAAAGAATGCCTAGAAACTAATAAAACTAAGGTTTCACCCATTGGGTAACCTAATTTATCCAATGAATAAACTCTAACCTATGATATAGTCCTAGTCTCAGGAAAGGTACTTAAGGTATAGTGCTTAAGACTTAGCAAAAATTATTAGGATCTGATTTAAGGATTGATTTCACTCACTTGATTATTACTTATATGATTATAATATTAGTCTTGGTGTTCTAGAATGTTATCTAAAGGGTAGGGGTACTTAACCCAATCTTAGAGAAAAATGATTATTTTATCCCTACTTTAACAGTCAAAAAGTCAACTTTTCACTTAGGGGTCAGAATTGAATTCTCTTAGTCCCAACTGATTCCTTACTGTCTAACTTGAAGATAGATAGTAAGTACGCCTAAATTGGATGAGAAATGGTCAAGTTATGACCAAAATAAGGCTATGGCTAATTTGGTCATTTATCTAAATTTTTAGGGTTCAAATCCTAAATATTATTTTATTTTATTGATGACATTAAAATTCTAAACTAATTAGCATCTTGAATTTTTCAATTTGGAGTTGATTTGACTAGCTGTTTGAAGTCTAGGGGCATTTTGGTCATTTTTCATCGAGAATTCTAGGGTTGACTTTTTGTCCTGATGTCCGAATGGGAAAACTAATACTACTACAGGGATGGGGCCTCTCTCCCGAGCATTTTAAGACCCATATTGACTATGTTCTGATAACGGGGTAAAAAGTTATGAGGCTCTAAAGAGGTCCTAAAATACTACCTCGATATACGTACCCCGAAATAAATTTTTCCATTACGTTATTTGATTTCTTACATTTTTCTGAGTATTTTGAGACCTATATTAGCTATGTTTGGATCATCCTATAAAAAGTTATTAAAATTTTAAGATTTACTATTCAAAAATACAATTTGAATCATTTTACTGTTCATTTATTCAAATTAAATGATTTTACTATTCATTCCTAAAGTTTTTATATAAAATTTTTGAAATTATTAATCCTTAATTAATCTATGATTAATTAGGCTTACTTATTAATTAATATTAATTAATCTATTAATTAATTAATTAAATTATATTTATTAATATTTTACTGTAGCAAAATAATTAGCACTAATTATTATTTAAATAGTCTTAATTATCTGTTTATATTTATTTAAGAATAATTAAGTATATTTTACTATTTAATAATTATTAATTATCCTAATTATTGTTAAGGTTAAATTAATCTTAAATTATCCCTAATTAATCTCTTAATTATACATAATTAATTAAGGTTACTGTTTAAAAGTAATTAACACTAATCCTAATTCAATTAACCACTAACTATAATTAATTAATCATTAACAGTAATTAATTAATAATAACAGTAATTTAATTAAGTTTTAATTAATAAACAGCGGGCCCCACTAGACACGTGGCACTGCCAGAGGCCGCCACGTGGCACTGTGGCCCCACACGGGGCTGAGTCAGCTCGGGTGACTGGGCAGTGGGCCCCACCTGACACGTGACATTGTGGGCCCCACGTGGCACTGCCAGAGGCCGCCACGTGGCACTGCCAGAGGCTGCCACGTGGCACTGTGGCCCCACACAGGGCTGAGTCAGCTCGGGTGACTGGGCAGTGGGCCCCACCTGACACGTGACATTGCGGGCCCCACGGGGAGCCGAAGCGTCGTGGGTGACCGGACAGTGGGTCCCACTTGACACGTGATGGGCTCAGAGGCTGCAGCGTGGCATTGTGGGCCCCACTAGGGAGCCGAACCGCCGCGCGGGCTCGGACTGGGGGCCCCACGGGACACGCGGCGTGCCGGCTGGCTGCCGCGTGGCGCTGGGGGCCGCACGGCCGAAGCCGACGGGTCGCGGGCTTCGGCTGGTGGGTCCCACTGGACACGTGGCTCGGGCGGGTCAGGATCGGGTCGACCCGGCCCGACCCGGACCTCGTCTCCTTCGCGGAGACAGCCCGAGGGAGCCGGGCTAGGGCACCACTTTTGCCGGACCTCCTCGGCCCACACGGCTGACGGTAGCCCTCGACGAGGGCTACACGCCGGTGGGCGGACCTTCGCTAGAGGTGGCCGGAGACGGCGGCAAAACCTAAACCTAATCCTAGGTCTACGGGGCGAGGGGATGAGGCGAACCCGAGAGGTTCCAGCCATGATCTGAGTCGATCGGACCTGATCGAACTCGATCAGGTCCGATGGATCGACAATCCAGCCTAAATCCTACAATAATCGAGCGAAACATTGCAAATCTAACGGGTGAGAGGGGGTAATCGGAGGAACCTGATCGACGGTGGACGAGGCGTCTGGGTTCGATCCGGAGCTCCAATTGCGCGAACTGGGACCCCGAGCTCGAGCTAGCCTTTAAGGGCTCGCGATGGAGCTCGCGAGGGGCCGAAGCCTCGCCAGTTGGATGAGGCGGGCGGCGGAACGCCGCGTGGCGCGCGGGCGTCGGGGCCGAGGACGACGGCTCGGAACCGTTGGATCCGCGACGTGCGATCGGCCCGGATCGGCTCGGATCGAGGGTCATGGATCGCGGCGGCGGACCGTCTGATTCGCGCGGATCGGACGGTCCGGACAGGTCCGTCCGATTGGACGACGCCGTCCACTTAAGCTGACGGCGCAGGACGACGCCTTCAAAAAATATATTATTTTATTATTATTTTTTTTTTTCAAAAAAATTCAAATATGTTTTTCCTAGCTAATTGAGGGTCAAGGAATTTAATGGCGAAGTCAGATTTTCGATCCGACGAGTATTTTGATACCTATATTTCTGAGGTATTTTTATTATTAAAATATTCGTCGAAATTTTGACGACTTCCGATTGACACAAAAACTTCATCCCAAGCTAATTTGGGGTCAAGGAACGCAATGGTGGTGTCCGTTTTTCGATCAGAGGTTAATTGAAATAGGTCAAATTTTAGGGTTTTCTGAAATTTATAGAAATCAGGATTCGATCCATTTGACTCTTGATTTGGACTAGATCTTAGAGGTTGACTTCAATTGACTTAATTAGCACTTATAATTAGTCTTAAGACTAAGATTAGTCATAATTAACTAAGGTAATAACCTGGGTTGTTACACCAGCACAATAATAGGCTTACAATAATAGGTCTGCAAGCCCTGCACGAGTCTACATCCTCACACCTCTTGAGGTTATTGAAGAAAAATTATTATCTCAGGTACACAACTCTGAACCAATCAACTTTTATATTCAATATTTGCTTAAGTGCATAGAAATTTACTACATATGTAAATAGGCTCATTATATCAGAAAACTAGACTAAATCTCTTAATCTGGCACTATACCATTTAGCTAATCCCTTAAGCATTGGGTTGCTATTTGGAGCCCATATGATTGTCTGCCAGTTCTACAAAATAAAAATCCCTATTGGTGATAAGGAATTCAAAGCCAAGCTTATTGTCCTTCCTATAGCCAACTTCAATGTGATCCTAAGGTTTAACTGGTAAAGCTAGCATAATACTACTATAAGCTGCTAGTAGAAGAAAATCATTTGGAAAGCGGTAATCTGGAGAGATCCTTTGTCGGTAACTTAGCACACGAGTATCGTTGATTAACACCATGGAAGCCAAATGGCTTGTTAAGAAAGGTTGCAATGCCTAACAAGTAACAATACTAGGTGAGAAGAAAGGCATCATTCCCATAACAAAAAATTCTATTATTTGTGAATTCATCAATGTCTTCCCTATAGATCCACTCGGTCTTCCCTCTATACGAGAAGTAGAATTCATAATAGATGTAATTCCAGGAACCCAACCAATATCAAAGGCTCCTTATCACATGGTGCCTAAGGAATTTCAAGAGCTAAGCAAATAATTGCAAGTGTTGAATAAGAATAGTCTCATTAGACCAAGTTCATCTCCTTGGGGAGTGCCAGTACTATTTGTGAAAAAGAAGGATGGTTAGATGCGTATGTGTATCAATTATTGTGAACAAAGTCACGATTAAGAGTAAGTACCCATTGCCATGTATATTTGACCTATTAGATCAATTGTCAGGAGCTAAGGTGTTCTCCAAGATTTAATTGCATTTTGGTTACCACCAATTGCAAGTCAAGGAATCAGACATAGAGAAGACAACATTTAGAACTTGTTATGGAGAGTACGAGTTTCTAGTAATATCATTTGGTTTAACAAATGCACCCTCTATCTTCATAGATTTGATGCAACTCATTTTCAAACCCTACCTTGATAAATTCATCATCATTTTCATCGATGATATTATGATCTATTCCAAGAGTAAGAAGGAGAATGAGAACCACTTAAGAACAGTGCTAGAAGAATTAAGTGATCACGAGCTCTATGCTAAGTATTATAAGTGTGAATTATGGCTCAATTCAGTTGCTTTTTTGGTGCATGTTGTAGATGCCCAGGGTATTAGAGTTGATCAGAACAAGGACAGCGCTATCCAAGATTAGATACAACCAAAATATGTAACGAATATCAAAAGTTTATTGGGCTTAGGTGGTTATTATAGAAAGTTTGTGAAAAACCTCTCCCAGATAGCCTCTATACTAACAAAGTTAACCTAGAAGGTCGTACCATTTGACTGGTCTTCAGAATGTGTAGAAGTATTTTAGGCGATAAAGGATGCACTTTTAACACCCCGCCCCATCGCTGCGTGCAAAAATAGATAACATAATCAATCGGCGGCGGAGCGGTGCGCCACTCGTGAAGGAATATCCCATCTCCCTAAATAGCTGGAACTACAACATATCTGAAGGGCTACTGACTCAACCCCAAAAGAGGGTCGAGATTTAACTTAAGATAGGAGCAGTATCCTTATCCTAAGAATCCGACAAATACATACATTGGATTTAATATACAATAAGAGGAATCTAATATATGCATAAGATATTAGTATTTTCAGTATATTGATCACATCATAATCCTAAGTATAATAATAGAATAATATAGTGCAGAAACTAAGGCAAAATATATAGAATACATTCATCATAGAATAGTAGTAAGCATTCATCACAAAAAAGAAAAGTAAGAGTGCATTTAGAATTATTACAAATTGTTTACTAAATAATATAGAGGTAAAGTCTAACTAAAGAACTGAAATAAAAGCAAAAAAGTGGCAAGGCTGAAAGAGGGTCCACTAAGGTTCTACATACTCCTCCTGGATCTCCTGAGAGTCCTCTAATCCTGGCTCAACCAACTTCTCAGGATTTAGCAAATTGCTAGATCCTAAAAGTACCCTGTGCTAGAAAGGAAGTCTAACACATCAAAATTAAACTAAGCAATTCTAAATTACTTATAATGTAACAGTAAAGTAAATATAACTGCAGAAAAGCTATAAATGTAACAGAATAATTGAAATTATATATAATTGAGTAAAGTAAAACTGAACTGCAAATAGAATATTGAAAACAATAAAAAAAAACAATGAATGATTTGAAACTGATGTAAAAACATCCAAATTATTCTATATGCCACTGAATTCATGCATCCTAATATGCCACAATACTATATGCCACTGATATGTAACTAAACTATCACTAAACTGCTATGAGTCATACGGTCCAATGTCTACATACATCATATTGGGAAATTTTATCGTGATGTCTCAACATCCTGAATTTCCCCAATTGAGGTATGCAACATTCCATAACTTACAAATCATCACAGATACTCATACATCATGCTCATGCTCATACTCATGCTCATGACTCTATACTACATGAATTAAATCCAGAAATCCAAAAATGCTTGAAATTAGATTATGACTCAAATGTCTCCATTATGCAGAATCCTACTAAAAGGATTCTAACTACTAGATTCTAATTTCAGTAATTAGTCTTAGGATTTTACTTGAAATCATCCGTTGGAAGGATTATATATACATATTGGGTATGTTTCTAAGAAATGTGGATTTCACACTTAGTTTGTTTAAAACAGCACTTATCGAAGCACACTAGAATAGGAGCAGAACCCGATCGCAGTTTATATCTCAAACTAAACTGTTAAATACTCTAATTACGAGCATACATAGTGTCCTTAAGAGGGTAACTTAAATTACTTAGTTTGTTTAAAATGCACTTATCAAAATGGACTAAGATAGGAGGTAGAACTCGATTACAGTTTATGTTCTTTCAAACTAAGGATTTATGTCCCTAATTATAACACTCTTAGGATTGCTTTATTTACTCTAAGTGAGATTGAATTCTCCAAAGCCCGCAGGATAGTACAAAGATAAACCTTACTTAGAGTGAATTAATAATTCTTGAATACTATTGGAGTGATCCAATACTATAGATATACACTACTATACTCAACTAATAATTTGGGTTCAGTCAATTCTATTTAATCTCTAAGGATTTATCCAACACTATCAAACCTTACTCTAATTGGGTGAGTCCTACACAAGGTTCAAAGGATGGGATCAAGACGTCACTCAATATGGGTTACCTACCATATGGGAGAATCTCAATCTAGTATCTTGGACATATTTTACAATAAGGATTTAAGATCAGCTTCTAAGGTTAGGGAGGATCATCTATGTTCCTACGTCAATATGTCACAATAAGTCTTTCCTACCTCAAGGTGTAATGATATAGATGGAATTTATCGTAGAAATGTAGTGATTAAACATTCAAATCATCATATAAATCCATATACCTTGAGTGGAAAATTGTACTTTTGCAAGAAAATAAAGAAAATGAAATGCATGGACTGAATGACCAAAATTTGGGTCAAAACCTCCACAGCGCTCCAGCACGCCATGGCGGCTCATACAAATTCTTCACTTGAAAGCTTAACTGTGGACCTGGAAGAAAAACCGCTACAACATGCCACAACGCCATTTCGCTGAAGTTAAATTAAAATCATATAGAAGAGTAATTGCAGTGTCTCAAAAGTCTGTCCACTGCAGGGTGCCACGGCGGGCCGTGGCGTGCCACAATGTCATTTCTCTAAACTTTAATTAAAATCATATAAAAGTGAAATTGAAGTTTTTTTGAAAGCTTGCCCGTCGCAGCGCGACACAATGCGCCGCAGCGCACCAGAACATCATTTCTCAAGGAAATATTAAAACTATATAAAAGAGAAATTGAACAGTGTTTTGAAAATACTTTCGCTGCAGCAGGTAAATTTTCATTTTATAAAACTATAAGTAAACTAATGATCCACTTTTTGGAACTTTCAACCGCCACGGCGCGCCATAGCGCGCCGCGGCGGCATTTTTGATTATTTACACAGACTGTATATGAACTAATTTATCCTTTGGTAACTTAGACGTAGGGGATCAAAATCTAATTAATGTATCATAATCTCATGAGAGTTTATGTGCTAAGGAAGAACCCAAAAGGAGTTCACTTTGTGCACTAAACTTGAACCTAATGTATTTGAAGGGTACTCCGATTCCAATGGTGTTTACTTGATTTAATAAAGTAAGTAAACTGAAAGTATACATTCAACAATGAAGTTACCTCACCAACCCTTGCAACTATTACAATGAAATCTCAACTCTCTTTTTTTTAATCAAATCATATCTTAACTTAAGGTCAATTATATCACTAAAGTAGGAAAAAATCAACCAATATTTGACTTCTAAATATTATCGAAAAAAAATATAACTTGGTATCATAACCACCATTTCCTGAGGACGATAAATCTCGAAAATTAAAACTTTCACTTATTACTTCAGACTACATACACTTACGTGCATACGTAGACATGTACTTCCATCTGTCATGTTACATTCTTTATGGCTTTTAAATATTTCAAAGAACTCTTAAAGCAAGACCTTATGATCTCACTCTTTTACCACTTAAGTTAAAGTTTCAGGGTTTACTTATTAACTTGGATACAAGTGATCAAATTAATTGATTAGATCCACCTAATCACATCCTATTCTGCAAACATGGGATCAAATCAAAGATATTCTTAAAGTTAGGTCATTTCATAAATTATTACAATTTTATTATCCATCTTATACTAATAGTCTTATGTAAGATAAAATCAAAGATCTAAAACTTAGATTCAGATGATTCAATCACACAACTTCATTATTAATATTAGCACTTTTAATTCAATAATTAAAGATCAATATTAAATTAGATGCATTATTCGAATAATGTCAAATCAATTATCTTACAATCAAGTTATTTGATTAAGTGATTAAGGATTCAAATCTTAATCAAATCGGTTAGGAATTTAACCCCTATCCTTACCCAATTAAGACCAATTGTTTATTTATAGAACAAATGTCAAATCAGTGTATTATTGGTGGCAATCTCAGATTTCAACCAAGTATAACTCATTTGATCAAGATTTTTAAGATTTATTAAGATTAATTAAGGAATTATGCTACTTTAATCAAATTGGTTAGATTAAATGTTTAAGATTCACATGATAGGTTCTTTACATTCATACTATTGTTATGAAAACATAATAGTTGAAATTTGTAGAAAATATAAGGTAAATAGTGCTAATCAAACATTAATTCAAAACAAATGGATTAGCACCTAATTATAAATCTAACCATTAGAAATTCATGAAACTTGGCAATTATATTCTTTTTATTCACATGAACAATCATAGACTGAGTTTTCAAATTTTCACTAAATAGAAACCCTAATTTTCACTAATCATACATTTAGAAGATTAGGGCATAACTAAGAGTACATAAATTAAAAATTTAAGCCACCTAGCACATGCATTCTACAAGGCATAAGGAACACAATGACATAAAAATTATGCTATTTGGCTAAGTATACATGCTAATCAACTCTAATTAAGTTCTGTAATAATTAGGCTAATCCAGAAACTCTAACCATTAAAAGATCAATAGTATTTTTTATTCAGATTCCTGATGATTTTCTGATCATTTTGGTATATAAGATCATAAAGTTTAGACCAGTGGATCAAAAGTTATCAGATTAATTTA
This sequence comes from Gastrodia elata, assembly GCA_016760335.1. NCBI lineage: Eukaryota > Viridiplantae > Streptophyta > Magnoliopsida > Asparagales > Orchidaceae > Gastrodia > Gastrodia elata. The sequence goes on from CM028681.1 coordinate 36,201,506, forward strand.
ATTTGCATTTTTCTAATTAAATTTCCCTATGATTTGATTAATTAGATTATTTTATTTCAGAAAATAAATCCAATTAATTAGATTTAATTAAAATGGGCTCAGCCCATTAACAATAGGCGCGGGTCGGCTGAGGCCCGAGGGACCCGTGACGGTCACACTGTGTGGGTCACAGGTCGGCCTGACCCTCCCAGTGGCTTGTCCTCGACGCCTCATCCCGACGGATGCCCGATTACCCTAATCGGCCAATTCCAGTGCACCCAGGCCATGGCATGAACAATCAAAGTTTTTATACCTTCACCAAGTCGAGATGCATCTGCAGAGACTCGAAGTCCTTTGTGCGGTGGTCTGGATCACCCCGACCTTGCTTACCCAAGAGCTCCCTCAATGGAGCTACTGTGGGGAGACAATTCTTCCCACAGAGGCTATGACTTGCCTAGGGATAGATCCCTACACCTTCAGGGAGGGGAGGCAGATTGAACCCCTTTGGCCAGAGGGTCTGAGGTGGGTTGGATTGTTGGGTCCTTACCTGGACCCAAGCCGCTTTACAGACTTAGCCCGATCGATCGAAATAAATTGATCAGAGCTAGCTTAAGGCACATACATGATTACATTAGGTTCAAAATGACAATATGCAATCATACAAATCGAAAAAAGATAAGCCCGAGCCTCATTGGCTCAAAGCGTGCAAACAGGGGTACCTGATTCAACAGTGAGAAATGGATCGGTCAATAGAGAGGAAGGCAGGGGCTGCAGAACTTTATATGAATGCACTTAGGATTCTTGAATGCTAGGAATTTCCTCTATCAGTGGTATGCACACAAGGGATGTCTAAGGAAGCTTGGGAAGGTTGGTAATGGTGTAGGGGAGCTTGACTCCGATTGATCAGCAAGGGTTCAAGGGAGGAATGTTTAGGCTATTTATAGCCTTGGTGGAGGGTTGGGAAGATTCCAGAGGGTTGGCTCGGGCTGGGGAGGCCCAAGAGATTGGGCCATGGTCGAGCTCTCAATTTTCCAAATTGAGCTCGGCCAGGTCACAAGGCCCGATTGGGACTGATATGCCTTTGAGGGAAGATTCCCAACGGCATGGTGAGGTGGATCAGGTAGTGGGGGATATGTATGGATGTCAGGGATCCTCAAGATTTTCTATCGGGCGCGAGCGAGATGAAGACAAAGATCCATGGCGCGGGTGCACTGTGAGCTGTCTAATTGATCGATCAAGACCGCGGAACTATCCTGATGGTCAGATCCTAATGGCAGGATCTGATTTGATCAGGGCCATAGAATCCACGGGATTGATTCAACGATGGATCCACGATCCCGCGAGATTAAATCCTAGCCAATGGATCAAAAGGCGCAATGGCGAGATTTGCGGGGCTCCGCTATCGCGTTACCTGGGCTCCATAGCGGATCTCCCGCGGTTCGTACAACAGATCTTGACCGTTTAATCGGGTACAAGGTATATTCGCAATTTTAAAGTGTTGGAAACCTAAGAATGCAATTAGACCATTTTAATTTAAATTGAATTATGGTCTAAATGATCTATAAATTTTACCAAACTTTCACCCCTAACTAATTTGGGAGGAGAAATTCAAAAATATAATCAGATTTTAATTATGAGATCAAATATTTATAGGTCTCATTTAGGGCATCTAAGCTAACTAATATGCTAATTGGACTTAAAGAAGTCCAAATGATTTCAAATTTTTAGGATAAGCTTAATTTGATATTTGAAATACAATGGTATTAAAATTAATGTCTGATTGAACTGAGAATTAATAGGTAACAACCTAAGGTTTTTATAGACTCCCCCACTTAAGAACGATGTAGTCCTCGACATCATCTCAAGAGAGAAAACAACAATGCATAAATTTTAAGAACAAATTTACAAGTTTAAAATTCAACGGGTTCCTGGATTCTCAAAAAGATCGGGACACTTTCTTCACATATCAGCCTCTTTCTCCCAAGTAGATTTTTCTAGAGAGCGATTCCTCCACTGAACCTTTACCATTAAAAAAGCGATTTCTCAGCTGCTTTTGATCATGAGCTAAGATCTTAATTAGCTCCTCCATATAGAGAAGATCCAGCTAGAGAGATACTGCTAGAAGTTGAATTAGATGAGAAGGATTACGAAGAAATCTCCATAGAGATGAGATGATGAACACAATATGGACCATAGAAAAATATTTAGGAAGCTTCAATCTATAGGCCGCAGAACCAATCTTCTCTAGAATTATAAAGGGTCTGAGGTAGCATGGACTTAGCTTCCCAGCTACACCAAAATGATATACACCTTTCATCAGACTGACCTTAAGGTACGCAAAATTTCCAACATCTAATTCCAGAGTATGATGATGAGTATCATGATACTTACTCTAGCAATCTTGAGATGCTTTAATTCTCTACTAGATTAGCTGAACTTTATGATTAGTTTCTTCAACTAATTTTGAGCCATATAACTGAATACTACAAATTTCAGACCATGCCAAGGGAGTACTGCACTTCTCACTGTACAAGGCATCATATGGAGCCATGCCGATACTCGCCTGGAAACTGTTATTTTATGCAAATTCTGCCAACAGAATATGATCTTCCCAGAAACTTCCAAAATCCAGAATATAGAGGTGAAGAAAATCTTCTAAAATTTGGTTGACTCTTTTAGTAAGACCATCTATTTGAGGGTGAAAAATGATGCTCATGGCTAGGGTAGTCCCCAAGTTTTGATGCACTACTTGCCAGAATTTAGAACTGAAATGACTATCTTGATCAAATACAATAGACCTTGGAATTCCGTAGAGCCTGACAATTTCCTTGATATATAGCTTTGTCAATTTCTTTATGGAATTGGTTTGATGTATAGGAATAAAATGTGCTGATTTTCTCAATCGATCGACAATGACCCAAATTGAATCAGTACCAGACCTAGATTTAGGCAAACCCATAACGCAGTTCATAGAAATATCAAACCACTTCCATTCCAGAATTGCCAGAGGGTGGAGAAGTCCTCCGAGCTTCTAATGTTCAGCTTTCACTAGACTTGTAGGCATGACACTTTGCTACAAATTTAGCTAGACTTTTCTTCATTCTAGTCTGCCAGTATGATTTCTTCAACTCTTGCTACATCTTCGCACTACCAAGATGTACTTGTTGGTAACCCTAATTATGGCCTTCTACTAAAATTTCTTGCTGTATAGACTTAGGAATCCATGTGTTCTTCTTAATAGACTACATTACCTCACAGCTAGAAATCAAAATGATGACCACTTTCAATTTCCATTTTGGACTTCAGAGAGTCTTCATACTTTTGTTTGGGAGATGGAGACATCTCGATGAAATGTTGGTTCTACGGTACTCATAGATATTAGTTCACTTAGCATAGCACTACAAACTGGACTGATATCGAGCCTTCTAAATTCTTCCTCCTAAGGTCTTAAAGCTATTAAGGTGGAAAGTATAGCATGACGACTGAGTGCACAACATTCAATTTACTGAGATTGTATTGAATACTTAAATCATAATCACTTATTAATTCGAGTCATCTTCGCTGACGGAAATTGAGCTCATGTTGGGTGAAGATATACTTTAAGCTCTGATGATCGGTAAATATGGAACATTGGATGCCATACATATAATGATGCCAAATTTTTAAGGTGAAAACTACGACGACTAATTACAGATCATGAACGGGGTAATTCTTCTCATGCGGCCTTAACAGACGAGACACATATGCAATAACATTTTCTTCCTACATTTGTACACATCCTAAGCCTAATCCAGATGCATCAGTATAGACTTAGTAGTTGAGACCTTCTTTTGGTAAGGTTAGAACTGGGGTAAAAGGAAGAGCATCTTTTAACGCTTGGAATGCATTCTCATATTCTGAACTTTAGATAAAAGGTACTACTTTCTACGTGAACTTCGTGAGAGGAGACGCAACTTTTGAGAAGTATTTAACGAATTTTTTATAGTAAGCAGCTAAACCCAGAAAACTTTTGATATCAGTGACAGACTTTGGCTATGACCAATCATGAATTGCACTTACTTTTTTCTGATCAACCTTGATTCCTTGTACATCTACGATGTGACCCAAGAATACGACTGAGTCGAGCTAAAATTTGCACTTTGAATACTTAGCATATAATTCATGGCTTTGAAGCTCTTTTAATACTAACCGTAGATAATTTTCATATTCAGCTTCACTTCTTGAGTAAATCAGGATATCATTAATGAAGACGATGACAAATTTATCTAAATATGCTTTCAATACCGTTGCATTAAATCCATAAAAATGGACGATGCACTTGTTAAGCTGAAAGACGTTACCAAAAATTCATAGTGTCCATAGCGGGTTCTAAATGCAATTTTCTCAAGATCTGATTCTTTAACTCGCAGCTAGTGGTAACCTGATCGCAAGTCGATTTTTGAGAAAACTTTAGCCCCAGATAGTTGATCAAACAGATCATCGATACCCGGTAAAGGATACTTATTCTTGATGGTTACTTTATTCAATTCTTTATAATCGATGCACATTCGCATCGAGCCATCTTTCTTTTTCACAAATAAAATGGACGCTCCCCAAGGGGATAAACTTAGTCGAATAAGACCGTTCTTTAGCAACTCTTGCAACGGCTTCTTCAATTCTTGCAACTCCTTAGGCACCATGCGATATGGAACTTACGATAGTGGCTGGGTTCCAGGGATTATCTCAATTGTAAACTCTACTACTCTAACTCGAGGAAGACCAGGTAGGTCTTGAGGAAAGATGTCAGCGAATTCACGAACTATTCAATTCTCCGAGATAGGAACGACTTCTTTCTTTTCTCCTAACATCGTTATGAGATACACATCGCAGCCTTTCTTGACAAACTTTTTTGCTTTCATTGCATTAATCAGCGATGCTTTGATACTAAATCTACCTAGAAAGGAATGTAACTAACCTCCACTACCAAAAGTAAATTTCTTCTTTTGGCAATTTATGGACGCACCATGTTTGCTTAGCCAGTCCATGCCCAAAATAATATCAAAATTTATAATTGGAAGCAAGATTAATTTAGCCCCATATTTTTGTTCTCCAATAGGAATATCAACGATATAGAATTGCTAGGATTGCATACGGGCTCCGGAAGATAACCCAATGATCAAGGAATTTACTAATCGGTAGGTTGGTAGATTAAGAGTTTTAACCCAACTTTCCAATACAAAGGAATGACTCGCTTCCGTATCAAAACAAATATCACAAGATTTATCATTTATCATTAAGGTGCCTATGATTACAACAATTATAATAAGAATTGATATATTCAAACATTTGAAAATACTGAAATAGAAACGACTGAACAATGAAACAGTAAGAACTAAAAACAAAATTTAAGACATACCTGAAACGACATCATTTTCTTTAGTAGTTGAGGCGGGAGTTAGCATGTAAACTCTCGCAAGAGCTGATGGTTACTTGCCCGGAGGCCGATGACCTTGGCAATTATGGGCCGTATTTGGCACAGGTGTAGATGTGTTCTTGTTGGATGTAGGTACTAGAGCTATCATTACTGCTAAGACTGGAGCCCGACTATTCAATGGCTGTGGATGGAACACTTTTTTGTGATGAGAGTGATCGATGAGAACTCCATCAATAGTTGTTTTAGAGTCACACTGGTAGTAGCGGTGACCGTCTCAGCTGCAGGTGAAACATATGTTGCCAAAATGATAGCATTTACTGTATGGATGAGCACATTTGCACTCGAGAGTTTTAGACTAGGATTATTCTGCTTGAAGATTAAAGACTTTAGCCACCTTGCGATGACTAAAATGTTCTCTTCTTTGTTGCACAAATGCAGCCTTACACTTACAATTCATTTGTCCTTAAAATTCTTCTTTGAGGCAAGCCTCCTCGATCAACTCTGCAAAGTTCTTGATTTGATGGGACACCAAATGAGCTTTTATGGAGTCCCTCAAACCTTTCAGGAAGCGATGGCATTTGGCTGCCTCCATTCTAACCAAGTCCGGAATAAATCATGCTAGCCTGCAGAACTCTTGTTCGTAGTCTAAAATGGCTTGAGCAGATGCGTGGATGAATGCTTCAAAAAATGCTTCTAGGAACTTATTGTTTCGCTCATTTTCCCACCAGTACTCTACTTCCTCTTAAAGTAGGTGGGTGATTAAGCAAATAGCTTCCGAGTTTGGATATTTTATGCTAGCCAAGCTCTTCTTGGCCATTTTCAACTAAGTAATAGTGTCCATGGGACTGAGATCCCTGCTGAAGGTAGGTGTCCTTAATCGCGGGAAACTATGAAGAAGCCCGTCTCCTGAGAAGTGAGAGGAAGATGGAGCTCCTACTTGAGGAAGAGATTGTTGGCAAACACTTCGTATATGGGCACAAGTCTCTTGCGCCTGTTGCACATTACTCTTGATCAGTGCCTTCATCAGAATTACGATATGATTCATATCATCGAGTACGCTCGAGGATGAGACTGTATTTTTAATCAGCATGGGAGCTGAAAGAGATCCTGGATTCACGGCTGTAAGTGCAAGTATAAATTCAGCAAATAGTAATATTTAATTATCATTTAGTTCATTACTTTCTCAAAAGAGAAGTTTTATAGATCCACAAAATGCATAAACTACTCATGAAAGGAAAGACTTAAGGGCCTCTAGTTACAGTATTCTACTTAAAAGGTAGCACATAAATCATCATAAGTGACTACATGAATCCTCTGAGCTAACCTCCTTTAAACCCAGAACCACCAATGACTCACTGATCCCCTAAGTTAGATCTCCATAATCTAAAAAATGGTGCTCATTGTGACAGACCGTCTCTTGAAGGGCAGTGGTTGCACGATCCAACCACTCTCTAGCAAGTGCTGGGAGATTAGTACCTCCAAGGGATGAATGGGTAAGGATCTTGATCAAAACTTCTACTCCTTGAACTAATACTCCATCGATGATCCTACCATAGATCTTGCCATCTCGAAGATCATCTATCCAGTAGTCTTCAAATCTCTTAAGGTAGAACCAGAATGCTGACTACATGTATTTCATTCCTAAGAGTAACTAAACTTATAAGTACTTGATTCATATCACTATTATTATCTTTGATGTTTGTTCAAATATTAGGATGTCAAACTTATATTTAACAGTTCACTATTTCAATGTTGCTATTACGTGCATTCAATTCTTAGGATATCCTTATTCTAGACATACTCAAATTTTTAGTTCAAAGATAGCTTGATGAACTTTTGGATGTTGCTTTTTCTACACTTAGTAACTTGTGATCTTAACCTGATACAGAGGACATATCATAAAGTAGATATGAACAAGATCCTTATCTAACACTTTATGATACTTCTCTGATACTAACTGTAGCGCCCCGCCTAGTCAGCGCGCGCAAAAATAAACTAAATTTGGCGACAGAGTGGCGTGCTACTCAGGAAGGAATATCCCATCTCCCCAATAGCTGGAACTACAACATGATGGGCTGCAGACTCAACTAAAATGAAAGTTCAAGAGCTAACTTTAGATAGGAGTAGTATCTTTATCCTATGTATTAGACAAATACATACATTGGATTTAATATACAACAAGAGGAATCCAATATATGTATAAGATATCAGTATTTCTAGTATGCTGATCACCTCACAATCCTAAGTATAGTAATAGAATAACAGAGTGCGGAGGCTAAGGCAAAATATCTAAAATATATTTATCACAGAACAGTAGTAAGCATTCATCAAAAAAAAGAAAAGTAAGAGTGTATTTAGAATTATTACAAATTATTTTCTAAATAATAAAGAAGTAAAGTCTAACTAAAGATCAAAAATAAAAGCAAAAAAGTGACAAGGCTAAAAGAGGGTCCACTAAAGCTCCACGTACTCCTCCTAGATCTCCTGAGAGTCCTCCTGTCCTGGCTCAACCAACTGCTCAAGAATTAGCAAATTGCCAGATCCAAAAAGTACCCCGTGTTAGAAAAGAAGTCTAACACATCGAAACTAAACTAAATAATTCTAAATTATTTACAATGTAATAGTAAAGTAAATATAACTGCAAAAAGCTATAAATGTAATGGAATAACTGAAACTATATAAAACTGAGTAAAGTAAAATTGAACTGCAAACTGAATCCTGAAAATAATGAAAAAAACAATGAATGATCTGAAACTGATGTAAGAACATCCAAATTATTCTATATGCCACTGAATTCATGCATCCTAATATGCCACAGTATTGTATGCCACTGATATACAACTGAACTATCACTGAACTACTATGAGCCGTACGGTCCAATGTCTACATACATCCTATTGGAAAATTTTTTCATGATGTCTCAACATCATGAATTTCCCCAATTGAGGTATGCGACATTCCATAACTTATAAATCATCACTGATACTCGTACATCATGCTCATGCTCATACTCATGCTCATGACTTTATACTACATGACTTAAATCCAGAAATCCTTTAAATCAGATTATGAATCAAATGTCTCCATTGTGCAGAATCCTGCTAAAGGGATTCTGACTCCTAGATTCTAATTTCAATTATTAGTCTTACTTAGGATTTTACTTAAAATCAGCAGTTGAAAGGATTGTATATACATATTGGGTATGTTTCCATGAAAGGTGGATTTTACACTTAGTTTGTTTAAAACTACACTTATCGAAGCGCACTTGGATAAGAGGAAGAATCCAGTCACAATTTATATCTTAATCTAAGCTAGTAAATACTCTAATTACAAGCATACCTAGTGTCCTAAAGAGGCTATCATAAATTACATAGTTTGTTTAACACTGCCCTTATCAAATTGCACTAAGAAAGGAAGCAGAACTCGATCGCAGTTTATGTTCTTTCAAACTAAGGATTTAAGTACCTAATTATAACACTCTTAGGATTGCATGTTTTATTCTAAGCAAGATTGTTTCTGCTTAAGCCCGCAGGATAGCATAGAGATAAATCTTACTTAAAGTGACTCAACAATTCCTGAATACTGCTGGAGTGATCCAATACTATGGATATACACTATTATTCTCAACTAATAATTTGGGTTCAGTTAATTCTATTTAATCACCAATGATTTACCCAACACTATCAATCCTTACTCTAATTGGGTGAGTCATACATAAGATTCCAAAGAAGTGACCAAGAGATCACTCAACATGGGTTACCTACCACATAAAAATCTCAATCTAATATCTTGGGTGTATTCTACAATAAGGCTTAAGATCAGCTTCTAAGGTTAGGGAGGATCATCTATGTTTCTACCTCAATATGTGACAATAAGTCTTACCTACCTCAAGGTGTAACATTCTTTAAGGCTTTTAGGTATTTTAAAGCACTCTTAAAGCAAGACCTTATGAGCTTACTCTTCTACCACTTAAGTTAAAGATTCAAGGTTTACTTTTTAACTTGGATACAAGCGATCAAATTGGATGATTAGATCCATCTAGTCACATCCTATTCTATAATCATGGGATGAAATCAAAGATATTATTAAGTTAGGTCTTTTCATAAATCATTATAATTTTATTATCCATCTTCTGCTAATAGTCTTATGTAAGAAAAACTCAAAGATCTAAGCTTAGATTCAGATGATTCAATCACACAATTTCATTATTACTCTTAGCACTTATAATTAAATGATTAAAGATTAATATTAAATCATATTCATTATTGGAATAATGTCAAATTAATTATCTTACAATCAAGTTATTTGATTAAGTGATTAAGGATTCAGATCTTAATCAAATAGGTTAGGGTTTAACCTCTATCCTTACCCAATTAAGAACAATTGTTGATTTATAGATCAAATATTAAATCAGTGTATTATTGGTGGCAATCTCAAGTTTCAACCAAGTATAACTCACTTGATCAAGATCTTTAAGATTTATTAAGATTAATTAACTAATTATGCTACTTTAATCAAATTGGTTAAAATAAATGTTTAAGATTCACATGATAGGTTCTTTACATTCATAATACTATTATGAAAACATTATATTTGAAATTTGTAGAAAACAGAAGGTAATTAGTGCTAATTAAATTTTAATTCAAAACAAATAGATTAGCACCTAATTATATATCTAACAATTAGAAATTCATGAAACTTGGCAATTATATCCTATTTATTCACATGAACAATCAGATTCTGAGTTTTCAAATTTTCACTAAGTAGAAACCCTAATTTTTACTAATCATGCATTTGCAAGATTAGGGCATAACGAAGAGTACATATGTTAGAAAATTAAGCCACCTAGCACATGCATTTTACAAGGCACAAGGAACACAATGGCCCCTAAATCAAGTAATTTGGCTAAGTATATATGCTAATCAACCATAATTAAGTTCTTTAATAATTAAGCTAATCCAATAAATCCAACCATTAAAAGTTCAATATTAATTTATATTTAGATTCCTGATGATTTTCTAATCATTTTGGTATATAAGGTCATAGGGTTTGGACCAGTGGATTAAAGGTTATCATATTAATTTAATTTGCATGTTTCCAATTAAATTTCCTTATGATTTTATTAATTATATTTTTTTTGTTAAGGAAAATAAATCCAATTAATCGGATTTAATTAAAGTGGGCTCGGCCCATTAACAAAAGGTGCGGGTTGGCCGAGGTCCAAGGAACCTGGGATCGTCGCACAGCGTGGGTCTCGGGTCGATCTGACCTCCACAGTGGCTTCCTCCTTCACCCCTTGTTCCGATGGATGCCCGAATAGAGAAACCTTAATTGGCCAATTCCCATGCACCAAGGCCATGGCACGACCACCCGAAGATTGCCACACCTTCACCATGGCCTGATGCACCGGCAGAGACCCGAAGCCTTCTATGAGGTGGTTTGGATCACTCAGACCTTACTCACCCGAGTGCTCCCTCAATGGAGGTACTGTGGGGCGACAATTCTCCCCATTGAGGCCATAATTTGCCCAGGAATCGATCCTTACACCTTCAGGGAGGTGAGGCAGATTGAAGCCCCGTGGCCTGAGGGCCTGAGGTGGGCTGGACCGCTAGGTCCTTACTCAGAGCCAGGCCACTTTACAAACTTCACCCGATCTATCAAAATTGATCGATCAGAGCTATCTTAAGGCACATACACGATTGCATTGGGTTTGAAATGACAATACACAATCATACGATTTGAAAGGAGATAAGCCCAAGCCTCATTGGATCAAAGCTTGCAGATGGGGGTACCTGGTTCAATGGTGAGAAATGGATTGGTCGATAGAGTGGAAGGCAGAGGCACCAGAGCTTCAAACAAATGCACTTAAGATTCATGAACACCATGAATTATCTCTATCAGCGGTACGCACACCAAGGATGCCTAAGGAAGTGCCAGAAGGTCGGTAATGGAGGTGGGATGCTTGACTCCAATTGACTAGCAATTGATGAAGGGAGGAATGCTGAGGCTATTTATATCCTTGCAGAGGGTTGGAAAGCTTCCATAGGGCTGGCTCAGGCTGGGGAGGCCCGAGAGAACAGGCCATGGCTGAGCTCTCAACTTTCCAAATTGAGCTCGACCAGGTTTTAAGGCCTGATCGGGACTAATATTGCATTGAGGGAAGATCCCTAACAGTATGCTGAGGTGGAGCAGGTAGTGCGGGATAGGTCTGGCTGTCGAGGATCCTCAGGATTTTCTCTGTAGAGCATGGGAGAGGCAAAGAAGAAGATCCACAGTGCGGGTGCACTATGGGACGTCTGATTTATCTATCAAGACTGCAGAACAGTCCTGATGGCTCGGATTATAACAGCCGGATCCGATCCAATCAAGGCCATAGAATATACGGGATGGATCCAACGATTGATCCATGATCCCACACGATTAAATCCTAGCCGGTGGATTAAAAGGAGCAACTGTGAGATTTGCAAGGCTCCACTGTCGCGTGACTTGGGCTCCACAACAGATTGCCCGCAGTCCACACAGCGGATGCTGACCGTTTAATTGGTATATAGTATATTGGAAATTTTAATATGTTGGAAACCGTAGAATACAATTAGACCATTTTAATTTAAATTGAATTATGGTCTAAATGATCTCTAAAATTTACCAAACTTTCACTCTGTAGCGCCCCGTCCCATCGCCGCGCACAAAATACGAGTATAATTCATAGGTTGGCGGCGGAACGGTGTGCTACTTGGGAGCAGTGGGCCTTACAAGTAAAACCCATTGTTCCGAATAGGCTAAAGGAACAGAGCCATACTGAAGGCCGCTGACTCGAACCCTAAGAGTAGGCTCGAGAGCCAATACCTAAGATAAGAATGGAGAACTTATCTTAGGTATTAGACTTAGTACGTACATAAGGTGCAAGGGAGGAGAGAAGGACCCAAGGACGTTACAAAATATATCAGCGTTTCCAGTACGCCGATCACATCACAATACTATGTATAGTAATATAACAGAGTGCGGAAGCCAAAAGCATAACATCCAGAATATATTCGTCTCAAGCAGTAGAAAATATATCTATCTCAGAAAAGAAAAGTGAAAATACATCCAGAGTTTTATTACAAACCATAATAATGCAGAATATAAAGAGTCTAGCTAAAATATTGGAAGGAACTAGAAAGTAAAAGTAGGTGCTCGATCCCCTACAGCTCCTAGTGCTCCTCCTGAGACTCTGGGACGTCTTCCTGGCCTGTCTCCAACAACTGCTCAGGATCTAGCAAATTGCCGGATCCCAAAAGTACCCCGTGTTAGACAAGAAGTCTAACACATCGAAGCTAGCTATACGAGCTAATCTAAATATAATAAATATGCAAAACATAAAGTAAAAATGTAGGAAAATTGTAAAGCATCAAATAACTGAACTATAAGAACTAAGTAAGGAAAAACTGCATCAAAACCAAGTACTGAAAATACCTAAAAATGTCAGATGCTAAGAAGGAAGCTATAAGCTGCACTATATGCTACTGAAACAATGCTCACAGATATGCTATATCACGGTATATCACAGAACTATCACTGAAAGCTTATGAGTCGTATGGTCCAATGTAACCACAACAGTTAGGAAGTCAGTATGGTGACGCAGATGCACCCTAAAATTCCCTAGTTTGTGTATATACATTCCATATCTCATACTGTATCACTGATAACCATGTGTTACAATAGAAGGAATGAGGTCAACTCATGCTTATGCTTCATGTTTATGCCATTGTATGATATGAAAGGAAAATCCAAACAAATCCATGAAGAATGTAGAAGAAACATAAGTGAATCCTAAGTCTCCATTATGCAGAATCCTGCTAAAAGGATTCTTACTCCAAATCTCTAGATCGATATTTAGTTAAAGTTGTTTATTTACTTCAAAGATCACTAGGCAGGGTGATTGTATACACATATTAAATATGCTGCAAAGATAGGACACAACATTTAGTTTGATTATGCCACCCTAATAAAGTGATCTTCATTAGGAGGCACCATCCGATGATGATTTGTAGCTCAAACTAAGCAATCAGTCACCAACCTCATAATCATACTTAGTATCTTAAGGAAGGTAATTCCCTTTTTTCTTAGTTTCACTTAAGTATACCTATTGAAGCGATCTTTGCCAGGAGGCATTGCCCGATGGCAACTGTCCTTCAATAAAACTAAGAAATGGATACCCATTTAATACACTCTTAAGGTTGATTGATTTATTCTAAGCGAGGTTATGTCTGCCTAAGCCCGCAGGATAACAACAAAGACAAATCTTATTTAGAGTGACTCAACCAATCCAAATTATTACTGGGGACCAGTAATATGGGTATACTATACTACACTTACCCAACAATCGTGGTTCCAACAAATCTATTTAATAGAATAAGGATTTATCAAGACTACAAGTCTTAGACTAATAGGTAAGTCCTATACAAGGTTTCACCAATCTAATGTGATCAGTGATCACTTAATATGGATTCTACCACAAGGAGATGTATCTCTTATAGTATCTTAAGGGATTACTACCACAAGGAGAATTGATCAAGCTCTAAGGTGAAGGGATTTTCTATACTTCTACCTCAAGGATTCATACAAGGCCTCCTACCTCATGATATATGAATTTAGGTCTTTTAGACAATTTAAGACGATCTTATGAAGAGAGCATCAAGATCTCTTCTTTAGATGTTGCTATTAGACTATCAGGTTCTGGTTCATTTTATTAGATTTAGAATGATTATATCAGATGATGGAATCATCTGATCATACTTAGACTAAGATTATGGGGTGTAAATCAAACATATTGTTAAGGATTTGATCACTTGTTAAATCAACGTAGTATTAAAGATCTTATTATGCAGGTTTGTTATTTAAGAGAAACTCAAGGATCTTAAGGTCCGATTCAAATTGTGAAATCACAAGGATTATTATTATCCTTACTTTGTCTAATTCAAATGTTTAGAATCAATAGTAAATCAAATGCATTATTGGAAAATGTTCAATTCAAAGTATTGTAATCAATATAGTTAAGTTAGGGTTATTATGGTTTTAGATTTGCCTTAAGTAGATTAGGGCTTGACTCCTTCTCAAATCTTAAGTCAAATCAAGTGTATATTTAAAGATCAATGTCAAATCAGTGGATTAGTTATGCATTATTGGTGGCAATCCTAGATCTAGATCAAGTCTTAAAAGCTTGATCCAAAATCTTAGGATTTCTTAAGTTAATTAAGATATTTAAAATTCTATAGTTTTAAGTTGATTCAAGTATACTTAATAAGTTTATAAAAGGTGATTTCATTTCATTTAGGTTACTGTTATAAGCCAAAATAATAATTAGAGTCAAATAAATAGTGGTTGCTTAGAGCTAACCAAACCCTAATTTCAAGCAAAAAGGATAATTTCATAAATAAGAATCCAACCATTCAAATTACATAAAATTTGGCATGCAAGTCCTAATTAATCATACAAGTAATCAGAGACTGAGTTTGATATGATCCAATGTGTATAAATCCTAAAATTCACTAAATATGATTTGACAAGATTAGGGCATAACTACATTTACAGAACTCAGAAAAATGTTATACTTGGCACATGCAATCTACTTAACATTAGTGAACTAATGGCACCCTAAACATGCAATTTGAATAAGTAAATTTGCTAATCTACCCTAATTAAGACTCACTGTAATTAGGCAATAATTAAATATCTAACCATCAGATGTATGATTTTATTTTATATTTAAGTTCCTGAGATTTTTCTGAACATTTTCATATATGATATCATAAAAGTTTAACCAGTAGATTAAAGTTATTAAGAAAATACATTCTGTATTTTTATTTAATCAAATTCCTATGATTTGATTAATCGAATTATTTTCCTTAAGGAAAATAATTCCATTTATTCGATTTAACTAAACGGCTCGCCCTGGAATCGAAAATGCGTGGGTCATGGGTTGACCCGGCCCGCACAGTGTCGTCGTCCCTGATTCTTCGTCCCGCAGATTTGGTCGATTAGGAGAAACCTAATTGCCAAATTCCGGCGCATCCGGTCCACGGATCGGTCAGCATTCGATTGCTACACCATTACCATGTACAGACGCGTCAATTGGGACCTGCAGCCCCTTGTGAGATGGTCTGGAACAGCCGGACCTTACTCACCCGAGGCGTTCGCCATTCGTGTTACTGTGGGGAGATAATTCTCCCCACAGAGGCCATGCTAGACCTCGGGCTCGATCCCTACACCATCAGGGAGGTGAGGCGGATCAAAGCCCTCTGGCCTGGGGATTTGGGGTGGCCTGAATTGCTGGGTCCTTACTCGACCGAGGCGATCCAGATGAAACTGAGCCCGATCGATCGATTCGATCGATCAGGGATAACCTAGACCCTAATTATGATACCACTGAGTTCAAAATGACAATATGAGCAAAACCGCATCAAATGGTGTAAAGTCTGAGCCTTATTGGCTCAGAACCTACAACTGGGATACTTGGTTTCGATCGGGTGCTTGCAGACGGTGAAGTGATCTCCTCCGGCCTTGCTGAGCTTCCTTAGATCTCCCTGAGAGTTCCTGAACTCTAGGAGACTCTCCTATCAGCGGAACGAGAGCTCGGGAGCGCCTGGGTGAAGCTTCGGCATTCGGCAATGGCGGTGAAGGAAGCCCGACTCCAATTGATCAGCAAGGATCAAATGGAGGGGAGCTGAGGCTATTTATAGCCTCAGGGAGGTGCCATGAAGCTTCCAGAGGCTTCAATTGGGTAGGGGAAGGTAGGAGTGGTTGGTCCATGGCCGGGCTTCTCCGTTTCTTCATTTGGTTTAGCCGGGTCACGAGGCCCGACCGGGGCTGATATGCCATTGGGGAAAGGCTCCCAACGGCCTGCTGAGGTGGATTGGGTAGTGGGGGACAGGCCAGGCTGGCGAGGATCCGCGGGATTCCTTCGGTCGGCTGCGGGTGTGGCGAAGACGAAGATCGACAGTGCGGGTGCGCTGTGGACCGTCTGATGTATCGATCAGAAAGACGCAACGGCCCTGATCAGCTGGATCATAACGGCCTATTCAGATTAAATCCCCACCGTAGGATCGCTCGGGTGGATCTAACGGCAGATCAGCGCTCTTGCGGGTTTAAATCCCGATCGTTAGATAAAAAGGCGGAACGGTCAGATGCGTGGGATCCCGCTGTCGCGTGCCCCAGGCTCCGCAGCGGATCGCCCGCGGTCCGCACAGCGGATGCCGGCTGTTAATTTAGTTAAATGGATATCTTTGCAAAATTAAATTGTTTGGAACCCTTTTATGCAATTGAACCATTTTAATTTAAATTGAATTATGGTCCAAATGAATTCCAAATTGCACCAAAATTTCACTCTTAGCTAATTTGGGGGTGAGGAATTCAAAAATGCAATCAAATTTTAATTCTGAGATCAAAATATTTTGGATCTAGACTAGGGCATCTAGACTGATCAATTTGCAATTTTGACTTAGAGAGGTCCAATGGACTTTAAATTTTCTAAGTAGGCTTGTATTAATATTCTAAAAGCAATAATGCTAAAAATTGAATCAATCAACATTTATTTTGCATGGTAACAACCTATAGTTATTACACACTCTTAGCTAATTTGGGGGTGAGGAATTCAAAAATACAATTATATTTTAATTCTAAGATCAAATATATTTGGATCTCATTTAGGGCATCTTGACTGATCAAAATGCTAACTGGACTTAAAGAAGTCCAATTGACTTTAAATTTTCAAGATAAGCTTAACTTGATATTCTAAATGCAATGGGATCAAAATTAATGTCTAATTAAATTGAGAATTAAAAAGGTAACAACTTAGGGTTGTTACAGCACTATCCTCTATGCCAAATCTAGTTTTTCCTTAAGAAAGCTTGAATTACCAAGTCTATACTGATGCTTCTAAAATAAGATTGGGTGCTATACTGATGTAAGATAGAAAGGTGATTGCTTATACTTCCCACTAATTGAGGCAACATGAAAAAAATTCTTTCGTCCATGATCTTGAACTCGCCGCAATCATCTTCATGTTTAAAATATAACATCACTATCTATATGAAGTTCAATACACTATCTTTACAAATAACCAGAGCTTGAAGTATATATTCACTCAGCATGAGCTTAACTACCACCAAAGATAATGGTTGGAATTGATATGCAACTAGGATCTGGGTATCCAATACCATCCAAGGTAGGCAAATGTGGTAGCCGATGCATTTAGCTATCATGCTACTCTCAATTCCATTATCTCTGAGAGCCTATTAGAAGAGGAATTTTATAAAATAAGCACCAAGCCTGTGCATGGAGATTTACTAAGTGAAATGATTTCTATGAGTAATGTAGAGCCAACTTTCCACAGAGATGTTTCTATCACATAGTCAAAGGATGAGAACTACTAAAACTTCAAAGTCATAATTAAAAGTGGTGTCATCCCAAGCTAAACTTCTAAAAGGGAGCTTTATATATGAATAACCACCTTTGGATTCCAAGTCTATGCATCATGAGATTTTAGTCGAAGTTCACAACTCTGGATATCAGGTGCATCCCGGAAGCACAAAGATGTATTAGAATTTGAAGAAATCCTTTGGGTGGACTGGAATGAAGAAGAGTGTTGCTAATTTCTTAGCCAAATGCCATACATGCAATTTGGTTAAAGTAGAGCATCAAAAGCTAGGTGGTTTGCTGCATCCCTTAGAGAGTGGAATTGGTAAGATATATCCTTAGATTTTGTCATGGGATTGCCTCGCACTAGATCTGGTGCTAATGCTATATGGGTTATAGTTGACCGATTGACAAAGCTTGCACATTTTAGCCCCATTCATCAAATACTCAATTGAGAAACTCGCTAAGCTCTATAATAAGGAAATTATCAGACTACATGGAATACTTAAATCGATAGTGTCTGCAGATTTACTTCCATGTTTTGGCAAGCAGTGTACCAAGATATGGGGACCACACTAGCAATGAGTATAGCATTTCATTCACAGACAGATGGTCAGACCAAACAAGTAAATCAAATTCTCAAAGATTCGCTTAGGCTATGTATTTTTGTTTTTGCAGATTCTTGGGAAGGTCACCTACCTTTAGTGAAGTTTGCGTACAACCGTGTTGCCCCTACTTAAGGTTCTAAAAATCTAATTTCTAATTTATGGTTCTAAATTAGAAGTTTTCTGTGGCAAATGATTACTTACTATCTAATAAGAAGATAAACAGTAAGTACACCAAATTTTAATAATTATTAAGCCTTATGAGCTTAATTTAAGGAAATTGACTCATAAGGGAAAAATGGTAATTTGTCCCAATGAAAACTAAATTTTCTATTAGTTTATTAAAGCTTACTGTTTAAGGGTTCCATTGAACTTAAAATTACTAAATGCTGATATGTATTGGCTAAGTTATAACCAAAATAAATTAAGGGGTTGAATATATAATTTATGGTTTCTAAAGAGGGGTCAGAAACTTAGCTTTTCCATTTGATGTCCAAATTCAGTAAATTCAATAAATTCAGTGGCAATAGCTTCCCAATAAGATACTAACTACTTTAACTGGGAGTAGGCCCAATTTGGACCTCATTTAGTCAAGTTATGACCAAATTAGGGTTAAGGGTGGTTAGTGAGTGATTGGTAAAATTAATCACAAAATTATAGAACCAATTACACCATTAGGTTCTAATCTACTCTATGAGCTATTAGAAGCTTAAATCACTCAATTTGGCTCCCTAATTGTGCTAATAATCACTAATCAAGCTTTGGGGTGATTAGGGAAAATTAAAAATCTAGCCATTAAATCATAAAAATTTTTGCAGTTTACTTATTATTAGGTCTCGCTGATCAAAATGGCATATTGGAAGACCTAACTTAGAGCTTAATTGACCAAGTTACGGTCAATTGAAGATTTCATGAAATTAGGGTTAATTAGGGTAGGGTCCTAAAAGTGATTAGTCAAAATATAATCCAAATAGAGAAATTGACACTATCAAAGTAATTTAGAGGTTTTACTGATTACTTTAAAACTCATTCTGACTATGTTTGGGCGAGTGTGTGTAAGGTTATGACCATTTAATATTTTGGGATATTTAGGGTAAATTTTGGGGGTCCTAAATGTCACTATATTAAATACACCTCCAAATGGAAAATTGACACTACCATAGGAATCCTCTCAATTTTCTGAGTAAAATGAGATATATATTTAATATATTTGGATTTATAGTTGCAAAATATAAAGGTTTAAAGTTTCTGTAATAAAGATAAATTAAATTTAAATATAATAATTTAATTCAGACTTAATTATATTTGAAATAAATTTTGTCATGCAGGTGGGACCAGTTGATGTAGTTGATTGGACAGGCGAGGCCCGCATGTGTAGATTCCAATAGTGGGAATGATGGATGGCCCCACATCGCATATTTCAAAGGTTAATAACAGTGCAGGTGGGACCAACTACGATAGCTGCGACAACTGCGATAACTGCGAAAAGGCCAGTGTCGAGCTGACACACACACAGGTCGAGCAGGGTTGACCCGACCCGACCCAAATTCTCAAATCATTGGACAAAGCCGAGTAGGAGGATTTTGTGGTTTCGATTCTAACGACCTTCCCGCCGATGCCGAAGAATGGCCCACATACCATTACAATTGTCACTTTCAGACCTTTCGAATGATGGTACTAATGAAGCATGAGGAGGTCCTGATTGTTAACAACCATATATCCTAAGTACCACGTATCGGAGTATGAGCGAAAGAGTCGAGTGACTGTAGGTCACTGTGTAGGTTCGCTTGAAATCGTCTGATCCAGTTCATTGGAACTCGATCAGGCCGATAAGGTTACAATCAAAATTGTGAAATAGATATACAAATTTAGAAATTGAAAATTTCTTAAATGAAAGTAGGGATCGATAGTATTTGTGATCAACGGCTCAGTTGAATTGAGATTGCTTGATGCACTATCCGATTTTTACAGGCCTTTGACTTGCCGGCTTCGAATTTTTGCTAAGGAGCAAGAGAAATTAATTATGAGCTTTAATTTGGACTCCCAGGTGATAACTAATAGCGGTGGAAGTCCAGGGAAATGCTACGTGTTCGGCATAAACGATCGCGGCCTGTTGTGCGACATGCGGGTGAGTGCAGGGAAGACACACGTACTCCATTCGATTGATTGATCGAAAGGTCAAAATTTTACCGTCAGATTTGATGGCGCGACGCGAAGGGTGAGATGACGCAAAGAATGCCGAGATGCTTAATTAAATAAATATTTTATTTAATTTAATTTAAACACATTTTATTAATTATATTTAAATTATTTGGTGCATTCCAAAAATTCCTAAAAAATTACCCCTAACTAATTGAGAGGTGAGGAATGCAACGATAAATTCAGATTTTTGTTTCAACAATAATTTAATTATTCGAATTTTTGGGGTATTTAAAATATATTAGAATATTTGCCGAAAATCAAACAACTTCCAAATGCTTCCAAAACATCACCCCTAGCTAATTTGTGGGTGATGAGCACAATGGCGAAGTCAAATTTTTGATTTGAGATCAAAATAACAAGGTCAATTTCCTAGATTCCTAGAATTCCTAAATTCAAGATTTCATCCATTTGATTTTTGATTTGGACTAAGTCTTGGTGATGAATTTTTGATGACTTAATTAATATATTAGAATCACAATCAGAACTTGGTTTAGCCTTAGTTAACTTAAGTAACAACCTGGGCTGTTACAGACTCCCCCACTAAAGAGCGATGTCATCCTCAACATCACTCAAGTGGAAAGAATAAAGCAAAAAGTAAAATGATGAATTGAAAATGAAAAAGAGTAATGGAAGTACCTTGATTAAAGAGGTTTGTGTATTTTTGGCACTTGTCCACTTCTTTTTCCCATGTAGCTTCATTTTGTGAACGATTTTCCATTGGATCTTAACCATATTAATAGAATGACTTCTTAGTTATTTTTGATATAGGGCCAAGATTTGAACTGGCTCTTCGGCATAGGATAAGTTCAGCTGAATTTGAACTTCTAGAAACTAAATTAATTGGGAGGGATCTCAGAGGAATTTTCTTAACGATGATACATGGAATACAATATGTATTGTCGCAAAATCATTGGGTAGATTTAGTTAATAGGGAGAAGATTCTAGCTTCTCAAAAATCTCAAATGGCCCGACATAGCGGGGATTGAGTTTCTTTGCTATGCCAAATCTAAAAATTCCCTTCATTAGACTGACCTTTAAATATGCAAAATCTCCAACACTGAACTCTATAGGTCGGCGACAAATATCATGATATTTACTTTGACGACCTTGAGTAATACAGATTCTTTGTTGAATAAGCTGAATCTTTTTAATGGTTTCTTCAACAAATTTAGATCCATATAACTGCACACTTCCCAATACATACTAGGCCAACAGAGTGCTGCATTTTCTACCATATAAGGCTTCATATGGAGCCATTTTGATACCGACCTGAAAGCTATTCTTATATGCAAACTCTACCAGTGGGAGGCGATCCTCCCAAGAACTAACAAAGTCAAGAATACTTAAGCTAAGAAAACCTTCAAGGACTTGATTTACATGTTCAGTTTGACCATCTATTTGCAGATGAAAGGCTGTACTCATTGCTAAGGTTGCCCCAAGATTTTGATGTACTGCTTGCCAGAATTTGGATGTAAATCTGCTGTCCCTATCGGGCACTATTAATTTAGGTATCCCATGCAATCAGATAATTTCCTTGGTACAGAGCTTAGCTAACTTTTCTACTGAATCTATTTGATGAATGGGGATAAATGTGCAGATTTGGTTAAACGATCTACTATTACCCATATTGCATTAGCTCCTGATTTTGCACACGGCAATCCCATTACAAAATCCATAGATATGTCTAGCCATTTCCATTCAAGAATCTCAAAAGGATAGAGTAAACCACCCAGCCTTTGATGCTCAGCCTTAACTAAGCCACAAGCATGACATTTAGATACAAAATATACTATACTTCTCTTCATCCCAGGCCACCAAAGGATTGTTTTAAGTCTTTATATATTTTATCGCATCTAGAATAAATTTCATATCCTGAGCTATCGCCCTCTAATAGCACTTCACGATGCATATATTTAGGAAACCATAAATGATTTTTTTTTATAAATAGCACCCATATGGAAACGAAGATTAGTACGGCGATCACTCTCGATCGCTTGCTTAAAATTCAAATACTCTTCATCTTTAGTTTGGGAAATGGATACATCCCTATGAAAAGTGGGTTCCACATTACTCATTGAGATCATCTCACTCAACATATCCCCACAAACTGGTTTAATATCCATCTTGCAAAAATTTTCCTCTAAAGAACTAGTGGCAATCATGGTTGAAAGCGTAGCATGACTGCTAAGGGCATCTGCTACAAAATTGGCTTTATTTGGATGATACTGGATATCCAAATCATAATCATTGATTAATTCTAACCATCTTCTTTGTTTGCAATTAAGTTTTATTTGGGTAAATATGCATTTCAGGCTTCGATGATTTGTAAATATGGAGCATTAAACTCCATACAAGTAATGGCACCAATTGTTTAGGGCAAAAACTACTACCGCTAATTCTAAATCTTGAACTACATAATTCCTTTCATGTGGATTTAGTTGATGAGATGCGTATGCTATAACCTTTCCTTCTTGCATTAGAACACATCCTAGGCCATTTCCTGAAGCATCTGTATATACTTGACAATTAGCACCTTCTTTGGAAAGAACTAATGTGGGCACTGAAGATAATACTTCTTTTAGAGTTTGAAATGCATTCTCACATCTGTTAACCAAACAAACAGAACTACCTTTTGAGCCAACTTTGTTAAGGGAGAAGCAATCTAGGAGAAACTTATGAAAAACTTACGATAATATCCTGCTAGCCCCAGAAAATGGCAGATTTCTGTCATGGATTTAGGCTGAACCCAACCTTGAATAGCATTGATCTTGTTTTGATCTACTCAAATACCTTGGGCATCTACTCAGATATAGAGCTTAACCAAAACTCACATTTTGAAAGCTTTGCATATAGTTCATTCTCTCGCAGTGCCTCCAGAACTACTCTTAAATAGTTCTCATGTTCTCTCTAGGATTTTAAATATATAAGAATATCATCAATATAAACTATAATAAAATTATCTAGGTTAGGTTTTAGAATTTGTTGCATTATGTCCATAAAGATTGAGGGTGCATTAGTGAGGCCAAAGGACATCACGAGAAATTCATAATACCCATAGCGAGTACGAAATGCTGTCTTCTCAACATTTATGCCTTTTACTCGCAGTTAATGATAACCAGATCGCAGATCAATCCTTGAGAATACGACTTCTCCCGATAATTGATCAAATAAGTCATCAATTATAGGAAGATGATACTTATTTTTAATCGTTACTTTTTTTAGCTCTCTGTACTCTATGCACATTCTCATAGACTCATCCTTATTCTTAACGAACAAAGCAAGGGCTCCCCATGGGGACATACTAGGTATAAAACCTTTATCCAAAGGTTCTTGCAACTATTCATTCAATTCTTGAAGTTCTTTTGGAGCTATTCTATAGGGTGCTTTTGACAATGGTTGAGTTTTGGGGTTAAGTTGATTGCAAATTCTATCTCTCTTACTAGTCATAATCCAGGCAACTCCTCTGGAAATACATCTATAAATTCCTTTACTACCTTGATATTGGAAATAGGAATTTCTTCTTTACTGTCACCCATCATGGTTACCAAAAAGGCTACACAACCTTTGTTTAATAACTTCTCCACATGGAGTGCATTTATTAGGGAAACTTGAGTACTAAACCTTCCCACAAAGGTCTCTGAGGTACTGGATGATTGAAGAATAATCTTCTTCTTTTGACAATCGATAGTAGTATTATGCATACTAAGCCAATTCATGCCTAGTATGATGTTAAATTTTGCGATGGGTAACGCTATTAATTTTGCAGGAAAGGTTCTTTTATTTATCGGTACTTATAGATCGCAAAACTTAGTTGCATTAAGTTGGGCTACGGATGGAAGCTAACATTTAAGGTTTTAGCAAGTTTGTAGCATGGTAAATTCAGGCTGTTAACAAAGTTCTTTGAGTTGAAAGAATGATTAGCCCCAGTATCGAATAATATGCTACAGGGCTTTTCATTTATGCATACGGTGCCTAATTTTATCAAGAAATTAATTAACAAAAATTACAGTGTTAGAAATAAGAAAATGTGTAAATGTATGTATCTGATATGACATTATTGTCCTCAGCCGCATATAGTGGAGTGAGGTTATAGACTTTACCTATTTCTGCTGGTCAATTATTTATTACCTTGACCTCATCTGATTTTTTACTGGGGTCGGGAAGCAGTTGCTTGCACCTTAGGGGGAATCTGTCTTCCTTCGACCGAATGCGGCATAAGAGCCATTCTTTGTTCTTTCTTGTTTCTTAGAGTAGCTCGGAACACTTGGTTCTGATGGTCTCGAACAATCAAAACTCCATCAATTGTCTTATCGGCCTTGTAAAATTGATATCCATAACCTCAACGACCACAAGTGAAGCAGACTCAACCAAAATGGTAGCACTTACCATAGGGGTGAGGCCAAGTACATTCGAATTATTGTTCAGTATTCTCAGTAACCTCAATCTTATAGGATCTTCCTTGGTTGGGCTTGTGATGTTTGAATGCTTCATTACAGTTAAGCATCACAAATGCCTTTCCCTAAAAATCTTTAGATGATTGATGATGTTCAACAACTATCGCTGTTTCAACTAACTGCTCAAAGCTGGTTACGCAAAATGGAATTACGTGGTCTTTGATAGACTCGCGAAGGACGCCTTGGAAACGGTAACAATTATCTGCTTTTGTGGGTGCCAAATTTGGAGTAAAACAAACAAGCTTTCTAAACTAAGCTACATAATCAGTGATGCAGCAACTTCCTTGAGTCAATCGTAGAAGAGAGTCATCTATTATATTTTGTAAGGATGCTAGTACAAAAGCTTTTTGAAATGCTTCTACAAACGAGTCCTAAGATATATCTTCTAGCTTGTATTCTTCAATATGAGTTTAACAGATATTTTCCCACCAGTATTATGCTTCGTCCTGAAGCAGATGCGTAACAAGGTGAACTATTTGATAGTTGGGACAACTAAGGCTTGTTTAGTTCTTCTCAATTGTTCTTCGTCAGGCCATTGTATCAACTGGTGATAGACTTAAGTCAAAACTAGGTGGTCTTAGTCTTAGGAAACTATGTAGTAACCCATCGGCAGAATGATGGGTGGTGTTGGGAGTATGGAGAACTAGAGATGCTGACGATGTACTGTCATTTGCAAATGGCAGCACTGATACCAACCATTGAATAGCTAAGACTTGTTGGTTTTAATTTTTTGACATTGCATTAACCATATTTCTAAGGGAAGCAACATCATCTATGTTATTGCTATTTGTTGATGTTATGGTATTGATCGGGGCATTGCTAGAAGGAGGGGTGGTGTTGATCGGGGTGTTGTTAGGAGAAGAGGCGGTATTCATTTTGAAATCAAAATATCTATCTTTAGTTTTAGAATGAATACATTAAACATTTGTTGATTTCTCATTATTTAGTTGATAAAATTGAGTACAGTTAAGAAGATACAAAACATATCGGTAACATAATAATTTAGACTTTAATAATACTCATATCTTATATATTTAATGATGAAAGCTTGGCGGAAGTCTTTAAAGGTGAATGCACAACACTTTCTTCGAAATCTTCTAGCTAGTTGACAATAGGTAGTATCCCACCATTCTCCAGCGGCATCAAAAAGAAGACAACTCATTAGAGTAACCTTAACATCATCCAGCCACCTTGTTGCATCAAAATTAGAATCCACCCTTTCTAGCCACTCCTTGGCTAAGATGGGAAAATGAAGGCCTCTGTATATGCCATCTCGCAATATCTGGTCTAGCACTAAAATTCCATGATCTGAGCCATTCTCTATAATTCTTTCATATATTTGACCCATTTGAAAATTAAATTCCCATATGGATCTAAATTCCTAGAGGTAATCCTCAATCAACATCTTCTAAGTGTGTTTTAAGCCTATAAATTTTATCAAACTTAATAAGTTCATTGAACAGAGTATTAATATATGAATAACTATACTTAAACTTTGCACAAAAGTATTTTCATTCCATAATTTATTCTGAGTTTGCAATCATATTGATATGGATGTCATTTCAAGTATACATTCAGTGACTATATGGCAGAAGAATAATCCATTAGGTAGAGAGGAATACAAATTCCAATCTAACACCTTATGAAATTCTCTGATACCAACTGTGGCACCCTAGCCCCAGTGCGGTCCTGTTAACTCTTAAGTTAACATAATTATGGTGAAGTGGTCACCAAATGATAAGATCCTCACTTATAACTAGATTAGACATTCATTCTAATCCAATATAATTAAGGAAATTGCCACTTACAAGAGAACTTTACTAAATGATAAATATAAGAAATCAGAGTGCGGAAGTAAAACTTAACATCCATTCTATCACAATACAGAAAAAATATATATATATAACTCAGAATAAGTGCAATAAAAAAATTCAAAGAAAACTTGTATCATTATAACATATTTAAAGATAAAAGCTGAAATGAAATAAACACTCATGCTCACAAACAACAGAAGAAACAGAAGTAAAAGAACTAAGGGTCTTTAGCAACTCGTGCCTCCTCCTGAATCTGGTCTTCAGAAGGCTCTACAACTTCAAATAGCTCAGAATCTATCATTACCAGTTTCATAGTGATAGGGCCCCAACCAACAAAAAGAAAAATCTTATTAGACAAAATGTCTAAGCACATTTTAGGCTCCATAATATTCATTTATTTTAAGATATCACCATTAAAACTTAAGATCTAAACAAGCAAGTATAGGAGCATAACACATATGAAAATAAAAGGTAGTTATAAATAATATGTTTATAACTTAAACAAAAGAGGAAGTAATTACATACCTCCAATTATAGCTGAAATAAGGTTAGGCATAAAGTATAAAATTAATACTAATAACTCAAAAGAAAACTTATCCTAAACATGCTTATGATCAATATAAACTTATGCTAATTGACATAAAATAAGAGAACATGATGATATATTTAGATAATTGAAAGCAAGACTAGCATCCTAGGATATAAGAAACTAGCAACTAAGTACATAATAAATATACAAGTGCTAAAATACTAAAATGTAAGGTGAAAATAGTAAATACAAACTCAAAACTATTGTGGCAGAACAAGCCATTCAAACTAAAAATATACTTCAATCTCACTTAGCCTGCTGGACTAAGTTAAAGGCTCTGAATTGAATAAGTAGAAACACACTTAGCCTACTGGGCTGAGGTAGAAACACTGAGTAGAAGTGTACTCAAAACTAGTAATGTGATATCAAATATCAACTGATAAAGTTAGTAGGGCAAGAGTCAATTACGCACCATCCTAGGCTGCCGTATAGGGCTAGGGATGGTATAGACTACTGGAACTAGTAACTAGGTCTTGGCTAATCCCGAACAAATAAATTAAAGAGGCAAACTACTTAAGCTACACTCTACTGAATTGAAAGTCAGAAAAACTGAAAACACCGATAAAAATACAAATGTTGTTTATGCAATTTTAAAGTTGACATGAGATTCTCAATAAATATCTTATGTCGACAACATATGTCCAATGTATAAAGCTCAATACAAGGTAAGCAAAGCATCGAATATCAAAGTGAGCAAGATACTCTACTAAGAGATAAGTGATACCCATTGATATCTAATTTATTCATTCTATCTACTCTAAGTTACACAAGTTCAGGATCTCCAATTCCTACTATCGAGTGTAACATCAGATTCACGATCTTATGAGTTGAAATCAATTAGAAATAGCCAAGTCCTAATTTGATTAAATTACTGTCGGCTATAAGTTAAATAAATAAATCCATCAACCTATGTTGATGATTTAAGAAACCCGAGCCCATCTTGATTAAGCCAAATCTAGATGGGAGGATTAAGAATTAAACTTCAAATATTGTGGTTTATTGCTTAATCCCAAGGTGAACCTAAGAGGCTAAGTTTAAAACCCAATCTCATAGATTAGAGATTAAGGCATATCCTATTAAGTAAAGTCACACTTAATAGGATAGATCTCTATTCTTAAGTCTAAAATTAAAAGATTAAACAATCATAAATAAACTATGAAAATCTATAAACTAGTAAAACCACGGCTTCACCTATTGAGTAACCTAATTTACCCAATAGATGAACTCTAACATAATATATTTCTAATTTTTAATGAAAGAGCTCTTAAGCACTAAGATTAACACTCAGACACACAAATCATAACTAATCTTATTAGAGCTTATGAGATGAACTAGAAGGTTCAAAGAAGGATATGATGTGAGATGAATCTCGCATCATACAACTAACATTTGACTTAAAATGTATTTAAGATCAAAATTAGGGTTTTGATTTGGAATCTACATTAATCAAAAGATTTAACTTCGAAGTCACTTTACATATTAATTGTAGTGATTAGTTTATGATTCTAAGGCTTAAAGGAAATAAACCCTAAATTTGGGCAAAATGACTATTTCCTTAGGGATCTAAACTAGAAGTTTTCACTGGCAAATGATTTCTTATTGTCTAATAGAAAGATAAATAGTAAGTACACCAAAATTGGATAATAATTAAGCCTTATGAGCTCAATTTAAGGAAATTGACTCATAAGGGCAAAATGGTAATTTGCCCTATTGAAATCAAAATTTTCTATTAGTTTATTAAAGCTTACTATTTAAGGGTTCCATAGAACCTAAAATTACTAAATTCTGATATGTATTGGCTAAGTTACAACCAAAACAAATTAATGGTTTGAATATGTAATTTAGGGTTTCTTAAGAGGTGTCAAAAACTTAACTTTTCCATTTAAAATCCAAAGTCAGTAAATTAAGTGGCTATATCTTTTCTATAACACACTGATTACTTTAACTGAGAGTAGACCTAATTTAGACATCAATTGGTCCAATTATAACCTAATTAGGGCTAAGGGTGATTAGCAAGTGATTAGTGAAACTAATTACAAAATCATAGAACCAATCACACCACTAGGTTGTAATTTGCTCTATGAGCTATCGAAAACTTAAATCACTCAATTTGGGTCCCTAATTGTCCTAATAATCACTAGTCAAGCTTTATGGGTGATTATGGCAAATTAAGAATTTTAGCCAATAAATCCTAAATATTTTTGTATTTTATTGTTTATTAGGTATTTTTTATCAAAATGACATATTGGAAGACCTAATTTAGAGTTCAATTGACCAAGTTATGGTCAATTAAAGATTTTATGAAATTAGGGTTAATTTGGGTAAGGTCCTAAAAGTGATTAGTTAAAATATAATCCAAACAGAGAAATTGACACTATCAAAGTAAGCTAGAGGTTCTACTGATTACTTTAAGACCAATATTGACTATGTTTGGGTGAGTGTGTGCAAGGTTATGATCATTTGAAGTTTTGGGACATTTATGATAAATTTTTGGGGTCCTAAATGTCACTATGTTAAATACACCTCTGAATGGAAATTTGAGAGTGGCATAGGAATCCACACAAATTTCTGAGTAAAATGTGATATATATTTAATATATTTGGATTTATAATTTGCAAAATATAAGGGTTTAAAGTTTTTGTAATTAAGATAAATTAAATTTAAATATAACAATTTAATTCAGTCTTGATTATATTTGAAATAAATTCTCTGTCATGTAGGTGGGACCCATTGATGTAGCCGACTGGACAGGCGGGGCTCGCAGGTGTCAATTCTAGCTATTAGAATGATGGAGGGCCTCACAGTGCAAATTTTGGAGGATAATAATAGCACAGGTGGGACCCATTACGATGGCTGTGACGACGATGAAATGGCCATGAGTCGAGCTGACGCACACATAGGTCAAGCCGAGGGACACTATAACTCAAATGCTTGAGAACTTAATTTAGTATTAGGAGCTAAGATAAATAATTACTAATATTAAATTCTAAGTGTTGGAAACTAATCCAAATATGTTCATATCCTATAATTAATTATGTGCTAAAGTTAATTAAACAAAATGGGAGAACAATCTAACCCATAAGATCACAAGCAAATCAAGGTTAATAAATCGATCCTGTAATATCTCTCCTAAAGTTAGAGGTTGAATCAATGATTTTATTAAGTACATAAGCATCTAAACTATGATAATCCAAGTTCAAATCTACAAATGAGATGACATAAAGATAAAGTAAGTAATGAGACTTATTTTCTATTCTAGGGCTTAAAAACCTTAAACATGCAATTTAGAAAGTTATGAAGTTACATTAATGCACTAATTAAAGAGCCAAATATTGAATTTAACTAAATGTTGTCCAAATGAAATAATAATTGCAAATATACAATCCTTATAGCATAAGGAGAAGAATGCACTGAGTAGGTTAAAATCAGACAATGTTTGAAATTAGGGTTTTTGGGACTCCTAATTTGGATTAAAAAGTGATTATGAAATTTAAGGTTCAAATCCTAAATTTAATTATATCAACGTGTTCCTCTCATTTTTTTGATTAAAATGACATATATTTTTATATAATTTGGATGTGTATGTTTAAGGTTATGAATGAAGTAAGGTTTGAATTTAATTAAATATTTAAAATAATTTAATTGCACTGTTTAATAGAACCAATGGCTAATTATACGATGCGGATTAAGTGACGGAATGCAACATGGCGTAGAAACTAGGGAGTAGAAACAAATGTGCATCCCTGAAATCAGCGCGATGCATATCCTTATGATGCTCACGCATCAACACGCATAGGCACACAGTCACATATCTGCATGTGTGATAGTGCAGTTCAATCAGATTTAGGCTGGTCCAGTCTAAGGGAAGTGCCAACGGACCGACCCAACTTGGGGTCAGCTTCTTCTTCCCTACCAAAACTCAGAAGAGGGACACTTAGGGTTAGAGCACCGGGATAATTTTGGGAACTACACGATGCAACCAGCACACCAGCTTCAAGCCCTTACCACGAGCAACCTATCCAGCCCAAAATTGGTGCCAAAGATGGACTAGTCATTCGGTGGGGTAATGCCCTAAGTGATAACCATCAGATAGGGTTTCTTCTAGAACTGACTAAAGCCCATGAACGTATCGGGATCGATTCAAGCTCGGTGGAGCTCGATCAACCCTTAGAATCAATGAACAAACCCGGAAATAGGAGGAGAAATTAGAAATTGAAAGAAAATTAAATGAGGAGTGTACTTGGCTAAATCATCTCCGATGGTGGGAAGGGTAAAATTAGGGTTTGACTGAAAAGCTTTCGATGGTTGCTTTGCTCTCGGTCCGCTTTCTTCGTAGCAGATACCAACATTTGTGAAATGAATGAGATGCGAAGAAGATTAGAGGAATAAGGTCATAGAGAAAGAAGTGGAAAGCAAATGTGCTTTTCCACCTGCCATCGTAGGTGTACGATGTAGGATAGAGGTTGAGGATGTATAGGAGAGGGATCTCAATCGTCGGATCTTGATCTTGATCTGACAGCCATATCAATGAATTTGATTGCGACCGTCTGATCTATCTTAAGTGACACACGAGGGTCCAGATGGATCCGCAGGCATGTCCCGTATGTTGGACTCGAGCACGGAATTTATGTAGTCCCAATTATTGTTGGATTAAATTTTTTTAAATTTATAATTTAAATTATATTAAACACTTTATTTAATTAATTAATTAAACACATTTAATCACTCAAATTTAAATAATCAAACATACTCCAAAAAATATCAAAAATTCACCCTTACCTAATTAAGGGGTGAGGAACTCAAAAATGCAATCGAATTTTTAATCGGAGGCCAATTTAAATATCCTAATTTCTTGAGTATTTAAATAATTATTAAATATTCGGGTAAAATTTGACAACTTCCAAACATTCCTAAAATACCACCCCTAACTAATTTTGGGGATATGAGTCTAATGGTATACTCCGATTTAGATTCTAAAGTTTGAATAAAATAAGCATTCTCAAAATTATTAGGAAAATCTAAAATGTTTGAAAATCTAAAGTGATCACCAAATTACACCAAAGTTGAGGTGAAGGCTCCTAGTACTATTATAAGAGTACTAAAATTGAAATAGAGGTAATTAGGCTACTAATTATAGAGTAACCACTCTAGGATTGGTACTGACTTGTTGTTCACGATCCCCAAACGAATTCATTATGAAATAAATATAATTGAAAATAATAGATTGCAATTTACCTGATTAAGGAATGAATTTTTGAAACTTCTTTCGTATTTCCTCCACTTTTTCCCATGTGGATTCTTCTATAGAGTGATTCTGCTAGTGAACTTTAACTATAAGGATACTATAGTTCCTTATATTTTTGTGTTCTCATCCCATAATTTCAATAGGTTTGACAATGAAAGTTAAGTCAAGCTACAATTCAACAGCAAGAATCTGAACTTGCTAATTTAGATCAAGCAGACACCTTCTCAATGATAAGATGTGAAAAACATTACATACAACTAAAAATTGTCGGGCAGATCCAACTTGAATGCTGAAGTTCCCACTTTGGCAATCACCGTAAAGGGTCCCAAATATTTAGGACTCAGTTTTCCTGACACACCAAACCTCTGAATTCCATGCATAGGGATACTTTCAAATAAGCATTTACCTAAATAAAAACTATAAGTGTTGCTGGTGAGCATTGTGATATTAATTTGTCTATCTTGCGCTGCCAGCATATTATGCTTAATCTGTAGAACTTTCTTGTTAGTCTCTTAGACCAATTATGAGCCAAATAGCTAAGTGTCACCCACCTTGGTCAAGGATATAATAGTGTTACATCACCATCTATAAAGGACTTTATAAAGAGCCATACCGATACTAGATTGATAGTTTTTGTTGTTGGCAAACTTAACTAGTGCAAGGTGATCTTCCCATTGTTCATCGAAACATAAACACAGAGACAAAAAAGATCTTCCAAGATTTTGGTTACACATTTAGTATGACTATCTGTCTGGGGATGAAAAGAAGTGCCGATTCTTAAATTTGTCACCAGATCTTGCAAAACGACTGACAAAAATTGAGAGATAACCCTACTATCTCTATTAGAAATTATACAATTCAGTGTTTTGTGAAAATGAACGATCTCCTTAATATGGAGCTTGGCTAACTTTTCTACCAAATCAGTTTATCGAATAGGATTAAAATGAGATTATTTGATGAGACTATAAACAATACACAAATCCGAACAACTCTCGATTTACCCTCTGACAATCTCATTACAAAGTTCATAGAAATATCAGACCATTTCCATTCAAGGTTCTCTAATGGCTTAAGAAGTACAATAAGCTTTTGGTTTTTAGCCTTTACTAATGAGCATGAGTGCCATTTAGAGTTAAATCTAATAATATTTCTTTAAATGCTCGACCACTAGAAAGAATTATTCAGATCTTGAAATATTTTATTGCTTCCAGGGTGGACAATATAACCTGAGTTTCAGGCTTCTGAAAGAATTTCCAACTACAAATTTCTAGTAACCCATAGCCTTTCCTTCATAAAATTACGTCATCGACATCTAGATGCAACTTTAGTTTCTTTCCTCCCTCAGTATCATACTTATGCTTGGAATTGTCTGCATCTTTCTTTTGGGCTTGAATAATCCTTAATCTCAGTGAGGATTCTCATTGTCAAGCAAACAAAAGTTTGCGTAATTCCACAGATATGATTGGCTCAAGATGTATCCTTTCAAATGCTTCAACCAAGGGATTATAGTAACAAAGAGAAGAGAATGCTACTTTATGGCTTAGTATATTAGCTACTACATTGGCTTCACCCAAATGATATTGAATCTCTAAATCACAGTCACAAATGAATTCCAGCCATCTATGCTGTCTACAATTAAGATCCTTCTATATAAAAATATATTTCAGGCTCTGGTGATCTGTAAAAATCTCACACTTTACTCCATACAGGTAGCGTCTCTAGATTTTAAGAGCGAAAAATACTGCTGCTATTTTAAGATCCTGAACAGAGTAGTTTCTTGCATAAGGTTTAACTATCTAAAGGTAAAGGCTATCACCCTTCCTTCATGCATCAGGATGCATCTAAGTCCTACTTTAGAGGCATCAATGTAAACATAAAAATCTTTTCCCTTTTGGGATAGCACTTGGATTGGCGCGGAAGCTAACAAAAGCTTCAACTTCAGGAAGGAATTTTCACATTTAGAATTCCAAATGAACGGAACTTCCTTCCTGATTAACTGAGTTAACAACATTGCAATTTGGGAAAACTTTGGAATAAACCTTCTATAATAGCTAACGAGTCCCAAGAAACTTTTGATTTCAGTCACAAATTTGGGTTGCACCGACTGCTGAACAACACAAATCTTCTTCTGGTCAACCCTTATGCCTTCTATGTCAATCACATGAGCTAGAAATGTCATAGAGTTGAGCCAAAACTTGAACTTTAAAAATTTGGCAAGAAGCCTATTATTTTTGAGTAACTCTAAAATGGAACAAAGGTGCTTCTCATGGTCGGCTTCTAACTTGGATTAAATCAAGATTTTGTCAATGAACACAATGATGAAATCTTCAAGGTATGATTTTAGAATGCACTGCATTAGATCCATGAATATGTAAAGTTGATTCATGAGTGCGTCACAGGATTGATTATTTATGAAGGAATTCCTATGACAAATTAATACTTTATGTTATCAAATAATGAAGGAAAGTAAGGGCAAGAAAATAAATATGCAAAAAATAAAGATAGAATACAAAAATAAACTTAGTGCATACATAGAACAACTTCATTTTCCTTCTGAGCGACAACAGGTGTCAAGGCATACACTCGCGGTAAGGCAAAAGATTGGAAAACATCTTTATCTTTAGCATTTCCTTTGGCATGAATTGGCTTTGGGGAACATGGAGGTGCTCCCCAATGATTTGGAGCATTCCCACTGGCTGGATGTGGCATTATTGCTTATACCAGTGCTTGAGCATTAATGAACACAAGGTTGTGAACTATAGGAAGATAATTGATGTTCATCTTATCGTTGGTCTATACGGCCCGGTAGTCCCAATACCTATGGGTAGGTCTACCATAAGTACTGCACTTGTTACCAAAATGGCAAAACCTTTTATGCATATGATGTATTTGACAGTGAGCACCTTGAATATTCTTTTGATATTGAGTCATATGGTAAAATTTTGGTCCTTGAGAACGATTCCTTTTGAATGGGTTAGACTTGAGTTCTCTTAGAAATCTATTGCACAAATTTTTGAACTTTATTTTGTAAGAGAGAACTATTATATTTCCTTAGATTAGCTGGAGGAAATCATCCTTTATTACAGTTTGTGCAGAGGGTAGGAAGAACTCTTCCTGGAAAATCTTCCTTGAACTCCTCCCAAGGAATTAAATTAATATTGACTCTAGCAAAAAGAGTCTTGAGTTTGCTGTCCCACTAAGACTCAGCCTCCTTAGCAAACATGTTAGTAGTGAGAAGGATGGCTTCACTTTTTTGACACAATGCTGGACAGGCACTATTTAATAACTTTGAGCCAATTGAAGGCTTCAATAGGTGATGCAGATCCATTGAAATCAAGAGGACTGAGTCTATGAAAGCATTAGAGGAATCCATATACTATTAATTTAGGTGCTAGTTGGGGACTCACATGAATTATATATGGGGGCAGGAGGCTCAAGGATTCTCTCAATGGTTTTAGTTTAAGTCTCCACCATGACCTTCAACAACTTTATCAAGATTTTGATCTCCTCAGCGATCGATGAACTTGAAATGGTTGACTACTCAACAGAAGTGAGAGGGGAGTTGGGTTTATGATCCATTGAATAATGAAGAAAGAGACAATTTATGAGCTAGAAGTAGGATTGATTTCATTAATACTAGATTGGAATACAAGTTTGGAAATGCTAAAACAAATGAGAAGAAAAATCTATTGATATAAAACTGGTACAATCCCTAGCCTAAAGAGAATTTCAAAGTCTTGATAATTAGGTGCCTGATAGTATCCTCAACTCTCATGAACTATCTTCAAGCAAGCATGTTCCGTACGCTCTTCGGTGTAGTTGTCAAATATTTACTATAAGATTCTGAAATTGGTTAGATCAGGGAATCTGTTAAATGGAAGGCTTCAAACACTTTGTAGAATCATTCCCTAGTTAAGTAAGGCAGCATATTTCCTCTAAACACTGGTGACTTGGGAATCTTGTCAAGTACGTCTCCTCCCTCTAGTGATACTTCAAAGTAGGGCCTTCCAAACTAAGTACTTTCTGATAGTCTTCGACTAAATCTGATTTGTGGTTTTCCAACTGAGAGTTATTATTGATTTGGTTGAGTTAAGTTCATTATTGATATGATGTAACATTGCCTAACATATGACATGGTCATTATTATTCTTATTTTACTTTTCTATGTTATTTGATTTTGAAAGAAGGATATTAACATGATTTCCTTCACTCAATTAAGTGCTCTGATACCAGCTGTAATAACCCAATGCTAAGTTAGTGAAGTCTAATGACATACCTAAATTTCATATGTCTGTGTTCGTACGCAAGTGTACGTGGTTTGAAGTACTACGGGATAGTAAGATTCTGAGATTTATCATTCACGGGGAAAGATGCATATATTTGTTACTAGAGCATATCTAGCTTTAATAGTATTTAAGAAATAGATTGATGGTTTTGAGTTCCTAATTTTCCAATCCTAGATTAATTTTGTTTTGAAAATATTTTTAGAAAATTGGGGAGAGTTGAGGTTATGTGGTTGTTATGGTTTATGCAAGCTACTCTCTTTTTTAATTCTATGTCTAGTAAGTGGAGTTTATCTCAATTTTATTATCAAGATATTTAGTATTCTCAAATGCATGAATTATATGTACTAAATCTTATCTTATGCTCTGAGATGAACTCAATGACATTCAATCTCAACACATAGACAACCATGTGATCTTTTATGAGAATGAGATTATCTCTTACATCTAAGTGATAAAATACTTTATTTTAGTTAAGTAGCACATAATCTTGATTCCACCAATGGATCACATATATCTACTCTTGGTTTAGCTAAGGAGATGATCTGTGAAGCAAAATGAGTTTATGTCACATCACTTATAGCTTAACGTGCATGAAAACCACACATAAATCCAGAATGAGCTGTGGAACTCTATAGGTGGTTCCCATATCACATGCGTCAAGTTCATATCGCAAAAGGTATGAAGCGAGCTATGGGGCTCAAAGAAAATTAGGTTATATTTTCTCATGGCTTAAATGATATAACTTTTGTCCCAAGTTACGCATGGGATGTTTTTGCACAGCGAATGTTGTCAACTCTTGCGAGTGCACATCTTTTGGACAAAGGGATCATCAAGCTCAATGACTGTTCCATCTAAACTCATACAATAACTGATTTACATAAATCCATATTTACCATTCTCCATCTCATTCATGTTATAAAACCTTTAAACATTTCTAAATCTAAAAAACATTTCATTAATTTGAAGAGTTACGAGCACTCCACCTTAGGGTTGGGATCTCCTCTTCAAGTAATCTCTTCTCCAAAACCAAAAATAGAACCCTTCTTTAGCCCTTAATTCATCCTTTTAGAATCCTCCGTTCAGCCTTTTCCTCTCTTAAACTGCCATTATTCTTTCTCTTGAAGCTTGGATTTGCATTCAATAATATACCCTTGGAAATGAGAGGATTTAAAGTCTTTCATTAAATCTAAATGCGGAAATATAGATATTTTTAAATATTTTGGCAGCCCCAACATTGTCTCAAGGTAGGTTTCCAAGATAGTTTGACAGCTAGTGCAACAGCGTGCTGTAACACCTTGCTTTCTGTTTGTTGGGCGCTATGGTGCACTATATCACCTATCTTACTATTTGTCGGGTGCTACAGTGCATTGCAGCATCACACTTACTATTTGTCGGGCGCTATGGTGTGCTGTAGCGTCTAGCTCTCAAGAGTTTGTGCAGTATGGAGCGCTGTAGCATCTAGCTCTCGGGAACTTCGACGCCTGAGTCTCGGGATTTCTGGCGCTGTGGCACACTGTGGATCCTTGCTCTCAGGAACAAGGGTGCTATGGCATGCTGAGCATAAAAATTTTTCATATTCATCTAATTCTGATTTTTTTGTAATCTGGACACTTCAGAGCTGAAATGACATAAAAAATACACTAAAATAATGACTTTAAATTTTGGGCTCATCATCTAACCCAACTCTGGGTGTTGCCATAGTACTAAACACTGAATTAGTATATGGAATTAAATCATGAATATTAAATACCAGATGAATTTGGATATTTGATGGCAAAACAATAAATTATGCTTTTGACCCAATCATTTTAAGGAACTTGAATGCTCCAATTACTCTAGCATACAATTTAATATATTTGGTTGATGATTAACTCTACGAGCAAATGAGAATGAGCACAAAATTACACATATTAAATATTTTACCTGATCTAGTAGCATTAGAATTAGTTGTATATTTTTCATTTTATTAATCTATTTGAATTTTTATTTTATGATGCATTTATGAAAACATTTTGAAATATAAAGGCAGCATAAGAATATACATGATTGGGCATATCTACTACTTCCTATGATTAAACCTAAGAATAATCTCAAATGGTGTTTCTTTGGTTAGCCTATAAATGGTATTATTGTAGGAAATTTCAGTAGTTGGCAAATTAAGACTACAAGTACCCAAGTTATCATCCACGAAGCTTCTCAATAAATTTACTATAGTTTTCTTAATTATTTCATCATGCTAATCTATTTCTTGGTGGACTATAGAACATAATATTTCGTAACTACCCAGAAGGCATCATAAGACAAACCTTACATTCCACTCATACATAATATTATTAGCTAACTCTTGGTGGTTAGCTATTTTCCTAAATAATAGTTTACATATGTGGAAGGCATCCCTTAATTTTTGACATGAGATAAAGTAAGCCTTTTAAAGAAATCTATCAACCAGTACATGAATGTTATCATGGTGTCGTGTAGTCATGGGAAGTCCTTCTTACAAAATCAATGGAAAAATCTTCCCATGTTGATATGGCAGAAGTAAAGCATCATATTTCCATGATCTTTATTTTTAGGACATAGCCAGGTTACATGTTAAGCAATGAGAAACATACTTGCTCATATCACTTTTACATGATAGTCAAAAAATTTAGTCTATATCAAATACATTGCTTTGTCTCTCTCTAAATGTCTTGATATACCACCAAAATGTAATTCACCAATTAGAAAAGTATATATCCATAATAACCTGACATTATAGTAATTCATGAATCTAAAATTAGGTAGTAAACTACCCAAGATGATATTGGGGTTTAGTATAATAATGCACATAATACAAAAAAAGAGAATTAAGTCCACATTTATTCATTAAATGATAAAAAAAAATAAGAAAATTGAGAAACACGTTTATCCAAAAATATTTAATCATTACATGTAATTAAAGAAAAAATAATGTACTCTCACAAAATAGGTTAATGGAAATCTTCCACAAAACATCTTCCAAAACCTGCTGCTCAGGGGCCACCTGATCCTCTCTTATCTCCTGATCTCGCATAAGTACAAAATATTGTTTTAGACATGTAAGTCAAAGTACCTTTTAATAAGGATATTGTAGCTACCAAATAGTGAAACAAGTATGCATATAAAATGACATGCACTATAAATGCAGAGAGAAAATTAAAAGGGCATGCAAATAAAATATTGGGTTAAAATTGAAGTAAAACTATCTCTGCAAAATTGTCTGAAATGAAATTAAGTATATATATATATATATATATATGACAAAGAATGAGCAGAACTAAAGCAAATACTTGTAATATGCTGCCAATATAAATATGATAATTGTTTAGTTGGTCAAATTTATAGAATATAGTTATCTAACTATCTAATATATTGAATTCTTGTACAACTATATATTCCCCATCAAAAACCATGTGTAGTTTCCTAATTGCCTAGATACCAGCCTACCCTGGCCTAGCATATTATATATAGACCTATAATCATTCATGTATAGACACCCAAAAATTTATTTTGTTTATTTATTTTCATTAATTCTTGATCAAAATATCTGATCTGAATATTAATTTAAATAAAAGCTTAACGCCGAAGAGAAATACATTGAATAAAGTGAGTAAATATAAAACTGATATGCCTTATTTAATTATAAAAAAGTTTCTTAAATTTGTTATAAAATAATATTTGTTCTTTATTACAAATGTTTTGATATATTATTCTATTTCCATAGCATTAAGGCACATTAGAGAGTGTCTTACTCTAATAATATGAAATATCTTGAACTTACGTTATATGCTTACAAAAAATTCTTAGGCTAATACCTTCTAACCTTCAAAGTTAATTTAAAAATATACTAAGAGTTCTCTAGAAATTTGACATTAAATCAATTATTTATCTCATTTTTGTATTCTCTTACGTCTAAGATATCTGATGTTAAACATGCTCAATACTTAGATCTTCTTGAATATTATGGTTTTTGACAAGTTTTCTTTCAATTTTGGCTTAAGTTATTCTATTTAAGCTATGTTGGACTCATTTTAAGTTTTTTCCTCCTTTTGTGTTCCTTGCGATTAATTGTTGAATTATACTAAAAATTATAATATTGTATTACTACTTGTTACCGAAAGGGCAATTTCTTGAATTAGGACTTTATTATCTTAGGAAATGAGTTACTTAAGTGTTCTTACCAAAGATGAAGATAATTTTTTAGTTTCCTTACTTAAAGCCTTTGCTCAAAATCTACCCAAACATAGACTTTAAAACTTACTTAGATTTAATTTTTTCAAGAGATTTCCTTACATTGCATCACTTTCCAAATGGTTGATGTATACAACTTATTCAACAATTTAATTGGAGTCATCTTAAGAATTCCATTTACTTGAATATGTTTAGCTTAGGAGAATTAAAATTATTTAATTAAGTATATATGAAAATAAAGCTACCATAGCATTTAGGTATAAATTTCCCTAAGGATGACATAAATAGACCTCTTAGACTAATAATAATATTTTTCAGGTTTTTCTAGGATTAACAATGCAAATTCCCCTTAAATTTTCTTTATTATTTTTAAACAATAATAGTCGAATATTAGCATTTTTGGTTATCAAAATACAAAAATCCATCTAGATTTTGGTTCCTCATAAATTTATACTTTTTTTTATTAAGTTTGCGCTTATATCAATTATAATATTTTATTTATATATTTTAATTAAAATTGAAATGATTTGATTAATTTTAAAAATATTAATGAGGATATTCCATAGGAATATTCTCTCACATTTTAGCTCGGGAAATCGAACTCGCTACCGACTCATCTAGCATTGTGTTGGAGTAACGAGATCGACCCACTAATGATTCGACCCGATGATTTTTACTTTCTTCCTTTTCCAACATCTACTGATATAGACAAATTAAGGTTAGCTTTTAATAAAGAATTAAGGTGCTTTAGATGACCTCGAACCTCATTTAAATCCTAAAATGTCCTTTGATCGAAGGCACACCTTCTAACATGAAACATGCTATCAATTGGATTTTAGTAAATCGTAAGATACCTGATGTAGGATTCCTCAAGCTTTTGTAAATATCTGACTCTAAGGTTTTCATTCAAATGGTTAATTAGGATGTTGTAGGAGGCATTAGGTCCTTAATTAAGTTCTAAAACGCTCACCACACAAAGATGCATCACGCAAACCCAATAGCCTTATCAAATAAATTTTGGAAAGCCTGATGAGTATTTGTTCTAGTGTTCTCATATTTCTAATTCTATGGTCTATCATTATTGATATAAATTTGGACACCTAATAGGTTCCCAGGTCCTCTGGATGATATTAACAACTTTGTAATTCAAGGACCTATGTTATATACAAAGTATCAAATCTATATGAATCATATTGCTTGATTTAAAATGTTTTTTAGGGTTCCACTCTTCTAATATTATTAACCCTAGTATTCTATAATTTAGTTCTAGTTTCAAGATGTCTCATACCTCTAATACTTTAGGGATACCCTACTGATGCTTAGGCTTTATTTCAAAGAAATCCCAAACCACTCCTCATTGACTCCAAACTTAAAAACTCCTATTCAATGAGCTTAGCTCACACATATAAACTCGTTCCTAGAAGTTTTTTCCTAAATCTATTTTCATTGCCTTCAGAAGCTTTCTTATTTGATCTTAATAGCCCTATGTCACAGGTTATAGAAATGACAAGACCCCATGAGTTATGTTAAACTAGAGATACCACTACAACCTTCTACACAATTGTTTCGATAATATGAATTTGTTTCCAATGCAATTATTACATTATTACCATTTGATCTTATTTAGTACCACAAATAAATATATATTAACACAAAGTCAACCAATGTACATTTTTACTAGAATAGAAGAACATGCTTACATAATTCAGTTTAGTTGATTACCTTCATAGTCAGTAAGCTGACTTCTTATCCTACTAAAATGAGATCAACATGCTCTCAAAGTATTCATTTAAACATCAGCTAACCCTTATATATCTTTCGGGATTGTATTTAGGATATGGAGTGAAATAACTTGATGTTCAATAGAGTTGATTAAGGAAATGATAATAAGGTCGGGCATTACTCTAAGATATCAAAGAGCTGGAGAAGTAAAAAATTAAGGATTCTTGAGGTCACCAGAGGTTTAAAGGTTGTTAAGAAGAAAAAAAAAAGTGATCTCAAAAAAGTTTTCTTAGGGAGTTTCATGGATTCAAGGTAGCCCACAGATGCTCAGGTCTACATACCTTCCATTCCTCTAAGTCAAATTAAGATGGCAATTCCCATGGATAAACCATCAGGGATCAATGAGAATGAGATTCTCCATAATCTTAAAATGAGTTAGGGACGTTACAATCATGGAGATAGCCTCAAACAAGAGTGCACTAAAGATTGGAGATGGTTCATAGAGGCAAAATCATCTATCATCCTCTAATGTATTTTAAATAGGCACTGTAATTATGATTCAATCTAGTATTTCAATTTAGTACTATGCTAATGCATGGGATCTCTACCTCCACATTCTAAAATTCCAACGATTATAATCATCAAATTGTTAACTTATTAATATGGCTTATATTAAAATAAAATTTAAAGTAATTTATGTATTTGTTTTCCATTTTCCATTCAAAAATTATGAAAATTCCCATTCTTGCATAATTTGAAATGAAGAATCCAATTATTCAATAATTTTTGAAGTTTGAGGTCGTAATTATATTCTTATTTTTCTTTGTTTAGTAAATCAAATTAAGTAATATTAAAATATTTAAAAGTTTTCTTCTTAATTCTTTCCATTTCATATGCATTAGGGAATGTTCTAATGATGATATTAAGATAGTAATTTTTTTTTAATGTCTAAATAGTCCTTTAACAATCAAAGATATTTACAAACTTCCCCACATAAAAATGTTGTCATCCACAACATGATGTATTTAATCAAATATTAACTAGAGTAAGGGTGTTTTAAAATAGCTTATACTTATAAATAGCTTGGGATACTTCTTACTCGTACCTTCCTCTTTTTCCCACATAGCCTCTTAGATATTGTGGTTTTGCCACTGCACTTTGATCATTATTATGCTTCTACTTCTTA
The DNA here is from genome assembly GCA_016760335.1 of Gastrodia elata. Taxonomy (NCBI): domain Eukaryota; kingdom Viridiplantae; phylum Streptophyta; class Magnoliopsida; order Asparagales; family Orchidaceae; genus Gastrodia; species Gastrodia elata. The sequence continues at coordinate 36,245,606 of CM028681.1, forward strand.
GCCATCGATTGTCTCTACCCAATATCTTCATAAGTTCCTCTATGTAACTTAAGTATGAATGGATTTCCATTCATTTTATAAATATTTATTGAGAAAGAATTTGTACACATCTATGGAGTGTTATGTGAAACACATTGGTTTGCTGCAAATTCTCTAGTAACTTTAGATAAGTGGTCTAACGTACCTTAGACTTAACTGACTGGCTACTTCGAATTAGAACACTCACCATTAATGGCCTTATGTAGTTATACAAGTACCATGTCACCAGATAGTCATATATACATATTTGGCTCATCATTAGTATTTAACTTTGTTAAAAAGAATAGTCATTACAGCTATATTGGAATTTTCTATCAAATTGAGTACCTTTTTGACAACTATATATTACATATATTTTCTTAGTTTTAGCACACTTATATATATATATATATATATATATATATATATATATATATATATATATATATATATATATGTATGTATATGTATATTTATTTATACGAAAATAGAGAAAATTTATTGATACAAATAAAAGGACATATGATTGGGCTGGTGGAGAATATCAGATCATAAGAAGCAAAAATTAAAACTTGAAAAAATTACACCAATCCTAACAATATATCTCCTAGCATATATTCTAAAATGAAATCCCTCAAAAATAAACATCTGACATTTAACCCACAATAATAAATAGAACAAACTAAAGCGAACCAAAAAAAAAATGCAAGATAATAGATATATAAAGGATTCAGCATAGTTTTTTCAAGATATAGCTTAGGCCCTAACTCTCCAATACTATGCTTTTCACTGCAACACGTTCTTCAAACACAATAAAAAATGCTATTCAAACCTCAAGCAAACTAATAGTCATCATCCTTATTTCATTGAACTGTCGGTTCAGCCTAGCTCTCAAGCATCGAAGCGCTCCTCTGCAACTAGATCTTTTGATTTATTTATATTTGCACATTCAACTTTGCTCAGACTTTCCAATAGTTGAAATGATTGCTAACCAGGAAAATAAGGATATTAATTAGGAATATGAATCTCAATAAGCAATATCCACTTACGCAACATACATAACTACAACACTGTTGAAGTATTCTACACAATGTAGTGCAACCAAATAACATCGTTAAAATATAATAAATACAAATTTTTGATACCATAGGATCCATAAGCAAATGCAAAGGTTTCCAAAGAATGAAATAAGAATACAAGCAAAATAAACTATCATATAGATTAATCAATTACATGATAGTTTTACTTCTAGCACATGCAAAAAATAGAGATCAAACTTAAATTTTCCAAATTCTACGCAAATTGGTTAAGCATTGTTTTACCCAAAAGGCCCAAAAGGTATGTACCCAGAATCATTCCAGTCAATAAACCCATTAGCTGTTAGGATATGGAGATCATTTAGATCATCACGGAGGTTCCAAAGAAGCTTTGGTGGGTTTCTGGGAGATCTCGGGATGTTTCGGGACAAGTCATGGGAAATTTGAGCACTCTAGCATGCCCTGACATGCTCTGCAATCATTACAGTCAAGGGTCAGGCCCCACGATATGCTGTCTTACCCATCAGGGTGCCCAAATGCATTATGCTAACCCATGCTTCAAAATTGGGGCGCACTAGTGTGTTGTGCCATGTGACTTGAAACTCAGGCACTGCAACTTATCGTGGCTCCTGCCAAAGCCCAGTTTAAGTCTTAAGCGGTTCCTTAAGTATTTTTAGTGTTATTTTAGGTCATTTGTGGTCCATATGAAGCCTTGGTATATAAGGAAACATATGGGGATGTTTCCTAATGTATGATCAACTCTAATTTGGCATTGCAACTACTGTTGGTCTCATTCAACCTTGAGTGAGAGCTTGAATTTTCTAGAGAAGAAGAAGTTCATCGGGACGCTTTGTAAGTGGTAGATCCCTCTTATTATTATGAAAAGGTTGGAGGTTCTTGATAGAGCTGCGTTGGGTTTGATTTGTCTTTAATTTTCTTCTTCTATTGCATTTAAGATTGTAATTGAGAAAACAACTGTAGATCTCATGGCTGCTCTAACAAGGATGTATAACAATCCTTTGGCTTCCAACAAGGTGTTTCTAATAAAATGATAGTTTAGTATAAAGATTATGGATGGCTGCTTAGTGTCAAAACATTTGAATAGGTCAACACTATGACAAGTCAGTTGAATTCAGTGGGCATCAAGTTTGAAGATGAAGTTTGAGCTCTGTTGTTTCCCTCTTCACTTCTAAATAATTGGTATGGGTTGGTGACATCCATTAGCAACTCATAAACAAATGTGTTGTTGTATTTCATGACATTATTGGGCTGGTCTTAATGAAGAGGTGCAAAAAATATCTCATGGGGAGGCATCTAATTTAGCAATGAATGCAAAGAGTCAAGAAAGAATTATAAGCCAGAGACACAAAAGAAACTGGTCTAATTCATGGTGAGGAAAGTCAAGTCTCAAAAACATAAAGCATGATTGCAGGAATTGTGAAAATGCAGGGCACTTAAAGAAAGACTATCATAATTTGAAAAAGTCAAGAGGAGGGAACAAGGATATGAGTGCCATTTTAAATGTTTCAGCAGGAGAGGATCAGGATGCATAGATCCAATAACTTTTTAGTGAGGAGTCCTTGGTGGTGGACTTGGGTGCATCATTTAAAATGCAGGAAAGGAAACAAAAGAAAATAAGCCTTTGCATGGTTGTTACAAGAAAACAAAAGAGTAAAGGAAGGGTACAATACTATGGAATTGATGTCGTATTTACCTGGATCTCTCCTACTTAGATCACTTAGGCTCCTTGCTCTCTATTCTTCTCCTATTCTTTAGGTTGCAGCTCTTTTCTGCCTTAGGTAGGGGACTCACCTCTCATTGCTTTTCATAGCACTCAGAGTTAGAAACTCTTCCACTTAAAATTTGGGTTTGTTTTTCCTCTCCAAACCATGCTTTTATAATCCTTTAAACAGGCACTCAGCATTTACATAGCTAACTATTCTTCTTTTTAAAAGTTGAAATTGCATTTAAGTTTTTTCTCTTATTCTATTTGTAATGAGGAGTTTTTAATGCAAGCATTTGATTTTTGTAATGGGGAATAGAAAAGAATAAAGTCCAATTACTTTCCCAATGCTCACTAGGAGGTGAGTCTAATAGTAAAAAAGTGACGGGCACTACGGCACGCTGTAGCGCCAAGCCTTTTATCAATCAAATGCTACAATGCATGGTAGCACCTAGCTTTCTATTTGTCAGGCGCTATGGTGCGCTAGAGCGCCTTTTTTTTTGTGTAATCAGCATTATGGTGTGGTATAGCACCAAGCCTTCTGCTTTACTAGAGCTACGGTGTGCTATAGCACCAAGTTATTTATCTGACTAGCGTTGTGGTATGCTCTAGTCCCAAGTTCTCAGTCTGAATAGAGTTCCGGCGCGTTATAGCACCAAGTACTCTGTCTGAATGGCACTGCGATGCACTATAGCACCGAGCTCTTTATCATAAATGGAGATGTCTCTTTCAATGAAAGTGAGATGTACAAGGATTGATACGGAGTTAGGACTAATTTGAACGTTGCTTCAGATAGTGAGCCCTAGCACATGAAAGTTTATTATAACATTGAGCCAAAGGATTAGGTACATGAAGATGCTCAAGAGGGTGTTAGACATATTGAACCATACATACCTATGTTGTGGAGATCCACAAGAGTCACTAGACCACACCTTTTTCATTTTATCTGCTACTAATGGATGGTGGTGAACATGAAATCCTTGAAATGGTGCTTCAAGTGGATCATTTTTCAAGTGGGATGGTTCCATGAATGATGAAATGACATCACTCATGTCAAATGGGACTTGGAAGTTGGCAGCATTACTAGCTGCAAAGAAGGTCATTCATAATAAGTGGGTTTACCAACTAAAGAAAGAACTAAATGGGAGAAAATGTTACAAGGTGAGGCATGTAGTAAAGGGCTTTCAATAGTAGCATGGAGTTGACTATAGTGAGATCTTGGCGCACCAATTTTTGAAGATGACTACCATCAGGATAGTGCTAAATATTGTTGCAATTGAAGATTTGCACTTAGATCAAATTGATATAAAGACTGCATTTCTTCAAAGTGAGCCAGAAGAGGAATAATATATACAATAACCATAGGGGTAGAAGTCTCAAGAAAAAGGTAAAGGAGAGCATGTGTGCGAGCTCAATAAGAGCCTCTTTGACTTAAAATTGGCACCTAGGTAATGCTATAGTAGATTCAACAGGTTGATGTTAAAAACTGGGTACAGGAAGTCTCAGGTGACAAAGAAAGAGGTACATGAACTATAAAGTTGTCTCAGTAGAAATATCATGAAATGGTGTTGAACACGTTCAACATGAGTTAGGCAAAACTAGTGGGCACTCCCCTAGCTAAAACATGAACGTTGTCCCATTACATGTTCAAGATGTTCAAACTTAAGAGGAGAAGGAACATATGAAGAAAGTTTATTATGCTTTAGTGGTTTGGAGCTTGATGTACACAATGATTTGCATGAGACTGGATATTGCACATGTTGTGGGACTGGTCGTTAGATTCATGGGAAATTTAGGGAAGCAATATAGGGAAGTAGTCAAGTGAATTTTGATGTATTTGAAGGGAGCAATTGTCAAAGCACATTGCTTTGGTAGGTCTGATGTTACTCTATAATGATTTGTAGCTTAGGACCTTGCAAGAGATGTTAATTGCCAAAGGAGCACTACCACATTTGTGTTCATATTAAGAAGTGCAGCAGTGAGTTGGATCTTAAGGATACAAAACACGGTTGCTCTATCCACCCCGGAGGTAGAGTATGACAGGCAAGGAGATTATTTAGTTAAAGAACTTTATGGAATAATTGGGCAAGGAGAAAAAGTATGTGAAGATCTACAATAATAATATAAGCATGATTCACATCACAAAGAATGTTGCATTTCTTTTCAGGATGAAGCATATATAATTTTTGTACCATTTCATCAGGACGCTGTAGGAATAAAGTCAGCTAGCATTGGAGAATACTCAACCTTAAAGAATCCCATTGAAATGTTTAAGAAAGCTCTAACAATGTATAGAGTGAATCTATGTGCTACTTTAGGTTGCCTCGATACATGATGAGAAGGCAGGGGTGAGCCACACCATGTTCTTGATAAGGATGAAACAAGATAATGAAGATACAAGATTGAATAAGGAATGATCCCATTAAGTATTCAAGTGGTAGATTGTTGGAAAATGGAGACTATTTAGATCATTATAGAGGTGCCAATAAGGCTTTAGTGGGTTTCTGGATGGTCCTAAGATGTTCTGAGACAAATCGGAGCAAATTTAGGCGCTCTAGCGCACCTTGATGCCCTATGCGGTCAATGCAGTCAAGGCCCATGCACCATGGCACACCGTGACACCTAGTGGTAGGCTGCAAAGTCTGGACATGCAGCTTGGCATGATGTGGCACTCTATGGTTTGATATTGGAGTGCCCTGGTGTACTGTGCACCCATTGACTCGAAACTGGGTGCCTCGGCAAGATGAAGCCCAACAAAGGATTTTGGTGATGTCTTAAGTATTTTTATGGGAATTTTGGGTCATTTATATTCCATGTGAAGCCAAGGTATATATGGAAACATATGGGGATGTTTCCTAATGTGCTATCAACCCTACGTTATCTTTGCGACTGTTGTTGGTCTCCTTTCAACTAGAGTGAGAGCTGGAGTTTTCTTTAGGAGAAAAAGTTATTGAAAGGCTTTGTAGGTGGTAGATTATTCAATCTTGTAAAGTTGAAGCTCTTTGTAATTCTGTAATTTTCTTATTCATAGTGGATTTTTCTATGTGGTGTGGTTTCGTGGTTTTTTACCAATATTGGGTTTTCCACGTAAAAAGTGTTTGTGTTTGGATGCTTATGCGATTTATTATGTGATTCATGTACTATGGTTTTTATCTCTTATGCTTAGATAATTTTATTTGATACTTGGTAACCACCAACGGTATCCTGTTTGGTATCATTTTAGTGTGTACTATCATCAACATCAATCATCTAGCTGCATTTATTAATCTAACACATGCCCAAATAACCCCAAGAAGCTCAAAATCCTCACTAGATGCAATTGTGATACATGTCTGCATCAATATTATTAAAAAAGCTAGCCTCAAAAAAGCACACAACATATATTAAAGAAAGTGTGCTATATCCATGGTAAATAAGTCTCCACATATTTAATCCTCATAAATCCCAAGTTTCATGGAAACCAAACATTGTTGTGTAATTAAGACTATGGTATGGTTACTGATGGACGAAAATACACGTCTGCGTTTGCACGCAAGTGTACGTGATCTAAAGTAATAAGTGGAAAGTTTAGTTTCTGGGATTTATCAAATCTCAGGGAATGGTTGTTTTGATACCAAGTTGTATTGTCTTTTTTCACTAATATCTAGATTACAAATTTTGGCTATATCAGACCCTCACACTTAAATTATTGCTCATCCTCGAGAAAGCTCAATTAATGTGATTTTCTGAATTATCTTTGTCTAAGGATTCAATGCATTAAGCTAAGGTGTCATGAATTTAATTGTCAAGCATACTCTAGTCAAGATTACTTCAAGTCTCCAAGTTTTTACTACCCCTTGAATCAAGTTCATGTTTCTACACTTCCTTTATTTTCAATTTAAAATATTGTGCTTAATATTTTGATATGGGGAGCTAATCCTGAATTTCTCACCTTAATTATGCAATTGGTGAGTCTTTTGAGTGCTGTGCCATATGTGGCCCTTCTTATGATTCACAAGAACAATTTAACATTTTAGGAGAGATATTTTTCTTCATCCTAAATGTTCACTTGTTTAGCTTGGGAGAGATATTTTTCATCATCCCTTTGTATATTGTTTTTTTTTCTTTTTTATTTTTAAATTCTTCTTAAAGGGAGAGATATTTTTCTTCATCCCTTATTGTAGTCCTTGTGATCATGAAATCTTACAAGAGCCTAGCACTTCAAATTAATACTCACCTCTTGCCATCTTGGTTTTAGTTTTAGATTTCCCCCCCCACACTTTAACTTAAGCTCAATTCATCTTATGCCCTGGAAACCAAGCTTAGTGGACTTATGAACTCAATAAGGGGTGTGTCACTTGAATTCATTTTCATTTTTATCTCTTACATGCTTGCATCTTAATTCTATACTATAATTTTTTTGACATTGAATCCAAAACTTGATCACATTCAGAAAATTCTCTTTCAAGTTCAATTTTAGCAAAAATGTAGGGTGTGCGTAATATGGAATTTATTGATTGATTGAAATCAAAACTACAACAAAAAACAAAAAATTAAAACACAAAAATAGGAAACAACACAACCTTAATAATCCTCATTCTTCATCTTCCTCTCCCTCGTAGCGATATGAATAATCTGTTGGCCAATCATCTTCCGAAAATGGAGCTCCTGCAGGAGGGCGTGGAAAGCTTGACCTATCCGATCCTCCATGCAAGCTCCACTCTTGCAACATTGTTCTAAGAGCTTCATGGAATTTCATTTGGAATTCATGCTGCCGGGCCACTTCTCCCTTGGTGAAGCGCATGTCCCATGCTAAGGAGACGCCCAGATCCCACTGATACGCATACATACATGTCAGCATCGTATCAGTTGATGTTTGGCCAGCTGATGTGGAAGCCTTGCCTTCTTCTCCCCTCCTCTTTTTAGCTCGCGCCCTGTCTTCGGTGCGAGTTCTCAAGTTTGTCAATTCAAGAGGGACGCAAGGTGGTACCGCCACATCAGCAGGAGGAGTTTAACCCCTTGGGCTTCACGAATACTAGAAATTAATGACCCAAAAGCAATAGCATCACATGCCCAGTCAAGGCATTCTAGAGCTGCTCCTTTATAACACTGGAGATGAGGATATCTCCTTCCCTTTGTAGTGCACAAAGGAGCAGCACCTGTGACCGAGTTACCTTGCTAAGAAGCCCAGATGGCATCACAAAATCGGAGACGAACACATGCCAATCATTGCTCGAATCTGTGAGGAGTGATCGAGGAATCTTGGCAAGGTTCCCTCTCCAACCAGAATCGGAGCGGGTAATCTCTCTTGCTATTTCTGCTGGGTCATATTGTGATCTCAGCATGTAAAAATATATACAACTCTCCACCTCACTCAATATATACAAACCTTTTATGGCCTTGAGCCAAAACTCCATGGCCTTTCCCCTCACAAAGATTTTGTCCCCCGCCGCAGTGATTGCATTGGCATACACTTCCTGCACAATCGAGAAGTATGTGAAGTTTGCGGAACTCACAAAATGGGTCCATTGTCAGTTCAGAATTTTGTTCAAGTTTACGGGGTAAGGGAGCTCGAATCCACGCTCGGGAATCAACTTCCTTTTGATAACTACTTGATTGAAGCGTTGTTCTACTTCAATCGAAGAAAACCATTTTTTGTTGAACATTCCACAAGCTGTGGAAGTAGAAGCTTCCTTGCTAGCAACAGTTTTCTTTCCTGACAACATAATTCTCTAGTTGATACTATGGGTAGATTGAGAGAATCTGATTTTAAGGACTATTGAAAGGTTTTGAAGCTAAAGAATTTAGGTTTCCAATGGAGTGCACCTTCAGCCCACCCCTCTAGGCCCTTTTATAGAGGGTTGAAAGAAAAATCTGGAAGGTTAGTTAAGCACACTTATCGCACACTAAGACTTGGTCAAAGATGGATTCAATGCATGCCATAAGTTGCCTTGTTTTTTGCTCAAAGAAGATGAAAATGTTCTGTTTTTCCCAGCACATTTGGCGATTTAGGAGTTCCAAGGCGTGTTGTAGTGTCCTTGACTGCCTTGGGAATCCAAGGCAATCAATTCTGCTTCAGCTGGGCTTTTTTCGCTGTAGCGCATTGTGGTGCGCTGTAGCGCGCTATGGTGCTTTTGGAACATTCGTGCTAAGCTAGTCCGCTGTAGCGCGATGTGGGAACGAAATCCGCCGCAACGCACTGTAGCAACAAAATCCACTACGGCGCGCTTTGGCGGTTTTGAAGTAGAAAATTTTAAAAAATTTAAGGTCAACTTCCAGGAAAAATAATTTTTGTTTGGGATTAAATATATTCTACTCCTAAAATAAAATTAAGGTAAAAATAGAAAACTAAGTTGGGTTGCCTCCCAACAAGCGCTTTATTTAATGTCGTTAGCCCGACCCGTTCAAGGTCAACTTTGATTTTCTTCCCTCGGAGGTTTTCTCGCCCAAATTTTTAAAGGAGATGAGTGAGCACCAACCGAGGTTGGGCTCAACCTAATTTGTTCGCTACTGAACTCGTTTTCTACCTCACCTTCCTTGTTCACCATGGGGGTTCCTTTTTTCTTCTTTTTCCCCCTCCTAGTTTTTCTCTTTTTCTTTTCCCCCATTATGTCATTTCCTCCAAATAGGATATCTTGGTGATCTACAGAATCTACATCACTTTCTAGCTCATTCTCTCCTTCCGACTCCTTATTTACTTTCTTCCATTTTTCCTTTATACTTCTATCCTTAAATAATGAAGGCATTAGATCAATCACTTCCTCTAGATCCTTAACCCTGACTGTCGTAAGTCCCTTTTTAATATCTATGATAGCCCTGGAGCTAGTTAAGAATGGCCTCCCAAATATTACAGTGGAGTTTTTTCTCTAGATGTCCCACTCGCAAACTACAAAATCTGTGGGGATCACAAAACTTTCTATTCTGACCGGGACATCCTTGACAATTCTCAAAGGGGTTTGCAATGCAAGATTAGTGATTTTCAGAATTTATGGTGTCTCTACCGTCCCCCTTATTTCTAGTTTGGTGTAGATCTGCCATGGCATAACATTCATCGAGGCCCCTAGATCACATAAGGGATCTAAAAGGACTTCGCCTTCGATTACATGGAATATTCAATCTACCTAGGTCACCTTTTTTTGTTGCTACAATCTCCCTTCTATCATTCAGCTTAGGAACCCTTATTGGCACCTTCTTTTCCTCATTATTATGATTCATGCACTTTATCTTTTTAGTGTCTACATTTATAACGCTCACCATTTCTCTAGGATTTAATTCAGTTGAGCTAGGGAGTAAATCTTGCTGTCTAGCAGATAGCTATTTAGAAATTTGTCCTAATTAAACTTCAATGTTTCTTAATGATACCTCAATTCCTTGAATGGAGTTTTCATGGTGATTCATTGTCAATTCAGTCCTTGTCATAAACTGCATCATCTCATTTTTAAATGCTAAAATTATTCTTCTAAACTGCCATCTTGTTTATTATTCTGATTCTGTTTATACAAATTATTTCCATTGTGCATTGGTTGGTTTTGTTTGGTAGGGGGCAAATGGATTATTTAAATTACAGTATTCAGTATTATGGCTTCCCCTGCATAACTCGCAACTAGTATCATGAACAATATTAACAATCATTATCTCAATTATATTAGTTAGGATTTCTACTTCCCTTTGCAAGGAGGCCAATTGGTTAGATTCATTTAGATTGTTCTCCTCCTTTTTGATAGAGTTTAGTCATTAAGTCGGCCACTGGTATTCATTGTTAGCCATTTCCTTGAGGAGATCAAAGGCCTCCTCGAGGGTTTTACTGCTTAGTGATCCCCCTGCGGCTGCATCTATGAGGGTCCTTGAGGGTGCATTTAATCCATTATAAAAAGTCTAAACTTGCATCCACAAAGGAAACCCATGATGCGGGCAACGCCTTAAGAAGTCGTTAAAATGTTCCCAACCATCATACAAGTTCTCACCATGCTGCTGTGAGAAGTTTGAAATTTCATTTCTCAGCCTAGAGGTCTTGGCAAGTAGAAAATACTTGGCTAGGAATTTCCTTGCCAAGTCATCCCACATCCTTATAGACTCACCGAGTAGAGAACTGAGCCAAACTCTTGCTCGATCCCTTAGCTAGAATGGAAATAATCTCAATCTTAAGGCATCATCGGATACCCCATTGAATCGGAATGTGTCACATATTTCTTGAAAAGTTGAAATATGTGCATTCGGGTCATCCGATGCCATCCCACTAAATTGATTATTTTGGATCATGTTCAAAGTGGATGGTATTATCTCAAAATTATTTGCTTGTATAAGAGGTCTAACAATAGCATTTTGAATTCCTTCTATCGTGGGAAGTGCATATTCTCTAAGCAATCTTCTCCTAGCATTTACCATAGGTTCAACTGGGTTCATATCTAAGTCTTCCATTTGCATGTTTTGTTGGTTTAAAATGATTTGCTCTCTCCTAGCTCTCAAATAAGTTCTATCTATTTCTGGATTGTAAAATAATTCCATAAGGTTTCTCCTACTCATGCAATTATGGTGTCTCTAGCTAGAATGAGTTTCAGCAATCAATATTCAGCAATAAATATTCACCACAAATGACAGCAGAATTATTAATAAGATAATATGCAATAAAATTCAGCACAAGTTCTTCTTAGAAAGTTTTTTTAATTTTTCTCAAGCAAGCAAATAAAGAAATTAATTACAGCTATGTAAAAATATGCAAATGTTAGTTAGTTCTAAATCACTAGTTACTAGAGAATTATACTTGATACAAAATGAACTCCATTCCCCGGCAATGCCGCCAAAAACTTGACAGACAAAAATACACGTCTGTGTTTGCACGCAAGTGTACGTGGTCAGAAGTAATAAGTGGAAAGTTTAGTTTCTAAGATTTATCAAACCTCAGGGAATGGTTGTTTTGATACCAAGTTGTATTTTCTTTCACTAATGTCTAGATAACAAATTTGGTTGATTTTTGTTGGTTCCTAATTAGCAATACACAAGATGTTGAGTAATGATATGAATTGATTAAAAAGGAGAGAATTGAGACTTTGTTGTAATATATGCAAGGGTTCGTTATATGACTTCATTATTTGAATGTATGCATTTAATTTAATTGCTTAATCAAATTAAGTGAACACCATTGGAATTGATGTATCCTTCAATTAAATTGGGTTCAAGTTTAGTGCACAAAGAGAACGCCTTTTGGGTTCCTTTTAAGCATATAAACTCTTATGAGATCTAGTTTTATTGATTTGATTTTGCTTCCTACGTCTAGGTGACCAAAAACATCTCTTAATTAAAATGATCTCATAAGCAAGATTCCATTTACTGTGCATCATGAGCTTCACACGTAGTTTAGCTAGATGGGAGGATGCATTGGGTCAATGGATTATGTCACAACGTCCATTGAAGTTTCCAATATCCTCTCATCCCTTCTACCTTGCTGAGCAACAGAGCAAGGTTAATGGAGAGCTTGGTTCTCAAGCGTCAATCTTTTAGGAGGCTACTAAGGGAGGGTGCAAGTGAGCTTGAGAATTCTGTCACGTAATTCTCATCTCTACTCACACTACCTTCCTTGATCTTACCCAATTGATGAGCATTGGAGCACAAGCTCTTTTAATTAAAATAAGTAAGAATTCAATTCCTCCAAGCATTCATTCAATATTAAAATTAACAATACAACAAACATTTTTTTTCATTACAATTAAACAATATCATCATACACCAATATTTCCATTACATAATTCTATAAATACATCTCAACTCTCTCCAAGGGGTTTTTAGCCTTCCGTTACTAAGCAAGAAAGAACATACAAGCAAAGAAAAGTGAACATCGCCATCAGTTCATGGCAATAAATTAATCAAGGGAGTTTGGGAGAAATACAAGGAATCACCTGGAGATTTTCTGGGGTTCTCTTTACTATTCCTGCATTATCCTCGTGAAGCTTCACCCTTTGTTCTTTGCTGTCTTTTCTTCCTTCCTATTCTTGGTCCTCTTTTCCCCTTGGAGAGTTCTCCTTCTTTTTCTCCTGTAGCCTTTCTCTTGGTCTTTTGAGTAAGGTTAGAACCCTTTCAAGGTCTGAGATTAGCCCTTAAATAGGGATACACTCAGCCTCGAGCCTTTAATGTGTGACTTTTCCTCTCCCTTGACTTAATTCCCATATTTTTTAATGTTTTCATCTATTTAAACTTATTAGGATTCAGCAGGGAATTAATTTCTCAATTTTCAAGAGGCTGGGGGAGGCCAAAGGTCACATTTTTGTGGTCTTCCCCATGCTTCGTAATGGCTATCTCTGAAAATTCTGGGCCGTCCACTGCGGCATGCTGTGGCGCGCTGTGGTAGTAGTAATTCATATAATATTCCGATGTGGTGCGCTGTGGCAACCGCATTCAAATCCTGTTCAGCGATGGTGCGCTATAGCAGCAATGCTCCAAACGCATTTCCTGCATATAAGTTAGTCCTTTTTCATTCGAACGTTGTAGCGTACATTGTGGCGCGCTGTGACGCACTACAGCGGACAAGTTTCAGGATCACTGCTCAATTAGTTTAACTATATTTTTATAAAATAAAAATTTACCCGCTGTGGCGCGCTACGGTGCGCTATAGCGGATAAAGTTTGCCGAATCACTGTTCAATTAGTTCAACTATAGTATGATAAAATAAAAATTCACCCGCTGTGGTGCGCTGCGGCACACGACATGGGATAAGTTTTGCAGGATGACTGTTCAATTAGATCAAATATAGTTTGGTAAAATAAAAATTCACCCACTGTAGCGCCTGCGGTGGAGAAAGTTGCGTGACACTGTTCAATTACTTGTTTATAAGGTTTAAATAAATCAAAGAGAAATAACACGGTAGCACGCTACGACGCGCCGTGGTGCGCAGCGACGTCCAAACTTGCATATTACTATTTAATTACTCGTTTATATTAATTTATCCTTATCGATATGACGTTGTAGCGCACTATGGCGGGCTGTGGCGCGCTACAGCGGTCTTGCTCCAGGTTTGCAATTCTGCTTCCATGTAAGGCATTTTTAAGTGAATGCCATGGTGCGTTGTAGCACGCTGTGGCGCGCTATGACAATTTTTATCCAAATTTTGGTAAATCAGCCCATACAGTCTGTTTTATTCATTTTCCTAAAAAGACATCAATTTCTACTCAAAGTATAGGGAAATATATGGTGATATGAATGTTTAATCACTATATTTTTGCTACAAATTCCAGCTATATCAATTACCCAAATAATATTGAATGGGCGTGGATGTAGTTTAGCCTAAATTCTTACTATAATCAAGATATGTGTGTAGACTACATTCATAGCACTGCCACCATCAATTATCATCTTACATGCAATTCCATTGCCTGTTGATGCACTGAAATAGTATTTCATTAGCAGTCTTCCTCTCCTAATGATGTACTAAGGCAGGCATCTAATTACTTTTAGATATATCTCACATCCTTCATCAACTACTTCAACATTGTGTTCACCATGAATAAATTCTAACTCATCCTCTTTAACTTTTACTTCTTCAATAATTAGACTGGATAAGATTGCTTTACATTGATTATTAAGTTTCCTCTTCAACATAACCAAATAATTGGGTAGCAAGTGTTTTTTTTGTTGTACTAGTAAATGGGTTAGCTTTTGAATAAATATAAAGGTGCTAATCAAGGGTTTATTTCTAGAGGATGATGCCCTTAATTCAGACTCAATGATAAGGGCATCATGTAATGCATCCTATACAGATTGGGGATGATTTATTACAAGCCAGTGTTAGATGAATACCTTAAAGCTCATCACAAATTTTTTTACCAATTATTACTAAGAAAATCTTTGAAATTAGTCATTTTAACTAAATCTCTAAACATGTTCAAATACTTAGAAACTAATAAGGTTAATTTCATATGTATAAGAAATATCATGTGAAATTGCTTGTGATGAAAATTCTGGTATTCTTGTCCATAAAAATCTCACTGATATTAACCTAATATATTCTCCTACGAACACTTCTCATTTCTCTCTAGACATAATTATTCTAAAATATTCTAGCATGACTAATCAACTTCATCCTAGTAAATGTGTCCTGATGGAAATCATTTAGTACATGCCAATATGAATTCCATAATTTAGGTCATCCAATCTATAAATTGATTAGGGTCATAAGGGCCATCACAAGTAGCAAGCGTATATTTTAGTCATTCACAAAATAACTTTATCATGATGAACTATCTCTTAAATAACAAGTCTAAATGATGGCTCAATCATAAGAATACCATGAATTTCATCTCCACTCTGTTGATCAAGCTCTTTAACACACATATCATTACTGTCAAATTCAAAATAATGTCTCTTAGGGACTCTACCTCTCTTATAGTATGGATCGCTTATCACCTCTATGTTGAGTCATCCCTAGTTATAGATTGACGTGTAGGGTACCCAGGTGGTGATGGAGGGTGTTGATCATTTCTTACATTTAGTGCTTCTAGTACTTATTTTAAAATGGGCTTCTATCATAACTATAGAAGATACTAATCCCAACTTACAAATTTAAAGTTTTTTCATTAGGTCCTCAGTTGTTAGCCATGCAGACCTTGAAATGCAAAAGTTTCCAAGTGAAATGCATTAACTACTATAACCAAAGAAACATATAAATAAATAAAATATAACCAAACTAGAATAAAATGCATGTAAAATAAGTCAAAACAATAAATTGGGCAAAAAATATCTCAATTACATCAAGGTGGGCTATTTAAGTGGTTTGCCAAAATTCAAGTAGAGGTTGGCAATAAAAGGTTGACTAATTCAAGGTGGATTATAAAATTTGTATACAACTTATCACAAATATAAACAAGGTATAAACAATCAATATTGTTGCAAAATTTTGAGACTACCAACTCAAAATATTGCAAGAAAAAAAAAGGTGTACCTTTTGTGAAGGTGAATAGATCCCCTTCATGTGTCTTTTATTATCGGGTTCCCCTCTCTTTGTTGGAGAGTAATAATTACTTAAACTGATACTGATATAAAATGTTTTGCAAATCAAAATTAGGATGGTGAAGAACATGGCACAATAGTTGGCACAAAAAACATGGATTGCTCACAAACATGCAAGTGCATAGGCGAGCACTAGCACGCACACATGAGTGTGTGCACTGGCTACATTCATAGGGGAACATGTCTGTGGGGTTGCAAACACATGGGCGGGATGGGCGGGCTAGTGACTTGCAAGGCTCTTTGCGTAGTGGGATGGGATGGGTTGGTAGGTCGAAAAAGCTAACTAACCATGAAGTTAGCTGGGTCAAACTCGATCAATGGGCCAATGGTTCATGTAAATGGGTGTTGAGTAGCAAGTCACATTAGTTTAGTAGGTTGATGATTTATGGACTATTGGTTTGCGGGTTGACGATTAGTGCTTTATTGGAGGCAAGTAGTGCAGCAATGACAAGTTGGGTGTGTTTGAAAAGAACCTCTATGGGTTCATAATGCAAAAATAGGATCAAAATAATTTAGAATATTATGAAATAATATTTAAAAATTTAGCACATTATTTTCTAAAGCCCTATTCAAGAAACCAAGCTTTAATACTAAACATGATGGGATTTAATATAGAATGATTGAAAAATTAATAAAAATGAATAAGAATCTTTTAGTGAATCAAACATAATTGGAATAGCCTAAAATTTTAGAGGTCTGATGGCCTTGATGTTATGAAGCTAAAACCATAAAATTTTGTGATTCTTATAGTGTTTTATTTGGTGAAGAAACAAGTGAACGAAACTATGTCATGAGGCACATTTTGGATTTGGCTTTGCAAAAAGTGTGGAAGAATGGAGGGGAATTCCAAGAAAATTGATGCAGAATGACAGATATCAATAAGAAAACAAATTATAAAAATAATACAGCAAAGTCTAGAAAATTTCAAGATTATGCGCTCTTTGGAATCTTGAAAGCAATGCACCTTGAAGACGTTTGATCATTCACATTGAAGTGAATTTTATTTGGTTATCCACACTTAACAAGTTCTCAATCCTCATTTCTAAATTTCCATTTAGATATTAAATAATTATGGTTTATATGAGGTATATATAGTCATCAAACAATCCAAACTTAGTCGCACTAATAATGGCCTACTTCCTCTGGTCACCTTTTACATTATTGGCAAGAGTACAATTAATTTCTTATTTTTCTTATGAACACTGACATCTATTGACTACACTTGCTAAATAAATATCAACTTTAACATAAAATAAAAATACATAAGGAGGATGGGTCTACAAAGACAACATAATAAAACCCATTGTGACCCAGTAACCTCCTCAAGCTCCTCAAGTATGCTCATGTAATCAGAGGCTCTTATGTAGGCCTCCATGTTGCATTTAAAGTTTTTTTTGTTCTTCAACCTTTGTCCATTCTTTCTTATTCATATTAAGGAAAACAAAATGGCACCTATGTCAATTTTCATAAGACCATTTTGATTTTTCCAAATTTAATGTTCCCTTAGATCTTAGGATTCATGAGTATAAAATTAAGACTAAGGAATTTATTGAAGAGACTAAAATTTCGATGCAAACAAAAAGATCAATTATAAATAATCTTAAACCTCTTGCACCATAATAAATACCATTTTCCACCGGTTTCCCAAAATCATAATATACATTGAAAAGATGATGGCTCTTTACTAAGCATAATTGATTACAAACGAAATGTTCCAACACCACTACAGCATCAAAAAAGACAATTAAATCTTAAGAATGGTGCAAGGAGCGCCATCTTCCAATAGTCACCATTAACCTTAATTATCATCGATTAGATTTAATATTGAAGCTCCTACTTTTGTTGGCATGCATAATCCAAAGATTTGCCTAGATCGAATATTTCCTTGATTTATATAAGATTGATG
This sequence comes from Gastrodia elata, assembly GCA_016760335.1. NCBI lineage: Eukaryota > Viridiplantae > Streptophyta > Magnoliopsida > Asparagales > Orchidaceae > Gastrodia > Gastrodia elata. The sequence goes on from CM028681.1 coordinate 36,263,265, forward strand.
AATATAGAAGTGCTTCAATTTCTATATTGATATTGACAAATCATTCCAAAATATACTGATAAACACTTTAGCAAAAGAGCAAATGTTAGGAAATATCAATCTTACTTACGTAGACACGGAAGAAATGCTTAGATCTAAATATTTCTTAACTTCATGACAAAAAGTTACATGGTCAATTTTTGAGTCTATGGTAAGGCTGCAATCTTATAAAAAAAGGATCTAGCTTCTAGGACAACTTATGTTGACAATGATTGGCAGCTTGATAATAACATTTTTATTGGGCAAAGGCTAAATATTAGAAATGAGGTTAATATGTTTAAGCCTTAAATACTTGAAGAACCCTTTTATTATGCCTTACTTACTGAAAAACAAAAGAAGTATGCTTCTGTATTAAGACCTAAACTTCAAGTAATTTCTATTTCAAGTTATAAATCTACTGCTAAGCCGATTCCCACAACTGCTCTAACTGCCCAACCAAAGCTATTATTGATGGGAGCTCCCATTCATGAAGATATAATTTGTTTGAATTGTCACGTACAAAACAAGTGCAAGGAACAAATCTCATTCTTAGACAAAGCTCATGACCAAATGGATGAAGACTTAGAAGAAGTTTATAATGATACACCACTATAAAATGAAGGGTTTATTGATCCAGAAATTAAAATGATGAAATTTTCCTTAAAATAGAGACATATGAAGATGAAGATTTAGGAAAATTAATGTTTTTAGTATGCATGTGGTTTGTGATAAGTGAAGATGTTGGTTTGTTGTTCGAGGAAGTCCAACGAATGTTATTTCCAATTATGCCATCCCATGAGACAATTTAATGATTTAACATCATGCTAAACTATTTTATGTTACATAAGTCAACCATACATCTCTTCCCATCACAAGGTCATATCATGTTACTATCATGATTGGTGATTATAAGGACATATTATAGTGTGATATACTTCATACGAATATTATTCATATACTACTTGGGCAACCATGTCTATATGATTTGAATGTAATTCAATATGGAAAAGAGAGAACAATTTTTTCAAACATAATAATAAAACTATCAAATTTACTCCATTTAAACTTATAAAAAGTACAATAAATAGCACCTCACAAGCCAATTTCTATTAATAAACTTAAATCTACAAATAAATAAGAACCAAGCTTCAATTTATTATTAAAGGTATTCGATGGCCAAGGATAGCTCTACATTTTCTTACTCATCATCTTAAGCTATTGCAACCAATTTATTATAAATAGGAACTACTACATTGATAATTGTCTTGGATACATCGAACATTTAATTTTAAATATAAAGAACACAAGTAGATTCTAGTGAGATCCCTAAACATACAAAATTCTTATACCTACTCTCTGATTACAGTGACATTGTAGATGAAAAACTATTTATTGAACTACCACTGCTAAGACCCATTCATCATGCTACTGAGTAAATTATAGGGAAACATTCCTCACTATAAAATAAACCACAATATAAATGCATATACTATAAGAAAATTCTAAGGTTTGCTTTAGAAAGGATTCATATAAGATAGGCTTAGTATATGTGCTTATTTATTAACTCCTAAGAAAGATGGAACATGAAAAATAGTTATTGATAGATGATCCATAAATAAATTAGTATCAAATATCAATTTCCCATTCCTTAAGTTGATGACATGCTTGAATTGATCTTAGGGAAAAATTTATTCTCAAAGATTGATTTGAAAATTGGATATCATCATATTAGAGTTAGATATAAATACTAATGGAAGTAAATATTTAAAACTATTGACAGACTTTATGGATAAATGGTCATGCCATTTGGACTCTCAAATGCACTAGTATACCAATGAGACTATCAAACAATATTCTTAAGCCATATATAAGTAAGTTTTAGTGGTGTCCTTTTATGATATATTAGTAAATTAAACTAACTTATATATATCAAATAAAATTTATAATATCCTTAGGGCAAAAATGTTGTATCATAATCTCAAGAAACTTCTCTTTTCTGTAACTTTAACTTAAGAAATCAAATCTAACTAATCATAGTTAGTGCAATCATGTAGTGGGAAACTCCTAAATATTTCACTAATATTAAGAGTTTTCATAGTCTACTAAGATTTTATGGATGTTTTATCAAGGGCTTTAATACAGTTGTAGCACCAATCATCAACATACTCAAATTGGGTAATATTTGTTGAACTTAAGTTGTGCAAATTTCCATGAAACAAATAATGATTTTGATGACATCTACTTTTTCCTTTTGATTTATGAGTTTTCTAAGATAGTTAAGATGAATTATGATGAATTTTGAGTAGGTATTAATGGATTCTTAAGTCAAGAAAATTATTTCATAGGTTTCTTTAGTATGACATCCAACATATGATAACAAATTTTATGCTATCATTGAATCTTTAAGGCATTAGAGATACTACTTATATAAGGAGTTCATTCTTGACTCTAAACATCATGCTTTTAATTGAAAAATACAAAACAAATATTTAATTATTGGCTTGCTAAATTGGTTTAGTTTTTCAATTATTGCTCATTTGTCCTCAAAGAAAAAATAAATAAGAAATAAAAATAAGCATGAAAATGAGTACTAAGTTTCTCCAAACTTTAACCATACTAATATTAAGCATTTAAAAATTTCTTAACTCTATATGCAACATACTTAGTTAATATGGATATACTTTCAGAGAAAAGCAACTTTGCATTCCAAGATATTTCCTTAGAGAGTTTTTATTTTTTGAACTGCACACATAAACAATTGGCAGTCATTTTTTGAAAGAAAATACTTTTTTTTGATGAAAAATTAATTTCTTAGTCCTTCACTTCAAACTTATATCTAAAAATCATTGGCTCAATGCTTAATGACAAGTTATGCATTTACACTAAATTCACTCGAATATTTTGATATTAGAATAAGCTACTTGTAATTCATTTCTAGTAGGTTTTGCTTCCATTTTAGTTTTTTAAGTGTTTTAGAGCATTTTAATGATTTCTGCCCTTTTACTCATCAAAAATAGAAGCAAAGTGCTCAGATGCTCGTAAGCACCTTAATAGGGCATCACATCAGCATTTTTAGAAGCCAACGCGCTCAGGCACACCCGAGCGCCTCTATAACTGAGACTTGCGCACTTTCGCATGCTCAAGTGATGTAGTCATAGAGAATTGTGCACTCAGATGCACCCATGCATAAGTATGACAGAAATGCATGCCACAAGTGTGCCCAAGAACCACCTTGACTTAAACACACTCACTAAGGTGTGCCCAACCTCCTCAGTGGCAGAGGCTTATGCACTAAGGCACGCGAGAGCACACTTTTGACAGAAATCTAGATGCTTGGACGTCCTAATGAGCCCTATAAGATTCAGAATACAAACCACATTTTGATAAAGAAAAGAAGGTGACCCTTGGCCTCCCTTTGGCAGTGCTGGAGGGTGCTTTTCCAAGCAATATTGAAGTAAATTTTAAAGAAATGGTGGGTATGATTCGTTCAATAACTTCAGCTTTCAAACTCCACAAACTGAACACCCCCCTATCCAAAGATACAGCTAGCATGTCTTGGGTAGAACCGCACCCAAAAAGAGTTTTGAATACTCATACCATAACAGTGAATCCGTCAAAAGCGGAATTTCACTTCCTAGTAGATAACTTTGCATGCTCCATAGAAAATTTCACTTCCTAAAACCTCTTTGCAATCTGGAGCCTTTATTATGATTAAGCCGTCCCATATTTATGTGAGAATGGGACTAAGAGAATACGAGAGACACTAATTATCGTTTAACTTATTCATCTTTAATGGTACCAATTGGGATAGCAGAGGATGTAGTTGTTAAGGTTGGATGTCTTAGAATTCTGTTGATTTTATAATATGTGAGATTGATGTGTCGGGTGATAAAATTTTGATCATTTTCGAGGTACCATTTTTAGCGACCACATGAGCATTAATTGATGTTTAAAAGGGGACTATACTTTTGAGAGTTAATGATAAAAGCAAGAAGATTGACTTATTGAGTGTGGTCATCTCTAAAAGCAAAAATAAAGCACTTGAGTTGAACCGTGAAGGAATAAGGGTTGAGGTCGAGAGAGAGCAATTGTGTTACAATTATATTGACAAAGTAAGCAATTATAGAGGAGTAAAAACTGTTATTGAAAACAAAATCTATCAAACTAGTGTTGAAGCTCACCCTCCATTACGAAAAAAGAAAACTCATAGAGGGAAGTAAGAAAGTAAAGTTCAATCATTGACAAATACATCTAAAATTTTGCAAGGTGCAAAGAAAGTCTATAAAGGGAATCAGGGGGTTTGGATTCCAAAAAGTATCACAATGCCTAAATAACAAGACTTAAACACAGATTGTGTTAGTGCTCTCCCCATAGAAAAATGAAAAATCTAAGAAGTATTGAAATGCATTATGCATTGATGAATACTATTTAATCAGGCTGAGGATGCTAAACCAAATGCTTTTGGGAGGCAATCAAAAGTTTTTTCTTGTGTGTTGTCTTAATTCTAGCTCATAGAGTACTGTTGTGCAATAAAGGTAGTACATAGTGAGGAGACAGTTGTGTGTTTAATCATAAAAGTAACAAGTAGGTTCTGAATTTTTGACAGGCATGACTCTTATGTAGTGCTCACTCAAGTGAGCATAGCCACTTGTTTGCAGGCAACTTGGAATTCAAAGTGCCTAGGCATCCTCCAGCACTAGCTGGAATATCAAATTGCTATCCTAGCCATTTTTTTGGAAAATGTGGATGGTATATGGAATTTTGAAACTTAACTTTTTGCTTGTGAACTTGACCAAGCTTTGATGGGTTAGAAATAACCATTAAGTGCTTCCATTGACCATCCAATGGAACTCAAGCAAAAGGACTTACATTGAATGCTTAGTTGGGAAATTAGAATGGGTACTTCAAAACTCTATACCTATAAAGGGATTCATTCCTACAACCAAATCTAATCAAGCTTCTCTTGAATTTTTCCACATCTCCTTTGCACCCACTCTCCTCAAAACCCTAAGCAAGCAATGGCCTCTAAGAAATAAGTCATTTGGAAGGTTTGCTAAACAATGTCATATGATGGTAGTCACTTTGCATCAAGTGAAATTGTCAAATGGTTCTATATGATCACCTCTCAAAAGCATGTTATCCAAAAGCAAGGATTCATCACCCCTATCATGAGTCAAAGATTCATGGTGTTCAATGGGACTGGAGAAAACAATGCGCTCATCCTGCAGCAATCATTATTTCTTTTGTCTAAGAGGTTTATGTGAATATAGTAAAGTGTAAAAATCACATAAATTGGGTGCATGAGAGGTCATGGATTTTTATAAAGATTAAATACTTGCTCATTATAACATGCAGAGCATTGTGACCTATGCATTCCAATTGAATGCCTATTTGAATGATGTATTTTCAAGGTGAATTGGTGTTTTCTTGCTTGTAGCGTGGTGATTCAAAGTTTGTTGCTTATCTTTAGCGAGTTAGGTCATTATCATTTTTTTCCATTTTAATTTCTTATTAATCTTTTGTACTTAAGACCTCAAACAATCTACATTTATTCATCCATTTCATAAAAGCTAAACCATAAACTAAACTCTCATCCTACTTCAAACTCCACCATAATCACCCATGTCCAAACCAAAGATAAGTGAGACTTAATCTTATTCCCTACTTCTTGACAACCATCTAGAATCAACTAAGCTTTGTCATCTACTCCAAACTTAAATTAAACATCTTAAGTAATCTGTAACTACTTATTTCAAGCCATCCAACCCATCAAAAATGCATGTATAATTGCGATGTTTCGAATCATTCTAAGCTAAACACCTCTTGACTAGCCTTGACATACATATTAGTTTCTTGCTCAAAATCCATAGCTATTCCACTAAAAATTGAAACAATCTTCCATAACTATTACATTGACCACCCATGCCCATTTGAGGCCATACACTCAGTAAAAGGCTACAACTAATATAAGTATTCATAACTAATCATTAAGCTCTTTACATTTATTAAATATTATTCTTAACCCTACCATTTTTTATGAGCTATGGTACATGAAAGCTAATCATTCATTGCTTCATTATCTACACACCAATCATTGCAATGATGAATTTTCTTTTGTCAGTGTCCATGATCAGCTATTTACATTATCATCAATAAGGCCTTAATTAAATATGTATTTCAATAGTGTTATAATCTAATTTTAAGGATTATTAAAATGTATAAAGATTTGTAGTTAAGAAAATATGATTTATGCTCAATGTGCCTTAATTCAAGATCAAAATATCAAAGAAGAGTATACTAGTCCAATTATATCTATGTTAAAGGTCTGTGATTTTCATAATTTGTTATTATGGAAAGTTTGTAAAATGAAGAGTTCTAAAGTTAGACTTTAAATATTTATGTATTTAAGCTAAGGTCTTTAAATAATATCCAATAATGGATAAGATTCAGAGAATTATAAACTTCATAATAACTAATGAATGAAGTTCAAATGGTTATTACTTAATTTCAAGTAGAAAAATTGCGTATAATATAGCACTTAATCTTAGCTCTTCAACATATAAATCTTAGGTTTTTAAGTGAGCATTTGTTTGATCTAACACATAAAGACTGAAACATCAAAAAGGTAAATTCAATCTATCAATTGTACACTTGTGGAAGAAATTAAACTTTGAGGTTTGATAATTATTTGAAAACAACATACAAACCAAATAACACATATTTAAAAATGCTTTAATAAGTGCAATCGAAAGTTAACTAAGATGTCCATATATATATATATATATATATATATATATATATATATATATATATATATATATACTTAGTAGAAACATGTAAGATTTATTAATTAGAATATTACAGATACAGATTGGGTTGGGTGGCTACATAACACCTAAGGCTAAAATTCTAAAATTTAATAAAAAATAGCAAAAGGCTCCCAGGGATTTTCCTAAAAGGTCCCTCTAAGGAAAATTACAATCTACACCTAAATATTTAAATGCACAACCCTTATCCGACTCAAAAGGAAAGATAAAAGGTGTATGAAGAAACATAAAATATTCTCCACATTATAATGGAAATACATCTAGAGAAACAATAAGGAGTAGAAAATTGGGAAGCTTTCATACATTTTAATTTGTTAGAAATAGAATAGAACATGAGCAATGAGACCAAACTCAAATATCAATTATAAATATGACATGAACCTCAGGGGTTCGATAGTGGCCACTCCACATGTAAGCAGCTATAAGTAAAGAGATAAGGTATGGAACCATTAGGAAAATCTTCTTCCAAATGATAAAAGGGGAGTAGCAAAAGGTAACCTCAAAGAGGATACTGACAGACTGAAATATCATTAAATAGAAAAAATAGCAAAGCAAGTGACAGACTATAAATCACACGTCTGCGCTTGCATGCAAGTGTACGTGGTCTGAAGTAATAATTTGGAATGTGAGTTCCGAGATTTATCATCCTCAGGGAATTGGGTATTTTGTCACTAAGGTATATATCTACATTCGACATTGTTAAAACTATGCTTGTTTTGTGTAAATGGTTCCTAAACAGGCATAACAAGTCTCAATAAAAGATAACTATGATAAAAAGAAGAGGAGAGTTGGGTCTCTCCCACAAGATATGTTAGAAGACTTATCTATGATAGTCCCTCAAGCAATTTTTTTCTCTTTACTTAATGTTTAAATCAAGTGCACATTGTCCTCCTTAGAGTTTAACTCTAAGATTTGCAAGTTCAAATCTCATGCACGAAATGAACACGCAGTCAGTTCTATTTCTGCACAAAGACCCTTATAAGATTTTAGATTATTAATTTTCCTCTCTTTCCTAGGTTCTAGATATGAGAGTTGTTCTTTATTTAATATTTTACAAGCATTGATTCCACTAAGAGCATCATGCACATCATGCACAGTTTAGATGAGAGAGTAATTTTATTTGGGGCTCAATGACTATGTCACCTTGTTCATGAGCTCTCAAAGAATTCGTTCCCTCCCTTCATGTATACTGAGCAACGGAGCTTCTTTAGTGGGTCTTAGCTCACATGCTTCAACTCTTGAGTTGGGCATGGTTCAAGGTGCACTAGGCTCAAGAACTTTCTCATATAGTTCTAAGCTCTTATGCACTCATGATTCTAGCATCAAAACTAAGGGTGAGTTATGGAGCACAAGACTTTTAGTCTTGTAGTTTTTTAGTTCCTTTATCATTTGGTCCACAATCAAGTCCACAATAGTCCTTTTAATTTTTTTAACAAGTCATTAGTTCACAAATTTCATTAAAACTTGAGGAAACATTCATACAGAAAAGTCTCTTTCAATTCATGTAGGATTGCCCCAACCCTCCCCAAGGGAAGTTTAGCTCTCCATTACACTAGAGATAAAGAAGAACACATACATGGATAATGACCCTTGATGATCAACTAACAAAAACAAAAAGACAAGAGTTAGAGAGTACTAGGAACGTTTCTTGATAAAGTTCTACAAATTTTCTCTTCTTCTTGTTCTTGGTTGCTTCTCCTAGGTCAGTAGTGCTACCTTTATTCCTTCTTTTCTTTAGCAATAAGATTTCTTCCACCCTTGAAGAGTTATCCTTCTCTTCTATGCAGCCCTCTCATTACTTAGGATATTTGTGAGCTAAGTTGGAACCCTTCTTAAGTTAAGAAGAGATGTATTTATAGAGGGGTTGCATTCCTCTCCATTTCTTTTAAATTATGCATTTTCCTCTTAAAAAATCTACTATGATCATTTCAAATGCAACTTGAGGGGTAAAGTGACATCTACTTTTCCATTCTTTAATCTTCACATCACTTCAAGATATCATTTCTCCATTAAAATTAAATTTGCTGTAGAAGGAATGATGACTGGGAGACAAGGAGCAGGTTGGGGGTCATGTCCCAGCCATAATAAATGCCCTGTCCAGACAAAATTTTGGTGCGCCGCTGCAGCATGCTGTGGCGCGCTACAGTGGTCTATTTTTGTAAAGTGGTATGAGGCAACGCGTTGTGGCATTTTGGTCTTTTTCTCAGAGGGTTCGCTATAGCGCGCTGTAGCGCGCTATACCGCTAGAGTCCCGAAAATCCTTCCGCTGTGGCGCGCTAGAGTGCCTGAGTTTCGTGAGTACACCTGCAAGTTCTCTCATTACGGTGTGCTATAGCACCTGAGTTCTGTGAGTACACCCGCTGCAGCGCGCCAGAGCGCGCTACAGTGCGCTATAGCGGGCTGCAGCGATTTTATTCTGGAAAATTTTAGAAACTTCCCAGAATTGTCCAGAAATTGTAGGAGAGGCATTTATACTGAAAAATAAGCAGAATTTGATCAAGAAAGCAATTTCAATATAAAAAATGAAAGAGATTTTTCCTTTATTTAGGATATAAATTATGGATTTATCAGCAAGCAAATAATATTAGCTATCCCTTTCAAGAAGATCCCTTTAAACATTCCACAAAAACATTATAGCATATTAACAAAAGGATATATTTAAAAGTCCAAGGAGTAATCATAAGCCAAGTTCACATTCAACTATTAACATTTGAAACTAATCTATTCTTTATTAAACTAAACCTCATAGAGTAAAATTATGGATTAATTAACCATAAAATATAGGTTATGATTAAACAATTGTTAAAATGTAGGATTTCTACAGGCTTAGGCACAACTTCACTACATATAATCAATAAAATAGTATCAAAAAAAGATAATGTCCTAGTTAATTTATTAAGAAATTAGACAAAGAACATACCCAGTGAATCTCCCACCAAAGCTATGAAGGAAAGGTTAGATCAACTAAGGATTCAACCCTATGATTTTCAAGTCTCATTAGACCTTTCATGCTCAATATTAGGCTTATTTAAATGATCGAGCAATGATCCAACAATGCTATTCTTAAAACTTATAGATACTTTATTAACTAGAACGATGATAAATTTAACCACATAAGTCAATTTAGAACCTTAATTTCGTGTGACTCAAAGTGTTAGATGGCACTAAAATTGGCAGAATGAATTTAATGAATTTTAAGGATACGAAGAAAGTGGGTAATAATAGTGTGAAGATCAATTCTTCACAAGATTCTATTAGAGCTCTATGAATCAGATGTGATCGCTTGATTGGCATGTGCCTAGTTTGGATGAGGTATGAGGGGATACATGGCCAGCTTGAGGAAGCCTTTAGTTCAGTTAGAGCTATTTGGAGAATTATAAATAATAATGTACAATATATGCATTCCATTCCCAGTGCTAACTATTATCATTTGTAGGGCCATATTAAGGTATTTAAACAGAAAGAAATAAAATAAAGCAAGCATGCATTAAAAAGAAAACAAATTGCAAAATCATGAACAAACCACACCTCCACCATTAGTTTAATATTGCAAGTAGAATTCTCTTGGAGTTTAATGATTATTTACTATAACAATAAATATTTGTAAGTCTAGTGTTAGTAGGAGTAACCTAGGCCTGGCTTAGTGTATGTACCAATATCCATATCCTAGCTTGACCTATTAAAGGTGCCAAGAAATTGAACCCTGATAGAGTGATCTAAGTACTTGATATTATAAGTATTGATAATCAAATCTAGAAATAAAGAAAACTATGAAGCTAGCATGGAAGTAATACAATATATAATTTCTTCTTGCATGGGAGCCTCAACATGTTATAAAATATCAACATAATATAAGCAATTCCAAATAAATAATTTGTAATCATTCCTAGGTGGTCATGAAATGTTCTATGTAATTCATACTGGTATAAGTGAAGAGGATTCTTATGACTATTTGGCATACAATATTTGTTCATACACAAAATTATCTAGGAGCATGCATCAAAATTCAAGCTTTGAGAAATATCAAACTCAAATATATTGGTTGTACAATATCATAAATAAAATAATATAAGGAATTTTTTTCTCTCGGTACATCTAGGATACTGGTTTGTTCCTATTATATCATTTTTTAGTTCATTAGGCCTTCCACATAGATTACGCAAGCCTTCCTTACCGCTCTAGTGAACCATGCACAACCTAAATCACATATTTGAAAATAACACTCATATAGAACCACTCAATTCATATTTGTTCCACCATCATGTTTTACTATATTCATGTAATTTCTTACAAGTAAAAATGTACTAGTAACACAATCTCTTGTATGTTTTCAAATTGAGTGTCAACATAAGTGAAATATATGAACATTTTATATTTTACTAAGAAAAGAATATAATTAATAACAAAAATAGAATATCCATGTAACTAATTTACATACAATGTAAGATATTACAAAGACCTCTAGATTTCTCAAATGCTTATAAGATAGTATTGGTTTATTAATATTTATGTTCTTAAAGAGGCTGTTAGCATATTCTTTTATGTTTATCTTACACTTCCCTTAATCAAGCTTTTAATCATATTCCATTTAAGTGGTATATGCATGTGAATTATATAAGGCCTTCATGTGCTTGCCTACCATAAAATGAGCTTAATTATCAACATAATACATAAACTAAGTATTTTAATTCATACTCTAAAAACTAGGCTACTCATGGTGTGAGGTGACTCTTCTAGCATAACAAAACTTATGGTTGGGTTTAGATTGTGTCTCAAGCATATAATCACTTTCAATCATTATTATTGGACATTTAATTATCTAGAAAATAGTGGCTAAGTTTTTTAAATTAATATGGAGACCAAGAACTATGTAAAGGATGGTTTGTAGCTAGTATTACATACTACCCATGCTCCATGCCTACCCATGCATCTCAGGAGTGTTTGGTGCTCTAGATAAAACTCTTAATCATTTATAAAAACATAATTATACACTTTTTGGTCTTGATTGAACATGTGCAAAGCATGTGGCTAGCATCATATGATATAAAGGTGTAATAAAGTGATCAAAAGCCAGATCACATTAGCCCTACTTTAGTTTTTCATATACTAACTTATACTAAGGATCATTCTTATTAGGCTATTATTGAAATCTATAATAGTGAGTAAGCCACTTAATTAGTGTAATTTCACTAGGATTACATGTGTGAGAGTTTGACTTGGCTAATGGTGATTCATGTGGGTGGAGTTGATGATCTACATATATATAGTTATTTACCTATTTAAAAAGTGTGCTTTTTGTATGTTTAGTTGCTTTTATAGTTTTTTTTTGTGTTATTTCATATAAAATTAATCAAACCATGCCAAAAGAGAATTTTTATGAAGAAAGGTGCCACAACACTACAGTGTCAAAAATCACAAGAATGATGCCATAACGCACTGCAATGACAGCACATTGCAAGCCTCATGACCTGCGCCCGTATAAATCAAGAGATAAGAATATAAACTATGGAGTGCTACAGTGCACTATAGCAAAAATTATTGCAAGAGCAACACTACAACAAGCTCCAATGCCATACAAATTGAGACCATGGTGCCATGACACACCATAGCGTCTGTCGACAAATTTGCATTAAAAGCCAAAATAAATAGCAAATTTGAAAAGTCAAAATCAATTAATTCCTCTAGCTCCCAACACCAAGATTAAAGATAAAAGGATGAATCTTAATTTTTAAGAGAGAATAAATAAATGATCTAAGCATTTGCACTTAATGAATTCAACTTCTGAAGAGTTCATTCAATGAGAAATTAAGACAAAGTTTGGAGAGAATGGTTGAGGAGGAAACTTTTTTAAAGAAAAAGAGAGAATGAATAAAGGGCTCTTTAGTCATTTTCATTTGCAACAATAAGGGGAGGAACTCTAACCAAAGGTTGTTCCTAAGGAAAAAGGTTGCAGCAAAATCAAGAAGAAATACATTGGCAAGAACAAAAAGCTAGGCATTATTAAGGAAGGAGAAGGCAAAGAGAATGTCGAAAGTAGTTCTAGCATTTCACCTTCCTTACTATGTTATTATTTTTCTTGCATCTTGTAGAATGAAATGTATGCTTTAGCAAAATCATTTATTAGTTTTATTATATTCATTGTGATGGCATCCTAAACCCTCCTTTGCGGAGGATTTAGTGGAGAACATGTAACTAGTATAGATCTTGTGTGAGTATGAGAATTCTCTCTTTAATGAAATAACATGATTTTGAGCTTAAGAATTGTCTTATAACTTTTCATGGGATGATAAATTATTATTGTCAAATTTATATTTGGAATGTTAGCAGTTTATACTTTATGAAAATCTTATTATGCTTGATGATCATCTTAATTTAAAGCTTATGCACATAGAGCATCTAGGTAGCAAACAATGTGACATAAATTCATTGAGTATGATTGCTCATGTATAAACTAGAGGTTAATGAATTTTTCATCTGAGCTGATAAAAAAAATTTAAGTACTTCTCTAAACATTGTAGCTTAATCCATAATACATAAGGTTGGCATGTAGAGTAGTGGACGAAGTAACATAAGTTCATCTAGTCCATTGCTATTTCTATTTAAGCTATGTATTTGACGCATGTGATGCCAATAGTCATCTAATGAACCCCACTACTCACTCATGATTTATGTGAGATAATAGAGTGTGATTAGCCATTTGCGATGTCTAAGAACATAAGTTGTTACACTAGTTAATCCAAGCTTAATCAAGTACTATTATCTTTCCATTAGATTCAAATGGTTATTTAAAGATAACCCTTTAAGTTTGGAATCAATCAGAGCTCATTTGAGCAGTATAACTATTTTGCCTATTTTAGGATCCCAAATATTAGCTAAAATATTTTGATTTCCAAATTAAAATTTGATTGCATTTCAAATTCCTCTCCTGCAAATTAGTTGAGGGTGAAATTTGGGGAATTTTTGGAGATCATTTAGGCCTATTCTGGAATTAATTTAAATTGGAAATATATTTTCAAATTATATATTCAGCTTAGTTCTTATGCAATAGAATAGAGTAGACCTAGCTTTGTGGCTGGCTAGGATGATATATGTTTGATTTTATAGTCTAACTAGACCTAGCTCTATGGTTGGCTAGTGTGATATATGTTAGACTCTTTCTGTTTAGTGGCTTTGTTAAGCCAGTTTCTATAATGGAAGTACTAATTTAGGCACATCTCTCATTTTTGATTCTTTAGTCTAACTTGTCTTAGCTCTATGGTTGGTCAGGGTGATATATGTTTGACTCTTTCAGTTTAGTGGCTTTGTTTAGCCAAGTGATATATTATCTGTTATGCATATATTTTTGGTTCATTTAAGTGCAGTCATGTCAATGCAGCTCTTTTTAGTTCAACTTTGCATAGTTTTCTTATATGTACTAGTACGCAAATTTTATTTCAGTTCTTTTATTCTCCAATTAAGGTTTTTTGTATGCAAATTAACACGTATTTATTGATCATAAGCATGTTAGGATGAGTTTACTTTCAGCATTTTTAATTAGAATATATTTACTGCCTAACCTTATTGCAATTTCTAGTTGAGGTATGTTATTTTACATACCTCACTTTGTTTAATTATAAATGTTTTGTTTATAGCTATCCTGTTCTTTTGTCGCTTGTTGCGCCTCTTTGAAATGCTTACATGTTTAGTAAAATGTGATATCTTAAACATGTAATTTCATTTAATCAGCCTAAGATATACTTAAAAATTTATCTAAATTTAGGTTTTTCTTTTCATGGTTGGAGTCTTGGCATTGTGATATCGACAATGTCAGATTCAGAGCTTTTCAGGGAGGGAGCTTCAAGAGAGGAACTTAGTTAGGAGGAGGGCCTTCTTGTTGTTGTTATGCATTAGATAGTTTTCTTTTTTGCTTGTAAACAAAAGAGTTCCTTTCATTTAAATTTTATTTGTAATAATTAAATATTTTATATGTATTTACATTCTGCATTTTCATATTAACTTGAGTTACTGTCTGTACTATTTATTCCGTGTTGTGGATGTGGATGAAATACGTTTACTTGCTTCCGCTATTTTGATTTTTTGATGCATTACTTTCAGTCTCAAGTGACAAGTCTTCCAATTAAGGCGAGTTAGGATTAAACCTTGCTCGACTATAGTTTGGAGGGTTCCCACATGGTGACCATACTCACCCCAATCATGTTAATCTTAGTGCTAGCATGAACACAGAGTGTACGGGACTCCACACGATGTGACATAATATTATTGAGCTTCACAACGTGTTACCATAGCTCAGTAAAGAGTAGAAGCATATGAGCAATAGATAAAATCAAAACTTTGTAATCATAATATAAAAAATGAATTTTGTCACTTAGACGTAAGGATAACTTTCATTTATTGAAAAACTACAAGGATATCTCTTTTTTTGTTTTGAACAAACCAGTGTTCAAGTAGCATTAGGTAGGGTTGAAGAGAAATTAATACCCAAGTAAAAAAATTCTACATCTTCATAGTTGATATGATAAACAAAATGATGGAATAGTGAATGTTATATTTAGAGAAGAATTCTTTCCTACAAGTTTATCATAAGTTGTAAGTTTGAAATCCAACTCTCCTCTAGTTTATCTAGTTGATTAAAAAATCAATTTAGGATAATCAAGATTAACTTTAGAACAAGCCACAATTATTTGTTGTTTAAACAATATTAAAAAGAAGTACACTTTAGTAACAAATACACACCATTCTCAAAATATGATAAATCTCTGGATCTCATCATCTCATATTACTTCAGACCATGTACACTAGTGCGAGTGCATACTCACAATTCTGGTCTATCAAGTTTTTTGCACCGTTGCTAGGGAACAATTGTTTGTAATAGAGATAATTTCCAAATAAATAGTGCCATAAACATTATGTTTAAATATTTATTTTTTCTTTCTAAGTTTTCAATTTATTCATTTTTATTAACTTTTACTATTTTATGCATTCAAACATTCTTATACTGAAACATATATTTGTTTGAACTTAGAATTATGATAACATAGATGATTGATGAGTTGTACACATAGGAGAAACTTTGGAATCCTAATGTTTGATCTTGAAATTAAACAAACACTGTGTAGACTTAGAAGATAATAAATTAGGTCAAACACAAATTTAATCACATATAAAAGCATAAGAGATGAAGTAGGAGAAGTTCACCAGGACAACCATGGAAGGGCTCTTAGGTACCATGCACTTTCTATTGTTAGAGGCATTCTTAATGCTATAGTGAGACCAAATATGCAGGCAAATAACTTTGAAATTAAATTATCAACTTTGCAACTGGTCCAAAATAATTAGTTTAGTGGCCTAATGAAGACCCTAACACCCACCTTTCGAACTTCTTGGAAAATTGTAACAATTTTGGGCATAAAGGCATTACTGATGAAGCAATAAGATTAACATTATTTCCATTTTCCTTGCAAGATAGAGCCAAAAGTTGGTTGAGTTCCTTACTTAGCGATTCTACTTTGACATGGGATGATTTTGCTTAAAAGTTTTTAGCAAAAAGTTACCCCCCATCATAAACTGTTAGGATAAGGATAAAGCTCACTAATTATACGCGATTAGATAAAGAGAGTCTCTATGACAGTTGAGAATGACTTGAGGTTCGCCAAAGGCGCTTTGCTTCCCCAAAAATAGTTTCCCATTGTGGATGCAAGTTCAAACATTTTATAAGGGACTGATGGCTACATTAGAATTCTGATTGATGTAGTAGTCGAGGATTCTTTCAGTAGTAAAACCCAAGAGAAAGTCCAAAAACTATTAGAAGAAATGGCAAATAATGCATATCAATGGTCAATTGAGTGGCTAAGCCAAAATAATAGAGAACATGGTAAGGTAATACAGACAAATCAAATAGCATCCTTGCAAAATTAAACTGCAATGTTAAACCAAAAATGAAGAAGTATCAGCATAAATGTTGCGCAAGAAATTAGTTGTAACTTCTAGGGGGCCAACGATCGAGTAAAAAGTGAAATTCAAATAACCCTTTTGCCCCATCAAATCCTGAGAAGTCAACTTATTTAGAAATAATAATAATTTTAACCAAATTCAAAAAACCCATACTCAAAATACTTACAATCTAGAGTGGAGGAACTACCCAATAGTTTCTTGGAGTTATAGGAACATTCAAAGTCATTCTAGCAAAATAATTAATCATTAAATAGACAAATTGAACATTTTAATAACCCCACTCAACAATAATATACGCAACAAGAAATGGGACTTGAAGGTACTTTTAACAGCTTCTAAACTGAAACACTTCAATTTATGCAATAAGCTGAAGCAATGAATTGAAGTAACCTTGAGAATTATTGAAATGAAAATATGGCATATTTCTCAACACGCTGCCACTAGATTGCAAAGAATGCTCCCTAGCTTTGTGGAAATCAATCCATAAGAGATGGTGAGCGCCATCAAATATAATGAACAACGCTATTGTGAATAGAAGTTGAAAAAGTTATTGATTAATGATTCAAGTTCAAGCAACCAAGAGCTGGGACAAAAAGAAATTGAAGATAAGAAAAAATTAGGAGAGGTGGGTCCTTACACCCCAATTATTCTAAGGAACTTAATGCCACCAAAACTCAAGGACCCAAACTGATTTAATATCTCCTATATTATCCAAGGTGAAGTACTTATTGATCCCCTTTGAGATTTAGGAGCATCAGTAAATATCATGTCATTCCATATCTACCAATAATTGGGATAAGATGGAATTTAAGACACTCTTATAATTCTTGAGTTTGCAAATCTAAATTCTATGACTCTTATATGTGTTCTAAAGAATGTAATTGTAGAGATTGGAAACTTCAAAATCCCTGCTGATTTCATAATCTGTGAAGTTGATCAGTGGAATAATAATTGGACATTCATTTTTGGAACATCATTTTTAGCAACCACCAGAGCTGTAATAGGTGTAGAAAGAGGCTTGATGACAATTAGAGTTATAAATATGGAAGAAGAGGTGAAATTTAGGAGCACAATGAACAAAAATAAGAAGATATATTAAATAGGAGAGAAAGGCAAACAAAAGCAACATATTTTGATAAGTTAAACAATGAAGAAGAAATGTGGAACAATGTTACAATAGAGAATCAAGAGGATGCCTCATCTAGAGAAGAGATATATGTTAAACTTAAAAAAAAAAGAAAAACTAGGAGAGGTTAGAAGAAATGTAATAGAATTATGTACTTGGAAGTAGTGAATAAGGAAGTCAAGGAAAATGTTGAAGTTGTGAGCATGGCAAGAAAGGAAACTGAACACACAAGTAATTGGCCCAAAATCTTACTTAGGGTTTGGAGGGAGGTGATGAAGAATGCAATAAAACTTAAAACTTGATTTGGTCTAGCTGAGAATGTTAAACCAAGTGCTTCTGGGAGGCAACCTATGTTATATTGGTTAATTTGATGATTAATTTAGTCGTAGAAATAATGATAAGCAAAACTAATTTAAAAGAAAAATTGTTAATTTAGCACTACAGCGCACCGTGGCACACAACTTTCACACTTCACCACCACAGCATTGCAGTACCAGAACATCTTGACTCATCGAAAAGGTATTGTTGCAGCATGCACAACCTGTTATATTTTTTCTGAACTATTGCATGGATTAACTGCCATACACTGCATCATGTAACCACCATAGTTACCCCACTATAGAGTGTTGTAGAGTCCATGGTTAAGAACTAAATAGATGCATTATGGAAACCTACAATTAGATTTTTCCTATCATTTCTATAGCACGCTAGAAGGGGACCTTGAGTAACAACCCTAGGCTATTTCTATGCTTAATCAATGATAAACCAAGTCCTAATTCTTGTTTCATTAGGTTCTAATTGTCATTTAGATATAAACCTAAAAATTTGGTATCCAACGGAACTCAGTTAATTAATTGATTATTTTGTCAAATTAATTGACCTAGAAAAGTAGCTAATTTAAATTAATATGCAAATCAAAATTTGAGTCTATTTTTGAGTTCCTGATACCCAAATAAGCTTAGAGTGTGTAATTTTGGAAAATTTTGAAGGTCACTTAGGCCAAAAGTAGATTTATTTTAAATTCAAAAATTGCATAAAAGGGCGTTCTATATTTTATAATTGCATTTTAACCCCTCTAATAAAAGTCTGAATTCCCATATCTGTTGTGTGAACTGCTGGCGATCGGCTGTGAGGCTCAACCAATGCGGTAGCCAAATTTTGAGCACGATTCGACCATTTAAATCGCTGATCCGACAGCTCTGTTTTAGTCTAGCCATCCCTAATTTTTGTCCATCAGATCTACACTTAATCAAATGGTCAACAAAAATGCTAGCACGATTCATTTTTGTTCTCAAGCTCCTTGCACTGAGGGGTCCCCAAACAGTACGAACGGCTCATTTAGGCTAGACATACAACAAATCCAGTTTGTTTCTCACTCCTCTCAGTGCCACAATAGCATGAACCTCAACTAGTCCAGGTCTGCCCCTCTCAGTTACAAGCCCAAATCCCCACTTCTCTTTGGCCAGCCATTAATTGCCAGCTCGAGCTCCCTTCAATCTTTGAGAATATAAACATCTTGGAAAACTCCTCTGGATATCCCCTTGCTCACTTTGAATTTAATTCAAGCTCTTGAATTCCCTCATCTCCCCCAATTTTTGCTAGATATCTACATACATCTCAGTTATTCTAGTTGGTAGATTCAAAGAGTGTCCCAGTTAGGTCAGTGGGAATGCCTTAGAGTTCAAGCTCCTAGCTCATCCCAAAAAGCTCAAGGAACCTTTTGGGATCAAAACTAGCCTTTGACATGCACCTGACTCCCTTGCATTGCCTCCCACCATACTTGTCCAATATTGAACTTCCACTTGAGTTAGTTCAGCTCTGGATAACACTCAATTCATCTTAATTTATATGCAGTAGATGCAGGATTGAGTCTAGGATGCATTGGCGATTAGAATTAGGGTGTCAGTAGCCTGGCAGCCGGATAGGTAGTTAAGTTCACTACCTGGGTGGGCACTGCCAGACTGTTGTAGCTTATTGCTCTCCCTAATAATGGACATCACCTCTGGATGTCTAACTGATAGGTAGCAATATTATAAACTAAAAGCGATCTATAGCTAAATCCAATATTAATATGTCTAGTCTGATGGATCAAGGATCATCTAACTCGTGATTGTGCAATACAGTACCCAATCATACGTTGGGTCTAGACAATCCATGCAACCACATATCATAATTTAGTGCTCAATAGCTTTACTATGTAATAATGATCATGTTGGGATCAGATAGAGGGACAACTGAGTCATTGTGGAGATATTATTTTCTCACATTAAACCCGAGGAACTAATTTAGGGATATTAGGTTCCTAGCATCTCTAGCCTTCTCGCATGGAGCTTCATGGATCAATTGGCGTGTCTCAATGAAAGGATCATGTGGTGATTTGAAATTAGAACATGAGGAGGTCCAGTATGGGAAATTCATCGGCAGAGAAGAACATTAATTGGCCGGGACAACCTTGACCGGCGCTTTTTGATTTCGAGATATCTAAATAATTTGAATTTCTGTATTTATTTTTCTTATGTTAATTCAAATAAAAAATTTAATTCCTATAATTTAATAATAGAAATATACCATTTAAGTTAATGAAATATTTTGATCAATTCAAATCCAAATCAAATGATCATATATACCATTTTAATATGAAGAATATTAATCTGGAATCATATTTAGGTGTCATTGATTTTATTCTTTAATTGTGCCCTAATTAGTCAAAAAATAGATTAGTGAATATTAAACATAATTCTTAGCCAAATTTTGTGATATGGTCTCATTCTGTTCATTTAATAGAGGAGAACCAAATTATGGAGTCAAAAATATATTTTCCTGTGCTTAATTTGGTTAATCACTTATTAATTACTCAAAACTCCAATTAATTAAACCATTTGAACTTTTATTATAGTGTTCGAAGTGTCTAATCACTCCTTAAATTATATTGAACCAAATTATAACATAAGAATTTCATTTCCCAAAGTTTAATTTGCTAGTCACTTATTAATTAGCCTAAACCCTAATTAGTGCTCATTAAACTAATTTCTTAACCAAACATTATGTTTAGGGCATTAATTTTCTCCATAGACAATAAATAATCATTTGGCCTTAAGTAAAATCAATTTGCAACCCTATAACATAAGTCAATTTTTGGACCCTTAATGAGTGAAATTTCAGTAATTTTGAGTAAACCTTGATTAAAGTGATATTATAACTTCCAAATCTGATCATTACACTTAAAATTAGTTAGTAATAGGTTTGGAACCTTGTTTGAGCATAATTGAACCATTATTAGCCTCGTTTGCTTAAACCCTAGTTTTTGCCTATTTAAAGTGAGTAAATCCTCAAGTAAGTGAATGTTGATTTAGAATTCACATTTACTTTCATGAATCCTTAACTTAAAATTGTAATTCATTTATAATCAATTAAATTTGGTAATAACTTATAAATCTAACTTCTAGACAAAAACCTTAGATTTGGCCTTAGTTAATTATAAATAAATCTTAAGTATGAAAATGTGGATTTTGAATCCATATTTATCATCTTAAAATCCTAAGTTTATTATTTTAGAGTGTAAATCTTTCTTTTATGGTATATTCTATGAACTGTTAGAACTTATATTCTAAGTAATCTTGTGGTGAGATTGAGAATCCATAATTTTCTATATTCTAAATTAGTATATTTTCTTTTGAGTAATGATTTTGACTTAATAGATTATGTATTTGATGCAAAGTTTTTTGATCATCATTGGTTATTCTAACAGGTGGCATCAGTATTTCTAATATTGTTGAGTTTGGTCATTCTCCATAAACCTACCTTTAACCTATATTATTGAATAGTTTAGACTTTAGATGCCTATAACCCTAAGTTAAAGGACTTTAACCCCATGTTTGAAGTTTAATATTTTAGCTCTTTTACTTGATAAATTCTATTAATATTGGTGGTAATAAGAGAAAATTGCAAATTAGGATGATTGATTTAATTACTTAATTTTGATATGTGATATTATTTGATTTTGAATTGGAAGTTGATTAGTTCTAATGTTTGAATTTATAGGACCACAACTCTGAGAATTAACTAGATAGTATGATGTTGGAGTTATTGAGCTTATTTTTTCTAAGAATAAATATAATTGATAAATTAGATAATAATGGCTTTCACATGATTTATTAGTATGAGCCTTGTTTACTCCTTAATTTTGATGCTTTGCTTCCCTTGTTTTGAGCCTTGTTGCCTTGAACATGTCACATAAGATGAATTTGATGCATGAAAATGAAAACTTTGCAAAATTAGGATAACATTTGTATTGATTTCATATCAGGATGGGTGATTGTGTATACATATTATGACAAATGGACAGGCTATAAAGAGAAATAAGGTTACCTGACATGTACTCATTGGGGAGAGTTGTATCCACTTTGAGAAGCTATCTTACTCTTGCAGACGTGCATAACTCCTATGCTACTTCTATATGTGTCCACAAATATAAAGTAAAATAACTAAAACAAAATTTCATATGTATTTCTAGTTCTTTTGTTAAGGTCAGTTAAGTTTAGTTCTTCTTTAAATCTGAGTGGCTAAATGATTATATGGAATTTTACAGTTTAGAGTTAGTTATAGTAGCTTTGTTATCTAAATTCTGATATGGAAGTTTTTCTTTTTTTACATTCAATTTATATAAGCTTTTACTTCAGTTTTAGTTTCTTTTGCAAGCCTTCTAGAACTTATATGCTTGTTAGGATTCTAGTCTTGATTTTTGTTTGACTATGTCTACTAATATGTATCACTGCTCATTTATCTTTACTGTTCACACATCATAATTCTTAATGATCATATTTTTGATAGGATGTTTATTTTAGTCATCATAGATACTTTATTATTATATGTATTATTGCCTAACCTTATTGTAGCTACTAGTCTTGAGGTATTTTCCTTTACACACCTTGTTTTGATAAGTTGTAAATGTTTTATTTATAACTTCCTTTTTATTTGTGGTTTGTTGCACCTATAGTTTTATCACTATTGTTTAGCTAAATGTAATATCCAAAAATTGTAGAAATCCTTAAAAAACCTAAAATGAACTTACATAATTATTAAACACAAGGTCTTTATATTTTCTTTGTTGTGGCCCTAACAAGTAAAAACCAACATGTTTGATTTAGAGCTTTTTGAACAGTTTGTGCCAGGTGAGGAGTAGGAGCAAGCGGATGATCGTTTTATGTTTGCTTAGTTATAGTTGTTATTTTATTTGGAAGGGAGTGATCTTTAGTTTTTTCATTTTCTTTATTTTTATTACATTTTGGCTTGTAATAATTAAACTCAGTGCTTGCATGTTTCTTATTTCTGCACTAGCATATATGAGATGATTACCATTTTGTGCCATATTTCATACTATAAGATTATGACGATTGGATGTGTTTATTTAATGCTTCTGAACTCTGTGATCAATGCTTTCTTATTACAGTATTATACACCAAAAGTATCATTATTATGGCAATAATTTGGGACACAATTACTCCCATTTCAACTATCTAATACTAAACTACTTAGATATCCCAACTGGATTAGTGTGGGCAATATAAGAGTCTTTTGGTAGGCATTTATAGTGTTGGCACTAATTCAGGGTTTTTCTTAATGATGATCCATCCCATTGCTAATGATATCTTATTTGGGCAAACGACAGGGTGGGGCACCACAGTTGGCATTAGAGAGTACCATATGGTTTTTGGTGGGGGCTATATTCCTATCTACTTAATAGGATATTCTCTGATAGAGAAAACTACCTAAAACATCCAAAAAAAAAACATTCTTAATATATCAAAATAGAAAATGAAAAGAGAGATGTACAAGGAATGACACCTTAGAATCTAATGAACAATTAGAGAAATTTTGAGCTCCTAATAGTAAGATTAGAGCAAGATAAATTCAGTAAAAAATAAAAGAACTTGTAAAACTGTAAATTGTGTAAAGTAGCATTTAACTTTTTAGCATTTGAGTACTATTTTAGGAGGTTCAATGTCCGCTGAGAAGAGGACTTTGAACATGTCCAAAATCATGGTAGAACTGTGCAAGGTGTATCACCCAATAGAGTTTTGATGTTGGACAAGATGTTGAGATACCCATTCTTCAGACTAAGATGTTTATGAATCTTTGCTCAAGAGTGGTTACATCGTACAACTTCAACTTTCAACGTCATTTATCATCCTAACAAAATCCATTTTCATATTTTGCCTCATCTTCTTCAAGATGGAGCAGGATGTTGGCGGGATGATGCTAATTGGAAGGTAGTGAAGAAGTGTCAAATAGAACATTGTGTAGTTACTTACAACTTCTACTTCTTATGAACGTGCTTATACTTCCATAGTTATCTATAACATTTATTTTCTAGTATGCTATATTCTTCATTTACCTGATTATCAACTTTTCCCTCTATTTGTGAAAGCATTATTTGAGTATCCTTGTTGTATTGATTGTACTCATAGAAGTTTAAATGAGAATATCTTTTTGTCGTAAGTTTCCAATTAATGCAAAATGCTTGTTTTTCTTCCTTCTTCTCAAAGAGTAACTACTATAATTCAACAAAATAAATCATGGTTCTCCTTCAATGACTACTCCCATTAGGATGCCTATTACTTCCAACAACACTTCTAAAGGAATTAAATCTCTTATGAGTATGGCGAAAGCATAAATGGAAAATTAGAACCAAAAATCTCACATGATCCAGAAGTTAATCTCAGCCTTAACTATGGCAATCAATTTTGTAGCCCCAGTGATTCTAATGGCATTCACTCCCCATCATTCTATTTATGGAATTCTACATAGTTTTCTGAGGTTGAGGTCTCCAAACTTCAGTGGAAATTTATCCCCCATGGATACTACAAGTTGGTTAAAATTGGCGGAGAAGAATCTAACAAATACTATGTGTCCTCATTTTGAAGTCATCTGCCTTACTACGCATCTATTCCAAGAAGAAGTCAAGTATTGATGGGATAATGAGAGAAACTCCCACTTTGCTGACTTTAATATTGAGGATAACTTGTGAGACTCATTTGTAGAAGCCCTTAAAGTTGAATTCATACCTTCATCTGCTTAGAACATTATAGCAGACACCCTATTGCAAATGAAGCAAGGTGGATTTCCTTCATTAGAGTACAAAATAGAATTTAGAAGGTTAACACATTTTTCCAAGGATGGATATCATACCACCACCACCACAAATCGAGGACTCAAATTCAATCAAAGAGCAAACTGTTGCACCTCAAGTGCAAGCCTAAAATCATCCTAAGAGTAGGTCAACACCAATTATTTTGATGGTACTGCTCATATTTATGCTTTGACTCCAGTTGAAGCAACAAAATATAACAATGTGGATTTAGGTATGCACTTTTAAGCCTACGTTCTTTTGCAAGGTTATATCCATTTCTGCAAATTTTATTTTCATAAGATGTTAACTTATCTTGCAATATAAAGCCCTGTGCATAAATGAAAAACCTTGCAATATATTATCTGGTACTAGTTCTAGTCATTGCTTTATCTTTGAGCATTTGGCTATGTCACTTAACCTATCATCCTATAAACTAACAAAAACCTTGAGCATTGAACTTCCTTCTAGGTCCCAACTTAGTGCTCACAAGTTTTATGGTGCTAGTATTCCATTAAACAATTAGGCCTATGAGTTTAAGTTAATATTTCTACCAATACCCAACTTCGACATTATTTTGGGTATGCTTTGGCTCAGCAAGCATAATGCGGTAATTAACTGCCAAAAGAAGAAAGTTATCCATCACTCCCTTAGCAAGCCATAAACCTTTATAAGAAGGCAATTCGGAATTGGTTAGTGCCTCAGTCAGTAACAGATATTCGCAGCATTTTAGGATTAGCCAAATATTATTGAAAATTTGTCAAAGGTTTCTCTTAGATTGCATCTCTACTAACCAAACAAACTCAGTAGGCAGTGCCATTCATCAGTAGTCCTGAATGGGAGGAAGTATTTTAGAAGATTAAGGATTCATTCTCATCCTCTCCAGCGCAAGTCCTACCAAAGGAAGGTCTAGATTAACAAGTCATTACTGACGTGTCTAGAATCGGTTCGGAATAGTACTGATGCAAAAAGGAAAATTCATTGCTTATTCCTCTTGTAAGCTAAAATTACATAAGAAGAATTATCATGTTCACGATCTTGAACTTGTTGTTATCGTGTTTACCCTAAAAGTTTGGTGACACTGTCAATATGATGTCTAGTGCAAAATTTTCATTGACCATCAGTGCCTGAAGTACATTTTTACTCAACGTGAATTATATTTTCATATGTGAAGATGGTTAGAATAAATTAATGATTATGATACAAGTATTCATTATCATCATGGTAAGGCATAAAAGTCATAGGAGCTTCTCTTAGCTATCATGCTACTCTTTGTGCAATGATTGCTGAAAGCCCCATAATAATGAAATTTTGTAAGTTGTGCATAGAACTATTAGGAAGAGAGATGCTGAATGAATTATTTGAATTGAGTTTAATAGACCTGACATTTATCAAAGAAATTTCTATTTTGCAAACTAAAGATGTGACAATCTGAAGCTCAAGGCCGATATAGAGACCTGTCATCAAACTGACCAGCAACTCCGTGGAACTTCAATATATCTAAACAATAAAATTTTTATTCCTAAATCCATGAATCAAAGAATTTTTGTTGAGGGATACAATTTTAGTTACAAAATCCACCCTAGAAGCACCAAGATGTACCACAATTTGAAGCAATAATTTTGGTGGTCTGGCATGTAAAAGAGTGTGATGAATTCATGGCAAAGTATCATGCATGCAATCTAGTCAAGATCAAAATTCAATATCCTATAGAGCTATTGTATTTGTAGATATTGGTGAGTTGAAATGGTTTGACATTTTGATGGAGTCTGTAATGGAATTGCCTCACACAAAATCTAGTGATAATGCAATCTAGGTCATTGTCGATTGTTTGACTAAATTTGCTCACTTCATCACTTTACGTCAGACTAACTTGTAGTTAAGCTCACAAGACTCTACATCAAGGAGTATGTCAGGATGTATGGAATCCATAAATCCATAATAAATGATCGTGATGGCAGGCTTACCTCCAAGTTTTGGCAGGCAGTGCCTTAGGACCTGATAACTACACTAACAATGAGCACAGGCGTTCATTCTCAAGCAAACTACTAAACTAAAGAGCAAATAAAGTGTAGAAGATTTATCGAGGCTCTGAATTCTTGATTTTACTAGAAGTTGGTAGGAATATATGTCACTAATCAAATTTACATATAATAACATTTGCTAGGCTAGTATCAAGATGACTCTTTATGAATCACTCAATGGTAGAAAATGCGGTTCTCCGATATGTTGGTTGGAAACTACAGATGTTAAGTTATTTGAGTCTAAATTGGTTAAAGAAACCAATAAGAATGTCAAACTCATTCAACAGATAAATTAGACAACATAGGATCAGTAGAGTAAATATCATGACTCTCGTCATCATCTCTTAGAATTTCAAATAAGTGAATATGTTTATATAATAGTCAATCTTATGAAAGGTGTACGCAAATTTTGTGTTGCTGGCAAGCTCTATCCCAAATATGCTTCCTTTTGAAGATATATATATATATATATATATATATATATATATATATATATATAAAATAGAATCATCTGTCAACAAGCTAAAGTTGCTAGATGGTTTTTTCACACTACACAATGTGTACTATTCTAAACTTCTTTTAACTTCCTGTTCTTATAATGACTTTGTTCTTTTCTTGCTTAGGTGATGTTGAGGACGACATTATTCTTATGTGGGAGAGTATATAACAACCCTTGGTTATTACCATGCTTAATCTAGGATAAACCAAGTCCTAGTTCTTGTTCTAATAGGTTTTAATAATCATTAATACTTAACCCTAAAAATTTGGGATCTAATAGATCTCAATAAGATCAATTGACTATTTTGTCAATTAATTGACCAAAAAAATTAGCTAATTTAAATTGATCTCCAAATTAAAATCTGAGTGCATTTTTGAATTCCTCACACCCAAATTAGCTAGGGTGTAAAATTATGGTAATTTTTGAAGGTCATTTAGTCCTAAAATGGATTTAATTTAATTTGGGAAATTACATTTAAGGGTTTGATAAAATTAATAATTAAATTTTATACCCTCCAACAATTGACTAATCATTCAGATCCACTGTGCGGACCATGGGTAGTTCATTGTTAGGCTCAACTTATGTGACAGCCAAATCCTGAGTGCGATCCAACCATTGAACCCGCTGATCTGACGGTTCCATTTTAATGTAGCCATCCTGATTACCGGACAACAAAGTTTCTCTTAATTAGATGGTCCATGGAAACCCTATAACTGTTGCACTTCGTTTCCAAGCCCCTGCACTGAGTGGTCCTCCGATAGCCCCAATGGCTGATCCATGTTGGGCGTATGTCAAATACACTCTGTGCCCTACTCCTATCTATGCCCCAACGCCTAAGACACATGCATTCTGGGTCTTCCCGTGCAGGCCCAAGCCCAATGCGTCAATTCTCTCATGCTAGCCATTAATGGTCAGCACAAGCTCTCTTCAATCTTCCAGGCTATAAATAACCTGGAAGGCTCCTCTGAATATACCTTTGGTCACTCTAAACTCAATTCCATCACAAAAATTCCCTCTATACCCCCAATTTTCATTAGCTACCTTCTTGCATCTTTGTTATTCCATCGGCATATCTAGAGCAGTTTTTGATCAAATCAATGGGTAAAGCTTAGAGTTCAAGCACCCAACTCATCGCCAGAAGCCTAAGGAATCTTGTCGGATCAAAACCAACCTCTAACGTGCATTCAATTCCCTTGCATTCAATTTAGCCATCTATGTCTAGGTACTAAACCTTCACCCAAGATTGTTTAGATTGTGCTAGCACTCAATTCACTTTAATTTATATACCAATAGATGCATGATTGAGTCTAAGATGCATTAGCAATTATAATTAGAGTGTTAGCATCATGGCAACAGGTTAAGTAGTGAAGTTCACTACCAGGGCCAATGCAGTTGAATAGTCATAGATCAACTCTCTCCCTGACAATGTACATCACCTCAAGATGTCTAATTGTTATGGAGCAATATTGAAACCTCAAAGCAATTGATTGCCAAGTTTAGCATCGATAATACGAGTACGATTAATTAAGGATCCTTGAACCTGTAATAATGCACTATACTGCATAATCTCCTGTAGGGTCCTAACAATTTCGATAACAAAACATCATGATTCAGTGCTCAATCACTCCGCCATTGAATTCTGATAATGTTGGGATCAAGCCTGAGTGATGGCATAGTCTCTGCGGGGAGTATTTTATTTTGCAAAGTTTAATTTGCTAATCACTTATTAATGAGCCTAAACACTAATGAGTGCTCATTAAGCTTATTTCTTAACCAAACCTAATGTTTAAGGTGTTAATATTCTCCTTAGACAAAAGAGAATCATTTGGCATTGAGTAAATTCAATTTGGAACCCTAAAATAAAAGATTAACTTTTGTACCCTTAATGAGTGGTAGTTTGGTAATTTTTAGTAAATTTAATTAAAGTGAAATTAGAACCTTCAAATTTGATCATTACCCATAAAAACAATAAGAGGCTTAGATCTTTATTTGAGTTTAATTGAATTGTTATTAGCCTCATTTGCTTAAATACTAGTTTTTACCTTAATTAAGGTGAATAAATCCAAATAAGTTAAGTGAATAGAGATTTAGATTCCACATTTCCTCCCATAAATCTAGAAGTTAATATTGTAAGTCATTTATAATCTATTATACTTAGTAATAACATATAAATCTAAATTTTAGACTAAAACCTTAGATTTGGCCTTAGCTAATTATAAATAAATCCTAAGTATGAAAATGTGGATTTCGAATCCACATTTGACATCATAAAATCCTAAGTTTTGCATTATAGAGTATTAATATTCCTCTTAGGATAAAATTAGAGACTGAATTAGTACTTAAATTCTAACTAAGCTTATGGTGAGATTGAGAATGTATCATTCTCTATTCTAAATTAGGATGTTTTCTTCTGAGTAGTAATTTTGACTTAATAAATTGTTTTAACTTATATATTTCAGCTTTAGATCTAAAAAAAAAATTAACTTTAAAGCATGTCTTAATTATTTTATTTTTCTGTCATCATTAGATGTTCTTACTCGTGGAATTAGTATTCCTAATCTTGTTGAGCATGCTCATACTCAATAAGACTTCCTTTAACCTATAGTATTGAAAAGTTTATACTTTAGATGCCTAGAATATTAAGTTAAGCAACATAAACCCAAAGTTTGGAATTTAATCTCTTATATCCTAGTCTTGATAAATTATATCAAGATTGGTGGTAGTAATGAGAAAACAAAAAATAGGAGCATTCAGTTAGCTATTTAATTTTGATAGGTGATATTATCTGATTTTGAATTATAACTTGATTAGTTCAAATATTTGACTTCTTTATAAGATTGTAACATTGAAAATTTATTGGAAAGTAAGATGTTGGAGATCCTAAGCTTGTATTTTCTTAGAACATATATAACAGATTAATTAAATAATAATAGATTTCACATGATTTATTAGTATGAGACTTGCTTAGTCCTAAATTATTATGATTTACATCTTTTCTTTTGAGCCTTATTACCTTGAACATATCATATAAGATAAATTTGATACTAAAAAATCAAAAATAAAAACAATTAGGATAACTTTTGTAGAGAAAGGCCCGTAGGATTCAAGAAATCTCCCTACCCCTACCTTCTCCTTACCGCCCCGTGGGAGTCGAATCTATTCTGCCTACCCTCCGCCCGACTAGACATACCAATAGTCGCTTTTGGGGGGCTAACAATTCCATTACTTCGTCCTTAGGCTACCGGCAGGTATAAATCTACCTTCTTTTTCTTTCTATTGTAACGACAGCAAGAGCCCGCTTTGAGGACAAGTGATTTTGTATACACATTATAACTAATGAATAGGTTGTAAGGATAAATAATGATACTTGACATGTACTCATTAGGGATAGTTGTGTCTAGTTTGGGAATCCATCTCAGTCTTGTAAATGTGCTTGACTCCTCAGCTTCTTCTGTACATGTCCACAGAAGTAAAGTAAAATAACTAAAATATAATTCCATATGTATTTCTTTCACTTTAGTTTGATTCTATTCAACTCAATTTTGCCTTAGCTTTGAGTAGCTAAGTGATTATATTGCATGTAGAGTTCAGTTTCAGTTACAGTGGGTTTGTTAGCTAGGTTCTGATATGGCAACTTTACTTCTTTTACTTTAGTTTATATATAATGTTACTTCAATTTCAGTTTCTTATGTAGACCTAATAGTACTTATATGCATGTTAGGATACAAGTCTTGATTTATGTTTAACTTAGTCTACTTATATGAATTACTGCTCATTTATATTTACTATTCACTCAACATAATTTATAATGATCATTTCCTGATAGGATGATTATTTTAGTCAACATAGATACTTTAATATTTTAAGAATTATTGCCTAACCTTATTATAAGTACTAGTCTTGAGGTATGTTCCTTTACTCACTGCATTTTGATAAGTTATAAATATTTTATTTATAACTTTTCATTCTTTTATAGCTTATTGCACTTATAATTTTGTCATTATTATTTATGTTAAACGTGATATCTTAAATTAAAAAATATATTAAATAACTCAAAATGATCTTTGACAATTGTCTAACCAAAGATCATTTTATTTTCTTGTCTAAGGCTTGACATGCAAAAACCAACATATCAAATTTAGAGCTTTTTGAAGAGTCTATACTAGATGAGGAGCAAAAGCTAGAGGATGAACCTTCGGCATCTGCTTAGTTAAAATTGTTGTTTTGTTGTAAATAGTGTGATTTTTAGTTTATATTATTTAAATATTTGTAATGATATCTTCTTAATTAATCAAAATTGGAAAAACAAATGAACTCCAAAAAATCCAAAAATTAACTCTTAGCTAAATTGAGGGGAGAAATTTAAAAATGAAGTCAAATTTGAAATTGGAGATTAAATTAATTATTTTACTTTTCTCTGCACATAAATATATTAAAATATTTGCGATAATTTGACTACTTTCAGGAATTGTCAAAATTTCACCCATTAGCTAATTTAGGAGTGAGGAATTCAATGGTGAACTCTGATTTTGATTTGGAGGTCAATTTAATTTAGGTAATTTTGAGGCTATTTAAATTGCTAGAAATATTCATAAAAAATAAATGATCTCCAAATAGCATTAAATTTTTGGTGTTGTCTTCTAATGCTATTATGAGTCTAATGGCAATGGTTTTACCCTAATTTGGATTACTAAAACCAAATAATAATAATAGGTTGTTACATACTTCCCCTCTTATAAGAGGTGTCATCCTCAATACACAAATTATTAAATACCTATAAAGATCATACCAAAGATAAATATCTCTAATCTCAAAAATCAAATCGATTAATCTACCAAATAACATTAAAGGAACACACATAAATGTGATTTCTGTAAGCTCATTTACAACTAAACTTACAGATTCTATATTTGCCATGCTCTTTTCAATTATTTGTGATAATATCACTCAAATTTAATTATTCTAACTCTACTAAGATTACACAAGCTCAAGATCCACAATATCTTACCATCTAGTGTAAGCTCAGATGTACAGTCTTATATAGGCCAAAGCATTAGAAGTTATCAAGTTCTAACTTAAATCAAGCAGTGTCGCCTAATAAAGTTAAATGGCTTAAACGAATCGTCCAGTTGTACACTACAACCCAACCTTAATATTATTTATCAAGATTAAGAGTCAAGAGATCAAACTCAGAATATTATGTCTAATTATCTTAACTTGGCAGTCTAATTACTTAGAAACTAAAGTCCTACCTTCTAACATGAATAAACAGTAAGCTAACTATCTTATTTCTAATCAAATTTACCTAATTACTATGGCATATTATTATTGCTCTACCTAAACAAAAAGTGAACAGGGTTTCTATCTAACTCCTAGTGAAGGGACTTATTGAAATCCAAATGCTCCACAATAAATAATTAAATTACAATAAGCAAAGATAGGAAGAAATGGAAAATTTAAGAGATTAAAATTGCAAAAATACTTGATGCACCTCATTACCTTCATTGCCAACAATGGGAGTTAGAGCATACACCCTTGGCAGTACGGTAAGTAGATTGCCTACTTTTCCCTTCTGATTGCTCCTTGGAGTAGGAACTGATTTTGCCACTAGGGGAGGCATAATTGCAAGATCTAGAGCTTGAGATCTAATAATAAATGAACTTCAGATTTATGGAGGATGATTAATACTCACTTTGTCCACAATCCAATAGGCTCAACATTCCCGAAACATATAATTTGGCCATCCACAAGTATAGCACCTATTACTTTGATTGTAACACTTACCTTGGATGAGGTCTTGAGAACTTAGATGCTTGCTTTACCTATTACTACAATGACTAGGTTATTTATTATTTGGTAGGCTTGAGGTGACTAGGTTCTATCCTTATGGCAACTTCATAATTCTCTAAGGAAGAAAGAGATCTCTTCCTCAGCCTTTTCCGCACTTAGTGGTGTTCTATCAGTCTTCCACCTTCTAATAGCTTTGTGAAATTGCTACTGTGATGGGATACAAGTTGACCCTTAATCGAGTCTTCAAGTCCATTGAAGAAATTACTGCATCTAGCTTTTTTAGTCTGTACCAAATTAGTAGCAAATCTTGATAGCTTCCTGAATTCTATTTAGAAGGTTAGGACTATCTTATTGCCTTGAGTCAATTGAATCAACCCATCTTCTATTATCGAATGACCAGAGGGAGGAATAAACTCTTCTCAAAAGATTTATTTGAATTCATCCCAAGGAATTTCTTCAATTTTTACTTCTACAAAATTGGTTTTTAGCTCATTATCCCACAAATATTCATCTTCCTTGATGAAAAAATGAGTGGTCTGGCAATAACTTCACTATTAGGGCACTTAATGCTTGATAGGTCCTTCTCAATAATTTTCAACCAATTGGCTGCTTCAATAGAAGAAGTTATTCTATTGAAAGTTGGAGGATTGAGTCAGAGGAAGGAATGAAGGAATCCATCCACAACTAAACTTGAAGTTGGTTGAGTATTGACATGGATGATTTGGGACTAGGGTGATCAATTACTCTCTGAGCTACTAGAGTTTGCAATTCCACCAAGTTTTTCACCATCTCCTTTAAAGTCTTCATCGCTGCTGAAGTTGCAGAAGGGTTGGAATCTGTCTTCTTCTTATCAAAAGAGGTGGGAGTGTTGGGTTTAGGATTCATCTTACTAGAAAGAATTGACAATAGTTGAATGATTAAAATTGATTGATCTTACTACAAAACACTAGCTACTGTCATTTAAACTATTAATCTATCACCCAAAAGAGTTTGCTATCCCGAGTTATTCTCTTTGATGCATATACTTTACCTTTCTTTGTTTGTTCGTATGATTGGAATGCTATTTGCTTATACATTTAATTTTTAGTTTATTTAGTCTTGCTCTGATACCAATTGTAATGATCCCAATATTGGATCAGAAACACAATCCAACATTAGGTATTATTATAGTACTAAGGATTGGGTTAGTGAGTCTTAACTCACTATTAAGCACTACGAGGAGCTAAGGGTCTCTAAAGAGGAGTACTCGATGCATAATACAAAGTAATATAAACCATTCTAGACATCTAGAAAAGAAAGTAAAATACATCACATAGCAGTAAAGTAAAATATCCAAAATAATTAGACTTAAACAAATATTAGACGTAATGACACTCATCCTCATGGGATACAAAAGTAAAAGAAAATACAGTGGAAATATAAGTCTTGAACCAGCGGCTGCTAGATCTGATCTACCTCAGGTACAAGTTCAACTCCATGCTCCTGATCTACCATATTTGGTATTTAATATGGTAGGGTACAACCAATAAAAAAAAGTGATTGAACTTAAAAAGTCTCTAAGTACATTTTAAGGACAATAAGTTATTTAAGTTTTAAGTAGTTATCACATTAGTCATTTATAATTATTTAAGTGGAGCATAAGGCAGTAAAAAGAAGAAAGTAAGATAAAATAAAGTATATGATTGTAAGCATCATTCAAAAAGGTAAAATCAATAAAATGAGAAAAGTTGGTGATAACTTGCATAAAAAATATAAGGAAAATAATTACAACTATACTAACAAGTGTGTAATAAAAATAGTGAGAAATATGTACAAATGGACATATTTCTATGTCATATAAAAGGAAGTAGTGTAAGCACAAATGTAAGTAAATAACAATGTACACCGCAAGTAAGTAAGTAAGAGAACTATAAATACGGGTGAACTTGTAACATATGCAAGTAAGGAAAATCATAGTCTCAAGGACTGAATATGCACTAAAAGCAGTCATAAAGGACTGAGTAAGCTTAGTCAAAAGATTATGGTAAGGCATTCACAATAATGAAGATTGTAATAAATGTAAGAACAATCATAAATGATCGTAAAATGTTAAGTCATTTATCTTGTTAAATATTTTGTTCTTCGTGCAAAAATTACAAAATAAGTGAGGAGTCAAGCACTTACGCCCAACAAAGTAAGCAAAATTTTCCATAACACACACATTCTCCCTGATAGGATCTGTGTGGTCTTCTAATCATTCCACAGCCTACCCTGACTCAATAACAATTGTATAGCATGTTGCAGACAATCCTGAGAGCACACACTGTAGCGAAAGCAATTTGTGTGCACACAAGAATTGGGGATGCATTGATTGTTACTAATAATATTATAAATAACAAACACAATAAGATAAAGTTCACAACACATGCATGTATCCAAAACCATAAGCACATCTAGAGATAAAGATTTAGATGTAAAATAAAAGAATGAGAAAAATCACAGAGCCATACCATACAAACATTTCCACTATACAAATTGAATAATACAGAGTTACAAAGAGCTTCACTTTCTCAAGGAACACTAGCTATTACTTTAGGATGAAGGAGAAGAGAAGCTGCCACTACCTGGTTAAGAATTTCTCACATGCAAGAGCTTCCTTGCACAGAAGCTCTCTCTTAGAGTTCTCCCATGGAAACTCCTCCAACAGTAGCCAAAGCACTTGGAATCACTTGCAATAGCATAAGAAACTCCTCCATAACTTTTCTTTAAGTACCCAGCTCTATTTTTGACCCCAAATGGCCCAAAATAGCCTTCAAATAACTTACGACATAACTTGGACCGAAGCATAAATCCATTGGGCACTACGGCATACCGTCGTTCCCAAGCTTCGAGTAGCCTGGTGCTAAGGCACACTGTAGCACCTTGCTATAGAGATGCCTGCACTTGGGGTGCACTTCAGTGCGTGGTCAGGCATATTTTAGTGCCTTGCTCTTTGGACTCCTATCGCTGGGGTGCGTTGTAGCTCCACAGTCTCTATCTGCTTCTGTTGGGGTGCGCTACGATGCGCTATAATGCCCCAGCCACTGAACCCCATTCTCCAAGGCATTTTGCAATGCTCTGGTCTCTATTTCTTCCTTCCATGGTGCATTACGGTGCCATCTTCTCATGCGCGGGGTACCATAGCATGCTACAGTGCACTATAGTGTTTATGCTATATTAGAACTTCAACTTTGTTATGAATTGCCTCAGATCCTCCCAAAAGCTCATTAAAGCTCCATTAGCATCTCCATGATGGTCTGAATGGTCTCCACAATATAACAATCTCCCACTTGGAGACCCTTTGGAATTGTCCCTTCTTTCACCTTGATTCTTCAATGTCTTATTCAATTTATGTCAAGAATGTGGTGTGGCTTACCCTCACTCTCTTATCACATATCGAGGCCAACTGATGTAGCACATAACTTTAATTTCTTCATTATTACCACTTTTATAAGCATATCAGTGAGATTATTAGAAGTATGAATCTTCTACAATCCCAGTTGTCCTTTTTTCAATAGTGTTCGTATGAAATCGTACTGAAGCTGTATATGCTTTGTTCTAGGTGAATAGCTCTCCTACTATCATTGTAGAGCTTCACATCCTCCTACTCCTTGCCCAATTTTTCCACAAATGTTTTTGGCCAAATCATCTCCTTACTCACCTCAGTGATGGCGACATACTCTGCCTCCATGGTAGATAGAGCGACAATGTTTTGTAGCCTAGAGATCTAGCTTACCACTACACTTTTTAATGTATACACATATCCAGTAGTGCTCCTCTGACTATCAGCATTACTTCCATGATTTGAGTCTACTTAGCCCTATAGAATAATGTTAGATCTTCCAAATCATAGTGCTTTGCCTATTCTACCTCTTAGATAACTTTATATTCACTTGAGCATGTCCCAATGGTACTTCCCTAGGTTTCCCATGAATCTGTTGACCACTCCCTGTGCATGGGAAATATTTGGTATTGTGCAGATCATTACATACATCAAGCTCCCAATAGCTGGAGCATAAAGAACTTTCAGCATGTGTTCCATGTACTCTTCATACTTCAGCATATGTTCCTTTGATAAGCTAAAGTTACTTGCTAGAGGAGTGCTCACTGGCTTTACCTCACTCATGTTGAATCTTTTCATCACATTTTCAATATAGTCTTTTTGAGATAGCTTTAGAGTTCCAGTAGTTCTCTCTATATTGAATTGTATTCCTAGAATCTGCTTGGATGGGCTCAAGCCTTTTATGTCAAACTCCCTTGAAATTAGCTCCTTCAGCATCCTTATCTCTGCCATCTTTGATCCTGTGATTGATAGATCATCCACATATAAAAATAGAATTATATAGGAGGACTTACACTAATTTTTCTAGCAACAGTGATCTGCCTAGCACTTCTTGTAGCCAGACTTGTACATGAACCTGTTGAATCTCTTGTACAATTGCCTTGGTGCTTCCTTCAAGTGATAGAGGCTCTTCTTGAGCTTGCACAGTAACCCACCTTTTTATTTCTCTTGATTTTTGTACTCCTTAGGTTGTTGCATGTATATCGCTTCCTCCATCTCTCTATGAAGAAACAAAATTTTGACAACCATTTTATCTAGATACAAATTTTAATAGCAATAATGTTTAACACTACCCAGATGGGGCAAAGATCTCACTGTAGTCAATACCATGCCACTGTTGGAAGCCCTTTACTATAAGACTTGCTTGGTAGTGCTTACTTCCATCTGGTTCTTTCTTTCACTTGATAAACTCTATTATTTAGGAGAGATTTCTTCCCAGCTGGTAGAGCCACCAACTCATTCATGGCAGTGTCCCACTTGATTGAATCTTCAACTTAAATCACCTCTTCAAAGCTTTTTGATTCACCACCATCCATTGGTAATATATAAAATAAGGAAGGAAAGTACTTTGGTGGCAGTCTTATGACTCTTGTGGATCATCATAATGTGGGTGTTTATGGTTCAACTTCAACACCCTCTTGAGCATCTTTATGTACACCTAGATCTAGATTAATGCTATAATCAATCTCAATGTGTCATGGCTCACCATTTGAGGCATCCTTGGAATCAGCCTTGACTCCAATATAATCTTTGTATGTTTCACTTTCTTTTAAAGTTACATCTCTGCTTTTGATAACTTTCTAGTTTTGATTATCCAAAAATCTATAATTGAACTCGCTTGTCCTAACACTTTCTGTGATCATTTTGAAACACCATTTTATTGTGGTGTTATTGGAACTGTAAACTCTCTCTTGATACTTTTCAAGACACATAACTCCTTGAACTCCTTATCATAGTGCTATTCACTATTATTAAAGCTCAAGCACTTAAGCTTCAATCCCATCTCATGCTCAACCAAAGCTAACAACTGTCTAAACATATCAAAAACATTAGATTTGTGTTGTAGGAAGTATGCCCATATCTTCCTTGTATGGGCATCAATGAAGGTTACAAACTATGTGGCTCTAGTTATGGAATAAGTAGGAGCTGATCCCCATACATCCATATGACTAGCTCAAGTTTTTTGTCTTTCAGCTCTCTTCAAATTTTGGAGAATGTGACCTTCTTCTTCTTGCCTAGTCTACTAACTTCAATTCATGGAGCTTCACCCATAATAATAGAGATTTCAAACCACTTTCACTCATATGGCCAAGCTTCTAGTTCCAAAGACCAGCATCTATCTATTATGCAGCTGCAAAAGAATCAAACACTTTGTTAATCTAGTAAAATGCACCTTCCATGTTGCCCCATGCAATAACAAGTGTAATTTTGGTAACCTTCCATGAGTCCCCAATAAAATAGGTGTTGTAGCCCTCCCTGGCTAACTAGTTAATAGATATAAGATTTCTCTTTAGACATGGCACATGTCTAACATCTCAAAGCATCCAAACTGTACCACTTGGTAGCTAAACATCCACACCCCCTTTGCAAATGATATCACATGCCTTATCATCCCCAAGATATACATTACCCAAGTTAACATTTGTGTAATTCTTGAATGCACCCCTAATAGGAGTAGCATGAAAGGATACACCTGAGTCCACCAACCACGACTCCATGTTGACAAGTGAGAGGATCAATGCATTTTGATTCTTATCATCTCCAAGATTTACATCCTCCATTTGCATTTTATGGAATGTAAAGTTCATGCTATTGAACTTCTCAATCTTGTGTATCATCCCGATGGCTATTGCTCTCACCGAAACAACAAACTCTAAAATCAACAAGAAATATTTTGCTCTGATACACTTATTGGAGATAACCATGAGAGCACACACCGCAGTAGAAGTGAATTGCACATGTATGCATCCAAAATCATAAGCACATCAATATAAAGATCACATCATATGCATGTATTCAAAATCA
Organism: Gastrodia elata; assembly: GCA_016760335.1. Classification (NCBI taxonomy): domain Eukaryota; kingdom Viridiplantae; phylum Streptophyta; class Magnoliopsida; order Asparagales; family Orchidaceae; genus Gastrodia; species Gastrodia elata. The sequence goes on from CM028681.1 coordinate 36,303,011, forward strand.
CATGCATGCCAAAAACCATAAGCACATCCAAGGATAGAGAATTACATGGAAAACCAAATAATGGGAAAAAATATGGAGCCACCCCACATAGAATTTCCATAATGTAAAACAAAGAATACAAAGTTATATAGAACTTCACCTTCTCAAGGAAGACTAGTTCTTACTCTAGGATGAAAGAGAAGAGAAGTTGCCACCACCTGGTTAAGAATTTCTTCACATGCAACTCTCCCTTAGGGTTTTCCCTTGGAAACTCCTTCAACAATAGTGAAAGCACTTATAATCACTTGCAATAGCATAGGAAACTCCTTCATAAATTTCCTTTAAGTATATAGCTCTATTTTGGACCTCAATTGGCCCAAAATACCGCTCAAAGAGCTTAGGGTGTATCTTAGATGAGAGCATAAATCTGTTAGGCACTACGGTGCACCGTAGCATCTAAGTATTAGGTAGCCAGGAGCCAGGGCTTGTTGCACTGCCCTGCTCTCAGTATGCCTTTCACTGGGGCATGCTACAATTCGCACTGAGGCATAGTGAAGAGCCCTGCTCTCAGGACTCCTGCCACTGGGGCATGCTAGTGCCCTAGTTGTTGTATTCTTCTGCTGGGGAATGCTATAGTGCCCCAGCCTTTGGAATCCATCTACTAGGGTGTGCTACAACACCCCAACCTCTGGAAACCATTTTCCAGGGCACACTGTAATGCCCTGCCCTGGTCACTATCTGCTTGTCGCCATTATGTGCTACAATGCCTTCATCTCGGGTGCTGGATTCCATGGCACGCTACAGCGCACCATGATGCACTATAGAACTTATGTTGCATCTGAACTTCTAAATTTATTTTAAATCACTTTAGATCTTCTAAAAGGCTCCCCTGAGCTTCATTAGCATCTCCATGATGATCTGAATGGTCTCCACAACATAACACAGCATCCACTAGTTGAAACCCAATAATAAATCTTATATCTTTAAGTTATGCATAATGACTTTAATGAATATTTTCAAGGATTTAGTCTCATAGCATTGCATCATACAAGAATATTCTAAGCTAATTGTAAGCCATGTGATATTCAATACTATTTACTTTAAATTATCCATCTTGTGCTTCGGGCTAATCAATCCCCTCAATTAACATAGACATTTGTCAAATGTCTCCATCAATTAATACATAATAATATATAATTTGATTAAGGTCTTGTTTATGTGGCCAAATAATTTATAGATATAGTTACAAAGATGCAAACAAAAATCATTTTATATTGCTAACACTATGCTTACCTAAAGTATTTAATAAACATTTACTTTAATGGGACATCCTAAGTACACACTAAGGGTTTCATTAGTACGCTTATTAGAATACTAGATTCCTATGATTTAGGATACACGAAATTCTAACTAAAGTATTTTCTTAACTTCCAAACTTAATGCCTCACTACAAAGGTTGTATAGTTTCTATAACATACACTATTCAAACATCCACTAGTTTATCTTATCTCACTATCATCTTTAATGTTCTATTCTTATAAAGGTTCAATCATTTAATTACTTAAGTTGCCTTATTCTTAGTTGATTCACTAGTGGGATTATTCACATCTAATCTTACACTTAATGGTTTTATAAAGCTTATAGTCAAATATGGTAAAGCTAAGGGGATGATATTACACAAGTTATTATTATCTAATCTAATATCAGATTTGATTACTAAGCTAAGCATCAAGTTCTTTTCTTAAAGTCTAAGGTTCCTATTCTTAGTGTTTTTATCACTAAATTTTTAATTTTAACATCATTACTTAGCACTAAAGGGATTCTAAGCCTTATAACTATTAAGGCAACATCTGGCCTTAACTCAAACACTTAGTCATTTTAAGGGATTCTAGGTCTTAAAAATACTTCATCTTAAGTAATTCTAAGTTCTACACTTAGCATGCTATGGCTTCTCATACAATCCTAAGTAGGTTGCACTTTGTCACTTAGGTTATTTACTAAGTTCATGTGGAAGGCACTAGTCTTCCTACGAGGGTTCCATTCTATTCGTCTTTTAAGTCCTTTCATAGTCACAAGTACTATACCTATGGATTATTTAATACCATTCTAAGTAGTCCACATGATCTAGGTTTGATCCTTAGTTTCACCACCCTACAACTTAGAATCCTTTTGAAGTTATCTAGATGGCAATAAGTGTTTAAGTATTAGTCTAAGTAGAATTAGGAGTTTAACTTATTACTAACTTTATAATTTCATCATGTTACTGCACTTAACTAAGTACTAGTGTTCTTACTAAAAGTTTTGCATGGGAGGTCTTCTAGCCTTAAGTTCATTAAGGATCCTTAGGATTGGGAGAACCTAATTAATAATTAAATAGATTGGTTAACTACAATCCAATACGATCTTAATAGTGAGGTGCTTAAGTGGAGGTTCTCTAACCACTTGCTTCAAGACTCACATATGTTAGCTAAGAGGTTAAGCAATCTTAAAATTACTGTGTTACATAATGGGATGGCTAGAATGAAATCCATAATTAAGGAATGTAAGGAACTAAGTTAAGATCAATATAACCCTTTAGGGATTTTAATGATGATTTTTATAATCAACGGTAGCTATTTAATTCACTCATCCTAGGATTTAGGACTATTATACTCCTTAGGCACTAAATGAAGCACTAAGAGCTCCTACAATCACTTCATTATTATGTTGAGGATCTTATATTAAGTTCACTGGACCTTAGCTAAGAACAGGTTATTTTAGTTATTTTCTTACTTAAAACATCATCTAGGTAGGTTTCATAAGGTGTCCTAGTGTTTAGGAGACTTAAATATGCAAAACCATAATTTTGGGAATTTAGTATTATTTTATTTAAGGGTTAAAAATTCACATTTTTCATTTGATGTCCAAATTTTGTAAATATAGTGGCTATAACTTCCTTATAGTATAACAACTACAATGACACTAAGTAGGGTCAAATTGAACATCAAATGGTCAATCTAAGCACTAATGATTCTTAATGACACCTAAAAAGTCATTAGTAAAATTAGTTATTAAAATAGAAAATTAATATTATATGATGTCCTACATGTTTTTGTGATCAAAAGGACATATTGGATCATCAAATTTGAATGGAAATTTATTAAGCTACTAAAGATACAAATTTAGGTTCAATAATATATAGGTAAAATGGTTATTAGTGCAATTAATCATCAAATTAAAAAGCCATATTAATGATCCCTACATTTTTCTAGTCACTTTGACTTATAACATCAATATATTTTGGTGTGTATTTTAAAACTTATAAGGCTTTGAAGTTTTGGAGAATAAATAATTAATGATTTACTTATCAGAAGTTAATGTTCATAAAAAACTAGGCACGCGAACGCAGCCGATCACGTGATGTGGGCCTGGTGGGGCACAGGGGGGCTAGGCCGGGTCTGCAGGTCAGGCTGACTCGAGCCATGGTTCAAATTGGGGAAAGCTGCACAACGTAAGCTTGGGAATAGAAATTTCCCTTCAAGTGATTTCGATGGCCCGCCCATATGCTGAACAAAAGATCTCTGAGAGACTTTTCTTCCAGTACCTAAACCGTTGCTAGATACTACTCCTATCTCGGACAAGTTCATGCCATAGAACTGAGGTCATAGACATACGGGAACCTACAATTCAATACTGTTCAGGACGTATGCATTGAGCTTGAACGTGCTCAATTGAGCTCCATCAATCAGTCATAAAGGCATTACAATAGCTAAAATGTAGTAATTAAAAGAGAATTTCATAGGTTAGTGTATATGAATGGAGCACTTTGTAATTTCTAGTCCCAATTAGGGTTTGCAAAATCATAGGGCTTGGCTCCCTCCCCAACCTTCCAACTGCTACCCTTCAATCAAACAGAGGAAGATGGAGAGAATGGAAGAGACGAGGGAGTCCTATGGCAAAGCTAGGAGCCCCAATTGGCACGTGGTACGAGGTTCCTGCGGCTCCTAGGCACGTGATCATATGTGCGCATGATAGACACAGTATGCGCTCCTCGTCCATCGGATTTGGTGCTTGCAGGATCGAAGGTTGTCATCAAATGGTGGGTCCAATGTTGTTAGCACAATAAATTATAATAAGAATGTATAAATATTAGTAATAATTAATATCTTCTTAATTAATCAAAATTGAATAACCAAACGAGCTCCAAAAAATCCCAAAAATATACCTTTTGCAAAATTGAGGGTGAGGAACTAAAAAATGAAGTCGAATTTTAAAATAGAGATATTAATTTAATTATCTTAAGTTTTTAAGGACTTAAATATATTTTAAATTTTGGGATAATTTGATGATTTCTAAGAAATCTCAAAATTTCACCCCTAGCTAATTTGGGTGAGGAATTCAGTGGTGAACTTTGACTTTGATTTGGAGGTCAATTTAATTTTGTTCACTTCCAGGCAATTTAAATTGCTCGAAATATCCGTCAAAAATGAACGATCTCCAAATAGCACCAAATTTCAAGCGTTGGCTCCTAATGCTTTTAGAAGTATATTGGTGATAGTTTTAATCTAATTTGGATGTCTAAAACTAAGTAACAACCACGGGTTGTTATAGATGCAGATTTAAGATTTAATTTAAGATGAAATGGGAATAGATAACGAGTTTAGAGGCTAGTTTGTAATTGACATTCGACCACAACCTCATTCATTTCCAATTCATTCCTTTACTATAAAGTTCAACAATGAAAAAAGCACATTTGCAATTAATCACGACCACATTTCTAAGAATCATTCAGTAATTTCATTAAGCCTGAGACATTCTTTCATTCAAGTGTTTTATTTATAAGAAATAAAATAAGGGTTGGACTATAAAAATAAAGAAACCAAAACATAGCCTAGTAGCAACAACTAGATGAGATGAAGACTTCTCCATTTCAATTTTCCTCATCTTCTTAATCCATGGGTTCTTAATTGCCCATAATACAATATGGCCATGGATTTGTTGGTGCATCCTATATAGGCAAGATAATGGGAGGATGGCTTTCTGCAAGATCACATGAGTTTATGAATCATTGAATCAATTAACTGAGGTTCTAAAATAATCAGAAGTATGGTGTGGTAGGTTCATCTTAGATTTTGTTAGGAAGTAGATATGTGACTCAACCCATCTTTTAGTCCTACTATGCAGGTCTATAAGTTGATCAAACTATTGATGAAGATCTTCAATGGTTCCCCTCCTCTCAGCTACAGTAGATGATTATGCTCCCTTAATCATTTCTATGTTATTTTCAAAAAAATTTACTGGTATGATTTTTTTGGATTCTACTTTTGGTAAGGGGTGCTCATAGGAAACGACGTGGTTGCTATCATAGAGTTTAGCACCTTGTGTCATACATACTTCAGTGATCTTTGAATCAAATGGCATTGTCGAGCAACACCCTGATAGTGTGTTTCATAGCTGATAAAATATTATTTTCCTTACATATATGAGTCCCAATTTTTGAATGGCATATTTGAGTATGGCAGGAACTCTAATAACATCACTCAAATGACTGACAAGCATGATTTTGTTGAAAGTTAAATTATGCCACCTCATAGATTTTAAGTTCAGGGTGGAGCTGGGAAAGTTGGAAGTCTGATCATTCTAAGATGTTTCAATAGTAGTGAGGGCATTGATTCCTTTAATCAAATCAAAATCTTTATTCATAAATTCATAAATTGAACAACACTCAAATTCTTATTAATTATAATGAGAAAGGGTAGCCACTCCAGAAAAATCCAAGACCTTCCTACACATCTAAATCATGTGATTTTTGCAGCTCATTACCTTGGCATACACTGGAATACTAATTGTTTTAGGGTGTTTGCATAATGCTCCCTAGTTTGTTGAGTGACATGCTTCTATATATCAAGATAGGGAGTAATGAATCTTTGCTCTTAAATAACTTTCTATTAGGAGGTTATCATATGAAATCTTTGGGAAACGTTTTGTGATGCGAATTAACTACCATCGTAAGATTCAATTTGGAAAACCTTACTGATAACTTTTTGCTTAGATTCCATTGCCTACTTGAGATTATGAAGATAATGAGAGAAAAGAAAGTTTTGGAGAGTTTAAATGAAAGGGTTTACTGAAATAATGGTTGTAGGATTACACACTTTTATAAGGATAGAGTCTAAGGGATCACCATTGAAAAGTTTCAACATGAAAGAAATGTGAATCCACATGCTCAAAGCCTATTAGTAGGCCAATAGTGGGGTATATTGGTTTGCTATTAACCTAATAAAGATTAGGTCAAAATCACAAGCCATGTTTCAACTCCTAAGAGATTCCCTAGTATCCCACACTCTCCAAGGCAAGGCAGTTTTACTAGTCAAGATATCTGGTATTGGGGCTTGCCTGGGCAAACCAAATTTCTCACTTTCAGTTGTTTGGGCACTTGATTGAGCCTGAGCTCTAGACGTTAGAACAAGCCTAAGGGCCCAAGAGAGATATTACCCAAGAAACAACTAGGACCTATTTCATTCCTTCACATTTTTGCACAATTTGCTTCCTCTATCTAAGTGCTACTTTAATTAATAAGCAACAAATAAAAATGGAATTGAAAATGAAAACAACAAATTAACTACAATTTTTTTTTTGCCTCCCATAGCATTTGGTTTAATATTTTGAGCTTGAACAAATACAAATTTTCAACGCATACTTCCTTTCAGTACCTCCATCTAATTTTTTCATTTATCCATGGGGGGAGCAATAACACGATTTTTGTCAAATTTTTGTGTGTTAGGTGTCGTGCTACTTTTTTGGATCCAAACCCCTTTACCCTCATCATAGGTGTTCCTTTCATCTCTCATAATTGTAGGTTCATTAAACAATGGTTTAATTTTACTAATTTTCTTCCCCCTTCTAGTTTTTTTCTTCCATAATTGAGGGTGAGCTTCCATGCTAGTTTGAGAATATAATCTTCACTAACAGTCTCCATTCCCTTATCTTTGGTTGCTTTATTGGCATGCTTATAACTTAGTTCCTCTATCTCAGCTTCCTCTCTCAATCCTTCATAGTTTAGCTCATGCACTTTAATTTTTTTTCTAGAGTTAACTACATTAAACAAATTAGTTTCCACATTTATATCTTTCACTCTCATTAGCATAGTTCCTTTTTGAGCATCGATTAATGTGCATTCCTCCTAAGCTCATCTTCTCATAAGCATGGTAGGGCTTAAAATTAACTGAAGCTCAAAAATTACAAAATGGATTTAGTAGCTGAAAGTTTCTTAGGGACCAAGGTATATGAAATCTATCTGGAGCTCCCATTTTAGGGGCAATGCTTAGGCCATGAGATAATTTTAAATATTCAGGTTCAACTCTTGATGGTTTTAATTTTATATTATCCCTTTCTAAGGCTCTTTCTAGGTGTTGTTTAATGCAATATTTGCTAGCAATATATTTGGGTTGGTGGGTGTTCAACTTTATGAGTTCAAAAGTTGAAGTTGATTAATGAATCATGACCGCCATCTCCTTAGGATTTTCCTCAGTTGTTCTTGGCAATACAACTTGAGGTTTGCTAGCTAACTATTGGGGTAATTGATCAATGGACACTTTAGTCTGCTAGATTGAAATTTTATGTCATTTTAATGGGGCTTTAGTTTGTTGCATGAAGTTGGTGGTCGATGGACAGTTTAGTCCACTAGATTTAAGTTTTATGTCTGTTTAATGTGTCTTTAGTTCATTGCATGAAGTTGGTGGTAGCTTTTAGATTCATTTAAAGAATTTGAATAGTTGACACAAATGATATCCTTGAAGGGGTGCACTTACTAGATTTACTAGAGTTTCTAAATTGATAGAGTGGATCTTGTTGTAGATGATAATCCCATTGTTTGTTCTTCCAAGAATAGTTAAGATTATTTTCTTCATCTAGCATTATAAGAATTGGAATAATTATTGCTCGTGAGGAGCAGTTTTTTTTTCTATGGACAAAGTTCATTTGTTTTGAGAAGGTGCTTAAGGGATATTCAAATTACAAGTTGAAGTAGAATGTGCACCCTCACATGATTCATAGTTTACCTCTTGCACTGCGTGCACACTCATAAAATTTGTTCTTGGGTGAGGCTGCAATCTCCACCTGCAGCTGGTCAACTTTATTATTTTTCAATGTGTGAACTTGGTCTCTACGATTATGAGGCAGAGTCTTAGTAGGCCATTGATATGAATTAGTGGCTATCTCTTCTAAGAGATCATAGAATGTTTGCGCTCGAAGCCATATGGGCAATACAAAGAGGGACCAACTATCATATAATGTTTCATTATCATTGAAATCTCTAACAACTTAGTTGGAGATTTTGTTCCTAAGTATTGCAATTCTTACAGGGGGAAAGTATTTTCCAAAGATTTTTGGGCTAGCTCATTCCAAGTGGTAGTAGAGTCACTTAGAAGAGATAGGAGCCAACTTTTTTCCCTGTCTCTAAGTGAAAATGCAAATAGTCTCTGCTTGATAGCAACATTAGTGACACCATTATACTTAAAGGTGTCACGAATTTAAAGGAAATTTGCAATGGGCACTTTTAGATCTTTAGTTGGTAATTTATCAAATTGAGTATTTTGTACCATCTACAAAGTGGCTTGTTTGATTTCAAAATTATTAGATTTAATATTAGGTCTAACTATTACATTCAGAATCCCTCCTATTGTAGGTAACACATAATCTCTCAAGGCTATAGCTACAATATTGTTGTTAATATTATTTGAACCTCACCTAGATTTGGTTAAGCCATAGGTTAGTTTTAGATTGAATCACTAACTTGAAAAGTTAGCTAATGCCTTCTATTTAATCCCTGACAATGGTGCCATGAACTTGACATGCCATAAGTGTAGTTATATGTAAGTGCATGTGGTCTGAAGTAATAATAGAACAGTTCATTTCAGATTCATCATCCTAAATGGTTAAAGGAAGGTTACTAGTTACTATTTTTTCTACTAATGCTTAAATAAACAAATTATAGGTTTTACTACTAACTTAGAACTAAGCATCTAAAGTAAATACACCTAAATTAATGAGGATGTAATTAAGTTAAAGATATTGAGGAGAGTTAGTCCAATCAACTATGGTTCAACAAATCTAGCTCTAGCTGAGTTTTAATCGATCATCTTTGGTGAATGTTAAATTTACATTTCAACAGTCTATGAATAGTTAAAGTTTAGATTTCTCTACTCTGACAATCCTTTGCTCAGTCTATCCTCAAGTCTAAGAAAGAGATCGCATGAGATATGGAACATTCAAAGCATAAAATAAGTGCACATAAATTTTTGATATACTGTTTTGCTTTGATTAAAACTTTAGTGATACTTGTATGACATGCAATCACATGCACATAGATAATGATCAAAACTCTTAGTTTGATCGAAGGTGTAGTGTGATGTGAACATGCTATGTTAAAGACAAAGATTTCTTTACATGCATCAATTGAGATTTTAGAAAATAGAACACATGCATTCATCACAAGTAAACCATACAATGAGTATCAACAATCACAAACAAAATGTCTATTACATAAGTCTAGCCTAACCCTCCTCAAAAGGTTGATGGGGGCGGGGGGGGGGGGGAGCTAGGCTGCCATTAAAAAGGAATCACAAGCATATATGGTTTTTATTATCAAGTGCATCATCATTTCTTACATCATTATAATGCAAAAAATATATGAAAAGGGAGAATAGAGAAGATGTTACTTAAGGAATATCCTAAGGGCTTCTCTTTGTTTTCACCTTCTTCTTCTTCTTATTTTTATAGTCCTTAAATGCATGCTATTAATTTTTCCTCTCATGTGGTGGATGAAATTTCACTCTTTGGAACCTTTTTTATCTCCCAAATGCATCCTTTACTTCTTAGAAGCTTTTTTTGGCCTTTATACTTCCCTAGAGCTACCCAAGGTAGACCAAGAATTTCCTTTTTTCCCTAAAAGTTATATCATTTCGAAACTTAAAATTTGATGGTCACCTGGGTGCCCCTAAGTGCTCACCTACTTCATTGCAATTTATTTGGTGCCTGGGCATGTTTAAGCACCGATGCTTCTATCAGGTTGGCACTTAGGGGGTGCTTGAGTATGCATGTTACGATCACTTTGAAGCTTGGGGTGCACTAGAGAGTGCATGTTTCTATCAATTTAGTGCTAGAGGTAGGCCAAAGCACAAATGTTTCAGTCACTTGGGCAGTCAGGGAGTGCCTGAGTGTGCGTGTTTCATAATGTTACTCTAGTGTAGGAATTGTAGAGCTCAGGTGTGCCTGAGTGCCTGGCTACTTTCTTTGATGGAGTTTTCTTGTAGAAACTATTGGGTGGGCTTGGCTTGCTATAGAATCAAAATGGACACAGAATATACAAAAAATGAATTAAAAGCGAGCTATTCTAATATTAAATAATGTGGCAAAATGGGATGATTATAGTATAAATATGTGTATTATCAAGGACCATATCTTGCAAAAATGTGAATAGAGGTGAAGACCTAGAAATGCAAACTTGAAGTGATGTAGAATAGTAGTTGTAGCTCTTGTGGATGTGCTAATCAAATTCATTGATGAGATGATAGGAAGGTCGTGGATTTCTTGGAGCTTAAGGTTATGTGACGCCTAAGAAGGAGGTTCATAAATAATATGATAGATTATATATGATGCATGAGAGATAACACAACATACATAAACATGGGTCAAGGAGACATGGAAATCAGACTACTGAGTGGTGAGATGTGGCTGTTAAAGGATCTCTAAGAAGTTTAATCTTTAAAAAGTACCTTATCTCTATAACCTGCTTGGATTATGTAGCAACCTAAGGCTAAATTAGGCTTAATTAAAGCTTAAGAATATCATCAGAAGGTTCTAAACATTAATATGATCAAACTTTAAGAATTTGGAGGCAAAATGATCAAGGTTAATTTTCTTGATTATTTTATTGAACTTAAAAACTCAAAAACTTAAAAAAATTATTTTAATGTCAAGCCCTAAATAAAAGTGCATATTCAAATTCCTCCTACCAATATGTATTAGGGGTGGTACAAATTTCCTAATTTTTGAACACAAAATATAATTCATTTTTTTACTTAAACTGAAACTTAGGAATGCAATTAAATTTGAACAAAATAAAATGAATTCAACATTAACATTTCAAAATCACAGAAATCTCATGCAATGGGCCAAAACACAAACATTGTAGCAGACTAAAATGTACGAATGTGATGAAATCACTATCAATGAGGCGCACATTAGAGTGTTCTTGACCTTAGCATCTTTCTATTCATGAAAAAGACTCGTGGAGTCTCTCAGTACTGTGCTTCATTCCCAACCATCCATGACCACATATAAAAGAAATTTGTAATTTATGTATGATGGAATATTATTGTCCTCCCCAGTTGCAGACATCCCTAACTAATTATCAAAGTGGAGGGAATGTCTCGCAAGCCAAGACAACCCAATTCTACCCTGAAAGGACAACTAGAGGCCAACATTTTGCCTCGCTGAAAAGCCCAAATAGTCAATCCATAGGCTTCCTCTAGGTAGTTTAGTATCCAAAAATCCTCTAGGAAATCCCTTTGCTCTTTTTTAAATCCCCCAACAACATCAATTCCTTGTAAAAGCCACTGGATCATCTATAACTCATAATTCCCTCTTCTCAGACCCTTTTGAGCTCATTAGCCCTTCCTAGTGATCAGTGAGTCAATATTATTACTTAACCTATCAATAACTTTTTGAATTTCTCAAGAAGGTGTTTGTATTAATGGCAAAGATTGGGACCCTTCTACAAGGCTAGGAATTCTCACAAACAATAAGTGAATGGTATCCCCTGAATGCCCTTCTGCCCATTTTCCTATTGCATTTAATAACCTTAATTAAGGCTTTTAGAAAGAAAAAAATTGAAGTAGATGGAATGTTGGTTAGTTTTAAATCAATTTGGGGCTTTTGGGCACAACATAATAGAGATCAAATGAAGAATCGAGTCTCATCACATTGAAAAATTTTGTGAAAGCCTGACAAGATGAGCCTACGTTACTTCAATGTATCTCTTTTATTTGCATGTGGGAGCGATAAAGATTGAGTGTTGAGCTTATTTGGGCTTCAGCTAGCCAATATGAGTTGTGATACACCCAGACTCCATAATATTCTATAGTGAAGACCCACTGAGTAATCCTATACAATTTTGGGTGGGTCTATACATCAAAAGTTGGTTTGTTCAAACCACTATAAATTCATGAAGGTGTAGGCAGTCAATGTAGCCTCAATACTAGCTCTAAAGAGAGAATTTCTCCTCCATACTAAATCTTAGTGATCCTCATTCGAACGAGTAGCCTTTCGGTGATTGTTCCCACCAACCTTGAAGATTTTGGTGACATTAAATGTGCCTTATAATGGTGAACATTTAGGTATAAGGACCAAGCCTTGAGGAATCCTGAACTGACCATTATCTCGTGTTGAAGTCAAACATAGCTTGGTTTGTTGAGACCATCGGAGCGAATACAGCACACAATCATGGATCAAGTCAACCCGTCACATGTGTAGTTTCCATTGGAGGAATATTCACCAAATATTCCATGGGTTATTGGGTTCCATGGGCCAGTGCGTCGTCAGCTCGAGAACAGCAATGGTATATTGCCATAATATTTTGAATCAAATAAATGGTGCAATAAGTTTAATTTAATCAGATTTTATGGAAATTAACAAAAAATAAATTAATGAAATAATTTAATGAATATAAATTCAAAAATAGTGTAGTAAATACTATTTTGATATAAAAATGTAAGGATCAATAATTTGAAATAAAATATAGATTTTCATGAGTATTTTTACTAATCAACTGTTAAGTGTGATTAAGAGTAATTTGTAAAAATTAAGACTTGTATAAATAAAAAAATACGGTGTCATTGGACTCCTTAAACAGTAAGGAATGAGAAAATTGGGAAGTTTGAATATCAAATTTACAAAGGTAAATTTTGGGTATTAAAATTATAATATTTTAATTAAAATTTTGGAAATAACCTTAAGTGTAGGATTAGACTCTCCAATCAATTTTGAATAACAAAATGAGTGAATACATTAGCTTGAGAACTTAGGGTTCTAAATTTTAAGTTTAAGTAGAACTTTATGAAATTTGATCAAATCGAGGATTATAGCATATGCAGACAAAGTCTTGCACTGAAGATAGGTAGAGATTAAAATACATTTTTTTAAGACAGAATCTTGTAAAATAATTCTAGTAGTTAGATAGGCTAACCTCAAGGAGGAATTTTCCTTATATTCAAAATGTAAACACAAATAGTTACAATAGCCAAAAAGATTGATCATATTTGACAAATATTATAAGTAAACTTAAGAATTAAATTAGAATTCAAGTTAAATTAGATGTTTATCTTGACTTCACCTCAAATTAGTCTATTTGAAAATGCATATCAAATAATACCAAATAAATCTTGAGTTTGTGCATGCTTAGAGTGAATAACTAAATAATCCATTTAATATAGGAGCAGAAAAATTCAGATAATTAGATAATAATTGAAATCATAGATACAATTAATTAAATTCAAAAATTATTATTTTGCATCACATGAGCAAAACTCCTTGTTGCATGATATTAAAACTTTTGCATAAAACATAAGAGTTAGTAAATTAGGAAACATCCAACATTTTAAGGGTTCACTCTGGGAGGATTTGTCTGCACAGACATAGTACAGATGATAAGATAAAACAAAGAATTGCATTTATATTTCAATTAAATTTTAGCTTTTTTAGCTATTCAAAGAGTACAAATTTGCTTTGTATTTATTATGGATTATTTCAAGTTTTCTTTATTTATTTTTACAATGTTTACTTTTAGCTTATGTTTAGTTGCTTTGGTTTCTAGTGTTTATTTGCTTGTTTACCTCAGTGCTCCAGTTATATTATAGTCAAATTAGCAAATATCCTTCGGGCATAATTCATTACAATTTATTATTCAGTAGTGTTGTATTATATATGCTTAACCTTTCTTTTGAAGTGCATTTTAATCAGTATGATATGTGCCAATTTTATTACAATTGTAGTTACAAATTATAGGTTTTACTTTCATATCCTTAAAATACATTAACATTATTGCACCAATTTTAAATTAATTGAAATAATTGTGAAATTCTAAAAATGAAAACACATCAAGAACCCTATAATGTACTATTTTTGAGATGGTGCAGTTCCACAAGGAGGCAATGCCTTTGACTTACTTTAATAGGGATGATTTGTCTAAAAATAATAATGGAAGAGGATTTAAAAATCCCTTTTAAAATATAATGATAAGAAAGTGGTATTGAAGATTTACCATTCTTTTGATGAGTAATTATGTTGTTGAAAGAAAGTAGAAGAGGAGGTTTCTATGCGGCAAATCAAGCTTTAGGCACCAAGGAGTGCGCCTAAGATGGCTTTATGGATGCAACATACCTGAAGAGAATGAAGGGTTTTAGCTAAGGGTGGCAAGGTTGGGTAACCACTAGCACAAGTTTGGAAGGGTGCAACAACCCAAGTGTTGTTAATTAGTCTTAGACATCTAAATCAGCTTAATAACATCGACATTAGACTCTTAATAACATTAGGAGCCTGCACCATAAATTTGGTGCAATTTAGAGATTGTTCATTTTCAGCACGTATTTTGAGGCTTTGATTTACCTAAATATTACCAAATTTATTTTGACCTCCAAATCAAAATCAAAGTTCACCATTAAACTAGTCATCCCCCAAATTAGGTAGGGGTGATATTCTGGGAATTTTTGTCAATCATTGAATTTCCGTGAATATTTTAATATTATCTTAATGCTCAGAAAATAAGAATAATTAAAATGATCTTTAGTTTAAAATTTGACTTCATTTTAGAGTTCCTCGCCCTCAATTTAGCTAAGGGTGAATTTTTTAGCTTTTTTGGATCTTGTTTGGTCATCTAAATTTCATTAATTAAAAAAGATAGTTATTATTTAAATATTTTTAATATTATTAATTATATTTAATTGGCCGATGGTGTCGACCCACCAATTGATCAAACGGCAAGCCTAATCCAGCCATTCAACAGTGTGCAATAATGATCAGACAGGTCAGATGACAGGGGAAGTATCCATGTGCGTCCCAAACCCGGCATGCATTGCAGGCTGTACCCTATGCCCTCTCTAGCTCTGCTTTATGGTAGCTAAGCCCTTTGATTTGATGTGGCTAAATGCGAGCTAGCTGTTCGGGCCTTCCGGGAGCCACGAGGAGTTACGCTGACCCCATTATTCCTTAACCCAAATTTGGAAGCGTTCACAAAGGTACTCCCAATTTCCCTTCATCTGGTTACTCAAATTACTTTCTCCAGTTTTGCTTTGTCCTTTCATCCTTTTATGAATCATTTTGGGGTGGTAATTGAACTCAAATGAGCTCAAATCAAGCTCAGCAACACCAGTTATGATAGTAGCTAACAATAGCACCGTGAACTTAGATCTTGAGCTCGATATGGAGGTCATTCTAATTGATTAGGAACGGGGCTTTTGGGATTAGGTTTTAGGTTTTATCAAGCCCTTTCCAACGAGGTGTGGCACACTAGTGGAGGAGCTATGAGTTACCAAAATCTTAATGGCCTACCCTATGTGGTGCCCCACCCCTTAACCAAGTAAGATTAAGAGGTGGTCACTTGGCAAATCCCTCACTTATCATTAGATTTAGTTATAACCCCCAATCCACTAATAAGGGAAGGATGTGCAGTATAAAAAGAGCTGAGTCATTCACTTAATACATACATATCAATAAGAGTGCAGAAGAAAGAAAATATATGAGATTACATCCATCACACACTAATATAGAAATAGGAAATATACAACTCTGAATAAAGTAAGCGGTAAAGGAAAGTACATAGAGTACCTGTATTATTACAGCATTTAGTAAGTTTAAACTAAAATGAGAATAAACACTCAGTTTCATAAGCAAATAATAAAGAAAGGTAAGGATCTTCAGTAGTAGGACACTTCTCCTCCTGATCTAGCTCTACTCCTGGCTCAACCACCTCAAATAGCTCAAAATCTGCTATTATCGGTTTCATAACGACAAGGCCCCAACCAAAAAGAAGAAAAACTAATTAGATAAATTATCTAAGTACATTTTAAGCTGATTAATTCATATTCTTTTAAGATATCACTAATTACTTAGGCAATTAAAGCAACCAAATAGGTGCAACAAGCTAAGAAGGAATAGGGAAAGCTATAAATAATACATTTATAACTTAAACAAAAAGTGAGGTAAGAAGAGATACACCAACCCTAAAGATGTGATAGGGTTAGGCAATATATATACATAATAAACTGTAAACAATAAAAAGTTAGACTCATCATAACATACTGATGATCATATAAAATTATGCAAATTAATAGAAAGTAACTTAACTATGATATATATAAGTAAGATGAATTAATAACTAGCATCCTAACATATATGTAAGCAATGTAGTGTAATAAAGAAGAACTACACTAAAAGTAACTAGAAAGTAGAAAAGTAAATAACATGTAAGAACTACCATACCATAAGAATTGGCTAAATAAGCCAGTGAACTGTAATTGAGCTGAACTGTATCATATCATATCACTTAGCTTCTTAAAGCTAAGGTAGAAAATATTATTGAACTAAAGAGGCAAAAAGTACATATGCAAAAATTTTTAGTTATTTTACTTTTCTTCTGTGGAAATACCTAGAAGTTGCTGAGGATTCAAGCATGTTTACAAGACTACAGTGGGCTCCCGAACCTAGACGCAACTCTCCCCACTGAGTATGTGTCAGGTAATCCTTATTTCACCTTATCGCCTGTCCATTTGCAGTAATATGTATACACAATCTCCCATCCAAAACATGAACCCAATGCAAGTATTATCCTAATTTTCTATGATATCATTTCATGTACCAAGTTATCTTATATGTCATGTCCAATGTAAAAGGCTCAAAATATAATGAATGCAAAGCACAAAGTTCAATAGTAAGCAAGAGACTCTATTAAACACTGGTGATATCTATTGTTATCTAATTTACCCATTCTAGCTATTCCAAGTTTATACAAGCTCAATATATCCAATACCCTACTATCAAGTATAAACTCTGATTCACAACATTATAAGTTTAAAATTATTAGAACTAATCAGGTCCTAATAGAATCTAATAAATGATTCTTACAAGTTAAATAATTAATCAACACATCCTAATTAATGAATTAAGATGGTCCAAACCAATCTTGATTAAAATAAACTAATATTGAGGTATTAATAATTAAACTCTAATTTTAGGGATCCAATGATGATCCTAAAGGCTAAGGTTTAAATCCCATATTCTCTCAATACTATGAGTTAGGATATCTTATTAAGCAAAGTCAACGCATATAAGATGGATCTCTAAACAGACTAAAGCTTAAATACAAATAATCTTAATAAGGATGACATCTTAAAACTATTAAAAACTAAGGTTTCATCCATTAGGTAACCCATTTACCCAGTGAATGAATTCTAACCTAATTTCTATATCCATTTCCTAAGGAAGAGATCCTAAAGTTAAAGGAAAATCTTAAGCATTTAAGTTATGATAAAAGATGAAGATTTAAGGTTTTATGATAATTGACTTTAGTTAAACTTATTACTAATTTAAAAACTTTGAACTAATATATGGTGAGTTGAATCTCACATTATGAAACTTATTAATTGCTTAGAAATATTTTAAGGTGAAACTTTGGGTTTCACATAGAAATTTAATTAATAAACTTAAATGATCTAAAATTGAATCTAAATCACTTTAATTATTGATTTTAGTGATTTGATTATGTTTCTAAGGCTTTAGGGTACTTAAACCTAAATTTGGGCATAATGACCATTTTGACCCTTCTTAAGGATATAAAATGATACTTTTTGATTTAATATTCCAAATTAAAATTTATTGATTCCAAATAATTAATTACTGTCTAATGTGAGAATAGATAGTAAATATGCCAATTTTGGATAAGGATTATGCCTAAGAAGCTCAATTTAAGGATTTAGCTCATTAGGGGCAATTTAGAAATTTTATTTAGGAAAATATAAAAATTCAGTTATACTTTTGTTGTTTACTGTCTAAAGATTACACAGAGTTTAAAATCATTAAATTATGTGGTCTATTGGTCAAGTTATGGCCAAAATATCATTAAGGTTCAGAAATGTAATTTATGAGTTTTAGGAAAGGTCCAAAAACATAACTTTCCCAAATAATATCCATATTTAGCAAACTCAGTGGTTATAAGTTCTCCACAACACATTGAGTACTATAACTAGGAGTAGACCTAATTTGGACTCCATTTGATTAAACTATGAGTAAATCAAGTTCTAGGGTGATTAGGGCAAATTAGAAAGTCTAATTATCAAAACCTAAATTTTCATGTAGTTTACTATTTAGTAGGTTTTCTTGATCAAAAAGATATACTGGATGACCTTATTTAAGCTAAATTTACTAAGTTATGGCTAATTTAATTTCTAAGTTAAATAGGTTAATTAGGGAAATGGTCTAAATATTATTAATCATTTTACAAGTCCAATAACAAAACTAATACCTTCAAGTTATTCCAGACATTCTCTTGATTAAAATGAGACCCATATTGACTATATTTATATCAGTGGGATCAAAGTTATGAGCAATGGAAGTTTTCAAGGGTCTTGGACTAATTATGGGTCCTAAAATGTCACTATGCTACATACTCCTCAAACAAAAAATTGGAGACTACATACTCCTCAATATTTTACTTATTTTCTTGATTAAAATAAGATATATATTTAGTATATTTCGATTATTAGTTTGAGAGTTATGGGTGTTTAAAGTTTTGCATATTATTGGAATTAAATTAAATTATTGTAATATTTTCGAATTAACTCAATTCCTAAATTCTTGAATTCAACGGTGGTAGGTCCCACCAGTGCGCCAGCGACAAGGATAGGTTCCACAGAAAACAGCAGACAATCGGGGCCTGCGATTGGCGTAGCTGAGCTGTGAGGTGGGTCACACCTACTTTGGCTTAGCGCTAATGATGACGGTAGGTTGAGCTCGACTTGATATGGCTCGACCCAAAAATACCTTCTTCTTCGCTCGATAGGTGATGAGGATAGTGAACTTAGAGGTTTGTAGAACTTGACTGCCAGAGGTACATGGAGGACAAATCCCATGCTGTATAGATGAGCTCAGTAAGAAATAGCCACCGAGCCTAAGGACTTAGTAGAGGATGACTAGATCAACCTAAAACTAGATGCCAAAAAACTTATAGGGTTGCTGACATCAAATGTAACTCGAGCTCCATTAAGCTTGACAGAACAATTTATAATCAATTGCATAGAATAAAAGTCAAACAAAGGAATTTAAATGTAATGTAGAATAAATTGATTGCATAGGTGATAGGAAGGTGGAGAATGTGATTAAGGTTCTTTGAGAGCTCACACTCGAACATGGTGGAGACTTTGAGGTCTCAGAGCTGGCGGCAACAGCTGGCAGCGGCCGCCCGCATCACATGCCAGCGATTGAAACGAGCCTTTGAGGCACTGGGTGATCGAGTAGGGCTGTTAGATTGAACGACTAGTTAGAACGACAGAGGAAATGTTGTTCAAACTCATAACGAGAGCCGTCCTGATAAGGCCGGTGGATCCATCCTGATAATCCATAAAGCGGGTCCCACCCATCGATTAGATTAATTAAATGAATAATATAATAATTTAAATAATTTAATTTAAAAATTTTCAATTAAAATTACTAATTAAATGGCTTCCAAAATTTTCTAAATATTTACCCCTTATTATTTAAGGGGTGAGGAATGCAACGGCGGAGTCAGATTTTGATTTCGATAAGAATTTAATTTTCTAATTTTTTGGGGTATTTTAATTATATTTAAAAATTTGATGAAAATCCAATGACTTCCAAATGCCTCCAAAACTTCATCCCATGCTAAGTTGGGGGTAATGAGGGCATTGATGAAATTTGATTCTTGATTTTAGATCAAAATAATAGGTCAAATTCAAAGGTTTCTAAAATTTTCAAAATCAAGGTTTAATCCATTTGGCCATTGATTTGGTCCAAAATTTTAGAGTGTGGTCCTAATGACTATTTAAGAGTGTTAGAATCAAAATCAAGACTTAGTTTAGTACTAATAGACTAAGGTAACAACCTTGGGTTGTTACACCCAAGGTCCCCGTCTTCCTTGATGGGGAAGGGTTCAATTTAGGGACAGGCGGGGTCAGGCCCGGTCCGTGTGTAGGTCATGTCGAGCCCGTCCTATGTGTTGTTTGCCATACTTGCGCACATGCCGTGCGTCAGCATGCATCTGATTAGGGATATCATTAATAGTAATTTAATTACAAAAGTATTTATTTAAATTCCATTTTTAATTTATTTAATAACATTAAATATACAACTCTAAATATAGCAAATTATATGCCATTTTGATAAGAAAAATGTGAGGAACAATAATATAAGATTAGATTTTTAGTTTGATGATTAATTTCACTAATCATTATTTTAATTAATTAATTAACTAATTAATTAACAAAATCTTATAGTTGTCGTATCTTAGTAATTCTTGTCCAAATTTGGCAATCCAATAGTCCATTCCAATCACTAAAATGTGTATAACAATAATATGATATCAAATTTCTATTTTGTCATCAAATTTTGCTAATGATGTTTTAAATGTCATTTAGTGTCGCTAAAACCCTGATTAGCCATTGATGTCATATTTGACTTTAATTAGTGTCAATTTACTCGTTATGCTATAAGGAAGCTAAAGCCACTATATTTACATAATTTGGAGATTAAATGGAAAACATGAGTTTTTGCCTTTGAAAAGAATAATACTAAATTCCCAAATATGGGATTTGCATGTTTAGGGCTCTTAAAGGTTCAGACATCTTAGAAAACATGCCTTAAGTCATCTTACAACATTAGATGGCTTTTGGAGAAGGAAAAATACCTTGAATAAGCTACTCCCAATTTAGTGCTAGTAAACTAAGCTAGAGTCTCATCATAGAATTGGAGTGAGCTTCTATGCTTTTAATGCTTAATTTTGTACTGAAGGATTGTAGTAGTCCTAAACTTTATAGTGGATTGGACTAGCTATCTCCTAATATTAGAAAGAATCATTAGTGGAACACATTAATGGTTTGATTGAGTTATACCTAGCACCCTACCTTCCTTAAGTACAAACTTGATGTTAGTTTCTCTATTAAGTAGCTTATTACTATAGTTGTGAGCCTAATCACTTAGCAACCCTTTTGGACTCTTAGTGTTTATATATTAGACTAAGAGGCTAGTGGTTAAAGAATCTTCACTTAAGTACCTTCTACTTAATATTGAATTAGAATGCAGCTAGCTATTTGGTTTGTTTAATAACTAAGATCATCCTACTCTGAGATTCCTTAGTTGACTTAAGGCTCTAAAACTTCCATGTTAATCTTCTAGCTAAAAATAATCATACTAGTATAAATCTAGTAACTTGATGTACTTAAGAAGATAGTGATAATTTAAACTCTTAATCTAATTTAGTTTAATTCTTACACCCTCATTGCCATTTAGCTAATTTAGAACAAAACTTAAGTTGTCGATCAAGTGATTCCTATATGTATATATCATTCATAGATCATGTGAACAACTTAGATTAATGTTAAGTAGTCCTTATTATAGCTCTTGCAACTTAAAGCAAACTTAGGAGATAACTAAAATGGAAACTTCTTAAGAAGTTTTGTGCCTTCTACTTAGAATTAAAGATTGATCTAAGTAGCTAAGTATAACCTTCATAGGAATGGTTAAGTAGTCACATCATGCTTTGAGCTAGACCTAAGTAGTCAAGTGTAGCCTTGTTAGTGTAGTGTAGTTAGTCATTCCTTTTTATGTAAGATGCCTAAAATATCTTCAGAAGACTAAATGACTAAACCAAGGCAAGAATTGATCTTAGATAATAAGATGATTAGATCCGTAAGTGTTACCATTATAGTAAGATTCAGAACTTAGTGTCTATTTCATTTAGACTGGAAATCTCATAATTACTAAAGGTGAGATACTATTAAATTTAGACCCTTTTAGAATGATTAAATATTAAAGATAAAGCTAGATATTTCCTCAAGTGTTATAAGGCATAGAATCCCTTAAGTGCTTAGCAATGGGATTAAACATATGATCTTAGTAAGTGTAATACTAAGGCTCGGAACCTTAGGATTAGGATGAGAACCATAATATTAGATTATTAACTAAACATGAGTATAAATTAGAAAATAATAAATTAACTAACATTGTTACTTTAGTCTTGCCTTATTAGACTTGAAGATTCATAAAATTATTAAGTCTAAGATTAGATTTGTATTATCGTACTAGTAACATATTAAAGACTGAAACAATGTAAGTTATTAAATGTTTAAAGCTTCTTAAGCTTAGAACCTCAAAGGTAATATTAAAATAAAATTTTTGGAAGAGAGTATTAACTTAAGTGTTGTCTAGTATAAGTTATGAGAACCTTCTACCTTAAGTATAGTGAGATATTATGCTTAATATCTAAAGAGTCTTATATCTAAGTTATAGAAGCCTAGTAACTTAAGTTATGTAATAGTGAATCCTTTAGCATCTAAGCTATAGTGTTCCTATAGAGTAGAAGTCTTGGTTGATAGTTAGATGAATGTAGTGTTAGAAATAGGTTAGGATTCTTATTTGTATCAACTTAATTATATATATAAATGATTTTGTCACATCAACAAGATCTTAATCAAATTATTGCTTTTAAAACTCATATAATTATATATTATTATGTTTCAATTAATTATGGAGCTTGATTAGCTCCAATCATAAGGTAGATAATTAAAGTAGATAATAATAGATATCTTATGGATTATAATTAGATTTGAACATCTTAGAATGCTGCAACACATTGAGACTATATTCTTGAATACATTCATAAGAACATTTTGCCTAAAATAAAATGATAAGATTTACTTTGGCGTTTGTTGGTGGATATTGTACAAATGGTACTGACCCAGGGCAAGCTATTGAAAGATCAGGAGACCACACGGATCCTACAATGGGGAATGTGTGTATTTTGGGAGACCCAGCTTACTTTATTGATCAAACATGCTTGACTCCTCAATTGTTTTGTACTTTTTGCCCATAGAACAAAATACTTAAGTCAAAATAAATAAGTTACATATTATAGTTCTTCATGATTGTTCTTACTTTTCCCACATTCTTTGTGATTATGGATGTTATATCATAGTCTTTTTTGACTATGTTTATTTATTATTTTATGATAGTCTTTACTTAACACTTAGTCCTTTATGACTATTTTCACTGTACAATCAATCCTTGAGTTTGAGAATTTCCTTACTTGCTTATCTTACAGGATCACCTATATTTACAGGTTCTTTTCTAAATTACTTACTTACAATGTATGTTGTTATCTTATACATTTATGCTCACTCTACTTTCACTTATGCTAGTTAGCATATATCCATTTGTATATATTTTCTAACTACTTTTATTGCACACTTGTTAGTATAGTTGTACTTATTTTCCTTATTTTGATGATGCATGTTGTACTAGCTTTCCTCTTTTACTTTGTTATAGCCTTTTTACTATTGGTTACAGTCATTTACTTTACTGTACTTTACTTTACTGAGTTTACTTTCCTTTTTACTATATTGAGCTTGATGTAGCACATCCAAAGAATATTATCAAAGGCCCAATAATAAGAACCATGGCTAAAGTTCAAGGAAAGAACTTGAAGGTGGGCCCAATTACAGGAGCCCAATCAAAAGCCCAATAAAGAGCCCAAATATTGGACTTATCATTTGTATTTTTCTTATTAATATTGTACTTTTTTTATTTATTAAGGCATATGTTTGGCCAGCCATATCATGCAGAAAATATTTAATGTAAGTAGCTATAGTTACTTCCTCAATAGTTGCCAACTACCCATCTTTCCCTTCAAAATTTCCCTCCAAATTTTCTCTCCAAAGCTCATAGGGAAAGAGACTTGTAGTGCCTATAAATATGAGCTGAAATTTAAAGTATTGAAATAACTTGAATGAATGAATTTTGTGTTGAATATCTCTCATATTGCTTGATGCTTGGTGGTGTCAACTTTATTTCCTATCTTTGGTAAGTTAAGTTGTTATCTTATTTATATTTTATTTTCTAACTATACCTTTATTCTCATAACCTCAAACTACCCACAGATCTTCTCCAGCATTTTATGTATCATTTAAAAATATTAAATCAATATCTAATCTCTCAAACACTCTCTAAATTCTGCCACAACCTCCATAACCAAATCTAAATATAGCTCAACCTAATCTTCATCCTTACCCCTCTACACCCATAAAAATACCATCAAGCCTAGGCATCTACTTCAGATCCAAACTACACATCTTAGGCTACCTATATTAATTTATTTCTAGTCCTTTAACCCTCTAAAACCCCACTTGCAAAAGGGATATTTTGAATCATCCAAAACTAGGTTTGATCTGGACTAGTCCTGGCTTTTCTTTACATAGTCCACTCTAAGCCAATAACCAATGCACCACAAACTACAGAAATCACCCTTAGACATTATCCTATCAATCTATTCAATATTAAAATATCTAATTTACCAAAAAAATGCAGCCCACTAGCATCATAGCTCCTCTTAAATAATAATTATAAATGTCTAAATATGATATCCGCTTAACTTATAA
This sequence comes from Gastrodia elata, assembly GCA_016760335.1. Classification (NCBI taxonomy): domain Eukaryota; kingdom Viridiplantae; phylum Streptophyta; class Magnoliopsida; order Asparagales; family Orchidaceae; genus Gastrodia; species Gastrodia elata. The sequence continues at coordinate 36,327,685 of CM028681.1, forward strand.
ATAGATTAGTTGCCCTAAAATGTACTTAGACTATTTAAATCTAATTGCTTATTTATTTTTATTGGTTATACCCTACCATATTAAATATTAAATAAGGTAGTTCAGGAGCTTGGAGTAGATCTTTTATTTGAGGTAGATTAAATACAGTAGTTGTAGAATTAAAGACCTTTACTTTTTGCTAATTCATTCTTTTAGTTTATGCATCTCATGTGAATGAGTGTCATTTCATCTAAGTGTCTGTATAAATTTAATTAACTTTGGATATTTTAATTTTCTATCAGGTGCTACGTTTTTACTTTTTTTTCTGGATGGCAGGAATATCTTATATTACTTAGTATTATACATCAAGTTTTCCTCTTTAGATACCTTTGGCTCTTCGTAGTGCTTAATAGTGGGTTAACACTTAATAACCTTGTAATATGTACAATAGTAATATCTAATGCTTGATTGGATTCTTGATCCAATATTAAGATCGTTACATAGGGGACATTGATGCTTAAATCATTAGATGAATGAAGATTAATCTTATGTAAAGGATGAAGGGAATTACTATAAGCAGTAGGCATTACAGATTGTCACATGCATAAAGCATCCAAGAAGGGCTCTAGATTGACTACTTAGTTCTATTACTACTAGAAACAATGTTGGAGATGTGACCATGAGGCAGTGTTGAGTCATACATTTCCTATAGGTCAAAGGTCTCGAAAATGGTACCTTACACTAAATATCAATGAGGGAAGTTATATGGATAAGTCCCATATTTATAGTAATTTTGTTGTTTAATTATAGTTGTTTAGTTAAGAAAAATATCTATTTTAAATTATTTTGCATGTTTTTTATATTTTTGTAGCATGAGAAAGCAAATTCAGCAAAAATAGTGAATCTTCAAATTCAAAGAAATAGAGGGTTAAATGCTATGGTAGGCCCAATATGCCATTCTAGATGGCCAAGTGCTACGATGCACCATAGCACATATACAAGAGAGCCACAATGCTCTCAACCCAAAATGTAGGCACTATGGCATGCCACAACCCACCTTCAGACAATTTGAGAATCTAGAGCGTTTAATGCAGATAAAACCATGTATGCCTAAGTGTGCCTTGGTGCTCGTTACTCTGAGTAGAAATTAATCCTTACAATCAAATATAGATCTTAAGAGATTTCATATAATCTTCAAGAAAGTAGAATAATTATTAGTGAGCCCCTTCAGCTCTTAACGCTGATTAAAGAAGGAAATATTTAAGGAAGCTAATTGATTAGCCCCTTCAACTCCCTAGGTTAATAAAATGGGAAAATATTTATGGAAACTAATTGATTAGTCCCTTCAGCTCCTTAGGATTATTAATGGGGAGAAATATTTAAGCAAACAAGGGAAAAAGTAAAAAGGATCTTTTTAAAAATCTTTAAAGGGAGAAATTCCTAGCCATAATAGAAATATTTATGTAGTTTTTTCAAGGAAAGGCAACCACAAAAGAAGGAAGAAGTATGACAATATTAAGGCAAAAGCTTTATAGTAGAAAAGAAAGAAGAGAAAGAACAACATGGAGAACACAAGCGCAGTTTCTATCATATTTTATTTTTTCTATAAATCTTATCTATATCTTGCAAGGAAATAATTTCTCTTATATGTGTTGTATTTATTTCTTTGTATTTTTCATTTGTAATGGAAGCCTAAACCCCACTTCTTGAGGAGATGCTCAGAATTATAATTTTTTAATTTTCATGTGCAATAGAACAATTTGCTCATTTTTGATCCCCGGTCAAGAAATTCGATGCATGTCAGCCATGAACAATTCATCTTTCATAATTTGAACTAAAAAGCATATCTATTACTTAGAAATAAGAACAAGTTTTATGAGAGGAGACTATAGTAGACCCATTTGCATGAATCTCCTTGATAATGAAGGTACCTATATGCTACTCGTGAACTACAATAAACACGGAATACCATAACATATGAAGTTGAAGTCTGAGGTCAAGTGGTTTCATAGGAGATCAATTAAAGACAATATTATGGTTTAATGTGCTAAGAGATCCATGTGCATGAGACATCACTAGATGATCTATATAACTGCAGCTCTTTGAAAAGGAAACATAAATAAGATAATCTCTGACATCAAACTAAATTAAGGAATTGCATGCATTAAATTATATATGCCCTATGTTCTGGCCTAATACCTCCCCAATAAACTCCAATTGATCACACCAATTTAAAATAATCTTAGATTATTAAAAAATTAGGTCAAATCAGCATTTTAATTATTCAAATATTACTAAGAAAGATTATAATTAGTAGCTAATACATATTGTTTCCTGAGGTACATAATTTGGACTTTGTCCTATATTACTTTAGACCACATGCACTTGTGTGCATGCATAGACACAAATTTAAGGTCTATGGCGCCATTGTCGGGGAACTGTGAATTAGAATTAAAAAGTCTTTTAAAGAAGTTATTCAAAATTATATCTTTCTTTGATTTTTGTTTATTTCTTATATTGTTTATCTTAGTGCTATCAATTTCTTTCAAAATATTTATGTGAAAAACTTTGTTAAAATACAACTGTGAAGTTAGAGCTTATGCAACAGCTTGTTTTGTTAAGTAGTAGCAGAAGTGTGTATGTGAAGTAAGAGCGCATAAATCTTACACTTGATCTTGAAATTGAGCATACAATTAGTAAAATTAGGCTGGACAAAGTTAAGTATGAACAATAGACAAATAACTTTCCATAGCTTAGGGAAATCCACCAAAATAATTATGGTAGAACCTTTAAAGACTAAGCTTTACCTACTATAAGGGGAATACCAAGTGCTATAGTTAGACCAAATATATTGGTAAAAAACTTTGAAACTAAATAAGTGACCTTATAAATGTTTTAGAACTCTCAATTTTGTGGACTGCTGATAGACCTTGAATATGCGTCTGCGCTTTCACGCAAGTGTACGTGGTCTGAAGAAATAAGTGGAAAGTTTGAGTTTCTGGGATTTTTTGAACCACAGTGAATTGGATGTTTTGTTACTAAGGTGTATCTATTATCACTAATGTTTAAGCTATCGATGTTTTGTTTAAGTTGGTTCCAAAACAAGCACAATAATCACTTAGTAGAAAATAAGTTAATTAAAAGGAAGAGGAGAGTTGGGTTTCTCCCACATAACTTGATAGATAACTTATATATGATGATTCCTCAAGTGTTTATATTTCATTTTCTTTGATCTTAATCAGGTGCACATTGTCTTTCCTTGAGTTTTATCTCAAAGAATTACAAGTTCATATCTTGTGCACGAAATGAACTCACAGTTGGTTTTATTTCAGCACAAAGATCCATTTAAGATTTTTGGATTATAAATTTTACCTCATCTCTTGATCATGGAGATGAGGGTTGTTAATTCTTAAGATCTTATAAGTATTGATTCCACTAAGAGCATCACACGCATCACACATAGTTGAGATGAGGGATTGATTTCATTGGGCTCAATGACTATGTCACCTCGTTCATGAGCACACAACTATTTCATTCCCTCCCTCAATTATGTTGAGCAACTAGAGCTCAATTAGTGGGTCTTAGTATCACATGCATATACTCTTTAGTTGAGCTTAGATTAAGGTGCACTAAGCTCAAGAACTTTCTCACATAGTTCTAAACTCTCATGCTCTCATAAATCTAGCATCAAACCTAGGTGAGCTATGGAGCATAAGACAACTTAGTTCTTGAGTTAAGAAGTCTTTTTCCTTTGGTCCACATTCAAGTCCACAATAGTCTTATACATTTCTTTAGCAAGTCATTAAGTTCACAATTTTATTAATACTTGAGGAAAACTTCATACATTTTATAGTAACTATCAAAACTTGTGGGATTGCCCCAACCCTCCCTAAGGGAGGTTTAGCTCTCCATTACAAAAGAGATAAAAAAGAACACATACATGGATAAAGACCCTTTCATGGTCAACTAAGAAATGAAATTACAAAACAAGAGTTTAGAAAATACTAGGAACATTCCTTGAGAAGTTCTTTGTACTCTTCTTCTCCTTGCTTGATGTGCTTCTCTTAGGTCCCTAGTGCTACCTTTCTCCTCCTTCTCCTTAACAAGTTGAGCTCCTCCACCCTTGGGGAGTTCTTCTTCTCTTCTATGCAGCCCCTCTCTTACTTTGGTTGAAGTGAGCCAAGTTTGGAACCCTCCTCTAGTCAAGAGGGGTGGTATTTATAAATGAGGGGTTGCATATTCATTTCCATGATTAAAACCAGCAAATGCCTTTCAAATTTTGGAGTAATGATGGCAAATTTCAATTCATGGTCGAGGTGACCAATATTGTCCATTGTTTTATCCTTCTCATCACATCAAAGACACCTTTTTCAATTTAAAAATGGAGCTGCAGCAAGAGGAATGATCGCTATAGACAAGAGGCTGGTTGGGTGTCTTATCCCAGCCGCAATTAATGCTTCTGCCAGACAAAATTACGGTGGGCCGCTGCAGCACGCTGCTGCGCACTATCACGGATAATTTTGCAAAAAGGCCAGCTGCGGTGCGATGGGGCGATCAGGTTTGATAAGTGAAGGGTTGCTACAGCGCACTGTAGCTTGCGGTCGCACCAGCAGTTTTGTAAATTTGCTCGCTGCAGCGCTGCTGTAGCACCCACGTTTGCAAACAGTCCCGCTGCAGCGTGCTATCGCGCCTGTGTTTTGCAAAGTGTCCCGCTGTAGCGCACAATCGCACCCACATTTTGCAAAGTGTCCCATTGCAGCGCGTGATCGCGCCCGTGTTTTGCAAATGGTGTCACTGTAGCGCGCTATGGCGCCCGATTTTGCAAAATGGCACACTGCAGCGCGTGGCAGCAGTTTTCCTTTAGAAAATTTGGAAATTTGTCCAAATTGCTTGGAATTTGTTGGATAGGTATTTTCATGAAAAGATAAACAAAAATTCGTTTACAGAAGCAGTTTTATTAGGAGAAATGAATGAAATTTTTCTTTATTTGAGATATAATTTATGGATTCATCAACTGCCTAAGGAGGTTCCAAATATTAATATTTCAAATTTCTTCAAAATTTGTTATACATTTAAGTATAATGATATCACTGATGATGCCATAAGACTGAGGTTGTTTTGATTCTCTTTAAAAGTTGAACTAAAAGTTGGCTAATCTCAAAGCCAAGTGATTCCATAACAATGTAGGATTAGCTAGCTCAAAAATTCCTAGCTAAGCACTTATCGCCTACCAAAATTGTTAGGCTTAGAAATAAAATATCAAATTGCATTCAACATGGTGGAGAGTCATTGTACGACATTTTGGAGCATTTTAAGAAATTTCTTAGATGTTGTTTGCATCTATAAGGGTTTCCTTTATGGATGCAAGTTCAACACTCCAACAATAACTCTAATCGATGTAGCATTTGGAGGATATCTGGATAGAAATCTCAAGAAGATGCATACATTATTCTTGAGGAAATGACAACCATTTGTGCCAGTGGCCTATTGAATGGCTGCACCAAAATTGGAGATAGCCAGCTAACTATATTGAAAATAATCAAATATTTCAGTTATAGAGGTAGGTTGCATCACTAAACCAAAGATTAACCACCATGATTGTTAATGCAGCACCAGAGGTAGTGAGAGAATTATGCAGGGGAACACACATGAATATGAAATATTATTTGAATAATCAATTTGCATCCTCCAATACTAAACAAGTAAATTTCTTAAGAAATAATAACTTTCAATATACCTACAACAATCCATACTCTAATACTTATAATCAAGGTAGAAGGAACCATCTGAATTTATCATGGAGTAGCAGTAATAGCTAAGCCACATATCAACCTCAGTAGAACCATTCTCAATCCAATCCTCAATTTTTTAAGTTTAATAGTACATGCCAGCAAACTTATAAACATCAAGAGTCAACCCATAATAATTTATTCTACACATTTAAGACTGAAATGCTTCAATTCATGCAGTGAACCAAGCCAATAAGAATTTTTCATGAAACATCAATAAAAAGTTATAAAGTGACCATACACAGCATAGAACTATGATTAGGACTTGTATCTTAGCTATTAGACCCCTTCACATACTTCCAAGTTCAACATAAATTAGCATTACAAAAATCGTGAGGGCTATCCAGACTAAAACATTCGTAGCGAGAGGAGAGGCATTTTTGATAATTGAATCAACCATTGTTTATGCTAGTAGTTGCAATTTGATGAGGAACTTTAAGTAAAATGGAAGAGACAAAAATTGAGAGGAAGAAGATTTAAAAGTATGAACATTCAATTCTTCAAGAATAGATGCCCGTTGAAATAGAAGATCAAGGAAATTTTAACATCCCTTGCTTAATTTTAAGTGTAAATTTCTTAGTCCCCCTGTGTGTCTCTGGAGAGTGTAAATTATGACAAATCACATACATAGGCAAAAAGCTTAAGTTAAATTTAGGAAACTCCTGTGATCATCCAATTTGCAAATCTAGAACTAATGACCCCCTGTTGGAATACTAGAGAATGTAGTGGTCAAGGTAGGAAATTTTAAAGTTCCTACTAACTTCATTGTGTGTAATGGATGAGTTGTGTAATGACACAGCTATTATCTTTAGTAGACCATTTTTAGCAACCACTAAAGCCATTGAAAATGTAGTGATAAGAATTATGAATGTTAGAGAGCATGATAAATAGAAAGAAATTGATTTGATGAATTTTGTGATCAATCAAAAGAAAATGTAGCCAATATGGAGAGAAAGAAAAAGGGAAGCATTGGCTCTAGAAAAACAACACAACAAAAAATATCTGGAACAGTTAAACCAATACAAAAATGGGTTAATAAGCGACACCTCTGAAAATGAAGAGAAGAAATTCTTGGGAAGAATAAAAATTCTCTTATTAAAAAAATGGGAAAGCAAGGTTAGGAAAAAGGAAAAGCAAAAAAGATTAAACAATTAAAACTAACAAGGAATGATATGTAGGAGTCTCTGGGGTAAGAATAAGAAAAGATAACACATGTACTGAAATTCAAGAAATTTCAATAAATAGGCTACTGATCACCCAAAGTAAGAAAAAAATTTGGAAAGAAGTTATTAAGAAGTAGAAAACCACTGAATATCAAATAATTAGGCTGATGACATTAAGCCAAATGCTACGACCAGGCAATACATTTTTTTTCTTTTCTTTTAATGTAGTTTCCTTTCTGAATTTTAGTGGTAGGTTCCCACGTATTATATTTCTTCACTAAATATTGTCTATTTCTTGAAAGGAAAGAATGTTTCTCATGTGTCTTATTTTTATTTCTTTGGGTATTTCAATTATAATGTCACCATATACACTAATTTTTTGGGAGGGTTAGGCTAAAAATTATGGTTTTGTTATTTTCATCTTTGCTACAAATAAAGTTTTTATCTTGTGAAATGTGATTGTAATTTTGTGCTCAAATTATTTTATTGCTTAATAGATATAATATAATGATTTTTGAATGGTAATATTCAGTAAAGCAATAATCACATAGCTTCATTTACTCATTCTTGTACCTTAGGCCAAAAACTTGATGCATGTTGCCCATGAATAATTCATGTTTTTGTTATCTGAGCTAAAAAGTATATTTATAGCTTAAACATAAGAATAGACTTATATAAGATATATCCATAGCAAACTCATCTACATGACTCTCCATTATAATGAAATTGCTTATGTGCTTTTAATAAACTACAGAGAGTTTAGAATAGAACTATGTAGGGAATTGCATAAAACATACCACCATGATGATGGAAGCTGAGATCTAAATTCAATAGGTCTCTTACAAGATCAACTAAAGATGATCTCCGAGTTCAATGTGATGAGAAATTCATGTGCCTGAGGCATCACTAGTGGATCTACATAATTGTTGCTCCATTGAAAAAAAAATATTAATAAGATATTTTCTCACATCAAACTAGATTAAGGAGTTGTATGCACTAAAATTTATGTGCCATATGTTCTAGCCTAACCACTCCCCAATCAACCCCAACTGGTCACACTAGTTTAGATTAATCATAGTAAATAGATAAAAATAGATCAATACATCATTTTTGTTGTTCAAACATTACTTGGAAAGCGAGTAAATAACAATTAATACACAGCATTCTCTAATAATAATAATATGAACTCTGTCTTATAGTACTTCAGACTTCGTACACTTGCATGTCTATACAGATAAGAAAATATAAGGTCTATCATGTATCCCAAAGTCGTGCAATGGATTTGAGTGCATTTTTTTACTACAACTTGAAGTGCATTAATTTGAGCACAAACTAGAGTGGTTAAGTCTAAATTTCAATGGAATCAACCTGAAGGAGATCATGGGCCAACTTTAAAATGTAACTTTGGGTTTGCTGATTATCAAGAAAGTGAAAAGTATATTTGACTCATACAAGGGTATCTAAGAATTACTTTAAAAATTTGATTGGATAGAGGATCCAATTCTTAGGTTCATCAAGGTGACAATATATCTTCTCCAATAGGTCTGGCACTTGAGAAACTCTAAGAACTATGGATTTTTCTCTCAAACTCTAATAGACCAAGTCTTAAGCATGCCAAAGTTCAAGTGGAATGTTCTTATAATGAGCAAAACCTAATTTTGGATACTTGATCTTGTTCAAGCATTAGAAGAACTAAATTAATCTAAAGGACTGATCCTTTAACGCTTGGGTTCACTGAAGTGCTTGCACTCCTTTAGGTTGTGGTTCAAGAGGCTAAAACATGGGCACACCCAAATCTCAGCATCTAAGCCCTGTAGGACATATAATAGAGGCTTGGGCACTTAAGTACACCAAAGCTTTATGAATTTTGATATAGTTAAGGGATCCTACGACTCGAGCATGTGGGCATACCCTTGGTGTGAGTCAGTAGATGCAAATATCTGAATGAAATTATGGCTCTATCTAGATGTGGATTAGAGAATAGGTGGCCAACATAAAAAGTTCCTAAGGTTTAGGTGGAATTATTTGGAGAGTTTGAATTACTTAAGTTTCTTCATATTGAAATGTGTGTGATGCTACGATGATAGTTGGTGGCTGAGGATCTTGGTGGCAATGAGCTATAAGAAGGAAAAATACTCTATAGGATGGCTAAGAGAAGTTGCGAATTCTTTAAGAGAGTGAGATCTACCTTGAATTTTTGTTTTTTTTTTCCATACTCAAATATTCATGGTGCATTCAAGTTTTTTTCTTTTTCTTAGGATTTTTCCACATAAATTTGTTTGCACGTGTGGATGCTTTTCTTTTATAAATATTTTTATAGTGTCTCCTATTTTCTCTCAAAGGAAATACAAATTGGAGAACCCCTCAAAGCTTTTGTGACCTTCTCATCTATTCCTGTTGAGGTGAACTCAATAGTGTGGTTGGGCCTAAACCATAATAAGAGACTTATGGAAAATTTAAGGTACCTTATCCTCTGCCCTTGTTGGAATGGGAAAGTAGGTTTGATCTCAACAAGTCCATCGTAAAATAAACCATAAAAATGTAATGAATGCATCCATACCTATCAATTAAATCATCTGGAGTAAGGGAAAGCAAAGGCATTCATCACATAAGAGAAAAACAAAAACATCCAAAGTTAAAGTTACTATAAAACAATTTTAAATGTCGTAATAGCTCTCACTAACATGAGAAAACAATAAGTAAATGCTGAAAAAAAATCTTCAATGTTGCTCCTCAACGCTAACGTCCATCACACAGTCTGAATAATAAATAAGCTCCTTATCTATCGTATTTGATATTTATTATGGTTGGGCACAAAAATGTGATTAGACTTAAAAAGTGTTATTTAAGTTTAGTGGATATCTCATTAGCCAATTAAAATTATATAAAAAGTGGGGCACAAAGCAAAGGAAGGAAACATGTACTAAAAAAAACCATAAAATAATTGAAAGTAAACAAGGAATAAGAGTACTCACTATGAGCTGCTCTAGCCTGCATAACATTTGAAAGGTAAGAACTAGAAAGCAAATACAAGTCAATAAGGGTACTAGTGTGCACATGAAATTGAAAATAATAAGAATAATATATCCAACATTAATGTAAGCTAAGTAATAGTATTATAAAAGCAATGTAAGGAAAATGTAAGTGGATGTTAAGTAAACAAACATTGCAATGAATTTGTAAGTAAAGTAAGAACCATACTACAGTAAGAAAGTAAGTAAATCAAGCTCAGTCTCATGGGCTGAGTAAATAGTAAAGTATAGTCAAAAGCACTATGAAAAGTTACACACAATCAATAAGATTGCATAATATGCAATGTTATATTATTTATCTTTTACAAATATGTTCAGCGGGCATATTACAGAACAAATGAGTATTTAAGCATGTCTGCTTAACTAAAAGTAGCGAGCCCTCCCAAAACACACACATTGCACCTCTAGGACATGCATGGTCTCCAGATTGCTCTATAACCTGCCATGGCTAAGTAATCTTCTATATGAAGCCCCTATATAATGGTTTTTAATGTTTTATTTAAGCACAATGTCTTATTGAATGTCCAAGGTTTTAATCTCAATGCAATTCAACATTAAAGGATGTTCAAGGTTCATATAAACCATCTGATATCCATTTGTTAGATAATTATATTATCAACCTTAATAATTGAGGCTACTCAAGCCCCCAATTTAATATAGAACATTAGCTAAATATCTTAGTCAATTTTAATATTTACATAAATATATATATATATATATATAAGTGAATTTAAAAATAATTTTCTTAGAGTTATAATACTAAATTCAAAAATAAATTAGAAAATAGCTAATAATTAAATAATCTGAACACTTAACCTACAAATATCTTCTATAATTTTCTTAAGTTCTCTACTTAACCCTAATGTTAAATTGGCACAAGGATTCCTATCCTAGTTGGTTTTCTAGAGGATCTAGTTTATTTTTTGTTTAACATGATCGCTAAGCTTAATCCTTTCAAGCACTATAATTCAAACTATTTATATCCTACTAGCATCCTACGTAGGGTTATAAAGATGGAAAGTTACTGATCATTCTTTTCCCTTAATCCTAAGTTTCCAGGGTGAGAACTTATGGATAACTAATGATAAACCAAAATTACATTGACTGTATTCGCACGGAAGTGTACGTAGTTTGAAGTAAAATGGGATGGTGAGATCCTGAGATTTATCATTCTTTAGGAATGATGTGTGATTTGTTATTAGAGTATATTTATTTTCAATAATCTTTAAGTAAATAATCAAGTTGAGGTTTTTGTTCCTTAAAATTAACAATACTAAACTAAATTGGTTTTGTGATTAAGTTAAAAAAACTAGAGGAGAGGTAGGTTCCAAAGATGCAGTTCATCTTTGTCGTGTGCGTATTTACTCTCTTTCTAATGCTATGTCAAAATTGAGTTGTTTGACCATTTATTTATTATATTAAAGAATCTAACTTTTCAAATTGGATATGTAAATTACTATATCCTATCAAGAGCCTTAGAAGAACATACTAGGCTTCAATCTCGACACATAGACATTTTTGTAAGCTTTTAATGAGTGAAAGTTACCCTTACATCTAAGCAACATTCCAATACTTAATTTCATGATCACTTGGTTTTGATTCCTTAGGGTAAACCCTAACCTACAAGAAATATTTAAAGTTGTAGCAGCCTTATGATTCTCCTTGAAGATTAGGGTTTACAATTAGAAATGGTGTTTTCCCAACTCAAAATCTAAGCCATTTTAAGGCTTTTCTTCTTCTCTTATAAAATCTCTTCCCCAACCTTCTCTCCATCAAGTAGCCAATAACTTTTTCTTGAAACTTGAAGTTTTAATCATATTTATTCCTTTAATCCCCTTGGAACTAAAGATACTTAACATTTATAATTAATTCTTAGGTGGGAAACATGAGAAATTAAAATTTTTGGCCTTCCCAATCCTGTCTTGAGGCATATTTTCAAGGCAGATTTCCAACATGCACTTCAGCGCACTGTAATACAAGGGTTTCGGCCCATCTAATGCTATCGCGTTATAACAGCCCTAGGTTGTTACCTTGCTTAATTTGTGTCAAATCAAGTATTAAACCTAGTGTCAATAATTTCTATACCTCATTTAGACCTAACCCTAAAATTTTGGTGTCAATCGAACCTCAATTGCTTTAGTTGGCTACTTTGCCAATTTTAGGACCTAGAAAACTAGCCTAATTAAATTGATCTCCAAATTTAAATATGATTGAATTTTTGAATTCCTCACTTGCAAACTAGCAAGGGGTGAAAATTTATGAATTTTTGGAGGTCATTTAAGCCTTATTTTGATTAATATTAAATTGGGGAAATTCCTCAAAAGGGTTTATAAATATTAATATTTGCATTCTGAACCTCCAACGGTAGGCTCCACTAAGATCTGCAGTGCGGACCATGGGCAATATAGTAGTATATCCATGTGGATAAGATGGCTCCGATCGAATCTTGTATGTGCTCGATCTCGGATGTCGAATCATGCCCATAATCCAACGACCTAGATCTTGCGTTCAGCCTTTACGGGACAATACATCCCGACTGTTCCGCATTACCTATCGATTAATCGGATGATCAACAGAAGCCTGTGCCTTTTTTGGATTAGTCCAAACTACACTCAACTTTGACTGATAGGCCCGTACCTATCACGCCAAGTCTTGTCCCACACTACATGTCCACCTCAGCTGAACCATTACATTCATCTTCCACTAATGGAGAGGCATTCTATCGAGCCAAGGAGCTCAACTGGGCCTCCATTTGATACTGGAGGGCAAACCCAAGTTCGGGCCTTGCAGCCATGGCTCATCCACCCAAGACCTCCCTCTGGTTATAAATAGCTAGAGGAGCAACCAGTGAGCTCCCTTACTAACTGTGGAAGCTAAAAATCTACATTATTGTCTCTACCCACTTCTTGCCATTCAGCTGAGCTTGGCATGAATTCCTGCTCCAATCCATGTCCGCTCTAAGAGCTAAGGTTGTTGTTCAAGCTCCCTATCATTTTATCCAATACTAAGGAAGCTAGCAGCAGTTAGTTTGGCTTTCGATTCTTCTTTAGTTGCTTGTAGCTCATCGACCATCTTCATCAATCAGGCACACCTTTCTCCATGTACTGAGTTATCCTCTTAGCTCCCACTGAACTTGATTTCTAATTGCAATCGAATTTTAGACAATTTTCATTGTCGATTGGAATGGATTAGACGCAATCGACAGATAATTGGCTTGGGTCTATACAATGGGGTACAGTGCCCGAGCTAGTAAGGTCCAGCGCACCTAGATAATCTCTCATCTTAGTAATGAATTCCTTGGGTCAGCCTTGACTTAAGGAACATGTGGGAATCTTGATCTATTCTATTGGTGAACTGTGGAGGGAGAATTTCTCTCCAAAGTAAACCCTAGAAATCGAACAAGCTGATTAGGCTTACAGTGAATTATTACATTTCAATTAATGATTTCAGTGTGTATGTGTAGAGTTGATCTATAGGAATGTCTTGGAATCATAATAAGCTACATTCTACTTTCATTGATGGAATTAGAATCCATGGTGAACCCTAATATTAGTATCCCAACCCTGATGTAGGGAGAAAAAGATGAATAGTGGGGGTTGAGCCTACCAGTGGCCCGCATTATTCAATAAAGCAGGCAATCAGGTCACGGTCGATCCAACAGGAGTCGTGAATCAAATTGAATAATGTGCCAAATTATTTGTATAACATAAATTCTTGGCCTTAGCAAAATACATTTAAACTGAGGTTCTAATATTTCCTTCAAATTTCATACAAAATTTATCATATTATATACCATTTTAATCAAAAAAATGCATAATCAATAAATTGCAATAATATTTAAGCTTATGTGGATGGCTTTCTTAATTATTCCCTAATTGTCTTAAATAATGATTAATGAATATTAAGATGTACACTTGTCCAAATTACATTCTTATAGACTCTATTTCTTTTTTATATAAAATAGAACATAATTGTAAAGTTAAATTTCTTTTTCTGTGATTAATTTTGCTAATTATTTATTAAATACATTAAGCCTTGAATAGTGAATATTAGCCTTAATGATAATCTGATTTTGGAAAATTTGGTATCTATGGAACCCTTAGACAACCAAGAACCTATTAATAACTTTATAGTTCAGTTTGGCTTATTTAAATTGTAATTATACCTAATTAACTCAAAACCCTAATTAGCTAATATTTATCGATTTACTTGTCCAAACTTAGCTCACTTGCTAATTTTTCTTTCATTAAATAGTAAGGATTGTGTGAATCTCAATTGATCTTTTTCTTGATCATAATTTTTGCATGTTTAACTATTACACCCTTAAGAGAATTAAGATGATTCAAATTTATGTGCAAAACCTTATACTTTGATGATTTTCACCTAAATTAAAGAATTAACATGCATAATGTGATTTAATTGGTTACTATTAGATGTTGATTGATTAAATAACCCAATCCCTAAATTATTGATTGATTTATTATATTAATTTGTATATTGCTCTACAAATAAGGTATTAAATAATTTCACTATTGATTGTAACCTTCAACTTCACTATTGATTTATTTTACAAATTTAAATTGTTATTATTACTTATGCTCTTTCATGAGTTAGCAAATTATCTTAATTACAGTTTTAACTTGCACTTATTGGTAGAATGACTTGAACCTTAGAGGTAATTCAAAGTTTAATGGTAAATAAAATTAGTTACCTTATTCATAATATATTGAGGTATAATCCCATATTAACCAAGTGATCCCTAAAGATAGATCTTATGTTCTTATGGTAGTATTAATCCCATGAAAATTAGATTGAACATAATCTCTAATGGTAGTAACACTTAAATTGATAAAATTAGTTGTTAATTCCTTTAGAGTTTAGTGTTAGAATCACTTATTTTTTAGTATATCTTATGTGGTTTAAAACTCCTTGATTATAAAAATAGTATGTTTAGAATTACAAGTAATGATAATATTAGTATCATCATGTGAGGATGTAGTACATACCATAAAACTACTCAAATTTCAGTAGAATATCAGATTGGTTGATTTGCCTTGTATAGAATGGTAGAGCTTTTTTCAAATCTTAAGTAATTAGATAAGTATTGTTCAGTATAGGATAAACAACCCAATTTTAATGCATGTTATAAGCAAGGGTTTGGAGATCTTAGTTTTAGAGAAAAAATTGTGAAAGGATGTATATATCTTATCCTAGTGTGTTGGGGTAAGTGCAGTTAAATAACCTAAGTGTCCAAGGTTTCCTTCCTTATGACATGCAAATTATGTATATGTATTCTTAACATATGGTAAATTAGGTTGACATAGTGATGTAACCATAAGATATGTTTAGTTCATTTGAATAAAATATGAATTATATAACTCCCATAATTGAGAACCCTATTTACTTTTGCATTTAGATTAATATGCATATTAAGGCGAAACATGTTAAATAATAAATAATAAAAAAGGAAGTGTTTTCTATTTTCTAGATTTAATCATCTTACCCTTATTTACATTGGATTTTTGGCATAATATTAAGCATAACATATCATTAGCAATGCGATGCATAGCACACCTAAGAAGTACATGATGCTATGCTACATCAAGGTCATGCTTACTTGTGGCATATTTTGTGGTTTATTCAGATGCACATATAGTGGCATACAACATAATTCAATTTTCATATTTTATTTAGTTTAAAGTATTTTTCAGTCAATTTATTTCTTGAATATTTGCTCTGTTTCAGTGTTACTTTGTCTTTAGTTTCAGTATTTTGCTTTACTATTATAGTTTTGATGGAGTTTAATAAAGTTTGATTTTTATTTTGTTATTAAGTTAAGTAATATCCTTTAAATGTAAGAAAATAATATTTGCAGCCTAAAATGTACTTAGACTTATTATATAACATAAGATTTTCTCTTTTTTTTGGTTGGGCCCTGCATTATGAAATCAACATGTTAGTTTTGGAGCAGTTTGAGGGGCCAACTTTGAAAGAGGCTCAGCAGCTTTAGGGGTAGGCAAAGGAGTGGTCGTTGTTGTAGTGTTAAATTGTGTTACTTAGTTTACTATTTTCTACTGTGAGATGCAAGATTTACTTCACTGCTCATTTAAAATTTTGGTTTGTAATAATTAATTATGGATGCTTTTTTCTTCTTTTATTGAACCGAATGTTAACTTAGCATATGTGATGAATGTTATCAATGGATGTTTAAGCTTCCACTCTTTGATTTATATTTTATCTTATACTTAGTATTATAATGTGATAAGTATACATATTCAAAGCTTATTCATATATTATGGCTATCTTTTCTAATTTATCTTAAGGCCAATGTGTACGAGTAACTTTATCAAATATTTAAGATAAGGGTACTACAGATGTCTTAAGAATTAGCTTTAGCTACTATTTTTATTATATGAAGAGATATCTTATTTGGATTCTTATTAACTCATCATAAGAGATGAGTACATAATGAGTGATAATGGGTTACTTCTTTCAAGTATAGATCAATATCATCATTAATTCTATTATGTTATGCCTAGCAGTAGGGTGGGGCATTACTGGAATGTTGTGGCATGCTGTGGCTGTTAGGATTGAACAGCCAGACATTATGGCGCCTGATGTATTAGCGAGTTTTGGCGCAATGGTGGCTAAGCTCAAATAACTTGACACTGTGGCGCCAAGGCTTGAACAGCATGGCAGTGTGGCACACTATGATGGCTAGTCTCAAATATGCTGGCAATGTGGCACGCTATGGTCTCAGGCATATTAGTGAGTTTTGGCGCTATGGCAGCTATCCTTGAGAAGCATGGCGCAGTGGCACGCCATAATGCACTGAAGCGTGCTTTGGCATTCTTCTACACAAAATTCTTTTCTTTTTATAATTTTATCACTTCATAGCTGAAATGGAATAAAACACACTAAAATTATAACTAATCTTAACAAAAAAAAAACTTAAACAAGAAATGAACTATAATTATTATTTTCATCACACTCCCATACTTAAATTCTTGTTCATCCTTAAGTAAGTAATCAAAATAGCTTTTGGTAGTAATTGAAATCAATGATTGAGAATTACATTAGTATTATTATGATTTAGTAGCTTTAGATCAATTTTACAAAATTAAGTCATTTGTTCTTTTGTAGTTATTGATAAGTAATAATTTAATAAAGTATTTTCAGGTTCCTTAGTTAGACTTACTCTTAGCTAATCCCAACTACTTTTTCTTAATTTCATGGTTACTATAAACATAGTTTGAGAGACACTTAGTTGCATTAAGAAGAATTGATTCAGTGGTCATTCTCAGAACTTTTATGTGCCATAGGTGCTCCTTCTTGTGAGATGTAATGCTTTTCTCATTCAGAGAGATATTTTTCTTCATCTCTTTCATGTTTTCTCATCCCTTTTATGGGAGAGACTTTTCTTTTATCCCACAATAGTCATTAAAATATTTTTAATATGTAAAATTAAGCACATGCATTACATTCATGAAGCCTTGCAGAAGCCAATCACATTCTAAATTTGACCACTAGTTCCATTTCTCTCTTTGCAATCCTTACTCCCCCACACTTAGTTTATTTTATAATTTTAATTAAGTCATGAATTTGTGTTAGTTAATTTATCAAGTTAATACAACATATCTTACTTTGTTTAACTAAGACATATATTTAGATATCTTCCATCAATCCAAAATATTTGTTTCACATAATTAGAATTTGGTTTTTGAATAAGATTTGTTTTTTGGAAGATTAAATTCTTAGATTGATCAACTCAATTATTAAATCACCTGTCAAGATCATTATTCTTTGATGAACAATTTAATGGATGACTACATGATTAAAAATAAACATAAAACAACAAAAACTAAACTACTAAATTAAATATTGAATTAAAACTAAATTACTAGGAGTAGTAATGAGTGAAATCACCTCATAGAATAATGGCAAATAGTCATTACTATAATCATGCTTGATATCCCCCCTACTCTATTATTGACAAACATAGATACTACATAAAGCCTAAAATAAATAAGAAAGAAGAACATAAAATTATCTGTTGGGTTCCTCCCAACCAGTGCTTAACTTAATATCTTCAGTGTGACCAAAAAGAGTTTATATCCTCTTAGTATTTCTTTCCAAATTTTTATTAAGGCTTTTAGATGTTCACAAGATTATTTAATAATATAATCATTATGGAAATCAACTTTACATTCTTTTCCCTTCCAAACCCATTTTATATCATTTAACTTACACTAAGTCATCATTTTTTTCTTTTTATTCTTCCGATTTCTTGCTATGTATTTTTCATCCAACTCATCATATTAATTAGTAACCACATTCTCAATTTCATTTTGTAAAAAGGCATATAATTCATTTTCTTGAGGATACATTCCAAAAATTTGTCCACAAATTCAATTGCACACAATCATCATCAGGATTGCTAAAGGGTTTATTAATGTTTGAGATGCTACAAATGGTTTTGACACCTTCACAATGTTGTGTCAATTTACCTTATTCATCCTCAAATAATGTTTTACCTATTATTAAACATTGAGGTGTGTAGGAGACATAAGTTTTGGGTTGTATCTAATCAACTATTTCTATTCGAAATCTTGTTGCATTTCCAAATGGTTTAATTTTAATTGATACTCTAACTCATTCTTATTGGCATTGTTTCTTTGAGTTAAAATTTTCTCCCTACTCATTGGTACCTCTTGAGCATATTCCTTTATATTCTCATTTGTAACTACAACTTTAGCAGGGTTAACTGATTGTTGCAATATAAATTCTAGCAAAGCCTCAACTCTCTTACATAGAAGCTCTTGATCTTCCATATGCAGCTCATGCCTAATAATGGTTAGCATAGTTTCTTGCATATAGTTGTTCACATAGCCATTAAACTCTTTCATTGAATCTTCTAAGTATGATTGCTCATTTGTCTAATTTGTGTAATTAATGTTCATTTTAGGGTAAGTATAATATTGCTGGAAGTTGTGATCATACTCATTGTTGGTAATGGGTTTTGTTCTCAAGGGTGCAAAAGGGTTATTTGTATTACAATCAGAACTTGAATATTCTCCCTTGCACCATCTACAATAAGTTGGATTATTATTGGGCATGACCATGAAATTTGGGTACTCCATATATAAGTAAATAAATAAACAAATGAAAATAAAAACTAAAATTAACAAATAGAATAAACTAACAAGTTAAATTGATAATATATTAACAAATGCATAAAGTACGATCTACTAAAATATAATCTTTAAAACAATTCGATTGTTCCTCGGCAATGACGCCAAGAACTTGATAGACCGAAATTACGTATTCTGTGCTCACATGCAAGTGTTCGTGGTCTTAAGTAACATAGGTTGGTGTGATTCTGAGATTTATCTTCCTCTGGAAATGGTGTGTAATTTGATATTAGAGTATATCTACTTTTAATAATGTTTAAGTAAATAATCAAGTTGAGGTTGTTGTTCCTAAGATTTAATGATGGTAAACTAAATTGGATTTGTGAATAAGTTAGGATAACTCAAGAGAGCAAGGTTCCAAACATGCATTTAATCATTGCTTTATGCATATTTACTCTCTTTTAATGCCATGTCAAAATTGAGTTATTTAACATTTAATTTTATTATAAGGATATCTAGCTTTTCAAATAAGATATATAATTTTTAGACACTATCAAGTGCTTTAGATAAACACACTATGGTTCAATCTCAACACATATCATCTTTTTGATATTTAAATTAGTGATTGTTGATAATGATGTAGCACATCCAAAAAATATTATCAAAGATCCAACAACAACTATGGTTAAAGTTCAAGGGAAGAATTTGAAGGTGGGCCCAATTACAAGAGCCCAACCAAAAGCCCAATAAAGAGCTCAAATATTAGGCCTACCATTTGTATTTTATTTTTATTAATATTGTACTTTTTTTTATTTATTAAGGCACATGCTTGGCTAGCCATGTCATGAGGAAAATATGTAATGTAAGTAGTTAGAGTTACTCCCTCACTCATTACCAACAACCCATCTTTCCCTCCATATTTAAACTTAATATTTTCCCTCCAATGCTCAATAGGCAGGAGACTTGTAGTGTCCATAAATATAAGATAAAATATAATGTAATACAATAACTTAAATGAAGTAATTTTATGATGAATAGCTCTCGTATTATTTGGTGTTAGGTTGTGTCAAGTTTATTGCTTATCTTTGGTGATTGTTATCTTATTTATATTTTATTTTATTCCTATACTCTTATTCTTATAACCTCAAGCCTTCCACACCTCTTCTTTAGCATTTTAAGTATCCTTTAAAATTTTTAAATCATTATCTAATCTCTCAAACACTCTCCAAACTCCATCACAACCTCCACAACCAAATCTAAAAATAACCAGACCTAGCCTTCTTCCATACCCCTAAACACCCATCTAATCACCATCAAACCTAGCCATCTACTCCATATCAAATTACACATCTTATGCTACTTATATTAATTTATTTCCAGCCCTTTAAACCACTAAAACCTCACCAACAAAATGAATATTTTGAATCAACCCAAACTAGGCTCGATCTTAACTAGTCTTGGCTTTCCTTTAGATAGTCCACTCTAAGCCCATAACCAACCAACCACAAACTCTAGAAATCATTCTTAGACATTATCCTACCAATCCATTAAATATTTAAAATACCTAATTTACTAAAAAAAAAGGCAGCCCGCTAGCATCATATTTTGGTATCAGAGAGAGGTTGGGAAAGCTCATTTAAAAAAAAAAAAAAAAAAAAAAAAAAAAAAAAAAAAACATTTTGGCATGAGAAATAAATTTTGGTGAAATATTCTCCACAAGCTTTTGAGTCATGCCAACAAGTGCAAGTCTGACTTTTTAGCAGGAGATATAGTTCCCCACATGCAAACTCCATCCTTTTTAGACATTGAATACATCATCACTAAGGAGACTCCTAATAATCAAGATAATTAACATAATTTTCTCGTTCATTGGAAGAATAAGCTGCATAGAGAAGACACATGACGTACAAATTTGGAAGCTCTAGACCGACAATTAGTAGAGGATTACTTGAATTTTAACTCTTTGATGCAGAGTTCAATTGGGCTGATTAAAGTTGATGTGGCACATCCTAAGAATATTATCAAAGCCCAATAATTAGAACTATGGCTAAAGTTCAAGGGTAGAATTTGAAGGTGGTCCCAATTACAAGAGCAAAATCAAAAGCCCAATAAAGAGCCCAAATATTGGGCTTACAACTTATATATATTTTTTACTAATATTGTACTTTTATTTGTTTATTAAGGCACATGTTTGGCAAGCCTTGTGATGAGGAACATATATAATGTAAGTAGTAGGAGTTACTCCCTCACTAATTGCCAACTACCTATCTTTCCCTCCATATTTTCCCTCAAAAGCTCATAGGGCAAGAGACTAGTAGTGCCTATAAATACAAACTGAAATGTAATGTAATACAGTAACTTGAATGAAGGAAATTTTGTAGTGAATACCTCTCATATTGCTTGGTGCTTGGTGGCATCAAGTTTATTGCTTATCTTTCGTGAGTTAGGTTGTTATCTTATTTATATTTTATTTTCTAACTATACTATTATTTTTATAGCCTCAAACCATCCACATATCTTCTCTAGCATATTAGGTATTCATTAAAATTATTAAATCATTATCAAATCTCTCAAACACTCACCAAACTCCACCACAATCTCCATAGCTAAATCTGAAACTAGCTCGACCTAGTCTTCTTTCCTACCCCTTAACACCCATCAAAACACCATAAAACCTAGACATCTACTCCAGATCCAAACTAATCATCTTAAGCTACCTATATTAACTTATTTCTAACCCTTTAAACCACTAAAACATGACTTACAAAAGTAATATTTAGAATCAACCCAAACTAGGCTTGATATGGACTAGTCCTAGCTTTCCCTTAGATTGTCCACTCTAAACCCATAACTAACCCACCAAAAACTCTGGAAAGCATTCTTAGACATTATTCTACCAATCCATTCATTATTTAATTACCTAATTTACCAAAAAAAGGCTGCCCACTAGCATTAGATAAATTCTAAAATTTAATTCATGATCACTAGGTCTTGATTCCAACTATGGCTCACACATTTCCACTCATGATTTAGTTAAGGAATTGAGTTGTGAAGCTAAAAGAGCTTATGTCACTTTGTTCATAGATTAACTCACTCTAATACTACACAAAAATTAAGGGTGAGTAATGGGCTCTATATATGGGTCTCAGCTCATATGCATCAAATCCATACCATAACTTGGAGTTGGAAATAGCCTACTTGAACTATGTCACCTTATCCACTACCTAACTTTCCTCATCAAAGTGTTATGGATCTAGCTATGGATCTCAAGGAATTACTAAATTCTCTAATGGCTCAAGGGATCAAGCCATTTTCTTAAAATTTGCACAAACTACTTTTGCGCAGTGAATGATGTCACATTCACTCATAGTGTTAATGCTCCAAAATGTACATATTTTGGACATGGCGATTATCACGTTCAATGAGTTTTTTTTTTAAGAAATTGAGTTTAATAAATATTAAAAAATATGCATCATTAACATACTCTTTTCATTGAATCATACATCGAATGTTTTAGCTCGAGTTGACATTTCATTATAAATTATAGATATTACATGCACATCTTACAAGAATCAGAGCATGTTCTTTGCCTTACCCTCCCTAAAGTGAGGTTTTATGCTGCCATTACAATAAAAGCAAGTATAAATCTATAGGAAATAATGAGCGTCCACATTCTCTTACAAGAATTAAGAATCAAGGTTTGAGTTTGAGAATACAATACGTAGGAACAGCCAGTAGTAGGCGTTCTTTTCGTCTTCTCCTCTCTTCAACTTGGTCTTCTCACTTGCCCTCTATTGGTTTCTCCTTCTAAAGTTGCAACAACCTTATAATCCTCCATAAAAGATAGGGTTAACCCTTAGAAAAGGTCTTTTCCCAACTTAAATTCAAATCCTTTTTTGAACTTTTCTTCTTCTCTATTACAATATCTTTCCTAGCCTTCTCTCCTTCATGCAGCTATCAATTTCCACTTGTGACTTATGGTTTTAATCAATTTTTTTTTTCTCTATTTCTCTTGGAACTAAAGATCCTTAATGTCTGCAATTAATTATAGTGTGTGAAATTAGAGAAACTAAAGTTTTTAGCCTTCCCAATGTTGACTTGAAGCTAGTTTTCAAGACAGATTTTTGGCACGCATTATGGCGCACTATAGCACAAAGGTTTCTAATTGTTTGGAACTGCGGTGGCTAGGCTCGAATAGCCTAACACAGTGGTGCACTATGGTGCACTGTGGAACCTAGCATATTAGATAGTTTTGGTGCTGTGAACCACTGCGGCAACTATGCTCAAATAGCCTGGCAGTGTTGAGCATTGTGACTCCTAAGGTCGAGTAGCCTGGTGCTGTGACGCTGCAGCTGCAAAGATTAGACATCCTAGCATTGTAGCACTCTATGGAGTTTGCCGTATAAGTGATTTTTAGCATTGTGGCACATTGCAGAGGTTAGGCTTAAACAACCTGGCTGTGGGACACAACGATAGCTATCCACGAGTAGCCGGGTGTAGTGGTGCATCCTAGTGTACTGTAGCGTGCAGTAGCATTCTTCCTTACAAAATTCTTTTATTTTTGTAATTTGATCATTTCAGAGCTAAAATGGCATAAAACACAATAAAATTGCAACTAATTTTAACATAACATACACTCTAAATAAGAAATAAACTATAATTATTGGGTTCATTAACTAACCCAATTAGATGCTAATGATCTTACTATGCTCACTAACACTCACCTCAGAGTTCACTAAAATTAAGTTAAGTCATTCTTTAATCTAGGGAAGTAAAAGATACTAAACTTAACTTATCCTAGCTCCTTAAGGTGTCTCTAGACATGGGTTATAGACATGAGACACTAGTAGTCCTAACTCCTTTTTATTGGCTCATAACTATCACAATTCAGATGTTGTGTCTAGATCAAGTCATCTTTTTTCTCAATATTTTCTCTCCAAAATTTTGAGGCTCAGCCTAAGTAAACTTGGGTTAAGTAATTACTAAGTCAATATAAGTGTTTCCCTACAAAATTCCATCTATAAAGATCAATTATGATATAAGTAACCTATGATGCCCTATAGTCTAGAAAGACTAAATAGGGAAAAACCCATAATTTGGATTAAAATATTAAATTTATTTAGTGCCCAG
This sequence comes from Gastrodia elata, assembly GCA_016760335.1. Classification (NCBI taxonomy): domain Eukaryota; kingdom Viridiplantae; phylum Streptophyta; class Magnoliopsida; order Asparagales; family Orchidaceae; genus Gastrodia; species Gastrodia elata. The sequence continues at coordinate 36,351,909 of CM028681.1, forward strand.
GACCTATATTCACCATTTGATATCCAATTGAAATGAAATTAGTGGATATTAATTCCTTATAACATAAGGATTACAATGACAATAAGTAGCATCAATTTGAACTATAAATAGCTTATTTAGGTCTTACTTACACTTAATGATAATTAAGAGGTGATTAACAAATCTAACATCCAAAATTAAAGTTAAAGTTTATATTATTGTCATTTTGGCATATAATTTTGCTATAGTTGGAGAAGTAATTATAAGTTATTTAAATAGTAAAAATGGAATAAATTAACCTAAGGTTTTAATATAATTAAAATTGAAATCAAATTGGCATATTCCTTTTAGTATTTCAACGACAAATTTTGGGAGCAGCCGAACCAGTTGTTGGTTTTTTGGATTGCACAAAATCATGGTTCAGGCTGAACCGTGGAACTATTCAATGTTGTCCCAATGGGGGCTGAGAGAGGGATACCTATGGTTTTGTATTTCTGCTCATACAACTAGTCTCATTGTGTATTTTATATATAAATATAGCCTATTTTTTGACTTTTCCAGTAAGCATAAGAACAATTAGTGAAAATGACTAGAACACAAAACTCTAATTCCAAAGTTTGGCCAATATGGGGTTCACTATGGAGGAACAATTCTTTATGTGGAGAACCCGCGTAATTATTGTTGATGCACCAAATCTTAAATTAAGTTTTATAGTTCTATGATTATATAATATATTTTTGATTTTTGAGTTACAAGGGCTTATTCATGAATTCCACTGAAATGGGCAATTAGATTAGCCCATTTACCATATTTGTGTTATGAGTTATTTGAGTGAAAGAACACTTTTGTCTTTCATGAGAGAGCTAATTTAAAGTTTTTTTTAGTATTTTATGTGAAAAAACACTTTAGTCATTCATGAGAGGGGTGGTTGATGGTTATATTATTCATTTGAAGAAAAAACACTCTGACCCTTCATGAGATGAGATGATAAATAGTTTTAATGATCATTTGACATGATTGTATAGCTCTAAATAAGCAAATATCTTATGAATCATGGCATGGAAGATTGAATGAAAATATATTTTTCCAATTATTGTGTTCATTAGTACTGCAATTCTTAAGAGATGGAAATCTTGAGTGTGACTAATACAAATCTTAGAGAAGGACATCAAAGGAAGGAAGAAGATCATGCGACAAAGTATTGTTTGTAGATGTTAACTCCAAGTTATTCTCGCTTTGCCACTGGTTCCTTAATTTCGACACAGGTTAGGTCAACCATAGCTCTTATTTATCTCTATACTTTTATATGTTAAGTAGTTCTAAGTGTTAACATTGTTATGACTCAAATCATCTTAATCTTATTTTTAATTTCACATTATTACGTAAAATTTGCCTTGTTTTATTGATATTTAATCATGAGTAATCTATTATTTTACTAGTGTAAATTCACCACACATTCCACATATGCATTCATTTTTATCCTACATCATATTGGTATTAGAGCAAACTTATCCTCAAATCCAATGTTATATTATTCTTTACATATTATAATTTTTTTTTTCAAAAATATTAATGATCTTCAATTTGCCTCAAAATTAGTAAAAGTGTGGTAAATATCATGCTAAACCACTAAGTATAAAATAAATTTAGGTCAATCATATTTTGTTTGATAGCAAAATCATTGCATAGAACAAAGCATAAATTTTATTCACATTACTTTTTGGGTTTGAATTATATTTTCTGTATTTTGAGCATAACTTAGTAATTTTTTATGGAAATTTGTTATTTGAGCACTCAGTTTTTGGTTGAGCATCAAGATCAACAATGTTGTAGAATATAGTTTTACTTAATTCAGCTACTTAGACATTAAAAACCCTCAAATCTGAGAGTTCCAATATATATAAAAATTCATGTCTACACGAGTGGACATCGATAGCAAGGAAAACTTCCGAACAATGAACCGATGACATCGATAGCCATTATGTCTCAAACACTTACTTTAGAGAATATAGAAGCTCACTCTCACAATGCAGAATTTTGAACTAGAATTGAAGCATTAGAGTTAAAAGCCATTGAAAGTCATCAGCTCCACTTGCACCAAAAGAAAAAAATGACCATCTACCTAGCCTATAAGGTCTTCCCAATGATTATATACCATCCCCTCTTTCTCCACAATCACCAACTAGACCACAATAAAATCAGCTTTTATGTAATGTTGATGATTATCAAGATCTTGATAATATACATCCCCAAAACTATCATAGGATAGAGCAAAAGTTTTTGAGACATAATGGCTATGCACAAATGTATCATCGAGATTTTCCTCATCGTATATATAAAACTTTACATAATATGGGTTAATGTATTATGGCCTCACGAAAAAAACACAAAGACTTAACTGATGATATTGTTCATAGGGTAAAGATAGACACACCCACTTTTTATGGATGACTTGATGCAAACATTTTGCATGATTATCATATTGATATTTATCAATAATTTGATTGGACACAAATGTCCCATGAGAGACAAGTACGTTTTGCTAGTATGAAACTGATAGGCCATGCTAAGAGTTAATAGATTAAGTGTGAGCGAAAGAATCCTAGGCAAACACCTATTTCTTCTTGGGATGACACGAAAAAAACCTTTAACCCAAAGCATGTGCTCTTAGCCTATAATTATTTGCCCATGGATGAAATGATCATACTTTGGCAAGTAGCTATGAGTGTCGCTGATTAAAGGACATGTTTCTATAAATTAATGACACATTGTTTCATTATCAAAGATCATCGAACAACAATTTTTTGGTTTTGGTCTAGTTTAAGAGAAGAAATTGGACAAGAAATGTTGACTCGAGAGGTTTACACTCTTGAGGACACATTCTGACTTGCTACTCAACTTTAGTAATACCTCAAGTCTTACAATCATAGAAAACGTACAACATTAATAGGAATTAAATCCAATCATTGCTACATTACCCAAATTTCCCAAGCTTCCAAGCCATCAAATTATTATAATTGAAAGACACCCATTGCATCAAATTCTAAGTCTTCAAGCATAACTTGTTTCACATGTGGCAAAAATGGGCATTTTGTAAGTACTTTCCTGTTCGAAATCTACTTATAGATTATGAAACAATTGAACATAATAATGATTGTGAGGATGATCTAGTTGCAATTGAACCTTTTGAAGAAGCTAGTATTGCAGATGAAGTATTAAGTGAGGCACACATTATTGTTATGTGATGGGTATTAACTACCCCTTAAAAGAACAATGATTGGAAATGTACATCAATTTCTTATACATATTTTAAAAGTGGTGACAAATCTTGTAAGCTTATCATTAATAGTGGAAAATGTATGAAAATTATTGCCACATCAGCCTTGATTAGAATAAAGATCACTCTTGAGCCTCATCCATAACCCTATAAGGTTGAATGGGTCAAAAAAACTTCCATCTTTATATCTCAACATCATTTTGTCTGAATGCAATTAGGAGCATATTCTGATAAGGTTTGGTGTGATATTTTTCTTATGGATGTTTCCTACATAATTTTAGGAAGACCTTGACTTTATGATATGCATGCATCCATGAAGGATAGGCAAATACTTACTCATGTTTAAGGGAAAAATAGTTATAATGAATCCTGCTAAGCATAAAGAAGCTAGCTCACACCCACCTAGACATCCATCTGCCCAAGTAGAAAAGAAATCCTTGTACATCATTAATAAACATGAGCTTAAGTTAGAAGCTCATGAAAATATTTTGTTTGCCCTAATTGTAACAACAACCCTTCAACAACCCTATGCTAAAACCTTACTTATTGAAATAAGTGATCTTTTTTGTAAAATATTTGAGGTTTACCCTGATGAACTTCCCCCATTGAGAAGAATTCAACATGTTATTGATAGTCAAGCAATTAATAAAATTACTATTAAATATGATTTTCCCATCCCAAAACTTGATGATATGCTAGACATGATGTTTGGAACATAAATTTTCTCTAAGATTAATCTAAAGAGTGGATATCACTAGATTCACATAAAAGAAGTAGATGAATAGAAGACAACCATTAAGACAAAAGATGGGCTATATGAGTGGTTGGACATGCCTTTTGGATTGACCAACAATCTTAGTACCTTTATGTGAATAATGAATCACATCCTACATCATTTTATTGAAAGCTTTTTAGTGGTTTTTTTTAATGATATTTTAATATGCAGTGAGACTAAGAATGAGCATGTAATACATTTAAGGCATATTTTTGAGGTTCTTCAAAAATGAAAACTATATATCCATTTGAAGAAGTGTTCCATTATGACATTATCAGTAATGTTCTTATGATTCATTTAATCTTGTGATGGTATTTATGTTGATCCTGAGAAAATCAATGCAGTTCAAAATTGGCCAACTTCATCAAATATACATGATGTTCATAGCTTTTATGGGTTAGCCACATTTTATCAAAGGCTTATACATGGGTATAGTACAGTAATGGCTCCAATCACCCAGTGTTCAAAAGGTTGAGAATTTTAATGGACAAAGGCAGCCTCTAATGCTTTTATACAAATAAAGAATATTTTAACTAACCCACTGAAATTAAAGTTGCTTGATTTTGATAACGTGTTTGAAGTATCTTGTGATACCACTGGTGTTGGTATAGTAGGTGTTCTTAAGAAAGAGTGTCATCCAATTTCTTTCTTTAGTGACAAGCCAGATGATACTCGATGATGTTACTCTACTTATGATCATGAATTCTATGCAGTAGTTCAAGAACTTTGATATTGGAGATGTTACCTTCTTTCTCAAGATTTTGTACTATATTCTAACCATGAAGCATTAAAGTATCTCAACACTCAAAAGAAGCTCATCTCTTATCTTGCAAAATGGTTTCAATTTCTTCAAGACATAAGTCAAGTACTAAGAATAAAGTTGCTGATGCTTCATGCAGAATGTGCACTATTTAGAATGGTATGAGCATCAAAGTTACTAAATTTGATAAAATAAAAAATGAGTATGAAAATTGTAAGGAAATTGGACAACCATATGAATCTCTAAATGTTGATACCTTCACTGTTGACCTGAATTATCAACTTTAAGACAGAAATCTTTTTCGAGGAACCCATCTTTATGTCCATGATTCTTCACTTCAAGATTTTCTAGTTGAAGAAATGCATTCAGGAGGAATTTATGATCATTTTGGTCATGACAAAACTATACTCATGATGGAATATCGATTCTTTTGTCCAAGTATCAAGCGAGATGTTGCCCATATTGTTTTCCAATGTTGCACCAGTCAATTAGCAAAAAGTGTAAAAGGTAGTCTTATATTATATACACCTCTTCTAATCCCTCACAAGCTATGGGAAGACTTTAGTATGAACTTTATACTCATATTACCTCGCATCAGTTCAACTTTTTAACTCAATTGTTGCTGTTATTGATTGATTTTCAAAATTGGCTCATTTTATTCCATGTTAAAAGACATATGATGCTTCTCATATTATCTTAATTTTGTTTTGTGAGATAGTTCATTTGCAGATTACCTATCACAATAGTCTCTGATCATGATGTTAGGTTTATGAGTTATTTTTGGAAAATATTATGAAATAAGCATGGAACAAAACTCTTATTTTTTACTGCTTATCCTCCTCAAACTGATGGATAAACGGAGATAATAAATAGAAGTTTAATAGACCTTTATGTGCTTAGTGAGAGACCATACCACTAATTGGGATATTCGTCTTTCCACAACTGAGTTTAATTATCTTATTTCTATAAATTGATCACCCAAAAAGAGTCCTTTTCATATTATTACAAGGTATGAACAAAGAAAGCCAAAAGACCTTGTTTACCTTCCCATATCATATAGTTCTAGTGCATATGCAACTTCATTCACTAAAAGCATGCATGATTTACACCAAGAAATTCAACAAAAGCTTACTTTAAATTTTGATAAATATAAAGTTAATGCTTATGCAAATAGGCAATTTGCAAAATTTAATGAAGGAGATTTGGTTACGGTCAAATTTAGCCTAGAGAGACTCTGAATAGGAACCTTAAAAATGTTAACGCTTAAAAATTCTGGACCTTATAAAATTCTACAGAAGATAAATGATAATGTACATGAGATTCATCTTTTTATAAATGCTAGTATTCCACCTATAGAGTGTGGAAGCTAATAGGAATAAAATACATCTATTCAGCACATGCAAGAAATGAAATAGTAAATAGTATAAGTAATACTTTCTAGATAATACATTGTTGAAATAGAAACATAAAATGTAGAATTAAATTAAAACAGAACATTATTTGATGATAGAAAAAGAAAAGTTGAAATAAAGACACTCTTTCCCAAAATAAAACAACAACTAAAAGACTAAGCGGCTACAGAATGGTCCTCCCCTTGCTCCATGATCCCCGTCTAAAGCAAGATCCTGGAAATGCTCTAAACATGACAGTTGGTTTTTACATGCCAGGGTCCCAGCTAAGAAAACCAAAATCTTGTGTTAGACAAATTATCTAAATATATTTTAGGCTAATAAATCATTACTAAATTTTAGGATATCATAAATCATACTAAGTAGTATGGTGCTACAAACCAATAACTAAAACAGTAAAAGCTATAAATCATTCATTTATAACTTAAGCAAAATACGCAGTAAGTAAACATACCTCAAAACTAAATTGCTGTAAAAAGGTTAAGCATTTTGTTATTCAAAACTACTATATTATAAGAAAATTCTTTAACAAATATGATCAATTGCATATGTTAATTACACTGATAAAAACACAGAACATGTAGAATATTATTAAAATAAGCATCATAACATGCATATACATAAAATCATGCATAAAACTAAAAATATACTAAAAATACATAAATACAGATAGTGCTGAAAGTAACTCAAAGCTAAATTTAATTGAACTTCAAATAATCAAACTACATTTCATTTTTAATTAGAAGTGTGTCTAATCTAGTCATACCATAATAGTAACTAGCTAAATATAAGCACAGGACCAAAAGTTTCATCTGTATCATCTAGACCACGAATGGCTAGGTTCGAGTTAGAATATAGAATTAGATATATATCATCTAAAGCCCTCATAGTTGGATCCGAGTCGATTGTATCTAAATAATAAAAGCTAAAGAGACAGACTAAATAGAACACACTCTACTGAACTATTCTCTAATTTACCAAATTTATTGATTATTCATTATAATGTATTATGCTTTTTAAAACTAATATTGAATATTTATCAAATATTCCATGTCTCAACTAAATATGTTAAATTAATAAGGCTCAAGAAACAAGGTAAGAAGTGTGTACAGTTTAAGGAAATGAGCACTAATCAAAAATTATTAATATCTTTTATTTTCTAATTTTTTTGCTCTAATTATTTTGAGATTATACAAGGTAAGCAGTACATACAATTTATTTTACTATCTAATATAAACTCAGCATCACGGTCCTACAAAGTTACCCATTAGAACTAATCCATTTCTAATTTAAATCATATTGTGGCAGTCTACAAAAGCTAAATAAGTAAATCATTAAACCTAATTGTTGTTATTATTAACCCAAAACAAATATTGATAAATCAAATCAAGAATAAGAGATTAAGAGTTAAATTACAAAATATGGGGTTTACACCTCTTAACCAAAGGAAATAATGGATAAGGATCTAAGATTTCTCAAACTCTCACATACTAAATATTAAGGCAATCTTATTAAGTATAATTAAACTCAATAAGATGGATCTTCAAAACTTAATCTAAAGTCAAAATGTACAACAATCAAAATTAAACTTTTAATATCTAACTCTTAACTAAATACTTTATCTAAGAAAACTTAAGCTATTGAGTAATTTCATTACTTAATAGGATTGAGCTTAAGAAGGGAAGCTATGAAAAAACTAAGGCTAAGAGTTAAAGGGACTTAATCACTAATGAACCTCTTAAAGATAATATAAAAGTTTGCTTACAAAATACTTCAAAACTTAAATAAAGTTTAATGTGATTAAAATAGATTTGATAAGATTCATTGATTCTAAGGATGACCAAAATGAGGATTCCTAAATCCATAATTCAACACTTATAAACTAATTAAACTAGGGCAAACTTATGATTAAGCTTCTAATGCAATATTAAGAGTCCAAACAACCTTAGGTTAATTAAAATTACAATTGATTTTTAATATTAAATAAACTAATTATAGAAACTTAAATATTTTGTAGATTAATGTTCCATACATTTTTCTGACTGAAACGATATATTGGAACATCAAATTTGGATGTGAATTGACTAAGTTATGGCATTAACAAAAAGTAGGATTAAATGCTTAATTAACTAAGAAGGTGATTAGTTAAACTAATTAAGAAAATAAAATTCAAATGGCTTATTAATAATTTTTGTATTTTTCTGATCACTTTAAGATATAATATCACTATATTTGGATTTGTAATTATGAAGATATGTAGCTAGTAGATTTTGCAATTAAATAATTAATTTCCATTTTCTTCCATTATTGCTCATAGCTCGCTCATTCACGTGTGGGCCTGTTGTCAGCCACATGCACACAGGTCAAGCCGTGCGCGTGACCTGACGGCAGTGTTGCACATGTCAGGGTGGATCTATCTGACATTGTTAATTGTTACGGATGGGAGCAAAATGGAAGTAAATAAGGCACCAAAGTTTGTTTAACATAGGGAACCTTAGGTGGCATGATATATATCAATTGAAAGGTCTCTTTAAGATCTTCTAATTGGACCCAAAACCACCATCAATGGATCACTCTAGCTATCCAACTTGTAATGCCCTAAAATTGAGCCTCGGGTACACTGTACACTACAATTCACCGACATAAAATTGAGCTTCCATGGCTCTATGTCTATCCCATCTAGACATTTTGATCGATCAAATAGAGTATCATGGTATTTACTCTATCAATTTTGAGCTATCTTAATTTTTTGTTGAATGAGTTTGATTTTTTTATTAGTTTCTTGAACTAAGTCTGACACGTCCAACTACACATCTCTAGTTTCAGGCCAAGACAATAGAGTACTACATTTTATCCCATACAATTGCACCCACATAATCAGCATCGATGCACTAAATAATAAATTAAGCTCAATGGCTCTATGTTTATATATTGTATTTTTTATTTTTGAGTTACATGATTTATTTGTGGATTCCATTTAAATGGGCCTTTAGGTTAGCCCATTTACCATATTTTTGTCATGAGTGTTATTTGAGTGAAAGGATACTTTAGTCTTTCATGAGATAGTTGGTTAAGGGTTTTGTTTGTTATTTTATGTGAAAGGACACTTTAGTATTTAATGATATGGTTGGTTGATGATTTTATTATACATTCATAGAAAAGACACTTTGAGCCTTCATGAGATTGTAAGTTTACAATTTTGATGGTCATTTTACATGTCTTGTATGGCTATAATCAAGCCAATACCTTATCTATCATGGTATGGAAGATTGAATAAAAATATATTTTGCCACTTATTGTGTGTATTAGTACTTTCATTCTTAAGAGAAGAAAATCTTGAGTGTGAGTAGTGTAAACCATAGATATGTACATCTAATGAAGGAAGAGGATCTTATTACAAAGGTTTGTTTGTAGAGATTGACTTCAACTTATACTTACTTTGCCACTAGTTGCATTAACTTTGACACAGTTTAGATCAACCATAGTTCTTAAATATCTCTATACTTTTATATGGTAAGAAATTATGTGTGTAAGCATAGCTGTGACTCGAATCACCTCAATCTTTTTTTTTTATTTTGCATTTGTACGCTAAATCCACCATGTTTTATCTATTTTTAATTGTGAGTATTTTTTATTTTATTAGTGTAAAATCATTGTACACTTTGCATACGCATTTTTTTTTTCCCTACATCAATTTGCTATCCATCGTAAGCCAAGTGGATAACTCATGGTCCTAATTAGATTTTTGGGTCAAGGTCAACCCAAGGAACCCATCACAGGCAGCTAGGACCAATTGAGTGCTAGGAAGGAAGGTGAGGGGAGCTCGAGCACTGTATTGGACTACAGAAATCCGAGCCCTTTATCTTTAATAAGGCTCACTCGAGCTCAATTGAGCTCAGGGAATGATAGTAGGATCAATGGAATTCTTAAATGAAACAAAAATTATTGCTAAGGAGGAGCATAACATGGTAGGGAGGTGTACCCAGCGTCTACATTGACGAGACTCTGGGAAGTTCCTGGAGATGATTGACTAGCTTTTATGTTAAGAGGTTGGTCCTAAACAGATCGAATGGGGCTATTGTATGGTCGCCTATTATAGTCCGATCATGGCTTACTTGGAAAATATGATAGGAGTGCTATGCTCATATCAACACGAATCACTGGATAGCCTTAACGGTCCCAATTAGATATGGGGTTTGTTAAGTTTCAGATGGATAATCAGCCATTTAATCGGCGTCAAAGAGTAGATCGGACAATGCAGATCTAACACGACATTTCAAATCAGATGGCTGGTGGAAGGCGATAGCCATAAATTAAGACTTAAATAATAAAAATTAATATTATTTAATATTTTCTTAATTAATCAAAATGAAATAACTAATTGAACTCTAAAATTTCTATAAGTTCACTCCTACCCAATTTGGAGGTGATGAATTCAAAAATGGAATCATATTTTTGATTGGAGGTAAAAAAAAATTCACTTTTTCAAATTTATTAAATTTATTAAAATAATTAATTAATATGAACGATTTCCAAATTGGCTTAAGTTTTTATGGATTGTTACAAATAAATATTTGGAGTATATTGGTGAGGTTCTTAACCTATTTGGCCTACCTAAATTCAAGTGACAACACTTGGGTTGTTACATTAATATATCGAACCCAAGGATAAGAATGATTTTTAACACATTTGTTTATAAATAATTGCACCCAAGGGTAAAAATAGTTATGTGGCTAACCCTATTACACTTTAGAATCTTTTGTAAGAGAAACTTAGTATGGGTCCTTTCTATTATGTCTATGTCAATGAGGTTTGTCTTTAATACTGTATTTAATTTTACTGGGAGGGGCTACCTTATAGATATAATAGTAAAATTCACTTAAGAAAAGCATAAAGTCATTAATGTAAGCATGGTGAGTGGCTAATCATTTACCTCTAAAGCTATATTTGAGCCTCTAATCATTTCAAATTTGGTGTAAGAATATTTTTTATTAAAAATTAAAATGCTTTCATTTTTTCAACTTTATTGTTTAAACTAAATGCATAGATCAAAGCAAGTTATGCTACAATATAAACAACAACAACAATAAAAACAATCATAAGAACCATGGATACAACATTATACCTTAGTACAACTAGTTTAGGCTACATGAATCTTTTGTTTTCATTAAACAATAAAACATAATCCCTAAGTTCTACATAAAGAAGATGCTTTTTAATGGCTTTTATTGTATTTTTTGGTCTTGCTTTCCCTCTTTCAACTATTCTAATAATAATACCAAGTAAAAACCTTAATATTCCCAAACCATTTAATATGTCATTGGCTAAGCATATTCCTTATTAGGGCCACTTCATCTTTCCATGAATAAATTCATTTCTATTTTTATTTTTGTAAGTATACCCACTCATCCACTTCAACATTCTCATAATTGCATAACTTATTTTATTAGTATCTTATTTGTATATTGGTAGCATTTAGATATACATAATATACCTAGTTGTGTAGTTACTCTATAATTTTTTTGATTCGGGAATTCTTTTAATCAACAACATTTTAGAAGCTCTTCTCTATTTTATCAAACTAGCTTGAATCATATTGGTCACACCGTTCTATATTTCACCATTGTTTTAATAATTGAACCAAGGTATTTGAACCACTCTCATTTTGATCATATGGTCATCAATAATAATGCCTTTCTTTGTATTTGGTTTATATTCATCCACTCTATCCCAAAATTTCAACACAACACCCAAAATTAATTCTCATATAATTTTTAAGATCTTGAGTAGCATCTTTGTTCTAATAAATTGATAAAATAATACTACATCTCCACTCATTCAATGTATTTTTAGACTTTAAAATAATGTTTATTAACCATATAAATAAGCAGATTCCTTTCTTATCCAAACATTTTGAGAATAAAAAAATTGTTCATAGTAGTTTTCAATATTTTATGTAAAACATCAAATTCAACAATTTTAACATCACAAACAACAATTTCAGATCTACAATATGCAACTTTGTATTTTTTCAGTTACCCTTTGTCTTATGTTTACGCTATTCTTTATATTTTATCTTTTACTTTATGAATTTTAAATGAACTTCTTATTTCCACTAGTGTGCGTCTTCATTGTCTGTGCTCTTTTTTCTGATACACTGAGGATACTTTAAGGTATATTACAAACATAATAATGGAAATATTTTTGGCACTCTTATTCTTCCTGGAAAGGTTACTTTCAATGATTTCTTTTTTGAAGCATGCCTATTGGACTTACTGGTAAATGGGCTCAAACAATATGTTTAATAACAGAGTTGAAAATGCAATTAGAGCTAATTTAGATATTGACATGGTTCACTAATAATAGTGTCTGTTTGCTCATGCATGTACACCTAGTTATTAGTTATACAGTAACAGGAGTTCCAAATATCATCTTCAGGTATTGAATATAGGGCTACCAATGTTAACTCGATTACAAATGTTCAGACAGTCAAATGAGTAACCTTACCTATGTTATACTAAGTGCGGAATTAAAATCTACTAGTAAACAATGAGGAATAGCGTTGATGGAATAATAAGGAGGATTAAATTAGATCTTTATGGGTTGAAAACAATTTCATGTTTAACACAAAGTTTAATTATTTTATGACTATTTTATAGATTTCATGGGCAGTAGTATTATTGAGCTACTAATATTGTCTCAAACACATGGATCACACACCAAGTAAAACCCTAAAATCATCTTTAGTATATCTCCTTATGTTTCAAAAGCTAGACTTTAGTCATGCTTGGATAAAACACTTTCTTGTCCACATCAAATTTAGCATTTAAATTTGAAACCAAATAATCTTATATATCAAGGGAGTGTCACGTAATTATCTCTACTACAACTTATTCTTATAAAACCTAGCCTTCTATCAAAGTGAGATGCTTACATTCAGCATTAGATAAACATGAACATGATTACATACGCAACATAAAAGCCTAATTCCATAATTCTAACATCCTAAGCATGGTTTTTGAATAAATTAAAATAATAGTAATATTAGTTTCAAAATATTACATACAACATTATCTAACATTCACTTTATAACAATCATCATAGCATAAAAAATAATTTCTTGCATGAAAATATAAATTTACTACCTTATAAATTTAGCCTAAAGCCCCTCAAAATGGGGTTTAGGTTGCCATGTTCTAGGGAATAACATAATAAGAGAAGATACAACTTACAAACTCCATAGTTTTAAGGGTTCAAGGTGTAGATATGCAAATCCATTGATGGATCATTTTTCGATTAGCTCTCCAATCCCTTCTGGATCTTTGCCATGGACCTTATTTTTCTCCCCTAATAGCTCCTAAGGGTTCTTAATCTTATTTTGCTCTTTCTTTATTATCTATAACTTCTCCTCTCAAATAGTGGATAAAAATTGCTTTCAAAACTTCCCAAAACCACCCTTTGAATGTGAAGAGACACCTATTTTCAACCTAGAACCGCCATAAGTGTCTATGCACCTATGCCTTGGTCAAATTTTAATCCTTCATGCACATGGGCAAGCCTGAGCACCTAGGGTTTTGTCTTGATGTGTGACTGAGCACCTAATTCTTTGTAATATAGGTTCTTAGGCACCCATGTTTTATTTTATGGGGAGCGTGGGAATGTCGAGGTGCCAAAATTTCTGCTTACACTTAGATATGAGGTTCCAAGGCATGTCTGGTTCCCTAGGGCTAGGGTTGCTTGTGCTCCAGTATCGTTAAGAGGTTCCTAGGTTCTTGATTTTCTATCTCTTAGCCCTTTTTTTTCAAGTCACATTCACTCCACATGAACCACTATATAAATGCAAACATACATGAAAAACACTTAATATATCATAATTCTAACATAAATTTACATTGTCAAAGAGGTTGAACAACTATAAACACAGACCTTATCATATATATTTATTTATAATATCAATAATATTAATCTCTTGGCTACTTAAATGATCATTTTTATCATCTCATAGAACATTAAGGAAACAAAGCACGTTAAATTTGTTAAAAAGTCTTGGACTCTCAATTTTATATACAAGAATTGATAGCATTATTTTAGATCATAACTATAGTGGATTTCATCTCTCTAACTTCTTTTAAATGTGCATTCATATTTAAAGTTGATCAAACCCTTGCAATTGATTAGAAAAAGAAGCCATTTCTTCAAATTCCATAGATAGAGACAATCCTTATTGCTTTTCCATCTTGTATCTTTTCTCATACTATTCACCTATAAAAGAATTTTCATACAACAGATTAGCTATTAAATCAAGCCATTGAAAAAGAAGTGCCATGGGACAAACAAAATGCTAAAGGCCATTGGCTTAGTAAGGGTGAAGATGATCTTAAATTCTCATAAGATTTCAAGGCGTATCAGTAAAATAAGATATTTGAACATTTACTTCAACAATCTCTTGAATTATCTATTAAATATTTTTCAGTTAAGTAGTTTTCTATGCTATTCAATACTCTCTAAATGTCAATTCTATAATTTTCTTCATCGATTATCTAGTTAATAGAGCATGCATGTTGATCTGATTTCTATTCCCCTTAAGGGTGACATATAATAAGATATCTTTAGCATTATGCAATGTTGCTCTTAGTTCAGATGACTTCACCTCATATTATTACAAATTCAACTATATTATCACTGCTTTTCATTAGTGTAGTGCAATTACTCACTTGCTTACTTCTTCGAATATGCCAAGATGGATAAATCAGTCCATTATCACTCTAATTGCAAGCAGTAAAAATTATAATTCAATATTGAATTTTAATCCCATATTGTTATAAGTAAAACTTATATGACCATCAAAAAATTTTATTCTAAGTTGGTTCATATAAAGCCCTGGTGTTAAGTTAGTCAATTATAACCCAACACTAGGAGTTACCATAGTACTTAACACTGAATTAGTAGAAATCTAACTCACTATCAAGTACTATGTGTCCGAGTATCTTTTGAGACAAGAAAATTGTAGTAATTTGAAAGAGCAAATATATTAATGTATGAATATCCACATCCATTATCTAACTCAAGCATAGTAAGAGGATTAAATAATTCATTCTTCCAAAAAATGAAAGTAAGAACATTCAGAGCCTAATTTATTAGAAAAGTTTATAAATGTTATAAAATTTACTCTTCCTCATAATTAAAAGAAAAGATGCAAGTCTTCAAGTGCTACTGATGGCCGGTGCTAGTTCCAACTCCAAGCTCCATAAAATTCTCCTGAGCTATCATATTTGGAATATAATATAGTAGGGCACTGCCAAAAAAAAAAGATTAGACTTAAAAAGTCAAAGTACATTATAGGGTTACATTAAGTGTTACTTAAAGTTAAACGAATATCACATTAGCCATTTAGAGTTATTTGAGTAAGCGAAGCACTAAGTAACAAAGGAAATGAATGTAACAGTATGTAATATAAGTATGGTAAGTAAACGAGGTAAGGTACTTACAAGTAGTTTGCTTTAGCTTGCATCAAGTATGTAAGGATAAATTACAGCATATAACAGTAAAACTAATAGTGTGCGTGTGAAAGCATGAAGGAATACTTGAAAATATTCATTTGGATTCATGCTAAGTAAGATTTGAAATAATGCAGTGTAAGCATAAATAACATACAATGCAAGTAAGTAAAGTAAAACTAAAATATAAGAACAGCAAAAGTATTGTACAGTAAATTAAAGTGAAGTTCAATTACAAGAACTAAGTAAGTACAGTCAAAGGACTATGATAATTCATTCACAACTAATAAGATTGTGAGAAATGTAATGCTAAATTTTTTTATCTTATTTAAGGTTTTGTTCTACGAGCAAAATTACATAACAAGTGAGGAGTTAAGCACGTCTGCTTAACTAAGTAAAGCAGGGTGTCCCATAACACATGCACTCTCCCTATATAATATGTGTGGTCTCTACAACACTTAATAGCCTGCCCTTGCATAATAGTTCACCATCTGAAACCCCTACATTTAATGTTTTTAAGATTTATTCATGCATAGTGTCTTACTAAATGTCCAAGGTTGTAGCTTCAAAGCATAGTATCATTCAATGAGTTCAAGTAAATTATAAACCATGTGATATCTATTATCATCTAATTGAGTATCTGCCTTAATGATTAGGGCTAATCAGGACCTCAATTAACTTAGACATTAACAATCTTTTAGTCAATCGAAGGATAATACTATCGGTAATTGTGGTTTTTGGAAAGTAATGGTTTATTTGAAAGTTATTTAAGTGATAAAATAATTAATAAGTGTATATGCATGATGAATGAAAATCTTATCCTACTACTACTAGACTTCATATTTTCTCAAGTTATTAAACTTAGACTATAGTTAAGATGGTTAGTTTTTAGTCTTAAGCTTACTTAGGCATCTATGATTTAGGATATTTAATTCATCGACTAAACCAATTTGGCAAATTATAAACTAATGTAATTCCAAAATGTAAGGTACTAAGGAGAGGTTTTCTACCCACTAGTTCTTAGGTTCAAACAATGAACTAGGAATCCTAGAGTTAGCTTTGAGGTTAGGCTACTAAAATGAGCTTATTTTACTAAGTTACCTGCTAGTATAGTTAAGGTTAATCTTGCACTAGAGGAATATAAGGATTAGGCTAAGATAAACTAAACCTTTAAAGGTTCAAGTAATGGTTCTTATAATAATGGGAAGTTAGCAAATTTAGTTTTATCTTAGGGTTTAGAACCATTGCAATAATCAAGTGTTGAATCAAGTCCTTAGAACTCATTCTAACTTTCATTTTCTATGTTGAGGCTTTCTTCTATGTTTGATAACACTAAACCATCAAGTTTCCCACCGAAGTTTCTCGTTGCTAAAAATCATACTATAGGGTGTTATCAAGGCTCAATCTATATTTAGCTTTAATATCCAAGGGTTTAAGAGACTAGAACATGGAAGTTTCTAAGCATTTAAATTAATCAATAAGAAATGGAAGTGCCAAAAATACAAATTTTCTAATTAATGTCCAAATGAAGTAAAATCAGCAAAAATGAGATCATTATAGCATAACGATTAAAATGAGATTAGCAAACTTAACTATCTAAGCAAAAAATAAATTACATCTTATTTTTTTACTTATATTTTTGGTAAAAATAATATATATTATAAATATCATTGGATACCTAAAACAAAAGTTATTAAAATAATTTTATTTTAATTAAATTAAATATGCAAAGTGTATTGTTCCTATGGCATTACCCACATGCACGGCAAACCAGCACACGGGCCCACTATCACACATGCTCGTAGGCCGACATCGTGCATAGACCCATGCATTTGGGCCGACCACGTACATAGACCTGACAGACAGTGCCGAGTGGGATGGGTCCGCTCGCCGCTACTATTTGTCTTCTGTTAGATACCAAGAAGGAAGAAGCCTTACTTTTTCTTAGCTCATCACTCCAGCGGTCCTAGATGGCATATGACCACTCGATGGAAAACCAATGAAGAGAGATATAGCATGAAATCAAAAGCTCTAATTCGTTCTACTTGCATTGGCTTGATAAAATAACAGAACCAATTATGGTTAGGGTTTACTGTGGAGTCATGTTGCAACACCCAGTGTAAGCTCTAGATCTTGCGATAGGGTCGAATCAACTCCTAAGGTCATCGTCATCCTTTAAAGTTTGATAGGGATGATGGGATGTAGTGGATGAAGAGTAAAGTTCTTGGATGAACCTGGACATTGTACAGAATTGTACATGTTCAAGCTCATCCGAGCTGGCCAGACCTTATCGTAGCCCCCAATTGGTCCTACAGTATCTAGAATCACAGCAATGTCGAAACAAAATGTAAAATTAATAGATTACAAAGATATTGAAGATTGAAGAGGAAACAGAAGAGGAAGCTATCATGGGGGTTTTGATTACAATGGAGAGAGTGGTCTGCGGTGCCATGTTGGCCATAGTCCTTCACCGTCATCACAAAGAGGGATCATGCAAGACAAGACAGAGCATAGTGCTCTATCATGTTTTGACTATTGGATCAGTGATCTAATCTAACAGTTGAATCGGGCGAATGAATCTCAATCGTTAGATCTGCCTAATTAAGAGATGTGATGGTCCTAATCTAAGAGGGTTGGCTACTTCGTGTTTTAATCAACATAGTGGATTTCCGCCATTTTGGAAATAACGGTTAACAGTCGAAGAAAATAATAAATTAATTATTTAATTACTTAATTAAATAATTAGGATTTTAATAATAAAAATTAAGCTAACAAATGTGCCCCAAAAAATCCCAAAAATTCATCTCTAGTGAATTTGGGTCTGAGAAACTAAAAAATTAAGTCAGATTTTCAATCAGAAGTCAATATTTGGGTCTGAGAAACTAATAAGTAGTAACACTAGGGTTGTTACAGACTCTCATTCTTAAAAGACGCATCGTCCTCGTCGCCCTAATTAATTTATTAAGAAATAAACACAATATTTGAAAATAAAGGATTACAAATTCTCTGGTTAAGGAAAGAATTATGGGAACTTCTTCCACATATCCTCATTTTTTTCCCACGTGGCATCTTCCATTGAGTGATTCTGCCATTGGACTTTATTCATTGGGATATTGCAGTTCTTCAATTTCTTATGGTCTCATCCCATAATTGCAATAGGCTTGTCAACAAAAGTTAAGTCAAGTTGTAGTTTGACAACATGAATATGAACTTGTTGATTTGGATCTAGCAAACAACTCCTTAGTGACGAGATGTGGAAAACATTGGGTATAAGATTTTTTTATCATACCTTAAAATAGGTGTCGTCCTCATCATCCTTTAATTATCTTCAGGCAAATTTAACTTGTAAGCATATGTTCCCACTTTTTTAATCATTTCAAAGGGTCCCAAAAATCTAGAGGACTTTGCTTTCCTAATAATTAAAACCCTAGAAGTCCATGGATGTGATTGACCTTCAGATAAGCTCTTTCCTCAATCTAAAATTCTAGGGAACGGTGGCAGGCATCGTGATATTTCTTTTGTCTATCTTACACCACCAACATATTAAGCTTGACTTGTAGAACTTTTCTGTTAGTATCTTTGATCAACTCTAAACCATACAATTCAGTGTCACACACTTTAGACTAGGCTATAGAAGTGTGGCATCTCTTTCCATAAAGTGATTCATAAGGAGCCATACCAATGCTGGATTGATGGTTATCATTATAGGTAGCCATCTATTTAAGGATAAAAGGCAGTACTCATAGCTAAGTTTGTCCCCAAAGTTTGTTGAATGTCTAACCAAATCAAGTTGTAAACCTACTATCTCGATCCAAAACTATACAATTCGATGTTCCATGCAAATGAATGATCACCTTAATATACACCTTGGCCATCTTTTCTACTGATTCAGTCTAGCAAATCAAAATAAAATGAGATGATTTGGTGAGTCTAATGGCGATCACCCAAGTTGTATAAGCTTCAGATTTACCCTTAGGAAAAATCATTACAAAATTCATGGAAATATCAGTCCATTTCCATTCAAGGATCTCTAATAGCTTAAGAAGTCCACCAGGCTTCTAGTGTTTAGCCTTAACTAAGGAACATGAATAGCACTTTGAGATTAATATGATAAAGTCTCTTTTAATGCCTAGCCACTAGAGGTACTGCTTCATATTCTTATACATTTCACTACTACCAGGATGAACATGGTAACTTGAATTATGGGCTTCTAATAGAATTTCCATCAGCATATTTTAGGTACCCATAGCCTTTCCTTTTGAATGATTACACTGCCAGCATCTAAGCGCAATTCTAGTTTTTTTCCTTCTTCAATATTAGACTTAAGCTTGGAATAGCTTTCATCTTCCTTTTAGGGTTCAATAATTATCGATCCAAGTGATGAATCAGACAAATTAACAATTAGGAGATTATGCAAATCCGTTGATCTGATCGGTTCAAGATTTATCCTCTCAAATTCATTAACTATGGCATTATTACTATAAAGAGAAGATAACGTCGCCTTAAGACTTAAGGCATCAGGTACTACATTTGCTTTACCTAGGTGATATCGAATTTCTAGATAATAATCACAAATTAACTCTAGCTATCTATGTTGTCTACAATTAAGCTCTTTTTGTATGATGATGTATTTTAGACTATGAGGATCTGTAAATATCACACACTTATATCCATATAGGCAAATTGAGTTAATGACACCGCATCAAGATTTTAAGGGCAAAAACTTTCGATAAGGGTGATCACCATTATCTCCAAATTTTAAGGGCAAAAACTTCTGCTGCCAGTTCTTGATCATGAACAGGGTAGTTGCTTTTATTGGACTTTAACTTCTAAAATGCAAAGGCTGTCACTTTTCCTTTCTGCATCAAGATGCATTCAAGCCCTACCATAGATGCATCAGTATAAACTTTAAAATCCTTTCCCTCTTGAGGTAGTACTAAGACTGGCATAGAGGTTAGCAGGTGGTTTAGCTTTTGGAAGGCTTCTTCAGAATTTAAACTCTAGACGAACCTAGCTTCCTTTGTAATTAATTGAATTAACGACACTGCAATCTGACAATACCTGGCACAAATCTTCTGTAGTATCTAGCGAGTACTAAAAAGCTTCTAAGTTTAGTTAAGGATTTAGGTTGCACCCACTATTGAATAACACTAATCATTTTCTGATCAACCCATATTCTTTCAGCGTCAAAAACATGACCTAGTAATACCATATAATTGAGCCAAAACTCACACTTTGAATGCTTGGCGAAAAGCGTATTCCTTCAAAGCAACTCTAAGATAGAAAGAAGGTGATTTTAATAATCAGCTTCTAACTTAGAATAAATCAGTATGTCTTCATATGAAAACAATGACAAAATTATCAAGATAGGGTTTTAAGATATGCTGCATCAAATCCATAAATATTTAAATAGCATTAGTCAGTCCAAAAGACAAGACTAGAAATTTGTAGTGTCTCCATACTTTATTTTAAATGAAGTTTTAAGAATAATGTCATCTATAACCCTAATATGATAATAACCCAATCTCAAGTCTAATTTAGAGAAGCATTTGCGACAGCTAATTGGTCAAATAAGTCATCAATTCTTGTCATGGGATACTTATTTTTTATAGTCATTTTATTCAGCTCACAATAATTTATGCACATTCGCATTGAGCCATCTTTCTTCATCACGAACAAAATTGGAGCTCCCCTAGGCAATATACTTGGACAAAGTCCCTTTCTAACAATTCATGTTGTTGCTCTCTCAGCTTTTGCAGGTCCTTGGGAGCCAACCTATAAGGTGCTTTGAATTTAGGCTGAGCTCCTGGAACCAAATCGATAGAAAATTCTACCTCTCTAATAAAAGGTAGTCTTTTTTTTTGCTCAAATTAACGATTCTTCTATTGATCCTTATCCATTATAGTAGAGTGATTCCTTAGCTACTTTTGATCGCAAGCTAAGATTTTAATAGTCTCTTCGGCATAAGAGAGATCAAGTTGGATTTCCACTACTGGAAGCTGTACTATATGACAAGGGTCTCTGAGACATCTTCTTAATGATGATACATGTAACACAATATGAGCTGCTACAAAATCATCAGGCAGATTTAACATGTAGGCTTCTGATCCTACTTTGGCTGATATCTAGAAAGGTCTGATATAATGAGGATTGAGTTTCTCTGTTATGCCAAATATATAGACACCTTTCATCGAGTTAACTTTTAAATAAGCAAACTCTCCAATGCTGAATTCTAGTAGATGATGACGAGCACCATGATATTTACTCTGACGATCTTGAGCAAAACAAATTCTTTACTGAATCAATTGAACCCTTATGTTAGCTTCTTCAACTAGTTTAGATCCATAAAGCTAACCACTTCCTATTTCTGACTATGCTAGAGGAGTACTGCACTTTCAATCATACAAGGCTTCATAAGGAGCCATTTTCATACTTACTTGAAAGCTGTTATTGTATGCAAACTCCACTAATGGAATGTGATCTTCCTAGGAATTTGCAAAATCAAGAATACAAAGCCTAAGCTGATCTTTAAGAACTTGAATTACTCTTTAGTTTAACCATCCATTTGAGGATAAAAAGACATGCTCATAGCTAGGGCAGTCCCTAGATCCTGGTGCACTGCTTGCTAGAACTTATAAGTGAACCTGCTATCTCTATCATATACTATTGATTTAGGACTACTGTGCAGTCTGACAATCATTTTAATATAATGCTTAGCAAGCTTCTCTAATGAGTTAGTCCGATGGATGAGAATGATCCATGATAACCCAAATTGCATCGTTAGTCATTTTAGTGTGAGGCAATCTCATGATGAAATACATTGAATAATCAAACCATTTCCCCTCAGGGATTTCTAAGGAATGCAAAAGACCTCCAGGCCTTTGGTGTTTGGACTTTACCAAATTACAAGCATGGCATTTTGCCAAAAAATTGGCTATAGTTTTCTTCATACCGAGCCACCAAAAGGATTATTTCAAGTTTTGATACATCTTTGCATATCCAGGGTGGATAGTGTATCTATAGTGATGGCTCTCAATAAGAAATTCTTTGTGCATAGACCTAGGAATCCAAAGATGATCATTTTGATAGATCACACCATTATGCAATTGCAATTCAGGGTGACAGCCACTTTCAATTGCAAACTTAAAGTTTAGATAGTCTTCATCCTTGGTTTGAGAGATGGAGACATCTCTATGAAAGGTAGGTTCAACAGTGATTTGTCTTAACATCATGCTTAGCATATCATCGCAAATAGGCATGATCTCAAGCTTAAAAAATTCTTCTTCTAATGAACTTTCAGCAATCATTATAGATAATGTAGTACGATGACTGAGAGCATCTACTATGAAATTCAGTGTTTCAGGATGATACTGAATAGTAAATCATAATCACTAATAAATTCCAACCACCTTCTTTATCTATAGTTCAATTCATGCTGAGTCAAAATATATTTCAGACTCTGATGATTAGTGAAACTAGAGCACTGATCACCATACACATAATTTCACCAGATCTTCAAGGCAAAGATTACTATGTCAAGTTCAAGATCATGGATGGGATAATTCATTTCATGGGGTTTCAGCTGACAGGAGGCATAATCAATTTATTTACCCTCTTGTATTAATACACATCCTAAACCAATTCAATATGCATCAGTATAAACCTGATAGTTTAGACCTTCTTTAGGTATAATTAACACTGGGGCAACAGATAGGGCATCCTTCAAAGTTTGAAACATTTCCTTGCATTTAGAACTCCAAATGAATGGTACGGCTTTCTGTGTGAGCTTTGTCAAAGGTGAGATGATTTGGGTGAAGCCTTTAATAAACATTCTGTAATATATGGCCAGCCCCAAGAAGCTTATGATATCAGTTACTAACTTGGGCTGTACCTAATCTTGGATTATGCTCACTTTCTTCTAATCTACTTAAATACGTTGGGCATCATCTATGTGACCTAAGAATGCTACAAATTTGAGCCAAAGTTCACACTTGGAGATTTTGGCATACAGCTGGTAATTACACAATGTTTCTAATACAACTTTTAAATGGTTTTCATAATTCTTCTAAGTTCGAGAATAGATAAGAATACTGTCGATAAAGACGATAACAACATTGTCTAAATATGTCTTAAGTACTCGCTGCATCAAGTCCATGAATATTGATGGTGCATTGGTGAATCCAAATGACATCGCAAGAAATTCGTAATGACCATAGCGAGTGTGGAAAGCTGTCCTCTCAGCGTTGGCATCCTTTATTCGCAATTGCTGATACCCTGATCTTAAATTGATTTTGGAGAATATAAAAACACCAGATAGTTGATCAAATAAATCATCGATTCTCATATAAGGATATTTGTTTTAATGGGTCTTTATTCAACTCGCAATAATCTATGCACATTCGCATAAATCCGTCTTTCTTCTTTACAAACAGAATTGGCGCTCCCCAAGGCGACATACTAGGCTTGATGAAGCATTTGCTTAACAGTTCTTATAGTGTTCATTATGCTCTTGCAGTTCCTTCAGTGCCATCCTATAAGGAGCTTTATATATCAGTTGGGTTTCTGGAACTAACTCAATATAGAATTCTACTTCTCTAGCTGGGGGTACTCCTGGCATATCTTCAGAAAATACATCGACAAAATCTTCTACTATTTTACATTCCGAGAGAGGAATGCTCTCTTTAACATCACCCAACATAGTGATAAGAAAAGCATCACATCCCTTATTAATTAATTTCTTGGCTTTAATTGGGTTTATTAGATATAACTGAGTACTAATCTTTCCTACAAAAGTTCCAGCCTTGCCATGGGAATGAAGAGTGACTTTCTTCTTAAGGCAATTTAATATTGCATTGTGATTACAATGCCAATTCATCCCAAGAATAATATCAAAATTGGCTAGAGGCAAGACAATTAGCTTGGAATCAAAGGCTTGATTATTTAACGGGATTTTAATGTCGCAGAACTTGTGAGCACTGAGTTGGGCTCTGGATGGAAGTCTAACTTCTATTGACTTAACTAATTTGTATGTAGGCAGATTAAGAGTTTTGACGAAATATTCTGAGATAAAGGAGTGACTAGCCCCGGTTTTGAATAACACATTGCAGGGTTTATCATTAAAATAGAGTGCTACTAAAATTTTTTAAATCCATTGCATTAACTAATTGCAATATTGAACTGTAGGAATTATGAAAGAAAGAAGGGGTTCAGGAACATGTACCTGAAGCCATTTTATTATCTTTCATAGCTTCTAGTGGAGTTAGGGAATAAACAAACGCATGTCTAGCAAAATGATTAGTAGCCAACTTTTTGAAGTTAATCTAGTTTTATATTCTAGAACCGGTTGCTTGCTCTCGTGCTAGTTCTAATGCTTCTGCAAAAGGAGCTAGCATTATCGCCATCCTTGGATCCCGTTTATTTAGCGGTGTGGCATGGAAGAATAGATTCTGTTGCGAATGATTGATACAAATGCCATCCACCAATTCTTGATTCGTATATTGGTAGAACAAATGTCCTGAATGACCATAAGTGTAGCATTTATGGCCAAAGTGATAGCACTTGCCACACGGGTGAGGCCTATTGCAGTTTGGAGTTGGCTCCGATGGCAAAGCAGCTTAAGCTGGTAGATCTTTCCATAAAGAGGCTTGTGCCTCTTAAATGCCTTGTGGTGGTTTGGTACCACATGGACCCTCCATTTCAGATCTCTTTCAGACCATTGGTGCTCCACCACCCTTGCTGTTTCAACAAGCTGTGAGAACTCAATGAGATAGAGCTGGACAACGTGATATTTGATAACATTATGCAATCCGCTCTGGAATTGGTGACACTTGGCCGCTTCAGATCGGATTAGGTTGAGGGAATAGCGTGTTAACTTACAGAATGGCTGCCTTGCTTTAACCTCAAAAATGTGTCTTCTATCATCTTTTGCACTGATGAAGGGATGAACTTTGATTTGAATAATTTCACTAATTTGTCCCAAGGGATATCCTAGAATAGGTGCTTCGGACATTATCCCACTCGTATTCCGCTTCTTCATGGAATAGATGGGTAGTGAGAGGGATGGCCTTCAAATTTGGACACTTGATGCTATCCATATTCTTTTCTACCATTTTCAGCCAATTGGTTGTATCCATGGGACATAAGTTTCTGCTGAAGGTTGAGGGTCTCAACCTCAAAAAGCTATGTAGGAGTTCATCAGTAGAATGATGGAATGAATGAGGTGCATATGGTGCAGGTGCTGTTGGTGTAGTGCCATTAATTGTTGTAGTTGAAGGATGGATGACTATTAACTTTTGAATCATCAATGTTTACTAGGTTTGGCTCTTTAGCATAGCTACCACCATACCCTGCATACGGGAAATTTTGTCAAAAGTACTGCTATATGCTACTACAATTTTAATGAGTGCAGTCATCAGGAGTGATCCTGGATTCATCCTATTGTAGTAAGATGAATCTCTAGCTCAAAGTAAATTTAGAGAAATGAGTAAGTTTGACATTTAATTTTGCAAATAATAAAATTCGTTACTCAAGAGTGAAGATTATATAAGTGTTAAGATGAAGGGATATATCATATAGATACAAATACATGAAGTGATAAAGGACTACAATTGATAAAGCAACTATATACTGCGAACTAGTTCTCTTTCAAAAACTTGGCACAAAATGTGAGACAAAAGTTTGCAAAGGACACAATATGGAGATTCCTCTTGCATTTCTTTTCTAGTTTCTAATTGGTGATGATCCACTAATCCTCTGCATCATCTTAAAGTAGCAACGTTATAAGATCGACGTGGATGGAATTTGGACACTCTATGTGGTCAAAAATTGACACTACACAATTTAGCCATTCTTTGGCCAAAATTGGGAAGTTGAGTCCTCTAAAGATAGATTATTGAAGAATCTTGTCCAGAACTAGGACTCTTGTGGCTGATACTTAGATTGTAGACCTCTTGCTTTCCTAACCTATGATGCAGATCACCCACGTAATCATTGTCGACGCACCAAATCATAAATTAAGCTTAATGTTTCCATTATTATATATTGTATTTTCCATTTTAGTTACATGGGCTAATTTATGGAATCCATTTAAATGGGCCTTTAGATTAGCCCATTTATCATGTTTTTGTCATGAGTGTTATTTGAGTGAAGGGATACTTGAGTCCTTCATGAGAGAGTTGGTTTAAGGGTTTTTTGGTATTTTATATGAAAGGATACTTTGGTCCTCCATGAGTGGGTTGGTTGATGGTTTTATTAATCATTTGTAGGAAAAGACACTTTAAGCATTCATAAAAGGGTATGCTTTTGGTTTTGAGGGTCAATTGACATATATTATGGCTATAAATAAGCTAATGTCTTATATATCATGGCATTGAAGATTGAATGAAAATATATTTCTCTACTTATTGTGTTCATTAGTACTTTCATTCTTAAGAGAAGGAAATCTTGAGTGTGAGTATTGCAAGCCTTAAAGAAGGACATCAAAGGAAGGAAGAAGATCCTGTGATGAAGGATGGTTTATAAAGGTCGACTTCAATTATCCCCGCTTTGCCACCAATTGCCTTAACTTTGATATAGGTTAGATCAACCATAGCTCTTATTTAACTCTATACTTTATATGGTAAGGAATTTTGTGTGTTATCATAACTGTGGCTCGAATCTTCTCGATCTCACTTTTTTTTAATTTTGCATTTGTATGCAAAATTCGCCTTATTTTAACGATACTCAATCATGAATAATTTGTTATTTTTATTGGTGTAATAATCATCATACCCTCGCATACGCATTTATTGTGTCCTACATCAACCTAGCTAGTAATTATAATCCCAGTAGCTTCGAATGTGGTTGAGTAGTAGCTCAAATCAGATCTTCCACACTCCATTTGGTTCTACTAAGAGAGTTTATAAGTTCATAATTCACTTTAAGATTGATTTAATCATGTTAATGTCTATATTTAAAATTCACACTTTCATATTGAGTTGCATGGGAGTATGGTGTTATGGATGTTATGTTTAATGACTGTATTATTGAAGAATGATCCATTTGGTTGATAGGAATGCAAAATTCAATCTCACATGTTATGGTGTTCTTTGATACCAACTTTGGAGACCCATCCTTGTTGTGGTCACGCTAATGCTAATAATAACATGATTACGGTGAAGACGGTCACCAACTGAGGAAAATTTCTCAACTATAGGCGACTTAGGAATTAACCCAACCCATCTTAGTGGAAATACTTGTCTCTTGAAAACTGTAAGTCATACATCAACATATAAAATTATGGAAGCAAAGTAAATAGAACATCCACATCCACATCCACTTCATAAAAATAAAAATAGTAATCCAACTCAGTATGAAAGTGCGGAAAAGTAAATATTCTAAATATTTAACTATTGAAAACTGAATTAAAATGAAAGGAACACTCATCCTCACAAGCAGAAGGGAAATCTAGCTAAGCTTTAACAATAACAAGAAGGTCGTCCTCCTGACCAAGCTCCTCTCCTAAAACTATCTCCACGAATAGCTCTGAATATGATATTGTTTATATCACAATGGCAGGACCCTAGCCAAGAAAAAGAAAAACTTGTAGTTAGATAATTGTCTAAGAAGATTTTAGGTTGACTAAATGAAACTATATATTTAAGATATCACATTTTACCAAATATGCAAGCATTTCAAAGAGGTGTAACAAGTGATAAGATAGCAGGATAGCTATAAATGAAATATTTATAACTAAAAAAATAAAGTATATAAAATAACATATTTCAACTATAAGTTGCAACAAAGTTAAGTAGTAAATTTATAATAATTAAAATTACTAAAAATAAACTCTCCTAACATGCATATGATCAAATAAATACGTGCTGATTTACAGAAATCAATCTTAACTCAAGTAACAAAAAAAATAGAAGTAAAATGAGCAGCTTAATATATATGGAATAGATAAGTAAAAATGAATTGAAATACTTAGCTGAAATGAACTGTAAAAGCATTCAGAAAAAAGTAAAACATAACTAAAAATATATGGCTAAACAAGCCACTAAACTAAAAATTGAACTAAGTAGAAATTATAAGTGTGCCTAAGTTAATACTACCATAACAGAAACGTGCCATTATAGGGCCACTATACAGAAAGTCCAACATGTATTATCCAAGCCTAAACATGGGTGAATCTGAGCCAGAGAATAGGATCAGACATGTATCAACCAAGCCCTAACATGGATGGATCCGAGCCAATTCTATATCAAAATAACTGAAACGAAGAGGCATACTAACTTGGACGCACTCTAGTATACATGAAATTGAAGAACTGAATGTATTGATTAATGCTAAATCTTATTTATGCATTTCAAAACCTAACATAGGATGCTTATCAAATATCTTATGTCCATCTAGTATGTCCAAGGAAAAAGGTTCAAACACGAAGTGTGCACAGCAACAAATTCAAAGTAAGCAAGAAGCTCTACTAAACATATGTGATATATATTGTTGTTTAATTTTAATGCATTTTATCTATTATGAGATAGTACTAGTTTAAGATCTTCAATATCCAACTATCAGGTACAATCGTAGATTCACAACCTTAAAGCTTAAACAATAAAACTTAACTAGTTCTAATTCATAATAAAAAATGAAGACTATAAATTTTAAATAATTAATCGATGACTTAATTATTGTATTTTACCAACTTAAACTCCAATCTTGACTAAGCAAATCAAGATCTATCAATTTAAAGTTTAAACTCCAAATTGGGGTTTAGACTCCAGATCCAAGGTACTAATCTTCTAAGGTCTATGGTTTCCCACCCAGCCTTACTCTAAGGTCGAGAAATCTTAAGAGTTGAAAGGTTAAGGAAATATGATCCTAGTTTAAAAAGGATGAATCTAATAATCCTAAGATAAAATAATCAAGTACAAACTTATGAATCTAAGAACTAAATTTAATTTATATAATAGTTTCATTATTCTATAGGTCAAATAAACATAAACCCACTAAGAGAATTCCAAAGGATTTAATCTATAAGAATTTCAAGGATGAAGTGATACAATTCAATAAAGAGTTTATTTATTGAATGGCTACATAAGATCTAAGATCTAGGACTTGGATCTAAATGCTTAAGATCTTAATTAAAATTAGACTTTAAGATTTTCATTTTGATATAATTTTAAGAAAAAAGCTAAGATTGAATTAGATGATAGATAAGTTAACTAATACTAACTTCATAAGATCCCATTTCATTAACCAAGCTCATATATAGAATCTAAGATCACCTTAAGTTCCTAATGATTTATTAACTGTATTTTAAGCTGAAATGGGCCTAAATGATTAAGATCCATTAATAACTTGTAAAAGCTTATGAAATGGTTGTAGATCATCACCTTAATAATTTAAGGCATTCTAATGATAATTCTTGGATTTAAGGGCTAATAAACCATCTTTTAGTCAAAATGACCAAAATGCCCTTCTCAAGGGTATAATTTGGATTTTAAGATTTTGACTTCCAAAATGATTCTAATCAATTCTATAAGGCTTACTATTGTCTAAAAAAATAATGAAGCTTTAAAGTTAAGCTTAGACTTAAGGCTAGCCTAATTAGCACTAATCAAAATCTAAGGTAATTAAGAGGTGATTAACAATTTTAGAACACTTAAGATATTTTTAATGATATAACTGGGTTCACCTCTGTCTTATGAGAAATCAGAGACTTTAATCATGCAATTTAGCCATTAAATAAATTAATTATTCAATAATTAAAATTTGAGAGAGATTAGGCAAAACTAGGAGTTCAAATCACAGAAGGTGGAATTTTATTTTAGATTATTATTGCTTACATTTTTCTAATCAAAATGGTACATTGGATAATACCATTTGGATCAGTGTAGCTAAAGTTATTCAATTAGTTTAATATGAATGTTTTGGATTAATTAAACCATAGGTTATTTAATTAATTCAATTTTCCTCTTATTTTTATTTAAGAATCTAATTCATAATTTCATTTAATTAGCCTGACCCATTTATTGGAAAGTGTGGGTCGAGCGGAACCCTACTAGGTCAACACTGTCGCACCACGCGGGCCAAGGCTGACCCGGCCCAAGGTGACAGCGATGTCGTCCCCGCGCCCTCTCTCGACAAGCCGAAGAGGGATATCTCCGAGACCCAAATTCTCCATATCTAATTCACATTGATGACTCGCCTTGATCATTACACCTTCATGGAATCTAGATGCATTGATCCCACCAAGATGCCCTAACTGGGAGGGACTGGATCGCTAGATGACTACTCGTCCTAAATTGGCCCTATCACAACATCTTGGGTATACTGTAAGTAGTAATTCTCCTCACAAAGGCCACTATTTGGCCAGAGCTTGATCCCTACATCATCCTGGTGGTAAGGCAAATCGAAGCCCTATACCCACGATGGCAGAGAGGCGCCTGATTATTGGGGCCTTACTTGAGCTTGACTACAAGCTTTGTCAAAACTCGAATGATCAGAATGATAGATGGGAGCTAGCCTAGACCTCAAGGACAATTACATTGGTTCTGGCTAGCTCGCCTGAATGAGGAGGGATTAAAATGAATTGGAGCATGGTCTTAAATTGCTAGAGAGGTGCCAGCACCTGCTTTGGAATAATCCCCGTTTAAACATAGAATTATCACTGTCTGGATTGAGCCAGCTCAATTCATGACATTCCTAGATAGCCTAAAACATAGAAAAAGAATCCAGAGCATCACAGAGCTAACTTAATTGCATTGATCAGGAAACTAAGCCCACACAGCTTAACTGGAATAAAGTTGTACCTAAAACTAATGAGACGCTGTGATTGAGGAGAATTTAAGGTGCTGAGGCTTCCAGATGATCGTAGCAGCTTAGCAGGAGTCTGAACACCAGACTGCACCCTCTATTAGTGGTATGCAGTAGCCAAAATCGCTAGGAAAGTCATGAGCTCAACAGAGCTAAATTGAAAAAAATGGAGTTTCATAGAGAGTAAGGGAGCTAACAGTAATTCTAGGGAGGTATTTATAGGATGTGGGGAGGTTCAGGGCTGGCTGCCATGGTTGGGAGCTTTGGCCTAGGCTTGGGCCGAGGGTGATCTCACACTTACCTCAAATGAAAAGGGCTGGGCCTCAATTCCAGTCGGAAGTGATTGACGGGTAAAGGTAAGAATCCTAGCAAATTTTGTGATGTGGCACGAGAGTGGCGAACAAGCTGGGGATGTGGTTGTACGAAGGGGATTCTCATGTTGGGCGCAAGCAGAGGAGGAAGAAGATCTACATGGTGGGAGCTCTCAGGGCTATCTGATCTATCATCCATTGGAACAGGACGGTCCTGATCCTCAAATTGCTAATAGAAAATCACTGGAGAGCAGAACGTCCATTGGATTAATTTTGAATATTGAACAGGCAATCAAACCTACTTACGATGAAGAACGGATGTCGTCAGATCGCATCTCAGAAAGGCAGAACAGTCAAGATTGATTAGATCAGACAAAATACCCAAACCATCTGACGCGATCCATCGGATCAATGTCCCAGATGAAGCCCGTAGTTTGGGAGTCAGTCGACCGTTGGAATAGGGTACATTTATAATTAAGTAAAGTTAGGAACCTAATTTCATCCTATTCGCAATTAAACCTAATTAAACTACATCCAAAATTTTCCTAAATGACCTCCAAAAATTTCCAAAATTTCACCCTTTGCTAATTTGGAGATGAGGAAATCAAAAATGTAATTAGATTTTAATTTGGAGATCAAATTATATTTGCTAATGTTCAGTATCTTAAAATAGACAAAATAGCTACATAGCTCAAATGAGCTCTGATTGATCACAAACTTTTAGGGTTATGTGATAAATCTAAGATTTATAGCAAAATAAAGAATTAAAAATATTCAAAATAGCATTTAAACAAGCATACTTTGATTAGAATCTTATCATTTTCAGGTAAAAATAGGAGAAGAGGCAATTCTGGAGAAGAAAAAGAATTTCTAGAAAAAAATTGTTGTGGTGCACCGCAGTGCGTCACTGCAAGCCATGGCGGACTACTTAATAGAGCTCACTTGGAGCATACCTGCAAGCCGGGAAGTAGAACCACTGCAGCGTGACGCGCTGCAGCGGGCCATGATGTCATTTCCCGGAGAATATTTTTGACCATATGAGAATTAATTGAACAATGATTTTCCGTGTTTTCTTAACTTCAACCGTTGCAGCATGCCAGAGCGGGCCACGACATTATTTTCCGGAGAATATTTTTGACCATATGAGAATTTGTTAAACAGTAATTTTCTGTGATTTTGTAACTTTAACCATTGCAGCGCACATCCAGCGCACATAGCACGTCAGGGTACAGAGAACTAAAATACAGACCTAGAAGGATTACACTATAACGCGTCCTAATGTGCTACAGCAGGCCGCAGCATAATTTCATCAAAACCTTATAAAATAACAAGAAAGATTAATTGAACAGTGAATGCACAACTCAAATCGCCTTAGCATGCTGCAGCGAGAAACCGAATTAATTCGAATCACCACAACGCTTTACAGTGAAACAATGTTTCGAACAAATCTGCCACAGTGCGCTACGGCGGTACCCTAGTAAACAGCATGTCTGGAACCTTGAACAGCAGAGTTAGATGCAACCGCTGTAGTGTGCCACAGCGCCCGAGATAATTTTTCCCAGGCAAAGGCATTAATGATAGCATAGGGAAGGTAGAAAAATTAAACCTTTGGCCTTCCCTAGCAATTTGGAGCTTACAAAAGTAGTAAATCCTATTGTATCCATGAGGAATAAATGAATAATATTAAATGGCTTGCGTGAATTCACGAAAGATAAAGGGTTAGACAGAATTTTTGAAGAAGGCTGAAGGAACCCCTATATAAATAGCATTTTGAAACTAATAGATGGTTCCCAATTTTAGCATTCAAAAGACCTAAAAAGGGAGGCTGTAGGAGAAGAAATGAAGAGAACTCTTCAAGGATCAAGAGGTGGAATGGGAAGAATAGAGAAAAGAAGGTAGCAAAGGAAAGACAAAGAATTCAAGTAGAAGCAAAGGAGGATGATTGAGAAAACCCTATAAAATCTCTAGGTGTTTCCAAGTACTATCCCTGAACTTATATTTATTTTTTCTGCTGTAAATCGTTATCAAGGCTTACTTCTTTTTGCATGCGTGCTTTGATTTATTCTTTAATGGAAAGCTAAATCTCTTTGGAGAGGGTTGGGAAGTAATTATAGGAAAATATAAGGCTGTAATTATGTTGGAATGCAATTATTTTAATGAATAAAATGAAGTTCTATTTTACTTTTTATTATTATTATTGTGAATGAATGCTTGGATGAAACTTTGTCAAAATACTGTGTAAAAAATAAAACTTAAATGAATTATCAATTAAGAAAAGAACTCAAATGCCATTCTCTTAAATTGGACAAGAGCAAGGAAAACAGTGTAAGTAGAGCTGAGAATTATTAGATAAGTTCTCAAGCTTACTTGCACATTTTCTTAAGAGCTCTACTAAGAGATTTGATGATTGAGAACCAAGTTGCCATCAACTTTGCTCAGCTGCTCAGCAAAGTGGAAGGGATGAGAGGACGTTGGAAATCTAATGGATGATGTGACATAGTCCATTTGACCCAACACATCCTCCATCTATCTAAATCACGTGTGTAAGCGCATGATGCAATATTGATGGAAATCATGTTTGTGAGATCTAACAATTAAAAGATACTATTTGGTAGCCTAGACGTAAAAAATCAAAGATAAATTTAAATCACAATCTTATAAAGGTATAGGCGCCAAGGTAAAATCCCAAGGGGAGTTCTCCTTAGTGCACTAAATCTGAACTTTTGTAATTGGAGGTTAACTCCAATTCTAACAGTGTTCACTTGATTTAATTAGGCATGGAAAAATAAATTTGTATATTTCAATAATGAAGTAACAACACCAAGTCCTTACAAGTCTTATAATGAATTACCAACTCTCTCCTTTTTGAACAAATTGTATCTTACCCTAAGGTAAAATGTATTCTTAATTTATAAACCATCTCAAACCAAAAATCAATATTCTAAACATTACTGAAAGAAGATAAAACTTAACATCAAAATCACTGCACGATAAATCTTGGAACTAAACTTCCACTTATTAGTTCAGACCACGTACACTTGCGTACAAGCGCAGACACAAAATCTAGGTCTGTCAAGTTTTTGGCGTCGTTGCCGGGGAATGGTTTTGTTTTGTATTATGTACAATCTTCAAGTTAATAGTAATTTAGACTCTTTACATATTTGCATATATTTTTATTTTTGTAATTATATCATTGTGCTAATTGTTGTGTAATTTAGATCTTGATTGTTGTGATCATTTTTTCTAGCTGAATTTGAGAACAGCATGAATAGGAGAGAAAATATTGATATCTTGTTTGCTTCTAAAATTGAGTGAACATACTTGGGAGCTAGAAGAGAATAACACTTGCTGAATAGGAATCAGGTTGTTATGGAGAACTTAAAAGCTCATCTAGTAGGAGAACAACGAAGTAGAGCTCAAAGAGTAAACATAGAAGAAAATCCCATGGAGTTGCTAGGAAAACCTAGGGGTAGAACATTAAGAGATTATGCGTTGCCTACTATTAGAGGCATCTCTTAGGTGATTATTAGACAGAATATAGAAGCAAATAATTTTGAAATCTAACCCTCAATGCTTAGCACAGTTCAAAATAACTAATTCGATGGATTAGCCATAGAGGATCCTAATTCACACATCTCCAACTTCCTTGAGATTTGAACACATTCATATTTAATGACTTTTCTAAAGACATCGTTAAACTCAGGCTTTTCCCATTTCACTTTGAGATAGAGCCAAGAGTTGGCTCAGTTCACTTTCGAGCGATTCTATTTTCACTTGGGACAATTTAGCTAGGAAATACCTAGCGAAATATTTCTCGCCTGCATAAACAACCTGGTTAATAATTGAGATAACTAATTTCAACCAATTAGAGGAGGAGACTTTGTATGACAGATGGAAAATATTTAAAGAGTGCCTAAGGCGATGCTCAAATTATGGGTTTCCTCAATGGATGCAGGTGTTTGAATGCACCAACAAGGACACTCATTGATGTAGCTGCCGAAGGGTCACTTAGTAGCAAGACCCAGGAAGAAGCCTATGATCTCTTAGAAGTGATGGCCAGCAATGCTTATCAATGGCCAAATGAAGAGCTTAACTTAAGAAAGAGGGAAGTTAACCAGATTTCTAAATTAAAAAATCAAATTTCTAAATTAAATCAAAGACTTGAGAGTATGCAACTAAATTCATTGCATAATAGTGAAACAAAAGGTGTCAATGCTATCCTAAATTATAGGAATCAGTAAGGTGAGGATAGAAGAAGATTAGAGCACTCCTTTAGAAAGCTTAGACCTTCCATAATCAATTTCATGAATAAAATTGATGCAACATTAAATTGGCATGAACACACTCTTTTGAGCCAATAGGAAATTGTTAAAAGAATAGAGTTGAAATTAAATAAACCTGCCCTAATTGGAGCAATAAGGGACTGCGGGAATAAATCAAGAGATTCTATAACATTAAGAAGTGGGAAAACCACAGAACCTATTATGTTCAAAAAATATGAAAATTCATCTAAAGCATTGATAAAGGAATCAATAAAGTTAAAGGAAATTAATAAAGAAAAAGAGAAGGAAGTGAGGGAGGAATCTCAAACACAGTTAACTAAACAATCTGAATACACTCCTCACATTCCATATCCGCAAAGAATGGCAAGGGAAAATTAGACATCCAATTCCAAGAATTTCTAGAAACATTTAAAACCCTTCTTATAAATATTCTTGTTGTTGAAGCCTTAGAGGAAATGCCTAGCTACACCAAACTAATGAAATACATCTTATCAAAGAAAAGGAAGATAAATTAGAAAGAAACTATTGCCTTGACTGAGGAATGTAGTGCCATTCTTCAGCAAAAAATCCCCATCAAAAGGAAATATCCTGGGACTTTCACTATTCCTTGCACTACAGGAAATAACTCTTTTCAAAAGGCTCTATGTGACTTAAGGGCTTCAATAAATTTAATGTCATTCTACATCTTTAAGAAATTGGGACTTCATTTCTTAAAACCTACATTAGTCCTTCTTCAATTAGCCAATAGATCCGTAAAAACTCCCATGGGAAACTTGGAAAATGTTCTAGTCAAAGTTAACAAGTTTATCTTCTCTGCTGATTTTATTATTTTAGAAATGGAAGAAGAAAACCAAGAGATTCCTATAATTATGGGAAGACTATTCCTTGCTACTAACAAAACTATAATAGATGTTGATAATGGGGAATTGAGTCTTTGCTGTGAGGGAGAGGAGGTAAGGTTTAATATAAAATATTCAATGAGGCACCCTATTTAGCCAAATGAAGAATGTTGGAAAGTGAATACGATGGAGGAAGTGTAAAATTCAGGAGATGTTGGGGAATCTGATTTAGAGGAAAGAGAGGAAGTTGTAGATTTTGAGGTAGGTAACAAGGTTGATGAATTAATTTAGGTAAGGAAGAAAATACAGTTGTCTATTGATGAACCTCCTAAATTGGAATTAAAACCTTTGCCCAATTGCCTAAAGTATGTTTATGTAGGGGAGGGAACATCACCACCTATAATCATTTCAGCTTTATTAAGCCCAACCCAGAAAATAAACTTGTGTGAGCTGTTGAGGGAACATAAGAGGATGATTAGATGGAGCATTGCTGATTTGAAATCTTTATGATGGCCTTCTTTTTGGATATGATCGGAGAATTTTTAGAAATCTTTATGGATGATTTTTCAGTATTAGGCAAATATTTTGAGGATTGCTTAACCAATCAAGGTAAGGTTCTAAGAAAATGTGAAGAAACTAGCCTTGTCTTAAATTGGGAAAAATGTTATTTTATGGTAGAAGAGGGGATTGTATTGGGCCACCTTATATCTAGGAAGGGAATTGAGGTAGATAAAGCCAAGATTGAGGTGATTAAAAAGTTGCCACCACCTACCAATGTGAAGGGAGTTAGAAGTTTTCTTGGGCACGCAGAGGTTCTATAAAAGATTCATCAAAGATTTCTCAAAAGTTAGTTTACCGCTGTGCAAGCTTCAAGGAAATGATGTAGAATTTGAAATTGATGAAAGCTGCATAACGGGATTCAATGCAATAAAATCCGCTCAAATCTAAGCCCCTATACTTTCTACACCTAGTTGGGATCTCCCTTTTGAAATCATATGTAATGCGAGTGATCTGGCTGTGGGAGCAGTTTTAGGATAGCGAAGGGAGAGAATATTCTACTCTATATATTACGCCAGTAAATTAATGGACGAAGCCCAAAAGAACTATGCCACCACTGAGAAAGAGGTGTTGGCAATTGCTTTTGCCTTCAACATATTTAGACCTTATCTCGTTAGTTCAAAAATGATTGTTTACACAAATCACGCTGCGATCAAATACCTATTTCAAAAGAAAGAAGCGAAACCACGCCTCATATGTTGGGTTTTACTTCTACAAGAGTTTGATCTAAAAATTTGTGACAAGAAGGGATGTGATAAAGTGGTGGCTGACCACATCTCAAGGTTAACTTATCTTAAGCATAAAGAAAGTGAGAAGATTGGTGAGACATTTCCCGATAAGCAACTTTATACCATTGCAGCAAGTAGACCCCCTTGGTTTGCTGATTATGCAAATTTTCTTGTGGAAAAAGTAATTCCAAAAGAATTGAACTTTCAGCAAAGAAAAAAATTCTTTGCTGACATTAAAAACTACTTTTGGTATGATCCCTTCTTGTAAAAATGTTGTGCTGATCAAATCCTAAGGAGATGTGTGCCCGAATTCGAAGTAAGCAACATCCTCTATCATTGCCACACATCCCCTTATGGAGGGCATCATGGGATAGATTGCACAGTTGCCAAGGTGTTGCAATCAGAGTTCTATTGGCCTAAGCTATTTAAGGATGCTGCAGAAGTCGTCAAAAGCTATGATAAATGCCAAAGAACTAGGAATTTAGGAAAGTGAGATGAGTTGCCACTTAATGGAATTTTTAAGGTTGAGCTGTTTGACGTTTGGGGAATTGATTTTATGGGACCATTTCCTTCCTCCAAGTCAAACAAGTACATTATAGTGGGAGTTAAGTATGTTTCTAAATGGGTTGAAGCAATTGCCTACACAAATAACGATGCAAAGACAACAATTAAATTCCTAAAAGTACATATATTTGCTAGATTTGTCACACCCCGAATTTTGATAAGCGATGCAGGAAAACACTTCTGCAATAAATTGCTTGAGAGTCTTCTGAGGGGATATGGGGTGAGGCATAAAGTGGGCGCGGCATACCACCCTCAAACCAGTGGGCAAGTCAAAGTATAAAACCAAGAACTAAAGCAAATTCTCAAAAAAATGGTTTGCAAAAATAGAAAGGACTGGCCAAGTAAATTGCAAGATGCACTTTGGGCTTATAGTACGGCTTTTAAAACCCCATTAGGAGTGTCTCCCTACAAGCTATTGTCTGGAAAGTCCTGTCACTTGCCCATGGAGTTGGAACACTGGGCATTTTGGGCAATAAAAAAACTAAATTTTGACTTCAAATAAGATGGAGAAAAGAGAATTCTACAACTGAACGAACTAGATGAATTTAGGCTGAATGCTTATGAAAGTGCCAAGCTATATAAAGAGAAAACAAAAACATGGCATGATAAATTAATTAAGCCTAAACATTTTCAACCTGAAATGAAAGTGCTGTAATTTAAATCAAAATGAAATTGTTTCCAAGAAAACTGAAGTCCAGTTGAACTAGCCTATTCATAATAGAGAAAGTATATCCCCATGGAGCCGTTGATATTACTACAAGGGTGGGAATAGTGAAGGTGAATGGGTAGTGTCTAAAACTATATTTATATGAACATGACTTGTAGGAGAAAAAAGCATTGCAAGACCTTCCTAAGGAAGGAATCACATAGGAGACTCAAAGCACGTCACGCTGAGACGTAAAAACAAGCGCTTGGTTGGAGGAAACCCATGCTTATAAGGTTGTATTGTTTTCTATTATTCTATCCTTATTTTTCTTTCAGTAGCGACAATGTTGATTTCTAATAAATGAATTTTGGATTTCCTGCACTCTCATCTTCAATATGAATGTGCTAACAAGTTA
Source organism: Gastrodia elata (assembly GCA_016760335.1). Classification (NCBI taxonomy): domain Eukaryota; kingdom Viridiplantae; phylum Streptophyta; class Magnoliopsida; order Asparagales; family Orchidaceae; genus Gastrodia; species Gastrodia elata. The sequence continues at coordinate 36,391,748 of CM028681.1, forward strand.
AACTTTCTGAACAATAATAATTCATAGATTCAATAACAAATGCAAATGTGTAACACCAAGGTCACTAATATGCTTGAAGCTTAAGGAGATAAATCAACATTATAATCTTGCACCTGCTAATAAAGTGAAGGGCTTTAACGAAATTCAGTTTCCAACAAATTATAATAAATATGTGCTAAAGGTTAAGTGTGGAGATATGGGAAATCTCGGGAATTAAAACTAGCAAATGGCAAAGTGTGAGTAAGCAATTGAGGATGCTAAACTCTTGTAGAACTTAATGACCACAAGGAACCAGGGATGAAGAAAAATGTCTCTCCCTTGAGCTTAACAAGTTGGGATGATGAAAAATATCTTTCGCAAAGTGCAAAATTTAATAAACTAGGATGAACAAAAGTGTCTCTCCTAAGAATATAAATGTTCCTTGTGATTCATAAGAAGGAGCACACATGGCATAATACTCTTGTCACTCACCAAATACCCAGCTAAGGTTTAAAGTCTTAAGGTAATTACCCCCACCCCCCTAATGAAGACATAGGCACGAACATTCGAGATTGGAGCTAGATTGTAACTAGAACTTGGAGCTTGAATGAGGAAGGCAGTAGTTGTTGAAATTCTGAAATCACCTTAACCTAGAGCAATGTTCGGTAACTACAACATTTCACATTGACATCCTACATTGAATCCATAAACCAAAAAAATTCAGAAAATACACTTTGAGCTTACTTGAGGACAAGCAAGAATTGAAGTGTCGGGATATGATAAATCCAAGATTTATAGCAAACTAAGGGATTAAAAACATTCAAAACAACATTTGAACAATCATACTTTGAATAAAATCTTATCATTTTCAGGCAAAAATAGAAGAAGAGGCAATTCTGTAGAAGAAAAGAATTTCTGGAAGAAAACTGCTGTGGCACATTGCAGCACACCACAGCAGGTCATGGCAGACTGCTAAATAGAGCTCACCTAGAGCATACCTGCAAGCCTAGAAGTAGAACCACTACAGCGCGCTGTGGCGTTCTACATCGGGCCAAGGCATAATTTCATCAAAACCTTACAAAATAAAAAAAAAATGATTAATTGAACAATGAATTCGCAACTCAAACTGCCTCAGCACGGTGCAGTGAGAAATCGAATTAATTTGACTTGCCATAACGCGCTATCGCAAAACAGTGTTTCAAACAAAGCTGCCAAAGTGGGCTATGGTGAATCCCCAGTAAACAGCGTGTCTGGAACCTTAAACAATAGAATTAGATGCAACTGCTGCAGCGCGCCATAGCGCCCGACATAATTTTTCCCAGATAAGGGCATTAATGACAACATAGGGAAGGCAGAAAAATTAAACCTTTGGAACTTACAAAAGCAGTAAATCCTACTGTATCCAAGAGGAATAAAGGAATAATATTAAATGGCTTGCATAAATTCAAGGAAGAGAAAGGGTTAGACATAATTTATGAAGTAGGCTAAAGGAAGCATTATATAAACAACATTTTGAAACTAAGAGATGGTTTTCAATTTCAACATTAAAAAGATCTAAAAAGGGAGGTTGGAGTAGGAGAAAAGAAGAGAACTCTTCAAGGAGCAAGAGGTGGATTGTGAAGAATAGAGAGAATAAGGCAGCAAAGGAAAGGCAGAGAATTCATGTAGAAGAAAAGGAGGAGATCAAGAGAACCCAGAAAACATCTTAGTACTTCCTAGCACTATCCCTGAACTTAAATTTATTTTTTTTGTTGTAAATCGATGTCAAGGTTTACTTTTTTTGCATGTGTGCTTTGATTTATTCTTTAATGAAAAGCTAAATCTCTTTGGAGAGGGTTGGGAAGTAATTGTAAGAAAATATAAGGTTGTAATGGTGTTGGAATGGATTTATTTTAATGAATAAAATAGAGTTCTATTTTACTCTTTATTATTATTATTGTGAATGAATGTCTGAATGAAAATCTTTTAAAATACTTTGCAAGAAATAAAACTTATATGAATTATCAATTAAGAAAAGAACTCGACTTCCAAGCTTATCAATTGGATAAGAGCAAGGAAAATAGTGGAAGTAGAGCTGAGAACTATGTGACAAGTTCTCAAGCTCACTTGCACCTTTCCTTAAGAGCTCTACCAAGAGATTTGATGTTTGACAACCAAGTTCCCATCGACTTTGCTCTGCTGCTCAACAAAGTTGAAGGGATGAGAGGACGTTGGAAATCCAATGGACGATGTGACATAGTCCATTTGACCCAATGCATCCTCTCATATAGCTAAACCACTTGTGTAAGCGCAGATGCATTGTTGATGAAAATCATATTTGTGAGATCTAACAATTAAAAGATATTATTTGGTAATCTAGACAAAAGAAATCAAAGATAAATTTAAATCACGATCTTATAAAGGTCTAGCTGCCAAGGTAGAAAGAATCCCAAGGGAAGTTCTCCTTGTTGCACTAAATATGAACTTGTTGTAATTAGAGGTTACATCCAATTCTAATAGTGTTCACTTGATTTAATTAGGCATAGAAAAATTAATTTGTACATTTCAATAATAAATTAATAATACCAAGTCCTTACAAGTCCTACAATGAAACCCTAACTCTCTCCATTTTAAAAAAGTTGTATCTTATCCTAAGGTAAATTGTATTTTTAATTTAAGAACCATCTCAAATCAAAAATCAATATTCTAAACATTACTGAACGAAGATAAAACTTAGTATCAAAACCACTGTTCCCTGAGAACGATAAATCTCAGAACTAAACTTCCACTTATTAATTCAGACCACGTACACTAACGTGCAAGCGCAAACATGAAATCTAGGTCTGTCATTAGGTTTAAATGACCCATTGAGTCTAATAGAATAAAAATAATTAAGACTTGGTTTGGCTTAGATTAAATTGGACTTGCTAGAGAAAAACTAGGGTTGTTACAATACTTTAGCTTGGGATAAGGGTACGATTCCCACTCAATATGGGGGGATTGAACCAATAAATCATAGCAAACTTATTAAGTGCGGAAAATTATCTACTTGCTAGTACTTTTTGTGAAACACATCTCTCTTCTCATTAAATGGTGAAAATCTCACAGATTCAAAATCCACGCTCCTACTTCCCGAAATAATTCAGCTTGTATTTTCTGGAGAAACTAGTTCAAAATTTGGGATCATAATGCCTCATATTATTGAGAACACTCCTTATTCTTTTCTTGTGATTTGGTATATTCAAATTTTGATTCGATTGGCTGGGCAAACACAATATGGTTCAAGGGATATAAGCTGGAATTCAAAAGCATCATATGGAAATCTGTGATGTAAAACGGTTGATCTTCTTAATATGAGAGCCATTGTATGTAGGATAAATTGCTTCTTATGAAATTTTGAGAACAAAATGCATGCTCACCTATTCTTTTCTTGTCATTACACTTTATATATTTTGAATAAGGCGTTACCTTATGCGAATCATTATCTTCGTAACCCTACTCTCTTCCTAGTGGTTGTTCGGTCAGGCTAACTGGTTTCTCTGCTGTCTATTATTGTGGTTTGTGTATTGTTGCTTTCTGCTATTTCTGCTATTATTTGCGATCTCTTATGGTTCATATTGGAAGCAGTTGTTTTCCGGTTGGCAAGATGCACCGAGTCCAAATCTCTTTTATTTTATTTTATTTTATTTTTTCTCAAGGAGACAGTATTAGATTATTTTAGTTTGTTTTTATTTTTCTGAAACACTCGTATTCTTGCACGTATTTATTTTATCAATATATCCCACTATCATCATTTTAAAAAAGAAAAGTGCCGGTTATTGCCCAATGCAACTAGGCTTTATATCTTTCTTAAATGTAGCTCTGCTCGTATTACTAATTGAAACCTTAAGCTTTGTAGTACGTCTTTAAAAATTATTAACCATATTTTCATTCAAAACTTTCTATTTTAGTAATAGAAACAATATCAACATTTTTATTTCCATATATCGTACTGAAATCTCTTAATTGCAGACAGGACATTGAGCAGCAATAATTGTGTACAGATGGGAGAGAGAAGAAGAAGAGAAGGCTATAAACGGTAAGTGGGGCTGCTGGAGAGCATAGGGTGCATGTGCTAGGAGATCTAAAGGCCTGAGACGCTCTGGAATGAGTAATAATAACATAAAAAGAATAATTTTACAGCCGTAATAATATTTATCTGGTCTTTTAATAAGAGAAGTGAAGGGGTGGGCTTTAGGGTTTTGGTGCAGCTGTTTTCCGGTTAAGCTAAGACTGCCTTGCTTACACATTGGCTCAGATGGAAACTTATGCAGGTGGTCAAAAAGAAGGCCGGCTTGATGCATGCTTTCCTCTCTGTCTCTCTGCTCTCTTGTTTCATGTGTCTGGGAAATTCTTTTTTAGGCTTTTATTAATTGTTTCTTTATTTTTCTGTAGTCTGTTGCTTTGCAAAGTACATTGAAAGTAGTGTGCGGAAACATGCTTTTAGGAATTGCTAAGTTCGCCACTGAGGGCTATTACCAGATCATTTGACGGTGAAAGTCTTTATTTTATTTTATTTTTAAACTCATTGAGCTGAGCCCAATTTAATTCATAAAAGAATAAAATAATACAAAGAAAAGACAGAAAATAATAGAAGATTGAAGATAGTTAATGAGAAGCAGTGAACTGAATTGGATTTATTGGCAATGATGCCAAAATTATAATCATTGAATTTGCTTTGCTAGAAACTCTAACATTAATAATTTTTAAATAAGAATAACTTAGACCTACTTGCTGATGGCAAAAGAAATTTTCGCAGATATTTATTGAAGCGGGCGCTGTAGCAGACAGAAGTTTTACTAAATTATTTTACGACATGCGTGAGGCTCGCTGCAAAACCCTAGCGTTTGTGGGGCTCCAACCTGTTGATGAAAAATGAAACTCTCTGACCCTTCTCCTGCCACATGCAAAAGATGGTTTTATATGTATGCTAAACTTTAGGAAGCCTTTATTAGAAGATTCTGAGTAAGCAATAAAAAGAATGAGAGTGCATTTGTATTATTAAAGTGAAGGGTACATCTGTATTGTTGATTAAAGATATGGTGGGAGGCGCGCCGCAGCTGGCGAGCGCCCGAGAGGCGGGCACTATAGCACGCGGTAACGTCTGCGGCCTAGCCAACCCAATTATGAGCTGCCTATATATATATATATTTATATTCTTAAGCCCTTTTTAGGTTTAAGAGGAAAAATTCCGAAATATTATCAGCCTCCTTTGGGTTTGTGTGGCGGCTACTCCATTGCAAGGAAGAAAAATGTTCATAAAGTTTGTGTAAGGACTTGTTAACCCTAAAACTTATTGTTATCTATTCTCTACATAGTGAAATCTTTTGCTATCCTCCTCGTGAACGTAGGTGCCAGTTCTGAATCACGTAAATGTGTGTCTTGTGATGTGATTGATCTTGCATGTGTGTTCTCCTGATTTTATTTTGATTTGTTCAATATCTTGAAGCTTTTGTTTCGCATCGTTTTGAAACCCTAACACCCGATTGAGAGATCCCAACATGTACATCCGTGAACCATTGAATCAAAGACATACAAACACTTGTACCGTGCTTGTGATGTTTGACGGGGGTTTCCTCGACAATGCAGGTGGTCCAAATTACCACAAAGCTTCAGGATTTTTTCTTGAGCTCTACCAAAGCTTTTCGCCGCTCTTGGTAGCTCAATAATCTCAGATAATTGAAGGCAACACCCAAGGTCACAAGAATTCAGTGGTGTGAAGTGAGTGTAAAGAAGACCACATTGGTTAGTAAAGATTAACTTATGCTTACTTATCCGTACTCAACTTCATGTCATCTCCCGAGAGTATCCTACCCATTCACCGCAATTAACATCACACCACAATTGTTTTGTTTCCAAATTTCAATGTAAAGAATTCGATTCTCCATAGGTCATCAAACTTATAATGAGATGGGAATTTATGTATTGCTTTACTTGTCAATTGATGGAGGGATATTTTTCTATATTCGTCTTTTCATTGTTTTTTTTCTATGTGATTGATAACTCTCACTATTTTTTTTTTGACAAGTGAAACCAATTAGAGCGCCGCATAACTGACTCAGAAGTATTTTGATTTACCACATTGTAACGAAATTCCCCCAAACTTACTATATACCACTTATATTTAGTTTTGTTATTATTGACTTACTTCAAGTCATATCTCATTCAATTAAATGTTATTGAATAAAAGATTTAATTCACCAAGTTTAAAATTTTAAACAAACATTGTTTATTCAATTCCAACAAGTGTATCAAGAACTAAACAAAAATTGGATAAATTCACTAAACAAACACTCACTATAGGATACTAAATCACTACACTAGAACAAACAAATGAGAAAATTACAAAACTACATGATAGAATAATAACAAAATGTCATTACTGCTTCCATCCTTGAGTTTCTTCATGCTCCATTACTGAGATACATATCTTCTTCACAAAACCTGAAACAAATAATATATACAAGCAAAAGAACATTTATTGGGTTGCTTCCCAACTAGCTCTTTATTTAACGTCATCAACCCGATCGATTTCGTTCATCAAAATGTATTTCCCTTCACTATCTCCTGCCAGAATTTACTATTGGCTTTGGGGTGAGCACTAGCTTATTTAATATCAACTTCCTCCTCCACTCTAGCTATGCTATCTTTCTTTGTCCAAACTAAATGATATATCCAAAATTTTTAGCATTTTAAGCCCCATTTTTATATTTTTTCATGTGAATTATATGCTCTTTAGGTATCTTTGAGTGCTGTTTTGCAGGGTGCAGGTATTCATGTAATCATCTGTGCTACGGTGCATCATTTCTATGTAGGCAACAAGACAAGCGCCCAAGCGTGCACTTGTCTCATTTATCAATAATGCAGGACATGTAAAGCCGAGTTCTTGGCGCCTAGACGCGCGTCCCTACCAATATAACATAATTGTATCAAGCAGAAGCCCCCTCTAACTAGTTTAACAGGTAAGAACTGAGCACTGGGCACCCAAGCACATCTAAGCACCTATAATTTGGAAACACAATTTTTGGCAAAAGGTGCTACTTACTGCACGGGCTCCCAAGTACACCCGGTGCTCGTGACAGTTCAATTTTCAATGGATGCGACCCTTCACATTCAAGTTGCAATTATTGGGTAAATTAAAGTTATTTTATGATGGAGAACGGTGGAGGAGAGGAAGGGATATCTGAAATAATCTGGGGAATGAAAGGAGAAGAACCGTGAGAAATCGGGAAGCAGCCAGAGAGCAATTCAGAGGCCAAATCCTATCCACAAAAAATGGTGTATCCTGCTACATTACAATATTTTGTTATAATCACGTTTTTGTGAGTTTTGATTTCTCTCTTGGTGTTTATTTTCAAAACATGAAAGCCAAAACCCCTTATCCTTATTGGGGGTTATGTTAGAGTAATGGAGTAGTAGTCTTTTTTTGTTTGTTGAACTTTTTTTCATGTGTTATGATTTTGATATAATGAATTCCATGTTTATGTGTTGCAATGAATATTATGGGTGCTATGATTTCCATGTTTTGTATATAGAATTTCTAAAATAGATTTTCGACACTGCAATGTTTCTTTATGTTCTGGTATATCTGTTCTTATTGAAAAACTTTTGCTTAAACATAAGATTAGGTCATTCTAAGGAGTTGTCATAGTAGAGACTTTTATGCAGCACCTCTTACATTATGAGATTATTTAGCTGCCTGTGGATTGATAATTGTATGTGCGTTGAGCAGGGCTTGGCTATTGTAAATTTTAATGCCATCCTTTGAACGATAGTATTTCATGTGCATGAGACATCACTAATGAGTTATTTTTCCAACTACCCTTGAAAGAATATAACTCAGCAAAGCATAAGGTAAATTTTTTTTTTAATATTTTCTGAGACTATGTATCTAGAGTTCTGGCTTAATCCCCCCTACTTCTCCCATTGATATACTCAATTGTTTTATAGCTAGATTTTACTTTTATTATTGTTTTAGTTTAAGGTAACATAACTTCATTCGAATTGTCTAAACATTAGCAATTTACCTTAAGCTTGAAACCTTTATTTACAATCTCGGATGATGATATCTTAAATTATTATTCCTATATTGTATGGGAAAACACATACTTCTGTGATTCATACAAGCACTGAATGTTTGTGCTCTATCACGTTTTTGGTGTCATTGCATGAGGGCTAGCTTTGTCGCATTGTTTGCGCAGGTCTGCGCGGGTTGGGTCAGGTCGACGCAAATTGGATTGGGCCAATGTTTTGGGAACGCGGGTAGGATTGAGCCAATTTTTCACGCAAACCATCATGCATTTCGCAGGCAGCGGACGCAGGCAACAAAGTGCATGTGGTGGTTCGCATGTGTGCGGCTGCTCACACATGGACGGGCGGGCATAGTGACTGCTTGGTCTAGAGGCCGTCGGACCAATAGAAAAAAAATCAAGAAAATCGAAAATATTAGAGTAGACAGATCTTGATTATTAGATTAACTTTTTCTTCTGTATCAAGGTATGAAAACATGGTTTGATACTATAAAATGATGGTGCAAAGTTGAATGGTTCTTCGTGGATAAGCAATGATTCCCTTCGGAAAGGCGCTTGGTTGGAAAAACGATGTCGGAATGACTTGTAATTTTGGGAGTCTGTTTGTGGAAATGTTAGGAATATTTGAAAAAAAATTTTGGAACTTTTGGGTGAATATTTGAGGGGTTTGCGTAGGCTTTGTTGGAGGGGTGTTTGGTGGCGGAGACAGAAGCGAAACTTGGTGAAACAATTGGAGATGATTGCAATAAACGATACTTTGGAAACATAAAAAATAAGCATGCAAAAATACAAAATAGATATCAATATTATCTGCAGTTTGGTTCTTGAAGGTTATACACACTATCAAACCCTATGGTTGTGCTCACCGAAGGAAAAGATAGCTATCCACACCACCAAAAACTCTCAAGTCCTGTTTTTCTCAGCATAATATCATTTATTCAACATGACCCTCCAAATGACATACGATGTCTATATATAGAAATTGGCCAAGAACCTAGACAGCCTAAAATACAACAAACAACTAGCTTTGATAATAAAAATAATACCAAATACCAAACGACACAACAATTCAGTCCCGACATGGTTAGAACAACTAATAATATGACTCCATAACAAATAATAATGCAGCTCAATATAACGTAGCACCCGCTCAACTTCAATTATACTCTGTACAAATGCCCGTGTCATGGGCCTCCTCCTCATGTGAGTTGCATGCCCTTCTTTAATAAATATAAATAAATAAACAATTATATATATATACCTCTCAGTGCATCGGTGAGATAGGCCAAGTTCTAAATTGAGAGGACGGTTGAATAAATTGGTTCAGCGATTATTTTTTGTTCATTGAATTATTAGAACAATAAAAAATATGTCTATTTCAAACATGATTTGTAAATGTTTCTTAAGTTAATTTTGAGGCTAGATTTATTCAACATGATTTTATTGCCTTAAGCCTAAGATGGCTGAGAGAATGGATTTTTGGGCCTTCTCTAGTTTTCCATCGTGTAATCCAACATTCACACCCGTTGTCTAGTGTTAGACCTCTAGTAAGTCGATGAACTCATTTGTACATCCAGGTTTTTTTCTTTTTTTCTTTTTGCATGTGAATCCCAGACCTTAATTTTGCCCAAAGTATTAAAACTCATTTTATTTCTTTATTCCTTTCATGTTGTTCATATTTCTGTATTATTATGATTTAGATGCATACAACTAGGGCTCTTAGGTATAATATGATCCCACATGCTTTTAGGATTGAAACTTCAAAGTTTTATATTTCATGAACTTCAATGAACAATGGTCTAGACATCTTTCAATATAGCTTTGTTGAGTAGTTAGTACTAATTTGATAAACAAAATCTCATATACATAGCACTTATGCATGCAAGCCTTTGAAGATTTAGGTGTTGATTTATTGTTAGAGGTTTTTCTAGAAATTTGTGAGTAAATAATTAGAGTTTAAAATTGAAATATGTAGTAAATTTGAGAACATTGGAATTTGGAATGGATAGCATTAATAATTTTAAATTTTTTTAATCTTGTCAGATCATGGAGAAGAGAGTATTTGTGAATAAATATTTTAAAATTTTTGTAATTTAAGACAATTTTCTGCTCTTAAAATGCCACAAAAAGTTTAATTGTTAGGTCCATGATAGTTGAGTATCACTAACCAAGTAATTTTGAGCTAGATTAAATAATACTTTGGGACATATCCTAAATAAGATTTATGTTTGGATTGATCTTAGAAATAATCCATTTGAGTTATTAAATGGATGAAAACCTAATGTATCTTTTTTTTTTTTTTTGGGTGTAGCAAATTTGTGATTAATGAAAGATTTAAGAATTTTGATTTGTGCTTAGATGAGATAATATTTGTCGAATACTCCTCTAGTAAGGCATATTGGTCTTTTTACAAGAGAATTTGAGAGTTAATGAATTGATTAAGACTATTTTTGATAAATAAAAAGAAGAACAACAAATTACATATTATTCAGACGATAAAATAGGAAAAGATTCAAGTAAGATCAACAAAAGAAGAGATGTTGGATCTAGATTTAGTTTGCCAAAGGAATGGTAACACCTTCATTTTTAATTATTGGAAATCCTCCACAAACCATTTAGACTGGAAGATCTATTATAATTATGAATATTCATGGAATATTTGCTTATTTGATAAAGCTTAAGTCAGATGATGAAGCATTACTTGATATCAACTAATTTATGGCTACACAAGAAGAATTAAATTAATTAATGAGAAATTCAATTTGAAATATAATACCAAGGCTCAACTTTATGAGTATTAATTGTACATAGTGGGTTATTAAGAAAAAAATATATGATGATGATTTAATTATCAAAACATAAGGTTGCATAGTGGTTAAGGGAATTAATCAAATAGATGGTGTATACTTTCACAAAGCCTTTGCACTTGTAGGATGACTTGAACCCATTAAGTTCTAACTTGCATATGTGTCACATTGCAATTTTAAACTGTATCAAATGATTTTTAAAAGTACATTTTTAATCTAAATAATGAGCAAGATGTTCATGCTAATCAACCACCTTGGTATGAAAACACAGATCTTTCTAGTTTCATGTATATATTAAAAATGTGCTATCTTATTTTAACGAGATGCCAAGGGTATAGTATGATAGCTTTGTACATTTTGTTTCACCCAAGTGTTGAAAGAGAATATCTATGGACACATTCCTTTTCATAAATAAAACCACAACAAGTCTTCTCATATTACAGAATTGTTGATGATATCTTAGTTGGTTCCACAAATAATACCCTATATAAGGAATTTTGATTACTCATCAGATAAGCTTAATAACATAATTGGTTTTTATTTAGGATTATAAGCAATCAAGATTCATATAACATTATTACAACACAAACTAAATACACAAGAGAACTACAAAAGTGTTTTTAACTTGGTACTATTAAATTCATAGATACCCCCTTGAATTTAATTGTAGCCTTTGACTCCTCACCTTGTAAGTGAATCATAGATGAAAAAGTCTATGAAATATTGATAGGATCACTACTTTATTTAACAATCAGTATACTTAATATTATGCTCGTAATTTTTAAATATGTCGTATTTCAAGCCGGCCTTAAGGAAAAGCATTTCAATGCTATTAAGCTTATCATTAAATATCTTAATGGAACCAAACCTTAAGACTTTGGTGCCCTAATAATATGATATAATTTGGTCTTATTGGTTTCTCTAATTTAAGCTTTACAAGATTAATAATTGATAGGAATAGCACATCTAACACATGTGAATCTCTGAATAGTTAACTAATTTGTTTGTCAAGCATGAAATATAATTCAATTATCTTGTCTACTATTAAATATGATTTTATAGTAGCTAGAAGTTGTGTTGCTCAAGTCATATAACTTGAGCAGCAACTACAAAACTTAAGAATTCAGCTACAAAAGATTGTTGTATAGTGTTATAACTTTAACTCCATTAGTATTACTAGAAATATAATATTTATCACATAACACATTGAAGTTAGGCACCACTTCATTAGTAATCATGTAGTTAGAGGTGACATAGTGATATAATTCATCAGCACCGAGCACCAGCTAGTAGATATTTTTACAAAGTCCTTAGCTTATGAGAGAATTCTTTAACAAAGATGCAAACCAAGATTTCATGAATTACCTTAACTATTTCTTAGTGTCTCTTTTGATATTGATAAAAATGGGGAGATATCTGACTTTTCTCTAAGATATATGAGATTCTTACTAAAATATTCTTTATTTTAGGGAACAATTTATTATTTTTAAATATTTTTCATTTACTACTTAGATTAGGCTTTTATTTTGTTACACTTTAATACTTTTTCTATAAAAGTTGTTAGTGTTGTATCATTATGAAAATGTTGGAGATTGTTGTCACTCGTAATCTAACACATTCATCTTAGTGGTTGCATCTCTTTTGATGTTAATAAGACAGTGTAGACTAATATATTTTATCAAAAAGGTGGAGTTAGTATGTTTAAGAAAAATGTAGTACATTGTAGCAAATATGCTCAGATGTCTCATGCTCCAAGATTTCTTAGAATGAATGGAAGTTATACTGGCATGCATGAAATAATTTAATTTTTATTATTGTGATATACATACATTTTTATGCTAGAAAGAATATTTAAGCATATTTTGTGGCAAGTTTTCCTTGCTTTTTGAGATTGTCAATTACTGGCAAAAACCTTAAAATCAAAATTACTAAAAATTATGCTTTGTATTTCAAATGCAATGCCGTCTACTTTTAAGAACATATGCCACTAATGGGACTCAATGCTTAAGAAACTTTTTTTTCTTTATTGCAAGTCAAACATTATAATTTCCTTTTTATTTTGAGAATAAACTGCGTAATAAGTCTCATTGGTAAATTGTTACCTTACTAATAAAATTGTTAATGCTTTTTTAATATAAGTACTAAAAGAAATATAATTAGAGTTAAATACCTTGTCCCTTTCCACATGTTAGGTTAGGAGCACCACAAGGAGTAGGAGCTAGCCTAAGAACATAGTACCTCTAGTGAGGGCAAATATCTATTATTGCTGCTACAAGTTGAAACTTATTAAATTCATATACAAATATAGTCTAGGGCTGGCAACTTGACCCAAAACTTGGAACTCAAACTCAAACTTGAAACATTTTGACTCGAATCGAATGGCTTGACTTGAGCCCTAAATGAATTGATTTGAAATGACTTAGAATGAATCAAAATGACTCAAACTCAACTTGAACTCGGCACAAACTTGACTCAAGCTCAAACAAGTTCGATTCTGTGCTAACTCGACTCGAAGCATACCTAATACATACATACATACATACATACATACATACATATATACATTCATATATATATATATATATATATATATTTGCATGTGTATGAACTATTATATTGTAATTATAAACTATGAGAATATATTTAACTTTAATTTCCTTACATTAAGTTAAATTAAGTGTTTATTTTATTGCTTTGTAATTGATTTGATCAAAGAATTAATGATGCTCATTTGATGCCACATACTTTATTTGAATAACCCAATTGTGTTCAATGGCAAGTTATGTACCTAGTGTTGATCATGTGACAAATTCAACACCGGGTTATCACAATTAATATTAGAGCAAGATTGAGAATATTATGGGGAAGTAGTATAGAGCCAATTAGATCCGTTACAACTTTATTTGAAATTTCACAACTTATATATTTACTATATACCTATACAAGTTTAAAATAACTTTAAAAGAAAAGCATTAACCATGGGTCATTGTGTAGCACTATTTTATCATTATTTGGGCATTAACAATTTAGTTAAATGATTAGTTGGTCCCACTTTGACTATGAGGACCCCATTAAAGGAGAGAGATCTAAAGGCTTACTTGAAATATATTGAATTTAAATCCACACAAGAGTACCCAAAACATCATTAGAATGGTTTTGGAAGGTGAAAGACACATTGGTTACTATTAGATGCTCAAAAAATAGTGTAATATTACTGATTCATTTATACTTTATGATGAGGATGAGATTGCTAGAATAAAACCTTAAGGGCCCAATTCTATAAGAGGGATATGAGTAGCATTACATGATAAGAGTGTATAGTTTTCTTTTTGATGGAATACACACTAGTGTAAGCTTAGGACCAAAAGATAATAATAATACTTTAATTATGATGAACTATCTTTGATGCATATACTCCCTTTTCTTCTTTTCAACATCATTCTGTCATCTAAATGAAAAGTTACAAAGGAGTTTATAAATTTGTTCAATGTTTCATGAATTGATGAATTATTAAAAATTTTAAACTTTCATATGTTAAGTTAATTCTTTGTTAGGTGAATCTCAAAGGATCACAATTACTAAATGTGACCACTAACACCCTAAACATGGAATTTTGTAATGGTCGGTACCACATTAACAAATTTGATACTAAATATTATTTATGATCAGACCGTACAACAAAATTTTATCAAAATAGAAGCAAACAATCATATATCTTATTTCCAAAACATAAAGTTTACAAACAATTCCCTCTTCTTTAAATTTTATAATGCTAAGAATAAAATAAAAGAAAATAAAATAAATAACAACATCAAAATTCTTGCCTTTAGATGGCTTCCCTTAGGTTCCTTAGATTGTCTGAGTTGCTCCTAATGCTCCTAACTTGACATACGGATGGTTCCAGGGTACTGAAATTAGTTAAAGTGATCTAAGTACTTTGATATTATAGCTGTTTTCAATTATTTTTAGAACAAGATGGAACACATAATGCAATATGATGTAGAGTATCAAGCAATCATCGTCGACGCACCAAATCATAAATTAACTTTAATGGTTCTATAATTCTATATTGTATTTTCCATTTTAGTTACATGGGCTAATTTGTGGAAATCATTTAAATGGGCCTTGAAATTTGCCCATTTATCATGTTTTTTTCATGAGTGTTATTTGATTGAAAGTACACTTAAGTCCTTCATGAAAGAGTTGGTTTAAGGGTTTTTAGTATTTTATATGAAAGGACACTTTATTCCTTCATGATTGGGTTGGTTGTTAGTTTTATTAGTCATATGTAAGAAAAGACACTTTGACCTTTCATGAAAGGGTAAGTTTTTGGTTTTGACATGTATTGTATGGCCATAAATAAGACAATATCTTATGTATCATGGCATTGAAGATTGAATGAAAATATATTTCTCCACTTATTATGTTCTTTAGTACTTTCATTCTTAAGAGAAGGAAACCTTGAGTGTGAGTAGTGCAAGTCTTAGAAAAGGACATCCAATGAAGGAAGAAGATCTTGTGACGAAGGACTATTTGTACAGGTCGACTTTAAGTTATCCTCGCTTCGCCACCAGCTCCCTTAACTTTGACATAGGTTAGATCAACTATAGCTCTTATTTATATCTTTACTTTTATATGGTAAGGAATTCTATGTATTACCATAACTATGGATCAAATCATCTCAATCTCATTGCTTTTAATTTCACGTTTCTATACAAAACTTGCATTATTTTATCGGTACTTAATCATGAGTAATTTATTATTTTTATTGGTGTAAAAATTATCATACACTCTGCATACGCATTAATTTTGTCCTACATCACAATACAAAGGTAATGCAATGAATCATCTTCTCTTTAAGGAGTGATAAAATTATAGCATGATGCAAATGATCATCATAGCATTTAAGGAATCAATTCAATTGCTATCATAAGTCTGGCTGAGTAGTCATACAACAATCTAAGCCAAATCAAACTAAGGTTGTAGGATTACTCAGTTTACCAAAAGATACATGATGGTTTCATTACCAAGATATGTCAAGAATCATGCGCCATGGCCCTTAAGTGGCAAGGCTCACTCACCTTAGCTCTAAAGAGTTTAAAGATTGGAAAAAACCATATGGAAGACTCGAGCAGACCTAAGCTTGAGACCTTTTTAAGTAGGGTCAGCTCACACAATCTCTCATGAAGGTAGGATCTAGGAAAGGTTAGGGATTTATTCTTGGACTTGAGCAAGAGCAACGAAGAAAACTCTAGGTTACTTTTTTCCATCTCTTCAAATCCAAGCAAATGAGTCTATGGATGAGTCAACCTCATCCTTAGGGTCACCATATGTCTTTGACTTAGACTTATACAAAATTTCTTGGCCCTAGATTTTGATGGGTTAACCATGTTGATGAACCTAACCCAAATTTACAAAAATGTTGGCTTAGGTTTCTAGAAAAATTCAAGAGTCAAAAAACTGAGGTGAAGATCAAACCTAGTTTTAGAAAAACAGTACTAATAGATGCATCAAAGTGTGAGGAGGATCTTGGGGACCAAAATTGGCTCAACAACTATAATAGCAAATATTATAGACAATTACACAAAGTTTTGACAATCGATACAAGGATCTAAATCCCTGTACCTCCAATTATCCACTACATGCCCATAGTAAGGTATTTAGTCCATGGAAATTAAAATAACTTACATTAAATTAAGCACAAATATGACATATATATATATATAGTTTATTTTATTATTTAATAGTTTTTTTTTTTTCTTAAGAAAAATTACAAATATTATTAATCAACAAAAATGAAGGGCAATCATTTATTGCATGAGAACAGCCTATGCTTAATCAATAGGAAAAAAAACTTGAAAAGTTCATCCAACCCAATAAAGGAAGCCTATGAAATATCCTAAAAGGCCAACCTCACCACTGTGCATTGCCGCATCCGCAGATTGGTAGATTGTATTTTGCAGTTTTGCTTCGGGGCGCTAAGATGCACCATAGCACTTGATGTTCTGGAACAAGCGCTAGGGCGCACCGAAGTGCCTAACCTTTTGCTACTTTAAATTGCAATTTTGTTCATATTGCTAGATTTCTCTTCGTGCTTCAAAAATCTAAAATTGTACAAATGTAACTTGAAATAAACACAAATCTCATCAAAACACACCTAAATTAACATACAAAATTTCCATGAATATGAGGCTCATCACACCCCCACATTTACACTCTTGCTCATTTTCGAGTAAGTTGAATCAAAGATTTATTTCTTTTTTATTTATAAGCTTAAATTTATTGTGAATTGCAAGTCTTATTAACATGATTTGAAAATTTTAAAGGTTTAGCAGAAGTCTTTCGAATGGTATGTATTAACATATACTTACCTAGATATATCACTTGAATTCATCTCATCTTGTGAAAAGTACTATCAATCAATCTCTATTATTTCTACATAGCACTCATGATGATTCTGAATATGTGAATGGATTTGATTCTTAAAAGGGTTAAAGTATAGTTAATGGGCTAGGACTTTAAGTGCCATATATGCCCCTTCTCATGAAATGTACCCATTTTTTTTCTTAGCGAGAGATATTTTTCTTTATCCCTTTTTATATCCTCATTTTTTTTTTTACTTAAGATCTAAGTGACAGCTCTAACTTTTTTTATATTTTTTATTTTAAGACATGTGATAGACCTAAATTATGTATGTCTACGTTCGCACGCAAGTGTATGTTGTTTGAAGTAATATGTGATGGTGAGATACTGAGATTTATCATCATTTGGGAATGGTGTTTAGATTTGTTACTAGAGTATATCTATTTTCAATAACATTTAAGCAATCGATTTGGTTAGTTTGAGTTCCTAAATTATAATTTATAAATTGCTTTGGTTTTAAATCAATTTGAAAATTGGGGAGAGTTGAAGTTAAGCATATAATTTATCATGGATTCATGCAATTACTCTTCTTCTCAATTATATGCTAAGTAAGTTGAATTAATCTTAATTTTATAATAAAGAGATTTAGTATTCTCTAATGGACTCACTAAATGTACTAAATCTTATCTAGTGCTCTGAGATGAACACTTTAAGGTTCAATATCAGCACATAGATAATCATGTGATCATTTAGTGAACGAAATCATTTCTTATGTCTAACTGATAAAGTTTACATTTTTGTTAAGTATCACATAATCTTGATTCCACCTATGACTTACATGCGTCTACTCTATGACTTACATGCGTCTAATCTTAATTTAGCTAAGTAAATGAGCTGCAAAACTAAATATAAACTTGGAAATGAGCTGCAAAAATTAATATATGTTTTCACAATATTAACGCTCGAAAGTGCATAGCTTTCATAACTAGGCAATCATCAAGCTCTATGAGATTTTCCTTTTGATATATATGAAAGGATTTACATTTATAATGATTCATGATTTTCCAACTTGTTCACAAAACAAAGTTTGTAAGTATTTAAAACTCTAAATGACATTTCAATGATAAGAAGAGTTTTACATATATTACATCCTGACACATACATATTCTTACCCAACCCTCCCCAAAGGGGTGTTTAGGCTACAATTTAAATGGATGCATAAATAATGCTACAAGAGATGCTAAGCTTGTTCATTTATATTATAAGTAATTAAAAGGAAACTTATTGAGATTGCAATACTCAAGAACAACCTTGGTGTTCTCCTTATTTTATTCTCTCTTTAATCTCTTTCCTTTCTGCTTGCTCTCTGTGCTTTTCCTTTCTCTAAAATTGTAGCTATTTCTCCCTCATTAAGGTTAGGATGTGCTCCTGGATATCTCTTTTTTCAAACTAAAAATAAGAAGCATCTCTAAGTATTTCTTTCTTCCTTTTATAACATCTCCTTAGCCCTTCTCTTTCTTCTCGGCTGCCAACTCTTGAAGCTTGAACTTCAATTAATTTTTATTCTTTATTTCCTTGGAAATGAAGGAATTTAATGCTTTCCATTAATTCTTGCAGTGAGAAAATAGAAATTTTAAGTATTTTGGCTATCCTAATGCTAATTGAGGGCTGGGTTCCAAGAAAACTTTACAGCGCGCGCTACAGCCAATGCAGTGCCAAGCTTTTGGCTTGTTGCTGCTACGACGTGTTGTAGATCTATAGTATCAAGAACTCTTGTGCTATAGTGCACATACCACCTTAGTCTCAAAAACCCAAGTGCTGTGGCACTCTTTAGCTCCTTTGTCTCATTGGAAGGGTGTTGTGGCACGCTATAGCACCTTATCCTCAAAAAATTTGGCTTTATGGCGTGCTGTAGAGCCTTAGTCTAAGAAAACCATGCGTTGTGGTGTGCTGCAGCGCCTTAGTCTTGAGAAATTTAGCGTTGTGGCGCGCTGCAGTGCCTTAGTCTCAGGAACTTTGGCGCTATGGTGCACTGTAGCACATTGGTTTTGGGAAATCATGCATTGTGGCGCGCTGTAGCGCCTTTATTATAGAACATCTAGTGCTATGTGCCACTAAGGTTTACGGTGGGGAGCCAATTCTCACCACAAAAACTACCAATTGGCTTGCTCTCAAACTGGACATGTTCAAGGTGTCGAGACGGAGCAAAGTTCTCTACTGTATGGGTCTGGGTGTTGCAGGATGTAACAAGCTTAGTGTTGTCACCCATTATTGAGTAGTTTAAATAGTTTAATTTCACTATCAGTGCACTTATAATTTCATTTGAAGCATACTCTTGAATTTTAGTGCTATTTAGATATGGTTCATTCTCGATGAATATTTTGAATTTTTTAAATAACCTAAAAATAGTCTAAATTAATATGACCTACAAATCAAAATTAGGATTTTCCATTGAACACCTCACCCCTAAATTCGCTAAGAGTGAAATTCTTAGAATTTTTTGATATCGTAGAAATTTATCGAATATTTTAATACATTTTAATGCTCAAAAAATTAAGATTATTAAGTTGATCGTTGATTTAAAATCCTAAATGAAATTTAATTTAATTATTAATTAACTCTTCAAATTTTATTTGCTTAACAACTTTAATTTTGGAACTCCAAAAAGAATGAAATTATATACCATTTTGATAATAAAAATAAGAGGAACAATAATATAAAATCTAATTTATGTTTAGATGGCTACTCTTACAAATCTCTTTTTAATTGTAATTAGGAGTCCTAAAAACTATAATTTGGCCGATGATGTCTATATTGGGCCTACTTAGTGTCATTTTACTTCTTGTGATATGAAGATTATTTATTTGCTTATTTTATTTCAATTGGACATCATTTGGTGAATTTGGATTTTTTTGCACTTATAATTTTCATTAAATGCATTTTGTATGATTGTAGCTTGCATGCTTTTGGTCATCTACCCTACTACAGAAAATATAGATATTTATTTGAATTATTAGGACATGTTTAGCTATAGAAATTGTAGGTAGATACAGAAAGAGTAGTTTAGTAAGCTTGAATTCAAGCCTTCAACATAGAAAATGTAGAAAATATGGAAACCTTAGGAATAGTTTAAACACATATTTTGTGTAGCGAACCTAAACCTTAGTTGATATTGACTTTCTAAGTAGCAAATAACATTATTAGAACCATTAACTATTACTTTGAATTAGGCTATATGATTTTTTTCTTCTAGTGCAAAACCCACCTTAACACTTCTAGCTTCCAACTTAGCACTAATTAGCTCTCTAAAAGTGGTCTAGACACTTAGCAAACCTTCGAATCCCTAATGCCCTTAAGCAAACCTAGAAGCCACTATATTGTAAATCTTCCTTTTAACCCTATAAGTCAACATTTCACTCGTTAGAAGTTAGCCAAACTAGTGAACTTAAGAACTAGTATCACTTCAAAACCTTGATAGCCATAAACTCCAAAGGTAGGAAACCTACAAACTTCCTCCTAGTTATAGAACCTTAGCCTTATGTTAAGTCTAGTAACCAATGAGGAATGATAAGCTGAGGAATAAATTAGGATTAGAATCTTCTTACATTTAAATAGTTACAAACTATTTTGTCATATAAGGAAATCCAAATTCCAAATCTTAGCTACTTATAGTATTATTTCTTAATTAACTTAGAGATTGATAATGTCTAACTCAATTGGGAGAATGATTAGCTCCAATAATTAAGGTATATAACAATAGATATCACATGGTTTAGAATTAACTTGAATTATATGTATGTTGCTTTGCCTTGATACTACAATCTTGAACATACATAAAGATATTGTGCATGAATAAAACCTTAGGACATTAAACTTAAGAGTTTCATATGGCAAACTTTATGATAGGGCAGGCTTCGGAGTAATAAGTGTTGCATTGTGGAGACCATTTAATCCATTATGGAGATGCTAATGGTGCTCCGGTGAGCTTCTGGGAGGTTTAGAGGAAATTTAGAATAAGGTATGATGTCCAAGATCAACATAAGCATTGCAGCATGCCGTGGTGCACCCTACTGCGCCCTGGCGGTCCCTCTCCTGTGATGGTGGTGCTATCATGTGCCTTAGTGATCAATAGATTATAAAACTGGCACTTAAGTGCGTTGCAGTGGAAATTGGCGCTGCAGCGTGCCACAGCGGAAATTGGTGCTGCACCACCCACAACGGATCCATCCCTATACGTAGGCTATTCAAAACATGGGCACTGCTGCACCCCATAGCAGGTTCCATCCAAAGACGCAGGCACTACTGCTCACCGCAGCAGGTTCAATTCTGAGACGCAGGCGCTACTGCACACTGCAGCTGGTACTTATTCAAAATACAAGCGCTATGGCGTGCCGTAGCACCTAACAAAGTTCTGCTCTAGTTCTGGTTATGCCCTAAGTAAATTGGAGATCATTTTGAACCTTTTGAGGCCCAAAATTGAGCTGGGTACTTAAGAAAACAAGTTGGGAGAAGCTTACAAATTTGTCATTATTTGTTTGGAGGCTAAGGCTGCTGTGAGGAGGAGATCCCTTAGTGAATCCCTTAGGAAGCTGCAGTGCAAGAAACCTCTTGCATATTGGAGAAGATACTCCAAGTGGTGGCTGCTTCCTCTCCTCTTTATATTAAATTAAGAGCTTGTAAATTTGTAGTCAATGATAAGCCCTTTGTAACTCTGTAATCTTCAAGTTCTCTTGGTGATATTTTCTATTGTGTAGCTTCGTGGTTTTTCTCGTTCTTGTGTTTTCCACAAATTATTTTTTGTGTTTGGAGATTTTGTGCGCTTGTGCTTATCTTGCATGCATGTGTAGTGTGATTTTTTACATGTGGTATTGTGATTTTCAATTTTCATGTTAATCGTCAACGCAACCTTGGTCCTCAATCAAAGAGTGCACTCTATCACCGCTTCCGCTACAGAAAGTATGCTGGATGGTTCTGATATTCTCCCAAAGAAGTGGTATCAAAGATAGGTTACCATGTTGGTCATAGGATTTGTTGTTTGAGTGGAAGGAATGGTCATCAAGTTGAGACACAAGATCGAGAAATTTAGCGGAATGAACTTTGCATTCTGGAAAATACATATGGAGGATCTGCTTTACTAGAAGAAGTTATTTCTTCCATTGAAAGGAGCCGACAGAAAACCTGCAAATATGAATGACAAAGAGAGGGAAATTCTCGATAGAACTTCATAGGGTTTGATTCATTTATTATTATCTTCTTCTGTTTCTTTTAGCATTGTTAATGAGAAAACTACTATAGATCTCATGGATGTGCTGACAAGAATGTATGAGAAGCCCTCGGCTTCAAAAAAAGTTTTTTGATGAAGAGATTATTTAACATGAAGACGATGGATGGCTAACAGGCTGTAAATATGTCTACGCTTGCATGCAAGTGCACATGGTCTGAAGTAATAATTTGGAATGTGATTTTTGAGATTTATTTTCCTCAGGGAATTGGGTATTTTGTTACTAAGGTATATATATGTTCAAAAATGTTTAAACTATGTGTATTTTGTTGAATTGGTTCCTAAATAAGCACAATAATTCTTAGTAAAAGATAATTATGATAAAAGGAGAGGAGAGTTGGGACTCTCCCACATGATTTGCTAGATGACTTATGTATGATGATTCCTCAAGCATTTCACTTTTCTTTACTTTTTCATCAAGTGCATATTGTCCTTCTTAGAGTTTAACTCCAAGATTTATAAGTTCAAATCTCGTGCTTGAAATGAACACACAGTCAGTTCTATTTTAGCACAAAGTCTCTTATAAGATTTTAGATTATTGATCATAAAAATGAGGGTTGTTCATTTAATATCGTACAAGCATTGATTCCACTAAGAGCTTTACATGTGTTATGCACAGTTTAAATAATGGAGTGATTTCATTTCGGCTTAATGACTATGTCACCTCATTCATAAGCACTCAAAGATTTCACTCCATCCCTTCACATGTGCTGAGCAATGGAGTGTATATAGTGGCTCTTAGCTCACACACTTCAATTCTTTAGTTGAGCATAGATCAAGGTGCACTAGGCTCAAGAACCTTCTTACATAGTTCTAAGCTCTGATGCACTCATGAGTCTAGCTCCAAACTAAAGATGAGATATGGAGCATAAGACTTTTTAGTCTTGATAAAATTTAGTCCCTTGTCATTTGGTGCATATTCGAGTCCACAATAGTCCTTTGCATTTCTTTAACAAGTCATTCGATTCACAAATTTTATTAAAGCTTGAGGAAATTTTCATACATCATAGTATTTTTCAATTCATATAGGATTGCCCTAACCCTCCCCAAGGGAGGTTAGCTCTCCATTACACAAGAGATGAAGAAGAACACATACATGGATGAAGTTCCTTTCATGATCAGCTAAGAAAAGTACAAGACAAGAGTTTAGAGATTACTAGGAACGTTCCTTTGAAGAAGTTCTCCGGACTTCTCCTCATCTTGCCCATGGTTGCTTCTCCTAAGTCTGTAGTGCTGCCTTTCTTCCTTCTTCTCCTTAGCAAGAGGTGTTCTTCCACCCTTGGAGAGTTCTTCTTCTTTTTTATGCAACCCTCTCATTACTTATGATGTTAGTGAGCCAAGTTGGTAACCCTTCTTAAGTGAAGAAGAGCTGAATTTAAAGAGGGGCTACCTTCCTATTCCTTTCTTTTCAAATTCTGCATTTCCTTCTTAAAAAATATGCTATCATCATTTCAAATGCAACTTGAGGGGTGAAGTGACCTCTACTTTTCCATTTTTTAGTCTTTACATCACTTCAAAATATCAATTCTACTGTAGAAAGAATTATGGCTGGGAGACAAGGGGCAGGTTGGGGGTCTTGTCCCAGCCTTATTTAATGCACCTGTTCAGACAAAATTTTGGCGCGGCATTGCAGCGCGCTGTAGAGCGCTGTGGCGCCCTATAGCGGTTGAGTTTTGTGAAATGGTCCACTGTGGCGCATTGTGGCGTTCTGGTTTGTATATTGATGGGACGCTATAGCGTGCTGTAGCACGCTTTAGCGCCAGAATTTTGCTAGTTGATCCGCTGCAGCGCGCTAAAGCGCCATAATGAAGTCAAGGCAATGTTCTACTGGATCGAGAGCGAGGCTACTATCATATTAATCGAATTAAAAGGTGTAGCAACTCTGATGTTATCGACCATTAATAGTTGATCGTAGATTAGATCTCAGCCGTCAGATAGTGGCAACGATCCGATGGCTGATGATGGAGTCGAATGATGGAAAGATAGAGACCATCTGATTTGGATTTAAGAAATGCAGAATAGTCGGGATTTGAGGAACCCGCCTACTGTTAGAGTTTAAATGGAAATTAAATTAATTAATTAATCTTAATGAAATTAAATCCTATTTTGAACCAAATGACCTCCAAAATTTCACCCTTAGCTAATATGGGGGTGAATAATTCAAACATAAAGTCAAATTTTTATTTGGATATCATATCAATTTAACTAAGTTCTTAAATCATAAAATTAGCAAAATAACAAATTAACCCAATTGACCCTAAATTTTTAGAGTTAGGTTCTAATGATGAGTTCATTTTAATTGAATGAAAATTAAAGCTTGGTTTGGCTTAGATAAATTAGGGTAACAACCAAGTGTTGTTATAGACTCACCCCCACTTAAGAATGATGTTGTCCTCAATATCTCTTAAGCGAGAAATAAGGAAACTAAATAAAGAATAATGGCAGAAATAATTAAGATGAGATTGGAAAATATCAGGATTCTCAAAGAGCTTTGGATATATGTGACACATATCTTCCTCTATTTCTCAAGTAGGCTCTTTAAGAGTACAATTCCTCCAATATACTTTAATCATGGGAATAGAAAGATTCCTTAGCTGCCTTTGTTCACGAGCTAAGACTTTATTTGGTACTTCTGCATAAGAATGATAGGTTGAATAAATACTTCAGGAACTTGAATTAAATGAGAAGTATTTTTGAGATATATTCTCAACGATGACAAATGAAATACAATATGGATTGCAGAGAGTCACCAGGAGTTTAAGCTTGTTGGCTGCAGATCTTACTTTCACTGACACTTCAAAAGGTCTATCGTAGTAGAGACTGAGTTTCCTGGCTACGCTAAATCTAAAAATACCTTTTATTGGACTAACTTTTAAGTAAACAAAATCACCTACATTGAATTCTAGAGGATGATGAAGTGCATCATCATACTTGCTATCCTGATCTTGAGTTGCACGAATCCTCTATTGAATGAGCTGAACATTCTTTTTGGTTTGTTCAACTAATTCAGATCCAAAAAGCGGAACCCTACCAATTTTGACCAAGAAAATGGAGTACTGCACTTTTAACAGTACATGGATTTATATGGAGCCATTTTGATACTGATTTGAAATCTATTATTATACAAAAACTCCATATAAAAAATATGATCTTCCCAAAAACCACCAAAATCTATAATGCAGATATATAAAAGATCTTTAAGGAATTGATTAACTCTTTCTATCAGTCCATTAGTTTGAGGGTGAAACGTAATACTCATGGCCAATGTAGTTCTGAGGACTTCATGTACAGCTTGCTAGAACATAGAAGTGAACCTACTATCTCTATTTAATATGACTGATTCTAGAATTCCATGGAGTCTGGCAATTTTGTTAATGAAGAACTTTGCCAATTTCTCCACTTAATAAGTTTGTTGAATAGAAGTAAAACGAGCTAACTTTGTTGGTTGATCAATGATAACCTAAGCTGCACCTGCTTTGAATCTTAATTCAGGCAATCCCACAACAAAGTTTATTGATATGTCAAACCATTTCTATTCTAGGATTTGCAATGATTTCAATAGTCCTCTAGGCCATTGATGTTTGGCTTAACCATGTTACAGGTATGACAATTTGTAATGAATTATGCAATGCTTTTCTTTATCTTAGAACACCAGAAAGACTCATTCAAATACTAATACATCTTTGTACTTCTAGGATGGATTCAGTATCCAAAATTATGGCCTTCTATGATTGATTCTAGAATTCCCTTGATAAATCACATTTCCACATAATTGTAGATCATGGCTATGACCACTTTCAAATTTGGCTCTAACCTTTAGATAGTCTTCATCCTTGGTCTGAGAGATGGAGACATCTCTATGAAAGGTTGATTCCATTGAAATTAGCTCTATCAGCTCATTAAGCATCTCACCTCTAATATACTCAATGCATAACTTACAAAATTCTTCAGCTAAAGGATTTTCAGTGATCATGGCGCAGAGTGTAGCACGATGGCAAAGAGCATTAACTAAAACATTTATTTTCCCAAGATGATAATGAATAACTATATCATAATCAATGATTAAATATAACCACCTTCTCTGTCAGTAGTTCTGTTCATGCTGAGTAAATATATACTTCTAGCTATGATAATTAGTGAAAATGGTACACTGAAAGCTATACAAATAGTGCCACTAAATTGTTAAGGCAAATATAACAGCAGCAAGCTTGAGATCAAGCACTGGGTTAATTATCTCATGAGGCTTTAATTGACAAGAATCATAGCAATGTATCTTCCTTCTTGCATTAACATGCATCCTAAGACAGTTCCAGATGCATCAGTATGGACGTGATAGTCTAAGCTTTCCTTTGGCAGAAAAAGCACTGGGGAAGTGAGAGTGCATCTTTCAACTTCTCAAATACTTCTTAACAGTCAGGGTTCCAGATAAAAGGTACTACATTCTAAGTTAGTACAGTCAATGGAGATGCGATCTGAGAGAAACCTTTAATAAATTTTCTATAATAACCAACTAATCCCAGAAAGCTTAGAATATCAATTACTGAGTTGGGCTGCACCCAATCTTGGATACTGCTAATTTTCTTCTGATCTATATGGATTCCTTGGGCAGAAACGACATGACCCAACAATGCAATATAATCTAACAAAAATTCACACATTGAAAACTTTACATATAATTGATGAGCTTGCAATATTTCCAACACTGCTTTAAGATGATCTCCATGCTTTTTAAGAGCTTTGGAATAACCAGAGTATGATTAGTCATTTGCCTGACTAAAAGGATGGGTCTCCTAAGTTCCATCATAGTTATGATATTGAGAGTTCTTTCATAAGTCAAATCGAAGCATACGTTGAGGTTATGAGCCTAGCGTACATTGCCCTTCTTTGTTGAAGCTAAGAAATAAACATAATAAGAATGTCATTAATGAAGACAATGACAAATTTATCCAAAAAAGTTATAGGACTCATTTTACGAAGTTTATGAAAATTAATGGTGCATTGGTGAGTCCGAAAGGCATCATAATTATTTCATTGTGAGCATAATAAGTGTGAAATGCTGTGTTCTCAACAAAAGAGTTTTTTACTCGCAAGTGGTGATATCCTTGAAAAATATAATAGCAATGGATAACTGATCGAGTAAGCCATTAATCCTAGATAGTGGATATTTATTTTTAATGGTTATCTTGTTCAACTCATGATAATCTATGCACATATGCATAGATCGATCCTTCTTCCTGACAAATAGAACTAGCACTCCCAAAGGATACATGCTAGGTCTAATAAAACCCTTACTTAGGAGCTCTTGCAGTGGCTCATTTAGCTCTTGGAGTTCCATAGGTGCCATTCTAAAGCTTTATATATTGGCTATTTTCCAAAGAATGAATTTGATAGAGATTTATACTTCTCTCACAAGAGGTAAACTAGATAAGTCTTCAGGGAACACGTCATCAAATTTTTCACTACTCTACTTTTAGCGAGAGAGGTCCATTCCTTTGCTTCACCTAGCATTTTAATGAGAGAGCAATCACATCCCTTATTTATCAGTTTCTTAGCTTTAATTATATTGCTTAAAGATGCTTGCATACTACTCTTTCCAATTAAAGTATTTAACATACTAAGGGAGTGAAGAGTGGCTTTATTCTTTTGGTAATTTATAATTATATTATGCCTACTAAGCCAATTCAGACTAAGTATGATATCAAAGTTGGCTAATGATATAACAATTAGCTTGGATTTGAATGCTTGATTGTTCAACGGAATTTTGATATCACATAATTTGTGTGCAGTGAGTTGGGTTCCGGAAAGAAGTTCAACATTCAAATATTTTGCTAACTTATACGAAGGCAGATTAATTTCCTTAACAAAATATTCAAAAATAAAATAATGACTAGCCCCGATGTCAAATAACACATTGTAGGGTTTATCATTTAAGGATAATGTTCCTTCAATTAATTAAAATGAGGTATTAACTACTTGAAATAGTAAAATGTGAAGGAACAAAAATAATTTGCAAAAGAAGATGGGTTCAAAAATGTGTACCTAAAATAATATCGTTATCTTCTATTGCTTTGAGAGGAGTTAGAGTGTACACACGAGTAAGACCAACATGATAGTTGTTGACCAGGTTCTTAGAGCTATTCTAGTTTTGCATTTTGGGAGTAGCAGTTTGCTCCTTCACTTGTTCATAAATTTTTGCTGGAGTAGGTGGGATTATGTCCATCCTTAAATCTCTTTTATTTAAAGGTACGACATGGGAAACTTGATTATGCTGGTAATGGTTAATGCGAACAGCATTCACAGTTTCTTATTGAATGCACTAATAAAATATGTGGCCCTGCCAACGACAAGTGAAACAATAATGGCCGAAATGATAACACTTTCCATAAGGGTGGGGTTTATTGCAACCCTTGATTGGTTCAGACGAAGAGGTAGCTTCATATTGGTAAACCTTGGCATGATGTGGCCTATGTTTATTAAATGCATTATGGCGGTTATGCACCATGTGCATCTGCCACTTTTGATCTTTTTCTGATTAGTGGTGCTCCACCACACTTGATTTTCTACCAGTTGGGAAGAGTCAGTGAGATGCAAAGGAATGACAAGATCCTTAATAAAGCCTCGCAGACCACTATGGAACCTATGGCACCTTATGGATTCAAATCTAACTAAATCAAGAGCAAAGCAAATTAAACTCTTGAATTCCATCTCATGTTCTTAGATAGGACAACCACCTTATTTCATTCTCTGCAAGGTATCCTCAATGATGTTTTGAGTTGACAGAGGAATAAAATCTGCTTTAAGCACTTCCACAAATATTTTCCATGAAATATACTTGATGTTATAGTCAAAAAAATAAGAGTTCCTGATGTTGTCCGACCAGTATTCAGCTTCCTCTTGAAAAAAATGTGTTGTGAGATGGATCACATAAGAATTTGGGCACTTAATGATAGTGAAGTTCTTCTCCACTATTTTGAGCCTACTAGTAATGTTCATGGGGGATAGATTCCCACAGAAGGTAGAAGGCCTTAGCATTTTGAAACTATGCAATTATCCATCAGTGAACTGATGAGAAGTGTGAGGGGTTTGAACTACTGGCATTACATTATTGGTTGTAGAAGTTTGAGCTGATATTAACTTATGGATAACTATTGCTTGCTGAGTTTGGTTCTCTAAAAGTGTAGTTACCATGCTTCTTAGGTAGTTAACTCCTCCGAGGTGCAGCTAGATCCAACAACCTTCTTGATAGGTTTAGTTGTTGAAGGTGATCTTGAATTTATCCAATTTTTTTGAAGGATAGTTCATTATTTTTGTTTGAGAAGAGCAATAGGATACAGTTCAACATTCAAGAGCTATCATTTAAGACTATTTACTCATCAAATATTTGAGAATTACATGGGAAATGGAAATGCAAAAAGATTAAACATAGAACTACTATGGCATGATAAGGAATATACAATCACCCATGATAAGACTACTAGAATAATCACTAAGTCATCCAATATACAATGTGGTGAATGCAAGACAAAAATTGATGTAAGTGACATCACGGCACTCTCTTTTGCACTTCCTTATGAGTCTTCAACTAATGGCATTCCACCAGTTCTCAGTCATGTTGTAGGAGAAAGAGTGCAAGTTAAAGACGAATATGTTCCATGCATTCTATAAAATCTAAGGCTGAATTTACTTGACTAAACCATTCTTTGGCTACCACTATAAAGTGGAGTCATATAAATGTTGGATACCAAAGAAGCTTGCTGAAAACTAAATAATTTTTCACCGATAATCCTTCCACAATCCTACCACAACTTTGACTGAGCTAAAAGTCTTCTTCCCATTTAGCTTCGAATCTTCTGGTATAATAATCAAGCTCTGACATTCCTAATTACATAGGCCTATAATTTTATAAGAGTTCTTAAGTTATTTAGGTTTCTTATGGAGTAATTTAAGCATTTTATGTGGATATTTACAATTCTTACTTTTCATTCTAAGTTATTGAGAATATGGAAACTATGGATGGTATAGTTAATGGCTGCATTACCGAAGAGCAACCCATTAGATAGATTGAAATGCAAATTCCAATTTGACATCTTATGGGGTTCTTTGATACTAATTGTGGAGCCCCAATCCTTCAGGGGCCATGTTAACACTATTATTGACGTGATTATGGTAGAGTGGTCACCGCATGACAAATCCTCAATTATAGTCATATTAGCTTTTCCCCCTAATCTACTGAAAACTGCAAATTTTGTCACCTGTTTCTGTCATTCATTCATCAAACATGAATACTTAAATAACAGAGTGCAAAAGGTAAATATATAACATCCATATCTATAATGCAAAAGTAAAAGAACATAGCTCAACTTAGAGTAAAAGTGTAAGAAGTAAGAACATTTAGATCCTGAATTATTACAACTTAGAATAAAGTTCAACTAAAAGAAACACTCATCCTCATAAATAGAACTAAAATCTATTTAAGCCTTGGTAGTATCAAGAAGGTCCTCTTCCTGCCTAAGCTCCTCACCTGAAGCTATCTCCATGAACAGCTCTGAATCTAATATGTGGGTATTTACATGCTAGGGCCTCAGCCAAGAAAAGAAAAATCTTATGTTAGCTAGTTGTTTAAGTACATTTTTGACTGATTTAATGTCTACATTCTTAAGATATCACAATTAAATTTAACAATAGCATTAAAGAAAGGAGCAACAAGCCACAAAGAAAAAAGGAAATCTATAAATAATGCATTTATAACTTTTCAAAAGGTAGTATGTAAGAAACATACGTCAAACCAGATGTTGTGATAAGGTTAGGCATATATATATATATATATATATATATATATATAGACTCTAAAGTAGTAGTAACTATTGAAAGAAAATCCTAACATGCACATGATCATCTGAAAGTATCTTAATTAATAAGAAAGTAAAACTAAACTATGACACATAATTGTAGACCAAGGCGAGCATCCTAACTTGAATATAAATGACAGTAAGAAATTGTAAAAAAGCTAAAATAGAAGTAAAAGCATGCAGAAATAAAAAATAATATATAAGAATTATTATATTAGAAAATTGGCTAGTTAAGCCAGCGTAACTATATTGTAATGTAACTACCATGCAAATCATTTAGCTTCTCAAAGCTAAAGTAGAAAACTTAACTGTACTGAAGAGGTATAAAATACATATACAATTAATTTTAATTATTTTACTTTACTTTTATGGACACATTCAGAAGTAGCTGAGGAGCCTAGCACATTTGCAAGAATGAGGTGGTTTCCGAACTAGACATAACTCTCCCCAACAAGTATGTGTCAAGTATCCTTATTTCTCATTATGACATGTCCATTGGCAGTAATGTGTATACACAATCACCCATCATAATAATGAAATTGATGCAAATGTTATCCTAATTTTTCTATGCTTTTATTTCATGCATCAAATTCATCTCATATGATATGTTCAAGGCAAAATAGCTCAAAAATAAGGAGTGCAAGGCAAAAAGTCAAAATTAATCAAGACTATACTAAAGCACATGTGATATCTATTATTATCTAGTTTACCCATTCTATATATTCTGAGAGAATACAAGTTCAGGATCTCCAATATCCTTCTATCGAGTAAAATTTCAAGTTCACAACCTAAAAGTTAAACATAAAATTTAATAATTCTAATTCAAAATTAGATAATATTGCCTACTCAAGTTTAACAATTAAATAATCAACTTAATTGATGCATTTCATTAACCCATAACCCATCTTGATCAAAGTAATCAAGATTTAGGGAAATATAGTTAAACACCAAAATTGGGGTTTTCTCACAATTCTAACTTTAAAGCTTGAGAAATATGAGGAATGAAGTTTCATTAATATTTAATTGCAACTCTTGAAATGGCTAAAAGGCTAAAGTTAGAAGATAAAATAATTAAGCTTATAGCTTCTAATCTTAAAACAAGATTTAATCTTTTAAGTAGTTCCATTACTCTAAATTTAAGGGTTACAACACTTAAGAATTTTCTAAGGATTGCACTTAGGAATCTACTTAAGATTTACTTAGGAACATAATTAAGAAAAATCTAATTTGGTTTATACTAATTTTATGAGCGTTGCCTAAATTGATTATTACTAATTTTATAAGCATTCACTATCTTTAAAAGAGATAGAAATGTGGATTCATTTAATTAGACTTAGGGAAAACTAGGGTTTAGCCTTTAAACCTAATTCCACAAGTCTTAAAAATATCAACTTGGTTTTAAACATTCATCATACTAATTTTAAGAAAACAAATTGATCATAGGGTCTTAATGACACTTAAAATAATCATTGGTCAAAATGACTAAAATACCCCTCCTTAAGTGTCAAAATGAGATTATGAGTTTTAGGGTTCCAAATTGAAACTACCCAATTATATTTGATTCATTACTAACTAAAATGTGGATTGACACCTTAAACATCAAATTTGGACATAAATTAAGTCTAATGAGCACTAATAAAGATTTATGTCATTAAAAGGTGTTAGCAAAATTAATCTATGAAAATGGTTTCTAAGCATTCTAATGGACTCTATATCACTTAAGGAGTTCATAGATACTAAGTTCATGGAAATTAGAGATTAATTAAGCTAACTATTCACTAATCAATGTTTATGATAATTAAGAAGTGATTAGTAAAATTAAATCTTAAAAAATATTCATAACCACATAATTAAGGTCTCATCTGTCTAATGAAGATTTAGAGACCTTAATCATGTCTTTTTGTAGAGAAATGGGATTAATATTAACAAATCAATGTTTTTGAGTAATTAGACTAAATTAAAAAATCTTATTACAACACCTAAATTTTATTACAAATTATTATTTATTGGATTGTTCTGATCCAAATGGTAATATGGACCATATTATTTGGATTAAAGTTGGCTAAGTTATTTGATTAATTCATTTGGAATTATTTTTATTAAATAATCATCAGATTTCTATTTGCCTAAGGATTTAATAGATGGAAAATAATTACAGTAAATTGAATTAAATGGATAACCTAATTATAAACCATGCGGGTCAGGGTCCGACCCGGCCTGTCATTGTTCTTCTTTAGCACATCTTCTTACATAGAGATAGAGGCTAAGGCAAACCCTAGGGAAAAAATTGGGACACTCAAACTGCCTCCTGACCCAATTCCGATCATAAAACATTCTACATGCCATGACAGACCAATCATGCCGCAAAGCCCTATGAGGAAACACCTTGATCATCGGATGGTTGAGTGCCGTAGATCAGCATTACTGAGAGAGCCAAGGTTTACTATGGTGAGCCAATTCTCTCCCCAAAGGCCACTAATTAGACAATTCTCCCCACATGTTTAAGGTGTCGAGATGGGGTGAATCCCTATGTTGTCTGGGTCTGGGAGTTGTTATATCACTATGTCCTTTCACAAGCTCTAGCATTGTATAGATAGGTGGGTAACTGCACTTCCACTAGGCCATAGCTCTTTCTAGACAACTAGTTCTTGATGTCTGAATTGAGCTCACCCACTCAATCTACTATGCACTAGCAGCCTAATGCTTTGGAACACACACACAACACTATAAAACATCACCTATAGCATAATTTGATTGACATTGAGTCCATACAACTCAATGGAGAAAGAATTAGTACCTGGGTTAAAGAGGATAGATGAGTATCAGGATCTGAGTGCTAATATACAAGATGGGCCTGACTTCAATAGTTCGCTGGAGACCTGAACGTCAAGTTGCACCCACTGGTCACCAAGGATTGGGTTTGGAGTCACTGACAACTGTCTGGATGGCAAGTAGGGGTAACAAGTCACATGAAGCTTACTATGGGAAAATTCAAGGCTATTTATAGTCCTGAAGTTGCTAGGGTGCTTAGACTAGAGACATGGGCTAAAGCATGTTAAAGCTCAGCCCAATTTCTACAACAGGTGCAATTGGACCATGGCTACCTGCCAAGAGGGTCATTCCTCAACAAGCAAAAAGTTAGGGCCATTAGAGGTCATGGGGACAAGGTTTTATGCAATTGTACAATGCAATATTCTATCTCAAGACAAAGCGAAGTTGGGATAATGGTCAATAAGATCGGGGGAGAGGGCAACCATCTTATTCATCGAATCAAAATGCGTGACAGCTTTGATGTGATGACCCGGTAATAGTTGATTGCGGATCGGATTGCAGCCGTAGGATCGTGGCTACGATTTGATGGATGACAATGAAATTGAGCGATAGATAGATGGAGACCATTCGATATGGATTTAAGAAATGCAAAATGATCAAGATTTGAGGAACCTGCCGATCATTAGATTTTAAATAGAAATTAAAATAGTTAATTTAATTTATTAGTTAATTTAAATGAAATTAAATCTAATTAAGGACAAAATGGCCCCCAAAAATTCTAAAAACTTTGCCCTTAGTTAATTTGGGGGTGAGAAATTCAAATATAAAGTCATATTTGGATTTAGAGATCCAATTAATTTAGCTAATTTCTTGAATCCTAAAATTAGCAAAACTACCAATTAACTCAATTGAGCTCTGATTGACCCTAAATTTTCAAAGTTCGGTTCTTATGATTAGTTGAGTATAATAGAATGAGTATGAAAGCTTCATTTGTCTTATATTAACTAGTATAAATATCTAGGGTTGTTATACTTGCATTTTTAATCAGGTTAATGAAAGACTTAACTTGATTAATGGTGGAGTTTTTAGTTATCATCACATCTCTTATCATTAATGTTCTGAATCGACTATCATTGTTTAAATCCGAGAATTTACTAGAAGGTGCCAGTTTATAATGAGTAATAAATAGTTTCGTTGCTAATACTAATATGTTGCGCATATCGACGAGATGGGGCCTTACAGTTGGTAACAAAGAGTACCATAAGGTGTCTGACAAGCACATCATTCTTGTTTACCTAATTGCTCATACTCTATAGAAGTATGATCATAACAAATGAAGTAGTCTCATCTATATCTTTAGAATTTTTTAATTTTTCTCTTATTCAATGAATGAGATTCCCTTCTATTAAGTAATCATTCTTTGACATTCATTTTGAAACCTTTTCCTCCAGTTTAAGCGCTTAATCATGAACCCATAATCACCTTTTGGTCCTATAGCAATCTAGGCTCCAGTGTCTTCAAGTGGTATAGCTAAAGATGTAAACTTCCGGACTAACCTTGTTAAATCGTTAAATGAAAGCTAAGATCTTCAAGCCCAGGATCTCTAGCAGATGATTAATTTGGTGGAGAAGAATCTCATCACCTTACAACTAGTTACCAATATTACTGCTCTATTTTCTCCTCATTTTTCAGCTGATGGACTCTATCACAGCTTCCTTCACCTACGATTTTTTATGGCTAATGGACACCATTAGTTGGCTAAAATTGGAGGAGAAGAATCTCATCACCATTAAGATCCCTAATTTTGAATCAATATGTTTAGTCACTCATATATTCCAAGATGATGCAAAATTTTGGTGGGAAGCTGAGCTTAACTCCAGGTTTGTTGAGTTTGAGATCAAATATATACCATGGGAATACTTTATCAAAACCTTAAAGGATCTTTCATACCCCTATTTGCTCAAACAATTTTGGAGGATGAATTGTTGTCTCTTTCTCAAGGTAGCAAAAGCATTTTAGAATACGAAAAAGAATTCAGAAGGGTTTCTCGCTTCAAATGTCGGAGCCGCCCGTTGCCATAGGTTCTTGAAAGGTCTAAATGATGAAATCACTGGACACTTTATATCCCTCATCCATAAAGACTTTGCTAAATTTGTAGAAGCAACTCATATCCAAGAACATCGCTAGCCTCAGATGGAATTGAAAATAAAAGTTCTGTCTGAATCTAAACAATCAAAAATATTCAAAAAGCCTCGTTCAACTAAAGTAATTAGATGGATGCTGAACCTCAATCTGTTCTAATCCAAAATTGCATGAAACCATATCCTTATGGAAAGTGTTATCATTAGGGCAATGTGTGATTCACCTGTGGAAGGCCTAGACTAGATTATACAGGTGTATCTAGAAGGAAACCATAGATGGAGTGCCAATCACTCATTCTATTAAGAATCAAACCTATGGATCTCCTGCTATAATCCAATAAGCTCCTATGGTGGTAGCAGTGCCTCAGAAATCTAATGTTCCCATTCCAAGAAAAGTTGATATTATCGTGCTTAGAACGTCAACTTAGAACTTACAAAGAAGACCTAAGTTGAACAATCAACCTTTAGCTCTAGCAAGAGTCTACATGCTGGCTCCTATCATTGCTATAGAAACTAATAGGAATTCATTAGGTACCACCCTATACTATGTTTATTTCAATTTTAATTTTATTCTCATATTCAATTTCAACTTCAATTTGTCATTTCTATTATCTTTTTCGATTCGCTACTTATTTTTAATTGCAGTGATGTCGAGAATTTTATCGCTCTTAAGTGAGAGAGTCTGTAATAACCTACAACAACTCGAGTGTTGTTACTTAGTTTTAGACATCCAAATTAGGTAAAAATGACTGCAGTAGGCTTCTAATGGCATTAGGAGCTTGCACCTGAAATTTGGTATGATTTGGGGATGGATCATTTTTGACACGTATTTTGAGGCATTCAGAATATCTTGGAAATTACTTATTTTAATTTGACATCCAAATCAAAGTCAGAGTTCACCATTAAAGTCGTCAGCCCCAAATTAGCTATGGGTGACATTTTGTGAGCATTTAGAAGTTGTCAAATTTTCCCGAATACTTTAATATTGATTTAAGCGATGGAAAAATTAAGACAATTAAATTGATCTCTCATTAAATATTCGACTTCATTTTTGAGTCCCTCACCTTTACTTAGATAAGGTGAATTTATGAAATTTTTCAAAGCCCATTTGATTATTTAATTTTGATTAATGAAAATTTTATAACGTAATAAAATAAATAAAATAAGTTATTCAAATATTTTATAATTAAATTTTTTCCTGTCAACAGTTTTGCCCGTCAAATGTATATGATCCCGTGCGGGAGCCTGTATCATGGGACAACCATTTGGATTGCATCTTAGACATTGATTTCTTCTTGAGGCAATATTAGCATGTAGGATTCCTGTAAATCCTTGTGTACACACGATCGTGCATATGCAGCGGCATGGGCCATACCCTACGTCTCGCTGTCGAGCCCCTTCTTGCTCCGATTAAGGCCATAATCTCATTGTTTTTGTTGGATTGGCTCAAAGGCAAGCTGATGGGCCTCTTATGAGGAGCCTGTGCCTCAGAGATCAATATTTAGCTAACCCTAGCCTTAGATCGATGGAACCTTAAGGGACCCCTTCCCAATGATCTAGCTACACTCTTATCTTAATACGTTATTGTTTCCTTATTTCAACCTCTGATGAATGATTGTATGATGACATTTGAACTCTAATGTGCCCGAATTGTGCTGGGAGGCACCGCTCAATAGTAGTTTACCATAGGTAACCCTAAAACCATACGACCATCGCTAGGGCATCCAAAAAATGAGTGCTACAGGTAGATTTAGATGGCATTTTTGGTATTAAATTATAGGCCGCAGGGTGGCCTTTTGTTTAAGGTGCATGTTGTCATGTGGAAAGAATGGAGCTAAAATAAGCATGATTCCCTAGTGCTTGTGACTTGGTACCCTATCGAAAGAGTCGACATAGTGCAGTATGCTGTTGCAGAATTGGCCAGTCCAGGCATAAATCAAATAACACTAAGGAATCTGTAGGATGTTATGTGATGGAGAGCCTTTAGTGTCTAGGACTAGCAAAAGCGCTGCGACATGTAGTGGCTAGCCGCAGCATGCCCAACCAGTCCTTATTCAAAAACTGAGGTGCTATGATGCTCCTAAGTGGCCAGCACCCTAGTAGCAGGTGCTGCAGCATGCCGTAGCTAGTCAGCGGGTCCATCCCGAGGCACAGGCGCTACAACGCGCCACAGCGGGCTCAACCTAAGACGTGGGCGCTACAGCGCACTGTAGCACGCCACAGCACATCGCAGCGGTCACAACTCAAAATTGTGGGAGCTACGATGCTCCGTAGTGCCTGGCAAAAAATTGCACAGTCCAGGTTACGCCCTAAGAAAATTTGGAGGGCATTTTGAACATTTTAAGGCCTGTTATTCAGCTGGCTACTTAGGCAAATAAGTTGAGTGAAAACCTAAGGTGTTGGCATATTATTTTGGAGGCTAAGGTTGCTATGATGAGAAGAAACCTAAGCTAAACCCTAATGAGCTATAGTGCAAGCTAGTGCTTACAAGTTGGAGGAGATACTCCAAGTGGTGGCTGCTTCCTCTCCTTTCCATTCTAGAGTAAGAGCTAGAGTATTTGTGCTGAGGTGATAAGCTCTTTGTAATTTGTAACCTTCAAGTTAATTTAGTGAATTTCATTATGGTGTGGCTCTGTGGTTTTTTCCATTATAGGGTTTTTCATGTATATTTTTATGTTTAGATGTTATTTTGTATGCTGTGATCTTAGACCTGTATTCTTATGTGCTGAGCTTGCTTGGTAACTGTCAACGCAACCCCATTCCTCAATTTAATAGTGTGCACTCTTTTTCAAAACTGCTTTTGCTGCGGAATAGAGCTTGCTGGGTTTGAGCTGTTTAATACCAGCATAGGGAATATTATTTGATGCTAATTTTAATTAAATGCAAATCATGTGCTAAATTAATGTAGATTTTATTTTAATCATAAGTTGAAAAATAATTATCCAAATTATGCAAAATTATATATCGTTTGGACTAAAAAAATGTGAGGAGCAAAATATGACATTAAATTTCTAGTTTAAGCTTTATTTTTGATAATCATATTTTAAGTAATTAGTTAAATAATTAATTAACTAAATCTTACATGTGGCGTAACTTGCCCAATTCTCATTCAAACTTGATGATCCAATAGTCTATTTCGAGAATAAAAATGTGTATTACAATAATATGATGTCGAATTTCCAAATTGACATCTAATTTTACTAAAAACCTCTTAAGTCTCATTAAGAGTCACTAAAACTCTGATTAGCCATTTGATGGCTTATTTAACTTTATTTAATTCATTTTACTCATTAAGCTATATTGAAACTATAGCCACTAGATTTACATGATTTTGACATCAAATGGAAAGTGTGGGTTTATAGCCCTTAATAAAATATATTAATTTCCCAATTTTGAAATTTTGCATGTATAGGCCTCCTAAAGGCTAGGACACCATAAAAAACTTATCTTAGGTCATATCATAACATTAGATAGCTTTTGGAATAGGAAAATATCTAAATTAACCCGCTCATTATTTTGAACTAGTAAACTAAGCTAGAGCCTCAACATATATTTGGATTGACCTTCTCAGGTCCTAATGAATGATTTAGCACTTAAGATCAATAGTAGTCATAAACTATAAGAATGATTGAGCTAGTTAGCCACTTATGTTGGTAAGAGCCATTAGTGAACCTCCTAAATGGTTAGATTGATGCTTAATCTAGTGCCTTATTGACCTTAAGAATAGTATTAACCGTAGTTACCCAATTAAGTAGCTTAGCACCTTAGTATTGAGCCTAATCACTTAATGAACCTTTATGACTCTTAGTGCCTTATTGTAATTCTAAAATTCAAGTGGTTTGTGAGTCTTAACATGGGCTCCATACTACTTAAAATTGTATTAGCCAACTTTTGTGGTTAATTGATTTGGATCTTCTAGCCCTAAGGTTCCTTAATGAACTTAAGGCTAGAAATCCATCATGGCAACCTTCTAGTTAAGTATCCTAGCCACCAATATAAATCTTGTAACTTGATGAGATTGGGAACTTAGTATTGAGTCAAGCTTCTATTCCAACTTAGAGTGGCACTTACACCATTATTGCTTTATAGATAACTTTAAATGACCTTTAACTTATAGGTTTGGTATAGTGGATCATCTTAGAGCTTGTCGACCACTTAGAATAATATTAAGTTATACTTAAGCTAGCAATTATATCTAAGTGGGGACTTAGATGATAGCTGAGTGAAGTTCAGTACCTTGCACTTAGACTCAAGGGTTAACCTGTGTGAATAAGTGTAACTTTCTTAAAATTATATGGATAGTCATAGCCTCCTAAGTAAGGAACTTAGAGATTGAACTAAATGGCTAGGAGTAATCTTCTTATTGTAATGAAGTTAGTCATTCCTTTCTAAGTAAGATGTCTAGAATCTCTTTGGAAGACTGAATTATGAAGCCAAGACTAGAAGTAAGCCTAGATAATAAAGAGGATTAGAACCTTAAGTCTTATACAACTAGTTAGGAGCTAAGCCATAGAATCCTTTTAATATTAACCACTATAATATGAGCAAGGACTTTATGTCCATATCTATCATACTTGAAATCATAGATTTTCTTAAGTCGAATCATTAATAAGATTTAAAATCCCTTGGATGACTAAATGTTCAGTTAAAGCTAAATATTGCCTTAAGTATTTAAAAGGGTTTTAGAATCCTTTATGTGTTTAACAATGGGTCTAAACTAAGGATCTTAGTGATTATAATACAAAGGTTTGGAACCTTACGACCAAGGGAGGAACCCTAATATCAAAATAAGTAACTAAATGTGAGCTGAAGTTAGATAATAACAGCTTAAGTAATGTTAAAACTTAAATCATATCAAACTAGTCTTGTAGTCTTATATTACTAATAAGTCTAAGATAAGACTAGGATTATACAACCAATGTCATGTCAAAGACTAAATCAATCAAAGTAATTAGATGAGTGAACTATTCTTAAACATAAAACCTTTAAGATGATATCAAAAATAGAATGCTAAGAAGGGAATTTTAACTTATGTGTTTGGATAGTATAGGTCAAGAGAACCATATACCGTAAGTTTAGTGAGAAATTAAGTTCAGTGGCTATAGACTCTTATAGCTAACTCCCAAATGATTAATAAGTCATAGAAATATAGTAACCTCAATAGTATAATAGTGATTATCTTAGTACATAAATTAGAGTGTCCCATTATAGTAGAAGTGTTATTTGAAAGCTTTAAGAGGGGGAATGTGAATGTTTGGGAGACCCTACTTTACTTAGTTAAGTAGACGTGCTTCACTCCTCATTTGTTTTTGTGCCACAGAACGAGAATGCATGATAAATAACTTAAATATTACAGTCATTCACAACTGTTCTTTCCTTTCCCATATTATTTGTGATTATGGATCTTATGTTGTAGTATTTTGACTATGCCAACTCAGTCTATAACGCCCCGTTGTGTTGCCGCGCACAAATGAGATCATTTCTTAAATAATTGATGGTGGAATAGTGCATTACTCAAAAAGGACTGTTTAACCTCCTCGACTACTACTGGCTAAACCTTTGGGACTAAACCCCAAAAGAGAGATGAGAACTAATCCTTAAGATAAGTGTAAAGTCTATATGTTATGTATTAGATTTAGTACTTATGTACATTGGATTATAAGTGGAGTTGAAATAATAATCCAATATATATGAGTATTAAGATTTCATATATGTTGATCACATCACAATACTAAGTATAAGTAAAGAGTATAACAGAGTGTGTAAGTTTAAGGCATTCATCCAGATCATTCATCATAGAAGCTAAATAAGACATTCATCTCATAAAAGAAAAGAAAATACATTCAAAATTATTACAGATTATTTGCTTTAATTAAAATAATAGTAAAAAGAGTCTCTTAGTTGAACTGAAAGTAAAGGCTAAGGGTTTTGCCAAGTACAGCTCCATAAACTCCACCTGGATCTCTTGTGAAGCATATTGAGGTTGCTCCACAAACTACTCTGGATCAGGCAAATTATTGAATCCCAAAAGTACCATGTGCTAGATAATGAGTCTAACACATCTAAAACTACTATAAATAGTTATAGTTATCTAAAGTTTAACATTCAGGTAACTTAACCAATACTCTAGAGAAGCACTAAAACACCTAAAAAGTTTTAAATGGCATAAAATACAAAGTGAGGTAAAATAGTAACTGAAAACTAAGTACAAATAATAGGAAAACAATAAGAAAACTGAAACTAACTAAATACTGAAATAAAATTGGGTCATATGCCATTAAATATATGTATATGCATCTGAATATGCCACATAACTTTATGCAACAAGTATGCATGATTCGATGTCACATGACACCACACAGAATCATAGATGAGCAGATGCTCCGTAAACAGATCTAATGTGAGCACAACACTTCGCTACAGATTCTTATGTGAGCACAATTCTTTGCTAATGCTGATATGACTTATGCATTTATGATATGCCAAGACTTTAAGAACTATATGCTTTAAATTATTAAATCCAAAAATCAAACAATACCAAGTAACAAATACATTTGTCTCGACTATTCAGAGTTCATCTAAATGAATTCTTACTTCTATCTTAATCTCATTGAATCCATTGTTCTTACTATAACTATATTCTAAATCATCATATGAGGAGATTGCATATACATGCTTTAACATATTCTAGGAAAGGTGACTTTAACACTTAGTTGGTTTAACTATACTTATCAATGCACACCAAGATAAGAGACAAAACCCTATTACTGTTTATTCTCTCAAACTAAGTTGCTAAACTCCCAAACTATAATACACTATGGACTTGGAATGTTTATCATGAACTGAACTGTACTTAGCCAATCACCTAGGATAAGAGAGAGACTTTACAGATCAATTTAAGGTAAATCAACCAATTCCATCTTATGCTGAGTAATTCAGCTCTATGGATATGCACTATCATCTCTATCTAATAACACTGTTAATTTTCATTCTAACATATATGTTTAATATTCAAGGAGAAACAAAATATGACATACTCCATTGAGGTGAGTCCTACACAAGGGTTCCAAGAATGTGACATAAAAGTCACTCAACTTAGGATACTATCACAAGGGATAATCTCAATTTAGAATCTTAGGATTATTTTACCACAAAAATTTCAGATCAAATATCTTGGGTTAATAGGATTCATCTAAGCTTCTACCTCAAAATCAAATAATAAGCTCTTCTTACCTCAATAGTTTGCCTATTTAAAGGGTCTAATAATTTAATTGGTCTTAACATTATCTTCTAATTTTAAAGATCTAAGTAATAAAGATACACTTAATTTTAAGCTTTGATCTATGATACTAAAAGTTCACTTAGACTTATTATTTTTAATCACATAATTTAGATCCTTAAAGTATGTATGCAAATCTAGTACCTGCAAATTAATCAGCTATATCAATCATAGAATAAAATAATATGAGCTATTGAGCATTGATTATTGTACTAATCAATCTTATTTTATAGATTGAATTATGCTAATGATCTTGCTTAGGAGAAAATCAAAGAACTTGAGCTTAGATTTAGATAGTAATTCACATGAATTAGTTATAAGCACTTAAATCTCCTAGTTTACTAGTCAAAAGTTAATGACAAATCAAAAAGAGTTATCAAATTTATGCAAGTTATTGAATGTCCAAATCATGTAATTCAATTCAAGTTCAAGTTAAATAAGTTTGAGACTTAATCTAATCAAATTAATGTTTTAACCCAAACTTGACCTAATTAAGAGTAATTACATAGAGATTATTTATAAGAGAATCAATAAGTTATTTGTCAATCATTTATATTTAAATTAGCACCAGTTCATTCTTAAACTCTTTTAAGGATTTCCTTAAGTTAATTAAGGTTAAATCTTGATTAATGTAAATTAAGAGATTTAAATATCCAAATCAGAAATTAAGTTTTCTAACATGCATACTACTATTTATGAATCATATATACATCAAATTAATCAATACAAAGGGTAATTAAGGTTGATCAAACATTAATTAAATCCAAAGAGGATAAGCACAAACCTACAAATTTAGTTATCCAAATTTCATGCCACTGGATAATCAAGCTCTAACAAGTCATATGAACAATCAGAACCCTTAAATTTTACAATTCACTAATTATAAATGCTAATATTTACAAATCATACAAATCAAGGAATAGGGCATAATTAATAAAATATAAATCAAACAATTATTCTACTTAGCACATGCATTCTATAAGGCATAAAAATTTAAATGGATCTAAAATTATACAATTTGGCTAAGTGCACATGCTAATCTTTCTTAATCAACCTACAAAAT
Source organism: Gastrodia elata (assembly GCA_016760335.1). NCBI lineage: Eukaryota > Viridiplantae > Streptophyta > Magnoliopsida > Asparagales > Orchidaceae > Gastrodia > Gastrodia elata. The sequence goes on from CM028681.1 coordinate 36,436,330, forward strand.
TAATTAGGCAAAATTAGAATATACATTTACAATAATTGAAATATTTTTGTATATTCTTAATCCTTGCATTTTTCAAAACAAAATGACATATAATTTATATCATTTGGATATGTAATTAAATGGTTAATCAATTAAATTATTTTGCATTTTTCTAATTACATTTCCATTAATCATATGAATTAAATTAAGGAAAATAATTACAAAATCAATTATATTTATTCAAAACAGGGCTTGCCCATTATCAAAAGTTACAGGCTGACTCAACCTGAGGTCCTACCACTGTCGCACCGCACAGGTCATGGGTTAGTCCGACCCACACAATGGCATCTTTCTCCTCTCACCAACCCCGGCTTTAGGTCAATTAGGGTAAACCCTAATCTCCAAATTCTTGAGCATTTAGGCCAGGCCGCTACCTCTTGAGGATCATAGCACATTCATCATGACTAGATGCAATGACTGAGACCTAAAGCTGAATCGAGAGTGCTTGGATTTGAAAGGCTAGTGCCCCCAAATTCACTTTACATGTTTATTGTTGGGAGTAAATACTTAACATAACCATAGGTTGTTACCATGTTTAATTCTCAATTTAATCAGGTATTAGTTCTGATCCCATTACTTTTAGAATATCAATTTAAGCTAATCTAGAAAATTTGAGGTCAATTGGACCTCTCTAAGTAAATTTAGTCTTTTGATTACTCTAGATGCCCTAAGTTAGACATAAAATATTTTGATCTTAGAAATAAAATCTAATTGAATTTTTGAATTCCTCAGCCCCAAATAAGGTAGGGGTGAAAGTTTGGTTTTTTTTGGAGGTCATTTGGAGCATAATTCAATATAAACTAAATTAGGATAATTGCACATAGGGGAACCCAATAAATTGAAATTGCAAACATACCTTAAATCATTTTACCGTCGGGATTTGTTGTGCAGACTGTGGGCGATCCGCTGTGGAGCCCGAGTTGCGTGACAATGGAGTCCCGCTCCGTCCCGCCCTGCCTTCCATGAATCCTACGACTGGAATTCAGATCTGCGGAGTCACGAATCTTCCATTTGATCAGCCTGAATGATCCTATGGCCCGTATCGCTCCCATGATTGGCCATTAGGATATTAGCAAACTCAGCTGTTCTGCCATCTGATTGATCGATCAGACAGCATTCGAAGGTCCCATGACTGTGGATCTTCATCCCCACTCGTTCGCACTCCGGACCAAGAATATCCCCCGTACTGCCAGCTGTCGGTCCTATATCGCACTTTCAAGTCCATCTCAACATGTTTTTAGGACCTCTATCATAATAGTATGGAGTCCTAATCAGGCCTCGAGACCCAGCTGAGCTCAATTTGAAAAATTGAGAGCTCGGCCATGGCCCGATCTCTCGGGGCTCCCCATCTCGAGCTCTTGCCTATGGAACCTTCCCAACTCCTCCTTGTGGATAAAAATAGCCTCAGGTTTGCTTTAGGTAAGGCTTGCTGATCAATTGAAGTCTCCTCACTAATCACCATTGCATGTCTACTTGAGCTTCGTCCAGGCATTCCAGTGCTTGCATACCGCTGATTGTGGGTGCATCCTAGCATTCAGGACCCCTTGCTCTCTACAAAAGCTTGGCTAAGACTCTGGATTGCTCCCCACATTGTCTGCCTCTATTTGCAAGTCCGAAGCCAATGAGGCTCGGTCCTTACTCCATTTGATTTGTGATGGATATAATTATAGAAACAAACTCAATGTGATCGTAATTGTGCCTTAACCAAAGTCTGATCGATCAATTTTGATCGATCAGGCTAAGTCTCGTAAGAAGGCTGGGTCCGAGTAAGGACCCAGCGATCTAGGTTGAACCAAACCTAGCCGCTTAGGGGTTCGATCTGACTCACCTCCCAAAAGGTGTAGGGACCAAATTTGAGAAAAATCATGCCTTCTGTTGGGAGAATTGACTCCCCACAGTAGCACCATAGCAAAAGCTCTAGGGTGAGTAAGGTTTGTCCATCCGGACCACCTCACTTTGGGATTTGAGTCTTTGCTAGTGTGTTTGACCATGGTGAAGGTAAAGCGACCTTAGATTGGTCATTCCATGACCTGGATGCACGGGAATTGGATGATTAGGGTTTCCCTAATCGGGCTTCGGTCAGGATGAGGGGTCGGGGATGAAGCCAATGTGCGGGTTAGACCATCCCATGACTCTCCCGGTGCGACAATCCCAGGTCTCACAGGCCCCGACCGACCCACGTGTTTTGGAAATGGGTCAAGCCCGAGGTTTAATAATAATAATAATTGGATTTATTGTCCTTAAGGAAAATAATCCAATAATTTAAACCATAGGAAAATTTTATTGGAAAAATGCAAATCAAATTAATGTCTTAACTTTTGATCCACTAGTCCAAACCCTATGATCTTATAAATCAAATGGATCAAAAAATCATGAGGAATATGAATATAAAATAATATTGCACTTCTAATGGTTGGATTTTATGATTTATCCTAATTTTGGCAGAGCTTAGTAAGGGTTGGTTAGCATGTATACTTAGCTAAATTGCATGATTTAGGTGCCATTGTATTCCTTTACTTTGTAGAACGCATGTGCTAGGTGGATTAATCTTGTAAAAGCATGATTAGTGAGAATTAGGATTTCTAATTATCCAAATTTGATTGCTCATATGAATAAATAGAATGTAAATGCCAAGTTTCATAAAGTTCTAACAGTTGGATTTGTAATTAAATGCTAATCTATTTGTGTTGAATTAAGGTTTGATTAGCACTAATTACCTTCTATTTTCTTCAAATTTCTGTTATTACACTTTCATAATATTAGTATTAATATAATTAACTTCCTCATGTATATTTAATAATTGAATCTAACTAAATTGACTAAAATGGCATAAATCCCTTAATTAATCTTAAAAAATCTTAAGATCATGATCAAGCTATTAACACTTGGTCTAAAATTCTAAGATGTCCACCAATAATGCATGAATAATACATTGATTAGTCATTTGATCTATAAACCAACAAATGGTCTTAGTTGGGTAAGGATAGGATTAAACTCTTACCTATTTGATTAAGACTTGAACACTTAATCACTTAATGAAATGACTTGATTTAAAAATAATTTAATTTACATTATTCCAATAATGCATCTGATTTAGTATTGATTTTAAATCATTGAATTTGAAATACTAAGATTAAAAAAGAAATTATGTGATTGAGTCATCTGAATCTAAGCTTAAGATCCCTAATTTTCCTCTTACTATGACCCTTAGCATAAGATTGATAATATAATTATATTGATAATGAAATAATAAAATCCTATAATACTCTTGACTTTATCCTATGATTATAGAATAAAATGTGATCAAATGGATCTAATTATTTAATCTAATCATTTAAATCCAAGATAATAAGTGAACCTTAAAATTAGTATAAGTGTTAGAGATGTGAGATCTTGATGATCTTTCTATAGGAGTATTTTGTAATATCTAAAAAGTATAATAAATGCTAATACATTGAGGTAGAAAGATCTTTTGTTAAGCCTTGAGGTAAGAAGTTAGATGATTTATCCCTTAACCTTAGAAGTTGATCTTAAACCGTATGGTAGACTTTACTTAAGGTATTAGATAAGATTTCTTTCATGTGGTAATAACCTATGTTGAGTGACCTTTTGGTCACATCCTTGGACCCCTTTGCAAGATTTATCCAATTTGAAAAAGGATTTATAGCTATGATAAATCTTTGGTGTTAAATATAATGACAGAGCTCAGATTATTAGTTGGTTATAATCATGCATACCCATGGTGCTGAGTCACTTCAGCAATATTCAGGTTTGAATGGGTCACTCCAATGTGAACTTATGACAAGGTGCTTTCCGATGGATAAGATGAATACAGTCTCACTAGAGTAAATTGTCCAAACTTTAAAGTGTGAATGAGATCCTTAGTTTTGGAGAAGAATAACTGCAACAGGCTTTTACCTCCTATCTTGTGTGCACCGTGATAAGTGCTATTATAATTAAATTAAGTGCTAAATTCACCCTTTTGGGAACATACAACCATGTGTATACAACCTTTCAAATTTATGATTTCAAACAAAAATCTAAAGTAACATAATCTAATTATTAAAATTAGATCTAGAAGTTAGAATCCTTTTAGCAGGATTCTTCACAGTAGCGAAATATGATTCATAATCTAATTTTAAAGCATTTTCTGAATTTTTATGTCATGTAGTGTAGAGGCATGAGCATTAGCATAAGCATGATGTATGAGTATCAATGATAATTTATGAGTTATGGAATACTGCATACATTAATAGGGGAAACTTTGGATATTCAGACATCAAAGTAAACAGTTTTTCCCAACAGGATGTATGTAGAGTTTGAATCGTATAGCTCATGGCAGTTCAGTGATAGTTCAGTTGTATATTAGTTGCATACAGTACTATGGCATATTCAGCTGCATAATTTCAATGACATACATCATAAGTTTACTTGTTATTTTCTTAGTTTCAAATCCAACACTATTTTTATTCATTTTCAGTATTTTGTATACAGTTAGCCTTACCTTTCTTCAGTTTATACAGTTTCAATTATTCAGTTATTTTTTTTATGATCTTTCTACAGTTTTGCTTACTTTACTATTATATGTAAATAATTATAACTGCTTAAATTAGTTTTGATGTTGTGTTAGACTACAAGTCTAACACAAGGTACTTTTAAGATTCAGTAATTTTCTAGATCCTGAGGAGCTTGTTGAGCCAGGCCAAAAGGACTCTTAGGATATCCAAGAGGAGTTCATGGAGCATTAGTGGACACTTCTCCTTCAGCTTTTACTATTTTTGATTAGTTATTTCAGTTCAGTACTTAAACTCTAATTCTATATTTCAATAGTTTGTTTATAATAGTCCTGAATGTGCTTTCTTTTCTTTTCTGAGATAAATGGTTATTTAAGTTTCTATGATGAATATTTTTGGATGTATGCTTAGCTTCTGCACTGTGTTTATATATTACTTATACTTAGTGTTGTGATGTTTTCAGCATACTGGAAATGCTAATATCTTATACTTATATTAGATTCTTCATATAGTATTTTTAATCCAATATATGTATTTGTTTAATACTTAGGATAAGGATACTACTCTTATCTTAAGTATTAGCTCTTGACCCTCCTTTGGGGGTAAGTCAGCAGCCTTCAGTGTGGCTTAGTTTTAGCCTATTTGGGGAGACGGGTTATGCCTTCCCAAGTGGCGCACCGCTCCGTCGCCGAATTGATTATCCATATTGTTCGCGGTTATGGGGCGGAGCGCTACAATACTCTTGACTAAGGCCATGCCAAATAAGGGCTCATTGGATGTACCTTTAGGAAGACTAGGTGCGCCTAAGCCCAATACTGGCATAGCTTGGAAGAGGCTGAGAGCCTGGGACCTTACTCAGACCCAATTCTCAGAGACAACATTAGCCCGATCAATTAATTCAATGGATCAGGGCTAACTCAAGCCTCACCAATTACTGCATTACATTTATATGATTTAGTAGATCGATTACAAATCAAAATGAGTGAATTATTGATCCTACATGACTCAACATGGAAATTAAGGTACCTGGTTTGATTGTGGGAACTTGCTATTACCATAGGGAATAATTCAGAGAGTTGATTGAGCTTCAAGAAAACACTAGGGGTCCTGAACTCAAGGACTCACCCTTGGATGTGACTGGCAAAGGCTTGAAGTGCTGGAAGAGTTTGGGGTGCAGGGCTAGCTAAGAGACTAGGGATCTTCAATTGGGAGATCTCTGAGAGAAAATGGCTCTTAAGAAAACTCATGAGGCTATTTATAGCCTTAGGGGAGAGCTTGGATGCTGCCAATTGGGCCAAGGAGACCAGAGAGCTCAGGTCATGGCCGAGCTCTCAATTTCCAAAATTAATCATACCTAGGCTACAGGGACCGATTGGTACACTAGGCCAAGAGTGGGAAGCTCCTAACAGCATGCTGAGGTAGACAAGAGAGCGGAGGACAAGGTTCATTGTCTGGGTATGGATGTTTTACTTTCATCGAGGATGCGAGCGAGTGGAGTTGAGGTTGTGCAGTGCCGAGACCCACAACTATTATTTGATCTATCGATCAAAACTATAGAATGGTCCTGATCCTTTGAATCCTAATGGATGGATTTAGAATGATTTGAACCATGGGATCTACTGGGTAGATTTAGCGGCAGATTAGCGCTTCTATGGGATCAAATCCAAGCTACAGGATTAAATGGAGCGACACTTAAATGGAGCTGGGCTGTAACAACCCTTGTGTTTTGCCTTATATTTAGATGCCTAATAAACTCTAATTCTCCTTGAATACTCTTATAATAGTGTTAAGAGCCTCCACCTCAAGTTTCGTATGATTTGGAGATCATTTGCGATTCTCCAACGTTACTAATTTTTAAGATAATTCTGAGAATGAATACTTTATTTTAATCTTAGAATCAGAGTCTGCCATTGGACTCATCACTCCCAAATTAGCTAATGGTGGTATTTTGGGAATATTTGGAAGTCGTTGAATTTTCCCCGATTATTTTATTAATATTCAAATACTCAAAAAATTAGGATAATTAAATTTACATCTAATAAAAAATTCAGTTGCATTTTTGAGTTTTTCACCCCTCAAATAAGTAAGGGTGAATTTTTGGGATTTTTTAGAATGCATTTAGTTATCTAAATTTAATTATCTAAACAAGTCTAAATTAATAAAAAAAATAATGTAATTAAAATAAATTAATATATATATATATGTATACACACACACACACACTCACATATATATATATATATATATATATATTTATATAATTTATATTAATCTAATGACTATTTTGGACCGCACGAATCCCGTGCACAAGTCCAATGCACAAGACAGTATTGCAGTTTCATCTGGTTCATCAGAGCGATACTTGATCTGGAGCAGACGACAGGATCATGCAAACCAGATCATACCATCGGCTCATGCATTTGATCTGACGACAAGGATGGGTTCCATGTTCGTTCTTATCCTGGACACTCGCACATCTGGTAGAAGCACTACAACTGTACCCACGACCTCCTTTCTCTGACTTTAGGACTCGTTGATGCCAGAAGACACTCATTTTCCCTCCCTCGTCTCTTTCTCGTCTCACCGTGAGCTAGAGAAGACTTGTGAGGCGATGTGGCCGTCGGGATCACCTCCTCTTCAGTGATAGCTTCCTCTTTCATCGATGTATTCAATGAAGCCGTGTACACTCCTTACCCATTTCCATCTTAAATGCAAACTCCTTCTATTCTTGAATGCGTGCAATGATATTGGGAAGTCGATCGAGCCACACCGAGCTCGAATTGACCCTGACTCATTCATTGGCTTCGGCTAGATGGAGGTGGAACTCTAACCGAAGGGTTATTTCCTAGGGCATCACCCCATTGGCTGACCAATGCATCTCATGCACCAATGTCAAAATGGATGGGTCGGTCATGGTGAGCGCTTGAAGTCAACGTGCGGGATGTTGAGCAGTGAGCCCTGGATTACCAGGAATGGGATGCCCTAATTTGGGCCCCAGTGTTCTTGTAGGGAAGAAGAAGTGATTTGGGTCAGACCTAACCCGCGTGCAGCTCATCTCATTTTTACACGCAGCCAACATGTGGGACCAAGAATAGCGCTTCCTCCTCAGCGCCCATCATTCCATATTTTTCTGTGACTAGTGTTGAATTTGGAGCCTAGCGGTTAACTGCTATGATGGGATTAATTAAATGATTAGAATTTTAATGTTAATGATTGAATAATGAAAAAATTAGTTGCTCATTACTTGTAATTTAATTAACCTAATAATGCAAGCTTATATATCATTTTTATCTAAAAAATGAGATGAACACATTTGTATAATTTAATTTAGGATTTGAATTCAAATTTTTAGAATCACTTTTTAACCCTAATTAGGAGTCCCGTAAACCCTAAAAATTCAATGTTGTCCGATTTTGACCTACTTAGTATTATTCTTCTTCTTACACTACAAGGAATGCATATTTACCATTAGCATATCATTTATACAACAATTGGTTAATTTAGGTTTTTGGCTCCTTAATGGTTCAATTATATGATTTTTTACAATTTTAGAAATTGTACGTTTTAGGCTTTTACACCCTAGAACAACAAACATGTTGTTTTATTTAATTTCCTTATCATTTCAATTGTAGTTTTGAACATGAATTATTATGGATTATGGATTAGGTGCTTATTTACTTAGCACCTCTCTAGATTCAAACCATCATCAATAGTGAAGATCTTATGAAATTTAGGAACCTTAGTTAATTTGATTTGTCATCATGATTTTAGCTAACCTATTTTATAGATGTAGTATACTATTAGTATGTTTTTGTTTTATTAAGTGAACATATTTGGACTAATTCCCAATAATTAGAACGGATCTTAGTACACATTCCCTTCACCTATAATCCCTACCTTAGGCTCTCTAGTATTTGATTAGTACTGTCCCTTAGCTCCTTACAGAAATCTAGATATCCTATAGGCTTCAAAGACATACATCCTTTAGTGAGCTAAAATTAGTGGTTATAGTCCTTACTCCTCCATACACTTGGACTTCTCCTGTTAATTGATCTTAGCTAGTTTAGTGATTGATTTGGATATAATCTCTTAGTTGTAAGTTAGCTAAGTGAATCTAGTAAGTATGACTTTAACTTCTATTTCCTATATTTTAGTAATTCATTAGTCTTACCTTTCTCTATTAGTTCCCTAGAGATTGATTCTAGAAACCTATATGGATTGTGTGGTTTATGATTAGTATAGGATAAGTATTATTTTGCATAAATATACTTATAAATTATTTTGTCATTTTAGTTACAAAATTAAACTACTATTTTCTAAATCTAATATGATTATAGTATTATTTACATCAATTGGGAGCTCAATTAGTTCCAATCATTATGTTAGATCATTAAAATTATACAACTTTGGATATCACATAGTTTAGAATTACTCAAATTCCATGATTGCAAGCTTTGCTTTGAGACTACATTTTTGAACATACATGCAAAATATTGTGCATAAATAAAACTTCATAATACATTAGGGGTATCTTGGTGGTAGCCAAGGGCAAGCTTAGGGGGATATAAGGAGACCTTACATATCTTAGAGAAGGAATGTGAGTGTTTATTTTTAATGAGAGCCCCCTTTCCTTACTAGCTAGGCAGACGTGCTTAACTCCTTGCTCATTCTGTCAATTTGCCTGCAAAAATAAAACATAAATTAACTTCAACTAATAAATTATGTTAGAACTCAATATAGCTTTCAAGCTATGCTTACTTTACATAGTCTTTGACTATGTATTCTTAGCCTAAAAGGCTAAGGTTCTTCCTACTTTACTTACTTTGGACTTTCATTTGATATAATGTGCTTTACTTATAATTTCTTATTCATGCAGCGTCTGTTGCTTTATATCCATTTTATTCTTCTCTACTTTAGTTTCCCTTATTTAGCATAATATTCACTGGACATATACATATTTCCATTTCAAATATTCATATGCACATTAGTAGATTCTATCTCTACTAGGATGATTTTTCCCTTGTTATTGCAGGTTAGAGCAAACCTACTTATCTGTTCTTACTCATTTCCTTACAACTGTTCTTCTTTACATTTACATTTCTTTCCTTACTTTTATACTTTATATGCTTCGTTGTAGAACTTAATTGTAAATTTGCATATGTGATATCCAACTAAATTATAATTAAAAATTTAACCTATCTTAAAATGTACTTAGACTTTTTTGTCTAACAACTTGTTTTCTTTTTCTTGGCTGTGCCCAACTATATTTTGAATACCAAAAATACAGTAGATTAGGAGTATTTTCAGAGTAGTGGAGCAGGACCTAGTTCTGGACTCTAGTGTAGTTGAAGTTATATCTGCTTCTACATTTCAGTTTACTTTACTACTTTATGTGAGAGAGACTTTAATTGTCATTTACTTTCAAATTTCAAAGTTTGTAATATTTAAATTTTTGCAATGTTCTTACTTTATTCTGTGATGAATTTATTTTTATATTAAATTACTTGGTTTGGATAGTGGATAGTATTCAGTTCTACTTGCATATATTTTCCTGTCCATGTTTCTTTACTTTCACAATTTTTCTTAACTTAACACCCTCACAAAGATACTTGGCGACACAGCACACAATATTTTGGTTAGTTTCCTTCCAACATGTTGTTAAGTGCTGTGGTAATGCTCCATTATTAAACTGGGTTCTCGATCTAGTGTTTGGGTCATTACAGTTGGTATCAGAGCCAAGGTTGAGAGCATTAAGTTAAAAAGATATCCACTTATCCAAAGCATTAACACAAAAAAGTAAAACATTTATGAATGTCACCATAGGATGGTGAAGGCACTTCTATTCTAATAATTGTTCAAAACTTAACTTGAACTTTAAAATTGACTTTGAAAGGGCAGAATAAGAGTCAAAATAATGATACTATACTAGGTTGTTCCTCTAATAATGGGAGGAAGATCACTTTAGTGGTTTAAAGTTTGGTTGGTTATACTTTTGAGTGCTCAAGCTGGAGGCAATGTTCTGAACAATATCTTTAAGTACAGTGTGTTTTGAGATGATTGTATCCCGGAGTTGGCTAAGGAATTGATTTCTTGTGTCGATGAGACAGTTGCAGCAATTTATTACCCCGACCACGTTTGCTTCAAGTTCATGTGCCAAATCCTAGACAGCTACACCAAGGATTGGTGGGACCACGCCTTCGACAGACTCGTTTGAGAGTGTAGGTGTCTCCATTGTGCATGACTCTATGCTAATTTTGAAATCATGTTTTAGTCTAAGTTTTGTAGATGATTGCATAATTTCTCTTATAGTAGTCCTTATATAGTAGCTTCTATCTTATTTTTTGCTTTCCTAGTACCTTACATATTGTATCTCCTAAATCTTCTAATTCTTAATGAGAAGTTTCATATTTCTTAGTTTCTAAGTTATATCTCTCTTTCTCGTCATAGAATGAATACTGAGCTAGATAATCCTGTTCCTTTTGTGGCCATGGAAGCTACTTAAGTTACTCCATCTCCTAATGAGGAATTGAAACACCTCATGGAAATGATGAATGTAATGATTCAAGCCTAGAATCGTGCTACAGAAAGGATGCCTTCTGCAAGTACCCCTTCTCATCCATCTCCAACTCCTCCTCAATCATTTTCAATTCCTCTTCAATCATCCCCAATGCCATCTCCATGTCCAACCCCAATTTCTCAAATAATTCTTGTTGCCCCGTAACAGATTCCATGTCCAGTTGTGGATGCCTTCCTTTTAACTTTTCTACGTCTAAGCCCACCTACCTTCAATGGCACTGCTTCACTTATTGAAGCAGCCAACTGGTTCAAGACAATAGAGAAAATCTTAGCCAGCATAAATTGCCCTAAAAAGTGAGTGCATCCGTCATGCCACTCACCGATTTCACGACAAGGCTGAGTATTGGTGGGATAGAAAACTGAAGGTTCTCTTCTCTTGAGTTTGAGCTGATATCATTCCGTGGGACGAGTTCAAACAAGTTTTCCATGGAGAGTTCATTCCTCTTTCTTCTTAGATCATAATTGAGGATGAGTTCATGCAACTCCATTTAGGAAGTTATCTCATTTTGCTCCTGATGTAGTCTGCTCTAAAACAGATAGATGTAGTAGATTCTTGAAGGGTCTGAACAATCCTATAAGAAGTCATCTGATGTCTCAGCATCACTATGATTTTTCCAAGCTGCTGGAATGTGTGAGAATGATTGAGCATCACCAAGATCCAATGGAGCTTAAGAAATGCTCGCATTCTTAATCCTCAAGGTTTGAAGCATTCAAGAGGAATCGTCATCAAGGACCGAAGGTTTTCTAGCTCACTCAAAATTGGAACCAATTGGGTAGGCCTGTAGTTCATTGTACTAGACTGCACCCCTATGGTAAGTGTTATCACACTGGTGGCCGATGCTACATTTGAGGCAGATTTAATCATCGTCACTGGGACTGCCAATCAAAGTGGATGATATATAAAGTGTGAATAAACTACTCTTTCTCTAATGCCTCCTTCAACCAGTTGAAGTGCTCAAGGCAAAAAAGGAGCACCTTCACATGCCCCAAGGTTAGGGTAGACCAGTCATGCTGTTATGGGCAAGGCAGTTGCCCAATCTTTTGCTGTATCGCGAGTGTACGGCTTATCTTCTTCCGTTGCTCAGGAGCATAGCAGTATCATTACTGGTACGTCCTATATTTAATTTCCTTAATTCAATCTTTCATGTTTCATGCATTTATTTTTCATGCTTCTTCTTTTAAATTTTCCTTAGTTGTAATTAAGTTTTCCTTTCTTTCCTGCTATAAGAACTTTAGTTATTAATGTAATGCCTCATCCCATTATCGTACACATAAGATTTATTTTAGTAAACAGTTGGTGGTGGAACGGTGCATTACTTGGCAAGGAATACCATAGCTCCTCAAATATTTGCTAAGTATAGAGCTGTTGTGACTCAACCTCAAAGAGAAGAATTGAGTGCTAATCATTAAGATAAGTGCAAATCCCTTATCTTAAGTATTAAGTAAGGTACTTATTTACATTGAATTAAGAAAGGGAGAAGGATCCAAGTTACATAAGTACTAGCATATCTCTAATGTTGATCACATCACAATACTAAGTATAAGTAAAGGTAAACACAGTGTGTGGAAGCTAAATCATACATCCAGAACACTCATCACAGAAGCTAAGTAAAATATTCAGCTCAAAAAGAAAAGAAAATATATCCAGAGTTATTACAAATAATTTACTTAATGAATATACAGATAATAATCAAAATACTAAATTGAAAATAAACTAAATCAGGGAAAAGTAATGCTGAAGGAGAGTCTTCAAGTGCTCCGCAAACTCCTCCTAGATCTGTTGTGTATCCACCTATTCTAGCTACACGAACTTCTCTGAATCTAGCAAATTGCTGGATCCCAAAATTACCACATATTAGATAATAAGTCTAACACAACAAAAGCTATACTAAATTGTTATATTTACCTACTGCTTAGCATTTAAGTAATATAACACAACTATAGAAAAAAATTAAAATAATTGAAATCCAAACAGGGTAGAGCTAAAAGTAAAGTAAAGCTAAAACTAAAAGTTGAATACTGAAAGCTAAATGCTGAAATCAAGGAGAATTATAAATGAACTGAAACTAAAATATGATAAATCAAACTATGTCGTATGCCACTGAATATGTATACAAATGCACTTGAATATTTCACTGAAGTGTATGCAAAAAATATGTTGACTCGATGTCAAATGACATCCCATGGGTCCTTAAGTGAGTGGACTCTCCGCTAATAGTATCCTTAAGTGAGCCAAATCTATTATTTATGCATTTATGATATGCCAAGGCTTTAATGACTATATGCTTTAAATCATTGAAATTCAAAAATCAATTCAAATCAAGTAATAATTCCATTTATCTCCATTATTCAGAATTCACCTAAGTGAATTCTGACTCCTGATTCTAGTTCACTGAATGGTATTAGCTAATAAGATTATACCAAAACTTATTTATTGAAGAGTCTGTATATACATAGTTGGTATATTTCTTAGAATGGTGTTCTTAACACTTAGTTTGTTTAACTGCACTTTCCAATATGCATGATGATAAGGGACAAAATCCTTTCATAATTTACTCTCTCAAACTAGGTTGTTAAATACCCTCTTTATAAGCGTACTTATAGTGTCCTAACAAAAGTAACTTAAAACACTTTGTTTATTTAACTATACTTATCGAAACGCATTACGATAAGGGACAAGATCCTTTTACAATTTATTCTCTCAAACTAAGTTGTTCAATCCCCCACACAACACTCTTGCACTTGGGATATTTTTCCTGAACTGAACTATACTTATATGATTACCTAAGATAAGCCCAAAACTCTAAAGTTCTATTCAGGGAAAATTAACCAATTTTGCTTTATACTGAAGTAAATTGGTTCTATGGATATACATTATCATCTTCCACTGATAGTTCTACTGATTCTCACCCTAACAATTATATATATATATATATAAGTCAAGGAATACAAACTAATAAATCTACACTCCATTGTGGTGAATCCTACATAAAAGTTCCATTAATGTGACTTGAAAGTCACTCAACTTAGGATAAACCACAAGGAAGAATCTCATTATAGAAGCTTTAGATTATACTACCACAAGAGTCTAAGATTAGTAGGTAGTGCTAAAAAAAGTGCATCTAAGCATCTAACTCAAAATTAGTCAATAAGCTTTTCCTACCTCAATAATATGGCTAATTTAAGGTATATTAACCTACGTGTTTCTGTCTTAGAGTTCTAAGTATTGGAATAAACAAGTTTTACCCTAAGTTACAAGGTTCACTTTAAACTTACAATCGATAATACATCAAGCAAGATTTTACAATTCAGGTGGGTGAACCCATCTAATAACAACCTATACCACAATTATGGGATACAATTATATAAATTATTAGGAATTAATTATTTCATAAATCATTCTTATTTTATTGCTCAGTTTATGCAAATGACATTTCTTATGAGAAAATCAAAGATCTAAAGGTTAGATTTAGATGATCAATCATATGAGTTTATTATAGATCCTACTATCTCTAACTTACTAATTTAAGGTCAATGTCAAATTAATAAATATTATTGAAATCATGTAGGTTCTTTAAGTATTCAATCAGGTGACTTATTTAGGATGATTAAGGTTTGGTTCTTAATCTAGATAAGTTAGGATTTAACTCCTAACTTGACCAAACCAAGACCATTTACTTAGTTATTATTCAATAATAAAATTTGTGAGTTTATTGTGCATTATTGATATCCAAATTAAGGTTAAATCAATTACAATTCAGCTTAAGCCTTTCTTAAGATTCATAGGGCTTAAGTAATGATTAATGTCAGATTAGGGATTTAAGTATCCAAGTTAGAGTTCAAGGTTTCTAACATGCATACTACTATTATTGAAGCATATAAACATTATATTAAGAAAAATGAAAAGTGATTAAGGCGAATCAAAACCTAAATCAAGGCAAAAAGGATTAACACTTAATTACAAACTTATCGATCTAAACTCTATATTACTTGCCATTTAAGTTCTACTTATTCATGCAGACAATTAGAGACCTTAATTATATATTTTGGATAGTTATAAACCTTAACTTTCAATAATCATGTATTTTTAAGACTAGGGCAAAATTATAAAACTATGAATTTGAAAATTAATTCACCTAGCACATGCATTCTATAGATCATAAGGAGCATAAAGAAACTTAAGTCATAAAATTTGGCTAAATATACATGCTAATGAATCTTAATTATGTTCTAGAGTAATTAGGCAAAATTAGGAAATCCATTCACATAAAGTTCAATATTACTCTATATTCTAATTTTTTATGATTTTTTGAACAAAATGGTATATAATTTTATAGCGTTTGGACAAGTGGATGGAAAGTTATTGCATTAATTTAGTTTACATTTTTCTAATTAACTTTCTAATATTCCATTTAATTTTCTTATGGAAAATAATTCCTAAATAGATTTTTAATTAATTAAACGGGTCTTGGCACGTTAACAAAAACATGCGAGTAAGCTCAGCTCGATGACCCGGCACTGTTGAATAGCTCGGATCACGGGTCGACCTGATCGGCACTGTGTTTCTCCTTCACAGCGCCTAAACCCAATACTTGGCTAATTAGGGTAACCCTAATCGGCCAAATTCTCAATCACCAGACCATGCCATGGCCTCTGGTTGATCGAAATTCCATTCTTAGACTGAGATGCACTTATGGAACCTCAAATACCCCTAAGAGGTTCGCCTTAACCCAAAGTTCTTGACTTTTTGGCCTATGGTCGCTCTGTGGTGGGGCAATTCTCCCTTAATAAACCACCATTAGTGCCCCTTTCGATCCCTACACCATCCCCATGTGATCGAGAAGCAAAGCCCTCCAACCATTGGGTATGGGAGTAGCCCAATCAGTGGGTCCTTACATGAACCCAAGCCATGTGGAAGCAACCTACCTGATGCATCGATACGATCCATCAGGCTTACTGAAACCCTGAAATCGATCAGGTTGAGTTTGTCTAGCCTAGGCATACAATTATGAATAAAAAAAGAAGATGTTGTCAAGCCTAATTGGCTCTTCACATCAACTAGGGTACCTAGACAAATGGGAAGAAGCTGACTCATGCTACTGGGTTCGATCCCGAGGCAAGACCAAGCTGCAAGCAGGAAGTAGGGGTCCTGAACTCCAGGATGCACCCTCAGATGGCGTTTGAAAGAAGCTGCAACACTGAGAGAACTTGGAATTTTAGAGCAATGGAGGATTTGGGATAAATCTTCAATTAGACTCAATTGACCAATAAAGACCCATAGGAGGGATCCTGAGGCTATTTATCACCTAAGGGAGGGATCAGGATGCAACTAGATGGGCGGGGGAGTCAACTCGAGGGCTCGGGCCATGGCTGAGCTCTCAAATTCTAAATTGAGCTTTGCCATGCCATAGGCCTGATTGGGAGGCTCCAACTCTAATAGAAGACTTTAATGGCTAGGCTGAGCTAGCTAGAGGAATAGGGGACAGGGCTGGTTGCATGGGTATGAAGGATACTCCCTATCGAGAGTTGGGTGCGCTCAGTATGACAATTTATATTGCGGGTACGGGTGCACTAAGGGTCTTCTGATCTATTGATCAAATAAGCATGACATCCCAGATTAATTGGATCCTAACGGTAGATCCCGGGAGCGATCTAGGCCATAGGATTCATGGGGTGGATCTGGTGACAGATCTGCATTTTCGCGGATCAAGATCTGTGCCATTGAGCTACTGGGATCAATAGTTGGATGGAGTGGGGCGCTGCTATCATGCGACCCGGGCTCCGCAGTAGGTTGCCTACGGTCCAAACAGCAGATCCTAGATGGGCATTTAGTTAAAGGTGTTTTTGCAATTATGAATTATTATGAACTTTAATTTACAATTTCCCAAATTTGAGTTAAATTCAATTATGGCCTAAATGACCTCCAAAAATTCCCAAACTTGCAACCATAGCTAATTTGGGGATGAGGAATTCAAAAATACAATCAGATTTTGGATTGGAGATCAAAATATTTTAACTAGTATTTAGGGTACCTAATTGGACCAAAATGCCCATTTGACCTAGAGAGGTCTGATTGACCCCAAAGTTTTAGTATTAGCTTATAATAATTTAATGAATGTAATGGATAAAAAAATGAGGGTAGGATTAAGTTTACGTTTAAGCTAAGTAACAACTTAGGGTTATTATAATTAAATACCAATTCTGCGACGCACTCTTTGATACGGGTGCAAATCACTCTTTTATGTCCAAGAGCTGAGCTTCTTTCCTTAACTTTTAACATTTTATCTTGGGTAATGCCTTGAGAGTGCAGAAACCATATAGTGCTGAAATGGGTGCTAATAGGTTATGTTTGGTAGACATTCCAATCAGTAACCAGCTATTTCAATCTAAGCTTTTTGTTATGTCGATTACAAACTTCGGCATAGTCTTAGGCATGGATTGGCTATGTAAGTTCAATGCCGTTAAACAATGTTTCGGGAAGAGAGTTTCCCTCAGGATTGGAAAGAAATCTGAGGTCTGTGTTGGCAAACTTGGTCTAATTACGATCTTGGTAACCTTAATCTGTAAGGAGCAAGAAGATAGTAACCTGAATGATAAAAAAGTTGTTAGAGAGTTTCTAGATGTATTTCTTGAAGACTTTTATGGACTACCTCCTCTACATGAGGTAGGGTTTTCTATTGAACTAATCTTGGGAACTCATCCTAAATCTAAAGCCCCTTACAGAATGTCACCCAAAGAAATGCATGAATTTAAAGACCAATTGCAAGAATTTCTAGCCCTAGAATGTCGCCTTGGGGAGCTCCCATTCTATTTGTCAAAAAGAGGATGGATCAATGCAGATGTGTATAGATTATCGCTAGTTAAACAAGATGACAGTGAAGAACAAGTATCTCTTCCTAGGACAGATGACTTGTTCGATCAACTCGCAGGAGCACAAGTCTTCTCCAAGATTGACTTGAGATCAGGTTATTTTCATATTCGAGTTAAGGATAATGATATTCCTAAGACTGCATTCAGGACCAGATAGGGACAGTACGAGTTCCTTGTCATGTCTTTTGGATTGACAAATGCTCCTTCTATTTTCATGGACATGATGCAGCGTGCTCTAAAGCCGTATTCTAACGAGTTTATTATAATTTTGATTGATGACAACATAATCTATTTGAAGTTAGTTGTTGATCATGAAAAGCATTTGCGTGCCATACTCATGTGGCTAAATAAGTTTAAGTTATTTGCTATGTTTTCAAAGTGCAAATTTTGGCTTAAATTTGTGGATTTATGGGTCACGTAGTTGATGCTGAAGGCATTAGCGCTGACCAAAGGAAGATCCAAGCTGTTCAACAGTGGGTGCAACCTAAATTAGTAACTGAAATTCATAGTTTTCTTGAAATAGCAGGATATTATAGAAGGTTTGCTCATGGATTTTCCCAAATTGCTTCTTTGTTAACTCAGTTAATAGGAAAGAAGTTTTGTACATCTTTAAAATGTTGTTAACTTTTGTGTTAGCTTTTGTTCTACCTCAAGAGGTAAATATTTTCAGGTTTATGCTGATGCCTATAAGGTATGACTAGGTTGTATCCTAATGCAAGATCATCGAGTAATAGTCTATGCCTCTAGAAAACTTAAGCACAGTGAGAGAAAATATATTGTGCATGATCTAGACCATGCAGGGGTAGTTTTTGCTCTTAGGATTAGGAGACACTACTTATACAGCATTACGTTTGAG
Organism: Gastrodia elata; assembly: GCA_016760335.1. Lineage (NCBI taxonomy): Eukaryota > Viridiplantae > Streptophyta > Magnoliopsida > Asparagales > Orchidaceae > Gastrodia > Gastrodia elata. The sequence continues at coordinate 36,455,185 of CM028681.1, forward strand.
ATATCTATTGATCATTAAGTCTTTAAGTATATCTTCACCAATAAGGAACTCAACTACCATCAGTGTAGATGGCTAGAGTTAATCTGCAGGTACAACTTGAAAATCTAGTTTCATCTAGGTAAAGCTAATGCAGTAGCTGAGTCATAAAGCGACTTTGTCTTCTCTTTGTTACAACAATTCTTTGATCAAAGATTTTAAAGACTGAATCTTGAGCTGATCAGGTTTGCCGATTTGTGCACTGTATTATTTGCTATTATGTTTGAAAAATTTCTAAGGTAAAGAATTATCGAAGCCCAGAAAGAAGATGCAAGTTATTTTGTTCTAGTTTCCAATGTAGCTAGTGAAAAGAGATTTGAATTATGTCTTAATGTCAATGGTGTCATATTTCAAAAGGCTAGGTTATTAATTCATAAAAGCCTACACTTGCAAATACCATTGAAAGCCCATAACTATGGCTATACTATTCACCTTGGTAGCTGTAAGATGTACCAAGATCTAAAAAAATAATTTTGGTGGTTTGGCATGAAAAAAGATATTGCTATTTTCTTATCCAAATGTCATTCTTAATCCTTAGTCAATGTCGAGCACCAGAAGCATGTCAAACTTCTCAAACCCCTATTAATTTTCAAATGAAAGTGGTTTGATATTTCCATGAATTTCGTTATGGGTCTGCCTAAGAGTAGATCTAGTGCTGATTTGATTTGGGTGATTGTGGACAGACTCACCAAATCATCACATTTCCTTTTAATTTGTCAGACCAATTCTGTAGAGAAGTTAGCCTAGCTCAACATTAAGGAGATCATCTGTTTGCATGGTACGCTAAACTGTATAGTCTTAGATAGAATAGATTTACTCTTAAATTATGGTCTCAGCAAGACCAGGGGTTGAACTTAGCTTTGAGTATTTCCTTTCATCCCTAGATGGATGGTCAAGCTGAGTGTGTTAATCAGATCTTGGAAGATCTTCTGCATCTTTGCGTTCTCAACTTTAGTAGATCATGGGAAGATCGCTTAGCATTAGTTGACTTCACCTACAATGACTATTATCAATCCAGTGTTGGTATAGCTCCTTATAAAGCTCTTTATAGTAGGAGGTGTACTGCTCCAATTATATGAACTTAAGTAAGGGATTCTCTGCTTTATGTTTCAGAATTAATCGAGGATATTTCTAGAAAAGTTCTTTTAATTAAGCGTGATATGATGGCAGCTCGGGATAGATAGAAGAAGTATCTTGATGCTAATCATCGTTCATTAGAATTTCATGTTGGAGATCGTGTCTATTTAAAAGTTAGTCCGATGCATCGTGTACAAAGGTTCTGTGTGTCAGGAAAGATGAGTCCAAGATATTTGGGACCCTTTTGAGAGATTGGAAAAGTTGGAACATCTGCATATAGGTTGGAGTTACCTGAAGACTAATTAGTTGTGCATAATGTGTTTCATATTTCATCATTAAGAAGGTGCTTTCTTGTTCCAAGTCAGTAAGTTCAGATTTTAGCAATCGAACTGCAACTCAATCTGACATTTGTCATTGAACCCATTTTAATTCTAGGATGAGATCTCAAGCAGTTGAGGAACAGTAGTATTCTTATGATTAAAGTCCATTAGCAAAATTATTCAATTGAAGAATCCAAGTGGAGAAAAAGAAGAGGATATGCAGAAAAAGTTCCAAGAGTTCTTTCCTTAATCTGGTAGTTTAAATTATGTAGTTTCCTTTCATACTTTCTTCATGTATTTTCATTTTTTTGTTTTCATTCGTTGTGTCTAGAGAGCACCTCTTTAAAGGAGTTAAGTATGTAACAACCCTAATATTGTTACCTTGCATTAAGATGCCTAATAACCTCTAATTCTCTTTTAATAATCATATAATAGTGTTAAGAGCTCTCACCTCAAGTTTTTTGCGATTTGGAGATTATTTGAGATTTTCCAACATTTCTGATTTTCTCGATAATTCTGAGAATGTCTATTTTATTTTTGTCCTCAGAATCAAAATTAGAGTCCCCTAATGGACTCATCACCCCCAAATTAGTAGGGGTGATATTTTGGGAATGTTTGGAAGTCATCGAATTTTCCCCAATTATTTTAATAATATTTAAATACTCAAAAAATTAAGAAAATTAATTTGACTTCTAATCAAAAATTTGTTTGCATTTTTGAGTTCCTCACCCCTAAATTAAATAAGAGTGAAGTTTTAGGAATTTTCAGAGTCCGTTTGATTATTTAAATTTATGTATTTAAATGTATATATATATGTATATAAATTAATTAATGTAATTAAAAACACTAATATATATATATATATATATATATATGTATATAAATTTATATATATATATATTATTTATATTAATCCAATGGCTATTTTGGACCGCGCGGATCCCGTGCACGGTCCAACGCTTGGGTCAGCTGCGCGGTTCCATCTGGTCCATTAGAGAGATACTTGATCTAGAGCAAACTATGGGATCATACAAACTAGAACAAATCATCAGATCATGTATTTGATCCAATGGCTAGGACGGGTTCCTTGTACGTACTTATACTGGCCACTCATGCGTCTCGCAGAAGCACTACCGCTATACCCATGACCTCCTCTATTTTCCTTTAGGTCTCTCTGTTGCCAGAAGACCCTCATATTCACTCCCTGATCTCTTTCTCTTCTCACAGTGAGCTAGAGAAGGCTTGTGAAGAGAAGTATCCTTCGGATCACCACCTATACTGCAAACCCTAGCTTCCTCTTCTGACAGCAAATTCAACGAAGCTAGGCACACTCCTTACCCATTTCTCCCTTAATTGCAAACTCTTTTTTCTACTCTTGAATGCATGCAATGATATTGGGGGATCGATCGAGCTCCATCGAGCTCAAATCGACCCCGAATCATTTGTGGGCTTCGGCTAGCTGGAGGGGGAACCCTAACTAAAGGGTTACCGCTTAGGGAATCACCCCATTGGCTGACCAATGCATCTCATGCACCAATTCTAGCCTGGATGGGTCGGCCGTGGGGAGGGCTTGAACTCAATGTGCAGGTTGTTGTTATGCGGAGAGCCCTGGATCACCGGGAACAGGTTGCTCTTATTCAGCCCTCTGTGTTCTCGACAGGGAAGAAGCAGTGATTTGGGTCAAACCTGATTCGAAGCCAGATGATGGGCCGATGTCTTCTCTCAGACTCTGACATCATGGGCTGACCCACGTACAGCCCATCTCTTTTTCACTCGTAGCTGACACAATGGGACCAAGGACAACACCTTATCCTCAGCGCTAGTCATTTCATTTTTTTCCATTCCTGGAGTTGAATTGGGCGTAGAGCCGTTAACTGATGTGATGTGATCAATTAAATAGTTAGAAATTACATGTTAATGATTCAATAATGTAAAATTTCATTTTCTCATATCCTTACAATTTACTTAATAAAATAATGCAAATTTATATATCATTTTTATCAAAAAAATGAGATGAACACAATGGTATATCTCAATTTAGGATTTGAACCCTAACTTTCGTAATCCCTTTTTAACCCTTATTAGGAGTCCTAGAAATCCCAAAAATTCAATATTGTCCGATTTTGATCTACTTAGTGTCACTCTTCTCCATACAGTATAAGGATTGCATAGATTGCTATTATAATTTCATTTGGACAACAATTGGTTTATCTAGGTTTTTGGCTCCTTAATTGTTCAATATGTGATTTCTTACAATTTTATAAATTGCATGTTTTAAGCTTTTAAACCCTAGGATACCAAACAGGTCTCATTTTATTTAATTTTCATGTCATTTGAATTGTAGTTTTGAACTTAAATTATCATGGATTAGGTGCTTGCTTACTAAGGACATTTCTAGATTTAAGCCTTCATCATTAGTGAGGATCTTATGAAATTTAGGAACCTTAGCTTATTTGATTTGTTATCATGATATTAGCTAACCTATTCCATCGATGTAGTATTCTATTAGTATGCCTTTATTTAATTTAGAGAACCTATTAGGACTAGTTCCCAATAATTAGAATATTAATGTTCACCAAGTTTCCTCTCCACCACGCTTCAGCGCGGGTGATCTCGCATGCAATAGCAGCCAGGTAATATTGGGAGCTTATGAGTTGGAGCTAAGAACAGTCATCTACATCTCTTAACAAATAGAACTGTTCGATTTGCCGGCTCCCAAATTCCATGCCCTTACCCCTCACAATAACTTTATGCCCTACCACGTTGATGGCATTAGCATAAACCTCCTAAACGATGGAGGGGAAAGTCATGTGTGTGGGGCTTACCAAGTGCTCCCATCCCCTGTTCAGGATTTGGTCAGGGTTCACAGGGTATGGATGCCCGAATACCCACTTTGGGATCAACTTCCGCTTTGATATCAGTTAGTTGAAGCATTGCTCAGCTTCAACTAATGTGCACTTCTTTTTGTTATACACCTCACCAGCTGGGGGGGTAGCAGCCCCCATGCTTACAGTTGATCTCTTTCCAGTAGACATTTTGGCAAGGAGAGTTGAAGGACTTTGGAAATAGAGATTTGAATTTTAGTTTTAAACAATGTGTGAAATTCTCTTCTCCTCCACCAGGATATTTTATAGCCAAAAATTTCTGGAAGTTTTCAAAATTAATCACATTCAATAGTTTTGCATGATCAAGAACAATCAAAAGTTATTTTAATGTCATGCAATGAATGTGACAAGAATTCAGCTTTAAATGGTGGAAAAAATCAACTTTTGCAGCATTAAGACCAGGTTTTAAGTTCCATGGTGCGCTGTAGCGCCTTTGACTGCTTGAGGAATCCCAAGTAGTTAACACTATTTAATGTAGGGCGTCAATCACCGCAGCATGCTATGGCATGCTGTGGCGCGCTATGGCGCAATGAAACTTGTGCATAAGATACACTTTAGAGTGCTGAATTCGTTGTAGGGCACTGTATCAGAGATTCTCTGTGCAGTGCACCGCAGCCCCATCACATGGAATTTTTTTTTCTTTTTTTTCAAACATTAAAGTTGCTTCCATAAATCATTTAATTAAAAAAAAAACTATGAGGTTGTCTATTTCTAATAACTACTCCAAAGTTCAATATCATACAACAATTTGGGTTGCCTCCCAATAAGAGCTTGGTTTAACATCGTCAGCCTGACACAATTAAGTTCAAGTTGGTTTGGAGTTTATGCTTGGTTTCCTTTTCCAGATTGTAGTTTTACATAAGTAGGCACAAGCATGGGTTGTGCTCGAGCTCATGGTTGCATTTGTGTCCTTATCTTCCACCCCATTTTCAATAATTATAAGGGAAGCTCTTTTTTTCTTTTTCTTTCCTGTCCTCATTTTCTTTTTCGTTTTCTCTCCCTTTTTGTCACTTCCTCAAGATGAGGCATCCATGTGACTAGCAGACTTAGCTTTGCTCACAATCTTCCCCTTACCTTCCAACTTCATGTTAGTTCTTTTACAATTAGCTTTTGTAATTTTTTCCTTAAGCATAGAAGGCATCAGATTTATAATTTCTTCCAAGCCATTCAATTTCACAGTCATCGACCCTTTTTCTACATCAATTACTACTCTAAAGCCAGCAAAAAATGGTCCCTCAAAAATTACAATGGAGTTTTCACTCCATCTGTCCCATTCACATACCACAAAATCTATAGGAATCCAAAACTTAATATTCCTACTTGAACATTCCTCACAATTCCAATGGGAGTTTGACAAATTCAAGAATTATGGGCATTTCTTCCATTCCCTTTAGTCCTAATTGAGTGTATATGTGTAATGGCATAACATTGACTAAAGCCCCTAGATCACTCAAGGGATCTAAAAGGACTTCATCCTCAATGATGTAAGGACTGTTCATTCTTCCAGACTCCGCTCTCTTAATTGCTGTTCTATCTCCTTTAATATTCCCATCATAAATTTCCCTAGTTTTTTCTCCTTCACTCTCTTCAGCAGAGTTATGTTCCATGTGGCATAGTTTTACCGTGTCCAAGTTTATCACACTCACCATCTCTCTCGGATTTATTTTAGCCAAACTTGGGAGCATTCCTTGTTGCCGAGTAGACAACTATTTGAAAATTTGTCCCAATTGAACTTCAATATTCCAAAGAGACACTTCAATTTGTTGAATTGAGGTTTCTCGCTGGTTCATGGTCAACTCGGTCCTTTTCATAGATTGCATAGTTTCAGTTTTAAAAGCCCAAAAAGATTCTTCTAGCCCAGGCTTCTGCTTGCTATTTTGAGTAGACTTATAGGAATTATTGAAATTTTGGTTTGGCTAATTTTTTTGTTGAGAGTTGTAATTACCTTGAGAATTTACCTCACTCCAGGAGAAGCTTGGATCGTTTCTCCACCCCATATTGTATGTATTTGAGTAGGGGCTATTATGGGGGTTATTATTGTTATTGTTATTTCTCATGAAGTTTACTTGTTCAGTTTGTGAAGGAGCGAAGGGTTTGTTCAAATTACAGTAGTCGCTGTTGTGGTTCCCTCCACACAGCTCATAGTTCACTTCTTGGATGGTGCTCACATTCAAACTCTCAATTTTCCTTCATAATAATTCTACTTCCCTTTGTAGGGAGGCCAATTGATTTGACTCATTCAAGTTATTTACCTCCTTTATGTTGGAATTAAGCTACTCAGTCAGGCATTGATATGCATTATTTGCCATTTTCTCAAGGAGATCAAAGGCCTCCTCTAGGGCCTTACTACTCAAGGGGCTACCCGCGACTGCATCAATAACTGTCCTTATCGGTGCATTCAACCCGTTATAGAAAATATGCACTTGCATCCACAAGGGGAACCCATGATGCATGCAATGCCTTAAGCAGTCCTTAAAGCACTCCCAGCAATCATACAAGTTTTCATCATTTTGCTGAAAGAAATTTGATATCTCATTTCTCAGCCTAGCCAGTGTGAAATACTTTGCGAGGAATTTCCTAGCTAGGTTGTCCCAAGACCTAATGGACTCACCAGTTAGAGAGTTGAGCCAAACATTTGCTCTATCTCTCAGGGAAAATGGGAACAATCTTAACCTAAGGGCATCATCAGATACTCCATTGAATCTAAAAGTGTTGCATATTTCCAGAAAATTTGAAATATGCGCATTAGGATCATCTGATGCTAGACCACTGAATTTATTATTTTGGATCATATTTAATGTTGATGGCTTAATCTCAAAATTATTCGCTTGAACTGGAAGTATAACAGTAGCATTTGGGATTACCTCTACTGTTGGATTCGCATATTCTTTAAGGTGTCTCCCCTAACATTTACTACTGGCTCTAAATGATTGACTTCTAAATCTTCCATTTGTGCTTATTGTTGGTTTAGAATAACTTATTCTCTCTAAGCTCTAAGATATGTTCTATCTAATTCAAGATCAAAAATGATTTCAGAAAGGTTTCTCCTACTCACAAAGTTTAAAGACTACAACTAGCAAGAACAATTCACAGCAATCAGGTTCAACAATATAATTCAGCACATAAAATGATTAGTAGATTAAAATTCAGGAAACAGTAAGTGGCAATATAGTTCAACACAACTCTTAGGAATTTTCAAAATTTTTAGCAGCAAATAAAACTAAGACAAAATCTAAATTTACACTACAGTTAGCACAAATATAATTTTAGCAACTAAAGATTATATGCAAATTTAAGTAAGATCTAAATAACTACTTAATAATAGATTATACTTAATACAAATTAAGAAGCATTCCCCAACAACGGCACCAAAAACATGACCGATTATAAATACACGTCTGCGCTCGCACACAAGTTTACGTGGTCCGAAATAATAATTGTGAATGGTAAGTTCCAGATTTATATTGTCCACAGGAAACAGTGGTTCTGATACTAGGTTTTATCTACGTCAATAATGTTTATACAATTTGTATTTTGGTTTTGGTGTGGTCCCTAATTTAATAAACAAAGATTTAATTGAAGATATTATTTGATTTAAGAAGAGAGAGTTGGGGTTTCATTATGTGACTCGTAAGATCTCAGTGTCGTAATCATGTCATTACAATTTACAAAGTAATTATACTATGCCTTATTAATCAAGTGAACATTGCCTTCCTTAGATTGGTCCTCTAATTCCAACAAGTTCAAATCTAGTGCACAAGGAGAACACCCTAGGGTTTCTACCTCTGCACATAAATTCTTATGAGACCAATCTAAGTTACTTTCAATTTCCTACATCTAGGTTATCAAAACATTCTCTTAGTTTTATGATTTTACAAGCCTTGATTCCCACCAATCAGCGTCATGTGCAACACACGTGATTTAGCAAAGGGAGAGGATTCAATGAACCTAATGGACTATGTCACATCATCCATGGGTAATCGATGATCTCTCCCACCTTCTACTTTACTGAGCCGCAAAGCATGATTGGAGGGGGCTTGGCTCACAAGCCTCAACTTTTTGGATAAGCTTAAGGAATGGTGCTAATAGGCGTGAGAACTTCTCACGTAGCTCTTAGCATTATTACACTCACTCCCTGCTCTAATCGAATTAGTGAGCATTGGAGCACAAGCCTTTAAATGTCTTATACAAGGATTTTCATTCTAGATTTGTTTTAATTAAGATTTACATTTGATAATCATTCCAGGCATTCAGCAAAATTAAATAAAATGTTCAACTCAGATTTTATCAATTGCAAATTAAACATACAACACCTTACACCTTACTCCTCACATAATTATATCCCAACCCTCTCCAAGGAGGGTTTAGCCTTCCATCACAATTTTAATATAGCAAGAGATGTAAGAGAAAATGAACCTTGACATCGATTCACAAATAAAGAAACAAGATAGGGTTTAGAAGTGGTACTAGGAACAACCCTAAATTTTGGGGGTTCTCTTAGTTCCTTCTCCTTCCTTCTCTCTTTTTTTCTAAGTTCCTCAGCTTCTCTTTCCTCTTGTACTAGTAAGGTGGTTCTGAACTTCCTTCCTTGGAGAGTTCTCCTTCGCTTTCTCATAGTAGCTTATAATTTGGAGCAATGAATGTCAAAATTGGGAACCCTTTAATTGCAGGAAAATGTCTCTTAAATAGAGAAGCTCCCAGCCTTTTTGCCTTAACCTAAGTGAGCTTACATCTTCACTTCCTTCAATGCAAGCCATTATGTTTTATTCTAATAATCATTTGGAATTCTTCAGACTCAAATACTAATACTATTTTCAAAAAGGGAGAGGAAGCATAAAGGCCAGAAATATTCACCCCTCCCTATGCTGTTATTAATACAATTTCTAGAGCTTCTACATCGACTGCTATGATGTGCTACAGCGTGTTATGGCGTGCTACAGTGATCATATCAAGTTCAGTTCAAAACTGGTTCCAGGTTGCTATTCTACTGAAGAATCACCATAGCGCATTGTGGCAGCTCCGATTCAAACATTGTTCCACTACAGTGTGCTGTGGCAGCCTCGATCCAAATGTTATTCACACATTCAATCCCCTTTATTTACACCGCTTACTAGAAATGTCGTTGCGCTCCACTGGATTTATGCAAGAGCACTATGATGTTAAACTTTTTTGAACGCGAAAAGCTATTGTTCAATTACTTCCTATATAGCTTTCATTAATATTTTTTTGAATGTCTTCGTGGCCCATTGCGGCGCGCTGCAGCTAATTCCTTCCAGGTCTGCAACTTTTATTCATTATCCTAAGCACGCTGTGGTGGTTAATCTTTTGTGAAAGTGGAGAGTCATTATTCAATTAGTTGTCCCAAAGTCTTAATATTACTCCTTGGAAATGATGTCACAGCCCGCTGGAGCGCACTGAGGTGCGCTGTAGTGGTTCTCCTTCCAAGCCTGCAGATATGTTCCTGGTGAGCCTAATTAGTAGACCGTCATTGCCCGCTGTGGTGTGCCTCAGCAATTTTCTTACAAAATTCACCTTTTTGCTTCATATTTTCTTTCACAAGCTTTCTCTTGAAATTCATTAAATTCACTTCAAAGTATGTTTATTCAAGTGATGTTTTGAATATTTTTCTTCCTTTATTTTGCCATTAATATTGGATTTATCACTGAGCTCACTGGTGTCCTGAAGCTATAAGTAGTATCAAAATTCTTCACATTGAGCTCTTTTTACACTGTGTTTCTACCATTGAATCGGTAGAAGCTCCTGTCTTCCATAGTTCACCCATCTTCCATTCAAGGCTTCCCAGTGACTCGTGCTACTGCGTATCACCGATAGAGGTGCAGTCTGGCATTCAGAACCCTTGGAGAGCATTGCCCCTGTGGAGAATTTACTCCTCATAGACTGTCTCTAGGGGTCGATCAAGTTGAGTAAGGACCCATCAACCCAGCATGACCTAGAGAGGGCTTTCAATCTTAATCGATGTGGTTAGTGCTGCTGAAGGTGTAGCCATCGAGATCAAGGTGCGACATGGTCTAAGGGTAGAGAATTCGTCGATGGTAGCTTACTCTAGGTTGCCTACTATCGGGGTATTCCTAAGGTGCAAAAGACGAACAGTAACTGGTCGGGCTTCTCTTGATGCGCGTGTTTTTGTTTTTGGGCGAATATTTATTTATGAATTTATTGGAAATAATTTCTAGAAGGAAATTAATTTAGAAAATTAAATCCTACAGTTTAATTAATCCATTTAATTCCATTTAAATTAAATGAATAACTTTGGCAATACTTATCTAAATGGTATGATCCAATATACCATTATTATCAAAAAATCTTAAGGAACAATAATGTATAATAAAATTTTTAATCTAGTGATTAGATTTTTTAATTTAGCCTAATATTTCTCTAATTCTAATTAGTGAATAAGTAATTCATTAAATGCTCAAACTTGATGATTTAGGTGTCTGATTGTTCGTGAGATAGAGGAGAATCCATGCATGCCTTTAAAAATATTTTAAGAGTTTGAAATTTACTAATCATCTCTTAATTACCCTATATTTTGATTAGTGATTAATGGCCTAACTAATCCTCTAATTTTGGTGAACCTAGTGTTAACTACTTTCCTATGTCCATTAGGACATATACATGTGTATAGATTGCCTTGTTAAGCTCTAAAATTTTAAATTACTTTCCTTAGCATTGAAAGTTTATTAGTGCTAATTAAGCTAGTCTGGAATCCAAACTTGAATTTTATAGTCTTATTTCTCTTATTAGATAGCATTAAGCCTATTAGAACTGATTAGAATCCATTTAGATGCATAAATCTTAAACTCCAATTTTAGCCTTGTAGAGGAGGGCATTTGTGTCATTTTGACCAAAGGTTGGTTTAAAAGCCCTTAAACATTAAAAATATCATTAAAATGTTTTTAATCAGTATTAAAATGTTTTAGAATCATGCTTTGACTTATTAAACTAGCTGTTTGATCCTAATATCTTAAGCTCAGTTTCCCATAAATTTTTCTTAAGTAATTACTAAAGATTTTAAATTGATAATAGACCCTTCATTTAATCTTGAATAATGAAATTTAACCTTATAAAACTAGTATTTATTAACTTATCAAATTCAATTATATTAATTACTCCTAAGTTAACATCTTAAAGAAAGTCCTAATTTTAAATCTAAGATGAAGTCTTAAGTGATTAAACCTAAAACTTAGATCTTAGATCCATAGTGATTGTCCATAGGAATCCATTTGAATTCTATCCTTAATAATTTTTGGATTGATTGAATCCTTCTGACTTCATATTGTGGGCTTAGGATGATTTAACCTAGAGAATAATGTGATTATTCCATAGATTGAATTTAAATCTTAGATTCTTAATTTCTTATTTGACTATTTTGTCTTATAATCATAGATTTAGCCCTTCTTTAAGATCATAGTTTTTTAATCTTTCAGCTTCTAAGATTCTCTTCATTTAGAATGAGTGTGGGTGTGAACCCGTAGATCCTTAGTAGATTGGTGCCTTGGATTCAGGTTTGAACCCTAATTTGGAGTTGAAACCCAGAATCCTTAATCATCATTGGCATAATCAAGACTCGGGTTTGAGTGAATAAAATACATCAATTAAGTCGTTGATTTATTTACTTAACTCTTTTAGTCATCACTTCTGATTATGATATAAGACTCGTTAAGTTTAAAGCTTCCTATTCCTACTTGAACATTCCTCATAATTACCTAAGACTTTAAGATCGTAAATCTTAGATCTTTTAGGATAGTTGGATATTAGAGATCTTAAGCATGTATTAGCCAGAGTAGATAGAATGACTTAGATTAGATAACAATTGATAACACATAGGTTTAGTTGAGTCTCTTTCTTACTTTGACTGTTGTTGCTTTGCACACCTTGTGTTTGAGCCTTTATCCTTGGACATATTAGTAGCACATTAGATATTTGATGAGTATCTTATGTTTGATTTGAAAAGTCAATAAATATAATTTAACTTCATTCAGCTCATTTAGTTCTCAGTTTAGTAGGGTGTGTCCTAACTTAGTTTGCCTCTTAGGTTTTATTTTTTGGATATAGAATAGACATGGATCTAGCTACGTGCTTGGATAAGGAATACATGTCTGATTCTATAAGCTTAACTCGGACCTAGCTCTGAGGATGCCAAGGGGGATACATGTTGAACTTTCAGTACAGTGGCCTAGCTTTGACCAATTTCTGTTATGGCAGTACTAACTTAGGCATACTTTTACTTTTCAGTTCAGTTCCAGTTCAGTGGCTTGTTAGGCCATATGTTTTAATTACAACTTCACTATTTTGTGCATGCTCTTATAGTTCATTCAATTCAATATTTATAGTACAGTAGATTCAATCCAGTTTTGCTTAGTACGTACATATTTAGGATGCTAGTCCTTTTTCAATTCTTTTAGCTTCAGTTCAGATTTCTTTTATGTAAATCAGCATGTATTCATATAATCATAATCTTGTTAGGATGAATTTATTTTTAGCCTATTTCAATTATTTATACATTTACTACCTAACCATGTTGCAGGTCCTGGATGAGGTAAGTTAATTTACATACTTTGCTTTGTTTAGTTATAAATGCTTGTTTTACATATGTCCTATTCCTTATGGTTTGTTGCTCCCCTTAATTATTTAAATGTTCTATAAAGGTGATATCTTAAATATTCATTTTCATTTAAATTAGCCTAAAATATGCTTAGACAATTATTTAATTGTAAGTTTTCCTTTTCTTGGTTGGGGCCCTGGCATTGTGATACCAGCAAAGTAAGATTCAGAGCTGTTCATTGAGGTTGCTTCTTGAGAGGAGCTTGTCCAGAAGAAGGACCTTCTTGCAGCTGTAGCTTATTTAGATCTATTTTCAGCTATGAGGTTGAGTGTTTCTTTTTCTCTTAAATTCAGTTTGTAATAATTTCATATTGTGGATCTATTTACTTTTGGTATTTTTCATATGAGTTGAGTAACTATTTCTACTTTCTTTACTATGCTGCGATGTTGATGTTTTACTCTTCATGCTTCTGCTACGGTGATATTTTGATGTATGTCTCTTAGTTTCAGGTGGCAAGTATATTAAGTATGGCGTGTTCGGTATATACCTGACTCGACTATAGTTGAGAGCATTGCCATAGTTGGTGACCGTATTCACTATAACTAAGTTAATCACAGTATTAGCATAATTGTGTAGGGTATGGGGCCCACATAAGGACTATGTGAATCCAATGAGATCATAATTAAGTTGTGGTTAAGCTTATGATTAGGCAAGTAACAACCTAAAGTTATTATAGACTCTCTCAATTTAGAACGATGTCATCCTCAACATCATTGCTAAGAAAAGAAAAGAAAATACAAAAATTTAAGAACATACATATAGAAAGATAACGGTATCTTGATTATCAAAGAGACTTGGATGTTTCCATTGCATATCAGCCTCTTTCTCCCAAGTGAATTCCTTAAAATAATAATTCTTCCTCTACACCTTCACCATAGAGATAGAGCAATTTCTAAACTGCTTTTGAGCACGAGCTAAGATCTTGATAGGCTCTTCTAGATAAGAAAGGTCCAGCTGAAGAGATATTGCAAGAAATTGGACTAAATGGGATGGATTGCAAAGACATTTCAGCAATGAGGAGGTATGAAATACATTGTGAACTGCAAATAAATCTTTGGGAAGTCTTAATTCTAAGCTGCAAAGCCTATCTATACAATCACTTCAAAAGGTCCAAAATAGCATGGACTAAGTTTCCTAGCTACTGCAAAATGAAAAATAGTGATATTTGTTTGTTTGTTTCATCTACCAGATCAGACCCTTACAATTGTGCGCTACCAATTTCTTACCACGCAAGTGGAGTGCTGCATTTCTTGCCATACAATGCGCCGTATGGTGCCATGATGATGCTTTAATTCTTGCGTGACTCTAATTCTTTACTTGATCAATTGCACTTTTTTGTTTATTTTATCTACTAGATCAGACCCATACAATTATGCGCTACCAATTTCTTACCACGCAAGTGGAGTGCTGCATTTCTTGCCATACAATTCATCGTATGGTGCCATGTCGATGCTTACCTGATAGCTGTTATTATTGGCGTACTCTACCAGAGGTATAAGATCTTCCCAAAAACTACTGAAACTAGAATACATAATCGTAGAAAGTGATCAAGAACCTAATTAACACGTCATGTTTGTCCATCTGTTTGAGGATGGAAGGCAGTGCTCAAGGCTAGGGTTTTCCCCAAGTTTTGATGTACAGCTAGATAGAGTCAGCTACGAACCTTGCTTTAGGAAAACCCGTGACAAAGTCCATGGATATATCGAATCATTTCCATTTAGATATTCCAAGATGATTAAGAAGTCCTCTGGACCTCAAATGTTCATCCTTGAGGAGATTACAAGTATGATATTTCACAACAAATTCTTCCATGCTTTTCTTCATACTAGGCCACTAGAAAAGTTTCCTCAGATACTGATGAATTTTAGTACTTCTTGGATGAATTTGATATCCTGAATCCTAACCTTTGACAAGAATTTTTTGGTGCATAGACTTTAGGATCCATAAGCAATTACCTTGATAAATTACACTACCATGCATCTGCAGATCGTGTAGGCATCCACCCTCAATAATGGCTTTAAATTTTAGATACTCTTCATCTTTAGTTTGTGGGATGGAGACATCACTATGAAAAAGTGGGTTCCACAATGGTCTGAGTAAGCATCATGCTTAGCAAGTCATCATGCACTAAAACAATCTCTAACTTACATAATGCTTCTTCAATTGGACTCTTTGTGATTATGTTACTGAGAGTAGCATGATGGCTGTGGGCATCGACAATGACGTTAGCCTTCTCGAGATGATATTGGATATTCATATCATGATCACTTATCAATTCTAGCCATCTTTGTTGGCAGCAATTAAGTTCTCCCTACATGAAAATGTATTTCATGCTCTGACGATTTGTGAGAACTGAACAATAGACGTCGTAAAGGTAGTGACACCGGATCTTTAAAGAGAACACTATGACTACAAGTTCAAGATCATGAACCAAATAATTCTTCTCATGTGGCTTTACATGATGAGATGCATATGCAATCAATTTTTCTTCCTGCTTCAGTACACAGCCTAAAAACTATGCCAGATGTATATGTATAGACTTGGTAGTCTAGACCTTCATTGGGTTAGATAAGTAAAGGGGCAGAAGACAGCACATCTTTCAATGCTTGTAATGCTTCTTCACATTCAAGGATCCACACATAAGGCACAACCTTCTGAGTTAGTTTTGTTAAAAGAGAGTCAATCTGAGAAAAGTCTTTCATAAACTTTCTATAATAACTTGTTAAGCCAGGAAAACATTAGATATTGGTCACAGACTTTGATTGTGACCAATCTTGGACAACACTAATCTTTTTCTATCCTGCTCTTATACCTTGGGAATCTACAACATGACCTAGAAAAGAAACTAAGTCATGCCAGAACTCGCACTTGGAGTACTTGGCATAGAATACAGCCCGCAATTGGATTTCATGATCTACTTTGCTTTTAGAATAAATCTGGATATCATCGATGAAGATGATAACTAATTTATCGAGGTAGATTTTATGAACGCACTACATTAGGTCCATAATGATGAATGGTTCATTTGTTAAACCAAAGAACAATACTAGGAATTTGTAGTCTTCATAATGATTCCTATAAGCCATTTTCTCCACATCAAATTCCTTAACTCACAGTTGATGTTAACTTTACCGCAATTCAATCTTTAAGAAAACCTTTGCTCTGGATAACTAATCGAAGAGATCATCGATACATTGTAACAATACTTATTCTTGATCGTTACCTTGTTGAGCTTGCGATAGTCTACACACATACGTATCAGGCCATTTTTTTTTTAACGAATAGCACTGGCGCTCCCCAAAGAGATGAACTTGGTCTTATAAGACCTTTCTCTAGTAATTCTTAAAGCTACTTGTTCAACTCTTATAAGTCCTTAGGAGCCATACGATAAGGAACTTTATATAATGGTTGCATTCCAGAAATAAGTTCAATCGTGAATTCCACTTCTCAGATGGGTGGAAGATCGGGTAGGTCTTTAGGGAATGTGTCAAGGAATTCACATACTACGTAATTCTTGGTAATAAGGACACCTTCTTTCTTCTCACCAATCATCATTACTAGGTAGGAATCACATCCTTTTCAAATTAATTTCTTTGCCTTTATGGCTTTGATCAATGAGGCTTGAGTGCAGAACTTGCCAATAGAAGTGTTAGGTTTGCCCACATCCTAATGTTATTTTCTTCTTCTGTCAGTTGATAGTCGCGCCATGCTAGCTTAGCCAATTTGTTCCCTGGATTATATCAAAATTTGCAATTGGCAGCATGATCAACTTGGCTTCAAAATTTTGCTCAGCAATAGGGATTGTTATGCTACATAAATGTTGGGCTTGCATACAAGCTCCAAGAGGTAATCCTATGCTTAACAAGCTTGCTAAATATTAGGAAGATAGTTTAAGGGATTTAACCTAATTCTTTAATAAAAAGGAATAACTCGATCTAATATCAAAAAGAATATTGCACAATATGCCCTTATTCATTAAGGTGCATAATAATACAACAATAAAAATCCTACTTGAATCATTGAATAGATAAGGAAGTGCGGAGATAGAAATTGAAAATACATTTAAGACGTACCTGATATGACGTCATTACCTTTGGAAGCAGAAGTGGAAGTCAACATATAAACTCTCGTTGGTGCAGTCAGTTGATAGTTCTAAGGTTCTCAACCTTGATGGTTGTAGGCCGGGACAAGAGCTGATGCAGCTTTGGGGATTTCAGAAGAAACGAGAGATGGCATCATAGCAAAAGCAGGATCTCGACTATTTAGCGGTTGGGGACGGAATACTTGATCATGCTTCAAATTGGTGATAAGCACCCCCCCATAAATAGTTTTCTAGGTATCACACCAGCAGAAGTGATGGCCTAGGTGGACACAAGTGTAACAAACATTCCCTTGATGAATAGATCCCATGGGATATCTTCAAGCTCAAAGTCTGTGAACTTGGTATTCCTTTCATTTACCCACTAATACTTTGCTTCATCTTAAAACAGGTGGGTAACTAGATGAATAGCTTCAGAGTTCTTGTATTTGATGCTTGCTAGATTCTTTTTACCCAACTTCAGCTAACATATTGTGTCCATGGGGTTCATTACCCCATTGAATGTGGGTGTTCTAAAATGCAGAAAACTAAGGAGGAAACCATCGGTAGGGAAGTGAGGTGCATATGGGGCTATCATCTGAATGATAGGTGATTGCTAAGAATTTAGGATGAGGGCACGAGTTTCTTGAGCTTGCTGTGCATTACTTTCGGTCAAAGTCTTCATCAGACTAGCAGTGAGTTAATATCATCAAGTCTGCCAGATGACGAGACCATGTTATTAATTGGATTAGGAATAGAGGGAGATATTGGATTCATGACTGTAATTTCTAAGGATACACATTTAGAGGATGAAGCAATAACTTATTATTTGAATCATTAATTATCATAGGAGAAGTTACAAGGGTATGCATAAATGATAAATTGATATAAAAGACAAATACTGTGATCCAAAAATAAGTTCAACTACAGAATTTCACTTTAAAAGCACTACAGAAATCATCATACGTGACTTCTAAATGCCTTATCTCTAGCCTTCGACATGTCCAGAACCACCATCTTTCAGCTAATCCACCAAGTATGGCTTCGGATAACCATCCATACATGCAGCCTCTCTGAATGCAATAGTCACATGTACTTGCCACTCTTTAGAAAGAATTGGAAAACTAGTCCCTTGGAACACTAGGTGAACTAGAATAATGTTGAGTACTTCTATTCCTCTAGAAGATACTCCACTAATAGTTCTTCCATACACCTTGCCATCCTGGTAATCATCGGTCCAATAGTCTTCGAAGAGCCTAAGGTAATGTCTGGCCTCATATCGCTGACACTCCATTCCAAATATTTCATTTAAATATCAGTTCTGATCCTTACTTTACTTCACTTATGTACATTTTTCTTTCATAAAGTTCATTCAAATCCTAGGATGTCCTTTCTAGAGGTTTGTAATTTCATTCTGAGGTTCAACTTGATGAATTATGGATGATGCTTTCTTATACTTAGTGATTGTAATCATATCTACTCCAAAAAATAGATCATAAATTAGATAGGAATACTCTCCTTATCTGTCACTTTATGATACTTATCGGATACCAAATGTACGCCCTGTCTCGTCGCCGTGCTCAAATGAGATAATTTATTAAATAATTGGCGACGGAACGGTGCATTACTCGGGAAGGACAGCTGAACCTCCTCGAATACTACAGGCTGAACTACCTGGGGTAAACCCTAAAAGAGGGCTAAGAACTAATCCTTAAGATAAGTATAAAGTCATTATCTTAAGTATTATATAAAGTACTTATGAACACTGGATTATAAGTGTAGTTGAAATAAGAATCCAATATACATCTTTATTAACATTTCATATATATTGATCACATCATAATACTAAGTAGAAGTAGAGAGTATAATAGATTGTGGTAGCTAAAAACATTCATTCAGATCATTCATCATAGAAGTAAAGTAAAATATTCATCTCAGAAAAGAAAAGAAAATACACCCAGAATTATTACAGAATATTTGCTTAAATTGAAATAAAAGTAAAAAAGAGTCTCTCACTCGAACTAAAAGTAAACTAAGCAAAAGTAAAGGCTAAAGATTGTGTTAGCTACTACTCAACAAACTCCTCCTGGATCTCTTGTGAAGCCTCCTGAGATTGGTCCACAAATTGCTCTAAATTTAGCAAATTGCCAGATCCCAAAAGTACCACATGTTAGACAATGAGTCTAACACATCTAAAGCTACTACAAATAGTTATGGTTATCTAAGGCTTAACAGTCAGGTACTTTAAGCAATAATGTAGAAAAGTGCTAAAAGAGCTAAAAATTCAAAAATGACATAAAATTGAAAGTGAAGTAAAATAGTAACTGAAAACTAAGTACTGAAAATAAAAAAATAGCAAGGAAACAAAAACTAAATAAATGCTGAAATAAAATTGGGTTGTATGCCACTGAATAAATGTATATGCATCTGAATATGCCGCAAGTGTGAATGACTGCATGTCAGATGACATCCCACAGAATCATAGGTGAGCAGATGCTCCACTAACAGATCCAAGGTGAGCACAATGCTCCACTACAGATTCCTATGTGAGAAAAATACTCTGTTATTGCAAATATAACTTATGCATTTATGATATGCCAAGGCTTTAATAACTATATGCTTTAAATTGTCAAATCTAGAAATCAATAAGCAAAAGTACTTATGTATGTTGGAATATAAGTGTAATCGAAATAAGAATCCTATATACATGAGTATTACTATTTCATATATATTAATCACATCACAATACTAAGTACAAGTAGAGAGTATAATAGAGTGTGGAAGCTTAATGTATTCATCCAAATCATTCATCATAGAAGCTTAGAAAGATATTCATCTCAAAAAAGAAAAGAAAATACACCCATAATTATTACAGATTATTTACTTTAATTAAAGTAATAGTAAAAAGAGTCTCTCACTTGAATTGAAAGTAAACAAAGCAAAAGTAAAGGCTAAAGGCTGAGCTGGCTACTACTCCACATACTCCTCCAAGATCTCTTGTAAAGCCTCTTGAGATTGCTCCGCAAACAGCTCTGAATTTGGAAAATTATTGGATCCTAAAAGTACCACATGTTAGACAATGAGTCTACCACATCTTAAACTACTATAAACAGTTATAGTTATCTAAAGTTTAACATTCAAGCAATTTTACCAAAACTGTAAAGAAGTGCTCAAACACCTAAAAAGTTTAAAGTGGCATAAAACTAAAAGTGAGGTAAATTAATAACTGAAAACTAAGTACTAATAATAGGAAAACATTAAGGAAACTGAAACTAAATAAATACTGAAATAAAATTGGGTTATATGGCACTGAATATATGTATATGCATCTGAATATGACACATAACTTTATACCACAAGTATGCATAATTTGATATCGCATGACATCCCACAGAATCATAAGTGAGCAAACGCTCCACAAACAGATCCAAGGTGAGCACAATGCTCTGCTACAGATTCCTAGGTGAGCACAATGCTCCGCTAATGCTGATATAGACTTATGGATTTAAGATATACCAAGGCTTTAATAACTATATTCTTTAAATTGTTAAATCCTAAAATCTTTTAAAACTAAGTAAAAAGTCCATTTGTCTCCACTATTTAGTGTTTATCTAAACGAATTCTTATTTCTATCTTAATCTCATTGAATTCATGGTTCTTACTATAATTATATTCTAAATCATCATATGGGGAGATTGCATATACATAATTTAGCATATTCTAAGAAGGGTGACTTTAACACATAGTTTGTTTAATTGTACTTATTGATGTGCACAAGGATACAAGATATTATTATTTTATAGTTTAGTCTCTCAAACTAAGTTGTTAAACTCCCAAACTATATTACACTATGGACTTTGGATGTTTATCCTGAATAGAACTGTACTTACTTAATCACCTAGTACAAGATCGAGACTTTATAGATCTATTCAAGGTAAATCAACAAATTCCATCTTATGTTGAGTAATTCAGCTCTACGGGTATGCACTATCATCTCCATCTAATAACACTGCTAATTTCCATTCTAACAATTATATTTAATAATCATGGAGAAATAAACTAATGAATCCATACTCCATTGTGGTGAGTCATACACAAAGGTTCCAAGTATGTGACATAAAAGTCACTCAACTTAGGATACTACCACAAGGGATGATCTCAATCTAGAATCTTAGGATTATTCTATGATAAGGAATTGGGATCAAAATTTGAGGGTTAATATGATTCATCTAAGCTTCTATTTCAAAATCAGACAATAAGCTCTTCTTACCTTAATAGTCTGCCTATTTAAAGGTCTAATACTTTACTTGATCTCTGTATTATCTTCTAATTTAAAGATCTAAGAATTAAAGGTATATTTAATTTCAAGTTATGATCTATGATACTTAAACTTCACTTAGACTTGTGATTTTCAATCACATAATTTAGATCTTTACATTAGGTATGCAACTTAATTAGCTATATCAATCATAGAATAAAATCATATGAGTTATTGAGGATTGATTGTTGTACTAATCAATCTTATTTTATTGATTGAACTCTGCTAATGATCTTGCTTAGGAGAAAATTAGGGATCTTAAGCTTGGATTCAGATAGTAAATCACTTGAACTAGTTATATGCTCTTAAATCTCAATAAGACTTATTAAATTTATGCAAATTATTGAATGTCCAAATAAAGTTATTCAATTCAAGTTAATTAGGTTTGAGACTTAATCTAACCATATTAAGGTTTGAACCCAAACTTGACCAAATTAAGGGTAATTACATAGAGATTAATTTGTCAATTATTGAAATTCAAGTTAACACTAGTTCATTCTTAATCTCTTTAAAGATTTGTTTAACTTAATTAAGGTTAAATCTTGATTAATGTAAACTAAATGATTTAAATGACCAAATTAGAAATTAGGTTTCCTAGCATGCATACTACTATTAATAAATCATATATACATCAAATTAACTATTACAAAGGGTAATTAAGGCTAATCAAACCCTAATCAAATACAAAATGGATTAGCATAAAACTATAAAATTTACTTTTCCATATCCCATGCCACTAGATAATTAAGTTCTAACAAGTCATATGAACAATTATTAACCATAAATTTTACAATTGGCTAATTACAAATACTAATATTCACTAATCATGCAAATTAAGAATTAGGGCTAGATTTACAAAATCTAAATCAAAAAATAATTCAACTAAGCACATGCATTCTATAAGCATAAAAAATCAAATGGATCTAAAATCATGCAATTTAGCTAAGTACACAAGCTAATCTTCCCTAATCAAGCTACTGAAGTAATTAGGCAAAATTAAGAAATACATTTACAGAAACTCAAATATTTATGTATATTCTTAATACTTGCATTTTTCAAAACAAAAAGGTTAATTTCAAATGGCTTGGATAAGTAAATAAAAAGTTATGTACTTAATTTATTATGTATTTTTCTAATTACATTTCCAATAATCGAATGAATTTCCTTAAATAAAAAATTCCTAAAACAATTTATATTTATTTAAAATGGGGCTCGACCGATTATCAAAAGATGTGGGTCAGCTCGACTCGAGAACCCTCCACTATCGCACCACACGGGTCACGAGTCAACCCGACCTGCACAGTGGCGTCTTCCTCCTCTTGCCAACCTTGACATCAGGTCGATTAGGGTAAACCCTAATCTCCAAATTGCCGATCATTTGGGCTAGGTGACAACCTCTTGAGGATCTCCACCCATTCACCATGACCAGACACATTGATTGAGACTTAAAGCCCAAATAGAGAGTCCCTTGATATCATAAAGGCTACTACCCTCAAATTCATTTTACGAGTTTACTGTGGGGAATCAATACTCCCCACTGAGATAGTTCTAGACTAAGAGCTCATTGGTTTCACCTCAAAAAGACTAGGCGCACCCAAGACCCATACTAGAATTACTTGGAAGAGGCTAAGAGACTAGAACCTTACTCAGACCAAATTCTTAGAGACAGCCTTAGCCCGATTGATCAATCTGGGCAAACTCAAGTCTCACAATTATTTCATTACGTTTATATGATTTATTGATTGATTACAAATCAAAAGGAGTGAATTAATGAGCCTACATGACTCAGCATGTAATGGAGGAACCTGGTTTAATTGTAGGAGCTTTCTATTACTACAAGGATTAAGCAAGATATCTGATCAAGCTTAAGGAAGACACTAGGTGTCCTAAACTCTAGGACACACCCTCAGATTGTGAGTACCAGAGGAATGAAATGCCAAGAGAGCTCACGAGTGCAGGGTTAGCTGTGAGGGTATGGAGCTTCATTTGGGAGATCTTAGAGAGCAAAAAACTCTTTGGAGAAATCCTGAGGCTATTTAGAGCCTCAGGGGTGAGCTCAGATGTAGCCAATTGGGCTGGGGAGGCCCAAAAGCTCAAGCCATGGCTGAGCAATCAGTTTTCTTAATTAAGCTTAGCTGGGCCACGGGACCCCATCGGGATGCTTGGTTGAGAGTGGAAAGGTCCTAGCTGCATGCTGATGTGTGCGAGGGAGTGGGGGACACGAGCAAGTGTAGATGAAGGTGTGAAGTGCCAGGACCCTCAATTGCCATATGATCTTTTGATTAGAACCGTAGAACAGTCCTGATCCTCCAAATCCTAACGGTTGGATCCAAAATGATCCGAGCCGTGGGATCTACAGGGTAGATCTAACAGCAGATATGCGCTTCCTTGGGATTGAATACAAGCCACTTGATTAAATGGAGCAACGATTAGATGGAGTGACGCTCCGTTGTCACATGAGCCAGGCTCTGCAGCGGATAGCCCGTGGTCCGCATAGCGGATCCCAGATAGTTAGATTAGTTGTGGGTATATTTGTAATTGTGAATTATTATGAGTCCTAAAGGGCCTCCAAAAATTTCCAAACTTGCACCCCTAGCTAATTTGGGGTTGAGAAATTCAAAATTTCAATCAAAGTTTGGATTGGATATCAAAATATTTTGGCTATTAATTATGGTTCCTAATTTGACAAAATTGCCCAATTGATGTAATGAGGCCCGATTGACCTCAAGTTCTTAGGGTTAGGTCCTAAAGACTATGTGAATGTAATGAGATCATAATTAAGATATGGTTAAGCTTATAATTAAGAAGGACCTTTCAAGCATTAAGTTCCCTAGCAGTAAAGTTATCTGCTTGACAACCCACTTATTCATCGAAGAAGTTCAGTATTGGTGGGATAATGAGCTGAAATCTGATTTTACAAGGGTAAGTATGGAAGAAATTTATTGGGATGAATTTGAATCTGTCTTCAATGAAGAGTAAATTCCTCCTTCTACCTAGTTGAATTTAGAAGACAAGTCGATTCAATTTACTCAAGGCAATAAGGCAGTCCTAACCTATGTGACAGGAATTCAGGAAGCCGACAAGGTTTGCCCCTAAATTGGTGTAGACTGAAAATGCTAGTTGTTGTTGTTTCCTCAAATGTTGGTGAGACTCGATTAAAGATCATCGTGTATCTCAACATCATAGCAGTTTTTCAAAGATGCTGATAGGCGCAAGTTTGACAGAATGCCGCCATGTGGATAAAAGGTTAAGGAAGAGATCTCTATCTTCCTTAGTGGATTTTATAGAAACCCATGATGATAGAACTCAACCACCTCAAGCTTCCCAAATGTTTCATCTAGCACAGCAGCAGGCTAAGTAAGTACCTAAGTGCTTAAGACCTAATCCTTATTGTAAGTGTTACCATCAAGGCAATAGGTGCTGCAACTATGGCAAACCAAGTCATAAGTTTTGGGTTTATCAAACTCGTTGGACTATGGATAAGGTAAGATCAACCATCATCCATCAGTCCAAAATCCAGTTCCCATTAGTTTTCAAGCTCCAAGTCTTACAATCATGCCTTCCTCTATGGTAGAACTAGTTCCTACCCCAAGGAATAATGTTAAAGGAAAAGTAGTCAGTTCACTTGCTGTCTGCCAAAGGTGCATATTCTCACTTCCATTGTCACCAATGAAGGTGAATTCTGCAAAAAATACTGTTCAATTAGTTGGGCGGCCCGATTTATAAAGCTAAGCATTTTTCACTAAAAACTGCTGCAGCGCGCGATCGCGTGCTGTAGCGATGAATTCCGCGAAAAAACACTGTTCAATTAGTTTTCATAAGGCTTAGATATTTCCGCTGCAACCCGCTGTGGCATGCGGTTGCGCGCTGCAGCGGTTTTCCTTTAGTAAATTTTTAAAACCTACATAAATGCCTTAGATCACCTTTGGATTCTATTTCTCTAAAAAAGATAGAAGAAATTGATCTTACGAACAGCATAAATATCTTAAATAGATGAATTTTCCCCTTTATTTAGATATAATTTATGGATTCATCACTATTAATGCAGGCCAAAATGGTTGAACTGAAGTATGTATAAATTACATAGGGGAGGAGGACAATCTCAAATCATCAATTGTTGATTTTAATTCTATTGTGGTGAAGGATTTGCAAATTGCACCGGCTTGTGTTTGCCAGTCCATCCTTACAACATCTAAAAGCCCTCTTTAAGGCAAATCAATACAAATATCTAACAAAACTATAGTTTGTTTCTCTTTTGCCAATAGGTACAATTTTCTTTCTACCTTATTTGAAGATATAAATAACAATATCAGACAAAAGAATAAGCATTTAACGAGATCATATGTTAAATATTAGATGCTCCCTTGTGAATCATCTAGAATTTAATTATGAATAGTATGTGTTGGAAAATTCAAGACATTGTCAATGCCTCTTCTAAAAATTAATTTAAGCATATTATTAATGAACACAAAATTAATATTGTGGTTCTCTTTGAACCCAAATTTAAAATTGGTAATGCTTCTTGTATTTGTCGGTTCACTGAGATGGATACTTTCACCATTTCAAACTTCAACAAAATATGGGATTTGTGGTCTAATCATTAGGGAGCTGAGATTCTCTCTCAATGCGAACAGGCTATAATATGAGATTCCACAATAAGGATTTCTATTTTGTAGCCACTTTTGTTCATGTTTACAATCTTAGAACTGAGAACGTTGTTTTGTTAAACTTCTTAAAAGATTGCAGCTTTGCTTCTCTTGCATGGGTTGTTCGTGGAGACTTTAATAATGTCCTTAATCAAAATGAATCACACTACATCCATTTTAATGTTAGCTATTACCGATTCCCGGCTAGAAGACTTCAAGTATACCGGAGCACCTTTCGTCTTCTGGTAGAAAATTTGTTCATTTTGATTGCTTCTGTATTTGTTTGGTACACTTCCATCACAGATTATAAAAATTATCCCTCAACTTTTAGGTTTATGATCACAAACTTATATTTTTCACTTCATGGAATAAAAGTAAAATGTATCCTAAATCTTTTAGATTCCAATTATATTAGCTAAATAGAGAAGAATGTGATAATATTACAATTTGGAATCAGCACTGTGGATATTATGGGTTAACCAATCTTATGGGAAAATTTAAGAAATTAAGAAAAGCACTTTGTTGTTGGAACAAAATCTCTATGATTTATATTCTTAATTGCTCTGAAAAACAAGAAAAAGTTAACTCCACCCTTGAATCTATGTTTGAGATCAATTCTTCTACTCAAAATTGTATTGCCTTAAATAAAGCTAAGGCTATTTTTACTCAAAATAATAATGTTAGCTAAACATTTTTGAAATAGAAGTGTAGCCTTAATTAGGAGTTGGAGGAGAAATGAATTTCTTTTTATCATAATTGAGTTAAAAAAAGGTGGCATATCAATCATATTTCTGGAATAGGTACTCTTGAAGTGGTCAAATTCAATAATCTTAAAGACTTTTACTTATTGGTAATTCATTAATTTAAGGAAACATTCAATTATAATATCCAAAACCCCTCTTCTTTCAACCTTGAGACACCAGCTCATTGTATAAATTTTGAAGATAATCATATACTTAACATGTTTCCATCTATTGAGAAAATCTAGGATGTTGTTAAACATCTCAGAAAGTTACACTTGCTAGGGTCCTTTTATTTTTCCTGGAGAATTTTATTGCAAATATTGGTGTATTATTAAAAATGACATATGCAATGAAATTAAGGAATTCTTCTTTGATGTCCCTTTGCCAAAAAATTTCTCTCACACTATAGTCTCCCTCATTCCTAAAAGAGATAAGCCCAACTGGTGGTCCTATATAAGCCAAATAGTCATTGTTCCATTCTTAACAAAATTGTGGTCAAAGTCATTACTAATAGACTCCAAACTCTACTCCCCAAAATTATTAAGTCAAATCAAAGAGAGTTTGTTTTGGGTTAGAAGATTCTTTTTTAACAACCCAAGAACTTTATCATAGATTCAAGAACAAAAGTTGGGGTCACAATCTCATTGTTAAAATTGACCTTAAAAAACATTTGATAAATATGAATTTTTAAAATTGACCTTAAAAAACATTTGATAAATATGAATTGAACTTTCTTATGAGAGTATTCAGTGTTTATGGTTTCAATGAAAGCTTTATTTAGAAAATCAAGAACTCCATCATTTATATCTAGTTCTCTATTCTTATAAATGGACACCCCTAAAGCTTTTTTAAATTTGAAAGTAGTTTTAGGAAACATGATCTACACTCAATCATTCTGTTCATCTTAGACATGAATTACTGGACTAATAATATCAATGCCACCTTTAAAAGAGGTCCTAATCTTCGTTTTAATGTGGGGGAAAAAATTTTGGTATCTTATATGGCATATAATGATGATTCTCCTTTAAAAGCTAATCTATATAAGTTCCAATTCTTCACTAATATCAAATCTTGTTTGCATGAAATCAATTATGTGACAAATTTGTTAGGCATTAAACAAGGAAAGTTCCCCTTTATTTACCTTGGCATTTATATTTTCACTGTGCATAATAAACACACCTAGTACAAAGATCTTCAAGATGTCATTTTTAAAAATCTCCATGGTTGGGAGCTCAAGTATACTTCCCAAGTAGATTTACTAGTGCTTCTTACATTTGTTCTTAATACTGGGCCTCAATAATTAATTGAGGTAACTTCCCCTCCAAATTAGTGATGAAAACATCACAATCATTTTTAACAAATTTCCTTGGGCCCATAGTAAGGGCTTTAAAATCATATGGTGCTCCTTGAATTACATCACCCTTCCAACTAATGATGGTGTTGGGTTGCATTGTCTTGCTTCCCTTTACAAATCTTTAATCATAAAATGTTTATAGAATCTTTGTACTACTAACTACATTTGGGTGTCTATCATTAATGCTAAATAATGTGATACTTAACATACTTCTGAAATTAAAGTTATAATCATTGAATCTCCAACTTGGTGAAGAATGTTTGAGTATAAAGAAATTATTGAAGATCTCATCATTTAGGATAAATCAGACCCCTCAATCTCATTTCAGTTTGATCGATGGGATGGTTCGGACATGTTGGGTAACTCTTTTAATATTACTCTTTCTAAGTTAACTTCACGTGAATGTTTCCAAACTCTCAGAGCAAGGACTCCACTACAATTTAGTAAATTCTTCCTAATGCGGTTACTAAGAAAATTCTTTCTCTCAATCCCTCATTTTGTTAGACAAATAGGCTTACTCAAATGAATGTGAGCGAAAACATTATAAAGCTGACCATGATTTAGAATATTTGTCATACCAATGCTTCCCCTTCTATCCTTAATTGGATGTGGCCAAAATGTATCTCCATGCTTATAATAATTTTCCTTTGGAGGATAGATATTACAAATATATTAGTACTGATGAAAATATTCAATGTTTGGACTATCACCTTACGTTTAAGTGCCAATGTTGTTTGATCTGGAAATGCTCAATCATGCTTTCTTTGAAAATTTACATAGTGTGATTATTTGGAGTTCCTTAGCTTTAAACACTAATATTGTTAATTATGTACCCTTCCCCTCTTTATTAGAGAGGTGGACTAATCATAATCTTTCAAAAAAAAGTTGCATATAGGTCATCTGTATGATGATTTCACTATTTGGCACCTTTGGAACACTAGGAACAAATCAAGAAATTCAAATATTCTAATTTGCACTCTCCAAATGTTTACTACAATTGTTTATGAGTGTATTCTACTACCAATGCTTACAATTATATCATTTTCTATTGGGCAAATTTGAAAGAAAATATCAATGATTTATTTACTAAGTTTAAACCTTCATAATTGTTTAACGTGGTGGTTTTGCATTTCCTTATACTTTTTGCTTTATGGTTAGCTTGTTGTTTGGCTTTTGATTTTGAATTTCACTCTTTCTTCTGTTGGGGTTGGCTTTTCTTTATTTTATTTTATTTGGTGCTTCTAATGGTTACTTGAGGTTGGCTAGGCTTTATGCTAGTGTTTTTGGTTTTCTCTTCCTAATTTGAGTCCATGTATGGTTCTCAGGTTGTTGATGCTTTTTGGTATGTTTTAAAGTTTGTTGGCTTTATCATGCATATGGCTGTTGAGGTTTTTTTGTGTGGATATTTCAACTCTTTATTGGTGTTCTATTGTTGGCCTTTTGTGTGTTTCCTAGAACTAATGCTTGGGGCTATTCTATTGGCTATTAGCTGCTTTATTTGGCCACTGAAATAATGGTTGGTAGCTTTACTCTATGTTGCTAGTTCTCCACCATCTTCTTAGTTGGCTTGATTATTGGGATGGTGCTTATGGTGTTTTGCAGGTATGGACAATTATTTGAGATGTTCAATTTTCCTAAGGCTAATTTCTAAGCTTTTTGGCTATCAGTATTTTGGTTGTTTGAGTTATTTGATCATTGGTATTTGGGTTGTTTGCCAGTTCTTGGCCATCTTATTGGTTATTTGAGTTGTTTGATTTGCTTTGAGCTATTGTCTGGGCTATTTGCTTTCTAGTTTGCTTACAAGTTTGCTAGCTTTACCTGGAAGATGCCTTATGTGGTTTTTTGGTGCTTATATTTGTCTCTTTGCTGGTGTCCTATTATTCTTCTTTTTTGTGTTTCATGGGCACCATGCTTGGGGCTATTGTATAGGTTATTTTTGCTACACTATTTGGTTGCTTGTGTATAGGTTAGTAGTTTGGCTTTGTATTGCCTGTTCTCAAGCATTGTCCTTGTTGGTTTTCTAGTTGGGCTGATGTCTATGGTGTTTTTAAGTTCTATAATATTTTCTCCCTTTGCTACTACTTTATTGCAGGACTTCCAGTTTGAGTTGGGAACTCAGTTTTTCCCACCTACATCTTTGATCGACTAATTTGAAATCTTTATTATTATTGTTTCTTAGTTTTTATTTCTTGGTTATATTGGCCTATATTTTAACTGTGAATTCTTTTTAATTTTTTCTTGTGTCTATGTGGTTTTTATTTAATGCATGGGACCTTTGAAGTTTTACCCTGAGACCCTACTTTTTGGGGATGATTTTAATATTTTTGGTTGTCTAGAATCTAGAAACCCCCCAACACTATCCTGTATCCTTATGATTTTCTCAATAAAATTTTGCAAATATGACCTTTAGAACCCATCTGTACTAAAGCACCAACAAACCTGCAGCCTTGCCGACTGGATGGCAGCGACTATCAAAAGGAAATCATCTTCGAGCCAGCTAACACGACACCCAACACCGACCTACAACAAAAACACCAAAAATTGGAGACTCTCCATTGGACTGACACAAATAGAATTGGAAGAACTAGCCAGGCACCAACTAAATAGACTTTACATATATAAAGTCACTACCAACCACATAGACCAACAAGAAGAAACACTGTCAAACTAAGAACAAAGACTAGACTTACCAAAGAAAGTAGCAAAGACGTCAAAAACATTGAAATAACACAGAAGGGATAAAACAACTATCTAACAAAGAAAAAATAAACATAGGAATTAAACAAACTAGACAAGACCATAACAGCTAGAAAAGCATATCCACTAGCAAACCATAGAGAAAATCTTAGAATAAGCATATGATAGCAGGTTAGAGAGTGACCCAACCAATCCCTAACCATAAATATTGAAAATTCAACTTAATTTTGACTATTCAACATCACCCTACTTTATTCCAAAGGTAGTAATAACATTAAGATAACTGTCCATTACATAATAAATTCTAGAAAAAGCAACCATGGGATATTATAGAGTATTATGCTATTTATACTTATTTATAGCACTCTAAATTTTCCAAATACAAATTGCATCAATCAGATTGCCAATATGAACTTTGTTTTTTTAATTTGTTCACCAAGTTCCATCTATAAGCAACAAAAGTACATTTTTATTGTTGAAGCATTGGTTTTCAAAATTACACTGAGTCTATAAGCAGGAGGCAAAATTGCTTTCCCAAAAAAATGTGGTCAATAGTTTCAGTTTGGAACAAATACCGACATTTGGAAGCGAGAACGAGGCCCCAGAACTGCATGTTAGAGCTTAATTTTGACCATTATAGATATGTTAAACAAAGATGCTGGTGTTAGCGGAAATGATATGATTGCTAAGCGAAGGATAAATTATAGGATAAATTATAGGTTCTCACAAAGTTCCAGGCTAAATTCAAATTAAACTTATTTCAGTTAATGAAATTAAAGGATGTTAGAACTTAATGTTCAAAATTTGAGGAAATGGAATTAATTTTACTACTAATAAGATTAAAATGGAGTTGTCAATGGCATTCCAGTTTCACTTAGAAATTGTCTCAAAATGACAACAAATTTTTTACTTTGGCTCAGGATAACTCAAATCAAACCCAAGGATACCTATGTTAGACTAGTTGCCAAACCAGGATGAAGAATCACTGAAAACTTTATAACATTTAATAAATGTTCCTTAGATTCCCTACAACCCATAATTCTTTTTC
Organism: Gastrodia elata; assembly: GCA_016760335.1. NCBI lineage: Eukaryota > Viridiplantae > Streptophyta > Magnoliopsida > Asparagales > Orchidaceae > Gastrodia > Gastrodia elata. Next base: position 36,487,013 of record CM028681.1, read on the forward strand.
ATAAAAGAGAGTTTATCAATTTCCAATTGACACAATTAGGATGTTTTGTCACGCAATATTTGGCTTTAAGAATTTCATCCCAAATGGAATCAACCGAATTGAATTGCCACATGAGCTTAAAGGACAGTTTGATACCCAAAGCACCTTCAAGAAAAGGCTTAGAAATAGTGTTCCACCAAACCCAAATGATTTTATATCTACCTTGCTTAATAAAAAAGAATTAGTGATTAGAGTTTTAATTCTTTTCATAAATCATTTAGTAATGGTAGACTCATGTAACCAATATATAGGGATAGAGTTTAAAATGTAGTTGAATAGAATAAATCTGCTAACAAGAGAAAGATAGTGAGCTTCTCATCTATTAATTTAAGTCGAAGTTTTCTCAATAAGAGGCGAGAATAAATCATTTTTCACATGACCATTCAAAATCAAAATGCTGAGGTGTATTAGAGGCCATTTCTCTTTCTTAAAATTGAATTCATTGGCATTAATCAAATCCAAAGTTTCCATTATTAAAATCAACATATGGAAGAATATTCCCTTCGGATTCCTTAGCACGGTATTAAATATGGCAGGACCGGATGGTTCGGTAGTGCAAACTACACAGAACCATTGTTCGGGCCAAACTGTAGTACTATTCTCCTGCATCCATGATAACACTACAGCTAGGGCATAACCTAATGCCCACTTTCAGCCACCTCAGGGCGTATACGACCCCTCAGCATGAAGCTTTCACATAGGCCAACAATTTTGACCCATAAGCTCCAATAGATGGTGTCCCTATTGCTCGCATAATGTTGTCCTAATTTTATTTCTATCAAGCTAGGGTTTACTGTTCAACCCTGTACATGTTTGCATGGATTGGGGTCGAATTGAGCTCAATAGAGCTCAATTGACCCCACGAGAAGGCTCTCCCATAGATAAAATAGAAGATCAAATTGAAAACAAGGAGTTTCAATGCAGGAAAACAAGGGAAATGGCGTACCCTGTGGTGCCTCGTCGCCAATCCATGACAGGATTAGATCAAGGGCGGTGTGCCATGCTGGCAAATCCCTCACTTATCATAAGATTAAGGTGTAACCCTCAATATACTAACAAGGGAAGGATGTGCCATGATAAGGGCAGCATAATCATTCATTAAGTATAAAGAATCACAGAGTGTGAAAGCAAGGAAAGTAAATGCTATATCCAATCCACCACACTACAAGAAAATAATAATGCAGCTCAGAATAAAATAGTACAATAAAAGATTATTCATAGGTACCTATATTATTATAAACATTTAAATGAGTTTTAATGAAAAATAAAGCTCTCATCCTCACAAGCATAAAAGAGAAGATAGGCTAAGGATCTCCAGCAGTTACACACTCCTCCTACTGAATTTGATCTTTAAAAAGCTTGACAACCTCAAATAACTCAGAATCAACCATTGTTGGTTTCACAATGATTGGGCCCGGCCAAAGAAAAGAAAAATATAGTAGATATATTGTCTACGTACATTTTAAGCTATTATATTTTATAAATTTATGATGTCACCCTTTTTACTTTGACTATAAAATCAAAGCATAGAATATGGGTACTACAAGCATACAACAGAAGGAATAAGCAACAAAAAAAGATATTTATAACTAAGCAACATGTGAGGCAAGAGAACATACCTCAACACCAAAGCTGTAACAAGGTTAGGCATATAAGTATAAATTATGTAATGAAAGTACTAAAAGAAAAGACTCATCCAAAACATGCTTATGATCATATGAATTATGCAGATTTAAAAAGAAAGTAATTGCGGTACGTACAAGTAAGCAGAAAAAAATCTAGCATCCTATAAGTATACAAGTAGATAAAGTTAAAGCTAACTGCAGTAAAAGTAAAAGTAAAATAGAAAGTAAGTATGTAAGGACTGCCATATCTGAAGTGTTGGCTAATCGGGCCATAGTAAATTTCCATAGCCTTTCTGGGCTAGGGTAGAAAAAAAAATAGAACTAATGAGGTAGAAAAGTCACATGTATTAAGTTTTAGTTATTTTATTTTACTTTTGTGAACATATCTAGAAGTGGCTAAGGAGTCAAGCACGTCTGCAAGACTGTTTGGGTTCCAACTTAACACAACACTCCTCAATGAGTAATGCTTAGTTATCCCTTATTTCTCTTTACCCCCTATCCAGTAGAGGTAAAAGTGCACAAGAATCGACCAAAAAACTAATCCCAATGAAAATGTTATCCTAGCTTTTCTATGTTTTCATTTCATGCAACAATGTTATCTTGTATGACATGTTCAAGGTAATGGCAAAAAGTATAAGGAATGAAAAAGCAATAAGTAAATCAATAATAAGCAAGGGAATCTACTACACACAAGTGATATCCATTGTTATATACTTCATCCAATCTAACTATTCTAAGTTATGTAAGTTCAGGATCTCCAATTCCATCTATCAAGTAAAACTTAGATACACAACCTTATGAGTTAAGAATAATTAGAATTGATCATGTTCAAATTTAATTGAATTAATATCACTTACAAGTTAAATAAGTAATCAATACATCCTATTTAATGAATTTAAATGTTCTAAGCTAAGATCTGATCAAGATCTACTAAATTAGGGATTATGAATTAAACACCATGAATATAGGTTTAACTACATAATCCAAAGGTATGGCTTAAGGACTAAGGTTTAAGTCTAATTGTGAACTAATAATCAAGGCAAACCTTATTAAGCTTAATCAAGCTTAATAATCATAATTAAAGCATGAAAATCTATAAGCTAATATAACCCATTTACTTAATGAATAAAATCTAATATAGTAACTATTCCAAATCTTAAGGAAAAGATCTTAAGGTGAAGTGTAGACACTAAAATCTCCTAATAAAGGACTTAGGTAATTTTATGAGTTGATGATAGTTTTTACAAAATATCTTCATTCGCTAATCTAATACATTCATGGAAGTTAAGGATGGGAGATTGAAACTAGGTTAAATATTATAGTGTTTACTTAGGGATTTCATGCCTTTAATGGGATTTTTATCAATTTACCCAATTTATAAGATTAAGAGTCTAAATTAATTCTAATTCAATTGTATTACTGATTTTAATGATTTAAATGATAGTCTAGAGGTTAAAGGCACTTAACCAAAATTTTAGGCAAAATGATCGTTTTGCCCCTACTTAATATTCTAAAATACTACTTTTTGATTAAGAGTTCCAAATGATATTTTCTTGATGCCAAATGATTCTTTGCTGTCTAACATGAAGATAGATAGTATGTACTTCAAATTTGGACAAGAATTAAGTCCTATAAGTTCAAATTAAAGATTTTGACCTAAAAGGGCAATTTGGTAATTTTACCTAGTGAAGTCTAAAAAGTCAATTAGTTTATTATTGTTTACTATCCAAGGATTCCATAGAGTCTAAGAACACTAAGTTCTAAGGTCTAATGGTTAAGTTATGATCATTTCAATATTAGGGTTAAATATGTAGTTTAGGGTTTTATAAGAGGGTTCAAAACTTAACTTTTTTATTTGATTTCCAAATTCAGCAAACTCAGTAGCCATAGCTTCCCTATATCACACTGAGTACTTTAACTAGGAGTAGATCCAAATTGGAAGTCAATTGGTCAAGTTATTACCTAATTGGAGGTCCTAAAATGTCACTATGTCATTTAAGCATCCTATAGGAAAATTGTCACTGCCATATTACTCATCTCATTTTTCTTAGCAAAACGGGATCTATATTTAATATACTTGGACTTATGGAATAGTACGTATGAGTGTTTATAGTTTCTGTAATTATTTAATTAAATAAATAACACTTAAATTTGAATTAAATTAATCAAGATGCATTTAATTAAATAAAATGACGGCTGTTGATAGGCGGACCTCACCAGAGAGACGTGGCAGCATCGAGTTAGAAGTGTGGCCACGGCGGGGCCCAGCAAAATGTTTGGCAGCACCTTGCGTGACGGGGCATACATGTGGGTCCCACGCATGACATGGCAATGACAGTAATAGGTCTGCACCATTGGGCGTGTGACGTGTGTCTGTTTGTGTAGCCCCCATGGGGTCAGGTTCGACCCGACCACACCCAAAGACCCTTTGTCTCCTCCACTACGTACCGAGGAAGGGCATTTGTGAAACAAAGGACTTTCCACTGTCACCAGAGAATAACCCACCCATCGTTGGAAAGGTCTCGGAGAGACCTTTCTAATGGTGGCAAGAACTCCATAGGAGGTGAAGTGTACTACCAGCAGGATTGAACCCTTCATGGCTAGGCGCGGGGGGAAGGGGGGTTTCACAGGTCCTATAGAGGACTGTAGATTCATCTTAAAATTTGGGTCTATCAGGTGTGGTTAACATGATAGTAACCAGTCGAGTCCTAATATAGGAACTGCAATAACTGAACAAAAAGCTGTGATGGCATAACATGCAAAGATATGGCGACCGAAGGGTACCTGGAATGGATGGTCATCGCAGAGTTAAGGTTCGAAGAATGATCAATAAAGCACCTACTGCAAAATTGCGAGTCCTGAAAGCCTACACAAGCCTTATAGAATACAAGGTGGAGTCGGCAAGGTTGGGAGGCCAGGGATTGGGTGGTTGTCGTGACGGCTTGGCGTGTGTTGCGGGCGAAGCCCACGAGGTGGGAGACGAGCGAGAGCCGTCCGATCGGCTCAGATCGAGCCGATCGCTTATCGAATGGGGATCCGACCGTGCTAATCCGACTCGCTAGCAGAGAGGCAAGATATTCGAACCGTCAACTCAAATGGCGGGTCCCTCCCACTGCTTAATTAAATATTAAATATAATAAAATAATAATTTAATTCATGATTTTATTAATTCATTTTAAAAATTTAGATGACTCCCAAAAATTTCCAAATATTCACCCATAGTTAATTGAGTGGTGAGGAACGCAATGGTGAACTCAAATTTCAATTTTGACAAGTATTTATTTTTCATAATTTTCAGGGTATTTTAAAATATTAAATATTCGACAAATTTTCGACGACTTCCAATTGACGCCAAAACATCACTACCAGCTAATTTGGGGGCAATGAGCGCAATGGCGAAGTCCAATTTTTTATTTGAGGTCAAAATAATTAGGTCAATTTCTAGGATTTTTGGAAATTTTCAGAATCAGGGTTTGATCCATTTGACCCCTATTTTGGACTAGGTCATGGTGGTGAACTCTTGATGACTTAATTTGTGAACTAGGATTAAAATTAAGATTTGGATTAGTCTTAATTAGCTAACATAACAACTTGGGTTGTTACGTACCCTCTTCTTCATCATTTGCTGAATTAGAGCTAGGTCAGAGATGAGCTACACTGAGCTCCCCTCAGACTGGCAAGCCTTCCATAACTTGAATGTAGTGGAGGCCGATTACAGGCTCGATGGAGAGGGCCCGTAACATGGCATGAGCCATTGCAGGCGCATGATTGAGAAGAGGTGCAAGACATCCAAGGATATTATCTCAGCCGTCAAATCGGATGCTCGATCTGACAACTAGATTAAACAATTGCAAGCCCACCGTTCGATCTTCCTTAAATTACAAAGCGATGACCCAGATGTGCAAAAATGGCTATCTCATGCACTGAACTTCTGCATGAGATCCTTGTGGTTTGTTGAAATCCATTGCAGTTATTAATTAATAATTATTGAAATTATTTTAATTAAATATTAATTGTACCCTTTTAATTAATTCAAAATTAAGAAACTAAATGAACTCCAAAAAATCTTAAAAATTTACCCTTAGCTAAATTGAGGGTAAGAAATTAAAAATGGAAGTTGAATTTTAAATCAAAGAATAATTTAATTATCTTAATTTTTGAGCACTTATATATATTAAATTATTTGAGGAAATTCGACGACTTTCAATAATTTCCAATATTTTACCCCTAGCTATTTTAGGGGTGAGGAGTTCAATGGTGGACAAATTAAATTAGGTAATTTTTAGGTGATTGAAAATATTCAAAATTTTTGTCGAAAATAAACGTTCTCCAAATCACAACAAAATTCAAGTTTATTGAAAATATTAAAATTTTTTGTCGAAAACAAACGATCTCCAAATCACACCAAAATTCAAGCGTAGGCTTCTAATGCTAATATAAGTGCACTGGTAGTAATATTAAGCTTGTTGGACTACCTAATAATGAGTAACAATTCTAGGGTTGTTAAAGTTTACGAGCATTTAGGGATGTTAATTCAATCTCAAGAGATTTATTTCCAGCTTAAGGATTAATAATCAATGGGTAAGAAATTTAATCTTCGATAATAGCTATTAGATAAATTTAATTTAGTCTAGTAGCTATTTCATGATTTAATGTTGGAATATCAGTATGAGAGGGGGATGGGGCCTTAAAAAATAATTGCAAGCATCCTTATTTCTCATAATTTGGATTGTTCATATAATGGGAAGAACTTTTATGGTTTCATGAATCAAATGAAGCAGAAAAGGAACCAAATAAAGATATTCTTTCATTAATATTTTCTTGGAATTAGCCTCTATTGCAGATATGGGAGAATTTCACTCAGAATAGAAGAGTCCACATCTCGCTGGCTGAAGCCGCTAGTGAAACCCTAAACCACCTCAGAGGGTGTCAAGAAATTAAAGCTGCCTTATAGATGAGAAGTTTTTCTTAGATATATATGTTAAGAAATGAAAAATTTTATTGATGAAATTTGAAAGATACATGGTTGGGTTGGTTGATTACACTATTGAAAAAGGAAAAACCTAAAAAAATAAATTTTAATAAACTGAGGAAAAACTCAAATTAACTCAAACAAGGTAACTGGACAAAAAACAAAATAACCATAAAATCATTGATAAAAATGGATAACAATAATAATTATAAAGCTTGATAAACCATTAGACAGAAAAAATTGCAAACTAAGCTCTAATGGATGCCTTAATTAAGCAGGATTTTCAACCAAAGTACCACCCTTCATGGATGATGAGGATGAGAAGCATATAGAAACATGGTTTGAACTTACCCAATAATAGATTCAAATGGGATACATAACTTCAAATAACCAGTCCCCATACCACATTCAAAATAAATCTAACCACACCAAAAGCCTTATTTAAAGTCATTGGAATAAGTAATAGGCCATTGCCAACCTTGTTCAGCAGTCTTGTGTCATATTCATTTAACAAATACATAATACAAGATAAAATCAGCATTTGAAACAGCACATAACAACATTTTGTATAGCTAAGGAGCTTATAGAAACAGATATAATAAGCATTCATCCAATACAAGTTATCATAGAAGTCAAACATTGCATCAATCAATAACAAACTAACCCAAATCATAACCATATCACAATTAACCATCACACCAAGTTGTAACATTTTGGAAACAACAAACAACCCCTAAATCTGAAAAAAATAGGATACAACAATAAAGGTAACTATGATCATATATAAATTGCACCCCTATCTTTAAATTATACAAACTTTAAAATATTAAAAAAAATATCTGTGAATTTATAGGATATTAAATTTAATTTTAGCTTTGTCTGCATTCTTCCAACAAAGGTCATTGACTAGAATGCACTTAACCATTAGATAAATCTCATTAATTGCATGGTTAATGATCCTCCCTTGCCCATTCAGATATCATCATATTTATCCTTGTTACTGCAAATTCAAATGGCCCACAAAATATATAAGGCAACAAAATTTTTAACATGAATTTTGTTTTTGAGTATTCATTTGAATTCCATCTAGAATATAAAGTGCTCAATTCATAAATATTAACCTGCAATATACTTAAATTCATAAAATCCAACACTTTTGTGCTCACCATGCATTTAGTAAATACATATGCACTTAAAAGCTAAATTGAATCTTATTTCCTAAAGGATCTCATTGATGCTAATGAGTCTATTATAAAGCCTCCACTTAATAATACTTAAGTGATACAGAATATGCTTATGCCAAAACTATGGGTTCTAACAAGCAGAGTGATGGGTTCTCACAGTATGCCAAGGCAAAGTGAGACTGAACTTCCCATTAATGAAAAGATCAAACGCTACCAATTTGGGGTTGCCCAACATTTAGTTTACTGTACCATAATCGATTAAGTAAGAACTCAGGGAAAAGGCAGAGAATGTTGTCCCTGATCCAACCCTTCTGAGAGTTATAGCAATCAATCACTTTAAGAGAATAATTGAAAGGATTAGTTTTATCACATAAAACACCCAAATGAGGCACTTTATCAAACCAAAAATAAATAGAAGAGTCAATGTGAGGATGACGCTAGGTTATCATTAATTAATATAGAATTAGGCTCTCAGTTTTGTCGAACTCTATTGAGCCATTAAATGAAATGATAAAGAAGTGAGTCATTGAATAGACAAGAGAAATCAACATCCATCCTTTCATATAAATTTATCACAAAAAATAATGTTCACATCTACTACATACAAAATATTCTCTAATAGTATAAAGCCTTAATAAGAGAGAATGGTATAACAGGTGAAAGGAATGATGATAGTAGCAGTGGTAATACTAGATGATCTCCTCAAAGACTTCCTTCCTTCACTTCCACTAGCTCCTAATATAGCACATTTCAATAATTTAGGTATTTAAAAAGTGGATAGTTGTGAAGTAAATGTATCATAAGATATCAAACTTTACATTTCTTAAAATAGTATTCAGTATGCAATAATTAAAAATGCATGAGAATAAAATTAAAAGTTCATTAAAGAAGTACATAACCATTGTCCATATGTGCAAACATTTCATTAGGTCAAATAAAATTCATTTGGAAATTCATTCAATGCTGATCCAGGTGCCTGTCAAAATATGCCACATAAAATTATTTAGTAATCGATGTCTTGCCTTAGTAAGCCAATTTTTTATGTGTTATACAAGATATGTTTAGAATTTGGGGTCTATACTAGTTTTGTTCAAATTTTTTGTATCCTATTTCTATATTGTGCTCCCTGAAGCTGACAAGCACTAAAATGGTATGACTTTTGATTACACATAATAGCATGTCATTTGAAATAACAATGGAATAGTGAGTTCTAAATCTATCATTCTTAGGGAGCAAGTGATGGTTACAAGTAACTGATTTCACTCCTAATGTCTAAACAGATGAATAATTATTTTGGTTATTGAACTAATTCTATGCATGCAAAAAATGTAACCTAAAATTAATGAGAATCTAATAAAAAAGCTTAAGAGATTGGAGAGAGCTAGGCCAATCAAATTACGGTTCAATAAATTTTGTTCATGCTAAGTTTGAATTAATTAATTTATGAGAATGATAAATCTATCTTTCAAGGGGCTACAAATAGTTTGCATTAGCCCAATGTTGGGTTAGGGAAGATAAACTGACATTAGGTGTTCACTGCCCAGGATCCTATCGGGTGATTAAGCTAAGTGACAAAAAGGAAATTAACAAAAGCAACTCAAAGCCATTAAAGAGAAAAATGTAACATTTATTCCATTCAATATATATTAGAAAATGCAAGCTATTAGAATGTTCAAATTATTATAACACTTAAATAAGAACAAAATTTGCTTTAAATTAAAAGACATAAGAAAAGCTTTTCACTCATAAGCATTGATATGCTCTAAAACACTTGTAGATTTTTTGTATTTGAGAATTTCTCTAGTACCACGGATAACAACATTTATAAATAAACTGGTGGATGACACAATATGAATATAAACATGTAATGAATAATTTGAAATACAAAGGTGAAATAATTGGATAAAAATAAATAATGCATGCCCTTTTTGAGGAATCAACATTAACCTTCCTGCAAAATGAATGATAATAATGATTGCAATTACAATATGTCATAATTGACACTATTTGTCAGGCCACCTTCATTTCATTTGCAAAATAAGAGGTTGGCACAATTTAAGAGTAAATGATGGTATTAGGGTATCTCATTATCAAAGTTAAATATATTTGCAATCAATTGTAATATTAACTTTCATTAACACATGAATCTAAAATTTTTGGTCGGAGAGTTCTTTGACTATTTATGCATTTAGGTTAGTCTTATTTATTAAAATAGATATGATGAGAGAATTATTTCTGAGACCAAATGCTATTTGAGTCATATATCAACATTCCTAACAAACACTATTCAAATGACACATTCTGATCTCTTGGCAAAGGTTTAAGGGCCCATTGTTTAATAAAAAAAAAAAAACAATATCAATCAAAAAGAGCATCACTTAACTGTCGAGTTCTATCATTCTATATACAACAATATCAATCAAAAAAGAGCATCATTACTAAGAATATTATATATACATGTGGCTTGCACCAAACAAACTTGATCTAGCCATTCTTAAGGCATTATAGTGAGTGACTCCTTTGCAACCATCAAAACCTCTAATGCAACTTGGGCATAGCAAAGTGACAAGTAACGAGAAAATAAAATGCTTATACATTCCAATTGTTTCATAATGCTGAATTGGATACTAATCATATAAATTGTATGCATTAAAGTGATTTGCGCATAAATCTCTTATATATGTAAATACACATGTATCAAGTAGTTTCATCCAATGTATTGGTAAAATAAATGTTTATACTTATATATTAAATTCTATTATTGTAATACAATAAAATGTTTATGCACCACAAAAATTATAAGGGTTAAATAAGGGTCGTCATATGAAGGATCACCACTAAATTTCCCATTTCATTTTCGTTTTGAAAGCATTAAAGCTCTGCGTCCCTACTGGCAAAGAGGATTTTGTAAGAAAAATAACAAATAACTTTAGTGGCCACAATAAGGTTTTAAATTTTGCTGACTATAAACAAAGAACATGTATACGTACCATCAACTCAGATACTAGAAGTATAATAATTCTATACTAATTCAATAGCTAGTACATTATTCATAAATATCACTCAAGATGGCTATAAAAATCTGCTAATACAAAAAAAAAAAGTTATAAAGGAGAATTTTTTCACTCAAGATGGCTATAAAAATTTTGCGAAAGCCCGCAGCATGTAACTCTTTGGGACCAGCTTAATTTAGAAATCACGTTAGACAATTTCAAGAAGATTTTTAAATGATAAACTTGCATAAAATAGTTTAGAAAAGAAAAGTCACTATTTTTTTAGGTTTAATTCCTTAATAATACTAATCAAAATGACAATAAACAAACAAACGCTAGTGTGGAAGCAAAAACCTTTAATGGCAGCTTGCAGATAAGAAAAATAAAAACTCACACTAAACAAACATCTTAAGAGCTAAGAATGATGAAACTTAAGTTAATTAAACACATTCTATTATAAAAACACGTTAAAACATTAATGAAGCCCATTAAATTTATTTGACAAAGGACATTATCATCAATGCAAAGTAAGTTCAAATGGATGTTAGATCGAAATGCAAAACTGCCTACAAAAGTTAAAACTTTTGTTGGCCTGAACTTTAAACCTCAATATTTCCATTATTCGCACATTTAACCACATATTTTATCCCCTTAATCTGATTGATAACTCAAGAAAGTCTTAAGATGAAACAAAGAAGAAAAAAAACTATAGTTCTAAAGCTCCTACGCCACTTGTTCCTCAAATCTTCCATGTCGACCCTCAGTCAACATCTTGTTTTGGAGTAAATGGATTACTACACACCTTCCTTCATTTCAATCCCCCAAATTTTAGTGGGTCTAATCCACCAATGGAGGCTGCAAACTGGATCAAAATAATTGAAAAGAAAATGACTTGCTTATCAGGCAAAATATCCATATGTTTTGCGATGTTGTCGAGCATTGGTGGAAAAATGAGTTGACTACTAGATTCTTTAGAGTGGAAATTGAGGACATCCCGTGGGAGACATTCATGGAAAATTTTCGAGAAGACTTCATTCGCCCTTCTATGCAAACCATTCTAGAAGATGAGTTCCTCTAATTGACTCGAGGGAATAAGACAACATTGGAATATGAAATGGAGTTTAGAAGAGTATCTAGATTTGCTCCAGGATTGGTGATAATTGAAGTTTTATCATTGCAACCGCTTCTTAAAAGGATTGAGGGATTCAATTAAGGACATCATAGTCTCTCTGTAGCACATAAGTATTTCAAATTTACTCAAAGCCGCTAGATTGGTGGAACATCACCAGATAGAGAAAGAATAGCAGAAGATATCCCTATTAATCTCAGTAGGAAATTAAGCTTCTACTCCTAACATTGTGCCACCACCCATAATAGCTCAAGCCCCAAGAAGAGGACCACCAGTTGTCCCAAGAATCCATTATGAAGAAGAAGTCAAAAGTCCTTATCCAAACCCATGTCTAATTATGGTACATCATGTTGGACTTGAACCACATAGGCTAGCACCAATAGAGAAATGCCAACTACCATACCCATACATTCAATGCTATCATGACAATTGGCAATGTTATATATGTGGTCGTACTTGTCACTGTGAGTGGAAATGTGAAGCTTACAAAATGATGAACAAAGAATTTATTTAAGGGATGTGATACTCCCATGACTACTATTTATAATATCCATAAGGAGATGCTAGGATGGTGCATAAACGGTTAGTCAATATTATTTTCAATTTGACAGGGTCGTGTGTTTATATTATCCCTCTATTCTATCTATTGCGCTGCAAGCACCTTACAAACCTTATCAATTCAATTAATTAATATATATATTGTTATGTATTCTTATGTTTTGTTAATTTGTGTGGTTATTAGATTAATTAGACATAGACTATGATATTAAATACTAAGAGTATTACTTGAATTTGTAGTGCCAAGGTAAAGAAGCTTTTTCTGTCATACTTTTGTAATAGACATCACTAAAAAAAGATTTCTTACTTGAGAATGCAACTTGTAAGAAATTAGCATTAGTTAATAGTATTCTTACAATTTGTAAAACAATTAAATTTAAGTGAATATCCAACTAATATCACCATAGAAATTTTTAATCGGTAATTAGTATATGATAAATTGTTAGAGATTGTTTAAGATTCTTCTAACTTTCTATTTAGCTTATTGAATATAAAAATTGATGTTGTTGGTTAAGATTCGTAGGTTTTTCTTAAAGAGTAAAAATTATCATAACTTGTATGAGGGTATTATTGACTAAACTAATCCCAGGAATGTACTTGCTACATTCAAAAAAATATTTAAGTAGAGCTCATATTTTGTATTTAAGCAAATTAGAACCAAAACATCTTTATGATATGTAGTAGCAGTGTCTAGAGCATATTGTTGATTCTCTTGCATATATAACAATGAATATTTTGCAAGTGTGAAAGCTTATCGAATCTACCATATTCAATTTGATAGGGAGTCATTATTTAAATAATTATGGTTTGAAATATGTTCATACAAAAATATTTAAGTTAATTATGAAACATAGGGAATTTAAAATAAATCTATATGAACTATATATGATAGTTTTATTGAAAAATTCATAGTTTTAGCCTACTATTGAAGTGAATAGTCTTCCCCACTATTGTTGTCTAAATTAGACATGATATGGTTCTTATTTGATTTTGCTTGTATGCGGGTTCAATCTAATTATTTGATTAGATTCATATTTTCCTCAAATTGTATGCAGATCTGATATGGAGCCTGCCAACTGAATTGGTTTGACAGATTCAGACATGCTTCAGATTGTATGTGGACCCTATATGGTGTCTGCCAATCTGATTGTTCAAAAGATTATATGTGAACCCTACATGGTGTATGCCAATCTTATTTCTTAGGAGATTGTATGTGGACCCTTTATGAAGTCTATGTATATAATTATTTAGAAGATTATATGCGGCCCTAAAATATTATTTGCCAATCTTATTATTTTAAAGATTTTATGTGGATTCAATATGGTGTCTACCAATCTTATTATTTAAAAGATTATATGTGCACTCAATATGGTTTTTTCCAATCTTATTATTTGGAAGATTGTATGTGGACCCAGTATGCTATTTGCCAATCTTATTGTTTGGAGGAATGTATGCGAGACCAATATTGTGCTTGCCAATCCAATTATTTGAAAGATTATATGTGGGCCATTGTGGTGCATGTTCGTTTGTTACTTGGGAAAGATAAAAAACTAATTAGAAAATGGTTGACTTAGTTTAGTATTTGTCAGCATAACTATGTTGTACTTGTCCGAAGTAATAAGTGGAATGGTAAGTTTCGAGATTTATATCATCCTCAGGGAATGGTAGTTTTGATACTACGTCTTATGTTTTTTCACTAATGTTTAAAATAATTAATTTTTGTGTTTTTGTTGGTTCCTAAATTAACAATACAATTTACTTAAGATAAGATACTATTTATTCAAGAGGAGAGAGTTGGGGATTGGTTATGGGACTCATTCGGGCTTTGTGCTATCATTTAGTCATTGAAACTCATAAAGTATTTTCCTATGCCTACACAATCAAGTGAACATTTCTTAAACTAGAGCAATCCTCGAATTAAACAAGTTCAACTCTAGTGCAACAAGGAGAACACTCTTAGGGTTCTACCTCGGCACATAGGCCCTTATGAGATCTGTATTTACTTCAATTTTAATTACCTACGTCGTGGCCACCAAAATGTTACTTTTAGTTAATTGATCTCACAAGCATGATTTCCATCAATATGTATCAAGCGCATACATATGTTGTTTAGCTAAATGTGAGAATGCATTGGACTCATTGGACTATGTCAAATCATCTAATGGGTGTCCAATGTTCTCTCATTCTTTCTACTTTACTTAGCCACAAAGCCAGACTGATAGGGAATTAGCTCATAAGCATCGATCTCTCAGATGAACTTTAAAGAATGGTGCTAACGTGTTTGAGGACTTGTTTCATAGGTCTTAGTATAAATTTACACTCATTCCTTGCTCTAATCCAATTAATGTGCTTTGGAGCATAAGTCCTTTTTAATGATAATTCTTTTCTAGTTTGATTTAATAAAGATTTTTATAAGATATATCCAGGCATTTTCATTAAACAAGGATAAGAAACAATTCAGCAAATAATTTTTATTCATTTCAAAATAGTGTACAACACCATAGACCCTTACATTGTCCCACAACTACAACACAACCCTCTCCAAGGAGGGTTTAGCCTTCTATTTCGGAATTAATACAGAAAAAAGGCAAAATAAAATGAACCTTGACATCAGTTCACAACAAGAAAAAAAGACAGAGTTTAGAAGGGGTACTAGGAAATAGCCCCGAGATTTTCTAAGGTTTTCTTGGAAATCCTCCATTTCTTCCCTTTCCTTCTCTTAAGATCTTCTACTATCTTTTCTTCTTAATTCTTAACAGTTCTCTTCACTTTCTCCTTGGAGAGTTCTTTCCTTTTTTTTTTTTCTCGCAGCAGCCTCCCTTTTAGATGTTAGAATATGGAAAATTCTGTAACCCTTACTTAGTCTGAAATTTCCCCTTAAAGAAGAGAGTTTTCAGCCCCCATACATTAATCACATGTGACCTTTCATCTTCCTCGATTCAATACAAGTAATTCAAATTTTATTCAATTACTCACTTGGGATTCATCAGATTTAATGTTACTTCAGGTTTTAAGAGGCTAGGGAAGGCCAAAGGTCTAAAATGGTGCACCTCCTTATGCTATATTAAATGTAATTTCTGGAGCTTTTCTGTATTGGGCACTGTGGTGCGCCACAATTGCCGCGATTGCATTTGATTCTATTGAATTTAGCTCCAAATGGGCTGTTCTATTGAGGATCTGTCATAGCGCATTGTGGCACCTTCAACCCAAATACTATTACACTGCATTGCGTTGTAACGGGTCAAATTAATTCAGTTTATCGCTACGGCATGCTATGGCGGTTCGAGTTTTGAAAATGCGAAATTGTCATTATTTAATTAATTCTTATAAAATTTTCATGAATAATCTGCAACGCCGCCAGGACGCGTTGTGGCGCGCCGCGGCGGGCTACAACAATTTTATTCCATGTCTGCATAAATCTTCATAAGTCATAGTGTGCTGTGGCGTGCTTGGAGTGTGCTGCAACAGTCAAAAGTTTAAAATTATGGATTTGGCACTGTTCAATTAGTTCATATAAAGTTTATATTAAGAATTTGAAATGTTGCCGCAGTCCACTGTGACACGCTGTGGTGCGCTGCAGCGATTTGCTTCCAATTTGACTGATCAGGTTCCAGGTCTTTGTTTAGTGCACTTGTCCGCCCTGGCCCGCTACAGCGCACCACAGCGCGCTGCAGCGGTTTTCATCCAAATTTCTAGAAATTTAGAGCCCTTTTCTCCATTTTTCTTGAAAATGCACAAATTCCACTCAAAGCATGTTGGTTTGTATGATGTTATAAATGTTCTTACCACTATATTTTGCTATAAATTTTGGATATATCACATAGGAAGGATGATCAAGAGTACTTCTTGATTTGAGTTTGGGTACTTACCAAAGATTCATTAGTTTGGAATTAAATAATAATTAATTAAGAATAGGATAAATCATCAGTATTAAACAGGGTAAGGAGACTTAAATGTGATTCAATTTCTGGGTTAAGACACGAGTGTGTCTTGGCATTAGATTTGATTACTTATAGTTGATGAGTTCACTGTTGATTTTGATTGTTACACATATGGTTTGGTTTTCAGCAGTTTTATTTCATCAACATTATTTTCAATTTATAGTTTTCAACTTTAAATTTTATGTTATTTTCAGTCTTTAAGGTTGATTCACATTTTTTGTATTATTTTATAATCAATTGTATCAGTGGTGATATCCTAAAATGTAAGTAGCTTAAGTAGTTTAAGTTAAATTCCTAGGATAGGTGAAAATTTTGAATTTAGCCTCTCAGTTAAGAATCTAGAAGACTAGTATTAGTATGTTGGGTAGTCTAACCTTAAAAATGGAATTATCACTAACTTCAATCAGTAAACTCAAATTTTAAAAATGTTTAAATTTTGATCTTTTCTAAGATCTGGTGTCCTAGACTTAAGAAAATTTAATGAATAACAATCATTTTAAGGGATATATAATTTAATTTGTTGCAATTTAACTATTATTCGAACCATGAACTAATCCAATAATTGAACTCAATGATTATTTCAGAAGTAAAGACATATATCTTATCATCTGCTCAGATCAGTTGGTCTGAGTTATTTAGATCCAAGGATGTCAGATGATACTGGGATTGTTCATTTTTAGAATTGCTAATTAAATAATCAAATTAAAAATTTAATCAATTCATAAAATAGAGGGGGCTTACAATATAACAAATTAAAATAACTAAACATATCTCTTTAATAAACAATTAATTTAATATTGCATCTTTTAATACTTGAAAACCCGAACTTATTACAA
Organism: Gastrodia elata; assembly: GCA_016760335.1. Taxonomy (NCBI): domain Eukaryota; kingdom Viridiplantae; phylum Streptophyta; class Magnoliopsida; order Asparagales; family Orchidaceae; genus Gastrodia; species Gastrodia elata. Next base: position 36,504,290 of record CM028681.1, read on the forward strand.
GGCTCCTAAGTAATATAATTATTACAAACCTAAGTGACATCCGTATATGAAGTAACTTGTCCAAGCTCAATTCATATGACTGATAACTGTGATGTTGAGGATGACATCATTTTTAAGTGGGGAGTAAGTAAATACTCGATGTTGTTCGTGGTGTAATTAGCTCGAGATTCAAGAAAATAAAGTCAAAATCAGAATCCTTATTCAAGTCAAAATAAAAATTAAATAAAAATACTCTTAAATAAGGCCCAATGTAAGAATCTAACTGCAAAATTTTGAGCACGATTGGGATCCTAGGTTGTCCAAAACTATATTTTTAAGGCATTAGCTTAAGAGATTAATAGAAAAAAAAAATTGAAACATAGAAATTTTCTTACTCTTAGATTAAGCATCTAATGGGGAAGCTATGTTTCAAGTTTCATTAACTTACGAGCTCTGAATTAACCATAGTGAATTTTTGAAGTTTTCATTTAAAAATTAATATAAAATAATATACTTGACAAAATTCAATTATTTTTGTTCATGAATGTTTGTCTCAATCCAAAGTTTGTAATTTTTTGAGTTCAAATGATTGTTGATCAGAACTTGATAAATCTCAGTCATTTAATTAAAATAAAATGGTTGCTGCATATTAGGGTTAGCTTTATCCATCTGTTTTCCCAGTCCTAAAATATGAAAAAAATTATTACTCGGTTGATACTTTCCCTTTCTTTGTGGAATACATGAAAAGAGTGAATCCACTGCAATCCTCCAACACCTTCGTCTTTCCATCAAAGAATTTGTCGAGATTAGCCCTAACACCATTTGAAAGAGATCATCGAAACTTATGTCCCTTGTGTTCACAATCATCGCTGCTCTTTTCTTTGATTGCCACCATGTTATTGTAGCACAAAATGCTGATAATTGCATGAGAGGATGATCTGAGCCCTCACCTAACGTCCACTAGAGCACCGAGTGCAGGCGACACCCTGATATCATTGAACCTGCATCCCTTTTTCCTAACATCAATCCTCCACTTTCTCCCTCACACCAAAGGCCATCGGTATTCATCTTTTCCTTCCTTCCAATGAATTGTTGCTCACAATTTTTATCATTATCTATTGTATTTGGTAAAGACCTTTCTTACCTTTATTGGTTTTTCTTCTTCTTTATTTTATCTTAAGATTATTTTGACCTATCAATCAAATTAAGGGGATCAAATACGTGCTTATATGTGTGAATAATGGAAATACTGAGGTTTAGAGTTTAGGCCAACTAAAGTTTTATCTATTGTAGGCAGCCTTGCATTTCATCTGACAGCCATTTTAACGTTCTTTGCCTTGGTAATAATGTCCTTTGTTAAATCAATTTAATGGGCTTCATTAATGTTTTAACATTTTTTTTATAATATAATGTGTTTTGATTCACTAAAGTTTCATCATTCTTAGCCCTTAAGATGTTCATTTAGTGCGAGTTTTTTATTTTTTTAGTATATACAAGCTACCATTAATGGGTTTTTGCTTATACACCAACAATTGTTAGTTTATTGTCATTTTGATTAACATTATTAGAAAATTAAACTGAAGAGATTTGTGATTTTTTTCTTACTATTACTATAATGACCCATTGCTAGATTAGATAGTCTAATACAATACAAGTTGTTAATATATTACCAAACACTGGGTTAGTAAGTCTTAACCTACTATTAAGCACTACAGGGAGCTTAGGGTCTCTAAGGAGAAGAATTAGATGCATAATACTATATAATTACATACCATTCTAGCCATCGAGAAAAGAAACAAAAACACATATCATAGAATAATAAAGTAAGACATCAAGAGTTAATTAAGGTTATACAAACCTTTATGGCATAATGACACTGGTCCTCATGGGAAAATAAAGTTAGAAAATAGAAATTGGTAAAGTCTTCAAGCAGCAACTAATAGGCCTAATCTACCTCAGGTGTAAGATCCACTCCAAATTCTTGATTTATAGTATCTGGTATTTAATACTGTAGGGGGCACTTCCAATAAAAAGAAATTAGTGATTAGTCCTAAAAATTCTAAGTATATTTTAGGAGAACTAAGTTATTTTACTAGAATATATATCACATTAGCCATTTATAATTTTTATAAGTATTGCAAAATGTAGTAAAAGGAAAAGTATGAAAATGATTATAAAATACAAGTAAAATGGGGTAAATGCAATAAAAGATAAAAGTTGATCACAATCTTCATCAAATATATAAGTAAAAAAGGCAGGTGTAGCTTAGATACAAGTGTGCATCAAATTGTAAAATTATGTACAACATAATATATTTTAAGTAGAGCAACGAAAGGAAAAATGATATATATAAACTCAAATACACTGCATAAATGTAAGTAAAAGAACTATATATACAAGTAAGCTATAATATGTGATAGTTATGAAATCTTTAGTCTCAATGACTAAGTAAACTATTATTATATTCATAAAGGACTATATCTGTAAGTGTTATTTCCTTATCTTGATTTAAATATTTGTTTTTCATAGGAACTATACGGTACAAGTGAGACATTAAGCATGTTTTCTCAACAATAAGTGGGGTCACTTGATAACACACACATTCCCCCTCATAAGACATGTGTGGTATCCATAGCCTACCCTAGCTTAATAAAGTTATACAACTTAGTCTGCCACATGAAACCCCTCAGTAAAAATGTTATATTTTAAATTATGCACAAAGTCTTTAATAAATTATTTAAGGAATTTAGTCTCAAATTAGTAGGAGCATTCAAGGATTTCAAAGCTAGTTGTAAGCCATATGATACCCATAATTATCTACTTTAGTTATATATCCTATGATTGGAGCTAATATGAATTAATGATTTTTGTAAATAGTGTTTGGATTAAGGTTTCATTTAGGTAACAAAATAATTAATAGATATAGTTGTAAAGTTATAAGCATTCTATCCTACTACACTTATCTGAACTATCTCATATTCTATAAGTCTCACTATTTAGGTTGTAGAGTTTTATAAGTACACTAATCAACATCTATGTTATTAATCTTCTCTAATCTTATTATTTCAATAACTTCTTAATGTTGTTTTATACTTAAAATGGTTCTGTTATCTAACAACTTAGGTTGTCTTAATCTCTTGTATGATACAAGTAGGTCCTTAGACTTAATGGTTTTATAAGTCCTATGGAATACTCCAATTATCTAGATCTATTACTCATTATCTTACTAATCTAATTACTAGGTCTCTTCCCTTAATCCTAGAGTTCAAAGCCATAGTATTATATTCCTTAAGTTCTTATATTTGACTTAACTACTTAGCACTTAATGGTTCTAACCCTATTATCGCTTAAGACTACATCTAGTCTCAGTTCAATCACTAATCATTCTAAATGATCTTAAGCCTCTCACTTAGCATAACATGGCCACCTACACTACACTAGGAAAGTCACACATAGTTACTTATGTTATCACTAAGTGATAGAGGATTCTAAACACTAATCAATCATTAATACTCCATGGTAGTTCGATCCTATAATCTTATGAATCTCTTCCTAGCCATAAGTTCAAAACAAATACCAAATCGCTAATATCCTAAATAGTTAACCAAATCAAGAGGTGAAATTGACATAATTTCTCTCTCCTTATAATTAAGGCTCAATTTAGGTTTACTGGACACCAAGTCATAACTAGCTTATTCTAGTTATTCTTACTCAAGACATCATCTAATATTGAATCATGTCATAAACTAATCTCCCTAAGGTATCCTAGGGCTTAAGAAGCTTAGGAAGGAAATACCTTAATTATAAGAATTTAATATTAATCTAATCAACGGTCAAAAACTCACATTTTCAATTTAATGTGCGAGTTTTATAAACATAGTGGCTATAGCCTCTTTATAGCATAATGAGTACAATGATATTGAGTATTGTCAAATAGAACATCAAATGGCTAATTTAGGCCTTAAGAACTCTTAATGATAATTAGAATGTGATCAGTAAAATAAATTATCAAAATGGAAAGTTAGCTTCTTGTTAATGTTCTATATTTTTTTCTAATAATTTTGGTATATAATTTCAATATATTTAGATTTACAATTTATATGTTACTAAAATAATTTAATTTTAATTTTATTAATTATATTAAATTAATGTTCCTAAGTCTCTGCCCACACGCACGACACACCTGCGCATGGTCTCGTGGCCACTGCACGCCCACAAGCCAACCACCTGCGCATGCCTGATGGATAGTGTCGCTCGGGTTAGGTCAACCCACCTGGCACAGTTCATCTTCCATTGGGGGACAGAAGGGGGGACGCTAGGACATCACCCTTCTCGCAAATTTGAGCTCCTCACGATGCGTGCCACACCTCAATTTGAAGCTCTCATCATGGCTCTACTTCTGAGCCTCAAACCCCCAACCCAATCCTCGTCTATTATCCTGATTCAGTTGCTCTAATATCTAGGGTTCGGACTACTATTACCTATTGTTATCTATTGCTAAGCTCATCGCTATCGAGCGCCAATCAAGCTCTTTCGTGCTCTATTGGAGCTCAATAATTAATCCTTGAGGGATGAAATGCTGAAATAAAATTAAATTGAAGGAAATATGAAGTTATTTTACTGGGAATCAAAGTGCCTTTGCAAGTTATAAGAAAATATAACTAATTTCCTTCGATTTTTCCCTTTGCAAGTTATAAAGAAATTAGTTATATTTCCTTATTAAATCGAAGGAATCAAAGTACCTTTGAAATTAGTTTTAAATTTTGTTGACTATAAATAAGGAAATATGAAGTTATTTTAGTCAACAAAATTTAAAACCTGATTATGGCCACTAAAGATATTTATGTCATCTTTTCTACACATATTCATGTTCAAAGGGAAGCATATAAATCTCTCTACTCCGACAGCCCTTTACTCTGTCTAACCAAATATCAAAGTGAGTGGTCACATTTCCAGTGGAACACAAAAGACATGAAATGCTCATGTACACTTAAATCCAAGATATGAAATCTTGCTTCAATAAAAACTTTAGTGTTACTTGAGTAACTTGTAATCACATGCAGATACCTCTTGATCAGAACTTTTAGTTCGATCGGAGAGGTAATGTGATGTGAAAGTGTCATTTAAATGATATTTATCTTTACATGCAACATAGAAGTTTCTTACAATGAATAAACATGTATTCATTACAAACAAATTAAAAATCCATACTCAACATTCACATGAAAGAATTTACTACATTGGTCTAGCCTAACCCTCCTCAACTGGGGGATTAAGTTGCTATCAAGGGAATTAAAAGCAAAAATTTTGAACTCTCAACAATAACATGATTTTTACAATTATAAATTTCAAAAGTGAGAAAAAAGCTAAGGAACGAGGTTATTGTTGGAATGTTCTTAGGGGTTGTCTTCAATCTTTGTCTTCTTCTTTGTCCTCCTCCTACAGCTCTCCAATGGCAGATTTAAGGTTTGTCCTCTTTTTCCTTTGAGGTGGCTAAATATTCTCTCCTTATTGGTCCCTCTTTTTCTCCCATATGATCCTCCTTGTCTTAGTAGATTTGATGGCTTGCTTTTGGTCTACATAATGCACCTAGGCTTGCCTGGGGCACATGATTTTTTTTTGGTACATATTTGTCTGGCTCCGAGGTGAGCCGAAGCACCAAGCCTTCTGTTTGTCTAGCGCTCAGAGCGCGGTTGAGCGCTCAGAGCGCACTTGAGCGCAATACCTACTATTGGGCTAGCGCTGAGGGGATACCAAACCGTTGACACCAATTATATTCTTGTCTAATTGGCACATGGGATGCACCAGAGTGTAATTCTTTATGTCTGATTGGCGCTCTGAGTGTGCCTGAGCGAGCGACTTTCTGTTTGATAGGCCAGTTGGATCTCGGGACGCACCCAAATATGTGAGTTTATATTAGATTGATGCTCTGCGCGTGCTGAAGTTCTTGACTTTTTGTCTATTGATACTCAATTGTTGGCTTGAGGTGCCTAAGCATGCCTCAGCATATGGCTGCTCTTCTTAGCCAAATTTGATGATAAAATCATTGGATAACTTTGAATCACTGTGAAATTAAAAATGCCAATAAAATACACAAAAATATATCAAAAGTAACCCATTCTAAAATAAAAAAGCATAAAGAATTGGGCTAATTTAAGTATAAATGTGTCCCTTATCAGCACTATACATTATAGCTTCCTTATTACTTCCATTTAGATTAGTCCCATCATAAACTTATCCCATTCATCATTTTGGAGCCCAAAGCATGCATCCTTAAGGCATCTAAAATAAATATATAAATTGTAATATACTTGAGAATGAACAAGTTAAAATAATATAGCAATTTGAGATATAATATAAGCTCAAAAGCTTTTAAAGTTGCAATTGAAAGCAATAAATGCAAGGAATGATATCCAGTACATCTTCTTTATTTAGTTGAGGATTTTGTTGAATGTTAAGCATCCAATATATTTGCATAATTTTATATTTGATTAATTATTTCTTAAGTTCAAAATGATCATGTTATTATTTAAGATGATTACTTATCTTTCATGAATGTTTGGGTTTGACTATAAATCTATATATTGACTATAATTCATTTAGAATGTGTTAATGCATATTTAATAATTATTATTAAAATGCTAATAAATAATAAAATAATAAATATAAGAATACTAAAAATTCTAAGAATAATCATAATAAATAATAAAATAAAAAGAAGAATAATAATAAAAATATCATCATTATTATTGTTATTATTATTTACTAATCATTAAAAAAATGAGAATTAAATAATAATAATTATTATGACTCTGATATGAAAATAATCCCTCTTTCTCTTTCTCTATTATGAAAATATTCTCTCTTCCAACTATATCTTTCGCAACTTTTATAATATTCTCTCTTCCTTCTCTGTCTCTCTTTGATGCATGATGGATGCAATGGCATCTAACATAACTAAATCCACAAATTAATTTACAAAATTAACCTTGCACAAAATATGTTACTAGTAGTTTGCAAGCCACTTGTTGAGAATAATAGAGAACCATCGTAAGAATTTACAAGATAACGGGAGTGATAATTTGACTAGCACTCTTAAATGATAGGAGGAATGAAAATAAGGCAAAGGAAAAAAAGATATTTTGGGAGCCTTATTATTGAATAGGTCGCTTACAATATAAAAGATTGAATTCTATGTGTAGTCCTTCACTACAGATAAAATATTTTTTCCTTGGTAGTCCTTCTCTAAGGATTGCAAACTACACACTCAAGATGTCCTTCTCTCAAGAATGAAGGCAACATAAAAACAAAGAAGAAGAGAGTCTTTCATATAACTTTCAATGCCATAAAATATGTGAGAGTGGCAAATTTAAAACCATGAAATACATGCCAAATGACCATTAATAACATAAATCAACCCTCTTGTGAAGTATCAAAGTGTCATTTACCCCAAGAGATTGAAAAACCCATTAACTAACACTCTCATGAAGGATTAAGGGTATCCTTATACCCCAATGACCAAAAAGGCCATAAACCAACTCTCTCATGGGAGACTAAAGTATCCTTTCACATAAATAACTCACATGACAAATAAAATAGTAAATGGGCAAAGATAAGGACCCATTTTTATGGAACCCATGATAAAACTAAAAAAAAAAGAAAACTACAATATCATCTAACCATTATACTTATTTTATGACTTGGTACTTCGATGACAATATTGTTGATGATTTGCTTCAACTCTCCCCTGCTATAAAGGATTCATCTCTGTTGAATGAAGCTCGTGATATTCTTAAGACAGAACTGGATCAAGTTGTTCTAGTTTTTTGTGCTTCAACCAAGAGTCCTCTAAAGGTGAACGACCTTTCCACTGAGTATGGCATTTTTGAACTCAACCATTAGTGCTAGCAATTATTTGATCATCAAATATTTGGAACTGGCAATGAGCACAAGGACATCAAGTCAATAGTGGCAATGGTAATAATTGTCCTTGGATTGGTGGTTCCTATACATTAGCAGTACAAATAGAAGCATGCAATATATTAGAAGAATCATAATCATGGTATAATGTAAGGTCTGTCACATTGAAAATTGACGATATTCCAACATCAATCGAATGTCAACATCATAAGGCTTTTGACAAGTGAAGTTATGGTTCTAGTTTCTTCCAAAGAGTCTTCCAAAAACAACACTTGTAGTGTATGTCTTGATCAGACATAATTGTTTTAAGCAAACCATGTAGCGTTAATACTTCACAAAATAATAATATAGAAACTTGAGAGGCATCAGAAGTCTTGTGGCATGGTATAAAGTGCCATCTTAGAAAATGAGTCAATGACAATAAGAATAGAGTCATAGTGCATTTATGTATGAGGTAAGCATAATATTGAATCCATAATGATGTCTTCCCAAGGTTTGTGAGGACAAGGAAGATGGATATAGATTTGCTTTCCTTTTGCTAGCTGAAATATATGACATCAAGAAACCATACAAGAAACATCTCCCTTTAGAATTAGCAATTAAAATCATCCTTGAATCATTGTAATAGTCTTATGACTCCCAAAATATCTTGCAACCCCTCAAGCATTTAGCTCAACGATGAGAAATTTAGAAAGAGATGAATAAGAAATACCATAAAAAAGATTTATATCTTGAAATTGATCATTTGAATCAGTAACTCTACCATGTTTAGATAATCAGGAATAAATTTGGCATATATTTTTGCAAATAAACTAATCAGAAATCATTTTATCAAATTCAACTACTCTTTCTTTCATGGTATGTAAGAGGATGAACATTTGACTCAAAGAATTTGCAACTTTTTTCTCGATTTGGTGCTTATGTTTTATAACTAAAGTGTATTCTCATAAAATTTGAAACAATATAGCATGGAGAGTGCTTAATTTCTTCAGAGAGTTTCAGTATTTAAGTGTTTCATGATCAGAGAAAAGAAAAATGTTACGTAATAGAAAATAATTTTACCAATAGCATAAGGTTTGGACATTTGCATAGAATTCATGGTCATATAGGGAATAATTTTGGTGAGTCTAATTTAATTTCTAAGTCAAAAAGGCTATCAGATGTCCTTTCTCAAGTATTCCATTTATTCTTACCCAAGGAGCATAACATGAAACTTCAAAAACTTTATTAAAGTTTGGTAACTTCAGTATTGGTGGACTAGCCAGACATTCCTTTATTTCAATATAAGCCTTAGTGGCTCCTAGGGGACACCAAAAATTCCATTTCTTCTGGCATTTTGAGATAGATATCATGATGGTACTATATCCATGAATGAACTTTCTATAAAATGTGGCCAATTCAAGGGAAACTTCAAACATTATAATTAGAATTTGGTCTAGGCCATTATTTAATAGCTTTTATCATCTTAGAGGATGCTGAGACTCCATGATTCAAACAATAAAAACCAAAAATATCATCGATGAGGTAATGAAAAAGCATTTCTTAATATGAATATAAAATTTTTCATGACATAGGGTTTCAATGACTTTTCTTAATGACTCAGATGTTCTTTTTGGGTCTTACTAAATATTAAAATGTCATCAAAATACAAAACCAAAAAGCTAATATATGGATGAAGTACATATGTCATGATGCTCATAAATGCTAGGAGCATTAGCTAAACAAAAAAGCATAAAAGACCATTTATAAAGGCCACTTTGCGTCTTAAAACTAGTCTTCCATTCATCACCACCATGAATTATAATTTGATGGTATAACTTCGAAGATCAATAATTGAAAATATTATAGATCCAACCATCATATTAAGCATGCCATTAAATCTTGAAATATGAAATCAAAATTTAATGGTGATCTTACTAATTGCCCTACTATCAATACACATGCACCTATTTTCATCTTTCTTAGGTGTAAGAAGGTCTGAAACAATATAAGGGAACAAGCTCTCACAAATGAATCCTTTATGCAATAAAGCATCAACTTAGCATTTAAGTTTAGTATGCTCAGTTGGATTCATTTGTTAGTGTGGCTCATCGGCAAAGGTAGAGCTAGGTACTAATTTAATAGTATGCTATATGCTTCTTAATGGGGATAGTTCTTTAGGAAGTTCTTCGAGACATAAGTCATGGAATTTAGCTAAGAGTTGAGTGACCTCAAAGGGTTGGATTACATTTCATTCCTTTTAAGAGATTCTAGAATCATAAGATCATCGACCATATTATGTTGCAATGTTCAAATTGTACAAAATGATTCTACTTGTTAAAAAAGTATCTATAGTAGACTTTACTATTTCAGCCAAAAAATACCATCATCTAAATCATTAAGTTTAAAATATCCTTGGGAATGATAGTTTATACTTATTTCAATACAAAACATAATTCAAATTTCTAGAATTTAATTTTGTAAATTAGAAATTCTTGTAGATTAGAAATTATAATTTATATATACCATAGTTGACAGCCTGCCACAAGGGTAGCTTACTTGATTTCCACATAAGACGAAAGAAACATAACAAATGCATTTTTTTTAGCTTGTATGCAGCCAAATCTATTATTGTTGCGCTTAGCGATTTCTTCTCTATTATTGGTAATATGGTAACACTTTCAATCTATCAACAAATTCATTAGGTTGACTCATTGGATTTCAAATTTATTTATTTTAGAGTAGGATGTTGTCATCTTGTTAATTTCATGTTTATTTTGTACAATGGATAAGAGAAAACAATGCCATTCTATGATTCACAAACAAAATGTTTTTCCCAAGTTAAGTACTATCATTAATTATAATTCATATTGTTATCGATTAGCCATTTTATATTAAGAACCTCAATCAAGATTTAAAATCGCCATTGACATGAATATTTAGTGATAGTTAAAAAGGTCTGTCCCTTAAAACTTGATTTTCTGATGGTATCTGAGTCATCAAAACTAGGATCTCAAGCTCTGTTGTTATTCCACATTCTTGCTATTACTTTATAAAGATAAAGATAAACATGCTAGTGTAGTTACCATAAATTGTTCACACGTGTGATTCAACTTTCTCAAACTTTGGCTACTTGATTGCATATGACACATCGTTAACCTCTTCAGATCAACTTTTATGTCTTTATTCTCTATAGTCTCTATGTTTTTCTCTCAAGATGATTTTCTCATACTTTAGATAATTAAATATGAATTGAACAAATTAGGTATTCATACATTCTATACTAGTGTCCCTTCAATCTTGCACTGATGCCAACTATAATTACCCAATCTTGGGTTACTGAAACTAATCTAACATTAGGCATTAACATTCCCAGTACCATATCAAGGTCAGTAAAGGAGTACACTTGAAAGAATACATCTATATTTACCTATATTTTCCACTCGATGTTTTATAAGCTCCTGAAAATTTATGTCCATTACTGTAATGTATCTTTGGTTGTTCATTGGAAAAATATATAATTATCTGTTGGGATATTAAGTGTCATATGTGCTTCTTCTTTTGAAACGTAATGTTTATTTACTTATTTATTTTCTTAGGGAGATATTTTTCATCATCTCTTTTATTCATATATATATATATATATATATATATATACATACATACTAATATATCATGAAGTCTTACATTCTTGAAGATTATTGGACTCTAGCACACCTAGTTCAAAATATATATTTATCCCTGTCTCTCAACTTCAACTTCCCCTAGAATTAGTCGAGTTCATCGATCTTAATGGATAAAGATTCTATGTTGTTCTATTTCAAATCATTCTTAGTTAACTAGATTGTGAAGGGCTCTATATCAAATTTGCATTTGTCATTTAACTAATATTTTAGATATTACTAAACATTATATAGGAGTAAAATTGAATTCATTCTAACATCAACACCATAATTAGTGAGACTAGACATTGCAAGAATTTGACACAATAAAAGAAGAAATACAACCAGAAGTAATATAGGGTTGCCTCCCAATAGAGCTAGGATTAACATCATCAGCCTAACCATATGCTGAATTGCATCTCAATTAGCACTTGGCTTAACATCATCAATCTAACCATATATTGTTCATCGAAAATATATATCCATTCAATAACTCGTTCCAGATTCTACAATTAGCTTTCTTCTTCTATTCTCTTTTATTGTATCTCCCCTCCCGTATTTTAATGAACTCATTAGCCACGACATTAATTATATTCTTGACCTCACCTATAAAATGGCATATAATTCATTTTCATTTTGAATGCCCTCCTAGCACTTCATCACAACTTCAGTTTGTGAACAATTCTCATCAAAATTATTGAGTATTTCATAGTAGTTGTGATGTCGAACAACACTTCCTCATCATTAAAGCACAATAACAATTTGCACTTGCCCACATCAATTAGTATTTTACCTGTTGCAAAAAATGACCTCTCGAATATGTTTGGTACTTCTTGAACGTCTTCCTCCATATCAAATACCATAAAATCAGTATGAAAAATGAACCTATCCATCTTAATCAATGCAATCTCAAAAATACCAACTGAAGTTTTAATGGATCGAGCTACTAACTGCGAGAAAATAGAAATATGATTAATATAATCAATTTATAATTCTTTATAGACATAGCGGAGCATTAGATTCTAAGAAGCTGCCAAATAATATTGTAATTTTAATGTTGCACAAAAGCCTACACAATAGTGTGTGACCACATATGCATATTCTAGGAGCCTCAAGACTTGAGAATGTGATAATTTTCCATTTTATTTACATTTAATTTAATTTAGTTTTTTCATTAATAAAAACTTGGTCAAATTTTGGCATGTGATTCATGAGAGTGGTAAGTAAATATTTAGTTAGTTTTTTCTTTATAAAAACTCATTGGTCCTTCGTGACATTTAATTTAAGTTGGTTTAAAGTTCTTAATGCAATTTGTCATGTCTTATATAACTGTAAACAAAGCTCCAAATCTCTTGTTTCAACATACAGTTGAAGGAAGTTTTTCTTATAATAATTTAGTTTGAGAGCTCTTTGTTTTGGTGTGAATAACCAAAACTTTGTTAGTGTGCATAATTGACTAGCTTCAGGGAGTGCATAATTTTTAAGGGATATTGGTGTGCATAATCTTGATTAAACTATTTTCTTTTATTAATTTGTTTTTTAATCTCTATTTTATTTTGTTAAAACTTGCTTTTGGTTCGGCCATTAAACATCCATCCAACGAAACATACGTAAACCCCGATGCCCTCGCACCTCACTGCCAATAATCCCCTCAAACATCCATAAGAAATATAAAATAATATTTCATTGATTCATAGCATCCCCATATATATCAACCAAAGCTTCATCCAATTCATACTTAATATGGCTCGCCACGATTTTTGAAAGTTGAAGGTCGCTTACCCACACGTAATCATCTCCTTCAATTTTGGGCCACTAATTTTGGTACTAGAGCTGGTTTCACATCTTGGTGCAGAAGGAAATTTTGTTCTACACATTTGGAGCTTTCTACTGTAATTTTCTCAAGAAATTTTAAATTTTATTATTTTCAGTGACTCCTACCGCTAGTTGTTTAGCTATCAGCCTATCAACATCGTTCAGTGTTTCTAAGTATCTCATTGCGCTCTACTTGGCCGCGCAACTCGTCAAATGCCTCCTCTCGTCGTTGCCCGGGGTACCGTATTTGTGGCCTCGCACTTAAGAAAAAAAAGAAGAAAAAAAAAAGTAAAAGCAAAAAACCCATAAAAACAATAAGTAAAAATTAAAAAATAAAAAATAATAATATAAAAGAAATAAAAAATAAAAATCAGGGTTTGTATTATTATTATTATTATGATTAATAATATTACTATTTTTATTATTATTGGCATTATTATTACTATTATTATTATTATTATTATTATTATTATTATTATTATTATTATTATTATTATTATTATTAGTATTGTTGTTGTTGTTATTGTTGTTACAAAAAATAAATGAAGAAAAGTTTGCTAAGATTTAGAAGTACAATCCTATAGCAACCAAACATAGGTTTTAGCACTTAATTGAGAAGAGGGAAGGCAAAAAGTTTCATCACGTGCTTGGTGATCTGTTCACCCTTACGCAAGTTAAGTTCTACAATTTACTTGCATTTATAGGTATTTAGGGTGTAATTTTTTTTTTCAATATTGCTTTAAAGAAATTTAACATATGAATTACAAGTTTTGTGCAAGCTTGTGTTCTTTCCGGATTATAGTAAGCTCCACCATACAATAGCCGACCAATTAAGATTGCAACCTACTAAAATCTCGAGTGATCTATTGTTAGTTTGTGTGCCACTAAAATACCTATCATAAATTGGGAATGAGCTAAATTTAAATTGAGATCAAGATAATTTTTTGTTGCTAGCTTGAGTTAGCTCAATGATTACCTTAAGTAATTATTTTCAAAATATTTGACATTCTAGTTTATATTGCACATTTACTAAAATGTTAGCAAACTAATAGGAAACATGTCTAATATCCAATATTCAATTGAGAGGGGGATGAATCATCGAGTTGTGGGTTTGGGGGTATATATACCTGTGATCCAATATCTACTTAAGAAAATTTAGAAATAATTAATAGGAGGAACGACCAACAACCACCACAACCTGATACTACCGCTCATTAAAATAAACATAGGACATGACATGATCCCTATATGGTTTAGGAAGATCCAGATTCTAGGAGAGGTAGGATTCTTAAAGGAGATGACTTCCAAAATGACTTAGATGATTAGTATCTGAGGACGAGACACCAAAGTTTAAGAATATTGGGAGAAAATTTGCTAGACTATGTGGTAGTATGAAAGTGAACAAGGTGAGAAAGACCTTCCGGTAGAATCGAATTAGTAGCTTCTGTGTATGACAGTGCATATGGTTCTGATAAGTTCTTAGACTAGATAACCCTACTTGAAGAATTTTTCTAGAGGCATGATCTTGAAGAGTACCAGTGAATTGCATTTGCTTGCATGAGATTGATTGGCCAGCCACATTAGAATATTTTGAAACATTTATCTTAAAATAAAAATGAGAAGTGAACTTAGAATGTTTACATTAATAGAAATGCTGGAATTATTGTCTGATAAGTATTGCCAATGATATCATCACAAATATTACACATAAAGTTTCTCACTTAGTGACAAGGTCTAATGATAGTCACATACAACTTAAACTTATTCAAGGATCTAGTTGCCCATGCAAATTTCCAAGACTAAGATTAGCAACTAACAAACAAGTTCATGTTAGGATTGAGGGTGCATATTTGCCACCAAGCAGAGAATAATGACCTATAGACTGTAGATTTTTTACTTATTGAAGCTCATTCTCGGGCCTTAATCTCTAAAACCAAACCATCCACAAGTGATAGAAAGAGGTCCCAAAATTTAACACTTCCTTAAATATTTCAAGTTGGATACCAATTACTAAAATAAACAAACCTAGGAAAGACATTACATGCAATAGGTACAAGCTGAAAGGACACCTAAAGCATGAGTGTAAAGTTGTATTAGCTATTACTGTTGATGAAGGGATATAGGAACATGGGGATGATCTAGAAGAAATTGTAGGTAATGATATGTTGAAATTGTAGATGATGATAACAAAGAGACATATATAAGGGTGGTTTGTTGTTTGAGTATGTCTTCTGTAGAAGAGAATTGGAGACATAGAAACATCTTTAGCACCTAAATAACTTGTAATGGGATTGCAAGTAAGCTTGTGATTGATGGAGAAAGTGCTATGATTGCTGTTTATACGTGAACTTGAATAAAATTAAAACGATAAATTGAGTCACACCCAAGTCTATTTAGCGTAGGTTTGATAAATCACACATCTCTTTTTGGCACACAAAGGTGCTCAGTAACAATCAAGCATGAGAGATATCAAGGTGAAATCTGGTGTGATGTCTTATCCATGGACATAACACACATACTATTATAATTGCCACCTCTCCTTGAACTTTTGAAATGCCATCTACTCATGCTATCCAAAAATCTTGAGAGTTCCAACCATTTGCTCTTTGCAGATTTGGTATGATATTGCACCTTTGCAATAAGAGTTTGAAGATTGTAAAGGGTTCAAATATTCCATGTCAAAGTTATTACCCATGATAGTGAGAAAGTTGTCATTCCTTTGCTAGTTGTGGATATCCTTAGGGATTGTCCAAAGACCTCTCTTGAGTATCTCCCAGATTAATTGCCACCCTTATATGGGATTCAACATGCAACAAATTTAGTGCCTGGATCCCAACTTCCCAACTTGCCACACTATAATTTTAATCATGTGGAGAAATCTAAGTTTCAATGGTAAGTGGAACCCTTACTCTCGAAAGGTTTTCTAATAGACAATGTGAGTCTAGATAAAACAACCCAATATTATTAACCCAACAAATTTAGGCTAAACCAAGCCTTAATTCCCATCCCATTAGTATCAAGTGGTCAATTAAATCAAACCCTGAAAATTTGGATTCAATAGGAGCTCATTTGAGCAAAATGGCTATTATAAAAATTTTAGGATACTAAAAATCCTGGTCATTTTTAACAACCCAACTATTTGACAACCATTTTACCCATCAAATCCTGGTCGTTCTGTCTTTCTTAAGCCAGATCACACAGTTCCCATCTTCCCTCACTCAGATTGCGTCTATATTGTCAGATCGCAAATGTGATCCAACGACCCCAATCTATTGCTCTATTGTCCGTTAGGCTAGATTCAATTACCGTCATAGACGAATGCAGTTGCTATCAAACCTATAGAGCTTTGTTCGCAGCTCACCCGTCTCGATAAAAGAAATTACATCATACCAATGACTGCGAGAGCCTGTTGCCCACTTCTGTGCCATGTCAGGTAGGTCGTTTCATGTCTTCCCTTAATGGCAATGCATCCCAAATTGGGCCTTGAGGCACAGCCAGATCCATTTGAGGAATGGCTAAGTTCAGCCCTTGGCCTAAGATTGAGCGATGGACATGAACCTTGGTAGCCCTCCTCTTCATTCCCATGAGCTATAAATAGCTCTAATGTATCATAGTGAACTCCTTTGCTCAATATGACTCGCTTAACTTCCCCTCATTTCTCCCCGTTAAAGCTCTAGTCTTTTTCCTGTTACTCTCGACATATCCAACTCCAATGTTAAAAAGGTAGTGGGTGAGGTCTGGTGTTCAAACTCCTAGGTCGGCGCAGTCGAGCTCAATGACCTTTGAAGCAGCTCTTTAACTCTATCATCCCTGCCTATCAAGTGGCCAATGCAAACCTTCCGGCTAGGTATCTACCGTAACCAAACCAAGTGGGCTCTTCAATACTTAATTTTACTCCACCTATCATCCATATAGTTGAGTGAATGCTTAGGATCACTCATAGAGTGCGAATAGAGGTTGGAAAGTCAGCTGGTGTCGGTCCAGGTGTAGTAGTATCATCTAGAAGAGTATTAAGGGTAGTTAAAATTCTAAGCTTCCACTGGAACTAGACCACCTAATTTTGTGTCTAGTTGTCAGTAGAATCTTGTTCAAAGCAATTGCACTTCTCTCTTTTTAGTAACATCATAACATTCCAGCTGATGCTGATGTAGCCCATTTAATTTTGATTTCATTGGGATCGCCTTCTTTGATTTTGATGCCAAAGTGAAAAGGTCAATATTTAGTCCCAAGTTTTATCAATGGTTGAGTAATCACTTGATCCAAGGGCTATCAATCAAGCAGGATTGATCGATCGTGGGTCTTCATGCTCACGATAGTGCACTACAGTGCACTAGCATGAGTAAGGTCCCAATGATCTAAGCTGCCACTTGTTGCAATTCTAGTACCAATCGCTTTGTCTCTGAGTTTTGGTTGTGAAGGAAACAAGCTGGAGTGGTGGAATTATTTCTGTGAGGAGAGTTTAAGAGCCTAGATGTTGTGCGTAGAACAGTTTAGGGCGAGTTGTCCCCTGTCAATCTAGCACCTCCCAAAGAGGGATTTGTAACTCAATCGGCATGTTCATTGGTTATGAGCATTTTATGATTTAAATCCAACCCAGCGATGGTCTGTACTCGAGAATTGATTGAGAAAGCCTACATTAGGAGCATTGCGTTGAGAGGAGTTGGGGACGATGGTGGATAATGATGGGCTGATCGCCCCCGACCCGCATGTTTCCATTTTGGGTTAATTAATAACCTAATTGTTTATATATATATTTTTTTAGGAAATTCAAGAAATAATAAATAAACTTAGGATTTAATTAAGCAAAAAATTTCAAATAAAAATTTGAAATAATTCACTCAATTTAATATCTAAATGTTATGTACCAATATAACATTTTGATTAGCAAAACCAAAGGACTCTTAATGTGCAATAAAATTTTAGTTTCTTTAATTAGGATTTCAAATTCTACCTAATTATTCTAAAATCTTAATTAGTGAATATTATTCCTATTTATTGGGCAAATTTTATAATCAAGGTCTCTAAATGTTCATATGATAGTGGTCTCTTAATTACATTAAATTTGATTAGTGCATAATCAATTCATTTGATCTTTGATTTATGAGATCTTTGTATCAAACATCTTTTTAAGCCTTGTAGAATTTAATGGTGAGCTTGGATATCACTTTCATAGCCTAATTTTGTTAATCACTCTTCTTAATCTTAAAATGTGATTAGTGCTCATTAGGCTCACCTTAAGCCCAAACTTAGTATTCGAGGTATTAATACTTTCATTTGATAGTAATAGATCTATTTGAATTGATTAAAGTGAATTTGGAACCCTAAATCTTGAAATCTCATTTTTGACCCTTAAGGAGGAGCATCTTGGGCATTTTACCCAAATGTTGATTTAGGTGTTCGTAAACTCTGAGGACCTATCCAAATGCTTTAAATTAGTAAGATAATTAATTTAAGTTCATTATAGAAACCTTTTAACTTTAAGAGTATAGTCATAAAGCCAAGCCCTAAATTCTCCTATAATCTACTTAGAAAGCTTATTAAGATCCTTAAGGTAGATCTTAGATCCTCACTCTTGCCTCTTTAAATGTAACTCAATGCTTATAAAATCAGTATAAATTAACATGTTATGAGAATATTCCCAATGTTAATCCTAAAGTTCATATCCTAAGTGAGTTCTTAAGCCCAACCTTAGTTAAGATATTAAGAGCTCAATCTTAATCCCTTAATCTTAAATTTTAGTAGTTTACTTTTATTGAGTGATTGATCTACTCAATAGATTGAGCCTTCTTAGGACTTGTAATCATCATCTCATTATAAATCAATATATATTTTTGAAACCTTTAAGAATCTCTTTAGTGCTTAATCCTTTAGATTCTCTTCTTAGGGCTTAAGAAATTATTCAATGAATTGGTTCTAGTTCCTAGATTTAGAAGTTTAATTTGATTATTTTATCTTATGACCTTAGGCTTTAGCCTTTCCAATTTTGGAACTTTCAGCTTCATTAATTTTTCAATCCTTAAAATTCTCTATCTTTAGAGTAAGATTTTGTGAAAAACCATAGATCCTTAGATGTTAGCACCTTGGATTTAGAACTTAAACCCCAATTTGGAGTTTAACATTAAATTCTTGAATCCTGATTAACTTGATCAAGAATCATTATGGGTAATTTAAGGATATCAATTAAGTCATTGATTAATTATTTAACCTTTGTAGATGAAATTATTTATTTTGAATTAGAACTGGTTGAGTTCCAATATTTAACCTTTAAGGCCAAAAATCTGAGATGCTACTCAATAGTAGAATATTAGAATCCTAAACTTATATTCTCTCATAATAGATAGAACCATTAAATTATATAATAACATATATCACATGTGTTTAGTAGAGTCTTGCTTACTTTGACTTTGATGTTTTGCACACTTTGTATTTCAGCCCTTTGTTTTGGACATGTACAGTTGAACAAAGGATATTTAATGTGTATTCAATATAAATTTCGAAATGCATATACATTATTAAACTGAATCAGCAAATTCAGTACTATTAGTTATTAGTTTAGTAGAGTGTATCCTAGTTAGTCTACCTGTGTAATTTAGTTCTTTTGCTTTAGAATTGACTCAAATCTAGCTCTATGGTTGGCTAGATGATACATGTCAAATTTTATAGTCTGACTCGGATCTGGCTCAATGGTTGGCAAGATGATACATGTGGAACATTCAGTTACATACTATAGTTCAAATATTATTTTGACAATGCTCGCCAAACGGTGGTAGCACTAATTTTAGCATATCTCTAATTTTAGTGATTATTTCAGTTTCATTATAGTTTCAGTGGCTCAAGTAGCCAGTTTTTCTATTGTGGCATGTTTACATGTCTTTTTCTATTCAACACACTTTTACGAATATTTTAGTGTAGTCTTTTACTACTATTTGTAGGATGCTATATTTGATCACATATTATGCTCAATTTCTATTTTACATCATACTAGATTTACTTTTTGTTAAATTAGTATACTTCAGATAATCATATGTATATTTAGTTTCTTTCAGTTACTCTTAGTTTTATATACATATATTCCCTAACCCTTATATACTTCATTTTTATTTAGTTATAAATATTGTATTTATAGCTACCTTATTTTTCTTTGTTGCTTCTTACACATTGTAGTTGCTTAAATGTTCATTATATGTGATATCTTTAGAATGTAGATTTCATTAATTATCCTAAAATATACTTAGAAAATAGTCTAACATAAAATTTTCTCTTTTTCTTGGTGGGGCCCTGGAATTGTGATACCGACAATGTCAGATTCAGAGATGTTCATGGAGGTAACTTCAGGCGAGGAGTTGAGCCAAGAGGAGGTCCTTTGTGCAGTTGCTGAGGCTTAGCTAGTTTTACTTTCTATTTGCAAGGACAAGTGTTCCATTCTCTTAATTTTTGATTCAGTATTGTAATAATTGATATTATGGATGCATTTAAATTCTTGTGATTTTATATTGAGTTGAGTTATTGTTCTATTCCCTCTGTATTATGGAAATGGATGTTTATATATTTTGCTTCTGCATTCTATTGCATTTTATATAAATGTTGATGAATGAATTGCAGATACATGTGGCATATTCTGTGATTATCGATGGATTAGGCTATTAATTTAATTCAACTATAAATAGGAATTTGTTAGGTGATAATTGTTCTACTGCAATCATGTTAATATTAGTATTAATATGACTATGGTCGGGATGGGGCTCTACACTAGCACTCTTAACTCCAAAATGATTACCATAAAATATAGGATTATCATCCCTTGGCTTGATGATATTCTAGATCTAGTAGCCAATTCCCATGTGTTCTCAAAATTGATCTTAGTAGTGGTTACCATAAGATCAGGATATGACCATGGGATGAATGAAAAATTGTATTTAAGAGATCTGAAAGATTGTACGAATGGTTGGTGATGCACTTTGGCTCATCCAATGCACCCAACACCTTTATGTGTTGACAGAATTTTATGTTACAGTCTTTCTTATGAAAATTTTTGTAGTATACTTTGATGATATTTTGATCTTTTGTATAAATGAGAGTCACCTACGCTTGGTATTTAAGAAACTTAAGAAGGAAAAGCTTATTGTGAATAAGAAAAAGAATCTATTTATTCATAATAATGTGACATTCTTAGGATTTAATTTTTTTTCCATGGGATTAAAGCAAGATCATCTTAAAATATGACCACTAGAGAGAACCGTCAAGCAGCACCACCTGCACAGCTGAATCCACAAGCTCCATGATGGTCACAATCTCCCAATCATCATAGACTTGAACATGAATAATATAATTTGGGGACAAACCCCAATTATAGGAGACAACACATACCTAGGGATGATTCTAATTTAGATGAGTTATTACCTTGCTAGGCACAGAGATTTTCATGAGAGGCCTAGGATGAGCCACATTTTAAATGCACTATTATGAGATGAAGTATGGAAAAAGATGGAAATGAGTATGATTCATTGAGATGTATTGAAATAGAGGCATTTACTTTTGATGACACACACAATTTTGATAGTTTTCTAGATTGGTTGACACAAATTGAATAACTCCTTGACTGGCATGAGTTGGAAGACTATCAATAGGTGACTTTTGTGAGGATGAAGTTAATTTGCCAAACCGATATATTTTGGAATAATTTTATATTAAGAGAAGAAAGGCGAGGTACGAGCAGGGTCAGCTAGCTTGAGATGAGGGCAGTTCTTAGATACAAGTATTGTCCATGTTATCACTATAAGTAGCTACATACTAAGTTGATAACACTTACACAAGGATCCATGAGTGTTACTGATTCTGTAGACATCTTTGAGGATCTAGTAGCTAGGACTAATTGTCAAGATCCTGATTGCTAGTTAGCTAATAACTTTGTGTTGGGGTTAAAAATGGATCTTAAACATCAAATAGAATTAAGATATCCACAAAATGAAGAAGAAGCTGTACATGACACTTTATTGTTATAATCCCAAACAAATGCATCAACATCTAGATCCAAGAGTTTTGTATTTCTACCTCTAAAAGTTAGTAAGAAACTAATAACAACTCAGATGACTCCTACTCCAAAAACACTTGTAGCACAGATCAACAGGACACTTAAGGATATTAATAGTTATAGGTGTAATAAGAAAAAACATTTGAAGCATGAATTTAAGGCTATTTTGACTACAATAATTATAGAAGACTTTGAGGAAGAATTACACGAGTATTTCCATAAAGATGATCAGTTTGATGATGAAGTAATGGAACTCAATGTAGATACACATCTAGGTGTAGTGTGTTGTTTGAGCACCGCTATTGGTGAGGAGAGTTGGAGAAGGATGAATATTCTCATTGATGGAGGTAGTGTGATGAACATAGTATCTGCACACACATTTTCTAAGGACAAATTAGTTTTTGAGCCACACCGAGTTCCACTCAAGGTTAGTTGGTCCAATCAAGCATCTCTTTTTATGACTCAAGGATGCTTAGTACCCATAAAAATGAGAAATTATAAAGATATATTCTAGTGTAATGTTCTTCCTATAGTCATAGCTCATATAATTTTAAAGAGACCATGACTATTTTACATGTATTTAACTTACTATGGGAAGAAAAATACATATGTGTTAAAATTAAAACTAAAGATGATCAAGTTGTGTCCCATGAAATCATTAGTTAGAACACAACCTTCATCTACTTCTAATGTAGCATATATATCATCAACATCATCTATACTATGCATGACTTCCAAACCCACCACTAATCAACCTTCAAGTGTGAAACTATCTCTAAAAGTAAAGAAAGGAGCCAGATTATAACTTACCACCATATCACCATATATTCCACCATCCATTGACTACCCACTACTAGCTATAGGACTACAACTTGTAGACCTTCACAGTGAGTACATCAGAATAAAGAGGCAAAAGAAATAATTTGTTGCTTATACAATGATGTACATTTTACATGTGGAGGAGATTGCACCTTATTTTGATGGTGTGCTTGTGCAACCATGTGCAATGAGATTACTAAAAAAGTATCCTGAATAATTTTGGATGAGTTAATAGATGAGTTACCACCACTTCATGATACCCGACATGCTATTGATTTTGTTCCTAGTGCTCAATGCCAAATTAACCCCATTATCATCTTAATACCACTAAACAAGAATAGTTGTACGATCAAGTTGATGAGTTATTACAAAAGGGTTTCCTAAAAGAAATTTAAGCCCCTGTGTTGTGCCAGCCCTATTAAGTCCATAGAAAGATGTCATCTAGAGAATATGTGTTGATATTTGGGCTATAAACAAAATTAATATTAAGTATAAGTTCCCTATTCCTCACATGGATGATACATTAAATCTGATAGCCAAATCCACTTTATTCTTTATGATTGATCTCAAGAGTGGCTAACATCATATTAGAATAACACCATGAGATGAATGGAAGACTACTTTCAAAATATTGAAATGACTTTGAATGGATTTTTATGCCATTTGGACTATCCAATGCACTAAGCAATTTTATGAGACTCATGAACACAGTGTTGAGACCTTTTCTTGGAAAATTTGTGGTTGTGCATTTTGATGACATACTCATTTATAGCACAAGGAGGAGAGACATCTATGTCCTCTGAAAATGTTCTTGGTAAAATTTAGAGCATATAAGTTGTTAATAAATTAAAAGATGTGTTCTTTCATGCAATTTGAGGTTATATTTATATTATTCATAGTATCATCTGTAAGAATCAAACCTAATCCTGTCAAAATTCAAGCAATTGTTGAATAGCCTACATTTTCAAGTTTCACTAACAATCAAAGTTATCATGGCTTAGCAACCTCTTACAATAGGTTTCTTAAGAACCTTAGCTCTATTGTGACCCTTACTATATTAAGGTATTGAAGGGGGAAAAATTTATTTGAACCAATAATGCTGATAAAGCTTTTTACGTTATTAAGAAAATCATGACAACTTCTCCTGCTCTTTGGTTATCTTAATTTGGAAAGATTTTAAAGGTCACTTGTGAGGCCTTGGGGATCGGAATAGATAGAATGTTGTAGCAAGATGGACATCCGGACACATACTTTAGTGAAAAGTAGAATGAGGCAAAATAATGATATTCCACATAAGATAGAGAGTTTTATATTATCTTCGCTCAAGCATTGACAACATTATATGTTACACAGATAGTTTATTCTACACACAAATCACCAAGCTCTGAAATTCATAAACATGCAAAAAAAGTTGAACTATCGGCACTCCAACATGATATAATATCTATAATATTTTTCATTTGTTCTAAAACACTAACTACATGTTAGGAATAAACATGTCAATGAATTATTTCGGATAAATTTAGTGGTATCTTATTTATCAAGTGAGATTGTGAGATTTGATAGACAGGAGGATCATTGCGATTCTTGTTTATATTTTCATATCATATACCACAAATGAGTCACACATTACTACCCAATAGTTCTAATTATCACATTGTCCAAAAGTATTTATTTAGAGGTCTTGTATTGTGTATCCCTAGGACTTTCTTAAGGATCTTTCTGATTAGTGAGTTACATTCTGGAGGGATTATAGGACCTTTTGGGTGAGATAAAATGCCCCATCCTATTGAGAGAAAGTTTTATTGGCCATCACTAAAAAGAGATGTGAGAAAATTTATATCTTAGTGTCTAGTTTGTAGAAGAGAAAATAATGACTAAGCAAAAATTTGGCAAGCATTCAGCCCTACCTATTCCATATAGACCATGGCAAGATCTGTCAATGGATTTTGTATAATGATTACCTAGGTGAATGCATCAATATGATAGTGTATTTGAGGTAGTGGATAGTTTTCTAAAATTGAACATTTCATCCCATCCTCTAAGACTCATACGCATATCATGTGGCAAGTCGTTTCCTTAGAAAGGTTATTAAGTTCTGTGAAGTACCTAACACTATACTACATTCAAGTTTTTTTCTATTTTCCACCCCAGACTAATGGTCAAACTGAGGTAGTAAATAGCAATTTGGGGAGTTTATTGAGGTGTCTTGTTGGGGAGAATTTACGTAGTTAAGATATTCACTTACATACTATAGAGTTTTCCTATAATATTACTATCTCTAGAACCACAAAGAAAACACCATTTGAGGCTATGTATGATTTTAAGCCTAGAAAGCCTATATATCATTTAGAGCTCCCCACTCACCCATATTCAATTGCTGCATATTCTTTTGCCATTGACTTTTGAAAGTTGCAAGACAGAGTTAACACTCAAATTGAACTTTTAAACATTAAATATGCTAAAAAAGCAAATATAAAAAGGGCAAAATGAGAGTTTAAAGAGAGATATTATGTGTTGGTAGCATCCTCCCTAAGGGGTATTCTACCAAAAAAATAAGAAGCTATATGCATGAGCGACTAGACCATTTAGAGTGAGTAGGAAAATTAAACCCAATGCATATCTCTTGGATTTTCCAACTAACATGCTAATTAGTTTTATATTTAACATTGAATATTTGATTTTATTTCCTATTTTAATTTACTTCAAAAGATGCAGGATTTGATTCTATTGTAAGGAAAGATGGTAAGTCTACACTTAAGTTTCCTACACCTTCTTTATTTAAGATTGAATCTATGATGCAGGCATTCAAAGAGATCACAAGTTTTTGATTAGGTGGAAGAATAAGATTCCTTCTGAGAGCACGTGGGTGACAAAGATGGAACTTTAAAATTTGAACTCGAGTCTTTTGGATGATTTCAACTCCGCTGATCTAAAATTTTTTGGAAAGGGAGGAAATGATGCAGCACAACCACCATTAGCTTTTCCATACATTCTAATGTGAGATTATACTAAGGAGATGAATAATTAAAGAATTAATTATAGTTTATTTTTTTGAGTTTTGTTGTATTTTCTTTCTTAAGTATGTGGGTCTAGTTTGTTGCTTTGGATCGTTTAGTGGGTCATGTTTTGATTTTGCGTTAATCAGATGATCTTGTCTATTTCTTTTGTATTATTTTTATATTTTCATGTGTGGGGCTGATGATTAATATTATCATAATGCATTGGTTATCCTGCATCAATGTTGTGGAGTGGAAAAGTCACTTGGAAATCTAAGAGGTGTTAAGGAGAAGAATTATGATCATTTGATCACAAGTTGTCCCTAGGGCATACAAGGGCTAAATATTATAACATTTTTGAATTTTCATCGTCAATAAATGCTTTTTTGTGAATCTTGGCTTAAGCTTTTGAGCTATGGTCTCGACAACCAGAATGGTTGTTGGTTTTCACAACTGATGAAACTTTGAGGCGTGTACAATCTTGAAGGGCTAGGGTGTGTATAATCCTGGTAGTTATCCCTTATTTATTTATTAATTTTCTATGAATCTATGGTGTGCTTAGAAGTGCTGGGCGATTTCATGGGTAAATGATGTATGACTCAAATGGGTAAATGAAGTTTTTTTTTTAATGATCCCTTATTAGTGTTTCAATATTTTGCTTTTAAATCCCCTTGAAATAGCCCATGGGATGCCAAGGGTCACCTCCCTTCATGATTAGAATTAGATAGTTCGTATTATAAACAACATTGGATGCTTGTGCATGCCTTAGTGTAAGTGATTCGTGTTAATGGGCACTTAGGCATTCCTGTGCATCTATCATTCGGTCTAGTATAAGTGTATATAGTGTTAGGGCGTGCCTGAGTGCACTGCTATCTATTTATATGTCTCTTAGGAAGCACTTGAGAGTAATGCACTATTTATGGTTGGCACTTTAGGCATGCCTGAGCACAATGATCTTTATTTAGTTCACAGGGAGCGCCTGAGTGTAACGCTTTCTGAATGACTGCTTCTTAAGTGCTGGATTGAGGCACTGGGGCACGCCAGAGTGCCTAACTGATCTCCGATAACCAAAGTTTAGGGTAGATTCATTGGATTGCTTGAGTTTCTACAAAATTTGTAAGCACAATAAAAACATACACAAATGCATTAAAATTAAATCTATCTATCCCTAAGAAATATACAAATATGGGGATTAAATAGGTGTAACTTCAATTCTTATCCACCCCCACTCTTAAGCTCTTGCTTATTCTCAAGCAAGATTAACCAAAGACTGTCTTCTTTTTTATTGATAAAATTATGCCAATTGTGAATTGTTAGTCTTGATAACATGATTTAAATTTTGAATGGCTTAGCTTATGTTAATTGGATGGTACAAATTAACTATGCTTACCTAGATTTATCACCCAACTTTTTCTCATCTTATGAAAAGTCATATCAATCAACCTCAATTCTTTCAATATAACACTCATGATAACCTTAAACCTGAATATGGAGATGGATAGGTAATTCAATGGGGTAAATTATAATTAAAGGACTATGACTTTAGGTGTCATATGTGCACCTTTTCATGAAATAAAATCAATGTTTTAGGGAAGTAACATTTTTCTTCATTGATTTTTATTTCTTATATAATTTTTTCTTTTTCTTTAATTTTTGAGTGAAAACTCTCAATCTATTTTAATTTTTGTAGACAAGATGTATTAATATGACATCATACATTATGAGAAATTTGTGGATCCTAGCAGACCAAATCCAAAATCAATATAACTTTTATATTCAAGCCTAATTATACCACACACTTAGTAGTTTAGTGCATTAATTATGCTAATTAACAATTTAATATTGGTTATATATATCTTATTTTCCTTTATTATCAAACCAATTTTTTTGACATTACTAAACATGAACATGACATTAATATAATAATTAGGATAACTTGATTATCTTTATTAAAGGTAAACATTATTATTTCATTTTTTGGCAGATATCACAATAGTTTCTTACAATTTTAATAAAGCGGAGAAAAAATGCAGGGAAACGAACAGAAAATAAATAGAAATAGTACTAAAAGCTTTAAGATGGGTATATAACTCATACTAAACTGCTCAAACCTGCATTATATAGTCTAATAAAGTGAGCATGTGATACATAAGCATCTGAACAAAATAAAGGAGGCATATATATGTCCATTTAAAGTAAATGATAAGTAACCGTAAAAGACAATGTAGGCAAATATGTAAGTAACAAGTATATAAAGCTACATTACACATACTATAAGTAAAGTTGAAATGGTAAATTGTTGTAGTATGATAATTAAAGCAATATTTGTCATGTAGACTAAATGATCTAAAGAGCATAGTCAAAAGGCTATAATGATCATTCATAATTAATAAGATTATGTGATATCTAATATATGTTTTATTTATCTTGTATTTTACTATGTGGGAAAATAATAATTAATGAGTCAAGCACATCTGTTTAACAATAATATAAGTTGGGTCTCCTATAAACACAGATATTCCCCATCATAGGAAATATGTGGTCTCCTGATACTCCATAGTTTGCCCAAGCTCAATAATAATTATACAAATTAATCCACCACATGAAACCCTTCATCAGAGTGTTTAAATGCTTAATTATTATGTTATGCATAAAGTCTTAAATTATGATTTGAAGGATTTAGTCTTAATGCAATGCATAATTTTTAGAATTTCAAATTATTATAAACCCTATGATATCCATTATTTTCTATTTTAATTATCTAACTTTATGATTGGGGTCAATCAAGCCCTCAACTAACTTAAACATCAAAGGCTTAAGTTAATTAAAGCACAATAATAAAGTAATGTAGTCTTGAAAAATAATAGTTTAATTAAGTGTTATTTAGATGATAAAATAATTTATAGGTATAATTGTAGAGATATAAATAAATATTTAATTCTATTGCTAATATTATAAGTATTTGAACTATCTCATATCTTATAAGTGTCACTACTTAAGTTGCAAGGTTTCTATAAGGGAATTAGGTTTGTCTCAATCTTTAATATAACACTATTGTGGCATTACTAGACTATCTCTTCTGCAAATCTAGTAGCCTAAACTTGTAAGAATTTAAGGAATGATCTTAAAGTTAGTTAGATCTATCTCTTATTAGTTTACTAATCTAAATACTAAATTTCTAGTATTAATCCTAAGGTTACAAGTCTTAATAATATCATCATTAAGTTTTTAAGTTTACTTTTATTAGCTACTTGTTAATGGCTCTAAGTCTAACTAATATTCATCCAAACTGATTGTAGGCACCTGACTTAGAATGCTATGGCCTCCTACACTACATAAGTAAGTTACACTATAGTTACTTAATGAATTTTATAAGGATTTAATCACTAACTAGACTACAATTAACATCACAATAAACCTCCTAGAATGGTTCTTTCCTATAGTCTTAGAACTCTCTCCTAACTGCAATTTCTATACTTTATGCTTACTTACTACTATCCTAAGTAATTCACTAAGAGTTATGGTTAAATCTAAGTTTACTAAATACTTAAGTTAAACTACATTATTCTAGTTATATTCCTACTCAAAACATCATTTAATGTTGAATCATGTCATAGACTAAGTTTGCAAAGGCTTCCTAGGGTTTAGGAAGCCTATTAAGGAAAAATCCTAATATTGGGAATTTAATATTAATTTATTCAAGGGCAAGAAACTCATATTTTTCATTTGATGACCAATCATTATAAATATAGTGGTTATAGCTTCCCTAACGGTTAAGCAAACACGAATTTAATTATAGTGGTTAAGCAAACATAGCTTTTGTTTTATGGCATCTATCTTGATCGATTTAAACCGTTGGATAGATTGAGTGAACAACAGCAGCCTGATCTTCCGCCATTCGATTGATCTAACGGTTGAACGATTGATTTAAAACTAAAATAAATATTTTTAAAATATAATAAATTATTAAAAATAAAATACTCAGCAATTGATCTCCAAAAATTCCCAAGAGTTCACCTAAGCTAATTTGGGAGTGAAGAACTCAAAAATGATGTCAGATTTTTCATTTGAGGTCTAAATAATTATCTTAATTTTCCAACTAATTAAATTACAAATTCCTCAAATGACTTTCAATTTCTTCCAAAACTACAGTGATTGACCTTAAGACTATTACAAGATAATTGGTGTGGTTCTTAAGCTAAATTGGTGATTAAATATCAGGTAACAACCATGGATTGTTAGATCTATTAGGTTTTCAATATTTTGCTTTTAAACCCCCTTGAAAATTGCCTATGGGATGCCAAGGGTTACCTCCTTTAATGATTATAAGTTGAAAGTATGCACTATGAACTACATCAAACATTTAGGTGCACCTGAGCATGCATGGTTCAAGCTAACAAGTTCCTAGGTGTGAATGAGTGCCTATTTTATAGTCTAGTACAAGTGCGCCTAGAGCTGGGCGAACTTGAGCGCAATGCTCTTTGTATGACTAGTGCCAGATCATAATGCTCTCTATTTTGTTGATACTCAGGGCACACCAGAGCATAATTCTCTTTCTCTTTGGCCGCTACTCAAGTGCTGACTTGAGGCGCTAGGGTGTGCCTGAGACTCGACTGGTTTTCTTTAGCCAATTTATATGGTAGTAACATTGAATTGCTTAAATTGTAAAAAATCATAAACAAAAATAAAACATTCACAAATAAATTAATAGTACATCATTCAAACATTAAAAGACATACAAATATGGAACTAAATAAGTGTAAATTAAATGCTTATCAAACATTTTTATTCTTAATGAGAGATTTGGCTTGAGTTGGTTAATGGATTTAATTATAAATTGGCTTGCCTTATGAAACAATTAAAGGCTCCAATTTTCTTATATTAACACAAATAAATAAAGTTTTCATACAATAATTTGGCTTGAAAGCTCTTGGTTTTGGTGTGGATAATCGAAACCCCACTGGCGTTCATATCCAGCGGGCTTCCAGGTATGTATATTTTTGAAGGGATCAAGATGTGCATAATCTTGATCAAACTAATCTTTCTCTTGGTGTTTTCTCTATTTGCTTTCTACTCAAAGTTGCATCTTTAATCTCCTAATTTTTAATTTTGCCAAAATATGCTTTAACTTCAGCCATCAAACACCACTCTATAGAAATCTACGCAAACCCTGACACCCTCATACTTTTTTTCCCATAACCCTTTAGACAACCACAATAATGTCTAAGATAATATTCCTTAGATTCGTAATATTCCCATGATTATCTTCCCAAAGTTTTGTCCAATTCCACCATCATTTGACCTACCAAATAATTTTTAAGAGTTCAACAATAGCTTACCCACACCTAATTGTCTTCTTCAACTAATTGCCACCAACTTTAGAAAATGTATGATTGTCAATTGTGCATGGGATAGTGAAACTTTCAGGTACCCTGATTTTGTGTGGAATCTTGTTCTGAATAATTGCACTGCATTCTTTTGTAGTTGTTACTACCTCTTTGTCTTCAAGCCTCCTTTTCTTCAATAAAAATTTTCTTATGAAATTTAAATAGCTTTGCATTAATTCCAACACATAAGCAAAGGAATATTAATAAGTAACTATTTAAATATTAGAAAATTTTTAAACAACTAATCTATTTTCTTACTGCTATTCATTGAGGGAATGGTACTGCTAGTTTGTAAGGTAAGGACCGTTCAAATAACAAAATTGGTGTTTGCTCCCTTGTTGCATTCAAATAATTTGAATACTATTTGCTATATAAGTTAGAGTTTTTTCACTTCAAAATGTTATTGCAGGTATTATTTCTTGCCTATGCGCTATAACGACTACCACAGAAACATGTTTAGCAAATTAATATAGCATCGATTCTAAGTGTGCCTCAAATTATTTTATAGTGCTCTCTTATGCTCATAGGAAACCTCATGCTTATTCAAAGTTGCATCATCTCATTAAATGTCATTAATTGTGTAAACTTCATACTCTTTAATGGATTTAATTTAGAAGGTTTACTGGTTTCTCTATTTTGGATGTTTGTGTTTGTGTAACGATTATTTTATTATAGTTAACAACTGTTGTCATTTGTACAAAATTGACTTGTTTGTAGTTGGAGGGTGCGAAAGGGCTATTTGTTGTAATATTTTAAGTTTGAATGCACATCTTCACACATTTCTTAGTTCACCTCATGAACTGCATGAATATCCATAGCACTTAGACGGTGAACTAAAGAAGCTATCTCCCATGGTAGTTATGCAATCTAATAGTTTCCTAATATATTGATTCGCTCTCTTCTAGGTTGGTATGGCATTTTAGTAAGCCATTAATATAAATTATTAGCCATCTCTTATAGTATATTAGTGCTTCTTCTTGAATTATACTTTTAAGTGACCCTTCTGAAGTCACATCAATAAGGGTTCTCGTGTATGAATGTTCCCTATTGTAAAATGTTTGCACTTGAAGCTATAATGGTAGACCATGATGAGGACATCATCTTAGGAGTTCCTTATATCTCTCCCAACTATCACACTGTGATTCTTCATGTTGTTGTATCTATACAGATATTTAATTAAAGTCTAATAGCTATTGCGACACAAAAATATTTGGATAAGAACTTCTTAAGCAAGTTCATTCCATGTGGTGATGGAATCATTAAGCATAGACAAAAGCTAACTCTTTGAACCGTTTCTTAAAGAAAATGGGAATAACCTAAGTTTAATTGTGTATTAGTAGCACTACTATATTTAATGGTGACACCCATCTCTAATAAAATTAGACATATCTACATTCGAATCCTCACTTTATAATCCATATAATTGAAAGTTTAAAACCATCTGTAGAGTAGTGAGTTTGATTTCAAAATTTATTGCTTCAATATTCAGACTCACTATGGCATTTGGAATTCATCCTATAGTTGGTAGGGCATAATCTATTAGATCTCTCTCATTATTATTTTGATGTACCTCTCCTTGACTGTTGTTAGTGATATTGTGATTTTCTTGATTAACTCTTAAGTATTGTCTAAGATGAGATAGTTTTTGTTCAATTTTAGAGTCAAAGATTAAATCTTGCTTTCCCTCAACATGAATAGAAAATCCTTATTTTCTCACAACAATTTAGACACAATTCGCAAGCACATATAATTGATAATGATAAGAAGAAATGAATTATTAACACACAAAAATCTTGACAATGAAAAGCAAAGAAATTAATATAAACAAAATATAAATACAAATAAATTTTTTTTGTAAACACTAATTCAACGATTTTATTGATACCGTTCAATCAATTCTCGACGACGGTGCCAAGAACTCGACATGCCACAAATGAGTGTCTCTATTAAACATGCAAGTATACATGGTCTAGAGTAATGTAGGAACAAGAGTTATGTATTATCATCTTTTGGGATTTACATAATGGTTACCAACTATTTCTTAGCTACTATTGTTTTGACAATCAAATGGGAGTTTCTATTTCTGTGTTTACTTAAAATGCTAAAAATAATGGAGAAATAATGACTAATTTGAAGATTATATCAATTGGGAGAAATAAAAGATAACTGAACTATACATCTATGGTTCCAAATAGAATTGAACAAATCTAAAAAATTAATATGTTGTAAGAATTTTATATTTTAGCAGCAAGAGACTATTGTAATTTTGATCTTTTAGCAATCTCTCATGCACATGGACCACTCACCATCCAAACCCTAAGGTCATCTTTAGTTGAAATCCTAACAAAGCCTCATGACATCAAACCTAAATGTTATGTGATATGCTGAAAATACATAGTCTGCGCTTGCACGTAAGTGTACGTGGTCTAAAGTAATATGGGATGGAAATTAAAAATACTAACAACATGGGTTCATACAAGCAATCTTTTTCTCAACTTCATATTCAATTAGTTAGATTAATTTCTTATTTCATAATCAAGAGAGTTAGTTTTCCTTAGTGAACTTCACTAATTGTACTAAATCTTATCTACTGCTCTAAAATGGATACTAGAACATTTAATGTTAGCACATAGATATTCATGTGATTATTAGCTTATGATTTTATCCCATACATCTAAGTGAATAAATTCTATATTTAGATTGAGTATTTTAAGAGGCCAAGAGTGCAGCACGTCCCTCCTTGCTATTTAAATACATTCCTAAAGATTCAAAATTTTCAGCTAAATTTCAACTTGGCACTACCCTAATGGCTGGTCAAAAAGTTGTCATGAAGCCCCATAGGTGTGATTTAATTTCTCATAGTTGGAAAGAACAAAACACAGCCTAATAACAGCTTTTCGACTTATGTTTTTGAGTGTAGCATGCTACAGCGGGTGTGACCTGCTGGAATTCTGCACAAAATTAATTTCCCATCTGATCAATTTTACATCGTGCGCTATGGCGTATTGTAGTGTCTCATTCAAAAGATTAGCTTGAAATTAGTTATACATGATGTGGCATGTTAGGGTGCGTTGTGGCATGCTGCAGTGCGCTTGAGAGTGCTTAGGCATGCAAATTTTGTGTTACTTTGTGAGTTTTTCTTTTTGTTAGATTTTGATCAGGTTTGAAATATTCCTATTTAATAAATTAACAATATATCACTACTAAATTGAACAATATAAATCAAAAGAATTGGGTTCCCTCCCAACAAGTGCTTAGTTAAACATCTTTATCCTGACCATTTAAATTTCATTACAACCCACATCTAGGTGGTACCTCCCATCAAGTTTTCAAAGGGCTCGGATGGACACAAGCAGATATGGATTCTTTTGTGCTTAGTCTCAATTTCTCGATGTCATTAACTAAGGGATCATCAGTAAGTTTATTCTCGGGGTTGGATCTAATTTTCTTCTTCCTCTTCCCCTTTCAGAGCTCTCTCCTTTCTTTAGACTTTTTAGATTGACTTCTTCAAATGAGGTGTTCGTAAATTTTTCATATTCAAATTCAGAGGGCAATTCAGTTTCATTATTAACTCGACCAATTTTAATTCATATTACGATTTTTATTTTCTTCCAATTTAATAAAGACTCTTCTCTTTATTTAGAGTTGGCATTAGGTTTATATCTTTTTCTTTCGCATTGATTCTAATTCTCATAAATCCACTCTCAACATCAATTATGGCTCGAGTAGTGGCAAAGATTAGTATTCAAAAGATGATAGTGGAATTCTGATTCCACCTATCCCATTCGCAAATAATAAAATCTGTAGGGATCATGAAATTTCTCAAATTCACCAACACATTTTTCAAGATACCTATTGTTCTAATCAAATCAAGGTTCAAAAATTCTAGTTTTTTATAATTCATTAATTATCACCAAATCCCTCTCTGAATCCTCAGAAGTAATGGCACCCACCATTTCCCTCGGATTTATTTCCATGGTACTAGGGACCATTCCCTACTTTATATTGGTTAGTTGTTGGGAGATTTTTTCTAGTTGGACTTCAATATTACAGAGTGTTGTTCAATTCTTTGGATTTCAGATTCATGCCTACCTTTAGTTTGCTCAATTCTATGCATGAAGAATTGAGTTTTAGCTTTGGATTTAAGATTCATGCCTACCATGTTAACATTTATTTACCATATTCATTGATCTAGCATTGCTATTTCACATTAAAGTTCATAAATTTTGGGAGATTCAGATACATTTTTGCGCTCCCTCCTATTTGAATTTAGCCGTTCAGTAGGCCATTGATATGCATTATAGCTATCTCTTCCAATAGATCATACGCCTCTTCTTGGGTCTTGCTACTAAGCGTGCCACTTGCAGCAACATCAATAAAGGTCTTGGTGGGTATGTTCAATCGATTGTAAAACATTTGAACTCGCATCCACTGAGGGAACTCATGATAAGGGTAGCTCCTTAGGAACTCCTTAAAATGCTCCCAACTATCATATAGAGTCTCCCCATCCTGTTGACGATAGTTAGTGAATTGAATTCCTAACCTAATAGTTTTAGCAAGTACGATATATTTTGATAGAAATTTACTAGGCAAATACTTCCATGTGCGGTTACAATGTCTAGGAAAAGAGCTTTGTATCTCAATGCATATGGGAATAATCTATGTTTAATGGCATCATCAGCAACACCTTGGTATCTGAAGGTATCACATGTATCCAAGAATTTTGAAATACGTGAGTTTGGATCTTTAGTAGCTTGCTCACTTAATTGATTATCTTAGACAATTTGAATGGTTGATTATTTGATTTCAAAAATTTTGGCCTGTACATTAGGTCTCACTATTCATGTGGAATCCCCCTAACCCTTAGCAGTGCAAAGTTTCTTAGGGCTCTACCCCTATGTTGCTCATGTATTTCATTTAAATTGTCTCATAAGGTTTCCATTGGTTGCTGATTTTGAGTTTAAGCTGTGTTCTTCATGCTCTCAATAGGATTCACTCAATTTTAGAATCAATTAAATAATTGGCACAGTTTATTCTATGCATGCAAACTTAAGACAAGTAGAAATTTAAAGCACAACATATTGATGCAAATTATGTAAACAAATATAAAATAGTATATACAAATATCAAAGAAACTAATAATTTTAGAAATTAAAAAAAAAAATTCTATGCAACAAAATCTTAAATCACTATTTTCTATTAAGTTCTCTAATACTAAACAAAAAATTCATTCCTTGGCAATGGTGCAAAAAACATGACAGACTGAAAATACTTAGTCTGCGCTTGCGCGCAAGTATAGACAGCCCGAAATATTGGATGGTAAGATACTGAGATTTATCATCCTCTGGGAACAGTGTTTAGTTTCATTATTAGAGTGTACTTAATTTCAATAATGTTTAAGTATCAAATAGGTTTTGGTAATGGTACCAAATTGTAATCTCAGTCTGTCCTTGGATTGAAACTATTTTGGAAATTTTGGGAGACTTTATAAGTACTATTCTTCTCAATGTAATAATAAGTTAATTTGATTAATTTCTTATTTCATAATCAAGAGATTTAATTTTCCTTAGTGAACTTCACTATTTGTACTAAATCTTGTCTAGTGCTTTAAAATGAACACTTGAAGGTTAATTTTGGCACAGAGATATTCATGTGATAATTAGCTTATGAGTTCATAGCTTATGTCTAAGTGATTAAATTCTATATTTTTGATTGAGTATCACATAAACTTGATTCCACTAATGGCTCACACGCATCAACTCTTAATTTAGCTAAGGAAATGTGCTACTTAAGCTAAATAGGTTTATGTCACATCACCCATAGCACTTAGCACTCTAGAACCTTGCATAAACCTAGGGTGAGCCATGGAGCTCAATTATTGGTTGTTGGCTCACATGCATCTACTCTTTATTTAGCCAAGGCAATGTACTATGAAGCTAAATGAGTTTGTCACATAACTCATATCTTAACAAGCATCAATTACCTTGTATGAATAGCGAGTGAGCAATGGAGCTCTAGGATTATTAATATTTTCCATGACTCAAATGATCAAATACTTGTCCAAGGCTGTGCATGGGATGTTCTTGCACTATGAATGTTGTCACAGACATTCGTGGCAATAAATCTCATGCATGCACAGCCTTAGAACAAGCAATCATTGAGCCTTATGATGAAAATATGTATTATGAAATTATTGCAAGGAATCCACATTTTTCAATCATTCATAACATTAAGACATTCAAAATTTAATTAACATTCTGTTGAGTTGAAGAATACAAATATTACATTCATATGTTCTTGCACGATCATTTCCTAACCCTTCCTAAAGGGGTTTAGGTTTCCATTAAAATGAAAGTATAAGGAAAACAACAACAAAAACTAAGCCTTCACATGGCTTTTACAAGAAAGCACAATAGGCTAAGTTAGATTACAATATGAAGGAATAGCTGTTACATTTTCCTTAATAATTCTTACCTTGAATCTCCTTGGCTCCCTATTCTATGTGCCAATCTTCTCCCTTAGCTACAGCCTTCTCCTACTTTGGGGTATGACATTCTCTTAAATATCTCCACTCACAGCCTTCAAGATCAAGATCTCAGAAACTTAAATTGGAAGCCTCCTTTAAGTGTATACTCTTTGCTTAGCCCCCATTCATCAATGTAACCAGCCACCTTCTCCTTGAGAATTGAATTCAAATTTATTATTTATTCACTTATTCTTTTAGTATTGAAGGGATTTTAAATATTTGCAATCACTTTATGATGTGTGAAGGGAAGTCCATTTGCCTTCCCAATGCTAATTAGGATGCTTATTCCATCACAGAATTATGGTGGGCGCTCGGAGCACTAAGGTGCCAGGTTTGTGGCCCGTCAGGCTCTACGACGCGATGGTGTGCCTTGCTCTCATAGGTTTGGTCCTTTGCGGCACGTTGAAGCGCACTTAGCGCTGAACTCTCAATTTTATGTCTGCCAAGGCGTACAGTAGCACTTGTATCTTAGAAATTTATCCATCAAGATTTGATGTAGCACCAGGATTTTAAGAATTCTATCTGCTATGGCCCGCTATAGTGCCGAGCCCAAGAGTTTAAATCTGCCATGGCGTATTGGAGTGCCTCACTCTTTGAAATTATCTGCTACAGCATGCTATAGCACATGGCTCTCAGGTTTGTGTTCTATAAGGTGCGTTATGGAACCTTTCTCCCGAGTGCATTTTGAGCTTATCGTGGCACATTTTGAGCACACGGTGGCACACTGTGGTGTCACCCTTTACCCATTTTCTCCTTAAATAAAAATGGAGCTCTTCATCCTGAAATGCTGCAAAAACACAATGCATCAAGGCACAACTACTATTATGAAAATTTAATTTCTAACACAATTTACTTATATTTACTGGGTTTATCATTATGGATGATCAACACTCTAAAATTCTAATAGCTATGTCATTTCTTTCTAGTGCAAATGGAACAAGATCAGTCAAAATTTCATCTAGATTATTTAGTGATCAAGTGGAGTCATGTAGATATCTCTTCTCTAACCTCATCCTACAAAACCTAGGATTTTCTTAAAGTGATAGGCTTACTTTAGATTTAAGAGACACAAGAACAAGAAATAGTAATATGCATATGGACCCTAATTTTATAATTTTATATTCAAAATAAGAACCTAAATCAAATATGAGAATTATTTTAATGTGATATAGAAATCAACAAAAATCATTAAAACATTTTAAAATGAAAGACTTTAACATTCACAATAATATTTGTCAAATGAAAATCCAATATGCACATGAAGTCATTGATTCTTTGGTCTTAGCCTAACCCTTCCCAAAATTAGGTTTAGGCTACCATCAAGTAGAAATCACTAAAACTTTATGCTTACAACACATAACATTCATGATTTCTATTATAAAATAGAAAAAATAATGGTGAACAAGTGTTACTGAAGGAAACAACCCTTTTGAAATCTCTCCAGGCACTCCTTATACCTTTGGCTTCTTTCTTTTTATTCTTTCAATTGATCAAGGTTTCTTATTTTAGTTTCATTTCTCTTTGTCTCTCTAAAATTATCCTCCTCTTTAAGTGGCTAAGATGTTTTGTTAAACCACTATAAAATTTTGCATGGATGTCAAAGTGCAATTCTATTCAAGGTTGTAATTACAACAGGACCCCAGGCACGCTTGGGCACCCATGGCTATATCTGTGTCATACGTAGTCTAGCACCTGGGTGTGCCCGTGTGCCTAAAACTATGTTTGGGTTATATGTGATCTAAGTATATGTTTAAGGAATAAAATAATAGATTTGGAGAAACTTAACTCATTTGGCATGCATATAATTTAATTTTTGTTGAGTATTAATAAATTTAAGGGCATGATGATCTGAGTTAAGGATGAACTCCTTATGCAAAAGGAAGTGTCTCCAATGATTTAATGACTGAATGATGGCATCAAATTTCTTATCATATGTTAAATATATTTACTTTGCATCCTTCAACTTCTCACAAAAGAAAGCAATGAGATGATTTTATTGACTAAAAACTCTTTTGACTCCAACTTTAGATGCATCACAAGTCACCTCAAATGTCTTAGAGAAATAAGGAAGCCTAAGGATTGGGGCAGATATCATGAAAACCTTGATTTGATCCAAACCCTTTTGTGTAGCTATGGTCCAAGTAAACTTGTCCAAGTTCAATATATTGGTGATTGGCGGTATAACAACACTAAATTTTCTTATGAATCGTCTATATGTTGTCGCAAGATGATGAAAACTACCTCATTCCATATAATGTTTAGGAGTTAACCACTCCATAATTTCCTTAACTTAGGTTGGGTTAGTATTTATTCCTTCAGTTGAAATGATAAAACCATTGAATATCACATCATTTTGTATGAAGAAAAGTTTTTTCAAAATTAATTTATAAGGTCTCAAAAATTTGTCTGGGATGCTTAAGGTGATCTATTTTATTTGGGCTAAGAATAAATATATAATCAAAGTAAGCCACAAAAAATTTTCCTATAAGAGTATTATGAACATAATTCATCAATCTCTTAAATTTAGTTGGTACATTTAAGACTTCAAATGGAATTACCAATAATTCAAAGAGTCCTTCAAGGGTCTTGAATGTTATTTTTCATTCATCTCTAGATTTAGTTCTAATTTGATGATATAGTGAGGAAGGCTTCAGAGTTATAAACTTGAAAATAAGTCTATGTTGTGTTGGATGTATTTAAGTGGGTTGTTCATTAGGGAGTTTATCTGGTGAAACTGCACTAGATTCAAAAAGGAGAGGTAAAACCTTATTTGATATCAAAACCTCATTGGAATTTTTGTTAACTTCCATTATGTGTTTAAGGTGAACATTGCTCAGATCTAAAATTTTTTTTCTTAAGGTTCCAAATCCCATGAATCTTACATCTAAATTTGAAGAAGGTTGAGTAAATGTACTAGAACTAGAATTATAGGATCCATTATCACAACCAGTTGAAGCTTCGCTCTGTTTTTGGTAGTTAAATTTAGTGTTGGCTTATGTGGTGCTATAAAGTCTATCTTCTCTAGTGGTTTGATTGACAAAAGTTTGATGGTTCTAATATGATGTTTAAGAACAAATGTGTTCTCCATACCCTAATAAATTTATGCTCAACTCATAGAGCCATGGTCATTCAAGTAGAATATGAGCAATATCCATAAAAAGCACATCATACTAGTTCAATCTTCAAAACTAAAATTTTTGATTGGAACTAAACATCAACTAGTGATTGTAAGAAAAGTATGGTTAACCTAATTAACATGAAAGGGTTTTGGATGAGGTTCAATTTCTAAATTGGCTCTTGAGATAGCATGGGTATAAATTACAGTCATTGCACTTTCCCCATCAATAATTAACCCACACACTCTCTCATTTCATACAATATGCATGAAAAAAATATTCTTTCTTCTCCAATCTTAAAATTTATTTTTATGTATCATAAATTAACTAATCACATTAATTTTAGGATCATCTATAAACTCATTATCAATTATTGGGGTATCTTCATAAACTAATTCCTAGGCTTTATCTATAGGGCCATGAACTTTGTCTATCAATAAGATTTGTGATTTACATTGGCTTTGCATGCGACCTCTCTTATGAAATTTGATACAAATGATAACTTTACTATTTTTTAAACTTTAGAAAGAGCTTTGGTTATATGTTTGAGCTAGAGGGTGGAATGGGTCTTGTAGTTCATTTACTTATAATTAGAAATAGAAGTGGCTAATGCTCAAGTTCTTACTATAGAAGTAGACTTTTATTATTTTCAATAATACAGCATCATGTTAAGCATCTTCTTGAATTTGGGGATCAAAGAGTTCAACTTCATTCCTAGTTTCCATTCTAAGCCCAATCAAATTTATTAACAAGTTATCAATCATTATACCCATAATCGGTCCTAGAAACTAGATCCATAGATGTATTTAAGTGTTTTGTTACAAACAGAGAACCTTGCCTTAGAGCCAAAATTGCCCATCAAACTTCTTAGAATGATGTCAAACTAAATATTTTAATTTGAAAATTTCTTTCATCTCTATCCAAATAAAGTTTGGTTCTTCCTAACCTTTGTTATTTTGCTAAATTGTTTGTCCAAGAGATTATAGCATGTCTAGTCAATTTCATTTTAGTGATAGAACTCCTTGATAAGCATCCATCCTATATAAATCAAAGAAGTCATCCATTTGGGTTATCCAATTTAAGAATATATCTGGATCTTGTTTGCCCACACAATTAGGAGCTTCAACTTTAACTCTCATAAAAGGATCATTAAAGTTAATTGAAATTCATTGATGGTCTCTACTTTCTTCATTTATAGAGGGTTTGGTAGGTGGTGGAACATGAGGTTCATAATCACTTGCATCTAGGTATGAATCATTATCTTCCATAAGCTCATGAAGGTTGTGGGTAGGATGTGGAGCGTGATTTGTATCATTTTGTAAGTTGTTTAAGATATTTTGCATTTAATCTTTAATTTCTTGCATTTAAATTTTATTACCCTCAAATTTTTCTCTCATCTTTCTTTCATTTTCATGAATCCTAGAAGCTAAGAAATCTACTTGATCAAATTCTCAATTTGGACTTAGAAATTTGACTTTG
Source organism: Gastrodia elata (assembly GCA_016760335.1). Taxonomy (NCBI): domain Eukaryota; kingdom Viridiplantae; phylum Streptophyta; class Magnoliopsida; order Asparagales; family Orchidaceae; genus Gastrodia; species Gastrodia elata. The sequence goes on from CM028681.1 coordinate 36,547,002, forward strand.
GTGCCATTTTATTTTTAATATAAAGAGAGAAGGAAAAAATGCTATATCTTAGAGGGTGAAATATAAAATAAAAGTACAATGACTATGGTAAGATTTAAGGGTTGACATTGCTTAAGTTAGTATTATCTAACTTCACCTCACATTAAGCTGCTTATTATAACATTATGGTTCCTTTCTTACCATCAGTGTTTCAAAATTAGTCTAGGCATCTTACTTAGGATAAGATGACAAACTATGATATATTAAGAAGGTTACACTAAACTACTTTGATCAATCTCTAGGTTCTAAACTTAGCATGCTAAGACTATTCATATAATCCTAAGTAGGTTTCACTTAGTCACTTTATCTAATCATTAAGTATAACTGGAGCCCTAAAATTCCAAAGAAGTCTCCGTTCTAGTTATTTCTTAGTCCTATTTTAGGCACTAAGGCGTAATGTAGCACTCCGTCCCATCGCCACGAGTAAAGAAGTTAACAATTGGTGGTCGAATGGTTAGCTACTCGGGAATGACTGCTGAACCTCCCTGAATGCACTTGCTGAATAATGAACTGCTGGACTAATATTTCAAATAAGCATAGAACTTTATTTTATGTATTAGACAACATAGTATATACATTGGATTATGGGTGGATCTTGAAAAAGCCAATATATATAAGTATAACAAAATTTCCAGTATGTTGATCACATCATAAAACTAAGTATATGTAGTAATAAAGAAAGAGTGTGGAAGCAAAAACATTCATCCAAATCATTCATCACAGAAGATAGTAAATCATTCATCTCAGAAAAGAAAAGAAACTAGATCCAAAATTATTACAAACTATTTACTTAATGAAAATATAGAAAATAATCAAAATACTGAACTGAAAGTAACTTTTACAGAAAATAATAGCTAATGAAAATTCCTTTAATTCTCTACAAACTCCTTCTGGATCTTCTATGAAGGCTCCTGATCTGGCTCCACAAGCTGCTCTAGATCTATCAAATTACTGAATCCCAAAAGTACCATGTGTTTGACAATAAGTTTAACACATCAAAAATACTCTAACAATTATAGTTATCTAATGTTTAACATTTAAAGGATTAAGCAAAACCATAGAAAAGTATTAAAATAGCTAAAAAAAATAATACAAAACTGAAACTGAAATAACTTAAAATAAAACTGTGCAGAATCGAAAGTAAGGTAAAATAGGGCTAAAAATTGAGTACTGAAACACAAAAAATAGTAAGGGAACTGAAACTAAGTAATAAATGAACTAAAACTAAAAATATGCTACTAAATTTATATATTTGCATCTGAATATGCCATAAAACTATATGCCACTAATATGCTAACTTGGTGTCATATGACACCCCCTAGATCCTAGGTGAGCGAACGCTCTACTAATAGAGCTCTTTGGTGAGCCAAGCGCTCTGCTAATGCTGACATGACTTATATATTTATAAGATGCCAAGGCTTTAATGATGGTATCCTTTAAGTCATCGAAATTCAGAAATCAATTTAATATCATATATTGATTCCATTTATCTCCATTGTGCAGAATTCACCTAAATTAATTTTAACTACTAATTCTAATCCATTGAATGCTATCACTTAGATTACTCATAAACTTATCAAATGAAGAGGTTGTTTATACATAGCTAGTATGATTCTAAGAAAGGTGGACTTAACACTTAGTTTGTTTAACTGCACTTATCGAAATGCATGATGATAAGGGGTAGAACCTGGTCCCTGTTTATTCTTTCAAACTAAGTTGTTAAATACCCTAGTTAAAAGTAAACTTATAGCATCCTAAGAAAGGTAAAATGAAACACTTAGTTTGCTTAACTACACTTATCAAAATGCATGATGATAAGGGGCCGAACCCGATCACAGTTTATTCTCACAAACTAATTTGCTCAATCCCCTACTTATAACACACTTGAATTAGGGATGTTTATCTTGAACTAAACTATACTTATCTAATTACCTAAGATATGATAGAGACTTTATAGTTCTATTAAAAGTAAATCAATCAACTCCATTCTCTACTGAAATAAATCAGTTCTATGGATATACACTATCACCTCTAACTAATAGTTCTACGGATTCTTAACAATTCTTTTTAATAATCAAGGAATATCAAATTGAAAAATTACGGCACACTGTAGCACCTCCTGGATGAGAGCCAAGCCCTACAGTGCGCTATGCCGCGCTACTATGCTAGCTGACCTGAGTCTTGCGTGCTACGGTGCACGGTGGTGCCCCCTGGCCGATAGCCAGACGCTATAGCACACTATGATGCCAGTTAAGCCGAGACTCGGATGCCACAATACGCCCCAATGCTTTTAGGTGTTGCGACGCACTTTGACACCAAAATTCAAGAGATGCGGGCGCTACAGCCCGCAGCAGCGCTTTTAGGCGCTGCGGCGCAATATTTATCGAGATGCAGGCGCTGCAGCATGCGACAGCCCGTTAGGCACTGTGACGCATGAGGCACACAAATTCCCAAGACTTGGGTATTGTGGTGTGTGGTAGCCCTCTTTGGCCAAGAGCCAGGCGCTACGACGCACTGTAGCGCTCGACGGTAGTTTTGCCTGGGCGAAAAATGGAACATGTTCCGTTGCGCATTCAAATACTCTCGATTTAGGGAACCTCACATGCTATTCCATATACTGGTGGAAAGGTCTTTCCAAGACCTTTCCATTGGTACTAATATTAGCACAAAAATATTATCTTAATGTCATAAGTAATGATGCTTTAACTACTTGTGTGTGATCCTATCTGCACTGTAAAATTCATTTTCTCCTTAAAATGGATTCTGAACGAACTTTATTGAGCTCGATCGCTCAAATACATGCTCATATTAATGTGAACTAAGCATATGACTAATACAAATCATCCATTGGATCAATCCAATGGGGGAAAGAAAGGAACAAGGAAAGGATACAAGAGGGTTCCTTAGCTTGCAAAAGGAAGAAGATATAGTTCTATTTTTTTAGGGCTTGGGAGGAAGGACTTATTCTTCAGCTTAGGAGGGAAGGAGCTTTTCCCCTAGCTTGGAATGGAGCTTAGGAAGAGGAGAAGGAGCTTCAACTGATGGTCAAATGGAGGAAGGAGAGTTGAGTGAGGGCTAGATAAAGAAGAAGAAAATATGGTCTGGGAGAGGGGGCAAGTCCTCTCCCATCCACATCATGGAGAAGGAGAGGGGATGTGCCCTTTGCGTTCACAATGGGGAAGAGGGGGCACCGAACAGGAGGGGAAGTGGGGTCCATGTGCAGAGGGAAAATAAGAAAATGGAAATAATTAATATAAATTTTCAATTCATGCATAAAAAATTAGATTTGGTAAATGTGCCCTGAAAAATACTAAAAATTCACCCCTAGCTAATTTGGAGGTGAGGAACTCAATGATGAAGCCAAATTTTAATTTGGAGATCAATTTATTTATCCTAATTATCAAGGTATTTATATACATTAAAATATTTGAGAAAATTCAATGACTTCCAAGAACTTCCAAAACATCACTCCTAGCTAATTTGGAGGTGACGAGCTTCATGGCAAAGTTGGATTTTGATTTCGAGGTCAAGTTAAATATCTCTATTTGCTAGTTAATTAAATATTATTAAAAAATTTCAAATATTGGATTGAGCTCTGAATCGCTCCAAATCTTCGGGGATTGGTTCTAATGACTAAGTGAGCTTAACTGAATAAAAATTATGATACAATTATGCTAAAATTAAGCCAAGTAATAATCTAGGGTTATTACACTTAATTAAGAATTAATAAATAATATCATATACAACTTACATATTCTAGGTATGATCTATATTTTCTCTATCCTACAATTAGAATTTCTCTTAATTTACCTAAATGCACATGAATAACTAGGTGAACTGGTGACCGAAAGTCGCAGTATATGACTAGTTCACCTGCATGAACTCCACAATGTCACTATTCGGCTGAACCATGCATTGTGCATTTTTTTCATTCGGTGCTTGAGAAAATGGAGCTAGGGTTTTGAACTTGCTCCCTAGTATAACGGCTCCACATGATGTGTGACCACTCAATGGAATGCCCGCACCGAGCACTAGCCATAAGAATCAAAAGCCCCTAGCCAACTAAACCCTAATAGCCCGATTATAGGAAAGCCCAAACTAGGTTTTCAGTTAACTGTGGGGTCACTTTGCGATATTCACAGTGAACCTTAGGGCATGCGATCGAGCTCAGTGAGATTCTCTCGACGTACCCATCCTCCTGAGGTAAAAGGGAGGTGAACACTAGTGAGGGAGACATATTTGAGCTCTCGGTGGAGCTCAACACTGTGCATCACTATACATGTTCAAGTTGACTAGAGTTAACTGGGCTTAATCCTGGCCTCCCAATAATTGTAGAAGATAATATGCCAAGGGAAATTTAAAAATGAAAATAATCTTGAATTAAGGAGAGATAGGGTCATAAATCACGTACCTAATCACAGTGAGGCATAAGACTTTGGCGATATTCTGAGGCCAGCACAATAGCTTCTTGGCTTAGCTAAAGGTCTCCAATGTAATGATCGATGCCAATAATTTTTTTGGTGACCTTAATTGTAGCTAGGGAGGATGGGATCGATGGTCCGTGCTACAGCTTAGCAGTTGCTGAGCGGTTGTGGCCCAGTTAGCCAAAAATTGATAGTTAATAGTGCCCTATCATCATTTGGCCATTGGATCTACAATTTGATCCAATGGTCAGTTCCTATTCAACTAATTGGGTCACACAACAATACTTGGATTGATCCAAGGAAACATGTAGCAACTAAGATTAAAGAAATGATTATTTCGTGCATTGGTAGCCCGCACCAGATTTCAAGCTTCCAATTAATGGTAAATAGCCGATAAAAATATATATTATTTAATAACTTTATTAATTAATTAAACTTATTTTTCTAATCAAAATTAAATAGCCAAATGAGCACTAAAGAATCCTAAAAAGTCCCCCTTAGCTAAATAAGGGGTGAGAAATTAAGAAATGCAATCGGATTTTCAAAAGGAGATCAATTTAATTATCTTAATTCTCTAGATATTTAAGTTTTATTAAAATATACACGTTGACGACTTTGAAACATTCCCGAAATACCTCCCTTAGCAAATTTGGGTGTAAGGAGTCCAATGGAAAACTCTCGATTTAATTTTGAGGTCAAATTAAATTAGGTATGTTCATGTTGATTAAAATAATAAAAAATACTCATCGATCACAAACGATCTCTGGACCACACCAAATTTTAGATGTCAGCTCCTAAAGCTATTATAAGAATATTGGAAGTGAAATGGAGCCAATTGGGCTACTTAATAATAGGTAACCAAACTCGGGTTATTTCAGACTCCCTCCCTTAAAACAGAATGAAAAATACACCTCTTCTTTTATTTTAGGAGAACGCTCCTAGTGGTTATGATCAAAGAAAATGATTATCCTTGATGCCCAAACGAATATAATACAAAAAATACACCAGAATGAAAACAAAAGAATGCAAAGTTCCTAATTAGGAAAATAACTCTAGGAACTAGTTTCGTATACCCTTTTTCAACTAAGTGATTCTACTAGTGGACTTTAACCATAGGAATATTGTGGTTCCTCAGTTTGATTGAGGTCTCATCTTGGAATTATGATAAGCTTAATGATGAAAGTTAGGTTGAGTTGCAGCTCAACTGCAAAAATAATACTTGCTTACTTGGATCAAGCATGCACCTTCTCAATGATGAGACATGAAACACATTATTCACGACTAAAGAATCTTCAGGAAATTCCAACATGTACAAATATGTTCCCACTCTTCCAATCACTTCAAAGGGTCTTAAATATCTAGAACACAACTTTCCTGACCTGCCAAATTCTTGAATACCATGCATCTGACTAACTTTTAAATAAGACCACTCTCTAAATTGATATTATAATGGATAATAAGGAGCATCATGATATTTATTCTTTCTATCTTGAGCTTTCGACATACTTCTGTTGATGAGAAGAACCTTTTCGTTAGTTTTCTTGATCATTTTGGAACCACAGAGTTGAGTATCTCTCACTTCAGTCCAATCAACAGGAGTAATACACTTTGTATGGAGCCATGCTAATACTGAACTGCTAACTATTGTTGTATGTGAACTCAACTAAGACGAGGTGATCTTCCCATGACCTAGTGAAATCTAGAGCACAAAGATGTTGAAGAACTCTTAGAATTTAGTTAACTAGCTCAGTTGACCATCAGACCAGGGATGAAAAGGAGCGCTCAATTCTATCATGGTCCCCAAGTCTTGCTGAACAACTAACCAAAATTTTATATTCAAATATGTCGTTTCTATCTATAATATTGCAATTTGGTGGTCTGAGTAGATGAACAATCTCCTTAAGAAAAAATGGAGCATGGCTAACTTTTCTATAGAGTTAGATTAGCAAATTGGAAATAAATAAGATGATTTGGTGAGTCTATTGACAATCACCCAAATTGTAATGACTCCAAACTTACCCTATAGTAACCTAAAATAATATCCATGAAAATATCAAACCATTTCTATAAAGTTTGCCAGGAATTTGGTGTTCAGTCATTACCAACACAAAATTGGCACTAAGAGATAAAGGCGGTAATGTCTCTTTTTAATGCACGGCCACTAGAAGGACTTCTTCAAAAACTAAAGAAATTTGTGAGACTGAGAGTATATTAATCAGCCTAAAATGTACTTAGATAATATGTCTAATCAGATTCTCTTTTCTTTTGGCTCGAGCCCTGTCATTGTGAAACTGACAATGACAGATTCTAATATGTTTGAGGTGATTGAGCTAGGAGTGGAGCTAGATTAAGAGGAAGTGCGCCCTACTGCTGAAGATGTTTAGTTTCTTATTTGCTTGTGAGGCTGAGAGTTTATTTTCTTTTTAGTTTAAACTTAATAAAATGTTGAAATAATATAGGTACAATATGTATTTTCTTTTTCACTGCATTACTTTATCCTGAGCTGCTTGTTTCCTATTTTATGCATTATGGTATAATGGATGTAAACTCATTTCTTTACTTGCTTCTGCACTCTGAATGATATGTATGTATTTATTGAATGATTCTAATGCTCTTTGCTTAAGGGCTTATCACTCTCTTGTTATTAAATTGGGGGTCATACTCTAATCTAGTGATAAGTGAGAGGTTTGTCAAGTGACAATTGCCCCTCTTAGGAGTGGGCTACCACAACTGGCTAGGATTCTTATTTGTGAGGTTATCATGAAGTATTTCTAACCTTAAGTTCATAAAGGAATCCTAGGATTAGAATATCCTAATCAACAATTACTCTTATCTAGTTATTTCACCATGATGAGCTTCTAGTGAATGGAGTTCTAAGTGGTAGTTTGCTAAATTCTACTTCTATGCTCACTTTACAATTTTAAGGCCCCGTCCCATCGCACACACAATAGAGGTATTGATGACAACCCAATTGGCAAAAAAATGGTGCTTTACTCAGGAAGGGCTAATGAACCTCTCCAATATATGCTAAGGCTCTGCTCAAGGTGGTGCTGAGTACAAATCCTTAAGATAAGTGTGATATTCTTATCTTAAGTATCAGTTAAAGTACTTAAATGCATTAGATTTCTGAGGGGTTATTTAATTATTAAATGTATAAGAGTATTTGCACAATTTATATGCTGATCACATTACAATACTAAGCATAAGTAATAGTAATAATAGAGCATGGAAGCTCTTGCATTCATCAATAACATTCATCATAGAATTTAAGTAAAACACTCATCTCAGGAAAGAAAGAGAAAAAGAATACATACTAAGTTAAGTTATTACAAGCCATTATTTAAAAATTAAAAGAGCATCAAATAAAAAGATCTCTCATCTCTTAGCTAAAGTAACTACAAAAAATAAGTAAGAGCTAAGCTAGCTAACGCTCCGCCAGCTCCTCTTGGACCTTCTGGGAAGCCTCTAAAGCTAGCTCCTCAAATTACTTCGGATCCGACAAATCGTCAGATCCCAGAATGTTGTTTTGCTAGACAAAAGAAAATAAGAGAACGTTACCTCGTGTTAGATAGTAAGTTGAACACATTAAAAGCCACAATATACTTTATTGTAATTTAAAAAGATTAATATTTAAATAAGTAGAACACTATTATATGAAAATACATAAATAACTAAAAGTTGTAAAAATGTGTAGAACTGAAAGTAAGGTAAAAAAGTAACAAAATATAAGGTGTTGAAATGAATAATATGTAAAAGACTAAAACTGATTAAAATGTTGAAACAAAACTATGTTGTATGCCACTATATATATATATATATATATATATATATATATATATATATATAAATGTGTGTGTGTGTGTGTGTGTGTGTGTGTGTGTGTGTGTGAATATGTCATAATATATTATGCCATAAATATGCATATCCTTGATATCACATGATGTCCCATAGATCTTAGGTGAGCAGAAATGCTTCATTAATGCCAGATATGCTTATGCGATTCATAATATGGCAAGGGATTTAATAAATTAATGTCCATAAATCATTAAAAGCCAAAATTTAAGCAAAAGCCAAAGTATAATATCCTTTCTTATTACCTAGGACTTAGCTTAATTTCTTTTGCACATTGATGTTGAATGTTTCACAAAATAAAAAATCTAATTGTAAGAACTATAACATTCTATTTTAATTCTATTGAATTCAATATTTAATATATATACTATAATTCTATAATATTCAAATTTATCACATGTAATAGTTCATATGCATATGTCCTAGGAAGGGTGACTTTAAGCACTCAGTTTGTTTAATTGCACTTAACAATGCACATAAGGATAAGGGATATAATCTTCTTATAGTTTATTTTCTCAAACTAAGCTATTAAATTCTCAGCTTATAACATACTTTGAACTTTGGGATGTTTATCCTGAACTGAACTATACTTATCTAATTACCTTAGATAAGACTGAAACTATACAATTTTATTCAGGGTAAATCAACCAATTCCATATTCTACTAAATGAATCAGTTCTGTGTATATGTACTACAATCTCCATATGATTATACGAACTTTCACATTCTAATAATCTATTTGATGATCAAGGATTTATAAGCTAATGAATCCATTCTCCATTATCATAGGTCCTACACAAGAGGTTCCAAGGAAGTGATATAAGTCATCCAAGTTAGGATAACTACCACAAAAGATATCTCAATCTAAGTAACTTTAAGTTATCTTATGACAAGACATCAGCTGAATCATCTAAGACGGTTTAGGTCCATCTAAGTTACTACCTCAAAATGGACAAATAGGGAATTTTCCTACTTCAAAGTAGCCTTATTAAAGGTATAGTTTTTACTTAAGCTTAAGACTACTTTTGCACTTAAGGTTTATAGCTCCTAGCCATTACATAACATTTATATTTAACAAAAATTGATTCTTAAATCAAGTGGTATTATTATAGCATGCTGAACTTTTAAATTCTATCTTAACCACACACATGAATGGTGGGGGAAAATCATACAATTATTGGAAATTTATTGTTTGCAAATCAATCATATTTTAGTAAGGATTAATTTATGCTAGCTATCTTGACTAGAAAAAAATCAAGGATTTTAAAATTTAATCACATTGATTAATCACACAAATTATTATATGATTTAAATCTTCTAGTTTACTAGCCTAGAATCAATGTCAAATCAGCAAGTGTTAACTAAGTCCATGTAAAATAAGAAGGTACAATATCATTTTCTTAATTTAGGTTTGAATTATGAAAGCTTTATTAGGTTTTCACCCTAATTATGAGATATTAGAGATCCAAGATGTCTAAGTTAGACTATGAGCTTACTAACATGGTTATTGCTACTTAATGATCATAGGCATACTAATTTAATAAAATCAGAAGATAATTAGGCTAATTAACAATAATCCATTTCTAAAGTGATTAGTACTTAGTTAACAAAATAAGATTTAGATAGTAGGTCTAAGTTAACAATTGATTCTAAATATTCAAGAGAGCATTCAAAGACTAAGACATGCCATTTAAGTTATGTAAAACCTCTAATTTTTACTAATCATGCAATCTAGGATTATAGCATTATTAAGAACATTGATTACAAAAAATTATACAACCATGGAATTAAGTTCTACAATCCAATAGGAACATTTATAAACTATAAATAGGGCATTCAGATTATTAGAGAAGAGCTAATAATCAATAATCCAACCATTAGAGTATTTAAGCTAAATTAAGGAAATGGCTCACATAAACTAAAATATTTCTCTATATTCTGATCCCTTACATTTTTCTAAACATAATTGTATATAATTTTATATGGTTTGAAGCTAAGAAGGTAAAGTTATTGACTAATACATTCCGAATGTTCTTAATTAAATTTTGATTTTTTGATTTGTTTTCCTAAAAAGGAAAATAAATAAGAAAACCCTATAATTATTTCAAACAAAGGCAGACAAAATAAAAATGGCGTGAGCCCCATGACCTGCTACTCTCGAACCACACGGGTCATGGGTTAGGCTGACCTGCATGGTCTCATCTTCATCCCCACCTTCCCCCGACTCAAGCCAAATAGGGTTAACCCTAATCAGCAAATTCTCTGACTCCAAACCGCATCATCGCCTCCGAATGATCGTAACACCATCACCATGCCAAGATGCACCGACTGAACTTATAAGCTCTAATTGGGGTGTCGGGATCACAGGGGAGCTATTATGCTCAAATTCCAGCCTTGAGTTCTTTTAGGTTTACTGTGGGGAAGAAATTCTCCCCACAGAGACCCCTAGATGCACGACTCTCAATATATACACCAACACTAGCTCATGGCGGAGATCGGCTTGATTGACCCAGAGCTCAGGTCAAGGATGGGCTCTCAATTCTTTAAATGGATACAGTCATGCTTCAGGGCCCATTCACATCATTCGATCAGCTACAAAAAGGTCTTAATAGCTTGCTGACAAGGACGGAGGAGTGGGGTCAAGGCATGCGGTCAGGAGTACTAAGATCTTCACTTTCGGGCATGGACACTCTAGGAGGAAGGCTCATAGTTGCAGGAGAAGCGAAGGCTTTCAGATCTATCAATCAGAGTAACAGAACATTTTTATTACACAGATCCTAAGGGCTAGACACGGGGTGATCTAGGTCTTGGGATCTTTGGGCGCGATCTAACGACCACGAATGCCCATGGCTTAGATTTGATATGGGCCATTAGATCGAAGGCGTTTGATGGTTGAATAGCGCATGGGCTAAGAAAGAAGCTTTGAACTGAGTATCACTGAAACCTCTTAGCCTGATGAGCTAAGGCAGAAACCAATTGTAAGTGTACTTGAATTACTATAACCATATCAGATCTTGACTATTCAGTCAGTAAGGGCAAGAGTCTATCCATCCTATCCCACTGACTAGGCATGGCATAGACTATCGGACTGACCCGAACAATGTAGCTGACCGCGAACGGGATGATTGAAGAGGTATACTAATCAAGCTACACCTTACAAAAATACTAGAAGAAAACAAAAATGCTACTTATGAATGATCAAAGTTGACATAAGATAATTATCAATTATCTTATGTACTTCAAATATGCTCATGGTTTAAAGCTCAAAATCAAGATAAGCGAACCATCAAAAACAAATTGAGCAAGATACTCTATCTAGAACACAGGTGATATCCATTGTTGTCTACTAATTCGTTCTATCTACTCTAAGTTACATAAGTTACAAAATTATCAATTCTTACACATTCTGTAACTTAGAATCACGAACCTACAAGTTGAAGATAATTAGGACTCGCCAAGTCCTAACTATATCTTAATCAAAAGATGACTACTTGGTTTAAATGAATAAATCATTGTCTTAATTTTATAATTTATTAACCCCAACTCATCTTGATTAGCCAAATTAAGATGAAAATATTAAGAATTAGACTCCAAAAAATGGGGTTTAATCACTTAATCCAAAGGTACAACTAAGGGTCTAAGGTTTAGAACCCAAATCTCACAGATTAGATTAGGGCAAATCTTAATGAAAAATAAATTCATTAGGATAGATCTCTATTCTTAGTTTTAAAGTTTAAAGATCAAATAATCATTTAATAAACTAAGAAAATCTATAAACTATTAAACTCAAGATTTTATCTATTGAGTAACCCAATTTACTCAACAAATAAATTCTAACTTAAGATCTATTCCTAATCCTAGGAATTAAGGTTCTTAATTACTAAGAGTATCTCTCAAGACACATAACCTAACTAATGTTATAAGGACCTAAGGAATGATCTAAGAAAGATTTAAGGAAGAGAATTGGTCACATTTTACTTAGGATTTTCCTTAAAAGCTTTAAGATTGAAGTTTTGATCAAAATATAATTAAGACTTAAACTTACTTAATTTCTATTCTAAATCATTCTATTTACTGCTTATAATAATTATAAAATAATTTTAGAGCCTTAGAAAGTCAAACCCTAAATTTGGGCAAAATTACCATTTTGCCCCTACTTAAGGATTCAAAAGATCAAATTTTGATCTAGGATTCTAAATCTGAGATTTTCTGTTGAAAAAAGGTTTCTTATTGTCTAATGTAACTACACTAAATTTGGGTGATTAATAAGCCTTATGAGGTCAAATTAGTAAATTTGACTCATAGGGACAATTTAATAATTTGGCTGAATTAAATCTAAATTTTCTTACAGATTACTATTATTTATTATCTAAGCTTTCCATAGAATCTAAGTTTGCTAAATTCTGATAAGTATTGGCCCAGTTATGGCCAATATAAGATCAAGGGCTTAAAAGGGGTAATTAAGGGATCCTTAATTAAGGGTCAAAATCCTAACTTTGTCAATTAGTGTCCAAATTGAGTCAAATTAGTGGCTATGGTTTACAAATAGTCTACTGATCACAATGACATGTGGTAGGCCTAATTTGGACCTAATTTGGTTAAGTTATGACCTAATTAAGGTTTAGGGTGATTAGTGAGTGATTAGTGAAATTAATCTCTCAAACACTAATCCAACCTTATAGCTAGGTTCTAAATGACTATATGAGTCCTCTGAAGCTTAAATAACTCAATTTGAATTACTAGATTTGCTAATATTTACTAATCAAGTTTTAGAGTAATTAGAGGTGATTAGAAAATTTAACCGTTGGATCTAAAATATTTTTATGGATTACTGTTAATTAGGTTTTTTTGATCTAAATTGATATTTGATTCATCCAATTTGGAGCTCAATTGACCAAGTTATGGTCAATTGAAGTTCTAGGTTTAATTAGGGTATTTAGGGTTAGGTCCTAAATGTGATTAGTCAAATACTAATCCAAATAGCAAACCTAATACTACTAGAATGATCCTTAAGGTTTTCTGAGTATTTTAAGACCCATATTCAATAGGTTTGGATTAGTGAGTGCAAAGTTATGATTATTTGAAGTTTTGTGACATTTTGAGATGATTTAGGGATCCAAATGTCATTAGTTAAAATACTTAACCAAACTGAAATTTGACAGAACCAAAATATTCTTCATAATTTTCTGATTCCAATGGTATAAAATTTTATATATTTTGGACTTATAAATTTTAAGATATGATTATTTAAAGTTTTATAGTTTATTTAATTAAATTGAAACTGATTTAATTAAATAGATTTTAATTAATAAATTTAATTCGTTTATATATTTATTTTCTATTTTCTCTGTAGATGGTGGGCTCCACGGGTACGGCGCCAGAAGGATAACAGCCCCGTGATCCACGTGGCAGACTATCATAGGTCGAGGCGTTTCCGAGCGGGTCCCATAGCGACCTCGATGGCTCTGCGTGACGGCGACACGTGGTCTGACGTGACGCGGGCCCCACCTAGATGCGCAGTTCGAGTTACATGGGTCGGGTCCAGGTCGACCCGGCCCGACCCGGATGCCTTCTTCTTCCTCCAGAAGATTTCGCGATCGCAACCTAGGGCAGCACGAATCTCACCAAACAAAGCTTCAATCGGCAAGATTAGAGTGTTAATCAAAGGATCTTATTGAGACCTATCGATAGGTACTAGGGTTGACGAAAATGGACTCTCCTAACATCGAGAACGATGATGCCCTAGGCTAGCTGAAACAAAAAAAAATAATTTGACTCGTGATCTGAATTCGATCGAGCATAATTCGGCTTAAACGGATCAGACAACGTTTAATCTTGATAGTGCATTATACTTTCGAAAATAGAATAAAATCATTGATTGAGTAAATTACAAGATCGAGATATACCTCTATTAATGGCTGTTGATGGTTCCAGCAACTACGAGTAGATCCTCTCTCGAAAGATCAAAATTAGGATATCAGTTCAATAATAGGTGCTGGGGACTCAAATCATTCTTAACTCTATGGCTTGAGCGGCGGAAATCACCATCTGGAGTGAAGGGCTTGGCTGCGATTGCCGTGTGTCTATGCAGGAGACACGCGTAGCTCTCCCGTAGGTTTCGCAGGAGCGACGATGGCAAGACCGTTCAATCTTCGATCGAAGGGTCAAAATTTGCTGTTTGATTAAACGACCTAACGAAATTGGGGTGGACGGTAATGCTGTTGCCGTTAAAATGAATAATAATTATTTAATTTTTTAATATTTTAAACCTATATTCTTAATTAAAATTAACTAATTAAATGCATTCCAAAAATTTTTAATAAATCACCCCTAGCTAATTGAGGGGTGAGGAATGCAACGGCGCACCCGGATTTTCATTTCGATGAGTATTTATTTATTTGAATTTTCAGGTATTTAAATATTATTAAAATATTCGACAAAAATCCAACAACTTCCAAATGCCTCCAAAATTTCACCCCTGGCTAATTTGGGGGTTCTGAACGCAATAGTGAAGTTAGATTTTCAATTTGAGGTCTAAATAAAAATTCAATTTCTAGGGTTTGGAATTTTCTAGAATTTCTGATTTGACTCAGTTGACTTCTGATTTGACCTAGGTTTTTGAGATAAGTTCTAAATTACTTAATTAGTGACTTAGAACCTTAATTAAGACTTAAATTGATCTTAATTAACCAAAGTAATAACCTAGGTTGTTACATAACAACTACTCATAAAGTGACTTGTCCACTTAGTATTTATGTTTGATTTATTTTCTTCTAATAGAGTGTTGGGTGCTAAGGTAACATCCCAATATTTGGATTAATCTCCTATCCAATTATTAGGGTCATTATAGTTGGTATTACAGCTAAGGTTAAGAACATTAAGCTAAAAAGAAATATCCACTCTTCCAAGTCAACAACATAGAAAGGTAAGAGTACTGAATGGGTGTCACCTTAGGAAAGTGAATGAACTTTATATTCAATAATTCATTAAATATTATTTGAATTAAGTAATTTATTCTAAGATGAAATAATAAATGAGTTTCCTTTTCTATTTATTCTGAATTCAAATTCTTTTCCTTATTTAGAAGAAGAATGAATCCAGATCAAGCAGATCCTTATTCCTCAATAGTGAAGGATGCTGAATCAAGTAACCCATCTATCCAAGAAGAGATGAGGCAAATTATGGGATTATTCAAAATTATGATAGAGGCCCAGACAAGGGCTGCAAAATGAATAGCTTCCATAAGCAATCCTTCTCAACCATCTCCTTTTTCTCCTTTCCCTTCTCCTATCCCACCACAATCTTTATATGTCCTACTTCCTCCTTGTCTTACATTACCGGAAACTCCTGCTCATGTTTCTAAAGAAATTTTTGCTCCACTACCACCTACCCCATGCCCAATAGTAGATGCCTTTCTACTAGATTTCCTACACCTAAATCCACCTACTTTTAATGGCCAAGCTTCCCCAATGGAAGCGGCCAGTTGGATTAGTGCCATAGAGAAACTCCTGGGAAGTATAAAGTGCCTGGATAGCGAAAGTTTAAGATTGATCACTCACCTTTTTAAAGAAGAGGCTAAGTTCTAGTGGGATAGCGAGATGAAGGCACGCTTTTCTGATACATGCCTAGAAGATATTCCTTGGGAGGAATTTGAACAAGTTTTTAAGGATGAGTTACTTCCTCCTTCTGCCCGAACAATCATTAAAGATGATTTCATGCAGCTGACGCAAGGAAATCATATGATTCATGAATACAAAGTAGGGTTTAACAAATACTCTCGATTTTCACCTGAGATAGTCCGCACTGAAGTGGCAATGTGCAGTCATTTCTTGAAAGGTCTAAGGAACTCGATTATGGGCCATTTAATGTCCTTACATGATGATAATTTCCCAAAGTTGTTAGAGGGAGCAAAATGATCGAGCACCACCAAGCTTAATCAGAGTCGCAAAAATGACCTCATCCTTCACCACAGCGCCAAGACTCTTACAAAAGAAGTCATACTCAAGGTCTGAAAGCCTTTCAAATGCAAAAAGGCACAGAGCAACAGGGAAACTCATCAACCAAGTGCAATAGGCCACACCTATATGGCAAGTGCTATCACACGGGGAATAGGTGCTATATATGCGGTAGAATGAATCATTATTATCAGAATTGCCATGCTGCATTCACTGTTGACCGGATGAAGATAAATCGTCAACAGCAAGTGTAGAATCCCACTCCTTATAACACTAAGGCTCTGTTCCCTGCACTAATGCCCTCTCCTATGAATTGAAATATTCATGATAAGAAGAAAGTCTCTTCACATGACCAGAGGCATGGGCAAGTAAATCGTACTAATAAAGGCAAAACTATTGTTGCTCAATCGTCAGCCATATCTAGAGTCTATGCTCTCTCTGCTTCCATCGCTAAAGATGAAAGTGACATTGTGACTGGTACGTTTTATATTAAATCTTTCAGTAAATGCTTTTCATTTTCAATGCATTTATTTTTATATACTACTTGCTTAAATTACATGTCAGTAGTTGTATTTTTCTTTCTTTCATATTATAGGAACATTATTAATTAAAAATTAGTTATGTGAAACTCTCTTTGATATGGGTGCTAGTCACTCCTTTATATCAGAAGATTGTGCATTTTCCCTATATTTTCAACCTTTCAATCTGGGTAATGCATTGATCGTACAAATGCCATCAGGTGCTGAAATGATAGCAAATAAATTTTGTTTGGAATGGATTGGCTAAAGAAATTCAATGCTATAATAGATTGCTATAGAAAGAAAGTTTCTCTTCAAGTAAGGAGAAAATCAGAAGTCTTTGTAGGCAACCTTGGCCTAATGGCATCATTAATGAATGCTCGTGAAGCCAACTACCTAATTAGTAAGGGTTGCTTCACAGTGTCTGTAACTTTAATTGGTAAAGTGGAAGAAGAAATAATTCTAATAGATACCCCTATCGTAAATGAGTTTTTAGATGTTTTCCAAATGAATTACCTGGACTACCTCTGATGAGAGAGGTAGAGTTCTCTATTGAGTTAATTCTTGGAACTCAACCTAAATCCAAAGCTCCATATAGGATGGCACCGAAAGAACTTCAAGAACTTTAACAATAGTTAAAAGAACTATCAGAAAAAGGGTTTGTGCTCCCTAGCATGTCACCTTGGGGAGCCCCTGTCCTTTTTGTTAAGAAGAAGGATGGATTCATGCGATTGCATATAGATTATTATGAACTCAATAAGGTGATGGTAAGGAATAAGTATCCTCTTCAAAGAATTGATGACTTGTTTGATCAATTAGCTGGAGCAAAAGTCTTTTCCAAAATTGACTTGAGAATAGGATATTATCAGATACGAGTTGAGAACAAAGATATTCCTAAGACTATATTTAGGACTCATTATGGGCACTATGACTTTCTTGTCATATCTTTTGGACTGACTAATGCCCCTTATATTTTCATGAACCTAATGCATCGCATTCTGAAGCCTTATCTCAATCAGTTTGTAATAGTCTTCATTGATGACATTCTAATTTATTCCAAGTCAGTTATTGATCACAAGGATCATCTTCGTGCTGTCCTAATTCTTTTAAGAGAGTATAAAATGTATGCTAAGTTTTCTAAGTGTGAATTTTGGCTCAATTCAGGGGCATTCTTAGGCCATGTAATAGATGCTGAAGGTATTAAAGTTGACCAAAATAAAATCCAAGCTGTACAAGAATGGGTTCAACCCAAATCTATGACAAAAATCTGCAGTTCCCTAGGACTTGCAGGATATTATAGAAGATTTGTTCCTGGATTTTCCTTAATAGCCTCTTCATTAACTCAGCTAACTCATAAAGAAGTTCCTTTTATATGGAATCCTGCTTGTGAAGAAGCATTCCAAAAGTTGAAATAACTATTAACTTCTACACCAGTCTTAATGTTACCTCAAGATGGTAAGGATTTTCAAGTTTATACTGATGCCTTTAAAGTAGGACTGGGATGTGTCCTAATGCAAGATCATCATGTTATACTTTATGCTTTGATGCAATTAAAACTAAATGAGAGAAACTATCCTGTGTATGATTTAGAACTTGGAGGTGTAGTTTTAGCTCTTAAAATTTGGAGACACTACTTATACGGAGTTAAGTGTGAAATGTTCACTGATCATCTGAGTTTAAAGTACATCTTCACTTAGAAAGAACTTAACTATCGTTAGTGTAGGTTGTTAGAACTAATTTGTGATTACAACTTAGAAGTAAGTAATTAATCATCAGGGAAAATCTATTCTAGTAGCAGATGCCCTAAGTCGTAAGGCAAATTTGTCTTCATTTTGTTGCAATGATTCTTTAGCCAAGGACTTTAAAAGATTGAATATAGAGCTGATTAGATCTGCTAATTTACGCAATTTATTATGTATTATTCAGTCTGAGTCATCTCTTCGATAAAGGATAATTGAAGCTCAGAAAGAAGATTCTTCTTATTCTCAATTTGTTATGGATATTAAAAGTGGTAAGAGATCTGAATTACGTCTCGATGCTGAAGGTGTTATCTTCCAGAAGTCTAGGTTATGGATTTCTAAAATAGTTATAAGTATTATCTAAAGCTCATAACTCTAGTTATACTATGCACCCTGGTAGTTGTAAGATGTATCAAGATCTCAAGCAATCATTTTGGTGGTCTAGCATGAAACGGGATATTGCCATTTTCATTTTCAAGTACCATCCCTATTATTTAGTTAAGGCCGAATACTAGAAGCTTAGTGGACTTCTTAAACCCTTAGACATTCCTGAATGGAAGTGGTCTGATATCTCCAAGGACTTTATTGTAGGTTTGCCTAAGAGTAGATCTGGTTCTGACTCTATTTGGGTGATTGTCAATAGACTCAATAAATCAACTTATTTCTTAGCTATTTGTCAAACCGATCATGTTGAGCAGTTAGCTAAGCTTTATCTTAAAGAAATCATCCGCCTTCATGGTACGCCAAGCTATATAGTTTCTGATAGAGATAGTAGATTCACTTCCAGATTTTGGTCCACTGTTCAGCAAAACTTGGGGGTGAATATAACTTGAAGTACTGCTTTTCATCCCTAGATTGATGGTCAGACTGAATGTGTTAATCAGATCTTGGAAGTTCTCTTATGTTTTTGTGTTATTAACTTTGATGGATTATGGGGAGATCACCTAGCATTAGTTGAGTTTGCCTACAATAATAGCTATTAATCTAGTATTGGAATGGCTCCTTATGAAGCTCTTTATGGAAGGAGATGTTCAACTCCTCTTGTTTGGATTGAACTAGGAGACCCACAACTTTATTATTTTGAATAGATTGAACAAACCACTAAGAAAGTTCAGCTGATTAAATGTAATATGATGACATCTCAGGATAGGCAAAAGAAATATCATGAGCGTCATCATCAGTTAGAGTTCCAAATGGGTGTGATAGAGCTTATCTTAAAGTTTGTCCGATGAAGGGTGTACAGAGATTTGGTATATCTGGAAAGCTGAGTCCAAGGTACTTAGGACCCTTTGAAGTGATTGAGAGAATTGGAACATCAGCATACATGTTAGAGTTGCCAGATGACTTCTCAGATGTACATAATGTGTTTCACATATCTTCTCTAAGGATGTGTCTGTTAGATCCTAATCAGCATGTTCAAATACTAGCCATGAAACTGCATCCAAATCTGACATTTATTGTAAATCCTATAATAATTCTAGGAAGAGATCTTAAACAATTAAGAAATCATAGTATCCATATAATCAAAATCCAATGGAAAAATCATTCTAATAAAGAAGCCACTTGGGAGAAAGAAGAGGATATGCGAAGGAAATTCCCAGAGTTCTTTCATTAAACAGGTAATCATAATTCTTCTATTTTCAATTAAGTTTCAATTAGACCTTCTCTTTAAAGTTTCATTTTTCTATATTAATTGTTGTGTGTTGTGGGCGACACTCTTCTTTAGGAGGAGAGTCTGTAATAATCCTAATGTTGTTACCTGTCAATTAGTGATCTAATTGACTCCAAACCTTTTCCATTACTCTTATAATAGTGTTAGGAGTCCCCTCCTCAATTTTCATGTAATTTGGAGATCGTTTGATAATTTCCAATATTTACTAATTTTTAATAATTCTAAAAATACCTAATTTAATTAAACTTCAGAATCGAAAACGGAGTCCGCCATTGGACTCACCACACCGAAATTATCTAGTGGTGGAATTTTGGAAGCGTTTGGGAGTCATCAAAATTTTCGCACCAAAAAATTAGGTAAATTAAATATACCTCCCAACAAAAAATTTGATCGCATTTTTGAGTTCCTCACCTCTCATATAGATAAGGGTGAAAATTAGGGTTTTTTTTTTTATTGCATTTAAGTGTCTAAATTTAAGAATTTAATAAGGATAATTTAATGATATTTTGTTTGATTTAATTATCATATGTTAAAATAAATATTTAATATTTTAAAATTTTATCTGATCGGCTATTCTAGAAGGTGGAAATCCGCTGAAATAAGTCGTGCACAAATCAACCAACCTCCTCAATCTCAAACATCTAACCAAATAAGATCAAATCAAACAACCATCAGTCCCGGATCTCATTTGGCCGTTGGATTCTGGGTGAGATCCAACGGCTCAAACTACTCCTATGTACATATCTGACCTAACCAGCGATCGTGCCTCTGGGAAGGTGAGGGAGGCATACAAATTCCTTAGCTGGTCGGTCCTTATCTTGAATCTTCCCCTCTTCCATGACTCTAAGCCTCAACTAATGCTTCTAATCCATGATGCTTACCTTCATTCCTGCATTGAGGGGCTGCTAAAGGATCCTGCTGCCACTTGCAACAACTGCGTCCTAGCACTCATAAGCTTGCATACGAAAGTGCAGTGCTCTGCAAGCCTAAGTTTTCGTTGGTGATTGCAAAGGAGACGCTCTGCGAGCCCTTCTCAAGATTTTGGGGCGGCTAGTACCGAAAGGGCTCTCGCAAATCCGAGAGGTGGTCGGCCCTAGCAAAATTGAAAGTAAAAGCTTCTTTCCCAACCTTGATCGGCGTAAGGGAGAATTCGTAGGCTTCAAGGTACACCATCTCTTTCACCTTACTCCATTTTTCGATTAGTTGATATGGAACTTTGATATTCTTTCTTTCTTTAGAGAATTGTTGATTTTAATATGAACTTCCTTTGAACTTTATTCAATTAATTCTTGATAGACATACGAAATTAAATGTACTTTGAGATTATAATATTTATGGAGTCGATTGAGTTGGACATGGTTTATTCGACTTTGTGAAAAGAAATTCCTGCGAAGACGAACCCTAATTTGTGGCCGGTGAAAATAAAGAAATCAAGTATTGCTTTCATCCTTCCTTTACATGTTAAACATGTGAATCTCAATATTTATTTATCACTTAGAGATGATTGAAGAAAATTTGACATGGTTAATAGGTTTTAATGAATAAAATCAGATTTTTCTTTTCCTTTAGACTCATTAAATGGAAAACTGAATAATCAATACATACTATTTTCTATTTAACATTCCGTAAAGCATTACTCCTATTCCTCAAACCCAAATTTTTGTACACTAAATAGAATTAAGATCTGTACATACTTTTTCTTGCTTTGGTGACTAGATTTTGATAAATTGCTAATCTGAATCCTTGTAAATTAGTATTTCATGCTATTAACTTTCTAGAAAATTTAAGAACACATTTTGGATGTAATTAATCTTTTCAATTTGTTTTAATGCTTGTATGAATTCATTCTTCTCCTCATTTCCTTATTCTTCATACTTTCAATTTCAGAAAACTAACAATCTATAATACTTTTGCATAAGATTGAATGTTTCTAAATAGTTGTAATTCATTTAAGGAATTTGTAAGTCATCATTTATGCATTCTACTTTTCCTATTATTATGTGATTGTAAGGTACCTTGCTTATGTTGTTCACCTCAATAGGATTGCAATTTTCTTATTTATGTATGAATGTTTAATGATTGATACTACGTAGAGGATGAGAAATTATCTAATAAGCTTGAAGGATATTCACTCAAGGTTCATTTAATTTAAGGATAAGTATATAATATAGATGATGCATAATATTTAAATTAATATTTGAATCATTCATTAACGTCGGACTACTTGATAGTCCAATAGATTGATTCAATATGACTTTAAGACTATTAAGATGATAGTGAAATTATAAATATAGCTATAGAACTTGAATGGTTATAATATATAGCTTCTTAATTAATGATGAAATTATATATTGAAATTGTCATGACATTAATATCTCTATATATTTTTGGTTAAGTTTATAATAAATTGCTTACAAATTTCAATACAGTTATCTTATCAATTACATATTGAAAAACAAATTTATAATTACGTATGGATATATACAAGATGCTTCATTCAGGAGTGCACATGTTCATGAGAAGTAAAAGAAAACTATATGCATTATTACATTTTTCTAATCAAGATCTCGTTGTTTTTAGTCGATGTCTTAAATTTATGGAATTTCATTTGATGATTTTTCTATTAAAATTATCCTCCTGATACTAGGAGTTTAAAGCTCAAGAATCCAAAATCTTAACTTCATTTATTGTGTTCAGGTTCTCTATATTGTATAAATCCGTATGAAAATAAGGAAGATTTGAAACTTGTGCTGCGGTTTAGATCTTAATATTGATTTTTGCATATTTGGGTATTGAACAAATGTTGAAACTTTCTTTCATTTTTAATGTAGTATATTAAACCTTAAGCTACCATTTATTTCAATAAATCCAAATGCTGTCATTTATGTTATCGAATTCAAATGCTATCTTTCTTTTTAATGTGAATCAAAAGCTATTATTTATTGTAGGGTAATACCAGATGTTGTCATTTATTTAAATGTGAGAACAATGGATCATATTAAATCAATGCTGTTATTTCTTTTATAAAATCATATGTTACCATCAATTGTGTAAGAGAATATGTGCTACTATCAATTGAGAGTAAGAACATAAGTTGCCATCAATTGTGTAAGAGAATGACTGCTGCCATCTATCATGTGTAAGATCATATGTTACCATCTTTGTATATGAGGTCAAATGATCAAATGCTGCCATGTATATATTAGAATCATATATTGCCATTAGATGAAAGTTAGATTATTGTTAAGAGATCTAAATGCTACCATGTTTTATATAAAAATCAAATGCTGCCATATTATATGAGAACCAAATGTCATCATCTATCTAAAGTGAAATCAAATGATCAAATGCTGTAACTTCTCTTATTAAAACCATATGTGGCCAATTATATAAATGAAATAATCAATGGATCATGTGGGATCCAATACTATTGTAACAACCCAGGTTGTTACTTAGGTTAATTAAGTCTAATTTAAATATAATTGAGATTCTAGTATATTAACTATGTCATTTAGAATTCATTTCTAAGATCTAGGTCAAATCTGGAATCAATTGAATCAAATCTAGATTACTGGAAAATTCCAAAACCCTAGAAAATGACTTTTTATCTAGACCTCAAATCAAAAATCTGACTTCGCCATTGCGTTCACCACCCTCAAATTAGCTAGGGTTGAAGTTTTGGATGCATTTGGAAGTCGTTGGATTATCGACGAATATTGTAATATTATTTAAATACCGCAAAAAAAATTGAATAATTAAATACTCGTTGGATCGAAAATTCAAGTGCGCCATTGCGTTCCTCACCCCTCAATTAGTTAGGGGTAACTTATTGGAAAATTTTGGAGTGCATTTAAATAAGTAAATTTATTTAAATGAAATATGTTTAAATTAAATAAATAAATAACTAAATAATTTAAAAGCAAACAGCACCGTCTTCCATTCCCTCATGTCGTCTCTTTCTGTGTTCGATCAAGCGGCAAACTTGGACCGTTCCATCTTTGATCGAACGGTCGAAGCTAATCATCCCCGACGCGTGTCGGGGAAAGCTTCTCTGAGGCATCCTACCCGACAGGTGGAGCTTCTGCCGCTCTACCACCACCAAAGCGCTTAGTTTAAGGGTTGACACAGACGTTGGTAGGGGTTTTCTCATCTGTGGGGGTGTAGCTGTGATCCGAGACATGCTTTACTGCTTTTGGTACTCAGCCCCGAAACCCTAACTCCCTCTCAAATGATAAGCAGGTACCCACATCTACTCAATTCATTATCTATTTCTTTCGTAATTGATTCAATAATTATTATATGTGATTGATAAAGCATCAATTATGTTCGGTCAGATTTCTTTTCAAAATGATCTGCAGTTTTTCTCAACCTAGTTCCGGGTTTAGTATTCTAGGGTTAGCTCTCTAGCCAGCAATTTAGGACATCGCAATGCACGATTCCACCGGTATCTGATAGCCCCTGATGTCCTCTACCTGACTGCATGCGAGCCGGACCACTTGATCGCAAGGAAGAGCTCCAATCTCAACGCCCTAATTCCCTCAGTTGTGGATGAAGGAGGACGAAGCCGAAGGTCTGGGTCGGGCTTATAAATTAATCTACCTAATTATATGTATATATACATAAACAGTAAAATAAATTAAGATTTAGTAATAATATATAATAATACATTATGTATTTTAGACAAAATAAGTAAGAGAGAATGGATCTTAAATAGGAATATTAAATAAATATATGATTTCATTTAATTAATTAAAACCCTAACTTCAAATTTAAATAACTTGCAAAATACATATCCAAATACAATAATTAAATATACTAAATTAATCAGCAAAAATCAAGGATTAATCTGAGACTGTCAAATCTCAATTTGGATAGGTATTTCATATAGTGACATTTAGAGGTGTTAAGTAATTAAAAATAGATTACAAAATTTCATTTAGCTATAACTTTGTGTGTAGTAACCCAAACATACCCAATATGGGTCTTAAAGTGATCAACAAACCCTAAGGATTAATCTAGTAGTGTTTATTTTGCTATTTGGAATAAGTTGAGACTAATCACTTTTAGGACATAACCCTAATTAAGCTATTTAACCCTAGAACTTCAATTGATCATAAGTTGGTCAATTGAACTCCAAATTAGGTGATCCAAATATCAATTTAGATCAGAAAAACCTAATTTATAGCAATCTGTAAAAATATTTTAGATCCAACAGTTAGATTTGCTAAACCAACCCTAATTACCATAAAACTTGATTAGTGAATATTAGCAAATCTAATAATCCAAATTGAATAATTTAAGTTTCAGAGTACTCCTGGAGTAAATTAGAACCTAGTGATGTGGTTGGTTTAGTGATTTGGTGATTTATTTTACTAATCACTCACTAATCACCATAAACCATAATTAGGCCATAACTTAGCCAATTAGAATCCAAATTGAGCCTAGCACTAGTAACCCATAGCCATTGGTTTTGCTCAATTTGGACACCAATTGACAAAATTAGGATTTTTGACCCTTGATTAAGCAACCCTTAATTACCATTCAACCCCTTAAGCTTGTATTGGCCATAACTTGGCCAATACTTATCAGAATTTAGCAAATTTGGATTTTATAAAAATTGTAGACAGTAAGTAACAATAAACTAAAAGAAAATTTAGATTTTATTATGCCAAATTACCAAAATTCCCCTATGAGTAAAATTCATTAATTTGATCTCATGAGGCTTAATAATCACCCAAAAATTGTGTAATAGCTGCCTAATCTTATATTAGGCAGTAAGAAACATTTTTCCACTGAAATTTTTATTTTTGGAACCCTAGATCAAGAGTTTATATTTTAAACTCTTAAGTAGGGGCAAAATGGTCATTTTGCCCAAACTTAGGGTTTAATCTTCAAAAACCCTAGAATCATATTCTAAATAATATAAATATTAAGATTAGTGATTTAGATCATAATTTATGTAATTATAAGGTTTAGTAAAAACTTTGATTTAAAATCTCAATTTAGTACCTTAAGAAAATCCTAAGTAAAATCATGAGTTCCTTCCTTCCTTTAGGTATTTTAGATCTTCCCATAGGTTTTATAACACTAGTTAGAATGTGTGTCTGAGAGATACTCTTAGTAATTAAGAGCTTAGATTCCTATGATTATGAATAGATCTTAGGTTAGAGTTCATCCATTGAGTAGATTGGGTTACTCAATAAATGAAACCTTGAGTTTAATAGTTTATAGATTTTCCAAAGTTTATTTAATGATTATTTTATCTTTGAATCTTAAAACTAAAAATAAAGATCTATCCTAATAAGATGATTACTTATTAGGATTTGCCTTAATCTAAATTAGTGAGTATAGATATTAACTTTAGATCTTTTAGATATACCTTTGGAGTAGGAGATTAAACCTATAGGATTGCTCATTTCTAATTATAAAGTAAAGTCAATCCATTACATGAGATTGGCTATTTCCAGTTTTAATAATCTCAACAATTGTAAAGAATATTAATTTATAAGTCAATCCATTAAACAGGATTGGCTATTTCCTATTCTAATAGTTTCAAGTGAGAAAATTTAATGAAGCAATTTATTAACCTATGGTTCGCACATCTTAAATCATTCATTGATGATAAATAATAAAAGGTGTTGTAATTAAATTAGCAATCTAAGGGGCATCATCATTTCACTTAATGTGCATAAGGCAATAGCATTTTGTTCAGTATTTCATTTGAAATTAATTTATAACTCAAGCTGTAAAGAATAACAGTATTAAAGTTAGCATTTATATATAAAAGAAACAAGCATCATTTAAACTAAATTCTAACATAGCATTTGATTCTTTCAATGCATTTAATGATATAAGTTAATTTAATACAAATAATGTAAAGGAGAGTATTAGATCTCATATGATCCAATGATTCTTTCATTTATATAATTGGTCACATATGGTTTTAATAAAAGAAGCAATAGCATTTGGTTTCATTTGATCTGATTGATCTTACTTTAGAACTAAATGGCAACATAGAATTCTAATTTATAAATGGCAGCATTTGATCATTTGATTTCACTTTGGAATTAAAAGGCAACATTTGATCATATTTGATTTCACTTTAAAATAGAAGGCAACATTTGATCACATGGATTTGACTAATAGCATTTTATCACCTTTAATCTTATAATAATAAAGATGACAGCATTTGATGTAAAAATAGCAATTGATTCATATTGAAATAAATGGCAGCACTTGTTCTCTCGTTACAATTAATAGCAACATTGAATCACTTATGATCTTATTGATCTCATTTTAGAAAATATATGGCAGCATTGAATCACATATGATCTCATATAAAAATGGCAACATGTGATGTTTAATAAGAGAAACGATAGTATATATTGTAGTATATAGTTGATGGCATCATATGATCTTACTCATAATAGATAGCAGCATTCATTTTCTTATGGAACTGATGGCAACTTATGTTCTTACTCATAATTGATAGCAGCACATATTCTGTTACACAATTGATTGTATCATATGATCTTACACATGATAGTTGGTTGCATTTGATCATTTGATCTCATATAAGAACCAAAGATGGCAGCATATGATTTAAGTAAGAATAATGACATCATTTATTTTTAGTAGACAATTATCGACATGAAGTAATAGATCCCTAATATTGATTGGATTATAAAGAATGTCATTTAATAACTATTAGATTGAATTCAGATTCTGTAGTTTATGTGAAGTTATTTGATAATGGACATACATCCATATTTACTAAGTGATTAACAGTTCAAATCATTACATATTCTAACGGTAATTAAAGTAACTATATATCATTTGCCAATTCATACTTATTTTGATAGCAAATGAAAAGTATACATGGAGAGTAAAGATATTAATGTAAATTCAACATTAAATCAGCAACTTATCTTTAGAAGTATGCATAACTGAAACTAATTCGCACAACTGGTGATAAATGAGTTA
Source organism: Gastrodia elata (assembly GCA_016760335.1). Classification (NCBI taxonomy): domain Eukaryota; kingdom Viridiplantae; phylum Streptophyta; class Magnoliopsida; order Asparagales; family Orchidaceae; genus Gastrodia; species Gastrodia elata. The sequence goes on from CM028681.1 coordinate 36,575,184, forward strand.
TACAAATATCTTGAGTGAACCCATATTATCTAAACATAAGCAGCATTTGAAATTTATATGATAAATGGCAGTAATTCTATCATATTAGAACAAATGACAGTATTTGGATCCCAAGGAATACATAGCAGCATTGGATCTCAAATAATACATGTGGCATAGGATCTTATATGATAAATGACAGCATTCGAATCTTATAAACTAATGGAATCATATCCATTCAGTATTATGAAGTGTTGAAATGTTAACTAAGCATTATAAAGTACAACAATTTAAATCCAACGTTGTAAAGCATATAATATTTATTTCAACATGTGGAGACTGAGTGCTGTATGAGAGACATTGTAGACTATGTAAATATCCTATCAAGATAAGCTAAGGAATTCATGCAATTTTAGTAATAACATTCCTTTCATTTAATACATTGACTTTCCCATATAAGTATGTCTTTCGTACAATTCAGAGCCTTTATTAGTATTATAGCTCAGTACTGAGTATTATATATAAATGAAATGATTCACAGTTATGTAAAAATTGCAATGCCAGTAAAGCATAAAGCAAGTATCCGATTCAAAATCAACAATAACTATGCATTTCATTTAAATTCCATATAAGGCATTTTGAACTTTTTAAATTCATGAAAGCAATTACTTAGAATAAACATGTCATGTAGTTTAAATCTATTTGATCTCATGTAAAAAAAAGATGGCAACTTATGATTTCTTTTACAAGATATGACAGCATTTATTCTCTTATACAATTGATGACAACATATGATTATACGCATGATAGATGGCAGCATTTAAATAACTTAAATTAACTAACAGCATTTGATCATATTGATTTAACTAATAGTACTTAATTCACATAAATCAATTGACAACATTTGATCATATATTGTAATAGTCCACAACATTTGATTTAATATTATAATAGATAGAAGCATTTGGTTTGGGTGAATGACCCGTGAAGGAAAACTCTGTCATCACACTAATCTTCATAAATAAGATTTAGAATAATCGCCAACATACTTTGATGTTTTCCCATCATTATGTTGAGAGCAGATTTTATTTCGCACAACAACGTAAAATGAGACAACAACACTAGTTTGTCAACTATGTTCTAATGTAAACATTAAATAGGACGTTATCAAAATCTTCGGGAGACAAACCACTCACATCAATCACAACAACATGTACAATATTTTAGCATCTAGAACAAGCATTATGTGACTTAGAGAACAGCATTATAATTAGATATTGTCCGGAGAAAAGAATCGGTACTTCCAAACATATATGCTAAAGATGCTTCACTCATTTTATTAAAAAAAAGAGGCAGTAGTAATCTTAATTAGAAATATAAAGGACAACCTTATGTGACTATCATACAAAGAATAGCTGCATTCAAGATGAGATACAAGTTATTAAGGAATGATTATATTGTTAAGCATGTGAACACGATACATCTCATTAATGAGATCTTTGTAATTGTCAGTGAAGACTTTCACAATAAAATGACTGATTGGCATCCCTTTTGAAGCCAAAGATACTTAGAAAAACTAACTTAAATAAAAAGTTCAACATCATTTATCATACAAACTTCAATCACAAAAAAACAATTTACAACAAAATAAAAATAAAAACTTGTTTTACTTAGGACTCAAAGTTCATAGTGGGGACATTCAAATCAATCCGACATATGGTGAAATTATATATATATATATATATATATATAAAATCTTAATGGGTTATAATTCAAAGTATTACAAAATGCTTGATAAATTAACCCAACCCATGCTAAATTGTTGGAAACTCTACATTAAGCAGTGAACTAAAAGAAAACTTGATAATGGTATGTAATGACCACATATCTTCAAAACCTTCAAGTTGAATAAAACTCCAGCTTGTGATATTATTTGTCGTTTATTTAGTTCGGCTAAATATGAATTACTAATTAATCTCCAAAAACCATTGTCGTGCTGATAGCATATTAAAATAATAGGGAAAGAAAATTCACAGAATGATCTGAGAAGGCATAAATTGATACTCTCAGAGATCGAAAGTAGTTTGGCAAGATCCTGTTTTTTTTCTTGTTAATTGAACTTCAGTTATTAATCCTATTAAGATTGAAGCAGATTTGCAAAGACGTACAATCTGAACGAACACAAAGGAGAAATGAAATTTATTTTAACAATCTTCTTTTCTTTTTCTTTTTGAGTTTTGATCGAGTCTTAATAGTTAAACTCATTTACTGAAATTTAAGTAAAGCAGCGATTGTATCGATGCAAGCAGCAAAATTGAAGGAATAGCAATTAAAGAAAAATTGAAATGAATCTTTCAAGTAAAATCCTTCATCCTTTCCTAACAGCAATCGTGAGATATACTAAGTAAAAATTTGCTTTATATATCATTAGTTGAAAGAGTGTCGTACCTTTTTCTCATCCACTGGAAAAAGATGGCAATATGGAAACACTTTGGATATGAAGTCGATGAAATAAAGCTAGGGCTTAGGTTCTCCTCTCTACGACAGTAGATTCACAGTTTACTGCTAAAACTCCAGCCCAATAAATTTATTAACTAATTAAATTAATTAATTTAATTGATCCCTCCATCCTACTTAATGGGACTCCATTGTTTGATCGAACGACGTTCAAATTGCATCATTCGATCAAGCCAAATGTCCAGATCGAATGGCTAGTGCTCTTTGACCCATGCGTGCAGGGAGCTCGCAGCACTGGGCAGCTGCCGTGGACGTAGCCTATGCAGGACACGATAGTTGCCACTTTACCATTGTAAGACCATTTTGCAACACCATTTTTGTCATCTCAACCTATTAGAAAATTTCATTTTCATCCATCAAGAAGTTAATTCGCCAACAGAGAGACTCTTTTGCTTCCTCTTAAGCCCGAAGAACACTTCCTATCATGAACCGAGGTACTCCCTCCATTTCGTTCTAATCAATGTATAAATCACTTTGTAGAATCTTGTTTATACATTTCATTGCATGCTTATTGATTGCCGAGTTCCAGTCAAGTTTAGGTGAGCTCTATTGGCATTCAAAAGCTCGACGTATATAGTGTTGTACAATGTCAAGCTCAAACTACCTCTTGACCACCCACTCTAAATGCAGCCCAAATTTAGGGTCCCTGGAATTGGCCTTGACTTAGTGAACACATAAGTGCTTTGTTTGGCACTGAAGGTGCTCTACGGATTGATAATTCTCCCTCCACAATAAACTTTAGATCTGGTCATTAGATTTGTTGGCCGAGGATGGGGCGGCTATCACCAGATGGGGGTTTTGGTACCACGGTATAGACCATCTCACGGTGAGCGTTTTAACATCTGGCTTGATCTACGGGATGGCATGAGTGAGGATTCATTAGGGAATTACCATGAAACTTTATTTCTTTTTCCATCATAAGAGACACATGGTGTCGGGCCAGTCGACCTCGTCTCGGACGACACTGTCTCTTGGTCGTGCATGCACGTCGACCCTCGTGTGCATAAGCGATCGCAACCATGCGGTTGTGGGTGACGTGTGCATAGGTATTAGATAGGAACAACTTATTTATTTAATATATAATTCAATTTAATTATTATTATAACTGCTTAATTATAAATTCAAATATATTAAAATTATATGCCAAAATGATTAGGAAAATATAAAGATCATTAATTTGATAATAAATTTCAATTTTAACGATTACTTTCACTAATAACTTTTTAAATATCATTAAGAATGATTAAATCCTAAATATTTTATTTGATGTCCAAATTGAGATTGCTTACTATCATTGCGCTCCTTATGCCATAGGGAACCTATAGCCATAGATCTTATATCATTTGGACAACAATCAAAGAATTTGCAATTTTGGCACTTCTCTTAATTATTAATAAAAATAATGTGTTAGTAAAATTGCGTATTATTGATCACTGAAAGTTAAGCTGACCTCTTAGGTATAATTAGAACTGCATATCTCTTATGCTTAAGTTTCAATAGATTCAATTATAGTAAATTGAGAATATAGATTTTAACCTAATATGTCATTTCCATCCCTTAGATGTAGGAATGATCCAATCACTTTAGTGTTATTAAATAATTAGTTAGCAATCTTCAATTATCATTAGAACCTAAAGTACATGCTCTTGAGATTTCCAGATCACTAAGATTAGGACAAAGAAGCTATTATTAGTGAAATTTTTAGTTTGAGAATATTTATTGAAAACTGTTAGAACGCAGTTGATAATTATTGTTCCTAAAGAGTTAAGAATATCTAATCCTTAGATACTCTTGTAGAAATTATGCTTAATAAATCCTTAGGCTAAATTAAATGGTCAATTGGAGAGCTTTAGTATACAACATAAGATTTTAAGTAAGACTTAAGTTAATAAACACTAAGATGAATGAATAGAATACCGTAGAACAAGGCTTAAGACAATCTAAACCATAGAAATATGATACCCTTGAATGAGCCATAGTGATCCTATAGATGGTAATTTCAGACAAATTATTAGATAACTAATTAAATGAGAGTATCCAATAGGATAAGTTCTTAAATCACATTGAACATTTATACTTATAAATTTTTGTCATTAATATATTGCATAATTAAATTGATATTTTCTAAAACCTTCATACTATATTATTGTACTTCAATAAACTTAGGGATTGTATGACATCTAAGTTAATTGGGGGATTGATTAGGCCCAATTATTAAGATAGATAATTAAAAGTAGAAAACTACTATTTGTATATCACATTATTTACAAGAATTTGAAATCCTTGAAATGCTGCAACACATTGAGACTAAATCATTGTAATCATTCATTAAGACATTGTGCATAAAATTAAACATTTAAATACTCCTCTAAGGGGTTAATTTGGTAGAATATTTTCTACAACTATTATTGAGCCAGAGCATAATATGGAGTGATAAAGAGACTACACATGTCCTATAAGAGATATTGTGTATGTCTACAGGACACCCTACTTACATTATTATTCAACAAACATACTTAACTTCTCACTTATTTTGTATTATGACTACAGAACAAAATATGCATTTTAAATAAGATAAAATAACATAAATTTTTATTTCTCTCAATCATATTAATTGTGAATTTTTACTATAGTCTTATGACAATACTTTTTTGATTATTTAGTCAATGAGACTGAATGTGCTTTACATACTCTTCTTCAGCAGTTTAGTTCACTAATTTACTTAGAGCTTGTGTAGTGTAGACTTACATATTTGTTACTAACAGATTTCCTTACACTGCCATTACTATTGCTACTACTTAGTATTTATTACATTTGGATATATAGATGCTACCTCTACTTGTTTAGATTCTTATGTAGCACATAAATGCCGTATTAATGTATTTGTGTGCAGGTTTAAGTAGTCTTTCTTTAGTAGTTTATATACCTTACAACCTTTTAGTGCAATTTGTATTTTATGCAATATGCTAATATTATAATATATTATAAATGGAAAATGTGATATTCGTTATAATAAAATAACATTTTCACCTTTAGATTGTACTTAGACATTTTAAAGTCTAACCACTTGTTTCTTTTTGTTAGTTGTGCCCTACCTTATTATAAACCAAATATCATATTTCAAGAGCTTGGATTAGATCTTATTGTTAAATAAAAGCTTGAACAGTAGAAAATTATTAGAGTTTATAGCTATTTTCCTTTTTTTATTATGTGAGGATGAGAGAATTACACTACTTAGCTTGTATTATGAAAAATTATGTGAATTTTTGTCTTTTTTATTTTAGTCATGACTTTAGACTTTCTTTCATATTATATATGATTATATATACTTTGTATGATGGACATTTACTGGATGATGATTTTAATTCTACCCATAGATCTACAAACAAAGGCAGTACTCAATAGTGGATAAAAATTAACTAATCCAGTATTAAGTACTACCATAACACACATTATTAGGTTAAATTGCCTAATCAGAAAGTGAGGTATTACACTACTGATGCCTAAAGTGCATCACCGACCCTAAGCTTGTACATTAATGAACAATGCCCGGGTCCATAGTCCATTTATAGAGCCATCACACAAAATGCCTTGATAGAGGGTTCTTGGGTCAACTTCAACCAGAAGAATATATTGATACCCTGAATACACCATTTGGTTGACTATGGATGGAGCAATGTCCCTCCATTGTAAACTCATGTATTTGAAATCAATAATTAGGGTACGGTGATACAGTCAATGAGAGTTGGGGGTCATGTACACTTTATGTAGATCTTGTGCTTAACGTCATTTTAATATATGTTGCATAAATAGGAATGACTTACCTGATGAAAATTTTGAAACCTTAGGGCCTCCCTCTATGTTTACTCGATGGGTAGATGAACAGTGTCGGGTAGATCAACCCCGACACACGCAACATTGCCTCAGGCACCACACTCGTGACTAGATCGTGTGCATACAGTGAATCATAAGTCATGCGTGAGGCCCTGTGGGATTGATAGGGAAAATTAAATGATAATTAAACATTAGATTAATTTATTTCAATATAAATTAATGTAATAATATTGTAATTATATGTACAAATATAGCATTATTATATAACAAAATAATCAAAAAATATATGGGACAATAATATGAAGTTTAATTTAAATTTTGATAACTAATTTAACAAATCACTTTCTAATTATCGTTACATATCATTATAGCTTAATTAAGCCATTTGAAGTTCAAATTTACCATACTTATAGTCATTTTACTCATTATACTATAAGAAAGCTATAGCCCTGATTTCATATCATATGGATATCAAATTGAAAATAAGAGTTTTTGGCCCATAAATAAATTATTATTTTACTCTAAAATTAGGCTTTTCCTTATTTCGAATTCCTAAACTCTATAATAGGATAGGGTAACCTAGATTATGGCATGATTGAACCTTGGAGAATAGTTTGGATAAGAAAACTATTAGATTATCCTTGTTTTCATTTAGCACTGGTAAACTTAGAATTGAACCATAAGCTTTAAGAGAGAGAAGTTACAGAGAGAAATCTATGACTTATCCTAGTCAATTAAATTTGGAATGTAGTGATTGATCATTAGAGTAGTACTTGTGACAAGGAGAGAACCGATGGTTTTAGAGTGGAACTATGTTAGGAGAGATAGTGTGAAAACACAACCTAGCATAGTTAATGTTTAGATTCTTAATATCATGTAGATAGTTAAAGTAGTTAAGAGTGAATTACCTTTATAAATGTAGGTTATTATTAATTTATAAGTAAAATACTTAGATCTATCTAGGATGTTTAGTGGTTGAACTAAAACTAAATTCAGGCTTAAGTGATAATGAGACTTAGAGCTTTAGGAAGATAGTAGAATCTTGTCATTTAGACTAATAATCCCCTAAGAATTTGATCTAGATAACCTTATTCTAAATAAGATCATTCCTTAGGACTTACCAAATTAGACTAATAGTTATGCAAAGCCATTAAGCTTAAGAGTATACTAGTACTGACCTATTACAAACCAATTAGAGGGCGAGTTAACTTAGTGTAAAGGAGTTTAAGTTTGTTAGTGAAATAGAAAGACTTAGAGAGCAATATAACCTAGGATTTGGAATAGTTTAAATTATATAAATCCTATAGCTAAGGTGTGCATTAATGAAACCAATATATTATGTAAGATAGGATGATTCATCATTTAGTAGAGTAGGAGTTTAATTAGATAACTTAGAGAATTATGATCCCAGCATTAGGATAGGACTTAAATTGAAATTGTGCATCTATATTTATAAATTATTTTGTCATCAAAAAAATATCTTAATAAAATCATTATATTCAAAACCTCATTAATAATTATATATATATATATATATATATATATATATTATATCAATTGACTAAAACATTTGATAAATGTCTAAGTTAATTGGGGGCTAGATTAGCCTTAATTATTAGGTAGATAACTAAAGTAGATGACAACATAAATCACATGGTTAAAAATTAGCTTTAAAATACTTGAATGTTGTATCACATTGAGACCAAATTCTTGAAACATTCATTCAGACTTTGTGCATCAATTAAATATTAAACATTATACATAACGGTTTCATGCAGAGAATTATGTTACATATCCTTTATTGTGCTAGAGCAGGCTGTGGAGTGATCAAACAACCATACATGTCCTAGAGGGGGAATGCCAATATTTCCAATAGACCCCACTTATATATTTGTTGCGTAGACGTGCCTGACTCCTCACTTTGTTCAGTAGAATGCACGCAGAACATCTTAAAATAAAATAAATATATAACATTTACAGTTTACATTATTTAAGACTACTTTTATACTTTATTTAGTCCTTGAGATTGAAATCGCCTTAGTTTATTATATCACAGTTTACTTGTTTATAATTACTGCTCATTTGCCTATGTTTCCTATAGTAAATTTTTATTTCTTTACACTGCTCTTTTTACATGACATATATCTTATTAGGCATATTTCTTCTTGTATTTCTTATATTGCGAGCACTTGTATGTATATTTATACATGCCTTTTTACTTAACATACTTGTTGCAGGTTATGAGCAGTTTTTCCATGTACTTACTTTTACCTCATTTACTTGTTATTTTAAATTATTGTTATACTTTCCATTTTGTTTACTACATTGTGTACCACTTAACAATTGTAAATGGATAATGTGATATCCCTTAACTTAGATGCACTAAAATATTCCTTTACTTTATAATTTTAAGCACTTGTTTTTATTTTATTGGTTGTGCCCTATTGTATTAAAAACTAAATATGGTAGATCAGGAGCTTGTAGTGGAGCCTAAACCTGAGGCAGTGACATGCATCAATGTATATACTCTCACAAGTGTTGCTTACTAGTTGTCATTATTGTTCTTAGGTTGTCACTACTGACTACGAGCTGGTGCTAGTGGTGCTATTGGTTGACCTAGTACTAGTAAAAGGGCATTGGCTAGAGGTGGTGACATTATTTCCAACATAGGAGGATGTCTATTAAAGGGAGTGGGTTGGATCACTTGATCTCTCAGAGCATGGTTGATATGAATCATGTCCACTATCTCCAGAAGCTCACATTGATAAATTTGTTTCCTATCTTCCACATGAATAATTAATATTCCCCTTGTGATAGAATTTTTTATAAAGATGTGGTTTATTTCATTCCTTTTTTGATTCAAGAGATTGTTAGAATTCCATCTAATAACCTTTATCAATCTATTTCTTAGGTCTATTATAGGTATTATTATAATTAGGAACAAATTCGAGTTTTATCTTTTATTCCTTTTGAGCTTGGTGGTGTTTGATCCTTCTAGCTGCTTCCACCAGTATGGAGAAATTGGTGTACTAAAGAGGGATCTCATAATCCTTGATAGGGTCTCTCAGGCCATTTTGGAAGAGGTTGGAATGTGCAACTTCTGTTCTTACTAAATAAGGAGTACAACACAATAGCTTCTAAAAATCAATATCATATTTGGATATAGATCTTTCTCTTTGCTTTAGCTACAGCAACATGTCTTCATGGATGGTCTGGGCTGAGGAAGGGATGAACTTCTCCCTGAATGCTTTTACTAGAAATTACCATAGAATTTCTTTGATGCCAGTTCAACAAATCTAGTGTTACATTTATTCTCTCACCAAGACTCAAAATCCTTGTAAAATAAGTGAGTGGTCAAGCGAATTACTTCTGAGTTTTAGCATTTAATACTGTTAATTCTTTTCTACTATTTTTAGCCAACTTGTTGTGTCCATGGGCCATATGGATTTGCAAGAAATTGGGGTTCAAAGTTAGACATAATTGTACAAGATTCCACTGGGTGAGAAATGTGATGAAGTAGGTGCCACTTCGTTGATTGCTAGAAAAGGTTGAGGAATAACAGCCTTCTGAGCATGTTGAGCTTCATTCCCAACAATGCCTACAAAAGTACAAATCTACTTTGATACACTACTTGAGGATACATAGTCTTTATTGGAGTAGTCCTAGAAGGAAAATTGAGTTCATTTTGTTTAGTATAACATTTACAATTTTAGAAGAAAGATAAAAGATAATTGTTCTCTTTAATACCATATTTGAGTATAATCATAAGAATTAATATAAATACATAAATATAGATGTATTGAATAATAGCTAACTATGGCGGTACTGATACTAATGAATATGAAACAATAAAGAAAGATACAATATTAAGCTATGAAAGCTAAACAAAAACTATCGAAAGAAATGAAATGATGCTCCTTACCACACTATCGTGTGAGTCTCTAGTATGCGTATTTCTACCATCTCACTGCTCCCTCCAGAAAAAGCTGGTCCAATATTCTCAAGCAAATGTTATTCGAATAGCCTACCCATGAAAGGTAGTAGTTGCAAAGTCAAGCAATTCCATTGCTAGAACAAAGAAGTGGATTCCTTTGAAGGCAAGGCATCTCAAAATCCTATCGAGTATGTCAGTCTCTGTTGGATATACTCCCAAGTAGATCATTCTGAATATCATTCTTTCCTGATGGTTGTTCTCCTAATAATGGTTAAACAAGCTAGTATAGTAGTTAAACACTGAAATTTAATTTTCCATTTACTACATGGATTTTAAAGTTGTAAGTTTCAATTTCATTTGATTATCTTAAGCATATAGTTTTCATGTATTATTATTGTGGTGGCATTTTAAAAAGTACTTGTTGTTTTGACTTCTTTTGTTTATTAACTATCTTAGTATGTTTTATTAGTATTCATTTCACTTATATTCTGAGAATTCTATAGGTAATGGATTATGGTGATAAATGCCATTCGACTTACTTGAGTAGATAGAAACATAGCTCCTATTTGGCAGCTAATGACACTCTTTGATACCAACTATTATGGCCATTACTTATTCTTAGGTTAGCACTCATACCAATTCAACATTGGATACGTGGATGATGATCAGAGCAAGATTTTGAATACATGCAGCATGATGATGTACAAAGATAAACAATAATTGTGGAAGCTAAAACATGCATTCATATACATCCATCTAGAAAATAAAAAAAATACATGAATCTCAAAAAAGAAATAGAAAATACATCCATAGTTTCATAGTAGTACAACTAACTAGTATGCAAAATATGTAATATTCACTCTCTCTCTAAATTAAAAAAGAAAGCTATTGAACTTAAAGATTAAGTAGTGGGCTCCTCCTCATGTACCTACACCTCCTCAAATGCTAGCTCCTTGAACTATTCTTGATTTGACATGTTGGTTTCATATGATAAGGCCCTAGCCAAGAAAGAGGAGGGGTTATCTAAGAATAAAATCTTTTGTTAGATAATTATTTAAGTACAATTTAGACTATTTGCTTTATTTGCATTTTATAGATATCACAACTTCACATTTAATTAAGTTTTCCAACATAAAAAGACTGAAAGCTAAGAAATATTGATCTGTAACTAAACAAAAGTGGAGGTAAAGTAACACATACCTCACTATCCGGGTGCTGTAAGAGGAATTAGGCAAAACATATAAAAATAAAGTAAGAATTAATATGAATATGACTGAATGACATATGCTAAATTAAATAAAATAAAAGTAAAGTACCAATGTACACATGCTATAAATAACAAAAACAATTAAGTTGCATATGTATTAGAAATATTGTTGAAATTGAAATAAGTAAAACAAATTAAAATTGTACTATCTAATTTGCCACAATGAATGCTAGATCTGAATTGAACGGAACTTAAATACCTACGCAGTAATTTATTTGAGCATATTTTACTTTCACTCTACACGCGCACAGAAGCGACTGACAATTCAAGCATGTTCGCAATATTAAATGATGTGCGGGTTCCCCATAGCTTACATAACTCTTTTCAGGAGTACATGTAAGTCTTTTTATAACTCCTATAGTATTCCTGCTGATTATACTATATCTACAAAATAATCTGTCATGATGAATCAACATAATGCTCAATGTTTTCTTATTTTCTAATTCTATTTTCATGCACAAATCCTATAATATGCAATAAGGAATTAAGATTAAAACATTATAATATTAAAGGTGATTTCAAAATAATTAACTAAAATAAAAATATCCATGTTATCTAATTATCCTAATTTATGTAATCATAATGACTAATCATTTGTTCATTTATTTAATTATTTGTTATGAAAATGCTAGAATGCAGTATAATTAGCATCCTCTATCATGTACATTTTAGATTGAATAACTTGTTGAATTGTTCTAATCTGATCTAATCAGCATTCTAACTAATAATTGATTGAGTTTACATACTAAATTTAGGATAAATCCTTCATTTAGAGTTACTTATCCCTAATATTGAAATTAAAATCCTGGATTCAAACTTTAAAGCTAAAATATCAATTTATCTATCTACCTTGATACTTAGGCTTAAACTACTCAAGCTTAGATTCAGAATTGGAACAAAACTCAATGAGTCCACATAAGATTGAATTGGGTAACCCAAAACTTTCAAATTAATGAAACTCATTAGTTTCATTATTCAAAGAAAATAGGAGTCAAATAATGTGATTTAATAAGTTTTCTATATTTCAAATAAATTTATGATTTAAAATACCTAAATTTTGACATTGCATATTTGCAAAATAATTCCAAAATTTATTCATATAAAGGTTACTCACTGCTTAAGTAGTCTATTAAAATTCTTAAGAATTAATTTTAATTGATTACTCTTAAGCATCATTATGAGGTGATTAACAAAAATACTCACTAAAATTAGCATTTTAGTACATTTTATTATTCCATGCTAATGTTAATCAAATTATTTCATTAATACATTATATATTAATTTCCAAAGGTTTTGATTTAATTAATTTAATGTGTTATTAATTATAATTTGAACTTTCAGGGAATATTCCACATATGCAATTGGGTTAGGCGCAAGTCAATGGAACCTGACGGGCTCCAAGAATATTCTGCAAATATTCCATCCATTGAAAAAGTGTGGTTCATGAGTCAGCCTAGTCTGTCACTATGCTTCCAACACCCTGGTGCTAAATTAAGCATATACTAACCCAGCACTAGGGGTTACCATAGTACTTAATACTGAATTAGTAGAAAACTAACTCACTATTAAGCATTACATGGCCAATAATTTTTTGAGATAAGGAAAACAACTAATATATATTTGATGTATACAAATTATATTTATCATCGAAACCATCCAATGTAAAAGAAAGAAAAGGCATTTGTCACCTAAAAGAAAAGGAAAACTATCCAATGAAATAGTTATCACAAAATATTTTAAGAAGTTATAAAAGCTATTATCAACAATTAGACGCAAAGAAAAGTGTCGAGTCTTCACAGCTTCTTCGAAATGTCAAGATTTACCTCTAGTTCAAGCTCCTATCTAAGCTCCTAATCTATTGTATTTGGTTTATAATATAGTATGGCACAACTAGTAAAAGCAAAATAAGTGATTAGACTTAAAAATTCTAAGTATATGATTTTACTAATCTTTACTTATTTGAGATTTATAGATATCACATTAGCCATTTATAATTATAATAAAGCGATGCACAAAGAATAAGAGGAGGTAGGTACTAAAAATGTAAGATATTGAAAAGTAAATTAAAATGGAGTAAGAGTTCTCACTGTGGGCTCCTCTAACCTACAAAAGGCATGCAAGGAAGGAATAAGAAAGAAAATAAATATACATCTAAAATACTAGTGTGCACAAGAAGAATAAATGAAATATGTATATATCCCACATGAATGTATTGTAAGTAACAATAAAAGTAAAGCATTGTATGAAAAATATAAGTAAATACTAAGTAAGCATATGCTACAAAGAATCTGATATAAAACTATAAAGTTGAGTACATAAATACGAGGAAGTAAAGTAAATTTTAGTCTCAAGGACTTAGTAAAACATTGTCATAAGACTATAGTAAATTATTAATAATCAATAAGATTGGGAGAAATAATTTTTTAAGTTATCCATCTTATTTAAGTTTTTGTTATGTGACAGACTTTTTAATATACAACTCCACTCACACATAAGTGCACATGGTCTAAAGTAATAATGGATTGGAAGCCCAGAGAGTTATCATCCATTGAGAATGGAGTGTTTCATTACTAAAGTATATTTGTTTTCACTGATGTTTGAACAATGATTTAATTTGAGATGCTGGTTTTAATTTAACAATCAAAGTTTTGTTGATTAGAAACTGCTAGTTGATAAAGTAAGGAGAGTTAGGTTTAACAAGCAATTCATTTAAGGACTTTGTGTAAGTACTCTTCTTTGTTAATTTTAAATGTCATATAACTTAGGTGTTTTAATTGCATTCAAGCAACATAATCTTCTCTAGGGTGTCCCCAAAATAGGACTATGTTATGCCTAATGCTCAGAGATGAACACACAAAGGTTCAATCTCGATAAATAAACCCTCAAGTGATCAATTCTAGTTAAATCTGAGACTTACATCTAAGTTCACAAATCTATAGTTCTAGTTGTGCAATAACATAAGCTTGATTCCACCAAATAGCATCTCATGCGTTGGTCCTAAGTTTAGCTAAAGAGGTGAGTCATTGAGATGAGTGGGTTATGTCACATTACCCGCAAGCCCTCAATGCTTCATCGTCTTCACATAAACTTACAAGGAGCAATGGAGCACACTTGGTGTCTCTTGGTTCACATGCTTCAATTTCTCAGCTTAACTAAAGGAACAATTCTACAATACTCAAGAGCTTGTCACTGGGCTCTCAGTAATCATGCACATGCTCCTAGCTTAAGCTAATGGGGATCAGTTGAGCTCTAAGATCATGTTATTTGCCCATTCTCTGTTCATCTTTTCAAATGCTAAAAACTTGCACTGATCATCCTCACACAGTGAATATTGTCACAAATATTTGTAGGGAGGATGCTCTACTTGTATATCCTTTGTTCTAAAAAGCTAAATTAGCTTGATAGTTTTCCTAGTTTAAAAGTGTTAACATAAATAAAATACATTCTTAGCACATTATTCACCCAAGCATTCTTTATATCAATTATCAAACAAATTGTTAAAGACTTTATTCACTTACATTGTTGAGTACAAACACTTTTAAATCTCTAAAATCATTACATTCTTATGGCCTACCCTCCCCAAAGAGGGATTAGGTTTTCCATTACAAAATTGATATAAGGAAACAAATCAAACCTTTGAACCCTTGTATGATTCTTGTAGAAAAGAAATTAAGATACAGATCGAGATACATTACTTGGAATTGTTGTCATGTTCATCGGATCTTCTCTCGATCACAGACCTCTATCCCATCTCTATGTTTTGAGCTTGATTCCTCTTCCCTTTGGTGGAGCTTATTCCTTCCTTGGGCAAGGTTTCTCCCTTTTCTTAAGCTACTGCAGCTTTTAATTTTTTTAAACCTAGAATGATAAAATGGGGAACTCCATCTTAGTCTTACTTTTGCGCTTTTATAGATCTTGAATAACACACTTAGCATTAGTGCAGCCACCTTTTCATCTCCTCAAAATTAAATGACTCTAATTTAATATTTTTCTATTCTCTTGAGAGGGACGAGAATAAAATGCATTTTGGTTTAATGGCTTTTGCGGGAAGATATAGAATTTTGATATTTTTGGCCTTCCCTATGCTACCCTTAATGCTATTGCATGGCTGAAACTGCGATGGGTGCTCCAGAGCACTGTAGCACCAGAGTCTCAATTTAAGACTGCTACGGCGTGCTATAGCATGTGTGCTTTAAGTTCTGTAGCACCGCGATGTGCAGTAGCGCTAGATTCTTTCTTTTGAGACTGCTACGGCACGCAACAATGAGATGCTTATGGATTTTTGCTAAGTGTGGGCAACAATTGCTTCTGCTGTTGCATGCGATAGAGCCCAAGCATTTGTTTGGTTCCCCTATGGCACGTGGGAACGCCAAAGTTTTGTCTTGAGAGCGCTACAGTACACAATAGCGTGGAGCTTTCTATCTTGGTCCGCAATAGAGCGCGGCAGCGCGGGCTCTCTATCTTAAGAGCACTGCAGCGCGGGGTCCTTTGTCTTGAGACTGCTGCGGTGTGCGATAGCGTAGAGATCTTTGTTTTGCTCCGCTATAGTGCGCGGTAGTGCGAGGCTCTCTGTCTTGTTCTGCTGCAATGTGTTGTGGTGCGCCTGGGCCTGCCGTGACAATTTTCTTCTATAATTTTGGAATTCAGCCCAAGTTTCAATTCAGTTCCTCTCTTGTCATGAACACAGCAAAAGCATATCAAAGTATGCATTTATTTATAGGAAGGTGTTGTTTTATTAACCTAATTTACTATAAATTTTAGATTTATCATCATGTAAGCACATTATAGATCAAATGAGGAGTTAAGCATACTTGCTTAATAATAACACTAAGATTTATAATAAAATAGGCTAATAAAAGTAATCGTCTTTTAATTAAAATTATATATTTGATATGCCTTCGCTGCTTTTCAGGATAAAAGATGAGTAAATTAAAATTTGACTAAAATATGTAATGGGAGAAAATCGCCGCCGCGCGCCACAGTGTCATTTCTCGAACAATTATTAAAACTTAATAAATGAGAAATTGAACAGTATTACGAAACTCTCTCCACTGCAGCACACCGCAGCGGGTAAATTTTTGAATTTATCAGACTATAGATGAACTAATTGAATAGTTAATCCAAAAGTTTATTCATTATAGTGCGCCACATCGGACACTACGGCAACCGAAGAAAAGATAATAATTTTTATGCAGGAATAGTATTTTGAGTGTAGCTACCGTAGTGCACTGCAGCGGAATAGTTTTTGGAATGCGGCTGCCACAGTGCGCCCCAACGAGCCACAGCGCGCCGCCGCGCCCGACACAATTTTTGCCAAAAATATGCATTCAAGGCAGCATAGGGAAGGCCAAAAAATTGAATTCTTCCCCTTCACACAGGTGAAATTGATATCATATTATTATAAAACTTCTCATTCTCCAGAAATAACCCATGAATAGATAAATTAAAGATATGAGAAAGATGGAATGGATGGATGAAATAAAAATTGAGAAATCTTTATTATAAATATTATTATAAAAGGTACATGTTTAAACTATCATGAAGAAGAGCAAGAGGTTGGTTTAATTATTTTACTCAATAAAATATAAATACAAACCACCTAAATCCCTTCATTACTAAGGAAATAAATGAAGAATCATATAATCAAAGCACATATTTCTAAATGGCATTTATTTGTTGAATTAAATTTTATACAGGGAGGGAAGTCTATAAAAGGGAGACTTAAAGATTGAGAAAGGGTTCTAACTTTTGCTAATCAAGACCTAACAAAAAGGCTGCAGGAGGAGAAAAGAAGGAGAACTCTCCAATTGGAAGAGAGGACTAAGAACAGAAAGAAGGGAAAGGTAGCAAGGAACGAAGGGTGGAGCTTCAAGAGGACAGCCAGCGCAGGAAAAGTAAAGAGAACCCCAGAAAACCTCCGAGTGATTCCTTGTATTTCTCCTAAACTCCCTTGATTAAATTCTTGCTGTGAATTGATGGGGATGTTTACTTTTCTTTGCATGTATGTTCTTTCTTGCATAGCAATGGAAGGCTAAAAACCCCTTAGAGAGGGTTGAGATGTAGTTGTAAAATTATGTAAGGGATATATTGGTTGTATGAGGATATTATTTAAATAAAATGAAAAACTATTTGTGTTATTGAATTTATTATTGAATATATGCTTGGATGAACTGAATTCTAAATTAATTTAATTAAAAAACCTTGTGTTCCAATGCTCATCAATTCGCTATGACCAAGGAAGGTGGTGCAAGTAGAACTAAGAATTGCATGACAGAATTCCGAAAGCTCACTTGCACCCTCCCTTATTAGCTCTCCCAAATTAACCTTGCTCTACTGCTTCGCAAAGTAGAAGGGATGAGAGGACATTGGGAACTTTAATGGATGATGTGACATAATTCATTGACCCAATGCATCCTCTCATCTAGCTAAACTGCGTGTGAAGCGCATGGCGCATCATAAATGGAATCTTGCTTGTGAGCATCATAATTAAAATATATCTTTGGTAACCTAGACATAGGGAATCAAAATCTAACTAATCGATCATTATCTTATAAGAGTTTATACGCTAAGGGAGAACCCAAAAGGAGTTCTCTTTGTGCACTAAACTTGAACCTAATGTAATTGGAGGGTACTCCAATTCCAATGGTATTCACTTGATTTAATAAAGCAAATAAAATGAACATCTACATTCAAATAATGAAGTTATATAACTAACCCTTGCATATATTACAACGAAATCTCAACTCTCTCCTTTTTAATTAAATCATATATTGTGTATTGCTAATTAGGAACCAACAAAAATTAACCATACTTGCATTTAAACATTAGTAAAAGAAAATACAACTTGGTATCAAAACAACCATTCCATGAGGTTTGATAAATCATAGAAACTAAACTTTCCACTTATTACTTCAGACCACGTACACTTGCGTGCAAACGCAGACGTGTATTTTCGTCTGTCAACTTTTTGGCATCGTTGCCGAGGAACGGTTTTCGTTTTGTAACAACTACGATTTCTTTGTAACTAGTGATTTAGATCTAATTAATCTGTGCATATAACCATACTTAGCTAATTATATCTGTGATTATTAGATTGCCTTAGTTTTCTTTATTTACTTACTTTTGAAAAAAATTTGAAAAAAACTTCTTTAAAAAAAAAAAAAAATTGTGCCAAAAGTTATAGCTTAATATCATTGCTGAAATATATGGCCAAAACTGTTTGTTGAAACTAAATTGTTGTGCTATCTTTACTGTTTGTGAATTTACCTTGCTGAATTCTGTGAGCTATTGTCTGCTATACTGCTGTAATTGCTTATATCTTAGGATAGTTTTGATTGGCTTAAAATGGGGAACTTGAATATCATGGACATGTACTATAATAATCCAAATTATTGTATGTGGTTCAGGGGACCACATTTAAGCTTTAATTGTAATACAAACAACCCGTTTGCACCTTCAAAAACAAAACTGATAAATGACATTAAGTACGATAATAATTTGCAATACTATGACACTCACTCAGATATGAACATTAATAACATAAATTGGATGTGTGAGCAATCTTACTTAGATGTATCAATGGATGATTGTAGTAGCAATAATATCAATAATTTACATGAAACTGAACTAACCTTGATTAGGAACAAATTTAATCTAGAAGATCAAAAGCATCTATTTGAATCAATTAAGGCTAAGCTAGAATTTATAGTGCAATAGTTAGCTGACTCCATCCAAGAAATTGTTAGAACTAAGAAAATAAATGAACAAGCTGAAGAAGTGTTGATTTGTAGGGAAGAAACTAAGTCAAACAAATAATAAAAATGAGAGAGAGGTGGAGTATCAACTTGAATTGGATAATTTGAAAATGCAACAAGAATTTCAAACTAAAATATTGACCAAGAGCAATCCGAAATTTATGTCCCATACACACCTCAAGTGCTTTCAACTGAATGCTCAGCAATAGGTGACCCACCATGCAAAAATAACCAAGATGAACTGATTGAAAATAATTGGAGCACTAATAAACTAAGTGAATCTCAAGGTAGTGAAAGTAAAGAAATGATTATCTCTGATATCTCAAACCTCAACAAATCTCTTAGCAATATTGATGATTATTGTGTGCAATTTTAATTTATTGAGAAATGCTTTGATTTACTCCTAAGAAAATTGAATTATTTACCTTTTACAAAATGAAATTGAAAATGATGAATTTGATGAATTTGATGATAAACATAAGGCAAGAAATAAGAAGAATAAAAAGAAGAATAAAGAGAAGAAATATTGTAAGTTAAAAGAGACAAGCTGGGATTGGAAAGAAAAAGATAGTAAAGCTATCATTTATAATGATTCAATTATTAAATTAGCCCGTACTCATCCTAAGGAGTTAATGAAAATATAGTAAAAAATTTTGAAATGATATAAACTTTTTTTGGTCAGGCTGAGGTCCTTAAATTAAGAGCTGGTTGGGAGGCAACCCAACAAATAATTTTATATTTTCTATCTATTTCAGATTTTAAGTAGTACTTGTGCGTGTCAATAAAGGAGTAGGAGGAATCTCAAGCATGATTGCAGCAATGTCAATTTGTCATTATTTATATAAGGTTCTTTCATTTCTTGATACTCTTAGTAAAGTATGTTCATCTTGCTTTCAATTTTGTGCTTTTCATTTTTTGTTTAAATAAATCTTAGTGAATTATTATCCCCTAACTTTTGTGCTAATAGAATGTCATTAACTAAGAAATTTTTCTGACAAGTTAAATGGGCTGAATTCAATTGTAATGAGCATGTGAAGATTTTTTTTATTCTAATATTCTTAACATGATGTGATCAAGTAAAACGTACAGTTCTAAGATCTTCCATGCTAAATCATTTTACATTTATTTTACTATGAGTCTCCAACATCAAAATATATGATACTCTAAATCTAAGTGTGGGTGTGACGTTAAGGAACTTAATGAAGAGATGTGAGAAATGGTGAAACAAGAATGTGCTAGGCATATGTAGGACATACT
Source organism: Gastrodia elata (assembly GCA_016760335.1). Classification (NCBI taxonomy): domain Eukaryota; kingdom Viridiplantae; phylum Streptophyta; class Magnoliopsida; order Asparagales; family Orchidaceae; genus Gastrodia; species Gastrodia elata. The sequence continues at coordinate 36,595,726 of CM028681.1, forward strand.
GAATGCAATTAAAAATAGATGGGGATGAAGATGAATACAAAAGAAAATCCAGGGATAAAGAGAAATATATCTCTCAAAGTAAAATTAAGAAAAAAATAGGATGAAGAAAACATCTCTCCTGAAAAGAAATTTTCATTACGATTTAGAAGAAGAAGCACAAATGGCATGAGATTCTTACACATTGAATCAAAATTTTCTAAGTAAGCAATCCTAGAAAACCCCCCAGGAATTATGAGTTGAGTACTATATATTTAAAAATTCGAAACTCAAATAGTCAAGAAAAAAAATACTAATATGAGACTTATTAGTATTTGAATACTTCAAATCACCTTTGTCAAGTAATTCATGAAATGGGAAAAATACTTCACACATATCCAATTTAATTTTGCAATATTTAAAATCAGAAAAAAAAATATTTTAAGCTTACTCGAGGACGAGTAAGAATTTAAATGTAGGGGTGTGATAACTCCAAAATTTATAGTAAAATAGATTAATAAAAGTAAGCACTTCTTAATTAAAATTATATATTTTGATGTGCTTTCGCTGCTTTTCAGGATAAAAGATGAGTAAATTAAAATTTGGCTTAAATATGTCATTTTGGGAGAAAATCGTCGCCGCGCGCCACAGCGTGCCGCGGCGCGTTACAACGTCATTTCTCGAAGAATTATTAAGACTTTATAAATGAGAAATTGAATTGTATTACGAAACTTTCTCCGCTGCAGCACACCGCAGCGGGTAAATTTTTATTTTTATAAAACTATTGATGAACTTATTAAACAGTGAATCTGAAAGTTTATCCGTTGTGGCGCACCGTAGCGCGCCACAGCGGATGCTGCGGCGACCGAAGAAGAGATAATGATTTTTCTACTGAAGTGCTAATGCAATAGCTCGCCACAGCGGAACAGTGTTTGGAACGCTGAGGCAACATGTGCCCCAGCGCGCCGCAACGCCCGACGCAGTTTTTGCCAAAAATAAGCATTCAAGGAAACATAGGGAAGGCCAAAAAATTGAATTCTTTCCCTTCCCATAGCTAAAATTAATATCAAATTATTATAAAACTTCTCATTCTCAAGAAATAACCCATGAAGAAATAAATTAAATATATGAGGAAGAAGGAAGGGGTGGATGTAATAAAAATTGAGGAATCTTTATTATAAATATTATTATAAAAAGCACATGTTTAAACCATCATGAGGAAGAGCAAGAGGTTTGTTTAATTATTTTACGCAATAAAACATAAATACAAACAACCTAAATCAGTTCATTACCAAGGAAATAAATGAAGAATCATATAATCAAAGCACATATTTCTAAATGGGATTTATTTGCTGAATTAAATTTTAAATAGGAAAGGAAGTCTATAAAAGGGAGACTTGAAGATTGAGAAAGGGTTCCAAGTTTTGCTAATCAAGACCTGAAAGAAAGGCTGCAGGAGAAGAAAAGAAGGAGAACACTCCAAGGGGAAGAGTGGACCAAGAACAGAAAGAAGGGAAAGATAGCAAGGAACGAAGGGTGGAGCTTCAAGAGTACAGCGCAGGAAAAGTAAAGAGAACCCAAGAAAACCTCCGGGTGATTCCTTGTATTTCTCCTAAACTCCCTTGATGAATTTCTTGCCGTAAACTGATGGCGATGTTCACTTTTTTTGCATGTATGTTCTTTCCTGCTTAGTAATGAAATGCTAAAAAGCCCTTAGAGAGGGTTGAGATGTAGTTGTAAAATTAAGGGATATATTGGTTGTATGAGAACATTATTTAAATGAAAATGAGAAATTATTTGTATTGTTGAATTTATTATTGAATGTAAGCTTGGATGAACTAAATTCTTAAGTTAATTTAATTAAAAGAGCGTGTGTTCCAATGCTCATCAATTGGGCATGATCAAGGTAGGTGGTGCGAGCAGAACTAAGAATTGCGTGATAGAATTCTGAAGGCTCATTTGCACCCTCCCTTATTAGCTCTCCCAAAATATTGACATTGGAGAACCAAGTTCTCCATTAACCTTGCTCTGTTACTTAGCAAAGTAGAAGGGATGAGAGGACATTGGGAACTTCAATGGATGATGTGACATAATCCATTGACCCAATGCATCCTCTCATCTAGCTAAACTGCGTGTGAAGTACATGGTGCATCATAAATGGAATCTTGCTTGTGAGACTATCATAATTAAAAGATATCTTTGGAAACCTAGACATAGGGAATCAAAATCTAATTAATCTATCTTTATCTCATAAGGGTTTATGTGCTAAGGGAGAACCTAATAGGAGTTCTATTTGTGCACAAAACTTGAACCCAATGTAATTGGAGGGTACTCTAGTTCCAATGGTGTACACTTGATTTAATAAAGCAAATAAATTGAACGTCTATATTCAAACAATGAAGTTATATAACCAACCCTTACATATATTACATCGAAATCTAAACTCTCTCCTTTTTAATCAAATCGTATCCTTACTGAAGTCTTGTATATTGCTAATTAGGAACCAACAAAAATCAACCAAAATTGCATCTAAACATTAGTAAAAGAAAATACAACTCAATATCAAAACAACCGTTCCCTGAGGTTCGATAAATCCTGAAAACTAAACTTTCCACTTATTACTTCAGATCACGTACACTTGCACGCAAATGTAAATGTGTATTTTCGTCTGTCACTTAACCAAATGTATTGGAGTCACCTAAGATTTACTCCCTCCCCCTCTAGGATATGTGCGGTCTCTAGATCACTCTATAGCCTTTCTAGGCTCAAATATCCACCACATGAAACTCCTCTATAAAGTATTTTTAAATTTTAATTTATGCACAATATCTTAATGAGTATCAAAGGTTTGAGTCTCAATGCAATGCAGCATTAAAGGACTTAAGATTAATTGTAAGCCTTGTGAAATCCATCATTATTTAATTAAGTTATCTACCTTAATGATTGGGGTTAATCAAGCCCTCAATTGACATAGACATTGTCAATATCTATGTCAATTGAATATAAAAATATAAATTATTAAAAAATAATAATTAAGAAAATTGTCTTAAGTAAGGAAAATAATAAGGTTCCATTACACCTATCCTTTACCAAATGACTTTAAACTACTAGTCTCTCTTTTCTAAGCTATTAGTTTTAGACTAATACTTGGATTATTATTCTAAGAGGTTTATTAAAAGCTCACTATAATTTGAATGTAATTGGATCACTAGGGTTAAGGTCCTTCAGACTCTACAGGTAAATCTACTTACTACCTACTAACATTCCATTTAGGGTTCTAATGATGGGGAATTCACTAACATTACTTTCCTGTGTCCTATTCTTTCTAATGAGGACTTTAAGGTTAACTAAATACATTAGACTACTAATAGTTTCACTATAATCACTAATATTCACCTAGTAATGTACTAAAGTAGGTTAAATGAATCCTAAATCATGGGAAGGAAGGATATTGGACAAGGTTTGACCTAAAATCTTAAAGCTTCCTTAGTTTGACATAGAACTAATGGGATGTAGGCTTGGGACACTAGTCACTCTACTTTTACATAATGGTTAAATACTAACAATTTCAATTTATTGACTAGGTTAAATCACATCACTTCCTATTTCCAAAAGGTTAAGGTTCAACCTTAAGTAAACTTGGGTTATAACATGATTAGGCAAATCTAAGTATTTCCTTATCAAAACCATACTTTATAGTTCAATTATAACATAATCTAGGTACATCTATACTATTTAAGGGATTAGGGAGGTTAAATAGAAAAAATCATAATTATTGAACTAAAATAATCAAATAAATGAGCCCCTAAAGTCAAAATCTCCAATTCACATCCAATTTGAATGAATTGAATGGATATACATTCCCAATAGCATAAGGAGTAGAATGATAGTGAGTAGGGTCAATTTGTATCAAAGTTGACTTAATTAGGCACTAGTAAAGTTTAATAGGATTAAAAGGTTACTATTTAAAATATATGTTCAAATGGAAATTTAATGCACCAATAAATTCTACACATTTCTTTCATCATTTTGGCTTACAATTATAGTATATTTGGACTTATATTTACCAAAATATTTCAATAATTTAATCTAAATTAATTTATCCTAATGTTTGGATTATTAAATTTTCAATATTTCTTGGAATATTTGAATTTCAGACACTGCTCAATGGTCGAATGCTGAAATATATTCGGCCCATTAACTCTATTGCGCGAGCCGGAGTCGGTCAGCACAACATAGTTTGTCTTCCGATTGGGGGGAGACGAAAGAAGGAACTAGTGTTTCCAAATTCTCCATGTGCAGTCCATTCCAACCAGCATTCCATATATCAAAATAAACTTATTAACGAGACCTAGCTAACGTACATGAAAGTCCTTCATGATTTCATTTTTAGTGCTCGGGCATGGGGTATTTATACAAATGACCTTAGGTTACTATTGAGGTGATATGTTTCCTTCACAGTGACCCTCACTAACAGAGCAACCCGCCATTAGACTCTTTAGTTAAAGGCTGATCCAAGGACCTATTATAGGCATAAGGGATGGCCAAAAATTCCAAATCAGTCATTTGAGGGTCCAGACACTATACAACACTACAGAGTATTGCTAACTTCATTTTTATTACTAGAATTATATGATGTAAAATAAGTTCACATTGGCTGCTACTAATTTCCTTGTTAACACTAGAATTATATGCATTATAGCTAAGTACCATTCATGGAGCTCTATTGCTCTTTTGTGGCTTATATAAGAAACTCAATGCATGTAAGCCATGAGTGATATGACATAAACTTTAGAGTTTCCCTGCTCATTTCTTATAATGACCCGAAGTTATTATTAGGATTAAGCATAATCTTAACCACACTTTAATTTTGATCCTATTGCATTCATATATTCATTAGAATCTAATACTAAAAATCTAGGGTCAATGGGACCTCATTAGGTCAAATTGGAAATTTTGTCAAATTAGGAACCGTAATTAATTGCCAAAATTTTTTGATCTCCAATCCCAAATTTGATTGCATTTTTGAATTCCTCACCCCTAAATGAGCTAGGAGTGCAAGTTTGGGAATGTTTGAAGGTCATTTAAGCCATAATCGAATTTAAATTAAAATGGGGAAACTATATAAAGGGGTTCCCATCTTTTCATAAATGTATTTTAAACCCTCAATAGATTTAGCCATCCGGGATGCGCTGCTTTATTTTCCACACTATGAATTTATTTTTACTTATACTTAGTATTATCATGTGATCAGCATGTAAGAGATGCTAATACTCATATATATTGGATTCTCATTAAATTTATCACCCGTAATCCAATCTATGTGAGTACTATATCTAATACTTAAGATATGTATTTTACTATTATCTTAAGGATTAGCTCTCAGCTCTCATTTGGGGTTGAGTTTTAGCAGTCAGCAATATTTGGGAGGTTCAACATTACTTCTCGAATAACACATTGTTCCATCACCAATTGTTATTAACCTTAAATTACCTCAGTTGCGCACGATAATGGAGCGGGGCATTACAATTCATATTAGAGAAGTTTCATAAAGTGTCAAATAAGAAAAATGTCCCTATCAACTTTATGATCTGTTCTCTAAAGCAAATATGATCACAATCATTAAGTGTAAGAAAGCATCATCCATAATTCATCAAGATGAATCTCATAAATGAAACTAAGAACCTCTTGAAAGGACATCTTAGGATCTGAATGAACTATAAAGAAGTAAAAATGTACATAAGTGAAATAAGGTAATAATTAGAACTGATATTCAATTAAAATTTTAGGAATGGAGTGTCAGCGATATGAGGCTCAAAATTACGTTAGGCTCTTTTACTATTATTGAACTGATGATTTCCAAGATGGAAATGTGTATGGCAGAACCATTAGTGGAGTGTCTCCAAGTTGAGTAGAAGTAGTTGACAAGATTCTAGTTCACCCCGTCTATCGAGGGACTAGTCTTTTAGTTCTTGACAGAGAGTGGCAAGGTCATGTGACTGCTGTAATTAGAGAGACTGCATGTCCAGATGACTACTGCCTCCAGATCTTGAGAGCCATACTTGAAGGATTAGCTCAAAGATGATGGTTTTGGATATATCGAAGGCTTGAGAGGTAGTATTTAGGAGTCACTTATAATGACTTTTGTATTGCTTTTATAACAAAATTCTATAATTGATCTTATTTTTAGATTCTTGTATTCATATTTTATATCATTTTATATTTTATGCATATCCATGTAACTTCTCCTTTGAGAAGTAATGTTTGAGAAATAATTAACTATTTTATTCTTAAATTATGCATCTTTGGAAATTGCAGTTGATAAATCCATAATTTATATCCCAAATAAAGGAAAAGTCTCATTCATTTTTTTATTTGAAACAGCCCCCTTGATCAAATTCTACTTATTTTCAGGTAAAAAGTGAGCCTAGCAATTTCTGGGAAATTATAGAGTGTTTTTGCATTTTCTAAAAGAAAAATGCTGCGGCGCACCACACTTACTAGCATACAGAAGACACTTAACAAGGGCATTACTGAATTCTGGAGCATTATCACTACGGCGCGCCACAGCATGCCCCAGCGCACTGCAGCAGGTGAGTTTCTGAAACTCAATCGTTCCAGCACGCTACAGCGAGTAAGTTTACCAAACTCAATCGCTCCAGCGCATCCCAGCGGGAGAGTTTGCGAAACTAAATTGCTACCGCACGCTGCAGCGGGATAGTTTACGAAACTCAATTGCTACAGCATGCTGCAGCCGGAGAGTTTTTGAAACTCAACCACTACAGTGCTCCACAACGGGAGAGCTTCCGAAACTCAACCGCTACAGCGCACTACAGCGGAAGAGTTTCCAACCTTCAATCGCTCCAGCGCGGTGCAGCGGGCAAGTTTCAAAACTTAAAACCTCCACAGCGCGCTGCAGCAAAAAAGTTTCTGATACTCAATCGTTGTAGCGCGCTGTTGCGCACTACAACGTGTTGTACTGGCGTGCCAAATTATTGCAGCTCAGTGCACTTAGTGCGGCTGGGACAAACCCCCAACCTGCTCCCTGTCTCCCATCCATCATTTCTTCTACAACAGCTTATTTTATTAGCAAGAGGGTGGATTCAAATAATATCAAAGAATTAAAAAGGGAAAATAAGATGTCACTTCACTCCTCAAGTGGTATTTGCAATCATCACAAGCCAAAAAATAAAGAGGGAAAACCAGAATTTGAAAAGGAGAAGGAGGAGAGTAATCCATCTATATATGCACCTCTTCTTCACTTAAGAAGGGTTCCAACTTTTTCATTCAAAAGTTCAGTTTTTAGGGGTTGCATAGAGGAAGAAGGAGAACTCTCCAAGGGAGGTGGAATGGATCATTGCTAGAGGAGAAAGAACTAAAGGCTGCACTAGGGATCTAAAGGAAAGGAGAAGAGGAATAAGAGGAGAGATCCAGAGAACCCCAATAATGGCTGTTCTTAGTAACTTCTAATCTTACTTTTACATTTCTCTTAGAGGATCTAGAAAGAGTCTTCATCCTTATATGTTTTTTTTCTTTTCTCAACTATAATGGAAGGCTAAACCCCCTTATGGAGGGTTGGGCTGAGCCCATTGTAAAATATAAAGAACTCAATGAATGAATGTAGAACTTCTTCAAGCATTGAAATAAAAAGAATATATTCTTGCATGACTAAATGAAAACATCTTAAGATTAAGTTGTGGAATAAATGAAAATCTTATTCTAAAAAAAATATAATTATAAATACTACAATCAAAATAAAAGTCTTGTACTCCATGGCTCATTGCTTAGTTAAGAGCAGGATACGTGTGAAAAGGGTGCTTAGAACTAAGTGAGAAGTTCTTGAGCCTTCTTGCACCATGTTTTACGCTCAACTAAGGAGGCGAAGTGTGTGAGCTAAGACCCATTAATTGGAGCTCCGTTGCTCAGCATATGTGAAACGAGGGAGTGGATTCTTTGAGAGCTCATGGATGACGTGATATAGTTCATATACCCCAATGAAATCACCTCCTTCTTTGAACTGTGCATGATGCGCGTGATGCTCATTAGTGGAATCAATTCTCTTGAGAGCGGCTAATTAAAACTATAAAATTTGGTAACCTAGACGTAGGAAAACTAAGATGCTCAAATTGCGATCTCATGAGAATCTTTGTGCAAAAATTGAACCCTAGTGTGTTCATCTCTCACACAAGATTTGCACTTGAAGGACTTAGAGGACAACTCTATGGAATACAATGTGCACTTGATTAATTAGCTTAATAAAAAGAATGAATTGTGCTTGAAAAATAATACAACTTGAGGTCCCCATCATTTCACATGGAATAAGCCCAACTCTCTTCTCTAACTTAATTAATTTTCTAAACTCTAAATTATTGCTTATTAACGGAACGATATCAAGGTAAAATCATTTCAATTAAACATTATTGAATTTAGATATACCTTAGTAACAAAAGATACCGTTCCCTGAGGATGATAAATCTCAGAACTTACCTTCCATATTATTATTTTAGACCACATACACTTGCGTGCAAGCACATATGTGTATTTTACAATATGTTAGTAGTGATTAATCCAGAATCTCTTATCTGTTCCTACTCCAATTAAGAACACAGTCTCGTCATCCAGTGGATAAGATGAGGTCAATTCACTAATTATCCTGATGAAAAGTCTAATAGAGAGTAATGCGCAGCAAGCCCTGGAAACTCATTCCCTCATCCTCAATTAACAACAATCACCTATCATTAATATCGCAGCCCCATCTGCACCTTACTTCTTTACAGACGATTCTCTCCATAGCTTCTTGAGACTCAGAGCACCAAAATTGAACCGGGCGATGAACCTTATGGATACTATCAGGTGGCTAAAACTTGCTGAAAAGAATCTAGCCAGCATCAAATGCCTAAATTCTAAAGTTATTTTCTTGGTTACCCACCTCTTTCAAGATGAAGTAAAGTGTTGATGGTGGGAGAATGAAAGGAACACCAAGTTTGTAGATTATGAAATTGAATATATGCTGTGGGATCTATTCATAGAAGCATTCAGAGAAGCCTTCTTCCCAGTATCTGCCCAGACCATATTAGAAGATGAACTCCTCAACCTCTCACAAGGGAGGAGATCAGTTCTTGACTACGAGTTTGAATTTAGTTGATTGCCCCACTTCACTCTGGACTTTGTCAGATCTGAAGCATCAAGATGCAGTAGGTTCTTAAAGGGAATGCGAGACTCAATAAGAGCCCATATAGTATCTCATCAATTTATGCAACTCTCTAAGCTGGTCAAAGCAACTTGACTCTAAGAGAACTTTTAAGGTCAGATAGATTAAAAAGGGAAAGCCTACTTCACGCCATCTAGGAGAGAGACCTTCAGACATTAGAAGGTAGCAAAATATTCCACATCGAGGAAGACCAACCACAAGCTAAAGCCCAAGAATGCAAGTGACACAATCCCTACAAGAAGTGTTACCATCAAGGGAACATCTATTATACTTGCGGCCGACCTGGCCATCACTTATACTGTATGGACACCGAGAAGTCTATCGATGGAGTGCTCATCGTTATTCAAAGCGTGATCTTATATTCCATCCACAATCGCTAAATAGTCATGATCCTCCTTTGGTTGTGATGCCACCTCCTATTCCTTTTGCAACTTCCATAACTGCATGCGCCCCTACTCCGGCTTATAACCATCAAGGCCGAGAACCACAAAATCATCAACCAACTGCTCCTGCTCGAGTCTATTTGTTGACTTCTGCATCTGCCTTTGAGGACAATGATATTGTATTGGGTATGACTTAAATTTATTTTAATTCCTGTTCCTAGTTGTTATCATATCTATTGAATGATCCCAGTAGAGTTTTATTATTGCTTTAAACATAAGCACCCTAGTGATTAATGACAAACCATGCAACATACTTTTTGATACTGGAGCGAGCCACTCCTTCATATCAAAAAATTAGGTTAAAACTCTCAAGTTACCCTCCTATCAATTAGCAAATTCGTTGAGCAAAGGGTTACTTTCTGGAGCCCGTATGTAAGCTCAACAATTTTGTAGTGTAGTAATCCCCATTGGCGAACTAAACTTTGAGGCCAAGTTGATCGTGCTACCAATTGCAAATTTTGACGTAACCTATGAATGAATTGACTAAGCAAGCATGGTACTACTATGAACTGTCAAAATAAGAAGATCACATTAGGTAGCGAAGGCCAAGCCAAAACTTTTGTGGTCAAATTCAGTGCTCAATCATCACTATTCACTGCCATCAAGGCTGGGAAGTTAGTTAGAAAGGGATGGAATGCCTACCACATAACAATGCTAGTTAAGAAAAAAGTGAACATCCTTATCTCTAGGAATCCCATCATATGTGAATTTCCTAATGTCTTCCTTAAAGACCTACTCGGTCTTCCACCCATCAAAAAATTAGAATTTGTGATTGAACTAATTCTAGGAACACTGCCCTTATCCATAGTTCCCTATCGAATGGCGCCTAAGGAGCTGCAAGATTTAAACAATAGCTTCAAGAATTGCTTTAGAAAGGTTTTATTAGACCAAGTTCATCACCTTGGGGAGCGCCAATGCTTTTTGTTAAGAAGAAGGATGGTTCAATGCACATGTGTATCGACTATCGTGAACTGAATAAGGTAAAAATTAAAAATAAATATGTATTATAGTGAATCAATGGCCCCTTCGATCAACTATCTAGAGCCAAGGTATTCTCAAAGATTAACCTACACTCTGGATACCATCAGTTGCGAGTCAAGGATGAAGACATCAAAATGACAGCATTAAGGAATCGATATGAACACTACAAATTTTTGGTAATTTCATTTGGTCTAACAAATGTGCCATCTATTCTTTTGGACATAATGCAGCATGTACTTAAGGTATTCTTAACCAAATTTGTCATCCTTTTTATTGGTAATATTTTAATTTATTTGAAGAATAAAGTAGAACACGAAAGCTGCTTAAGGGCAGTACTAGAAGAATTGCACGACCATCACCTCTATGCTATGTCCTCCAAGTGTAAGTTCTGGCTTGACTTGGTTGCTTTTATGGGTCATGTCATTGATGCCCAAGCCATTAGAATGGATCAAAGGAAGGTTAGTGTTGTACAAGATTGGTTGCAGCCAAAATCTATGATCAAGGTCAGATGCTCTCTGGCTTTAACCAACTACTATATAAAATTTATGAAAGGCTTTTCTCAGATCGCCTCTCCTTTAACCAAGCAGACCCAAGAGGTTGTGCCTTTTGCTTGGAGCCCTGAATGTGAAGATGCGTTCCAAGTGATAAATGTTGCACTTTCTTCTGCCACATGCTTATCTTACTCATGCATGGTCTAAACTACCAAGTATACATGGATGCATCTGGTATAGGCTTGGGATTTATGCTAATGCGAGAAAGAAAAGATATTGCTTATGCTTCTCGTCAGCCTTAGCTGCACGAGAAGAATTACCCGGTTCATCATCCCAAACTTGCCACCGTGGTGTTCACTCTAAGGTTCTGGTGTCACTACCATTATGGCGTTTAGTGTTCAATATTCACCGATCATTAAAGTCTAAAGTATATCTCACTCAGTGAGAACATAGTTATTGATAGCGAAGATGGCTAGAGTTGATAAGCGATATGATCTGAACATCTAGTATCATCCCAAAAAAGCAAACATTGTGGCTGATGCTCTTAGCAGATGTACAAGCTTATGTGCGTTAAATGGCTAAAGTTATATCAAGGATGAATTTCGTAAAATGCAAATTGAGCTTGTCAGAGGTAATATGCTCAACAAGATCATTCATATAAGTTCTGTGGAATGGACGTTTCACCGAGATATCTCCATTTCATAAACTAAAGATGAAGATTATTAAAAATTCAAATCTAAAATTGAGGGAGTCCCTAGACTAGATCTGCAGCTAGATGGAACTATGATTTATCAAGAAATTTGCTTATGGAACCTAAAGTTCATGTATCAAGAGATTCTTATCGAGGGTCATAACTCTAGATATCTGGTTCATTCAAGAAGTACTAAAATGTACCAAGATTTGAAGAAATCGTTATGGTGGCCTGGTATAAAGAAAATTATGGTAAAATTTGTGGCAAAATGTCACGCTTACAACCTTGTCAAAGCTGAACATCAAAGGCCTGGAGGACTCCTTCATTCTCTAGAAATTCTTGAATTAAAATGGTTTGACATATCCATGGACTGTGTCATGGGTTTGCCAAAGGCAGGATTCAGAGCAAATTCTATTTGGGTAATAGTCGGTTGCTTAACTAAGTTAGCTCACTTTATTCCTAAAACTGATTCAAGGAAAAAGTTGGTGAAGCCTTATATCAAAGAAATTGCTAGACTCCATGGTATTCCAAGATCGATAGCTTCTAATTATGCGAGCAGATTTATATCCAAGTTCTAGTAAGAGGTAAATCAAGACCAGGGAACTAACCTAACCATAAGAACTGCCTTCCATCCTTAAACTGATGGATAGATAAAACAAGTTAATCAGGTTCTTGAAGACCTCCTGCGATTATGTATTATGGGCTTTGGTGGTTTCTGGGAAGACCACGTTCCTCTCATGGAGTTTGAGTGTAATAATAACTATCAAGCAAGTATCAAAATGGCACCATATGAAGCACTATATTGTAGGAATTGCAGCACTCCACTTGTGTGATTTGAAACAGGCAGCATTGAACTCTATGTATTTGAACTTGTAGATGAAATGATTATAAAAGTGCAATTAATTCAACAAAGAATTAGAGTCGTGCAAGATCGTCAAGCAAATATCATGATTCCCATCATCATCCCTTGAGTTTCAATGTTGGAGATTTTACTTACTTAAAAGTCTTCCCAATAAAGAGCATTTTTTATTTTGGTGAAGTTGGGAAACTTAGTCCCCGCTTCGTCGAACCTTTTGAAGTGGCAGCACAGATAGGCTCTGTAGCCTACAAATTAAAGCTTCCTGATGCTTTCTCTATGGTACACAACATATTTTATATTTCATCATTGTGGAAATGTCATTGTGATCCATTGTATCTTGTGTAACTTCCAGCGGTATCCTTTCAGCAAGATCTCTTATATGAAGAAGAGCCTACCATGATCTTAGCTCGTGATCCATAAGCAGCTGAGAAATTGCTCTATCCCTATGCTGAGAGTTCGGTGGAGGAATCTCTCTCTTGAAGAATCCACATAGGAGAAGGAGGTCGATATTTAGCATAAATATCTAAGTTTCTTTGAAAATTCAGGTACTCTGTTCTTTTAATTTCAGTTCTTAAATTTGTTGCACTTCTTTTTCCCTTCTTAACTTGATATCAAAGTAGACAACATTATTAAGTGGGGGAGTTTGTAATAACCCTTGGTTGTTAATAAGATTAAACTTAAGCTTAACCACACTTTAATTTTTATTCCATTGAATCCATATAGTCATTAGAAGCTAACCCTGAAAATCAGGGGTCAATCGAACCTCATTAGGTCAAATTGTCAATTTTGCCAAATTAGGAACCCTAATTAATATCTAAAATATTTTGATCTCCACTCCAAAATCTGATTGCATTTTTGAATTCCTCGCTCCCAAATAACCTAGAGATGCAGGTTTCGGAATTTTTGAAGGTCAGTTAGGCTTTAATTGAATTTAAATTAAAATGGGGAAATTACATAAAGGGGTTCCCATCTTTTCATAATTGCATTTAAAACCCTCAGAAGATTTAACTATCTGGGATCCGCTGTGAAGCCCGTGTCCCGCGACAGCTGATCCACCCTACATTTGACTATCGCTCCTGAATGTGCAACAAAATAATTTAATCCAACAAGGGAGCCAATATGTCATTGGATCCTGAACGAGCGATGAGCCATATCATTCTAGATTCGATCGTTAGGATCCTAAAGATTAGAACTATTTCTAGTTTCTAATCAATCGATCATACAGCTGCCGAAGGATCCATGATTGTGAACATTCGTCCCCACTTACTCGCACCCCTGACATGAAAGATCTCTATACAGCTAACTACAATGCCTATCTCCCACTCCTTCATCCACCTCAGCTTAGCTATTATGATCTTCTTGAATACGTTAGAGGCCTTGGATAAGCCCCAAAGCCTCGCTGTCCCCGTATTAAGATTCTAGAGCTCTGCCTCGGCCCAAGTTCTTGAGTCAATCCCCAGCCCAATTGGCCACACCAAAGCTCTTCCCTGAGGATTTGTCCAGAGAGCTGTTCGCTCTCTATGAATCTATAATTGGAGCTCCCTTCTCTCTCAGCTAGTTCTGCACTTTTGAGCTCTCCCAATACCTCTAGCCTCTATCGACCGCAATTAGAGAGTTAACCCTATTATTGAGGACACCATGTTTGCAGCTCAGCCAAGCCTTAGGATCATCTTTAGCAGTGTAATTCAGTTCTTCTGATCAAACCTGACACCCCCTTTCTATGATCAGTTGAGCAGGCTCAGCACCTAATCCCAGTTGGTTCATAATTGTTCACCTAAGCTAAATAGACATAATTCCTGTGTCCCTGAGGCCTGGGTTAGCCTCGATCGATCGAGCAAACACTCTCCATGAAGTTTTGGTCTAGGTTAGGGCCAAGTGATTGGTTGCACTACAATTGTAGTGACCTTAGGGGTTTGATCTATCTCACTTCCTTGATGGAGAAGGGATCGAGCCCCAGAGACTCCATGGGCCCTGTGGGGAGAATTTGATCCCCATATTAACCTCTAGGTAGAGGTCTCAGGTAAGTAAGTTCTAGGCAACTCTAGCCTTCTCATAAAGAGCTTTTTGGTGTAATCAATACATCTCAGTTCACTGATCGTGTAGGGATCAGTTTGGGGTTGTGACGTGGTCGGGGCACCGCGCAATTTGGCTCCGAACCCTTACCCTAATTCCCTTAGCGTCGAGGAAGGAGGGTTAGGGACGAAGCACAATGCGGGTCGGGCTGACCTATGACCCGCGCGGTTCAATAGTAGTGTGTTATCGGGCCAGGCTGACCTGTGCTTTTTTGAATGGGCCGAGCCCATTTAATACTTAAAGAAATTAGGAATTATTTTTCTTACAAAAATTAAGTCAGTGAATGGAAATGTAATTAGAAAATTCATAATAAATTGATTGAATAACTTCTTAAATACTCATTCAAAACATATGAAATTATATACCATTATGTTAAAAAAATTGCAAGGAAGAACAATATACAAAAATATTTTAGTTTCTGTGAATATAGTTTCTAAGTTTGCCCTATTACTTTAGTCGCTTCATTAAAAATAAGTAACATGCATTCTTAGCCAAATTTTATGATTTTGGTTTCATTTGACTCCTTATGACTTTTAGAATGCATGTGCAAAGTTGGATGATTTTTTGATTTGTGTTATGTTAATTAAGCCCTAATTCTTGATTTGCATGATTAGTGAATATTAAGAATTGTAATTTTCCAAGTTGAATTTTTATAGCCTTTGATTATTTGTATGATTACTTAAGACTTAATTTGCAAGTTGCATAAAATTTGGGCTATTAAATTTGTAGTTACGTGTTAATCCATTTTGGATTTGATTAGTGATTAATTTGCATTAATTACTTGCTGATTTGGCTAATTAGGTTTTTACGCACTTCTTATACAATAGTATGCATGTTAGAAAACATAAATTCTGATTCAGAAATTTGGGTCTATTAAATTTCCTTAATTAACATGTAAGCCTTAATTAACCAAATTAAGTGATTGAGGCTAATTAAGAGATGAACACTTGCTGATTTGAACATCAATAATTAATAAATAACTTAATGATTATCTTATAACTTAGACTCTACATAAATAACCGTAATTGTGAAAACTTAGGTTCAACCCTAACTTGATTGGATTGAATCAAAAATTCACTTAATTTAAATTAAACACCCTGATTTGGAAATTTAACAATTGCATGAATTCAACAAACTTGCTGATTTGACATTTTCTCAAGATTAACGTCTTTAATTTTCTCTTAAGTAAGAATATTAGCATAAATTGATCTCAAAAATAAGATTGATTTGTAAAATAAACAATTCTCAATAACTCATTTGATTTTATCCCATGGATGAAGTATTATATAAAGTTGCAAAAGTTAGATTTGCATCCTTAACTTAAAGTATCTAAATTATGTGATTGAAATAGTAATTATGAATAAGTTAATTACTCAAAATTCAGCTTGTAAATGTTTGTGCCTTCTTGTACTTTGAATATACAAAATGTAAAGTTATTGTTAAATTAGTTTAATGTTAGATCCTTAAGTAGGCTAATTTCTGAGATAGGAGATACCTTATTGTCTTATCTTGAGGTAGAAGCTTAGATGAACCTTAAATACCTTATATGTTTAATCCTAAAATCATGTGGTAGAATAACCTAAAGATTATAGATTGAGATTATACCTTGTGGTATTATCCTAAGTTGAGTGGCTTTTTTGCCCCATTTTCAGAGCCTTTGTGTCAGACTCACCATAATGGAGTGAGGATTCAATATCTTTAAATAGATTTGTTAGAATGAGATTCAATAAGTTTATCTGATGGAGATGATAGTGGATTTCCTTAGTACTGATTTAATTAGTGTGAGATAGAATTGGTTAAGTTATTTTATAGAACTGTAGAGTATCACTCTTATCTTAGGTAATTAAATAAGTGCAATTCAATTTAGGATAAACATCCCAAGTTCAAAGTGTGTTATATTTTGGGATTTTAGCATCTTAGTTTGAAATAATAAATTGTCCCTTATCATTAGTACATTGATAAATGCAGTTAAACAAACTAAGTATTAAAGTCATTCTTTCCAAGACATGCTAGCCCATATGATGATTTATAATATAGTTATGGAATGAATAATAAATTCAATGAAATTAAATTAGAAGTAAGTAATCATTTAGATGAATTCTGAACCAAGGAAACAAATGGATTACTTACTAGATTTTGATTGTTTTCTAGTTTTAATGGTTTAAAGCATACAGTTATCAAGCATTGGCATATCATGAATTATATAAGTCATATCACATCATAAATGAAGCGTTGTGCTCTCCTAAAATTTTGCTAGTGAAGCATTGTGCTCACTTTGGATGTTATGAAGAGTGGCTGCTCACCTATGATTCCGTGGGATTTTATACAACATCAGATTATGCATAGCTGTGACATATAGTTTTCTGGCATATTCAAATATATATACATATATTTAGTGACATATAGTACTGTTTTATCTCAACTTTTATTCAGTTTCAGCTTCTTTACTATTTTATGTTTTTTAGTACTTAGTCTTTCACCTATTATTTTACCTTACTTTCAGTTTTATACAGTTTTATACTTTCCAACTATTTTAGCACTTTCTTATAGTATTTTTATTTACTTAAATGTTAAACTTTAAATACCTGTAGATGCATATAGTAGCTTTAGATGTATTAGACTTATTATCTAACACGTGGTACTCTTAAGATCTGGCAATTTGCTAGATCCATAGCAGTTTAAGGAGCAAGCTCAGATGGCATTCTAGGAGATCCAAGAAGAGCTTGTGGAGTGTTAGCCGACTAAACCTTCAGTTTATATTTTATGCATTAGTTTTATTTATGCAGTGAGTGAGAGACATTTTACTGTCATTTTTATTAGAGTGAATAATATGTAATAATTTAGTTCTCGATGTATTTTTTTCTCTTTTATAAGATGAATGTTTTTACTAAGCTTTTGTGATGAATAATCTAGTTATACTTAGTATTATGATGTGATCAGCATATAAGAGATGCCAATACTAATATATATTGAATTCTCATCAAATTTACCACCCATAATCTAATGTATGTGAGTACTATATCTAATACTTAGGATAAGTATGTAACTCTTGTCTTAAGCATTAGTCCTCAGCTCTCCTTTGGGGTTATGTCTTTTAGCAGTTAGCATTATTCAAGGATGTTCTGTAGTCCTTTCCAAAGTAACACACCATTCCACCACAAATTGTTATTAACCTTAAATTCCTCAGTGGCACGTGGCGACGGGATGGGGCATTAGATTTCCTTAGGTATGTTAGAAAAATATGAGAATGAGCCTTAATTGGATCAATACTTTGTGATGATAATGTAAATTAATGAAAAATTTTTATTTAGATGTAAGGATTTGATCTTAATCAATAAGAATGATCACAGGGTTGTATATGTGCTTGATTGTAACCCTTTAATGTTCATGATAGCACTAGGTAGAGCTATCTTTAAAATAAAGTTAATCTTGACATATAACCTCTTGAGAAATTCAAAGAGAAAAATAATGAGAACATTAAATGAAGGGTCTTATGCATTTATCTATGACAAAGCACATGTTGAAACTTACATTTATCCAATTTCATCCAATTAATCACAAAACCAGTTAAGATAATTAGGATAAAAATAAAAACCAAATAGTCAATAGTTTAAGCATTTCCTATAACATGGTTAGATAATATGCTTGATCTTGTTGCTAACTCAAAGTTATTTTCTAAGATTGATCTAAAGAGTGGTGATCGTTAAATTAGGATTCAACTAGTAGATAAGTGGAATAAATTTTGTAAAACCCTTAGTGGTTTATATGTAACAACCCAAGCAATTAAGAACCAAGATATTATTTGCTTTAGTCTAATAGGACTAATAGTTTTGCCTTAAGAAAATAACTTTCTAGAAGGTCCACCATCATGAGTGTGCACCTACCTGTGCATGCTTAACTTTGGAGTTCTTATCAAGAACTCTACTATAATCTGAAAAGGTGAATCAATGTTTAAGATTATCGCTTAATATTACTAAAGTGGGTCATCACAATCTCCCAAATATAAATAATTGACGTCCTATTTAGTATCCACATACAGATCCAAGAACTATTTATTACGAAGATAAGAATAGAGGTGTCCTCTGTTGACTCAGAAGGTACCCACAATCATGTAACATCTTAACCATAATGGGGCTTAGAAGTTGCTCACATGAAGTGGTACTTTACCCTGTATAGCACTTGGCTCCTACCTGACACCCATGGGCCTGCTATGATACTATTTTAACAACCTATGGTTGGTTTAGTAATACTAAACCAACATTATGTGCTAATCTTTCCTAGAATTATTTTAAGATGTAACACAATAAGGCATATAATGAGAAAAATAAATGACATCATCTTCCAGATATCCATATATTCATAAATTTAAAGCATAAATACATAAGCCTTAGAATAATAATAATAATAATTATTATTATTATTATTATTATATTCAAAATCATTAAAATAGTGTTAATAAAAATAAAATTCTCTCTCAAATGAAATGAAAATAATTAGAAAAATAAAAATGACTAAGCGGTCTTCTCCTCTAAAATGGACTCAGCTCTTTATATAGAGTCTTTAACTAGCTCCTAATTTGCATATATCTATATATTAGAATGCAAATGAAAAAAAAAAAATACTAGTTAGATAAGGAACTCTAAGTATAAGTGAATTTTATGTTGTTAACTACCTAGAGCACCGCAACGGAAGTGATTTGCGCTTGAGGATCGGGGTTGCATTGATAATTACCATGTAAATAATGAACTCACAAGCATAAATAAATATAGATTTCAGTGCATAATATGCATAACCACAAGCATCCAAATATAAGGATTTTACGTGGAAAATCCAATGATGGAAAAACCACGGAACCACACCATACAGAAATCCACAATGAATCAAAAGGTTTATAAAGTTACAAGTAGCTTCACCTTCACAAGAATAAGAAATATCTACTGCTTACACAACCTCTTGATCAATTTCTTCTCTATCATTCAAAGACTATGATAGTTAACTCACAAACTTTAAGATTATGATACAAGTAATGTTAAGTTATTTATCTTATTTGAAATTTTGTTCTGCGGGCAAAGTTATAGAACAAATGAGGAGTTAAGCACGTCTGCTTAACCAAGTAAAGTAGGGTTTCCCATAACATCCACACTCGTCCTCTAAAATATGGGTGGTCTCCTTATTAATCCATTGCTTGCCCTGGCAAAATAGTCCACCATATGAAATGTGTATGTTTAATGTTTTGGAGTTTTCTTCATGCATAATTTCATAAGGTATGTTCAAGGTTGCAGTCTCAAAGCATAGCAACATACAAGGAATTCAAGTTAATTTAAAACCATGTGATATCTATTATTTTCTAATTTAGTTATCTACATTAATGATTGGAGCTAATAAACCCAATTGACTTAGACATTAGCAATCTCTAAGTTAATTAAAAGATAATACTATAAGAAGTTGAGGCTTAGAAATAATGATTTGATTAGGAATTACTTAGGTGACTAAATAATTTATATGTATATGTATATGCAAGATGATTTCATTATAATCCTAATACTAAACCTACCAATTTCTCTAGCTACAAGACTTAGGCCAAGTCTAAGGTTCTATAACTAGATGATAGATTGTAAGGTTACTATATTCGCAGCTAACTATAACCCCTAAAGGCTTGGAGTGATACCAGTTTATGGATACAGTAAGTTGATTAACTACTTGCTAGTAAAGTCTTAAGTATAGAGTTTTAAGGAAATGTTTGCAATCTAATTGATTCTATCTTAGTTTAAGAGCACTAGGGATTATTAAAAGCTAGGCCACTATAAGGAGCCAATTATGTTAAGCTACTTTCCAAGAGGACTTGGGTTGAACTTACACTTGAAGAAGATATGGATCAAAACCTAGATCAAGTTAACACTTAAATGTTCTAATGGTGTTTCCTACTAATATAGGAAGCTACTTAACCAAACTCATTCTAGAGTTTAGAATCACTACTCAAATTAATTATCCAATCAAGTCCTAGGGGTTCTCATTATACTATAAATTCTATGTTGATGAATCATTCTAAGTTTGTTAAATCTAACCTAATAAATATCCAACTAGGTTTACATTAGCCAAGATCACATTTGACAGACTCTAAAATACACGTCTGCGCTTGCATGCAAGTGTACCTGGTCTGTAGTAATAATTTGGAAGGTAAGTTCTGAGATTTATCGTCCTCAGGGAACGATATATTTTGTTACTAAGGTAAAATCTAAATTTAATAATGTTTAAATGAAATGATTTCAGCTTGACTTGGTTCAGTTAACAAGCAATAATGTAGAGCTTAAAAACTAATTAAGTTAGAGAGGAGATTTGGGCCTATTCCATATGAAATGAAGGGGACCTCATCTTGTAATACTTCTCAAACACATTTCGTTCTTTATATTAAGCTAATTAATCAAGTGCACATTGTATTCCTTAGAGTTCTCCTCTAAACCCTTCAAGTGAAAATCTTGTGCGAGAGATGAACACACTAGGGTTCAATTTCTGCACAAAGATTCCCATGAGAACGCAATTAGAGCATCTTAGTTTTCCTACGTCTAGGTTACCAAAATTTACCATTTTAATTAGCCAATCTCAAGAGCATTGATTCCACTAATGAGGATCAAACGCATCATGAGCAGTTTAGGTAAAGAAGTGATTTCATTGGGCTTTATGAACTATATCACGTCATGCATGAGCTCTCAAAGAACCCACTTCCTCCTCTCACGTATGTTGAGCAACAGAGCTCCAATCAATGGGTCTTAGCTCACATGCTTAGACTCCTAAGTTGAGCATAAAACATGGTGCAAGAAGGCTCAAGAACTTCTCACTTGATTATAAGCACGCCTTTCACCTATATCTTGCCCTTAGCTAAGCAATGAGTTATGGAGCACAAGACTTTCATTTTGATTATAGTACTTATAATTATATTTTCTTAACTTAAGATTTTCATTTATTCCACAACTTGATCTTTTGATGATTTCATTTAGTCATTCAAAAATAGATTTTTATTTTAATGCTTGAGGAAGTTCTACATCATTCATTAAGTGCCTTATATTTTACAATGGGCTCAACTTAACCCTCCCCAAGGGGGTTTAGCATTACATTATAGCTGAGAGAAGAAGAAAAACATATAAGGATGAAGACCCTTTCATGATCCACTAAAAGAAAAGTAAGAGCGAGACTAGAGTTTACTAGGGATAACCCTTGATGGGGTTCTCTGGATCTCTCCTCTTCTTCCTCTTCTCCTTTCTTTTAGCTCCCTAGTGCAGCCTTTGGTTCATTCTCCTCTAACTATGGTCCTTTCCACCTCCCTTGGAGTGGTCTCCTTCTCCTCTATGCAGCCCCTAAAAACTGAACTTTTTGGATGAAAGGTTGGAACCCTTCTTAAGTGAAGAAGAGATGCATTTGTAGAGGGGTCACTCTAATCTTTCCTCTTTTTAAATTCTATTATTCTCCCTTTAATTTTCTGCTATGATGATTGCAAATACCACTTGAGGAGTGAAGGGACATGCTCTTTTCCCTTTTTAATTCTTTGATATCATTTCAATCCTCCCTCATGCCAATAAAATAAGTATCTACTGAACACATGATGGCTAGGAGACAAGGAGCATGTTGAGGGTCTTGTCCCAGCCGCAATAATTGCCCTAAATAGACAAAAATTTGGCGTGCCACTGGAGCGCGCTATAGCGCGCTATAACAACTGAGTTTTGTAAACTCTCCCACTGCAGCGCGCTGTAGTGATTGAGTTTCGCAAACTCACCTGCTGGGTCACGCTTTAGCGATTGAGTTTCGTAAACTCTCTCGATGTAGCATGCTGGAGTGATTGAGTTTTGTGAACTCTTCAACTACAGCACGCTGTAGCAATTGAGTTTTGTGAACTCTCCCGCTGTAGTGCACTATAGCGATTGAGTTTTGTAAACTCTCCAGCTGCAGCACGCTGTAGCGATTAAGTTTTGTAAACTTTTTTGCTGCAGCGCGCTAGGGCACGCTATGGCACACCGTAGCAAAAATGCTTCAGAATTTAGTAATGCCCTTGTTAAGTGTCTTCTGTATGCAAGTAGCTGTGGCACGCTGTAGCCCGCTACTGGGCACGCTATAGCGCACCGCAGCAGTTTTCT
The DNA here is from genome assembly GCA_016760335.1 of Gastrodia elata. Lineage (NCBI taxonomy): Eukaryota > Viridiplantae > Streptophyta > Magnoliopsida > Asparagales > Orchidaceae > Gastrodia > Gastrodia elata. The sequence continues at coordinate 36,618,577 of CM028681.1, forward strand.
TCCAGAAAATTCAAAAACACTTCCTAGGTTTCCCAAAAATTGTTGAGCTCGTTTTTTACCTGAAAATAAGTAGAATTTGATTAAGTGAGCTATTTCAAATAAATAAATGAATAAGTTTTTTCTGTATTTAGAATATAAATTATGGATTCATCACACCCCACACTTGAACTCGTGCTCGTCCTCGAGTAAGCTCAAAAATAATTTTTTCTGTTTCTAAGGTATGAGAGTCTATAAGTAATGTCAATGTGAGTTTGATTGCAATTCAAAGTTTATGCTTAACTAAAATTACAAGCACATTTTTTATTATTTAAATTTTTCTAACATTGTTATGAACCAAGATTGATAAACTAGTCTCCAATTTTAAGTTTGTAATGCTTGGTGCTAGGTAATGGGGGAGGATCCTTGGAATTATTGAACTAGGGTGGTACTGAGTAGTCTAGAATTTTGTGCTATATGTGCTCCTTCTTATGAATCACAAAGATATTTAAAATTTTAGGAGAGATATTTTTCATCATCCTATTTCATTTCTTTCCTTAAGAGAGATATTTTTCTTTATCCCTATTTTTGTTTTCTTTTTAATCCTTCAGGGAGAGATATTTTTCTTCATACCACTTTCCAATCTTTATGATCATGAAGTCTTACAAGAGCCTAGCATACTCTTTTGCTCACTTAATATCATAACTAGTTTTGATTTCTAAGCCTTCCCCCACACTTAGACCTTAGCATTGATTTAAATATTTGGAGACTAGATTCAACCTAAAATCATTCCCTTGTTTAGATAATTTAATATTGTCAATGAATTTAATCATTTTTTGTTAAGCAAGCTCTGTTGATAATCAATCTTGACAATGATATTCTTGAAACTTTCATAATCTTGAAAAGTTCAGAAAAAATATACCATTGCAAACATAGTAAGAAATTGAAAATATGATAATCCATAATTTATTTCCTTAAATAAAAACAAATCACACAAAAGAAAAGAAAAAACTAGAAATGGAAATAGAAATAATACAACCTAATTAGGCGTGGGTTGCCTCCCACCGAGTGCTTGTTTTAACGTCTTAGCTTGACACTAGTAAAATCTTTTACATGATTCCATCCATAGGAAGGTCTTGTAAGGTCCATCCTCCTTTCTCCTGCAGGTTACACTCTTCCAAATGAGGCTTCAATCGATTTCTGTTTACCTTGAAGGTTCCCTCACTTGATGAAACATCAATAGCTCCATGAGGTTAGACCTTCATTACTGTAAATGGCCCCGTCCACCTTGACTTTAATTTTACTGGAAATAATCTCAATCTTGAATTAAAAAGAAGTACCCTTATTCCAGGTTAAAAATACTTTGGTTTAATTAATTTATCAAGCCATTCTTTTATCTTTTCTTTGTAAATTTTAGCACTTTCATAAGCATTCAATCTGAATTCGTCAAGCTCGTTCAATTGCAGCATTCTCTTTGCTCCTGCATGTTAGAAGTCAAAGTTTAATTTCTTGATTGCCCTAAATGCACGGTGCTCCAACTTCATAGGCAAATGGCATGATTTACCATACACGAGCCTATAGTGGGACATTCCTAAGGGAGTTTTGAAAGCAGTTCTATATGCCCAAAGGGCATCTTGGAGTTTTGAAGTCCAATCTTTTCAATTTTGGTTCACTGTCTTTTCCAAAATCTGCTTTAGTTACCTGTCTGAGACTTCGACTTGCCCACTAGTTTGAGGGTGAAAGGCAGTTCCCACCTTATGTTTTACTCCATAGCTTCTAAGTAAACTCTCAAGCTACCAGTTAAAGGAAATGGGCCCATGAAATCAATTCCCCAAACATCAAATAGCTCCAGTTTAAAGATTCCATTCAAAGGAAGCTCATCCCTTTTGCTAAGGTTTCCGATACTTTGGCATTTGTCACAACCTTTCACAAAATCTGCTGCATTCTTGATTAGATGAGGCCAAAAGAACCCAGATTGAAGAACCTTAGCTGCTATACGATAAATTCCATGGTGCCCTGCATAAGGGGATGTGTGGCAATGGTAGAGAATGTTCTTGATTTCTGACACGGGCACACATCTCCTTAGGAGTTGATCATTGCAACATTTATAGAGGAAGGGATCATACCAAAAGTAGTTTTTTATGTCAGCAAATAACTTTTTCCTTTGTTGAAAGTTCAGGTATTTTGGTATAACTCCTACTACAAGATAATTTGCAAAGTCAGCAAACCAAGGATGTTTTGAAGAAGAAATAGTGTACAACTTCTCATCAAGGAATGATTCACAAATTTTGGTCAAATTATCACTTTAAAAGTGGGTCAATCTAGATAGAAGGTTAACTAATACATTCTCGCTCCCCTTCTTATTCCAGATTTCTAGATCAAATTCTTGCAAGAGCAGCACCCAACATATTAAACAAGGCTTTGTTTCCTTCTTTTGAAGGAGATACCTAATAGCTGCATGATCAGTGTAAATAATAGTCTTAGACCCAATAAGATATGACTTGAGTTTAGTGAAAGCAAAGATGACAACTAAGAGTTCTTTCTCCATGGTAGTGTAGTTTCATTGGGCATTGTCAAGGAGTTTACTAGCATAGTAAATTGAATAGAAGGTTCATTCCTTTCACTGCCCAAGGACAGCACCAACTACATGGTCACTCGCATTACACATAATCTCAAATGGGGAGTCCCAATTTGGAGTAGAAATTATCGGAGCAGAGATCAGGGCAGTTTTAATGGCATTGAAACCTCTTAAATAGTTTTCATCAAATTTGAATTCGACATTTTCCCCTAGTAATCTACAGAGCGGCTGGCTTATATTGGAGAAATCTTTGATAAATCTTCTGTAAAATCCTGCATGCCCAAGGAAACTTTTAATTCCTTTCACATTAAAAGGAGGGGAAAGTTTTTTAATTACCTCCACCTTAGCCTTATCAACTTCTATCTCTCTCCTAGAGATCAAATGACCAAGAACAATACCTTCTTCCACCATAAAATTACATTTTTCTCAATTTAAGATTAAATTTGATTCTTCACACCTTCTTAGAACCTTTCCCAAATTGATTAAATAATGATCAAAAGAGCTTCTGATAATACAAAATCATCCGTAACGATTTCTAAAAATTCCTCTATCATATCGGAAAAAATAGCCATCATACAGCAATGGAAAGTAGCCGGGGCATTGCACAGTCTAAAGGGCATTCTTCTAAAGCCAAATGTCCCAAAGGGGCAGGTGAAGGTTTTATTCTGTTAGTCTTCAAGTGAAATCTAGATTTAATTGTATCCTAAATACCCATCAAAAAAATAGAAATAAGGATTCCCTGCCAACCTATCAAGAATTTGGTCTATGAATGGGAGAGGGTAGTGATCCTTACGAGTAGCTTTATTTGGTCTCCTATAATCAATGCACACTCTCCATCTGGTTATGATTCAAGTGGGGATCAATTTATTATTGTCATTAAGGACAATGGTCATCCCACACTTTTTAGGAACCACATGAATACGGCTCACCCAAGGACTATCAGAGATGGGGAATATGATTCCAACATCTTTGAGGTTAATAATTTTATTGTGAACTACTTCTATTACATTAGGGTTTAAGCACTGTTGAGGTTCAATCAATGGAGTAGAGTTATCCTCCAAGAGGATACGGTGCATATAAAGAGTTGGGCTAATACCTTTCAGATCAGCTATACTCCATCCAATTACTCTCTTGTGGTCTCTTAAAACCTTAAATAAAAGCCTCTCTTGATGCTGAGTTAACAATGCAGAAATTATTACGGGAAGAGATGCCTCCTCCCTTAGATAAGTGTACTTTAAGTGCGAGGGTAGAGGTTTTAATTCTAATTCTGGAGGGCAATCTCAAGAAGGCTGAATTCTTTTCCTCTCTTTAATCAATTCCTCAATCACTGCATCTTTAGTGAGATCCTCATCATCCTCATCCACTAATATTCCCTCTTCTTCCACATCGCCCATTAACCAAGCTTCTTTGATTAAATTGATCCTCCAATAACTCTCATTGGGCTAAGATGCATGCCTCATAGAATCATTTACATAAAATTTCACCTCCTCATCGCCATATCGTAAACTCAATACCCCTTTATCGACATCAATCAATGTTCCTACATTAGCCAAGAATGGTCTACCTAAGATGATGGGGATTTCTTAGTTTTCATCTTCCATGTTTAAGATTAGAAATCAGCTGGGAAGATGAATTTATCGACCTTTACAAGCACATTTTCTATGATTCCTAAAGGAGTTTTTACAGATCTATCAGTGAATTAGAGGAGAACAGAGGTGGGTTTTAAATGATCAATTTCTATCATTTTGAATATGTAAAATAGCATTAGATTTATGGATGCACCTAGATCACAAAGGGCTTTTTGGATAGATTAGTTTCCAATAGTGCAAGAGATAGTGAAGCTACAAAGATTCTTCTTCTTAATGGGAATCTTTCTCTGAAGGATTGCACTGCATTCTTCTATTAATGCCATAGTCTTCTTTTCATTAATCCTTCACTTTTTTGATAGGATATCTTTCATAAACTTTGTATAACTCAACATTTGCTCAAAAGCTTCCGCGAATGGGATGTTTATGTGAAGGGTTTTAAAAGTATATAAAAATTCATGGAATTGGGCATCAAGTTTCTCCTTAGCCAATCGCTGAGGGTATGGGATGTTAGGGGTCATTTTAAGTTGGTCACTAGGTTGAGCCTTCTCCTAATCCCTTACATCATTCCTCTCATTTCTGATCACTACTTCTTCCTCCCTTTGTCCCTCTCTAGTTGTTGTTATGTTTTTTTCATTCTCCTCACCCACAACTAGCCTTGTCATTTTCCCACTTCACCTATCCTATCCTCCAATTTCCTTAAGTTATGCAAATTACCTCCTTGACTTTCAAATTGTTTTTTCAATAGAGTTAGGTAGGGCAACCTACCGCTAGGTCAGCATACTGCTATGCGCCCTTGTCAGGACTTCAGTAAGTAGTGACTTTTTTGTCAGTGTGTCATAGAATCAAACCTTGGGTAGCGAAGCAGGGCTAATCCAACCTTTGGCACTTACTTACTAGGATCATATCTGGGTATAATATAATATGTATTTAGAGAAGTACAAAATACATATTTCTACAGAAGTACCAATAAAATAAAGGAAATATATTCATAACTTTATTTTACAAAATTTATTACACACTAAGCAAAACTTTAAAACTTCAGAAAAATAAGTATATAAGTTTGCATTAAGCTACTCCATCCTGCATAAACTTCTCCTCAAAGAATTTATATATGTGTGTATGTTATATAAATATATAAATATTGACACATAGAATACATACCCTATATATATATATATATATATATATAACAAGGTGAACAAAAAAAAAGAAAGAAAAGAAAATATTAAATTAGACATAGAGGTCTTAGTAAGGTTTGCAAAATTTGTACATAATATTAAGCAGCATGATTTTGCAGGAAAAACATATACACATAAAATAATATGGAATATTTAAGTAGGATATGCTTGTAAAATAGTCAGCATTATAAATGTAATATACATATTTAAGATATGTGCTAATTCTAAAAGAAAAGTACAGCAATATATAACAATTATAATATTGGACCAATTTACAGAATAATCGAGAAGTTAAATATGTCTATCTAATAATCTGAGATGTGGGTTCTTGACTAACTACACATTCCCCATCAAAGGCTATATGTAGTCTACTTATTTCTTTTGATATCGCCCAATTATGGCCTAACATAATATCTGTACATACTTGAGATTAACTAGAATGAACCCGTGATACAGATTTTTGATTCTTTATTTTAAGTTATGAGCACAATTCTCATATAAATATATTAATGTGACTCAAGCTTAATAACGATGTAAAAGCTACAAATAGCATAATTAAATAAAAAGAATGATATCCTTCATATTATTTTAGTGGAAATATCAATATTAATATTATTTTATTTATTTATTTGTATAAATTAAAAAGAAAATATTTTATTATTATAAGTAATAATAGTAATATTAATAATAATAATAATTTTATTTTTATTATTAATGAAAGAATAAGAAGAAATAAAAAAAATAAAATTTTTCTTATCTCATACTTATTTCTTACTTTATCTTAGTGTTGATCAGGTGTTACGACAGGTCGACGGGGGGGAACCAATTCTAGTTGAGAAAGAAAGAGGGCTAGTGGACGGGATAAGAGGAGGTGGGAGGGGAGTGCGGGAGGATGGGAGAAAAAGGGGGAGGGGGGAAGGATAATTATATAGTGTTTCTTTTAATTTTATCTCCTTTTTTACTCTCCTTCATTATTCCAACTTTAGAAATTTGCCTTCTCTTCCTCCCTTCTCTTCCTCTTAGTACTTTAAGTGTACAGATTAACTTTCTCTTTCTCCTTTTCTTACCTTTTTCTCTCTCTTCTGTCTCTCTCTTCTTTATCTCTCCTCCTTTATTTCCAAAAAATTAATGAAATTTGACAAGTAGGTGTATCTTGATGAGACAAACATACACGCATAAATTTTTTTTTATTCTAAGCAATCTTTTATTTTATATTAATTTTTGAAACATTTTGTGTAGGATTTTCTTAGTATTCTTAATCTAACAACACTAAAATCGCTAAATTTGAACTTGTATGTAATTTCCAAATTTACTGAATTTAAAAAATTTAGAAATTTATTCAGGAGTATCTATTATCTAGATTGCTCCCAAACTTAGGCATTACGATCACAAAAATATACTCTATCCAACAATATTTTTGGTTAGCCTAAATTTTGAAGTCATTCAAGATTCCAATTTTATTATCCTAGTAATAATTTGGGTCGTTACATTAAGACCACTTGATCAAGTCCAATCGAGCTCGATCTAATCAACGTGTACTGTATGGTAAATAGTAGAAGTCTCGCTTGGTCCCATGACTGCCTACCCTAAGAATCACCCTTTTGGGAGATAAAGGGGGTTTTTGGTTCTGATTCTAACGCCTATTAAAAGGTCTCGGACATGCGGCCGAGCACCGGAAGTCACCGAAGCTAGGGGAGTTTTGATGCCTTAGCTCCAATTTATCAAAAGTTCAAGATTCTCTTTTACGCTACCTTTTGTAAATGAGTGAACTAGTTTCATATTAGTTGATTTCCCTTGCCATTTGGTTTTAGCAATTCTAAGCTTGTACTTCAATCCAGTATTAATGAAATAATTCTTATTTATAGTTCCTGAATTATCTATTTTTCTCCTTAGAATGAATCTTAAGCCCTTTACCCCCATTCCTTCTGTCACATAGGCAACTGCTTCTAGTTCATCTACAACTAAGGAGATTAAGACCTTGGTTGATCTAATAAAGGTCATGGTGGAGACTCAAACAAGAGTAGCTGAGAGAATCCTTAACCTCTGACTTTGCAGATAATTCATGTGACCCCAAATTGGCATCTGAACCATTTGTGGACAGATTCGTCCACACATTTCGTATACTCAATCCTCTAGCTTATAATGGTCTTACAATATTTAATGATGTCGCCAATTGGCTCAAGGTCATTAAAAAAGATTTATCTAGCATTAAATGCCTATAGAGCAAAGCCATTCGTCAGATGACTCGTATGTTGGCTAAGGAGCCTGAGTATTGGTGGGACATCAAACTCAATACTCGTTTCGTAGGAGTTAGAGTCGATGAAATTCCTTGGGAAGAGTTAAGGGAAGTCTTCATGGAAGAACTCATCCCTCCCTTTGCGCAAAAAAAAAATAGAGGATGAATTCATCTAACCGATCCAAGTGAATAGAATAATTCTCGCATACGAGAAAAAGTTTATAAGGCTATCAAGATTCATTCCAGACATAGTCTGTACTGAGGCGGCTAGGTGCAGTAGGTTATTGAAGGGATTAAAATATTCCATAAAAGACCACCTCATGTCGCAGCATCATGATAATCTTGCCAAGCAGTTGGAGGGAGCCAGACTAATTGAACATAATGAAATGTAGAAAGAGCTGAAGAAAAGAAACCAAGTTAGGGTCATTCAATAGGAATTATTCACAAGGACCTAAGGTTTACTAGATGACTGAACATTGACAACATATACAAGGTGCTTGTTGTCAAATGCCACATTCAACTTCATTTTTGAGTTTCTCACCCCAAATTAGCTAAGCATGAATTTTTGGGATTTTTCAGAGCTTGTTTGGTTATCTAATTTTGATTAAATAATTAAAAAATATATACTATATATTTAATATTTAATATTATTTATTTTTGTAAGCAAATGGCATTAGACCCGCTGTCTGAGCAGACAACTGGGTCCATCAAACGTTGTCCAACCTACGTGCGATCCAATCCCACCAGTTCAAACTTAAGTGTCGAGCCTTTCCAATCAAATGTCTATGATCATGTGGGAGGTACGGTACTTCTTCATCTCTATCGCATGCCCAGGGCTGCTACAACCATACCTCCTCCTCTTCTCCTGTCACCTTAAGGAGTTTCGCTCCCTTAATTTGCTCCATTATCATCGAAGGCCAACTGCTAGAGATGTTTGGATGGAGATCAAGCTTCAAAGGCCTTTGATTTTGACAAAACCTAAATCCCAAAATGTCGGTGAAGGAACCCTTAATTCACTTCTTTAAGTTACGCAAATCACCTCCTTGACTTTTTAATTATAATTCCAAAAGTGTTAGGATAGATTGACTAAGTTCTTTCAAGCTAGATTGAGCTCGATCAGATCATTAATTACAATGGTACACAATAGATGTTTTGTCTACTCCCATGATTGCTTACCTAGGGCATCACCCTTTTTATCAATAGAGGGGTCTTAGGTCTTAATTTTAGTATTGATCGAAAGGTCTTGCAGAGACCTTTTGATGAACGTGTGGCCTACCACCGGAGGTTGCCGAAGCCAGGGAAATTTTGATGCTCAAGTTCACGGCCCTCAGGTCACTCTGAGTCGAGTCGGACCCGCAGGCCCAACCCAGGCCACGTGCAAGCATCCAAGCTCGTGCGTACGGGCGGCCAGCTACGTGCATGTTCTTATGAACTAAAATTACATAACTTAATTAATTAATTATTTAATTCTCAAATATTCAAACCCTCATAATTTATTAAATACAAACCCAAATATATTAATGTCATATCTCAAAGTGACTAGAAAAATGCAAGGATGATAGATATGCATTAGATTTTTAGTTTAATAATTAATTTCAATAATTACCATTTTAATTAATTAAGCAATTAATATAACTTTGTAAATATCATAACTTAGTCAATTCACATCCAAATTTGATGTTCCAATATGTCATTTTAATCAGAAAAATTAACTGAACAATAATATGCAATTTAAATTTGAATTGGACGATTATTTTATATCCTCACTTTCAAATTGTAATTAGGATTTCTTAAGCCTTAATTAGACCAAATGATGTCCAAATTGAACCTACTTAGTGCATTTTACTCCTTATGCTAAAAGAATTCCATATTTACTATTTTTATTTCAATTGATGCCATTTGGGAAATTTGCATCTTTGACATTTCAATTGGTCATTAAATGCCTTATGCATATTTTCTAACTTGTATATTCTTAGCCTTTTAATTCTATGACTGCACACATGGACCTAGGTTGAGCCTTGATAGCATCCTAGGATGTTGATGAATCCATAATTGATATACTAAATAAAGGAAAAATCTTATTCATTTCTTTATTTGAAATAGCCCCTTGATCAAATTCTACTTATTTTCAGGTAAAAAGCGAGCCCAGCAATTTTTGAGAAATTCTGGAAGTGTTCTTGCATTTTGAGGAAGAAAACTGCCGTGGCACGCTATAGCTACTTTTGCATACAGAAGATACTTAACAAGGGCATTACTGATTTTAGAGCATTTTTGCTATGGCGCGCCACCGCGCGCCCTAGCACATAGCAACGGGAGAGTTTACAAAACTCAATCGCTCCAGCGCGCTGCAGCTGGAGAGTTTACAAAACTCAATCGCTCCAGCGCGCTGCAACGGGAGAGTTCATGAAACTCAATCACTCTAGCGCCCTGTAGCAGGAGAGTTTGAGAAACTTAATAGCTACAGCACGCTGCAGCGAAAGAGTTTAGGAAACTCAATCGCTCTAGTGCACCGCAGCGGGTGAGTTTGCAAAACTCAATCGCTGCAGCGCGCTACAATGGGAGAGCTTATAAATCTCAATCACTACAGCATGCTCCATCACGCTACAATGGTGAGCCAAATTTTTGTCTATTCAATGCACTTATTGAGGCTGAGACAAGACCCTCAACCTACTCCTTGTCGCCCATCCATCATGTCTTCTACAGCAACTTATTTTATTTGCATGAGGGAGGATAGAAATGATATCAAGGAATTAAAAAGGGAAAAGAGCACGTCACTTAACTACTCAAGTGGTATTTGTAATCATCATAGTAGAAAATTAAAGAGGGAATAGAAGAATTTGAAAAGAGGAAAGAGTAGGGTGACCCCTCTATAAATGCAGCTCTTCTTCACTTAAGAAGGGTTCCAATTTTTTATCCAAAAATTTTAGTTTTTAGGGGTTGCATAGAGGAAGAAGGAGACCTCTCCAAGGGAGGTAGAAAGGACCATTGCTAAAAGAGAAAGAACCAAAGGCTGCACTAGGGAGCTACAAGAAGGAGAAGAAGAATAAGAGGAGAGATCCAGAGAACCCCATTAAGTGCTGTTCCTACTATGCTCTAATCTTGTTTTTAATTTTCTTTTAGTGGATCATGAAAGGGTCTTCATCCTTGTACATTTTTCTTCTTTTCTCAGCTATAATGGATGGCTAAATTCTCTTAGGGAGGGTTGGGCTGAGGCCATTGTAAAATGTAAGAGACTTAATGAATGATGTAGAACTTCCTCAAGCATTGAAATAAAATTATTTTTTGAATGACTAAATAAAATCATCTTAAGGTTAAGTTGTGGAATAAATGAAAATATTATGTTAAGAAAATATAATTATAAATACTACAATCAAAATGAACATCTTGTGCTCCATGGCTCATTGCTTAGTTAAGAATAGGATATGTGTGAAAGGGGTGCGTAGAACTAAGTGAGAAGTTCTTGAGCTTTCTTGCACCATGTTTTATGCTAAATTAAGGAGTCTAAGCATGTGAGCTAAGAACCATTAATTGGAGCTCCGTTTCTTAGCATACGTGAAAGGAGGGAGTGGATTCTTTGAAAGCTCATGGATGATGTGATATAGTTCATAGAGCTCAATGAAATCACTTCTTTAATTGAACTATGCATGATGCATGTGATGCTCATTAGTAGAATCAATGCTCTTGAGATCAGCTAATTAAAACTATAAATTTTGGTAACCTAGATGTAGGAAAACTAAGATTCTCTAATTACGATCTCATGGGAATCTTTGTGCAGAAATGGAACCCTAGTGTATTCATCTCTTGCACAATTTTTGCACTTGAAGGATTTAGAGGACAACTCTAAGGAATATAATGTGCACTTGATTAATTAGCTTAATAAAAAGAATGAAATGTGTCTGAGAAGTAATATAGCTTGAGATTCCCATCATTTCACATGGAATAAGCGCAACTCTCCTCTCTAACTTAATTAGTTTATAAACTCTACAATATTACTTATTAACAGAACCAAATCAAGCTGGAATTATTTTATTTAAACATTATTGAATTTAGATATACCTTAGTAACAAAACATACCATTCCTTGAGGATGATAAATCTCGGAACACACCTTCCAAATTATTACTCCAGACTACGTACACTTGCGTGTAGGCGCAGACGTGTATTCTACAGTCTGTCAAGTTTTTGGCACCATTTGCGGGGAATGTAATTGTTTTGTATTAAGGAGAATCTACAAGTAAATAGTGATTTAAGCAAATCTTTTGCATATAGTCTTAATTTTTATTTTTGTAATTATTGGTGCTAACCATTTACTTTTCTTTCATTTATTTTCATTTGCTGAACCATTGAACGCTATTACTATATTTATTCTTGATAGCTTAATTTCTGTCTTGTATGAGTAGAAGAGTTTGTACTAAATATCTTTTTGATCATGAAATTAAAAGAACCTATTTACAATCTAGATGAGAATAAAATTTTCTATTGAATCAACAAGTTGTTATGGAAAACTTTAATAAAAATCTTGGAGAGCCCTTAGAAGAATGAAGGGGAAGAGCACTTAGAGACTTTGCACTGCCCACTGTTAGGGGAATCCCCCATGCTATTGTTAGGCCTAACCTCAAAGCAAACAATTTTGAAATCAAACTTTCCATGTTATGTATGGTTCAAAATAACTAGTTTGATGGATTGGCCATAAAAGATCCTAACTCACATATTTCAACCTTTCTTAAAATTTGTGATACCTTCAAGTTTAACGACATCTCTGAAGATGAAGTTAAACTGAGGCTTTTTCCATTCTCATTAAGAGATAGATCCAAAAGTTCGATCAGCTCTCTTCTGAGCGACTCTATCCAAACTTGGGATGATCTTGCTAAGAAATTCTTAGCCACATATTTCCCTCCAGCAAAAATTGCACAGCTAAGAATTGAGATAACCAACTTCAATCAATTTGAAGGTGAGACACTTTATGATGGGTGGGATCACTTTAAGGAATGCTTAAGGAGATGCTCGCATCATGGATTCCCTTTGTGGATGCAAGTGCAATCCTTTTATAATAGTTTGAGAGCTCCCACAAGGACTCTCATTGATGCGGTCGTCAAGGCTCAATTAGTAGCAAAACCCAAGAAGAGGCTTATGAACTCCTGGATGAAATGGCAAACAATGCCTATCAATGGACTCTCCAAGGGAATGAACACATGGCTAAAAATGAATGTAACTCACTAGAAAACTCACAACAAATTTGTGAGCTCCAGAATCAAATCTCTCAACTAAATAAGAAGTTAGAATGTGGGTACTTAAAATCTTATCAGAAGAGAGATTGTAAGTTAAGGAATGTCAATGTAATCATGAATCATGGTGGAAATATAAAAATATTAGAGAACTCCTTTATTGAATTAAGAACATCCACAATTGAATTTATGAATAAAACTGATGCCACGCTATATAGGCACGGACATACTCTTTTAAGGCGAGAGGAGTCAATAAAAAAATTGAACAAAAACTAAAGGAAATCATGAGACAGTTAGAGAATCCAACTTTAGTAGGAGTCATCAGTGAGTATGAAAGTGACTCATGAAACTCTATAACCCTGATGATTTAGGGGTTGTTGAAATTGAATGCTTCTAAAGCTTGAGCTATATCCAAATGTCTTCAGCAACTAGCCTTTGATGACAATGGAGTGAAATGAGTTAGCTAAAAACTTAAGGCAACTTGAGGATAGGATAGGGTACATCTGTAGTAGCCTTGCGTATGCATTCATGGGGAAGAGGTATAATACCTCCCTCATGGTCACAATCATTTTATTGGAACAGATCAGCACTGAGGTTCATATGAGTAGGATTGGATTGCTCCTAAGTAAATCGGCTGTGATACGCCCACCATGTCTGATCAGATGGCTGGTCAAACATTGTCTGCCTGAAAAAGGAAATAATATTATATATTAAATATTAAATATATATTTTCCATTTATTTAATCAAATATAGACAACAAAATGAGATAAGAAAAATCCAAAAGATTCACCCTTAACTAATTTGGGGGTATGAAACTCAAAAATGAAGTCGGAACTTTAATCGGGCATCAACATAATTATCTTAGTTTTTTTAGCATTTTAAATATGTTAAACTATTCTTGAAAATTTGATGATTTCTAAAAGGTTCAAAAAATTTCACCCCTAACTAATTTGCAAGTGAGGATTTCAATGCTATACTCAGATTTTGATTTGGAGGTCAACTTAAATTAAATAATTCTTAGTCTATTTACATTGCTCATTATATTTGTCAAAACTAAATGATCTCCAAATTGAACCAATATTCAAGTGTTAACTTCTAATGCGATTAGCTATGGGAGTGCCCACTAGCTTTACCTCACTCATGTTGAATATGTTTAGCACATTTTCAACATATTCTTTATGGGATAGCTTCAGAATTCCCGCACTTCTCTCCTCATTGATTCTTATCCCAAAAATCTACTTGGTCAACCCCTAATCATTCATGTAAAGCTCCTTTTACATCTAATCCTTCAGCATCTTTATCTCCTTCGTATCTGATCTTATGATAAATATATCATCCACATACAGTAACATAATAATATTAGAGGACCTACACTATTTTATGTAACAACAGTGATCTACTTAGTATCTCTTGTGCCTAGTTTCATATATGAACTTGTAAAGTCTCTCATACCATTGCCTCGGTGCATGTTTCAAGCCATAAAGACTCTTCTTGAGCCTGCACACTAGCTCAACTTTTCATTTCTCTTAAATCTTATACCCACTAGTTGTTGCATATATAACTGTTATTCCATCTCTCCATGAAGAAGCACAGTCTTTACATCCATTCGCTCTAAGTACAACAATATTCAACATAGCCCTGATGGCCATCATCTTCACAACTAGAGTGAAGATCTTGCTATAGTCAATTTCATGCCACTATTAAAAACTGTTTACGACAAGCTTTGCCTTGTAGAATTTACACCCATCCAAATCTTACTTCAGCCTGTAAACTATCTTATTTTGAGGAGCCTTCTTCCTAGCTAATAGAGCTGCCAACTCGCATGTCCCATTTGACATAAGTGATACTATTTCATCATCCATGGTAGCCTCTCACTTGATTTAATCATCTACTTGAAGAGCCTTTTCAAAGATTATGGAAGGAGGGTACCTCTGAGGTGGTTTAGTGACTCTAATGGACCTCCACAATATGGGTGTTTGAGGTTCAATAGCAAAACGTTCCTGGGTGTCTACCTCCACATCCACATTTGGCACAATGCTGTCAACTTCCATGTGTCGGGGCTAACTATCTGAAGCAACCTTGGAATTAGTCAAGACTCCAATGGAATTTGTGTACATCTGACTTTCATTGAAAGTGACATCCCTACTTTTGATAATCTTCTGGTTCTGTTTATCTTAGAAATTGTAATCGAACTCACTCGCACCATATCAAATAATTGTGTGCTTGATTATGTTTGCATCAAGCTTGGTTTTGGATCCTCCATCAACACACACATAGGATAACATCCAACTACCTTGAGGTGGTTCAATTTCACCACTTTTTTTCTTCAAGCCTCCATAGGAATCCCTTTATTTAAAGGTATGGAAGGTCCCCTATTAATCATGTAAATTACTATATTGACAAGCTCAGCCCAGAACTGCTTTAGGAGACTTGCATGCAACCTCATCCTTCTAGCATGTTCTATAATCCTCCTGTTTATATGCTCTACAACACCATTTTGCTATTGTATTCCTGGAACTGTAAAGTCTAGAATTATAAATTTTATTTTGACTCCTCTCAAGGCACAACACTTCTTGAACTCCTTGTCAATATATTAGCCTCAATTGTCTGACCTTAAGCTTCAACCCTCTTTCATTTTCCATCAAAGCCAACCATTTTCCAAACACATCAAATACATCAGATTTATTCCTTCAAAAAAAAATCCGTACCTTCCTTGCATGGTCATCAATGAAGGTGGCAAAATATGTAGCACCGCTTATGGAAGAAATAGGAGATGGCCCCAACACACCTGTATGCACCAACTCAAGTTTTCTACCTTTCATCTCTCTTCCAACTTTGGGGAAAGTGACCTTTTACTGCTTTCCTAGCACACAATCTTCACAGAAATCTAATTCCATTGACTTCAGTGCTGGAAGTCTATCTCTTAACTGGAGGGATTTCTAACCACTCTCATTATTATGGCCAAGCCTCCAGTGTAATAGACTTACATCTATCTATTCTGCAATTGCAATGGATTGATACACTTTATTGATTAGGTAACGTTTACCTTCCATGTTACCTTGTGCAATAATAAGTGCATCTTGGTGACCTTCCATGAGTCCCCAGTAAAATAGATACTGTAGCACTCCTTAAGATATGCCATCCCTAAGTCACCCTTAGTTTAGTTCTTGAAAGCACTCCTTGTAGAAGTTACATGAACGGATATGCCTGAGTTCACCACCTAGGATTCTTTGTTGACAAGTGATACTGAAATATCAATGTGTGGCACATTTCCTTGCTCTCACCATTTGTCTTCTTTAGGGTAGGACAGTCCTTCTTGAGGTGACCTACTATTACTCAAATCCAACAATCAAGCTTTGCTTTTTTGGGTCTTTATTTTCCTCATCTTAACATAGACTTGTTTCTATTATGTCTTTATTCTACACCTTCAACACTAAAGTGTATACCTCCCCATGGAATCTTTTCTGCACCTCTTCATTTGGCACTAGCCCATCAATGTCTTCAAATTTTGATGACGCATTTCCTAATGAATTACTAACGGATGTAACCAGCCCATCCCAACTGTCTAGAAATAATGAGAGGAATAATACAACTTAGACCTCATCATCAGACTTAATGCCCACTAAATTCAACTGACTTGTCACAGTGTTGAACCCATTTAGATGTTCAATCACTGAGTAGCAATTTAACAACTTCAGAGGGGCAAGAAATCCTGCATGCGACCTCATCAGAAAAACTTTTGGTAGAAGCTGAAGGCTTCTCATTTATCTTTGTCATTGCATCCATGAGATATATAGTATTTTTTTCATTAGATATATTAAATGAAATAGAAGAAGATAATGAAAGACAAATTAGATCCAATCCACTTCTATCAAGAACCTCCCAATCCTCATCAGACATTGTAGTTAGTTTTCTGTTAGCTCCACTTAATAGTAGATATAACTTCTTTGGTAGATCATATCCTCCATTTGTATTTTCTCGAAAGTAATATTAGTGTCATTGAACATCTCTATTTTGTGTATCATTTTGTTGGCCATTACTCCCACCCTAGAACAATAAGAATAGACGAAGAACCTCTCTTTGATTCCACTTGTTGTTTACCTAGAGCACTGCAGTAGAAGTGATTTTCTCTCGAAGATCAGGGTCGCATTGATGGTTACCAATCAAATATTAAAATCATCAGCATAATAAAATATAGATTATAACACATACAGATGCACAATAAGCATCCAAACATAAGAATTTTAAGAGGAAACCCCAATGATGGAAAAAATAAGGGAGCCACACCACACAGAAATTCCATTATAAATTAAAGGGATTACAAAATTACGAAGAGCTTCACCTTCACAAGAATATGAAAGATCAACAGCTTACACATCCTCTCGATCAATTTCTTCTCTAGTAGGGAATAGTAGCTCATCATCTAGGTTGAAGAACGAGAGCAGCAGCTACCACCCTTAAGGTTTTCTCCAATAACATCCAAAACACTTAGCTTGCCTTTTCCAACATAGGAAAGTCCTCCAAAATGTTTTGTAGGTACCCAGCAACCATTCAGACTCTAAATGGTCCAAAATACCCCACAAATAGCTTATGGCGATGCCTGAAATGAAGCAGTTCTTTGCCTGGCGCTACAGCTTGCCTTGGGCCTTGGTCTTGGGTAGGCAGATGCCAGGGAGAGCTATAGTGCTCTAGCTTAGGGTAGACTCATACCATGGAGCACTATAATGTACCACAATGCAATACGGAGCCTCAATCTCGGATAGACTAGCACTATGGCATGTTAGAGCTCCTTGGCCACAGGTGCTTTGAGTCATGCCATGCTATAATGCCTCTTAGTGCTCTCTAGAGTTCCATAGTATGTTATGGCACCTGCAGCAGCAAAGCCTTAACAAATTCATTTGGTATCATCTCTAAGCCTTTTGGAAGCTCATCGAAGCTCTATTAGTACCTCCGTAATGATCTAAATGGTCTCCACATCCCTACATTTTAATAGTTTTATGATATCACATATTTACAGATATTTTTTAGGCTGTGCAAAACTTAAAATAAAACTATATAATCTATAAAAAAAAGACCTAAAAATTATAATTCGATACTGAGTTTAAGTGAAATATAATTTTGTAGAAATTTAATAAATAATATAGAACACACCCACACACACACACACACACACACACACACACATAGATATATATATATATATATATATATATATATATATATATATAATACTGAAAAAAATGCATCCTAAGAATATATTAAATCAAATTAAGTAAACTATTTATTGTAATTGAAAGCATTGAACTAAAACTGTAAGTGACAAACTGAGTAACCGCTAAAGATTGAAACTGATAATAAAATTATAACTGAAATTAAATAGCTAATGGAAGTTGTAACTAAATCTAGAGAAAGAAAGGAAACTGTGACAATACTATAGAAAGAAATTGTAACACCCAGACTAGAAGTTGTGTGGCCAAATTGGAAGTTGTATGGTTTTTGCAAAAGAAATCGCAATAGCACAGTAATAGTAGCTACAACATCCAAACTAGAAGCCACACAAAATAGTAATAACCAAACTAAAAACTATAATTAAATCAATGTAAAAGCAATGTAGTATATTTTATAAATATTATTTTACTGTCTTATTCCGAGGGCATGTACATAACAAGCAAGGAGATAGGCACGTCTTCCTGGTCATCTGAATATTAAGTTCCTGAAACAACAACACACTCCTCAATCATGTGTCTAGTCTCTTTATTTTTCAAGAAATTCAATCTTAGCTATATAATGTTTGTTCAAACTATGATCAACCTGAGTGAACCCACTTAATGATTATGTCTTAGTTATTTCAATCACAATTCTTATAATATGTTCAAGGAAATTTAGGCTCAAAATAAATGCAACAGAAAGAAAACACCAACTAATTAAATGTAAGGGTGATATCCTTTTATTTCATAATTAATTTTATTATTTGAACTAGTTTTGATTTATAATTTCATTCATTGTAAAATTACTCATATTCAATATTATCCAATATTATGATCAGTATCCCTAGATTGACTAATATGACATAGATATTGGTAAGTCATAAACTAAGTGTCTTTAAGTGAAATATTATATTTATTAAAATATTTTGTATAATTATATTTTAAGGTTTTATTATACAACTGATTGAATTTCAAATCAATCATGTAATTTTATATTCTAGCTGATTTTATCTAAGATGTTAGACCTTAGATGCGATCAAAATTTAAATATTGCCTAACTATTATAACTTTCTTGATAAATCATTAAGCATCTTCCTATTTATAGTGATAATAGTTATTCATGAAATATAACTAAGGTTTGACCTGATTTTGCTGTATAATGCTCATTTTCCTTATTTTGATCAAAATATTATTATTTTAAATTCACAAAATTGAACTTCTATTATACATGTGTCAAACATCTCGATATTATTTGAGAAATAAATCTACATGGCATAATGAGCCTATAAATACCCCAATTATAAAAATAAGAATTCCATAAATATTATTTATTAGTTCATCTTAACCTTATTTAACTGATATTAAAAAATAAGAACTATTCAGGTCTTTATTTAATTTATTCTTACTATTCATCTAATTTTACAAACATTTTGATACCCTAAAATTTTATTTAGAGATTTGGTTGGTTTAATATTTATAAATCCATTCTAATCAAAATAATTATCTAAATTTAAAATTTTTTGTATCTTACTATTCCTCTGATCTCTACATATATTTTTAATATCTTTAACATTAAATTTGGAGGCTCAGTTGGGTTACTATATACTAATCCTAATTAATGAATATTAACAAAAATAATTATCTAAATATATATGTTCTTACATTTTGCTATTCCTTTGGTTCATGCAAATATTTTGATACCTTAAATAAAAAATTTTGATATCCAGTTGACATAATATTCACTAATCCGTTTATACTTTTCTTAGCAAATATTAATCAAAATAATTATTTAAATCTCAATTTTCTTGTAGCTATCTATTCCTCTGATTGTTATGAATATTTTGATATCTTATTCATAACAATTAGAGATTTGGATATCTTAATATTCACTAATACATTTAAACATTGATTAGCAAATATTAATCACACTTATTATTCTAATCTCAATTTTCTTGTAATTATATTTCCTTTAACTATTATGAACATTTTGATGTTCTGTTCATAGTAATTTGGGTTACTAATATCTTAATATTTTCTAATCAAATTAAACATTGATTAGCAAATATTAATCATAATAATTATTAAAATATTGATTTTCTTATAATTATATGTCCCTCTGATTGTTATGACCATTTTGATATCTTTCTTGTTCATAACATTTAGAGTTCCGGATATCAAAATATTCTCTAATCCTCTTAAACACTTAGTTAGCAAATATTAATCAAAATACTTATTCTAATATTTATTTTTTGTATATTATTGTTCTACTAACTTGTCTAAGCATTTGATAACAAGTATTCCTAAGGTTTAACCAAAAATTCATGAAACTGTCAAAAATACAATTTGAATTTAAATATTAAACTATTTGCAACTAATAATCCTAAGTTTTCATAAATATTATATCCAAAAGTTATTTGTGACTATAATGTTTCCTAAAATAAGGATCACATATATATGAATATGATTTGTTTGGCAGCATGGAGTAAAGTACAAAACATATATGTCACGCAAAAATGAAAACATTAAAATTTCATGAAATTCCTATATAGTTTTATACAAATTCTTCCAACATAATATAGATTCACAATTTAATAATAATAATAAAAAGCATTCATAATCTTAAGAGCACTAGGTACCTTGTGATGAAAAATTGGTCTTCAAGTTAGTCTTGGAAAAATTCGGTAAGCCTCCAAAATTCCTCTCACCCTTGGGGTTTTCTCTCAAAAAAACAATTTGGAAAACTAGATGGAGCAGAATAAATTTTATTTTAGTTCTATACAAATTTTCTTAAAATAGTCAAATATATCCATTTTGAATATTTTTACTCCAAATATATAGGAAATTCTCCTAATGGTGTTTAGAACTCAGTAATGACATGTCTAAATAAATTTAAGCTCAAGTAACATCTTCGGGTTATTACAGTCTCTCCCATGAAAACATGATGTAGTCCTCTACAATAACTCTAATAAAAGCAAGGAAGTACATTAAATATTAAAATAGTTCTAAAGTACCTGAAGTTTCGAATAACTTTGGATACTTTCACCACATGTCCTCCTCTATCTCCAAGGTAACTTCCAAAGACATTGTAATTTCTCCACTAAATCTTGATGATGGGAATACGTTAATTTCTAAGGTATCGTTTGTCTCTTCCAATATCCTTATAGGTTCTTCAATGAATGTTAGAAAGGATAGGAGTTCAATGGCAGGGAGGAACATTTGCTGAGATGGATTTTGTAAGCCCGACTAAAGAGATGATATATAAAACATGTTGTGAGTAAAAATATAATCTTCAGAAAGTTTCAACTTGTAGGTAGCCTTCCCGATATTGGCTAATACATCAAAAGTTCCAACATACCTTGGAATCAATTTTCCGGCTACTCCAAATCAATGAACTTCTTTCAATATTCTAACCTTAAGATAAGCGTGATCTCCAACCTGGAATTCCAACATGTGATGCTTTGTATCATGATATTTCATTCGTCTATCATGAGTTGTTGAAATCTTTTATTTAATCAAACTAATTTCATGGTTGTTTCTGCTACTAACTCTTACCCGTATAATTGTATCACTTACCTTAGTCCTTGCTAACGGGTGTTGCACTTTTGCCCACATAAAGCCTTATATGGAGCAATATTGATATTGGTCTGAAAACTCTAGTTATAAGCAAAATTTAACAAGTGTGATATGATCCTCCCAACTACAACCAAAATCTATAGTACATATATACATTAGATCTTCTAACATTTGATTCACCATTTTTGTCTGCCCATCAATCTGTAGATGGAAGCAATGCTGATGGCTATGCGGTTCCCAAATCTTGATGTATCGCTTGCCAAAAGTGAGAGCTTGGTCAAATTATTATATTTGGAATTTCAGGTTGTCGAATGACCTCCTTTATGTATATTTTTACCAATTTCTCAACCGTGTCTCTTTGCTAAATATGTATGAAATGTGCTGACTTTGTTAGCTGGTCAACCACAACCTAAATTTCATTGACATCTAATTTACCTCAGTGTAAACTCATCAGAAAGTCCATGGAAATATCATACCATTTTCATTTAGAATATTATAAAAGTTACTAGACTCCATCAGATCATTGGTGCTCTGCCTTAACCAAACAGCGTGCATGGCACGTAGCCACACATTCTTTAAAATCACATTTTAACCCCAGCCACCAAAATACCTTTTTTAAATTTGGATACATCTTGCTACTCCCAAGATAGAATAAATATCCTGAATCATGTTCCTCTAAAAATACCTCTTCTTGCATATATTTTAGATCCCATATTTTGTCCCATTGCTGAATGTAGCATTTCTGTAAAAGTCAAAAGGTCTATTTTTTGCTTGCTCTCTATGTCAACTTTTAAATTGGGATACTCTTCATTGTTTTGTTGAGAAACTCTGATATGAGTTCTAAATGTTGGTTCAATGTTCTCTTAGAATTATTATTATCATTACTGTCAAGTATGTTGTGCAATGTATTATTGCTAATAAATTTGATGTTCAATCAATTAAATTATTCAATTAATGTGCTTTTAACAATCATTATATTAAGAGTTGTCTTTCTACTTAGAGCAACTATAATGATATTTGCCTTGCTAGGGTGATACTAAATAACTAGATCATAGTTATTGTTGAACTCTAGCCAACTTTTTTGCAGCAATTCAACTCTTTCTAAGTGAATATGTACTTCAGGCTTTGATGATCGATGTACATTTCACAACTTTTGTTGCAACTGCCACCTAACCATCATCAAGTTAACACTAACTAAACTAAGATTAACTGGTGGTCCGCTAGTATCATAGATATCAATTAAGACATCTCTGATACACACTACAATGCCCCAAATTATTAATCACAAATTATAATAACTCAGAGTATTACTAAGATAGTCACAAGTACTAAGTTTAATATATATAACAGAGATGTAGAAGCAATACAAATAGCATCCATCTATTACATTCATGTAGTAGAAAATGAAAAGAAATGCATTTATCTTTGAATATAAAGTACAGTAAGAAAATCAAATAAATCCAAAATTATTACAGACCAAAGTTTATTAAGAAAAAAAATATGTAATACTAGTATTCACTGCCTTCTAAATAGAATACCAACTATTGAAAAGCAATTGTAGTAGGATCATCTTCCCGCCCGTCTCCTCATCTAAAGAAGGTGCAACAACCCAAGGTTGTCACCATGCTTAAATAGGATTAACCAAATCTTAATTGTATCATTAATAGGTTCTAAATATCTTTAGGACCTAACCCTAAGAAATCATGATCTAAATGATTTAAGGAATAATTATTGATTATTTTAATACTTATAGAAATAACAAAATGAGAGGATCCTATTGCAAATGTTTGAGCATGACTTGGATCTCAGATCGTCCAAAGTTAATTTTTAAATATTTAACTTTAAAAATTGATAGAAAACCAAATATAAATTGGAATTTATAATTTTTTTCTATTTTGGGACTAGCATTAAAGGAGGATGCTATGTTTTAAGTTTCATCAAAATTTGAGCTCTAGATTAACCATAATATATTTTTGAAGTTTTTTGCAATTAAAAATTAATATAAAATAAAATACTCTTTTAAATTTGATAATATTTAGATGTGCACATTTGTCTTGTCGAGACACTCAAATCAGTATAAATTTTATAATTTTTGGAGCTAAATTGGATAAATTATGCTTAAAATACAATTAAAATTAAATCATTTAATTTATTTAAGGAAAGGTGTTAACAGCATAATGTTGATGATGATAACATTGTTTATCTTAACAAAGGATTCAATGGATCTAGCCATTTGCCACTAAAGTGAGTGGCATAGATAGAGCCCATGATCTACTGCCAACAATAGTGAAAGTGACAGGTTTAAGCGGCGATTAACGGCATTTACTGTACCGTTAACAGGACAACAACCTCGAAAAAAAAAAATTTTAATTGCATAACTTGGCTTAACTACTTAATCAAATGGTTTGATTTTGGTATCTATGGATTCCGTCATCAAGGCCTACCTCCCTGATATCTCAATTTGTGCTTTGGAAGTTTTTATGAGCTTAATTTTAGATAAAACAAAAACTTTATTTTTAGCACATTTTTACCAATTTAAATTGAAATTTGGTCAAAACTTCATTTAAATTTTATCTCAGGGAAAATCCCTACATATTACAAGTGGAATTATAGGTGAATAAACCCAAAATGCTTACACCCCCTAATCATCACAATCCAAGCCTTATGTAGAAAATCACCAATATTGAAATCTCATCTTGAGCTCTCCATCTACTTAATAAAATTAACAAATGAATACAGGATACTAGGGCATGCCCATGAAATGCTAACTTAGATTTTGGTTATGTATTCAAATGTCATCATCTTCACTCACCTTCATCTCTTTCCTTATTCAAGATCTTTCATCCAAAAACTTCCTAAGGGATTGAGAAGTATTTTTGGAGTAACAAATCAACCAAAAGAGAAGTCTTCAAGCTTTTATGGGCTACTATTAAGGTGTTAGTAACCCATTAAAGCCATCATCCTCTAATTTCTCTTCCTTCTTAAAGTGAATTATCAAATCTCAAAGGTACCCCCATTCCGTATTTTTTTTATATGAAGCTTAAATTTAGCTCTAAGTAATGGGTGAAGGAAAAGATTACATTTAAATCTAGTTTTGGAGTAAATCTAAGTCAATATTAAGTCATGAGGGATTTTTAAATCATGTTTAGTTTAAGGGAAATAATGAGTTTAATTTTAGAAGCTTTAGTATTTTTAATATGAATATTTACATGTGTATGTTCAAATTCTTACATGGCAGATTAATATAAAAGCAAATATAAGCTATAACAATTTATGAGAGATTCACAAAATTATATTTACATTAATACAAGGATTGCAAAATATAATCTAGGATTAGGAAGAATCATGAATTTTTTTAGCCTTAATTCCAAGTACCTAAAGATGTATATATGTATGTATTTGATCAAGCTATTACACATTATTTTAATCTTTTGATCAGCATGATTACCAATCTAAATTGCATTAATTTTTATGAAATCTACAAGATTATATCAAGCCTAGTATAAATGATAAATTTGGAAACTTTATTTTCATAAAGATGAATATTTGCATGTGTAAGTTAAAATTATTACATGGTAGGTTATTATAATGGAAAACATAAGCTGTAATAATTTATGAGAGATTTAAAATATTTTACTTACCTAGGGTAAATTATAAATGTTTGGAAGTTCTACCTTTATTTATATAAAGATGAATGTTTTTGTAGTTAAACTTTTGCATGAATTAGATTAACTTTTAAACTATCACATTTAAAAAACTTCTATGCCTATATGATAGTTACAATCACATAGAAATGTAGAGTAAGTCATTCATATTGAAAAATTTCTCTCATTCAATTAATAAAATTTCTATATTTAAGCTTGAACTTAACTTAAGAATTTAAATACTAAAATTAATGAAACTATTGAAATTATAAATTTATGAAACTCATAATCTAATGGATTTATAAATCAATTATTCAAAATAATGAAAATAGTATAAGTACGTAATTAATTGTACCTTATATTATATAAGATTAATTAACCAACTCTTAAAAGTAATTTAGGCCTTGAATTTCCTTGTAACATGTGCCTAACTATAATGGGACTAAATAATGTGTTTATGAACTTCTTATAGTGAGAATAACTCAATAGTAGTAACATTGAAAAGCTATGACATATAAACTTTATATGTTGATCCATAATCCTTGTTAAGCACGACATCTCCTCAAAAAGCATGCCAAACTCGATCTAGCCAAATAAGATAGTTTGAAGATCCTTATAACATATACAGTTAGACTGTAATGATATTAGCACTTTTTGATGAACAAAGGGTCAAATTCTATTCTTGAATCAATAATTGCCCCGTAAAGAATGCCAAAGTCAAGTATTGTCAAAAAAGGTGTCTATGAACTCCTTGCGATATGAATAAGCCAAAAATATGATAATTTTCATTATTTGATAAATGTAATTTTAGATTAAGATAATAGTCAGAAATTTTTTAGGCTTACACAAGATTTGGTCTTAACATTATGAATGAACTTGGAAAATAAGATCAGATAATTAGAAAATATAAAGATATTATTCTATTATTTGCTTATTCATTTAACTATTTATTTTATATATTTTATTGTTATATAATGCCACTTCTATCATAGAATGTATGCATTGCTTAACATCAGCACCAGCAGTGTGATTGATTGCACACCTTAATATTTATTAGCAGTGTGATTTAGTGCACACCCTAGAATTTCTTAGTAGTTTGACTCAGTGCACATCCTAGGATCTATTAGCAGTGAGATTCATACACACAAGATATGCATATATATGGCATGCATTTTTAGTTCATTCTAATATGGCATATTATATCAGTATTATGATTTAGTACATACCAATCTAGCATGGTATTCTAACAGTTTTATTTATTTATAGTCTTTTTTTCAATATTTTCAATTTTATATTACAATTTTTATTTCAGTTCTGTATATTTTTTTGGTTTTACAATTTTATATGAAGTTTTGTATAACTTTAATTTATGTTTTGACTTTACTAATATCATTAAATTATAATGCAATTTAAATGCCTAAAATGCACTTAGACATTTTTTATAATATAATTTTTTTATTTTTTAGCTAGGGCCCTAGCATGTGGATGCAACATGTTAGGTGTGGAGTACTTTGAGAAGACAAATTTCTTGGAGGTTCAAGGGCCATAAGAGGATTAAAGAATTATATGGATGATATATGTTTTTTCATGTTACTATTAGGTAGTTGATTTATCTTTTTTTTTTCCATTTCTTATTTTAGTGAGATAAGAGTTATTTAAAAGCTTAATAATTTGGTTTCTAATCATTAATTGATTTAAATGTATTTTCTTTTTTTTCTAAACATGAATGTCTTACTTTATTTTCTGGATAAATGAATGATATGGATGATATATGTTTTATCTTCTGCATTTACTGCATATACTTAGTATTGTATTTGAGTATCATATTTATAAATTATCTCAAAAATTTTAGAGAATTATTAAAATAATGCGGCAATGAATAAGGATAAGTATAGTTAATATACAAGTTGTTGAGTAACTCGCATGATAATGCTAAGATACAAGTTGTGAATACTTGGGTATTACTTATGGAATGAGAGATAATTACAAAATCCCAATAAAGTTAATTTCAGCATTAGTCTGATTAACTATTAGGGCGGGTTATCACTATTGATGCCCTGGGTTATCCTACTATGTGTAACTTGGGCCATCACAGAAGGCTCAATGACAACTCTAGATCTAATATGTTGATTCCACATGCTATGGTTCCAACTAATAAGAGAAAAATATTGTGTTAAATAATTGTCTAAGTATATTTTAGGCTATGGATTTATGCTTACATGTTTTTTGGATATCACATTGACCCAACTTACATACTAAAAATAGTTTCAATAAAGTAAGAAAGAAAAGGTGATAAAGCCATAAATTAATCACTTTATAGCTTAAGCAAAGCAAGGTAAGCAAAACACATACCATAGATCCAGTAGTTGTAATAAAGATTAGGCAAAAAAACTAAATAAAAAAATATATAAATAAATAATAAATTATCTATATATATATATATAAGTGCTAAGGTATAAGTATATGACTAAAAATGACTGAAAGCATGTAAGAGTGACTATAAAGGCTTGTAGCTGAAAATGAGATAATTTGACTAAATATAATCTCATGAAAAAGATTTTAAATTCACACATCACACATGTAAAACTACCATATTTGAAACTTGTTAAGAAAGCCACAAAAAGAATGTCCAATTTGTATCATCTAGTCAACCATAGAGCAACATCTGACCCAGACTATAGTATCAAGTATGTATTTACTAACTAGTCAGATATAAATCCAAACTAAACTATATAATAGGAATTAAAGAGGCAGCAAATACAAGGACACATTGGACTTAATATTTTAATTATTAAATCATGTCTTCTTTCAATGCACAATGTTTCATTTTAAAACCACTATAAAGTACAATAATTTAACATAAATGACATGACAAGGTTTATGGGCTCAAGTGAAATGGAACAAAGTAGTAGATTCAAGGATATAAGCAATGACTTCTACAGCAAGATATATGATTTTCATTATTGTCTAGTTTATCTATTTTAACTATTCTGAAAATATACATGCTCAGAATCTCTAATGATATACTATTTAGTATATCTTAGATTTTTAGTGTGTCGCCCCACCACTTAATTCACAAGTTTAAGCTAAGGGGTGGTGTGTCAATTTGGCAAATCCCTCACTTAAAATTGGATTAAGTGTAAACCCTATTCCACTAGTATGGAAGAGATAAGCCAATGCCTATATGTTATGTAATCAGTCACTAAGCAAATATAGAATTAGAGTGTGGAAGCAAGGAAAAGAAAATATACATCCAATTTACCACAATAAAAAGAGAAAATGCATCATATAACTCAGAATAAATAGTACAGCATGGAATAGACAGTCAAATATAACATGTATTATTACAACATTATTTAAGTTAAATGAGCTAAATTGAAATCACTCATCCTCACAATAAGTAGAAAAGACTAAGCAACTTCAGCTGCTTCCTAATGCTCATCCTCAAGATATGGCTCCACTTCTGGATAAGTCTCCTCTTCACCACCAAGCTTCTCAAATCTATCTGATTCTGACATTGTCGATTTCACAATGCCAGGGCCTTAGCCAACAAAAGAAAAGTTGTATTAGACAAATTGTCTAAGTACATTTTAGGCTGAATATTTTTCATATATTATTAATATCACCATCTTACTTAAACAAAACAAAAATCTAAAGTAGCATTGGAGCAATAAGCATACATGGAGAAGGATAAGTTATAAATATAGCATTTATAACCAAACAAGATTTGAAGCAAAAAAGGCACTCCTCAAGTAAACTAACAAGCATAGGCATATAAGTACTATATGAAAAATCTAATCCTAAACATGCTGATGATAATATGACATATGCTGATTTAAAAGAAATTAATCCAATAGTGATACATATAAGTAAGCAACAAAAGTCTAGCATCCTATAATATACAAATAAATAAGTAAAGCAAGACTAAAGCTAAGTACGATGGTAAATAAGAAATAGCGAACAGTAAAGAGTAAATGGTAAACCATAAACAATGAATAGGTATGTAAGTATTGCCATATCAGAAGAGGGCTAATCTAATCTGCTGATATCAAAAAGATTTTTAGCATAAATGCAGAGGCTAAGGCAACAAAATATTCCTAGCGTCATCTGAGGCTAGGCCAGAATAATAGAACAGAAACTGAACTGATGAGGCAGTAATCACAAATACAGAAATATTTTAATTATTTACTTTACTTTTATGGACATATCTAGAAGTAGTTGAGGAGTCTAGCACATATGCAAGACTATACAGGTTCCAAACTTAGCACAACACTCCTAATTGAGTAATGCCAAGTACTTCTTATTTCTCTTACTTCTATCCATTAGTGTAAAATGCACCAGATCAACAAGTAACTAAACCCAATGCAAATGTTAACCTAATATTATATATTTTCATTTCATGCAGCAATATTATCTTGTATGACATGTTTAAGGAATAAAGCACAAAATACAAGGAATGCAAAAGCATAAGTAAAATAATAGTGAGCAAGGGACTCTACTACCCATGGTGACATCAATTGTTATCTATTAAAGCATTCTAACTATTCCAAGTTACACAAGTTCAGGATCTCCAATTCTTAATATTGAGTGTATCTTAGAAGGACTATCTTTTAAGTCAAAAGCAATTAGAACTGATCAGGCTCTAATTTAGTTTAATTAGAATTAATTACAAGTTAAATAATAAATCATTACATCCTTAATTGATAAATTTAGATGTACTAGGCTAAGATCTGATGAAAATCTACTAAACTAGGGATTATGAGTTAAACACTATAAGATTGGAGTTAATCCCATAATCCAAGAGTCATACATCTGATCTAAGGTTCTTGAGTCTAAAAGTGAACTAAATATTAAGGCAAATTTTATTAAGTGTAATCAAGCTTAATAGGATGATTCTCCTATACTTAATCTAGAGTTAAGAGATTAAATAATCAAAATCAAAGTATGAAAATCTAGAAACTAATAAAATTAAGGATTCATTCACTGAATAATCCTAAGGAAAAGGTCCTAAAGTGAAGTGAAGATTCTTAATAAGCTCATAATAAAACGAATTAGAGAGATTCTAAGAATTGATTAAATCTAATTCAATTTAACTTAGATTTTTGTTTTTATTTAATTAAGGAAGTTAAGAACAAATTTTAGCTAAGGCATATTATCATTAGAGAATTTCAAGCTTAAATTAAAATGTTTGACAAATTATTCAAATTATAGGATTTAAGACTTAAATTGATCCTAAATTAGTTTTATTACTATTTTTAATAACTTAAAAGATATTTTAAGGGTTAAGAGCACTTAACTTAAATTTTGGGCAAAATGACCATTTTTCCCCTACTTAAGAGTCTAAAAAGCTACCTTTGATTTAGGGCTTTAAATTAGATTTTCTTATTGCCAATTGATTCCTTACTGTCTAACATGAAGATAAATAGTAAATACACCAAATTCAGATAAGAAATGGGTCCTATAGGTCAAAACTAAGGAATTTAACCCAAGGGGCAATTTAGTAATTTTCTCCCAATGAAATCTAAGAATTTGTGTAGTCTATTCTTGCTTGCTGTTCAAGGAATCCATGGAGTCTAGGAACACTAAATTTTGAGGTCTATTGGATTAGTTATGAGCATTATAAGTTTAAGTGTAAACGTGTCATTTCTAGGGTTAAGAGGGGGTTAAAAACCTAATTTTGCCAATTGAGATCCCAATTCAGCAAATTTAGTGATTATAGCTTCCCTATATCACACAGAGTAATTTATATGGGAGTAGGCTCAAATTGAACCTCATTTAGCTAAGTTATGACCAAATTAGGGTTATGGGTATTTTTGTCAACCAAGGGTTTCTAGTAGTTAAAACCCAAATTTTTTTTTCAGTTTACTGTTGACACTGAATTTCTACTATAGTTAGCATCTAGAATTTTTAAATTTGGAGTCTAAATAATCAAGCTATGGTCATTTCAATGTTATAGTCCTATTATCTTAGATGGGGTCAAAACCAATCTTTTCCATATTTAAAATTCACATACAATTTCTTAATTTGGAGTTCAAATGATCAAGTTATAGTCATTTCAAATTTGATATATTTTGGCTCTACTAGGGTCCTAGGGTCATTAAAATGTCAAAAATATGAAGTTTTGGCCATTCTGGAAAATTATGGGCAGTTTTGGACAGTTCTGGGAGCTACTACGTGTTATGGCGCCTTCTGGCCGAAGCCAGGTGCTACGGCACGCTGCGGCAGATTGCAGTGCTATGGTAAAAAATTTTCCTAAATCTGGGTGCTGTAGGCACTGCGGCAGAAATCAGCATGGCCAACCCGAAAGCTGGGTGCCACGACGCCTGATTTTTCGAGGTGCAGATGCTACGGCATGCCGCAGCAATTTTAGGCACTGCGGCGTTGTTTGGTGGATTTCATATACTTTCATCAAAAATATTTTTATGCTTAATTAAACTATTATGACGCTACGGTGCCCTGTGGTGGACCCGATTTTGAAACTTTAGGTGCTGCAGGGCCCAACGATGATTTCGCCTGTGCAAAAATCGTAACTGGTCATTTTTATGGCTCAAATACTCTCAACCTAGAGCAGTTCATGTGCGGTTTCTATATACCATTGGAAAGGTAATTCTGAGACCTTTCCATCGATAATAAAATTGGCACAAATTAATCATTCTAACTATACAAACAATGGAGTTAAGGGTTCATGTATGCAGAAAGTAAGAAAAACAAAGCTCTTACAACTTCCTAAAATCACAAGCCTAATGAACTCTAATGAACTCCATAATCTATACACATATTCCTTAAGAATGCCACATAAGCTTAAGAATAAAATGAAGTAGCCGACGAATCCACTCAATTGGGGAAAGAGAGGTACTTGGCTTTCAAGTGTAAGAAAATAGAGGATGATAGCTCTGCTTTCTGTAGGAACTTGGGAACTTGAGGGCTTCTTCAGCAGCACAGCAATAGAGGAAGGAGGAGAGGTGGGGAGCTCAACTTGTTTTAATGGAAGAGAAGGCCTGGCTTTGGATGGGATGGGCATGAGCTGTCCCATCCCAGCTGTGGAGATAAGGCGGGGGTGGCAGGAGGTTGAGAGGGGATGGGGGACAAGCATGGCAGAAGAAGAGGAAAAAAAAAAAGAGGGAGGCATTGAAATTTCTGAAGGAAATAAGAGAGGTGGGGTCTAGCAAAAGAAAATTAAAATTAAAATAAAAATAAATATTGATTTTAAATAAATTAAATTTATTAATCTCTAAAAACATATTTTATAAACGATCTCAGAAAAATCCCAAAAATTTTCCACTAGCTAATTTGGGGTTGAGGAATGCAACGTTGAAGTCAGATTTTGATTCTGACAAGTATTTAATTTTCCCATATTTCTGGGTATTTAATTACACTAAAATATTCGTCAAAATTTGACGACTTCCAAACACGTCCAAAACATCACCCCTAGTTAATTTGGGGGTGACAAGCACAATGGCAAAGTCGGATTTTGATTTCGAGGTCAAACTAAATATCTCAATTTTCTAATTAATTAAATATTATTAAAATAATCCAAATATTAAATTAAGCTCTGAATCGTTACAAATCTTCAGAGATTGATTCTAATGTCTAGATGAATTGAATGGAATGATAATTAGGTTGCAATTAAGCAAAGTAATAACTTTGGGCTATTACATACAGTCCTATAGATTAAAGAATTAGAACTCAACAAGTTCTAACTCAAATCAAATAATATACCCACTGAAGTTAAATGATTAAATCAATCATTCTAAGTTATATTTTCATTATAATAAACCAAATCTTGACTCAATCTACATAGATTATGAGCTAAGAGATTAAACTCTGATCATGTTGTTTAAATCTCTTAGCTTAGGATTCTAAACATCTTGAGTCTAAGCTACTATAACCTAGAGTTAAGAAGGGTTTAATCTAATGATTTTCCATTGGTCAAATTTGACTCAATAACATCTAAAATCACTATAAATATTATTGTAAGGATTTAAAAGAGAAATATAGATCTCACCTCCATATTCTAAGCATCAAAGATTTAACTAAACAAATATAAAAATTGGCTATCTATTTACTTAGAGGCAATTCTATTAGTTCAAATCAATTTCAATAGAATCTAAAACTAATCTGCTACTGATGTAAGACTTAAGGGAAGGAATGTGGGTCTTTAAACCACATTCAACAAATTATAAGTTAGGCTACACTAATGGGTCATAATTAGGGATTAACTTGAAGAACAATTATTATGTCAAAAAGGATTTACGATATATTAAAACTACTTATTTTAAAGTTTAAAAGAAGATGTGGAACTTAAATCCACATATTAATCACCTTAAGGTTTAAACCTGAAGAACAATTATTAATATCAAAATTATGGTTTCAGCTCAAGAATAATTTTTAAGAACAATATTAGGTCAAAATATTATAATCATTAATTTAAAGGGAATGGGATATATTAAAGATCTTAAACTCTCAATTTAAACATGGTTGACTTTATCCAATAATAAACTTATTATTTATGTATCAAGATGTTGACATTAAGAGTTAGAGTTCTATATTGAATATTCTCAATTCTAATGGATTCCTTGCTATCCAAGGAGTAGATGAACACCTTAAACACTTAACTTTCTTAAGAAAAATAGACTTTGAGAATGATTAATCATGATTTAACCTAATTAAAGAATGATAGTATATTTTATTATTGAAATTACAAATTTACTTTATAAATAGATTTCTTACTATCTAAGGAGTATATAAACACCTTAAACACTTAAATTGGATAAGTAATACTCTTAAATTTTCTTAATCAAGGTAATTACTAGGTAATTAACTGAATCAACCACATAAAAGTATAATTAATTGCATATTTGGGTTCTTCTTTATTTAAGGAGAAAGTCAAAACCTTAAACACAATATTTTGTTAAGCATTAAGCCTAACATTCACTAATCCATTTCTAGGGTAATTAGGGGATAATTAAGAAAACTAATCACAAAAACTTAAGATATTATTCCATAATTAAATTTCTTATGATTTTATAGTTAAAATGATATATAGGACAACTATGTTTGGATTTATATTAATCAAATATTTCAAAAACACATCTAAAACATTTTTTATATAATTTAAATCTTAGGTTTAATTAAAATTAATAGTACTAACTCAATGGCCCAATATCCAAAATATGCATGTCAAGGTTAAGCCCAGCCCATTATTGTGGGAAGCTAGAGTTAGACTTCAATCTTCTATTTTTGTTCTAATAGGCATGCTCTCAGTTTACCTTTAATCCCTTCACACTCAATTGACCATGGTACGTTGATTGCCCTAAAAAGCAATACTTACTATTGGGACCATTGCCAAGGCCCAACCTAATGCCTACAACTAGCTACAAACTATTTGATGGCATACACACATCTAACAACATGCTTAAGAATTTGCAAGCTAATTGAGCTAAACTAGTTCAACGAAGAGGGCTACTTGAGATGACGAGTGTTATGGGGGCAAATGCTAGAGAAAGGCTAGGTTCTAGAGGCTAGAGTCAATCTCTAAAGATTTAATAAGGATCTATCCTTCAATTGGGAGCTTGAACACCAAGCCTAACCCACTATAATGCTTGGAATTTTTCCTAGGGCATGCTAGGGTTCTTTGAGTTAAAATGAAGGGTATAGAAACTAGGGAGAATTTGGCAGTGCTTATGAGCTCTATAAGATTCCAATGAATGCAAAGTAGTGTACTAGAGAATTAAAGATTTATTCTTAGGCAGGGAAGTCCTAGAGAGGTAGAGGGGATCAAGCCATGGCTCCAATCTCAAGCCCATCGGTCAGCTTTCCCAAAGCCATTCTAGGTGACTCCATGCATTAGAGAACTACTGGAAGGCTCATGCCACATCAAGAAAATTAATATGGAAGGTTAGAGTCATAAGGACAAGTCTATTAGTGGTTATACATTTGAATTCATGTTATAAGGATGAAGAGAGCTGGGAACGATGGTAATAGTGTTATGTATGCTGGGAGTGATATGATCTATCGATCGAAAATAAGGAACATCTTTAATCACCCAAATCACAATGGTTAATCACGAGAGTGATCGCAGCCCTTAGATCTGAGGTGCAATCTGATGGGCGCTATCCAAACAAAATAGATGACAGCGAACAGGGCCAATCAGTGATCTCTAATTAAATCTCTTGATAGCAGAACGGCCGAGATTCTCTAGATTCAGTATTTCTTTTTTGACTCAGCACAATAGATATAAGTGGTTTGGAATAAATTTTTTTGAATACATCCAAAAATCGATTTACTTAATAGAGTTCCTAAATTTTTTATTTACATAAAAATACAACTTAAATTTTATTAATTACTTTCAAAATATAAATCCAAATATTATGAAATTGGCACCTCTAGCTTGTTTTGATGTGAGGAACTCAAATATGCTCTTAAATTTGTTTATTGGAGGTTAATTTAATTTAGCTAATTTTTAGGGCATTAAATATCTAGGGTTAGGTCCTAATAATGATTAAATCCTAATGTCAACATAATTATGGCTTAAATGAGTCTAGATTTAGCAGAATAACAACCTAGTGTTGTTACACCTTGCCCCATAAAGGTAATGTCTCAAATACTACCATGAGAAGTTTTAAATCATACACCAAGTTGTTTCTCTCACCTATTTTCAACTTTTTATATGTACTAGAACACATTCAAATTTTATATATGAGGCATCAGTGTAGGCATGGTAATCTTTCCCTTCATAAGGAAAAATCAATGACGAGGTAGTTATGAGTGTTTGCTTCAACATTTGAAATGATTCCTTGCACTATGGACTCCATATAAATGAAACCACTTTCTGAGTTAGCTTTGTTAATGTTGCAACCATTTGTTAGAATCCCTTGAAAAATTCGGTAGTATTCTTCTAATTCCATAAAATTGTGAATCTCCATAATTGTCATAAGTTAAAGCCACTCTTAGATGACACTTAACTTTTTCTAATCTATTTTGATATCTTCTGCATCCACTACATGTCTCAAGAATTCCAGAGAGTTTAATCAAAATTTCCATTTCAAGTACTTGGTGTATAGCTGATGTTTTCTAAGGTCTCCAAAATGGCTCTCAAGCGATTTTCATGTTCCTCCACATTTATTGAGTATATAAAAATATCAAACATAAGAACAATTACATACTTATCTAAGAAAGGCTTGAGAATTCTTTGAATTAAATCCATGAAAATCGTTGGAGCATTCAATAAACCAAACGAATCACTAGGAATTCTTAGTGCATATAGTGAGTTTGAAATGTTGTCTTTAGAACATATTCTTCCTTAACACTTAATTGACAATAACTTGATCTCATATCTATCTTAAAAAATACTTTAGCTCCAGCTACTTGATCAAATAAAATCTCAATGCATAGCAATAGATACTTGTTCTTGAGATTCACATTATTCAATTCTCAATAGTCAATACGCATCTTCATTGAACCATCTTTCTTTTTACAAATAGTAATGGAGCTTCCCATAATGATCTGCTTGGTTAGATGAATTCCTTATCCCTTAGTTCATGCAATTGCTTTTTCAACTTTTGTAATTCTATGGGTGTCATACAATAAGGAGCCATAGAAATGAGTTCCATTCCAGGAACTATCTCAATTGCAAATTCAACCTCCCTAACTGGTGGTAATCCTGAAAAATCTTTAAGAAACACATCTTCATATTCTTTCACTACTCTTATTTCTACTATGGGAATACTCTCCTTTTTTTCACTAATCATTATTAATAAGCAGGCTTCAACTTCTTTTATAATTAACTTCTCGGCCTGAAGGGCATTGATTAAATATGCCAAAATACCTAATCTTCCCATAATTATTTCTGGCTTTTTCCCACTTCTAATCATGATCTTCTTTCTCTAGCAATTGATTAATACATCATGTTTTCAAAGCCAAATAATTCCCAAGATGATATCAAAGTTTGTTCTAGGAAACACATTCAACTTTGCCTCAAATAGTTTCTTACTAATTTGGCATGCCACAGTACAAAATTTTCTTTCAATCATTTGGGCGCTAGACGGCATCCCTATTAAAGATATTTTTACAAATTGTAATATAGAAGTTCTAAAGATTGTGCAAACGTTTCTAATATAAATGAGTGGCTTGCATCCATTACTAATAATGTGCCGCATGGTTTTTCTTCAAAGTATAACGTGCTTCATACATCATTTAAATAGTGTTTTAGATTTAAGAATGCAATAATAAGTTAAATGCATCATATTAAATATGTACGTGACACAACTTCATTATCTTAAAAAGTAACTTCTAGTGTTAGAGCATAAGCACATGATAGATCAGCCAACCTAGAAGCTACTGACTTGCCTCATTGGTTTGGATTGGGGCTCTCTAAGCAATAGAAGGGTTCCTTCCTTTGACTAGAAATGGTATAAGCTTTTGTATTATCAATAGATGGTTGAATTTTACTCCATCCATGGTCTTCTAGGAATAGCACTACAAATACATGTGTCCAAATCTACCGTAGGTGTAGCATAAGTTCCTTTGGTGATAGCAGTGTCCATATGGATGTGTCCACTCACATTCATGAATGGGTGTTAGTTGTAATTCAATTGACAACTAGTATTGTCTATTTGGTTGCGGGTGAGATGTCTTGAATTATTCATTCTTACTTGGGGCTGGCATGATTCTCTTCCACTGTTCTTTTTGAATATGATGATGTTCCATGAATATAGCAGCCTCTAGTAGTTTCAAAAATATTGTATCTTCAAACTGTATCAGGCTTTCCTGGTTCTACACATGAAGTTCTTTAAAAAATCAACTATAGCGAGCAGCTTTCATCGGTACAAAGCTGGGATTAAACCATGAAAGATGTCAAAACTCCATCTCATAGGCAACCAAGCTCTTATATCCTTGATACAACTTCATAAACTTGTCCTTTACAATAGTACATGCAAAAGTTTGGATGTATTGCTCTCGAAAAACTTCCATGAATTCTTCCCACTAAATGTCCTTGATCTCGACATGAATAAACATTGTACTCAGCACACTTTCCCTCCTATGTCTTGCCTCATCCTCAAGTTGGTGGGCGGCCAATTTGATTGTAACGGTGATATGACACTTGATACTTATAATTTATTTTCAATGTTCTTCAACTAGTTAATGGCTTCCAATAGTGGCTGACCCACTAAACATAGGTAGTCATAGGCAATATAAACTATGGAGGACTCCTTCTCCTTCATAGTGTGATGTAGGTTGCCTTGCAATTTGGATAACTTGTAGTTCAAAAGAGCTTGAGCATGTTGTGTTGTTTTAGTCTGATTTCATTCATAAGCACAACAATATCTAGGAGTTTATCAATGTGGAAAGGAGAAGAGTTGGCCATAACTAGGTCCTTAGCTGGTGTCTTAATGGATAGAGATCATGGGTCTTTTTATATTGAAATTTTAAATTCATTATATTTCATATATTATTTGGGGTATTACCATTTTGTGAGGCTTACATTGGTTCATTTAAGTATTCTTTGGGTCAATTTCCATAATGATATTCATTATCATGAAGAGCTTTTAGAACATATAGTTTTTTGGATCCAAATACATTTTAGTATTAACATTCCCTCAATCATACTCCGGATATAGGTGCTCCCATAAGTGTTTTGGGGGGCATTTTGGGTCTTTGGGGTCCAAATGAAGCATAGGTAAATAAGGAAACATTTTGAGATGTTTCTTAAGGTGAAACCCATCCTAAATTAGGTTTTGTCTAATGTTAGTCTACTTCAACCAAGAGTGAGTGCTAAAAATTTTGAAGGATAAGAACTGGATCAGAAAGTTGTATAAATGGTTGATCCTAGACTGAGAGCATATTCTTAGAGTGAGAGCATATTTTTATGGCATCTAATATTATTATGGGTTGGCAATGATTTTTGTGTTTTTTATTATTTTTTCCTATATCATACTTTAGGAATTAATTTATTGTATAGCAGTTTTATTTGCAATTTTGAGGCTCCTAGCTTAGCTTAACTAGATTTTTATTATGCTGGGTATCATTTAAAGTGTAGGTGGGTCATGGTTTAAATTTTTTAATGCTTTTATTAAGGTTTGGTTGGAGACTCAATCTGTAACTCAAGTTTGGGGGTGGATTGAAGTTGAAAAAGATTGTTGTGGGTTTTATGCATAAGGGATCGTTCAACTTTTAGAAGACCTATAATGGGTCCAAAAAAGACAAATTTGGATGAAATTTTAGATAGTTGTTTGTGGGTTTATGATTAACAAAGAGAAAACCATGATGATTATTGCACAATTCACA
The DNA here is from genome assembly GCA_016760335.1 of Gastrodia elata. Taxonomy (NCBI): domain Eukaryota; kingdom Viridiplantae; phylum Streptophyta; class Magnoliopsida; order Asparagales; family Orchidaceae; genus Gastrodia; species Gastrodia elata. The sequence continues at coordinate 36,658,069 of CM028681.1, forward strand.
ATAAAAAGTGAGCTTTTGAAAAAAGTGGAAACAAAAATATAATAATGATGGGGAATGGAAGAGAATTAATGGAATACAATAAGGATACAATAATTTAAGGAAAACAAATAAAAGAAGATATCTATTTGACCAAGATTATGCACTCCTTGATATCTTTAGAATTTTACATACCCTGAAGCCCGTTGATTATGCACACCATCGGAAGCTTTGGTTGCCAACATAAAACCTAAGATTCCTCAAGCAATTCTTTTGAAAGCAAACTTTATTAACCACAAAATTAAGGCTTACATAAACAATTTATATCTACTAATCCTAAAACAAATTTGTGCCACTAAGAAAATAATAAATGCCCCATTATGCATACATGGAAAACCTTTATAATTTTTGATATATATCGATCATGATAAAAATATAAATTCATAAACAAAAGAAAAATTATTACATAAGTGAGATGAGTCTACCCATAATATAACACAATATTACTCATCATGACCATACACTATACAATGTAGTTGTCAAGTAGGTTAGTGTTGAGCCTCTTAACTCCTTGTATGTCAACAAAGTGTCTTTTGATTGTGGTATTTCCTTCCATTGCACTGAGATTCTTTGCTCACCTACTCTCTTACAACAAATTCATCAATAAAAATAACATCAATTCTTAAAAAGAAGGCTGGCAAGTTTTACTATATGATTATGCATTTTCCCTTCTACAAAGGTAAATTTCTTATAAAAGCTCATTTGAATACAGAATTAAATCTTTAACATAGAAAATAAAATTTATAAACATATCAAAAGACAAATAAATCAAAAATTCAGCCCAATATTTCTAAGCATCTTTAAAGATAATGTTTCTCAAGCATGTATTTTCTTATATTTTTTTGGAAATACCTCTTAGTGTGATTGCAAATGAACACATTATTACCTTCACCGAAAATCCTATTAAACCTAATCATGATAGGTTTTGATGCAAAGTTTTCATTAGATTTCTCAATTTGGGTCCCTAATCATGATGAAGTTTATGAAAATCCCTGGCAAAAGTATAGGCAACATTCAAATATTTATGGCTAGGAAAACTAACTAGGTCAACTATTTTCTTAGGATTATACCCATAAATATTTTTAAATGGTATCTTCTTGGTAGTCCTAGAAACTGTGCTATTATATGCAAATTTTATAGTAGGAAGGTGTGAATCCTAAGTGTCAATGTTTTCTCCCACTAAACTTTTTAATAAATTCCCTAAGAATCTTGTCACCACTTCTGTTTGCCTGTCATTCTGTTGGCAGAAGACAGACGAAAACTTAAATATAGGCCTAATAATTGCCATAAGATTTCTAAGAAAATGACTCAAAGTTATACCCCTATTTAAATCTACAATGTCTTTTAAACCATGAAGCTTAATTACTTCCCTAAAGAAGTATTTCACTATATTAGATGTATCAATTGTTTGGTATAAAGTGAGCCATCCTAGAAAATCTATCAAGCACCACAATAATATTATCATGTGGTTATAGGATTCTGGGAAGTCCTAACACAAAATTTATTGATAAATATTTTGTAATGACACAATGTCATTACTAAACAAGTTAGGACAAAACTCAACTCAATAATCAGGATACCTAGTAACTTCAAAATTTAGTAAAATTAAGAAAACTATTAGAAAGAATATATATTTGTGATCATAATGCACAAGTTTAGGAGCAATCGAGATAACAAATGCCCCTTAATCAATTTTTTAATTTTTAAAATTTAGAAAAATTGAGAAAGTAAAATAGAAATTCAAATTTAGAAAATTTTGTGCCGTTGGATTACTAATATTAAGAGGAGGCTATGTTTAAAATTTCATCAAAATTGAACCATTGTATTGATTGTAATTAATTTTTAAGCTCTTAATTTTCAAAAATTAATATAAATCAAAATAGAGCTCTAAGCTAAAAATTTTAATCTTGTGTGTTCATCTCATCCAAATGTACATACTGGTCAAGTATCAATATATTTGTAATTAAAATGATGGAAGAATGCATAAAATTAAAATAATATTTTTAATTATACAGCAAATTTAACTTAATTTCCACAAGATACCCTAATCCCTCACACACACAAACCAACCCCCTTCCATCCCAAACAAAAATGCTAAATGGTACATGACATCTCCATCTATCTAGTCCATAGAAGCATGCAATGCAGCCCGTCTCATCCCACCTCGCGTGGGCCCCATATCTGGACAACAGGCCGTGGTTGCTTCCCCTTCCTCTTCTACTCTGTCTGCCACATCCCACCTCCCTCTCCACCACTGATGCCCATTTATTCCCATTTTGATGAAGCCCTGCTTAAGAAAAATTAAGAAAATAAAATACAAATTCAATTTCATAAATCTTTGTGCAATTGGATTACGAATATTAAGAGGAGATTATGTTAAAAATTTTGTTAAAATTGGAGCACCAGATTGATTGTAATTGATTTTATAAATTTTTATTTTCAAAATTAATATAAAACATAGTAGAGCCAACTGAACAATTTTACTATGTGTGTTCTTCTCATCAAAATATTTTCCCTAATGAAGCTTCAGTAAATTTGGATGTAAAATCGCATTACTAATTATAATAATTATTTGACATAATTGCTACAACAAGCCCTAACCTCTCCCTCGCACACAAACCAGCTCCCTTCCCTCCTGTATGTGAAGCCTTAGACTATAAGCTACATCATTCCTCTAGTCCATAGGGGCATGCGACACTATTTGTCTCGTCTCATCACATTAGGGCCCACGTCTAGCCAGCTGTTCAGGACTCCCCTTCCCCTCCTATAGTGAACCACTTGCTCTTCTACTCCAACCTCCCCCACGAGCACTAGCGACCCCTCCCTTCTCATTCAACATCCCCCCCGCTCCTCACCATTTGATTGTAAAGGAGTTATGAGAGAGAAAGAGATGTTAGGCAAGTATTTTCTATTAATATTTTTTAGCTTAACCTTATTTACTAATGCTGAGCATAAAAAAATCACCATCGATGTGCCAAATCATAAATTAAGTTTAATGGTTATATATTGTTATGTTGTATTTTCTATTTTTGAGACTTATGAGCTTATGCATGGGTTCCAAATAAATGAGGCCTTATCTTAGCACATTTGCTATTTTATTTGACATGTTAGTTATTTACATGAAATGACACTATAGTCCATCATGAGAGAGTTTGTTTATGGGTTTTTTGGTCCTTTGTGTGAAAGGAAACTTTAATCCTCATGTGAGCATTATTAAATGGTTTTTTATTCCTTCCTGTGAAGTGGCACTTTAGTTCTCTTGAGAGGGTTAGTTTATAATTCTTTCATCTTTTGGGGAAAAGGATGCTTTAGTCCTTCATGAGATGGCTAGTTTATGGTTTTTATGGTCAATTGACAAATATTTTTTAGCTATAAATTGGCCACTCTAAATCATTATACAAAAATCTCACTTCTACTTTGTGTTTATGTGGCATCATTCCTTAGAGAAAGACTTCTTGAATGTGCGGTTTACAATTCTTATAGAAGGACTTCCTAGGAATGAAGATTCCATCTGAGCGAATGACTACTAATAGAAGGAAATCTTCTTTATTGAAAGTGGCATATCGGGTAATAAGGCTCCTCTAAGATCCCTTTCATGTGTTTTTATTTTCCTTCCTCCTATCTCTTAAGTGTGATTGTCTAATTCTCGCACTCATTATCTTGTAAATGCTTACGAAGCCTTTCTTTATTTTGAATAATCTATTCATGTACCTACTTGTAGCTTATATGTGTAAGGATAATTTTATTAATTAATTAATTATAAAATTGCAAATGCAGGAAAATAGAAAAGAAAAGAGGTTACGTGTTTTGCTTTTGTGCATGAATTTCTAGCTGCTCTTATTGATGAAATTATGATTTTGAAACTATCAGAATGACTTGGATTGATGTAATCAAAATGCAAACAAAATATACCAAAATGGATTAAAAGTAGCTTGTTCTAAAATTAAATTACATGATAAATGGGGGTGATTTTAGTATAAATGCGTGAACTATCACCTGTCTTACCACAAGTAAAGCATGTGATGTTCGATTTAGAATTTGAACCTCCAAATATGGGTTTTACTCTTTGATCATTTTATACTTTCGGAGTAGATGTTGATCAATGAGTTTGCTTAAGAGGTGTACCTTGCATAATATTAAATTTGTGTGGAGAAAAGAGCTTTAGTTATTATGACAGACCTAAAATTATGCATTTACATGAACATGCAACTGCATGTGATCTAAAGTAATATAAGAATGGTGAAGTTAATAAAAATGCCCCATCAACAAACTTGTAGAGAGTTTAGAGAAGATCGAAGGCCCTTGCAAATAAAAATAGCAACCATACTATTCATGAACCAAACCCAGTGCAAGATTCCCCATCCGAAAATAGAAAGCAAAACCATCTTATGGTCCGCACATAAACTCTTCTCCACTGGGGCATAGGGCACAAGAGAATAGGACTTTACTACACAACAAATTATTTGAATATCTCAATAAAAAAGATGTTCCATTTCAAACTCTCTATAGAGATAATGGACCCTTAGCTAGATCATAATGTTTTACATGAAATCAAAATCATCAAGCTTTGAAGAACCTTACCGAGGTTATGAACAACTTTACACCACCAGAATGAACATGAATAAGACACACACACACACACACACACATATACACACACACACACACACACACACACACACACACACACACACACACACATATATATATATATATATATATATATATATATATATTATAAAGGTTATAGTAGACCCTCCAACCATGATGGACATTTTGATCCTAAAATGTTTACTAATTAGCTTGCAAAAATGGATCAAACTTTGATTGGATGGCAATGCTCGAGAACGTCATGTTTGATTTGCTAGTATAAAGCTTGTTAGACATGCTAAAACTTATTAAGTTTATTTAGAACAATAAAAGTAATGTTTGGGTTAACAATTTGTTGGAACTTGGGAATAAATGAAAGAGAAGCTCCAACAAAACATCTCCCTTTAACATTTTAAGATCAACTTTTAGATGAGTTAACAATAGTTAGGCAAAGTTTTATAACAGTTGCAGGTTATATGACTCGCCTTGAAGAGTTATTAATTTAGTGTGATATTATTGAAGAGTCTAAAGCTACTGTCACTAATTTTTGAACTGGAATAAGGCCTGATATTTGTTGAGAAATGTTGATAAGAGAGGTATTCACACATGAGGAAGCATTTCAAATAGCCCTCCAAATAGAACAATATGCTGAACTCTATGTTTATAGTGATATTGAATGTTTATTTAGGTGTGTTTTAATGTGATTTGTATTTTCTTAAAGCATTATTTGCACAATTTTATATTTTTGTAGCATAAGGAGAAGATATGGCAAAAGGAACAACGTTTCTTTTCAAAGTAGTCGAAAGTTAGGCACTATGGTGCTTCTTGGCACCCAATCAAGTGCACTAGGCACCATGGTGTGACATCGCACTCAATCCAAAACACTAGGTGCTACAATACACTGTGGTGCCTAGAAGTCAAAAGTAAACAAGTTGAATCTCCCAAATTGTAGACGCTACATCGAGTTCTAGTGCCCAATCTAGAGTGCTAGGCGTTATGGCTTGCCTAAGGATTTCTATAGACCATTGCAATTACACATTATTGCACCCCAACTCAAATTGCTAGTGCTATATGTGCAATTGTACCAACCTCTAAGAGCCGTGTGCCAAGGTGCACCAAAGTGCACCTTTAGAGCAAAACAACACCTAAAGCATTGAGTGCAAACCACGCCACGGGTGCTCAGGCGCACCCTGGCACTCGCTTTCCAGAAAGCCTAGTAAAGCTAAGCATTTGGGAGTTCAAGGAAAGTAATAAATTTAAGCTCTTCAACTCCCAAGACTGAATAAAAGTGGAATATTTAAAAAATTAAGCATGTAAAATCTCAACTCCTTAGACTGAAGATGAAGAGAAGGTGTTCAAAGGAAAAATATATCAGCAATTGTGATCTTTGGGGAGGAGATGTTATTGGAATATTTTTGGATGGTTCAGAATAAGAGTAACCTTAGGCTAAGAATATGAAAGTACTTCTGTAGTTTCTAAAGAAGTGAGGTAGCCATATACAAGGAGAGTAATTCAAGACACAGAGGCGGAGGGTCAAAGCAAGAGAAGAATTTTACATCTATGTGAAGAACCATATAAGTTGTTCTCTGTATTGTATCTATTTTTCTATCTTGATTTAGAATACTGTGTATATATTGTAATTTTTTGTTGAATGTATCTTCATTCTTATTCATTGTAATGCAGCCTAACCCCTCTCTTGTGAAGGGTTAGGCTAAGCAATTTGGTTATATAATTTTTCATTGTGCAGTACAATCAAGTTCATTTTCTAGTAAATCTATGAGAGTAATCATGCAATCATAATGAAATATTTATTTTGTTAAATTATAATATCATTAAGCTCCTCTGCCCATCTCTCTAATAATAAGCTTGATGCATTACTGCCATGATAAACTCATGTATTATGTATGTAGACTCAATTGTAAGTCTATTCCTTAGACATAAGGCTAGGTTATAATAGAAGAGACTGTGCATATTCAGTTGCATGACTCACATTAATAACTAAGATACATGTGCTATTTTAGAAACCTAGTACATATCATAATATAGCTAATTAGAATACCTTAGTAATTGCAAAATGCCATTACAATAAAAGATGAAATTTGAATTCAAGGGGTCTCGTAGGATATCAGCTAAATACGATCATAGAGTTTAATGTGATGAGAGATTCATGTGCGTGAGACGACACTCTTGAATCTACATAACTGCAACTCCATGAAAAGAAATTAATAAGTTATCTCTCACATGTACTGATTTATTTCATTCCATATGCTCTGGCCTAATGCTTGTCAATCTTCTCCAACTTATCAAAACCAAGCAGTTTAATATTAGCATTAATTAAAATTCACAATTTTTGATCATTTAAACATTTTTGAAAAGAGGAAGTATTTAGGAACCCTAAGAGTGAAAATATCAGCCACCATAAGAGAAAAAGAAAGAAAACCCTAATGCCGTCATTGGAGAGCCGTGAAAGGAGGAAGAAAAAGAAGACCTAGATCAATTTTATTGGTGAACTCTTTGGGATGTTCCTTTAGTAACCTTTTTCCTTTTATCTTTTCTTAATTTTGCAAGCTTAAACATAAGGTTGGATAGATTAAAGGGCTGTCAGAAAAGAGAGATCTACACACTCCCCTATGAGCATAGAAATTTCTATGTCATATGAGAACAGAGATGGAAATCGAGTTTTAATTGCACTAATTAAGGAATTCTGATAGTATCTCATGAAATCATCATTTAAACTTTTGGTTCAAAATCAAGGGGTCTTGTATGAAATCGGCTAAAGATGAGCTTAGGGTTTAGTGGTGAGTGACTTATGAGCGTGAGAGATCACTAATGAGTTTAATTATCTGTAACCCCTTGAACTATAAAATTAACATTCTCATGAGATAATCCATTTAATTACATAAATAAATATATTTATTGAACCTTAGCTAGTTAATCAAACTCTACCCAATATTTTAAACTTAATGCAATCATCACAAATTTTAGATTTTATTATTTGTATGCATAGTTTTAGTTTAGTAATGAAATAAATATTCATTGATTTAAGCCTTACCTGAGGAAATAGTAAATAGGAACCTTAATTTAATCCCTAAGGATGATAAACCTTGAACACACTATTTCATTATCACTTCAGATCATGTGCACTTGCATGTAATCAAAAGTAATAGTATTTTATGGCCTATTAAGATGACATTATGCATATAATTCTCCACAAATAAATCTTCATGTAACTTCTATCATTTTAGAATTACAAGATGATCATGAAGGTGATAATGTTGAATGTAATCTATGTGAAGATGCTAGTGATGTTGATGAAGCTCTAAGTTATCCACATATAGCACTATTTCATTGTGTCCTAACTACCTAACAAGCCAATACTGATTTGAAATGAACAAATATCTTTCACACTTACTTTAAAATGGAGAAGTCTTGCAAACTTATAATTAATAGTGGTTGTGTATGAATGATGTCTCAAATAGCACATTAGCAAGAATGAAACTAAATACTAAGCCTCATTCAAATAGCACATATAGCTCTAAGTTTGCATGGGCAGATAAGATTGATATCTTTATCACCCAAAGATGTCTTATTCCCCTCAGCATAATAACCTACTCTGATCATATTTGATGTGATGTTCTTTCCATGGATGTTGCACATGTACTTCTAGGTTGACCATAGTTATATGAGTTAGAATTTATGTGGCGCCCCGCACCCTTAATCCAATGAGGATTAGGTTAAGGGTGGAGTGTCACTCTGGCTAACCCCTCACTTACCATTGGAATATGATAGACTCCACAATCCACCTGATTAGGGAAGGATTAACACAGCATCAATCTAACAGTCACTATAATGTACAGAGTGCGGAAGCAATAAATAATATCCAGGCATCACAATGTAATATACGTGCAAAATATAACTCAGAATATAAGTATATAAGTCCAAATGCACAGTCAAGAGTACCTATTTTATTACAATATTTAAAGTTCAAACAAAAGGAAATGTAATGGCACTCATCCTCACAATAAGTCTAAGGACTAGATATGCTCTGATCCGAGCTGTTGCTCCTCCTCTATAAATAGCTCCTCCTCAGGTACTGGATCTTCTATCTGTTCTATACCTACCATTGTCGGTTTCACAATGTAGGGCCCCAGCCAAAAAAAGAGAAAATCTAGTTAGATAATTTGTCTAAGTACATTTTAGGCTGATACATTTTTATATGTTTTAAAATATCACCACTTTACACAATTTTTCCTAAGCAACTATATATAAAGTAGCGACTGGCAATATAATAAGAAAGAAGAAAACCTATAAATAATATTTATAACTTAAGCAACAAGGAGGCTAAGACATGCCTCATAAGTGAAGTAAACAAAACAGGGCATATAATATAAGTAACTAAACATATGCTGAAAGAAAATGCTACATCCTAATACATGCTGGTGATCAAATGAAATATGCAAATTACAATAATAAATCTCAGTAGTGATACATATAAATAGCAACAAAATCTAACATCCTACTATATAATAGCTGTACAAAGAAATATCTGACTAAATAAATAATGCCAAAACATAGCCAAATACTAAAACTGCACATCAAACTCTGTATACTGACTGCCATATCAGAAAACTTGGCCAAACTGGCCCATATATAAACATCTCAATCTGCAACCATACTGAATATACTGCATGACTGAAGAGGCAGACAATACCTATGCAACATATTTTAGTTATTTTACTTTTGTTTCTATGGACAACTGTTAGAAACAACTGAGGAGTCAAGCATGTCTGCAAGACTATACGGGTCCCAAGCCTAACACACTCTCCTCAATGAGAATGTTAGGCATCCTGATCTCACCTTACCCCTATCCATCGGGGCAAATATGCACCATAATCTCCACAAACCGGACCCAAAGGCAACTGTTATCCAATTATTCTAAGTTTTCATTTTCATGCACAAAATTATCTTATATGAAATGTATAAGAAAATAAGCTCAATTATACAAGGAATGCGTAGCACAAAGTATCAAAATAAGCAAGGGACTCTACTAATATGGCGATATCATATGTTTTTTATTATTCGTTCTAACTATTCCAAATTACACAAGTTCAGGATCATCATTTTCCCACATATCAAGTGTAACTTAGAAATTCGTCCTTATAAGTTACAAAATATCAGGACTAGCTAGGTCCTAATATACCAAATCAAAGTCGACTATAAAAGTTAAGTAACAAATTATTACGACCTAATTGATAATTTTAGACGTCCTAACTTAAAACTACTAAACTATAGATTATGGATTAAACACCACGAGATTGGGCTTAATCACATAATCTCAAAAAGGATAAGACCTAAGATCTAAGTTTCATTCTAAAAGTGATCTAACAATTTAGGCCAATCTTATTAAATAATTAAACTTAATATGATGAATCTCCTATCTTAGATCTAAGGTTAAAAGATAAAATAATCAAAAATAAGTTGAAAATTTCTAGAAACTACTAAAACCAAGGATTCATTCGTTGAAAAACCCCATTTTTCAATGAATGAAATCAACCCTATGATCTGGTCCTAGTCTCAGGAAGGTCCTTAAGGTGTAGTGTTAAAGACTTTGGAAAATTCTGAAATCTGACCTAACCGTTGATTTTACTTACTTAAATGTCACTAATATAGTTATAATGTTAATTTTAGTATTTTAAAAGACTAATTAAAGACTACGGGTGTATATTCCAAATTTTTGGCAAAATGACCATTTTGCCCCTACTTAAGGGTCCAAAAAGTCAACTTTTGATTTAAGTGTCCAAATTCAAGTTTCTCTTTACCATATGATTTCTTACTGTCTAACTTGAGGATTGACAGTAAGTAAGTCCAATTTGGACGAGAAACGGATCCTACAGGTTCAATCTAATATTTTTGACTTAAGGGCATTTTAGTGATTTTCACTCTACTAAAAACTAAGTTTTTATGCAGTTTATTGTAGGTTACTATTCAAAGATTTTATAGAGTCCAAGAACACTGCATTCTGAGGTCAATTGACTAAGTTATGGACGTTTTAAGTTTGAAGGGCAATTTGGTAATTTCGAGTTGGTCAATGGGTGACAAAAACTGAACTTTTCCGTTTGAAGTCTAATTTCAGCAAACTCAGTTTCTATAGCTCCCCTATAATGTACTGAGTATGCTGGTAGGGTGTAGACCCAATTTGGACCTTAAATGGTCAAGTTATGACCTTACTAAGGTTGGGGGTATTTTGGTCATTTTCTAAATTTCTAGAGTTTAGATCCTAAATGTTATTTTAGTTTATCGGTGGCATCGAAATTCTAAACTAGTTAGCATCTTGACTTTTTGAATTTGGAGTTGAATTGACCAAGTTATGGTCATTTGAATTCTAGGGGTAATTCGGTCTTTTTTCACTAAAGTCAACTCTAAATTCTAGGGTTGACTTTTTATCCTGATATCCAAATGGAAAAAATAATACTACTGCGGTGATGGGGCCGCTCTCCTGAGCATTTTAAGACCCATATTGACTATGTTCTGATAACTGAGTCAAAAGTTATGGGATCCTAAAGAGGTCCTAAAATACTACTTCGTTATGCGTACCCGAAACAAAATTTTGCAGTACGCCATTTGATTCTAATTATTTTTCTGAGTATTTTGAGACCTATATTGGCTATATTTGGATCATCCTACATAAAGTTACTAAACTTCTAAATTTTACTATTCAAAAATATAATTTGTATTATTTTACTATTCATTTATTCAAATTCTATTAAATTACTATTCATCTCTAAAGTTATGTATTTTTATGTAATTATAAATCCTTTAATTATTCTGTAATTAATTAATATTTAATTATCAATTATTTAATAGTTAATCTATTTATTTTTAAATATTCTAATAATATTATTCTGTATGTAATAATTAATAAATTAATTATTAGTTAATTAATTATTAATTATTAATTATTAACTAATTACTAATTACTTATTATTAATTAATTTATTATAATATTATTTATTATTACTGTTAGATACTTAAGAAATTAAGCTTAGTTAATTTGCCCTAAAGTTTTTGTCTTATATATATAAATATTTATTAACTTATTGTTGCTATATTAACACTAATTAAAAGAACCTAATAATTAATACTAAATCAGTTAATTGACTAATACTCTCTGCTTACTATTATTTGAATACTAATTATGATTAGTTTAATATACTGACTCATTGTTAATCCTAATTAACAGACTAATATTAATCATATTTCTATTATTTTAATTTAACACTAATCTAATCAATATTATAACATATATTATATCTATTTTGTAATTATTATTAGTATCTTTTTCTGCAGGTGTCGGGCCCCTAGAGGACACGTGGAGGCCGACGATTGGCGCGGGCCACTGAAGTGGGTCCCACGAGCGCTGACTGGTCAGACAGCGGCATCGTCTAGCGGGGCCCACGAGACACGTGTCGGCAGTACGCACGACGAGGAGCCGACGGCGGGACCCACACCATTCATCCATCTGTAAACGGCGGGGCCCGCAGACACGTCATGCATGACGTATGCCGGTCCAGAGTTCACGCGGGTCGGGCCGGGTCGACCCGGCGCGACCCGGAAGCGCTTCACCTTCCCCTAACTACACCTGAGCGTTCGCCGCTAGGGTTTGCGAACTCGCGGCGTTTCCGGCGGTGGCTGGGCCAAGACCGCATGGCAATGAGCAGAGGAAGGCGAGTGCTACCTAACTATGGTCGAAATGCCACTAGAGGCGGCGATTGACTGCACTATCCAACCCTAACCCCTACCTATCGGACGAGGAAAACATCACTGTGGACAACTGTAGCACCGATGCCAAATTGCGCGCGACAGGGTTCGATCATGTCGATCGAACTCAATAGATTGATAATCAAACGTGTGAAATAAACTTGCGAAAAGAGTTTACGCTGAATGATGGAGTATCGGGGAAGATCCGTACCTTAAAGATTGACGGTGGGGGATGCTTTCGGCTCGGCAGAGGCTCGACCTATGACGCCCAAAACTCCGAGTTCTCGCAACAGACCCGAACTCCGGTCGTGGCTGAAGGCCTTAAGGACCTACATGCAAAGTCTGCGAGGCATCGGATGTGCCAGTTGGGCAAGCTCGCGGTGGCCACTCCGCGTGGACTGGAGGCGGAGAAGACGAGGAAGGAAAGATCTGGACCGTCCGTTTGGACTGTCCGATTGAATGGATCGGATGGAAATGGCGCAACTAGCAGCGTGACATGGAGCGGACGGCGCGGGGAGTTTCTGGACGGCGCTGCTTGGAATATTTGTTTAATAATTATTTATTAATTATTTAATTAGTTAATTACCTATTTAGTTTAAATAATTAAATTAATTTCAGAAAAAAAATCTCAAATATTCATCCCTAGCTATTTGAGGGGTGAGGAACGCAACGGTGAGGTCAAATTTTTGATCCGACGAGTATTTTGATAACTCGATTTTCGGGGTATTTAAAATAATATTAAAATATTCGTCGAAAATTTGGCGACTTCCGATTGACACGAAAACTTCACCCCTAGCTAATTTGGGGGCAATGAGCGCAATGGCGAAGTCTGTTTTTCGATCTGAGGTCGCTTTAAATAGGTCAAATTTTAGAGTTTCTAGATTTTCTAGAAATTAGGATTCAATCCATTTGACTCCTGATTGAACTTTGGTCTTAGAGGTTGACTCCAATTGACCTAATTAGCACTTATGATTAGCCTTAAGACTAAAATTAGTCCTAATTGACTAAGATAACAACCTAGGTTGTTACAATTTATTGATTTTGATCGTTCTAATACTTTTGTCTTTATGTTTGGAGGAAAGAAAAGTGTTTTAAGACCAACAAAAAAGTAACTCTTAATTAAAATTCGAAAAAAATCATATGTTGTGATATAGAAGCAAACTTTAACTATTATTAGCAGATATATGTTTGAGCATTCCAGTGAAAATAATATCGCTTATGCTCTTATAGTTATAGAGTCTCTTAAAAGGAACAAAATTTCACCCAACCCATTGATGAGAACTTAAATGATGCTCGCCTAAAATTTTCTATACTTAACCATAAATTCTATGTAGTTGTTCAAACCTTGCACTATTAATGACATTATCTTCTATCTCATGAATTTGTACTCCACTATAATCACGAAGCACTTAAATACTTAAGCCCTTAGATAAAATTAAGTGTTCTCTATGCAAAATGGATTCAACTTTCATAAGTATACACTTTTATTTTAAAACATAAGATTGATGTTGAGAATAAAGTTGTAGACACTTTCAATCATATGTCCCCCATTTTATATACCATGAAAGTAAAAGTAAATGGATCTAATAAAATGATTTCTAATAACTCAAGCTAAGAAGATTTTGATCAAATTTTTCCTCATTGTCTTTAAAGGGTCCAGTTATTGATGAAATTATGAATTTCAAGAAAGATATTCTTCTTTTGATACTCAAACTTGTATTTTTGATTCATCTCTTTATAATTTTCTCATCATTGAGCTACATATCTGAGGAGTTGCATGACATTTATGGTGTGATAGGACAACTGTAATGAATCAAGATCAATTTTATTGGTGAATATTAAAAATAGATGTTGCTCATATGGTTTCTTGATGTCATATATCCTAGCTAGTGAAACAAAGGCAAAATAATTCAAAACTCTATACCCCTTTTTGTATTGCTCATAAAACTTGGGATGACATAAGTATGGATTATATATTAGGCTTACCTTACACAACATAACACTATGACTTTATTATGGGATTTTTTATCATTTTTCTAAGATGATATACTTTATTCCATGATACAATACTTCTGATGCCTCTAATGTTGGTACATTAATTTCTTGAAGAAGTCAAATTACATGCTTTGCCTAAAATAATTGAGTAAGATTGAGGCGTACACTTAGAGAGTTGCTTTTGGAAGGCTCTTTGGAAGAAAATAGGCACAAAACTACATTTCTCAACAGCATATCGTCCTTAAAAAAATGATCAAATAGAAGTGGTAAATAGAAGCTTAGGAGAATTTTTATATTCTAGATTTAATGACATTCTGCTTGTTGGGATCTTATTTTACCTACTACTGAGTTTGCATAAAATAGTTCTATTAGTAGATCAACTTGTAAGAGTCTTTTTTCAAGCTTTAACTAGTTATGAGCTACATAAATCTATCCACTTAGTTGATCATTCCATAACATATAGAGCTAGGGAGTTTACATTATCATTTATATAGAGCATGCATGATCTCCACCAAGAAATTATACAAAAATTAGCCATAACTTATAATAAGTATAAACAATGCAGATAAGCGGAGAAAATTTGTTGAATTTCAAGAGGGTGACAAGGTGCTTATAAGAATAAGTCCTGAGAGATTTCTAACATGACATTTTAAAATTTTAATGCTAGGCGAGCAAGAGCTTGTAATATTATATGGAATTTCAAGGAAAATTCTTATGAAGTTTATCTTCCGATTGATTCTGGAATATCTAATTTCAATGTGGTAGGCCTTACATAATAATATGATTATGCATCTTCCGATTTAGTGGATCCTTTTACTTGTACTACTAATATGCACGAACCACCAGTCTAAGAATCATTATTGCTAGTGCCACTACTGACATGATGTCTTCGCTCTCATCATATGTTCCAAATACTTGATGATTAAATGATTGTAATCACTAATGGTGGGGTTCAAAGATACCTTTTTTAGTGGAAAGGTCTTTCATGTTTAGAAGACTGGGTTGATGCATGAAGAATTGCAACAACTTGTTCTAGATATTCTTTAGGAATATCATGAGCTTTATTCACCTAAGGTGAATCTTTTAAAGTCGGGAGTGCTGATGTAGAGCATCTGATAAATCATCAACAACATGCCAAATAATAATTTAGGTTTAATGGTTATATGATGTTATGTTGTATTTTTCTATTTTTGAATCTTTTGGGCTTAAGCATGGGATCCAAATAAATGGCCCTTTATCTTGGCACATTTTTAATTTTATTTGTCATGTGAGCTATTTATGTGAAATGACACTTTAGTACTTTATAAAAGAGTTGGTTTATAGGTTTTTCTGTCTTTTGTGTTAAATGACACTTTAGTCCTTCATGTGAGGGTTTGATTATGGTTTTTTCTATCTTTAAAAAAAAGGATATTTTAGTCTCTCATGAGAGGGTTGGATCATGATTTTTATAGTTATTTCGCATGTATTTTCATGGCTATAAATTAGCCACTCTGTAATGACCCTAGGTCGTTATTAGGTAAATGTTGAATTCCCGATTCGCTAAAATCTCCCACAATTTCAATTTACCGTTAAAATCTCCGGCTAAAATAATTTCTTAGGAAGTTTTTCAAAATTAAAAACTGGAATATAAATTAAGGCTATACTCAATTTAGTTAAGCATTAATTAAGCGGAATCAATTGAAATAGATGGATTGTTTTAAGAAAGCATAGGTACATTTTTCCCCTGCCTGTGAGTAACGCATGGAGGAGCCGACGATTTTGGAAGGACACGCGAACCCATTCCGTAACCCACCGCCGTAAGGGGTGGGCGTGCGTTACGTACGCACGCTCTACTTAAGCACCAGAAAACCCTCGATTCCTCATAACTCTACTTGCCTCTCCATCTCTTTAGTAAGAAGCTTACCTGAGCTGACGGACTGCATCCTGAGAGCCGCTCGATTCCCCTCCCTTTGCAGTGCCAAGAGACGGACATCAGGAGTCCGTAACGCTCAACCACTGCTCGTGTAGCTATCATCCAGTCGATGCAGCGCCGACCCGCTGAGCTCAACCTCTTCCAGCGCCAACTCCCTCTGCGTATCGCGTCGATTCTGCGCCAAATCCTACGTCGGTCCCTTGCATCGACTTCTCTGCGCTCGGCTAAGGTAAGGCGTCTATTGAATCTCTTAGGAAAAGGAAACGCATACGTGTCTATATATAGAAATATATATGTATATATATATGTTATATATATATATATATATATATATATTTATATATGTATATATGTGATAACAATAATAATAAAGATTATTTAGGAATTTAGAATTCGATATAATGAATTTGAGCATTTCTTTTATTAATCCTGAATTCAATAGTAAAATCAATTTTGTTCCGATCTATTGAAATATGCCACATAATACTAGTAATGATTTAAAACGTTAAACCACCAACTTTAGAACTCTTAAGTGGATTTACTATGAGATCTAAATCAATTACTTACTGAACTTATTACTAAACCTGGAACTTGTCTAATTCACATATTGATTTGTTGCATCTATTTCTATTTACACAGTTTAATTTCACATCTATTATCTATAATCTAATCAAATTCTATAAGATATGTAGGCATAGATCTTAAGCTTTCTTAATAAAGTTAATCGAGGTAGAGCCAAGTATAGAAATGCTATTTAAATGCCTTTTGTATATGGATTCATCAACTAGATAATTATGACAAATTTTTAGAATTATATTCACTTAAATATCCAAACATTAGGTAATAGATACTATTACAAAAGGCTAAGTTAAGTAAATATGCTGAGTAAATAAGATTCGTTGAAACGCAAAATCTTACTTTCAAAATTTAATAGAATTCCAATCATAACTTTTGCAGATCCATCAAGTTTGCAAGTAAATCTTTTTGTTAAGTCAAACATAAAAGGTACACTAGATATTACTTTATATGCTCTTACTTTCATTTGCTGCTTATGCATCGCTTTGAGCTTATTGCTACTTAATAAGTTATTCTTACTACTAATGATATAAGAGAAATTGAATGATGTTTATGTGTCTTGCGAATATTGCAAGAAGGGTTCCAAAATGGAGCATGATTAGGTTAGGGACGGGGCTAGTCCTCGGGAGCTATGAGGGTGCCATCTGGAGCCTTTGAGGGAGGCACAGGTGAAGATTGCTTAAATGCACGTTGCCATCTAAGACCCTTAAGGGGGTCCAGGTGAAGGTTTATGCTTAAATGCATATAAACCCAGCCTCATAGTTCTGGCTTTGCCCAACAGAAATGCTATTATTGCTTCATGATATCATAGACATAAAAATAAACATGAATTTACTCTATTATTGCTTTTCCTTTTTGACACTTATGTGAACAGAATATTTATTTTGTAGGTGACATAATCATCTTTTATTTGAAACACACTGTATTTCTCTGCAATTGATATATCATTTTTCATTGCTTTTTGCTATGCTTTAAGTATATTTTTAATATTTTTTATATTTAGAATGTGCACTAAGGCATTATTTTTATAATGCCAGATCAGTTATAGCTGGAGGAAGCTGAGATCGTTTAAAGGCATGGCGCGATAAATTAACAGAAAATAACTACCCCCTTCAAGGGATATTTATTTTTGTAAAATGAAAGCCATGTAATAAATTCTGGATATTATTTTATTTTAAATTGAATGAATGTTGTTTCTCATATTTTAATGGCTATGGATGTTTGTTAATTGCTATTTTACCTAACTACCAATATGATCCTGTGGAAAGATGCATCTGATGTTAGTTTGGTTATTACCAACCTAACATGGGTCATCATAGTTGGTATCAGAGCAGAATGGGAAGTGTTAGAGTAAAATAGTATTTGACATAGAAGCCATAAATAGAAAATCATTCAATTTAAAATATAAATACACTGGAATGAAATACTGATGGAAAATTATTGACATAGTAAGATTGGGGTAGGAATAAAATATCGTATAGAAAACTAGTGACACGATGAGGCATTATTAGGGCAACATCTTGTAGAAAAACTAATTAAGGTCATTATTCAACGAATTATAATTTTGTGTCCGTAACAGATGAATTCCCCTAATCATTCGATGGAACACTCAGAAATTGACTTAAGCCAAGAAGGACCTTGGCAAATGGACTTCAACGAACTTAATTTCAGCCCCTTACTCTTGAAGACCGGATTCGAGAATTGGAGGATAAGGAAGAGCCATGTAGTGAAAATCTGATAAGGTTCATGTGTGACTGTTATGAGAATATCACCAGCCTCCAAAATGAGGCACATGAATTGAAGGAGACACTAAGGTGGTGCTCCCTAAATTGGCTAAATTCACTTTGGAAAAAGAAGAAGAGCATGAGGAATGCATTTTAGAGGTTGAAAGGAAGGTGCATCCATCAAAGACTGCAACCTCAACCTCTAAGAAGAAGAAAATAACTAATAAGTATAGGAAACTTTGGGTTAAATACTTTAAGAAGCTCATTTAGAATATTATCTTAAGAGAAAAATTTTGTGTAAAATGAAAATTTGATTATATCTTTATTTTTGTTAATTTTCTTTGGCATGAAATATTAATTCTTTCTAAATGAAGCATTCAATTCTTTATTTTTAATCACAATGACCCTCCTTATAGATGAATCCGAAAGAGTACTCTCCTGAGTTGCCAATGGAGACTCTGGTGAAGGCCCCTTTGCCTTCAGGTGCATCGGAGAGTAAGATTGACAAAATCCTGGAGTTGATGGCTCAAATATTAGCCAATCAACATAAGACTCAGGAATCTCCCCCTAGCCAAGGGCACAGAATTGGCAGAGTTTTTCAAGCATTCTTGAAGCTAAACCCCCCACACTACATTGGATCAGCTCGGCCAATGGAGGCTAAAGATTGGATTCAAAAAATAGAAAACAAACTGGAGGATATAAAGTGTCCGACCAAAGATGTGGTACGATTTGCTAAGAGCCTATTCAAGGCTGAAGCTAAGCGATGATGGGTAGTCACCCACAAAACTCAATTCATGGGTTTGGAACTAGAAGACATATCCTGGGAAGAATTTGCGGAGGCATTCCGAGGTCGCTACATCCCTCTGTCTGCCCAAAAGATATTGGAGAACCAATTCATCAAGCTGACTTAGGGAAATAGGTCCATTGCAGCTTATGAGTCTGAGTTCACCAGACTCTCCAGATATGCTCCCAAGCTGGTGGACATAGAGGCTGCTAGGTGTAGCAGGTTCTTGGATGGTTTGAAAGACTCCATCCAGACCAGCTTGCTCCTACTCAAGCACACCAAATTTGCTAAGATACTGGACTGTGCAACCATAATGGAGCATAATGAGCAGATAATTGCTGAACGCCTGGAGAAGCATCTCTCCCAATCCCAAGAAAGTCATGAAGCCCTTAAAAGGTCTCGACCTAGTCGGTAGGCCAATGTGTATCAGATCACCTCAAGGCCTGCTAGGGAAAGGGAAAATCTAGAATGTCACCGACCTCACCCAACAAGCAGGTGCTGTCACATTGGCAACATATGTTATCATTGTGGCAGGATGGGACATAGTTATCGACATTGTAGATCTTTCAAAACTATAGATGGGGACATTATTCAGAGGCCCAAAATGAACCCGGTATCTACCCCTCCTCGTACCTCAGCTCCAGCAAGTGCACCAGCCTCGACAGCATCTCATACAACCACACCAACTCAAAGGAGTAATCATACCCCGGGACGACCAGCTACCGCTAGAGTTTACACACTTACTCCAGTTATGGCTCCCGAGGTTCATGACGTGGTGACAGGTACTTTTAAATTATTTTGACGGTATTTCTTAATTTTTAAGAAATAAATCTTTAGCATGAATTTAACATTAAGTGCCTTGTATTTTTTTGAGAACGCATGTATAACCTTATTTGACACGGGTGCGTGTCACTCCTTTATATCTGAAACCTTCGTAGAGAAACTACAACTGTCATTTATAGAACTAGCGGAAAGATTAAATGTGGGGTTACCATCTGGCGCCCTCATGAGCGCTAGAGAATATTGTGAGTGTGAAATCCCAATTAATGGTGGGACATTTAAAGCCAGCTTGATAGTTCTTCCAATTGCAAATTTTGATATCATTTTGGGTATGGACTGGCTATCTTATCATCAAGCAGTCATCAATTGCCAGCTCAAAAAGGTTACCCTCCGAAGTGCAGGAAGACCAATGACATTTATGGGAAGACTAGGCACTGTAGCATCTCTCATCAATGTCATTCAAGCAGCTAAGTTAATTCAAAAGGGGCGTAAAGCCTACTTAGTAACAATGATGGGAAACAAAGAAAAGGTAACTACCGTAGATGATACAAGGGTCACCAATGAATTTCTGGATGTATTTCCGAATGAATTGCCAGGATTACCTCTGGTATGGGAAATAGATTTTACTATTGATTTAATTCCCAGTACGCAACTGTTATCAAAGGCACCATATAGAATGGCGCCAAAAGAGCTTCATGAATTGAATGAGCAATTAAGGGAATTACTAGATAAAGGCCTTATCCGTCCCAGTATGTCACCTTGGGGAGCTCCTGTGCTTTTTGTCAAAAAGAAGGATGGAACGATGAGGATGTGTATTGACTACCGAGAACTAAACAAGGTGACTATTAAGAATGAACATCCTCTTCCCCAAATAGATGATTTATTTTATCAACTAGCAGGAGCTGTTGTTTTCTCCAAGATCGACCTTCGATCCGGATATCATCAAGTAAGAATAAGGGAAGAAGATATCCCTAAAACTGCATTTAGGACAAGGTATGGCCATTTTGAATTTCTTGTAATGTCTTTCGGACTGACCAATGCCCCGTCACTATTCATGGATTTAATGCAGAGGGTTCTAAAACCATATTTAGATAAATTCGTGATCGCCCTCATTGACGATATTTTAATTTACTCCAAGCATGAAATTGATCATGAGGTTCACTTGCGGATAGTGTTGGAAGCTTTAAGATGCAGCAAGCTATATGCAAAATTTTATAAGTGTGAGTTTTGGTTGAGCTCAGTAGCCTTCCTAGGCCATATCGTAAGCCTTGAAGGAATTCAAGTAGATCCAAAAAAAATTAGTTCCATTCAAGAATGGACTTAGCCTTCAACGGTAACAGAAATCAGATGTTTCTTGGGATTGGCAGGATATTATAGAAAGTTCGTACAGGGATTTTCCCAGATTTCAGCTCCACTCACCAAGCTCACCCAAAAAGCCACGCCATTTATCTGGGGTTCTGAATGTGAAATTTCTTTTCAGAAATTAAAGGATGCTCTCACGACCGCCCCTGTTTTAACACTACCTCAAGAAGGCATGGCTACCAAGTCTACACCGATGCATCCAAGGTAGGACTGGGGTGTGTTATAATGCAAAATGCGAAGGTAATTGCTTATGCTTCTCGCCAGCTGAAAGTTCTTGAAAGAAACTATCCGGTTCACGATCTGGAGTTGGCAGCCGTTATCTTTGCTCTTAAAATATGGAGGCATTATTTATATGGGGTAAAATATGAAATATTCACTGATCACCAAAGCCTCAAATATATCTTTACTCAAAGGGAGTTAAATTGTCGGCAAAGGCGATGGCTGGAATTCATTAGTGATTATGATCTGGATATCCAATACCACCCAGGAAAAGCCAATGTTGTGGCAGACGCCTTAATCAGGAAGTTAGTTAGCATACTCAACACAATGACTGTTAATAAAGATCTTGTTAAGGAGTTGAATAAGCTAGAGATAGATCTGGTAATAACAAATCAACTAAATACCATTTCAACTTCAGAGGTTGCAGATTTAATGTTAGAGGAATGCATAAAACTATCTTAAGAAAAAGATTCAGAATATCAAAAACTGAAGTAGATTATCCAGGAAGGAAGGGATAGTTATCTTCAAGAAAAGAATGACTACATTTACCATAAAACTCGATTATGGGTCCCCAACGACAAAGAATTATGAATGGTGATTTTACAAGAAGCGCATTATTCAAGATATAATATTCATCCTGGGACTTCAAAAATGTACCACGACTTGAAAAAAATTTATTGGTGGTCAGGATTAAAGAGAAGTGTAGGAGAGTTTGTGGCGCGTTGCAATGCATACAACTTAGTGAAAGCGAAACATCAAAAGCCAGGAGGACTCTTACAGTCTCTACCAGTACCAGAGTGGAAGTGGACTGATATTGCCATGGATTTCATCGTTGGCCTGCCTCGAAGCAAATCAGGAGCTGATACCATATGGGTCATCATTGACAGACTCACGAAGTCAGCTCATTTTCTTCCGATAAGACAGACAGATCCCGTGGAGAAGCTCGCCAGAACTTATATCAAAGAAATCATTCGGCTACACAGAATTCCGAGATCAATTATTTCAGACAGGGACCGAAGATTCACTTCTCGATTTTGGAAAGCTGTACATCTTGATTTGGGCACTAACCTTACAATGAGCACTACTTTTCATTCTCAAACTGATGGACAAATTGAAAGAGTTAATCAGGTACTAGAGGATCTCTTAAGACTTTGCATATTGGACTTCAGTGGGAATTGAGAAGAACACTTGCTATTAGTTGAATTTGCTTATAATAACAGTCATCAGGCTAGTATTGAAATGGCACCCTACAAAGCTTTGTATGGAAGAAAGTGTCTTACACCTCTATCCTGGTCATAAATTGGAGATGTCCAAATTTATGGATCCAATCTTGTTGAAGAAACTAATAAGAATATTCAGTTAATAAAATTAAGGATAATTGCAGCCCAGGACCGCCAAAAGAAATACCACAATTTGAGACACAGAATGCTAGAATTCTAAGTAAGAGATTTTGTTTATTTAAAGGTAAGCCCAATGAAATGAGTATACCGATTTGGCATATTAGGAAAGTTGAGCCCACGTTATGTGGGACCATTCGAGATCATCACCCGAACAGGGTACTCTGCTTACCATTTGAAACTACATGAGGATTTTTCTAGAGTACATGATGTGTTTCATGTATCATGCTTACATAAGTGTCTACAAGAACCATCTCATCAACTAGAAGCTCCTAGAATAGTAATTCAGTCAGATCTAAGCTATGTAGAAGAGCCAGACCAAATTATAGAATGGGATAACTGTCGGTTAAGAAAGAGAACCATTCCTATGGTCAAGGTGCAATGGAAAGGCCACAGCGCCAAGGAAGCAACGTGTGTAAGAGAAGAGAATATAAGAAAGGAATATTCCGGACCCTTTCAGAACTCAGGTAATTTTAATCAAATCATTTTGTAGTCACCTAGATATTTTTCTATTACGGTGAAATGTCGAAGACGACATTATTTTTAAGTTGGGGAGTTTGTAATGACCCTAGGTCATTATTAGGTAAATGTTGAATTACCGATTCGCTAAAATCTCCCACAATTTCAATTTACCGTTAAAATCTCCCGCTAAAATAGTTTTTAGGAAGTTTTTCAAAATTAAAAGCTGGAATATAAATTAAGGCTATACTCAATTTAGTTAAGCATTAATTAAGCGGAAACAATTGAAACAGATGGATTGTTTTAAGAAAGCGTTGGTACGTTTTTCCCCTGCCTGCGAGTAATGCATGGAGGAGCCGATGATTTTGGAAGGACACACGAGCCCAGTCCGTAACTCCCCGCCGTAAGGGGCGGGCGTGCGTTATGTACACACACTCAACTTAAGTACCAGAAAACCCTCGATTCCTCACAACTCCACTACCCTCTCCATCTATTTCGTAAGAAGCTTACCTGAGCCGACGGACTGCATCCTGAGAGCCGCTCGATTCCCCTCCCTTTGCAGTGTCGAGAGATGGACATCAGGAGTCGGTAACACTCAACAACTGCTCGTGTAGCTATCATCCAGTCGACGCAGCGCCGACCCGCTCAGCTCGACCTCTTCTAGCGCCAACTCCCTCTGCGTATCGCGTCGATTCTGCGCCAAATCCTACGTCGGCCCCTTGCATCGACTTCTCTGCGCTCGGCTAAGGTAAGGTGTCTATCGAATCTCTTAGGAAAAGGAAACTCATACGTGTCTATATATATAAATATATATATCTATATATATATATATATATATATATATATCTATATATATATATGTTATATATACATATATATATATAAATGTATATATAAGTATAAATGTATATATATATCACTATATATATATTTATATATATATATATATTTATATATGTATATATGTAATAACAATAATAATAAAGATTATTTAGGAATTTAGAATTCGATATAATGAATTTGAGCATTTCTTTTTATTAATCCTGAATTCAATAGTAAAATCAATTTTGTTCCGATCTATTGAAATATGCCACATAATATTAGAAATGTCTTAAAACCATAAACCACCAAATTTAGAACTCTTAAGTGGATTTCATATGAGATCTAAATCAATTACTTGCTGAACCTACTTTACTAAACCTGGAACTTGTGTGATTCACATATTGATTTGTTGCATCTATTTCTATTTACACAGTTTAATTTCATATCTATTATCTATAATTTAATCAAATGCCATAAGATATGTATGCATAGATCTTAAGCTTCCTTAATAAAGTTAATCGAGGTAGAGCCAAGTATAGAAATGCTATTTAAAAGCCTTTTGTATATGGATTCATCAACAAGATGATTATGACAAATTTATAGAATTATATTCACTTAAATACCCAAACATTAGGTAATAGATACTATTACAAAAGGCTAAGTTAAGTAAATATGCTGAGTAAATAAGATTCATTGAAATGCAAAACCTTACTATCAAAATTTAATAGAATTCCAATCATAACTTTTGCAGATCCATCAAATTTGCAAGTAAATCTTTTTGTTAAGTCAAACATAAAAGGTACACTGGATATTACTTTATATGCTTTTACTTTCATTTGCTGCTTATGCATCGCTTTGAGCTTATTGCTACTTAATATGTTATTCTTACTACTAATAATATTAGAGAAATTGAATGATGTTTATGTGTCTAGTGAATGTTGCAAGAAGGGTTTCAAAATGGAGCATGATTAGGTTAGGGACGGGGCTAGACCTCGGGAGCTATAAGGGTGCCATCTGGAGCCTTTGTGGGAGGCACAGGTGAAGGTTGCTTAAATGGATGTTGCCATCTGAGACCCTTAAGGGGGTTCAGGTGAAGGCTTATGCTTAAATGCATATGAACCCAATCTCATGGTTCTGGCTTTGCCTAATAGAACTGCTATTATTGCTTCATGATATCATAGACATAAACATAAACATGAATTTATGCTATTATTGCTTTTCCTTTTTACACTTGGCATGTGAACAGAACATTTATTTTGTAGGTGACATGATCATCTTATATTTGAAACACACTGTATTTCCTTGCAATTGATATATCATTTTTCTTTGCCTTCCGCTATGCTTTAAGTATATTTTTAATATCCTTTGTATTTAGAATGTGTACTAAGGCATTATTTTTATAATGCCAGATCAGTTACAGCTGGAGGAAGCTGAGATCGTTTAAAGACATGGCACGACAAATTAACAGAAAATAACTTCCCCCTTCAAAGGATATTTATTTTTGTAAAATGAAATCCATGTAATAAATTCTGGATATTATTTTATTTTAAATTGAATGAATATTGTTTCTCATATTTGAATGGCTTTGGATGTTTGTTAACTGCTATTTTACCTAACTGCCAATATGACCCTGCGGAAAGATGCATCCGATGTTAGTTTGGTTATTACCAACCTAACATGGGTCATCACACACTCTCACATGTATTATGGTAATGAAATTTATATGAAAAACTCTTTCCTTCTTTGTGTTTATGTGAGTTTCATTCTTGAGGGGACTTCTTGAATGTGTGGTTTCCAATACTTGGAGAATGGCTTCTAAGGAAAGAAATTTTCCATCCGCGGTGAAGCACCTTATCACTTGTTCTTATTTTCCCTTCTCTTGTCTTTTAAGTGTGCTCGTCAAATTTTCGCTCTCATTATCTTGTAAATGCTTATGATGCCTCTTTTTATTTTTAATAAGTGACTCTCATATCTACCAGTAGCTTATATATGTAAGGTTAATTTTGTTAATTAATGGGTGGAATTAGAACGTTACATGCTATTGCATCCATCCTACATCATTTTCTTCTGTTTATTGTTAGTAATAATAATAATAATATTAATGATATAATTACTATTAAATTATTATTATTATTGTTTTTATTATTTATATTATTATATATTTCATATTATTATTATTATTATTCTGCCTTTTAATGATATTATTAATGATATTATTATTATTTAGTTAATTTATTAATGTTATTACTAGTAATAATAATATAATAATTATAATAATAATAATAATATAATTATTATTATTATTATTAGGATATTATTATTATTACTGTTATTGTTTTATTATTATTATTATTATTAATATGTTTATTTTTATTATTTGTGCTTTTATTATTATTATTAATGTTGTCATTATTATTATTTTATTATATTATTATTATTATTATTATTATTATTTTTAGTATTATAATTCTTATTTATTACTTTATTAATATTAATATTATTATTATTATTATTATTATTATTATTATTATTATTATTGTTATTATTATCATTGTTATTGTTGTTGTTATTATATTATCATTTTATTATTTTTCTTTAAATTATCATGTCACTTTATTATAATAATATTATTATTAAGTCACACTACATCGCTATTAAGCTTTATTCCACTTTGCATACTAATTGTGATTTTATGCTCAAACTTAAAATAAAACAAATAGAAATTAGTAATAGAGGTTCATACATATAAATCATCATGTATAATAATATGTAGGCCATGACATGTTGATATCTAGAGCTTTAAAGGGACTACACATTGCCTTTAAGTGGGAATGTGCAGTTAATTAGGAACCCAATATCTTAAACTGCATTATAGAGTATTTAACTCTTCATATATTCTATGACTTTGGACAACATAATAAAAATTACATTAATAATGTTTTCATTCAAATTAAACTTACTTTTCAATATATATGTATATATGTATATATATATATATATATATATATATATATATATATATATATATAATTTTATGTTTTTCATACGCTGTATTGGCAAAATTTTATTGAGAAAAGCATAAACATACAAGATAGGGCTAGGAGGTTAAAAGATAATCCTAAAACTAGCCCCAAACAGTAGGGTCCCATTTCATAACCTAACAGGTTCCATACATTAAATAAAAACCACATAAATATAGGAAAATAATTAGAAGTAGTTCAACATCCAAAAAACATCAGAGGACATTTGCCAGATGTACCAACAAGCTCTAAAATAAACTAGAAAGAAAATAGCCCAAACAATAGCCCTAGGCTAACCAAACATCTCAAACATCCAGGAAGATGGTCGAGAACTGACAAACAACCCAAACACCAACAATGAAATGCTCAAACAACCAAAATACAAACAACAAATAGCCCAGATAATAGCCCCAGACAAACCAAATAGCTCAAATAATAGCCCATACTTGCAAAATACCAAAAGCACTATCCCAACAAGTAAACCAACTAGGAAGATGGTCAAGAACTGAAAATACAGAGCAAAGCTACCAACCAATACACCAACAACCAAAAAAAGTAGCAAATCATCATCCCTATACAACACATTGAAAATATCTACCAAAACACATCATAAGACATATGCTAGATGAAGCCAACAATCTCTAAAACATACAAGAAAGCAACAACAACCTGAGAACCAAAGCACACCCTCAAAATGAGAACACAAATCCAAAAACACCAACACAAGACCTATCCAACCTTAAGTAACTGTATGAAGCACCAGAGAAATAAAACAAAAAAATGCCAACCCTAACAGAGGCAAGAGTGCAACCCAAACTAGAAAGCCAGACTACAAGAAAACCACAAAGCTAAATGTATAAGGAATTCCAAAATCACCAAGCTGGATAATTAGGGATGTTTAAACTTAATAAATAAATCATTGATGCTATCCTTCAAATTGGCCTAGTCAAAAATATTATCATTGTAACAACATTGCCACTTCAAGGCAAGGTGATATTCCAAAGATTAAAGATTTTCATCAACAGTAATAAAATTGTGGTAAATCCTCCAATGAAAAATAATGATAAGCATGGAATTTATGCCACATCCAATTAGGGAAGGAAGGGGAAGCGTTGGGATGGTAAATATTCCAAATCTTGGTCATCTTAAACTTGCTTGCTCACATAGGTTTGGGTTAGCCTGGTTGTATGATGAAAATGAGGGATAGAGAGAAAGAATTTTATTAGCTACCTCATTAGAAAGAAATTATTGAATTGTAGTGGAATCCCAGCCATGTGAGTTAGAGAAACATCCAAATTTATCATAAAAAGATTAACATTATGAGAGTTACCCAGCATATCTGAGCCATTCCATATAAAAAACCATAAGGAGATTAAGGGGTTTAATTTATCCCAAATGAGGAGATATTTAATAATCTCTTTATACACAAGCATTCTTCTCCAAGTTAGAGAATTATTGATTTTAAGATTAACTTGAGAAAGATGGTAACTAGCATAGTATTTAGCATTACTAATAGACACCCAAATGGAGCTTATAGTGCGAAGATTTCACAAAAGGTTTCAGATGAAATATTTGTGAAGAGACTCAATATAATATAGCCCAAGACCACCTTCATTAGTAAGAAGAGTGAAATGATT
Source organism: Gastrodia elata (assembly GCA_016760335.1). Classification (NCBI taxonomy): domain Eukaryota; kingdom Viridiplantae; phylum Streptophyta; class Magnoliopsida; order Asparagales; family Orchidaceae; genus Gastrodia; species Gastrodia elata. The sequence goes on from CM028681.1 coordinate 36,687,140, forward strand.
CTATGCACCATTTGATACTGGAACTTCTGCCATGGATCCAATAAAATTTATTTAAAATGTTATGGATTTTTTGATCACTTATTTAGCAGGGGAAGTATCCTCAAAATAATACAAACGGGTATTGTTAAGAACAAAGTGAGAAGCACTAGTCTACCACCTTGAGCAAGATACTTAAAGTTCCCAACCATAATTTTTTTAAAAATAGCATCCAGAAGATCTTTGAAGTGGGTGTGTTTATTATGTCCATTGAAAATAGGAATGCCAAGCTAAATAATGAGAAACTTTCCTTGTTTAAAACCTTGCATAATAGGGATATAATTGATTTTGTGCAAAGAAACTTTTCACTAGTGAAGAATTCGGAATTAAACTTATTACTTTTAAAATAGAATCATGCTCAAGAATACTGAGGAGACTTATAATTTTTCTAAAAGAACAAATGTCACCTTCAGTGAAAAGATAAGATCATTAGCATATGCCAAATTAACAATTAAATAATAATCAATAATAAGCAACAAATTATTAAAATCAGTTATTTTTAAGAACTATTTATATATATATTTATATGTATATATAAATTGATTAAGACATTTAGTTAATATCTTAAATTAATAGGGGGCTTGATTAGCCTCAATCATTAAGGTTAAATAATAAATGATATCACATATGTTACAATTAATGATTGAAATTCATTGTTGCTACAATGCTTAGAGCCTAAATTCTTTAAACATCACATTAAGACATCTGTGCATATTATAACATTAAAACAATATAGATAAGGGGTTTCACATTAGGTGGATCAGTCTGAACAGACATTGGAGCCAAGGTAAGCTATGGAGAGATCAGGGAACTATAGATATCCAAGGGGAGAGTCCGTAGTTATACAAGAGACTCCGTTACACATGGTTGGGAAAATGTGCCTAACTCATCAACTTGTTTTGTACATGCTCATAAAACATATTAAAATAAGACAAAATAACATATAATTTATATTTACATTGTGAGCATAAGCTTATGGATTGTACAAGTTCAATTACTTCATATAGACTTAATGACTGCATCGTACAACTTACTTCAGTCATAAAGGATGAATTTACTTTACATGTATATGTTTTCAATATTTCTTACAGTTCAATATTCATATTGTTTAGTTTACTTCAGTCAAATTTACTTATACTATTTTTTAGTTTACTCACCATCATTTCTTTTGAACATCTTCATTTATTGGACTTCCTTTATTTATATGTGCACTTTTATACATGCTGCTTCTTATTTGATAAGCATTACAGGTCTTATGGAATACACGTGATTCAACAGCTTAATTTTTTTTCATTTTCCTATCATATTTTAGTATACTTTTTATGCTTCTTACTTCACTTTTAAATTAATTATAATTAAATGTCTGATATTATAAAATTTGATAATTTAAAGCCTAAATTATACTTAGACTTTAAAAGACTAACAAAAAAATTTTTTTTTTTTAGATATGCTCTATCATATATGTACATATAGCAGATCAGGAGTATAGGTCAGATTCAGGGTTCAAGAATTAAGATATTGAAGAAGGGTCAATTTAAAGTATGCAAAGAGTGGGAGGAGAACTTTGTAATTCATTATATTTTAGATAAGTTTTAAAATGAATGTAATAAAATGAAATAAATATATTTTCTTAGTTTTCTGCATTTCTGTATTATATATGAATGGATGAATGTGGAAAAAATATAGAAGTTTTTTCATTTATTTGATTATTATAATAATCCCAGTATAGTTATTCTCCTAAGTAATACTTATTATTCGATTAATATAGATAATCTAGTATTAACTATTATAGTAACACCTAATATTGGGTTAATTTATCTACTCCAGTATCGAATCACTACATATGTAAATGGCAATATCCTACCAATCTTACTTAGACATTTATGTCTAATTAATTTTTGTTTATTCTTTTCCTTTTTTTGGTTATCCCATATATATCTATATATATTTATAGAGAGAAAGAGAGAGAGAGAGAGAGAGAGAGAGAGAGAGAGAGAGAGAGAGAGAGAGAGAGCAATCAGGAGCTATTTGAGGACCAAGTATTATAAGTAAAGTAGATGTGGGATGAATGAGTACTTTGATGAAAATTAAGTCTCTTAAATGCATTCTATCTTAGCTTATTTTTCTCAGTGAAAGAGTGAAATTTTAATATCTTTAAATTTCTACTTGTCATAAAATGAAGGTTGTAAACCCTTTTTATTTATGATATCAATGAAATTTCTTTGTTATTCTGGTATTTTTACATGTTGAAATGGATGTGAAAAGAGGTAGTTCATTTATAATGCTTCATTGAACTATGTAGACAAACTTTTTTACATTATAAATGTTCCTTTGGACATGTTAATATGTAAATCCAAACTTTTTTAAGACTTCAAACACTACAGACACCATAGATGAATAATCCTACTCTACCACCAGTTATCCATTTCTCATCCATCAAGAAAGATGAACTACTTTAAGCTTTCTTCAAACTCCAGCCATTAATATTCAATGGAAATGCTAACCCATAGAAGCTAAGGATTGAGAAAAGAAGATATGAAAAATATGATAACAACTCTAGCATTATTACCCAATATTAGCTAGCCAAATTAGGTAAAAAACCTCTTCGTTAGTCTCCAAATATCATTTGGAGCCAACCCCAAAATTTTGAGCCAATTTGGAAGTCAATTGATTTTAATGAATATTTTAATGTTTAAAAATAATTTAAAAAATAAGAAAACTAAATTGATCTCTCATCAAAAATCCGATTGAGTTTTCGAATTCCAACCTCCCAAATTAGTGAAAGGTGAATTTTTGAGAATTTTTGGAGCTAATTTGGTAGCTTAATTTATATAAAATAAATTGATTATATTTATTAATTAATTAAATTAATTAAACCATTTGAGCTTAATGGTTGTTAGCCATTTGATCAAACAGCATGCGATATGTTCCGTTCGATCAAACACATCGTCCAGATTGGACAAGTGTGGCATGTCCGCAGATTAGAGTCGATCCAACAATTGGATCCTTTTGTTGATCCAACAGTCCAAACAAGATACAAGACTATGCTCTGTCTTGTGCATCAGGCAATGACTGCAGTAGAGGGTGCAAAACGCCATGCTATGGCTTTCCAACCCTAGCTATATTTGCCTAAAGGCCTTCGCATCTTGTTCCCCTCCCCCATTTGGGTCAATGTAGATCATCCCCAAGGCTTGAGGCAACTCTTGGAAGACTCATTTCCCCAGCGAAGCGGTAGATAGACTGACCCTTAGGTACGCTTCTCCTCACACCTTTTCTACTCCAATTTTATAATTGATGTTCCATTTCTCCATAGCAACATGAACATTATCCTTTGCTAACTTCAATTGAGCTCGAGTTAGCTAAATTGAAGTACAAAAAGCTTGGGCACGTATAGTATTATGCAGAGCCCGAGACCCCCATCATAACCCCCCGTGATTCTTTGAATCTCAGTGGCCAATAATGTGTTCTTTGGGTCAGCCAAGGACTAAGGAACCTGTTGGGATCTTAACTAGGAAGAGTAGTGACCTATGAAAGGAATAATAACCCTCCATAATAAAGCTTAGGCTGATCAACAAACTCCCATAATTTAAGTAATAAAGGCCATGGCAATTGGAGATTTTGTATCCATTATTCAAATACACTCACCAGCTCCTATTTGACCTAAGGTACACACCTTTGATATTCTTGTACATAGAGAATTTAGGAACCCTAGGTTTCATTCGTCATGTCTGTTAGGAAGAGAAACAAAGTCGGACGGGTCGACCCAAGCCCACGCAGTACTGTGTTTAGATCTGAATCTGCAACCCACTTCACCAGCTTTCGGCCCATCATGCATGTCTTGCAATTAAATAAGAAATATTCTCATAATATTCCATATTTAATTAAATCAAACCTTATAAATAAATTAATTTAAATAAAATAATTTAAATAACTTCTTAAATATACCTTCAAAATTATTGAACCTATATACCAAAATGATTACAAAAATGAATAGATAAATAATATGAAATAAAATTTTAGTTTGATAATTAAATATACTAATGACCTTCCTAATCACCACTTAGAGTGATTAGTGAATAGTTGAACCAATAATGCTCCAAATTCAATGTAAAATGTGTCATTGGAGTTTTTATACCTTAAGGATCAATAATAAAGTACTTTTCCAATATTTAGACATCAAAATGAAAATATCATTTTTACGACCTTATATAAACTACTATTTCCTTCAAGAATAGCTCCCTTAAACATTTATACCAATTGAGATCTAGTTTGATTCATGTTTTGTTAATATTAGAATAGTAAGAAGGGTTGTAAAGTGTGAGAAACCTAATTCTATAATTTGGGCAGAAACTCCTTAGACTAATCAAAAATAAAATCTAACCTAGTTTAAGGAGTGCTATTTGATAATAAAAAGGTATTATGTCCTTATCTACCTTCTTATGGGTTTTTGGGAGACTAGAATTATTAAAACAACATAATGAATAGACTTTAGTTATCCTATTATATGATTTGGAAGAATGGTAGGGGCTCAAGCTAGATGTTTAAAGCCCAAAACTGTAATATAGTATTTCATAATTATAAGTAATGCTTAACTAGGTTGTTGACATCACACTTCCCATTTCATTACAGAACTAAGGATATTTCAAAATTGGATAACTGATTCATCAAGCATTGGACTTAAAATCTAAGATTGATTAAGTCTGATATAAACCTAAGATCAAGTAAATAACCTTAGGCTAGCCAAGAACTCTTTTCTATTGGACTTCAATAACGAGAATAGAATTATAGTGTAACCTAATTAGTAAAAATGAACTAATTAGATGAGTATGTATTTTTTGTTGAATCATAAGTAAACCTTGATAATAAGAGTAGACAACTTAATAATTTTGATATATACAAACAAATTAATAACTAAAGGACCTAGATACCTTCTGAGAGCTTAAGATTAAATCTTAAGCATGACTACAACTAAGGCTTAGGACCTTGGTGAGATACTAGTAACTGTGAGACTTGAGACTAATAATCACATAAATAGTTTCACTTAGATGGACTTAGATTAAAAATTTGTCATTCCATAAACATTAGAGAAAAGCATTTATTGTAAAGGTTATAGAAAGTCATCATTCCTATTTAGACTAAACCTAGACAAACCTTAATACATTAGATAACTCAAGGACTATTTAACCCTTATGGTGTTATTATAAAGAGACTTATTTAGATTGATGGGCCATATAGCATGGTGCTCTAGAATACAAATGCAAGCAAATCCTAGATTTAATTACTGGAAGCCTATAATTTTATAATTTAGTAGACTTTATGGATAGTAAATGGAGATAAGAGAACCTATGAATAATTTTAGTTGATTTGACAAAAAAATTGAAACATAGATCTATCTTAGATTTATAAATCAAGAGAATGCTTGTTTTTACCTAAAAAGCTTTAGAGTAGTGAAGACTTAAATAGCTTAGAGTGTAGTTTCTCCTTCCTTAGATTTTAGAAATTTTAAAATAACAAAACTAGATAAGTTAATGTGTAAGTTCTTGTATTAATTAAGATACAAAACTTAAGATCTCACTTAAGTTAATTTTTTTGTAACCCTTACTTAGGACTTAGACTTACTAGAAGATAAATCCATTGAACCTAAATTATTAACTCATCTTCCCTTAGATCCTACTTTGGATAGTCAACAAGAAATTGTTCTTATAGAAACTAGAGCTAACAATAGAAAGTACTTAGTATCTTTAGTTTAATAAGTCATCCTTGTCTTCATCTCATAAATAGGTGACTTTAGAATGAGAGTTGTCAAACTAGCGAGGAATAGATTAATCTTGAACCATAGAAAGCTTTAAAATAGAAAGTGATTTAGATGATCCTTTAGCACAATTAAGGTATGTTTTAACACATATTAAAAAATAGAAGCCTAATAGGGAAACTAAAGGGTTTATCCTCAAGATCAAGGAAAGGAAATCTAAGAAATATTTTTAATATAAAGATATTATTTTGTCACTTTAATAATATCATAATTAAATAATTATTTTTAAAACCAAATTTATAAACATATATGTATACTCTTTAATTATCTAAGACATTCAGTTAATCTCTATGTCAATTAGGGGCTTGATTAGCCTTATAATTAAGGTAAATAAGAATATATAGATAACAATAGATATCACATAATTTATAATTGATTTTGATAAACCTTGAATGCTGTGTTGCATTAAGATTAATTTCATAAATATTCATATAAACATTATTCATACATGAGACATTAAACATTATACATAGGGGTTTCATGTGAAAGATTGTTCTACACAGACATTATTGAGTCAGGGCATGCTATAAAGAGATCAAGCAACCACACATATAATAGAGGGGGAGTGTGCATATTTTTGGAAAATCCAAATTATATATTGTTGGGCAGACATTACTAATTCCTCTATTGTCCTATAACTTTTCTCGTATGACACATTTAAATAAGATAAATTATATAATAAATCATTTGACATAGTCTTATTAGACATTATTTTGTCACTTTAATAATATCATAATTAAATAATTATTCTTAAAACCAAATTTATAAACATATATGTATACTCTTTAATCATCAAAGCCATTCAGTTAATCTCTATGTCAATTGGGGGCTTGATTAGCTCCAATAATTAAGGCAGATAATAATTATAGATAATAATATATATCACATAATTTATAATTGATTTTGATAAACCTTGAATGCTGCATTACATTAAGATTAATTTCATAAATATTCATTTAAACATTATTCATAAATGAGACATTAAATATTGTACATAGAAGTTTCTTGTGAAAGATTGTTCTGCACAGACATTATTGAGCCAGGGCAGGCTATAAAGAGATCAAGCAACCACACATGTAATAAAGGGGAGTGTGTATATTTTTGGGAAACCTAGATTACATATTGTTGGGCAGACATTCCTAACTCCTCTGCTGTCCTATAACTTTTCTCGAATGACACATTTAAATAAGATAAATTATATAATAAATCATTTGACATAGTCTTATTAATTGTGTATATGTTATAGTCTTTTGATTGTGCATTACAATTTATTCAATCATCAAGACTGAGGGTACTTTACTTACTTCTTACTTTAGTATTACATTCTATTATTTTCCTTTCAGTTTTCTTACAATGTATGCTTACTTAAGTTTCCATAACATTTATACTTACACTTCCATACTTTTACTATTACTTAGCATACATTCATATTGGACATATTCATATTGCCCTTACCACACTTGAACGTATATAAATGCTAGTTGCTTTCTTATTTCCTTCCTTACATATTCTATGCAAGCTAGAGGAGACATTGTGAGTACTTTTACTCCTCTCCTATTTTTTTCTAGTCTTTACAGTTTTCAGTATCAATTTCCTTACGTTGCTTTGTGCACCACTTTTATAAAATTATAAAAGCTAAATGTAATATCCTCAAATTTAAATAATTTTGAAACTCTAAAGTGTACTTAGACTTTATAAGTCTAACCACTTGCTCTTCATTTATTAATTATTTCCTAAATTATTAAAAACCAAATACAGTAAATCAAAAGCTTGTTGGTGATCTAGTCAGTGAGCTTGGATCTGGACATGAGGTGCAGCTTTGGAGACATCTCTTAGTTTACCTTTATTTCAATCATTTTTTTTTACTTTGTCTTTCCCGTGAGGATGAGTGTCATTAGATCGTAAAATAATTGTATAATTTAAATTAAAGTCTTGATGTTCAACTTTGCTTTTCTATGATGCATTTTCCTTTCTTTTCTAGATGGCTGGAATGGTATATATTTATACTATAGTAATGCATCTAGTCTTACATCTTAAGGATTCTTAGCTCTCTATAGTACCTAATAGTGGATTAAGTTTTATTAACCTAGTCATAAGTACTATAGTAACACTTAGTGTTGGATTAGATTGCCTAATCTAGCATCAAGGTGTACAATTGGTATCATAGCTGGCCTAAGGTGAAGAAAAGTATATGTAAAAAGAAATTCCCTTCCATGACATAAATTTCAAGGATTCTTCAACCCCTTTTAGGGTTCATAGTTTGAGTAATGTCAAGCAATTATGGGCACATACAATGGCTAAATAAGAAATAGAAGATCAAAAGCAAACAAACATTAAAAAACTTTATGTGGAAAACCCAAAACCTAGGAAAAGCTATGACCACACAACCAAGACAATCCACTATAAAGATTACAGGATTTTATATAGAACTCAAGAAGCCTTAACCCTTGGAAGAAGAAGTTCTCCCCACATCTTCTATTCCCTTCCCTTGGCTCTCAACTCAAACCCAAGCCGCACAAGAATTTTTTTCTTGAAATATCCCCTTAACTTCTTTTTGTCCTAAGGAAAGAGTCCATAATGTTCCCTTATATACTTAGGCTTCATTTGGTTCCCAAATAATACATAATGTTGTCCAAAACACTTAGGGTAGCGCCTAAATATGGAGTAGGAACCTGGCAGGCGCAACGGTATGCCGTACGCCTCAGTTTCGTATAGATGGGTGCCAAGGCATGCCACAATGCCCATGCTCAAACAGTGCAGGCGCCTAAGCACGCCATAGCGCTCTTCGGTGTCTGGCCTCAGTAGTAAATTCTATAGAGAGTGTTGAGATGCGCTGCAGTGCCCGAACTTCTCCTGACTTGTCTATGAACACCCCGACACCTCTTGGAAACCCACCAAAGTTTATTTGAACCTCCACAAAGATGTTCAAATCAAGATTCAAATCCCAACAATATTTTACTTGAAGAATGATTTGGATTAATGCATCTACATTTATGGAATCTTCTCTTTTCTCGCTGTAGCTTTAACTGCTAAGGTCATGGTGTGGCACACTCTGCCTTATTCACACTTCAAGGCCAACTGAAATTGCTCCCTACTTTAATTTCCATGACTCTATCTTGTTCACTTATGTTGAGATGTTGACATTCTTCCCATTCTATTTTTATGCTCTTATGATAAATTATGGACCTTTATTGATCAAGTAAACCAACCCTTCCATATTGCCTTGATCTATAACAACAAAGGCTTTCAACACTCTTGATTGTCCTTTATTGAAGGATGTTGCATAACCGTTAAAGGCTAACTACCAACCAAGATCAAAAAAAATTTCAGACATGGAATGTATCTCACATCCTTCAGTCTCCATATAGATTAGCTATGTAACGTGATGTTCACATTACATTTACCTATAACACTGTATGCCTTATCATTAACCTGATAGACCTTTCTCAGATTTCCTTGAGTGCATTTATAGAAAGCTCATTTTCTTGATGTTGCATGAAAAAATGCTCCAAAATTCACAAAACATAATTCAACCCTCACCAAATACAAGACCAACAAGTCTTGATCACTTTGTTCTAAGATGTTCATGGAATGGCTCTTAAGTTGGTTTCCACCACCTTTTATCCTCAAACCTGGGAAACCCTTATTCATGTGCCCTTTCTTTTGCAACTCCAGCATTCCACTTTCCCTTTTTACATCTTCATCTTTTATCGCCTTCTACTTTCAACACTTAGTGCTGAGGTTGAAGCTTCACCGCTAGCCTTCCTCTGAACATCCTCATTATGCACTGCGATAAGTAGCTTCACATTTCATTTTGAGCTAATTAACACTGTAACTAATCCACTTTAGTTGTCAAGCAAGGAGGATGTAAATAATAGCTCTCACATCATCTTTAAAATTGATCTTGAACGAGCTTAACTGGTAGGTTACGGTGTTGAAATCATTCAGATGTTCAATTCTTAAACCACCTTCCACCATCTTCATATTAAATAGCCACTTCATCAGAAAACCTTCTTAGAAGTGTATGGCTTTTATAAATATTCCTTAGGGTGTCCATAAGATTGACTGCCATCTTTTTGTTAACGATGTTGAAAGCAAGTTAATAAACAAAGGACATGCATATCAAACCTGACAATATTCTATCAGGAACATGCCAATCTTTATCACTCATAGTCTCTAGTTTTATGTCTATTCTTCTCAGTGGAAAATAGATTTGTTTTGATACAATAACTCTTGAACTTGTATCTTTTCGAAAGCAAAGTTCTTCCCATTGAATTTCTCCACTTTGTATCTCATCTCATTGCCAATCACTCACATAGAAACTAACAAACCCTAAAACCTCTCTCTAATACCACCTATTATGAATTGAAAGGATTCCTTAACCCATTTTGTGGTTCATTGTTTGAGCAACACTGAGAAATTATGGAAACATACAATGGAAAAATCAGAAAAAGAAGATCACAAGCAAACAAACATAGAAGAACTTTTTGTGGAAACCCCAAAACCTAGGAAAAACTACAGCCACACTGAGAAAGAAGATCCACTATGAAGATTATAGGATATTACAAAGTACCTGAGAAGCCCAAGCCCTTAGAAGAAGAAGAAGTGCTCCCCACTTCTTCAATTCCCTTCTCTTGGCTCTGAACTTAAACCCTAGCCGCAATAGGATTTCTTTCTCTCTAAATCTGCCCTTAACTTTTATTTTGTCTAAGGAAGAAATCAAAAATGTTCCCATATATACTTAGGCTTCATTTTGACCCTAAAGAAATAACCCGGTGGGTGCTACGGCACGTCGTAGCACCCCGGTCTTGTATAGCAGGGCTCCAAGATATGCTAACACACCCATGCTCAAACCATGGGGCATCTAGGCATGCTATGACTTCCAAACAGTGCGCCATAAGGTTCTACGATGTCTGTCTTTTAGCAGCATATTTTGTAGGGTGCGCTAGGGTGCGATGCAACATCCAAACTTTCTTTGACTTGTCCCAGAACTCCCTGGGACCTCCCAAAAGCCCACTAGAGCTTTTTTGGCATCTCCATGATGATGATCAAATCAGTCTTTACTTTCTAACATTCGAATCATATTGACAAACATGGAAAAGTAAAGTATGTGCATCGATAGGAATAAACATAGGAAAGTTAATGCATTCTATAAATAGAATGATGCTTCAATTGTCGGTGATAACGAACCTGAATTAGAATTCTTCCCTAAGTTATCCTATGAAAATTTTCTTCATATTTTTCTGAATCATTTTTATGTTCCCTTTTTTTTAATTGAATTGAAACACAATTTTAATACTAACTTCAATATTCCTCTTATCTCTACCAAAGAATCAATATTTTAAAGTCTTTATATCTCTTCTAATGAGATCTACATCTTAGTAGGATTAGTAGTAATCCTAGTTGAGACTCAACTCCAATAGTTTAAAGTTTTCATAGTTCTTCTATTTTGAAAGTTATTCAATACATTTTTTAAGAGACGTGTAGTGTGATTAAAGATAGATTCCTTCGTGCCTTTCTCTGTTTGAACCTTCCCACTTTCAATGAATCCACTGTATTATTTGGAGCTGCCTATTGGTAGATTAAATTAGTCTTACATCCTCAAACATAACATTCATGCTTAAGTTGAGTATGAGGAAGATGCCAAAGTAAGTAAGATAGCTTTTTAATATTATGAATAAGGTAATTATCTTGTTAATCTTCTATTTAGATTAGGTAGTAGAAATCTTAGACTCTTGATGTTTAGAATCCTAAGTTAAGAGACTTAAACCCTTTGTTTGAAGTTTAACCTCTTAACTCCTAATCTTGATAAATTATATCAAGATTGGTTGGTAGCATAAAAATGTGAATTAGGATGATTCATTCAATCATTGAACTTTAGTAGGCAATACTACTTAAATTAAGTTAGAACTTGTTAAGTTCTAACGCTTTGGTTTTTATGGGACTGTGGATCTGAGATTATACTAAATAGTAGGATATGGTAGATTTTGAGCTTGTATATTCTCAAAGTAGTTAGAATGATTAAACTAGAGCAACTTTATCTCCAATATTATAAAAGAGAACAATGAATATAGTATATGTAACTGGTTGTAGGAGAACTTTCAAAAACTGCATTTGTATATATTCATTCAATATTATTTGGTACTCTAATAAATTTGCTTTTAAAGCATAATGAAATTTTTCTCTGATCAAAGGTTTAATAATTGAATAAGATTTGAATTAGTTAATAATGCACTTGAACCAATGTTTTGTCCATTAGTTTGCTTAATGAATATGTGAAGTCATAACATGTAACAATCCAATGTTATTACCCTTATTAATCAAGGCTAAGCCAAGCTCTAATTTATGTTCCATTAGACTTCCGCAGTGATTAGCACCTAATCATGATAATTTGGGGTCAACTAGACCTCAATTGGATCTGATTGCCATTTTGCCAATTTTTTTGAACTCAAGAAAGTAGTTAAATTAAATTGATTTTTAAATCAAAATCTAATTGCATTCTTGATTCTCACCCCCAAATTAGTTTAAGGGTGAATTTTTGTGAATTTTAGGAGGACATTAAGAGCAAAATTGGAATTTATTATAATTAAGGAATTTAAATTACTTAAATGAATTAATTATTTCATTAAAACAAGTCCCAACGGTCGGCTCAGGCAAAATTGGAGCCATCCCATGATTCGAAAACCTAGGTCCTACGGCTCTCACTTGCTCCTGCTCAGGTCGCACTGCAACCATTGGATTGCTGTCAGAATCCAATGATGGCAATCTGATCCACAATTGGCCATTATCATTCGACTGCATCTAGATTGTAGCATCTTCTCGCTTGATACATCAGCTGGTTGGCATAGATCTCGCTCTTGTTCAACATCCCCTTCACTCGCTCACTCCTTATGTCCCACTTACTCATATACTGGTGGCGCCAAGACCTTGTCTCCCACTACTATTCCATGTCACCAAGGCTATTACCATCTTTCCATTAGTAATCTTGAGGGTTGAGATCTTTGGTTGAACCTAAGGTGCCATGACCCATACATCTAAGCCCTGTTTAGGCTTTAAATAGCTTCAAAGAACCTCTAAGAGTGTTTTTGCACTCTCTAAGCTCTTATTTTCTACCCAATTTCCATGCATTTGCTCCCTGCTGCTAGTCAATCTCTGGTAAATTCAAGTCATTAACCCAGCGTGTCTAAGCAACTTGATGTTCGAGTCCTCTATGCGTAGCTGCGAGCCTCAAAAAGCTCATGTAGTCTGAATCAACTCCTAGGACCTAGTCATCCACCTTCGATTACTCTTCTCCTTTAACTCATCACTTCCTATCATTGAGCTTGATTGGCTCAATGCATATCAATTTAGTTCTATTATTTTGTTATGATGATATGAACACAACAAGGGTAGTATTAAATTTAATCTAGGGCCAGATGAAAGCCAGACATTGGCACTCACTATCTGGATTGTGATTTTTAGACCATGCAATGCTCATATTGAGTTACAAGAAATTGGATTTCTAATAAGGATCTAATTACCCACAATTGTGGTTCCTAACTTTTGGCTATCAATAAGTGCACCTTCCTTCTATCAAGCACACTTTATTGTGTTGTGGAGACCATTTAGTCTAGCTTGGACATGCTAATGGTGCTTCAGTGAGCTTCTGGGAGGTTTTGAGGCAATTTTGTACAAGGAGTGAAATCTAGCAACAATATAGGCTCTCCAGCACGCCGTAGTGGGTCCATTACAGAATATGGGTGCCACCGCATGCCTGAGCGTGTCCATCCTGAAATGCAGGCGCTACCATGCGCTGCAGCAGTAGGAAATTCAAGAGGTGAGCACTACCATGCACCGCAGTGGCATGCAATTTGAAAGGTGAGCACTATTGCGTGTCGATGCTTTTGGCTACTCGTAACCCAGGTGCTACGGTGCACCGCAAGGCTTAGAGGATAGAACTACACTGGGTTTGATTACGCAAAAAGTAAATTGGATATCATATTGGACCTTTCAGGGTCATAAAATGAGCTGGGTACTTAAGCAAATAGTTTGGGAGGATAAGCCTACTATGAGGAGGAGATCCCAAGGTGAAGCCCTAAGAAAGCTATAGTGCAAGAAACCTCTTGCATGTTGGAAAAGGCACTCTAATTGATGGCTGCTTCCTATCCTCTTCTTATTAGAGTAAGAGCTTGTGTGTTTTCGATCAAAGGATAAGCTCTTTGTAACTTTGTACTCTTCAAATTTTCATAGTGATATTTTTTATGGTGTGGTTACGTGGTTTTTGTCGTTCTTGGGTTTTCCACATAATTATCTATGCTTGGATATTTGTGTGCCTATGCTTATCTTGCTTGCATTTGCTGTGTGATTTATTACTTGTTTTATAATTTCAGATTTGCTTGGTAACCATCAACTAAATCTTGGTCCTCAATCGGGCATGCTATCAAAACTGCTTCTGCTGCGGAGTGTGGGCTCAGCTACAAGTTTATTTGCCAACAAGTAGTATCAAAGAGAGGTTACATCATGGTTCTAGGGTTTGTTGTTTGAGTGGGAGCAATGGTTGATGATATCAGACACAAGATAGAAAAATTCAGTGGAACAAACTTTGCGTTCTAAAAATTATAGATGGAGGATCGACCTTACTAGATTAAGTTATATCTTCCATTGAAAGTAGTCAATAAAAAACTTGCAACTATGACTGATGAAGAGTGGGAAGTTCTTGATAGAATAGCATTGGGTTTGTTTCATTTGTCATAATCTTCTTCAATTACTATTAATATTGTTAATGAGAAAACTAGAATAGATCCCATGGATTCCCTGATGAGAATGTATGAGAAGCCATCAGCTTCAAATAATGTTTTCTTGATGAACAGATTATTTAACATGAAGATGATGGATGGTTATTCAGTTATTGAACATCTCAATGGGTTAAACACGGTGATGAGCTAGCTAAGTTTGCTAGGCATCAGTTTTCATGATACGATTTGAGCTTTGTTATTCCTTTCTTCATTGCTAGATAGAAGGGATGGGCTGGTTACATCCATCAGCAATTCATCAAGAAATGTGTCATTGAGATTTGACAACATTGTCCAGCTTGTTCTGAATGAAGAGGTGCATAAGAAATCCCATGGGAATTCACCTCAGTACTGAATGCTGAAAGCAAAGGAAGACATACTAAAAAGGAGATATAATATAAATAGGTCAATGTTTGGACAAGGAAAATAAAAACATATAAAAGAAAATCCATATTGCTAGAAATGTGGGAAGCCAGGTCACTTTAAGAAGGATTGCCGTACCTTGATGAAGCAAAGTGGTGGAGGTAAGATGATGAACCCCTCTATGAATGTTGAAACTGAGGATAACCAATATTCGTTGATCCTCTCACTTATCAAAACAAAATCTTGAGTAGTGAACTCTAGCGTATCCTTTCACGGAACTGCAACGAGGAGTGCCTTCAAGAAATACACCAAGGGTGACTTGGGGAAAGTATATCTTGGAGATAATAATGCATGCAACATTAATGGCAGAGGTTATGTAGATGTTCAGCTACCAAGCGACATAGTTCGGAAGCTCAAATATGTTAGACATGTGCCATGTATAAAGAGAAATCTAATTTATGTGCGCCAGGTAGCCAGAGAGGGTTGTAGTACTTGTTTTACTGGAGACTCATGGAAGGTCACCAAGGGTGCACTCATTGTTCTGTGAGACAATATGGAAGGTACACTTTACTTGACTAATAAAGCATTTGATTCTATTGCAGCTGCAGAAGAGATAGATTCAGATCTATGGCACCGGAGGCTCGGCCATATGAGCGAGAGGGGGTTGGAAGCCCTACAATCAAAGGGGAAGCTCCAAGGACTAAAGTCAGTAGATTTG
Organism: Gastrodia elata; assembly: GCA_016760335.1. Classification (NCBI taxonomy): domain Eukaryota; kingdom Viridiplantae; phylum Streptophyta; class Magnoliopsida; order Asparagales; family Orchidaceae; genus Gastrodia; species Gastrodia elata. The sequence goes on from CM028681.1 coordinate 36,702,840, forward strand.
GATTTCTATGAAGACTATGTGTTGGGAAAATAGAAGAAGGTTTCATTCTCTAAAGTTGGAAGAGAGCTGAAAATCAAGAAACTTGAGTTGGTACATACAAATGTATGAGGGCTAGTTTCTACTTTTTCCCTAAATGGAGCCACATATTTCATCTCCTTTATTGATGACCACATGAGGAAGGTATGGGTTTACTTTCTAAAATAAAAATTTGATGCATTTGATGTGTTTGGAAAGTGGTTACCTTGGGTGGAGAACAATACAAGATTAAATCTTAAGTGCTAGAGGTTTGATAATGGTGGTGAGTACTGTGATAGGGAGTTAAGGAGTTATTTGTCTTGAGAGGTACCAAGAAGGAGCTTACTGTCCCAAGAAAACCACAACAAAATGTTGTTGCAGAATGGATGAACAACATGATCACAAAAAAAGCTAGCAGCATGAGATTGCATGCGGGTCTCCCAAAATAGTTTTGGGCTGAAGCTGTTAACACAGTTGTTTATTTGATAAATCAAGGACCTTATGTACCATTAAATAATGGGGTTCCTGAGGAAGCTTTGAGTAGAAATGAGATGAAACTTAACCACATCAAGGTATTTGGTTGCTCATCATATGTGCACATTAATGCTGGATCCAATAGCAAGCTTAACATAAAGGCAATTAAGTGCACATTTGTTGGATATGGTGTAGGTGAGTTTGGTTATAGATTCTGGGACAATTAAAACCAGAAGGTCATCAAAAATTGGGATGTCACTTTCAATGAAAGTGAAATGTACAAGGACTGTACTAGAGTCATGACTAATTCCAAGGATGCTTTTGATCTTGAGCCTCGACACATAAAAATTAATGACAATGTTGAGCCAGATGTTGGAGTACATGAAGTAGCTCAGGAGGGTGTCCATGTTGAACCACAAACACCCATGTTAAAAAGATCCACAATAGTGATAAGACTGCCACAGAGGTACACTCCCTCCTTATTTTACTTGTTAATAATGGATGGTGGTGAACTAGAAAGCTTGGAAGGGGCACTTCAAGTTGAAGATTCAATCAAGTGGGAGGCTACCATGAATGATGAAATGGCATCACTCATGCCAAATGGGATAAGGGATTTGGCACCTCAACCAATTGGGAAGAAGGCCCTTCAGTGCGCCGCAGTGGGTTCATCTTGAGATGCAATTAATTTAAAAGGTGGGTGCTACCGCGTGCCACAATAGAAGACAATTTGAAAGGTGGGTGATATCATGTGCCGCAGCACCTGTCTAGTCTAAACCCAGGGCAACGATGCACTGTATCTGCTGGCGAAGTTCTGCACTGGTTCAAGTTATGCCCTAAGTAAATTAGGCAACATTTTTGAACTTTTAGGGTCTAAAAATGAGCTAGGTACTTAAGCAAACAAGTTGGGAGGAGTTTACAATATTGTCATTCTTATTTTGGAAGTTGAGCCTACTATGAGGTGGAGATCCCAAGGTGAAGCCCAAAGGATGATGCAGTGCAAGATACCTCTTGCATGTAGAAGAAGGCATTCCAGGTGATGGCTGCTTACTCTCCTCTCCATATTAGAGTAAGAGATTGTGTGTTTATAATCAAAGAATAAGCTCTTTGTAACTCTGTACTCTTCAAGTTTTCAAATTGTTATTTTCTATGGTGTGGCTTTGTAGTTTTTCCCATTCTTAGGTTTTCCATTTATTCTTCAGTGTTTAAATGTTTCTGTGCTTGTGCTTATCTTGCATGCACGTCCAGTATGATTTTCTACTTGTGGTTTTGTGATTTAGAATTATCATGGTAATCGTCAACTCAACCCCGGATCCTTAATCGAGCGTGCCATCCAAACCACTTCTGCTGTGAAGTGTACAGAGAGCTTTGCTCCGTCTTGACATGCTAAACAAGTCGAGATTATTAGCTAGCGATTGGTCGCTTCTATGGGGAGAATATACTCCCCACAGTAAACCTTAGGAATTTTAGTAGGGAAAATTAGGGCAATTTACAATCTAACATATGTGATCTTTCTGCAAAGGGGTTTAAGTTGCAATTAATCTGTCTAGATGCAAAAAAAAAATTGAGATCAAGATCGGGTCATGAGATGGCATGTGCACCTAAAATCAGGTCGTCGAAACAACCTCTAGCATCTCTTTGTCGGGTTTTCTCTCGCACTGAAGATCCACAGTAGTAGGCCGGGTCAAATCTTGACTCACGTATTTCTATCGTGGGTTATTTAAATAATCCGATATTTGAGATTTATTTTCCTTAAGGAAAATTAGATGGAAAAATAAAATTCAATGATTACTTTAATAAAAACATTCCAAATAAATTAGTTGAATAAATTGCTCAATTTAAATCCAATTTTAATTATCCATTATACCATTTTAATTAGAAAAACATAAGGAATAATAAAGGGCAAAAATATTTAAGTTCTTATAATTGTATTTCTTAATTTTGCATAATTACTCCATAATAAGGATTAGTGAATATTAAGCCCAATTCTAAGCCATATTTTATTATTAAGGTCTCTATCTCTACATTAAACAGAGAACTTAATTATGAAGTTAAAAATATTTATTTGTTTTTAATTTCATTAATTACTCAATAATTATCATAAAACCCTAATTAACACATATTTAAGTTAATTGATCTCTGATTTTGGTGATTTTTGTGTCTATGGTTTCCTTAGACGTAGTAGGACCTAAATTTCCTTAATTAAATTGCTTAATCACTTCTTATGAGCTCAAATCCCTATTTAAAGCTCATAAACCTTAATTATTAATCAAATTAAGTGATTAAGGTATCAATCCATTCCTTAAACAACAAGAAACCTTTTGGCATTGAAAGAATTCAGTTTAGAACCATTGAACTTCAAGACTCATTTTAGATCTTTAATGAGAGGCATTTTGATCATTTTGTCCAACTATTGTTTAAAGTGCATTTAAAGTTTCTTAATTTATCCCTAGCCTTTAATATCAGTAATGTAAGTGCTTGAAACCAAAATGAGATATTTTGGACCTTGATCTAGTCTTAATGGACTTAGTATATTTTCACCCTAATTTAATATAGTTAATCTTAGGATGATTCAATGTGAATAAAGAGTCCACATTTTCTTTTCTTATAGGCTTATCCACACTAATCAAATTCCAAGTGAGCCCTTTACTAAATTCTTAAGTGATTTGTTTTCTTATTAATAGCTCTTAGCCTTTAGATAATCATTCTTCTTTTTAGTTTAATTCTATTGAGTAATGGAATTATTCAATATATTTAATTTTGGCTTAGATAAATCTTATAGTTCTTAGTTAGACTTTATTATGTTAATTCTGATTATTTTATCTTTTGACTTTAGTTAAATTTATCTATATTATAAAATTAGAAGTACCATCTTATTGAGTCTGATTATACTCAATAAGAACTACATAACTAGTAATCCTTGAGAGCAAAATTGAGAAAGCTTAGATCTTATATGTTAGTGTCTTGGGGTAAGTGGTGTCAACTCCATGTTTGGGAGGCAACCTTTAATCCCTAAGTCTTGATTTACTTTATCAAGATTAGTTTTGGGATGCTAAATTTATCAATTGTGATGATTTATTTATTTTTCAAACTTTTATAGGCGATAATGTTTGATTTTAATTAGAACTTGATTTGTTCTAGTGTTTGACTTCATAAGACTGTGACTCAGAGCTTATACTAGATAGTAAGATACTAGAGATCTTGAGCCTGTCTAACCTTACAATAGTTAAAACAAAAAAAATAGAAACAAAAGATATCACATACGTTTGTTTAGTTCTTATGTAATATCCTTAAATTTTATGCGATGCTTACTTGTTACATGAGCCTTATTGCCTTTGCAGATTTATTTGAGATATGGAATATTTGATGAATATTCCATTCTGGTTTTAGAGAGCATAATACATTTACATTTATTATACTAAATTTAGTAAATTAGATAATAGTTCAGTGGAGTGTATCCTAGTTTGTTTATCTCCTTAGTTCTTATTGTTGTGACAGAATCGATTCAAATCCAACCATGAGGGGTTTGGATGATACATGTACGGTTCTATAGTTTGGCTCAAATCTAACCATTAGTGGTCTAGATGATACATATGAGACTTTTTGTTCAGTGGATTTGTTTATCCAGTTACTATTATGACAGGCTAGTCTAGGCACATGCCCAATTAAAATATGATGATTTTCAGTACAATTTGTTTACAGTTATTTTAACATTTTCTATATTTATATGCTTTTCAGCAAATTTTTTGGTTTTTGAAATATGCATGTTAGGATGCTAGTTTCCAATCATATCTTACATATTATGTATTTTTATCAGTAAAATCAACATATAGTTGATCATATTTGTTAGGAATTTCTTTTGTATTGTATTAGTTTTATACATATATAAATGCTTAACCCTTATACAACTATTGATTTTAGAGGTATGTGTTATTTGGCTCATATTCCTTAAGTTACAAATGTGTTATTTATATCTTTCATACTTAGTTGTTTCTCTTTATTGCTCCTTACTGCTTATGATGATTTATGATACCTAAAATTTCAATAATAATTTATCAGCCTGAAATGTACTTGGACAATTTTGTCTAACACAATATTTTTCTTTTTTTAGCTGGGCCCTCGTATCTTAAAACCAACAAGTCAGATCTATAGCTTTTTGAAGATTCAGCACCAGGTGAAGAACTGGAGCAGAAAGATGATTCGACTCCGATTGTTTAGTTTTAGTTTTCATTTCTTTTGGAAGAGTTTGATTTTAATTTTCATTCTCTTTATTTTCTTTAAACTTTGGTCTATAATAATTAAATTCTTCTATTTATGTTTTCTTGTTTTAGTACTATATTATTTGAGTTGCGCACTTTATACTGTTTCCTCTTATATTTCTTAAATGTGATGGATGGATGTTCACTTTTCTTATATAGCATTCGCACTCTGTATTAAATATTCCACTTATTAGCTTGTTCTCCAAATTTCTATTATCTTTATATATGACAATTTGGGGTACAACTACATGTCTAGGTAGTTAATTACTTAGACATTCCAGTAAGACTAGTCAGGGTAAAGTAAGGGTCTCGTTGTAAGTTTTTATCTTACTATCACTAAACCAAGGATTATCAATAAAGTTATTTGTGCAAGCATTGGGCGGTGCACCACATAAAAGGAAGCTAAGTTTAGACTAAGACTTAGATTTATGCAACATAAAATTTGTAGCACCTCTAAGTCTCACTCGATGAAGCAACAAGATTTATTAAGACCTGAAGTGGTCTTTCATGTATCCTAGTAAGGGTGGAGTATCAAAAATTTGTTATAATTTTGAAATCCTTAGAAACTCCTTAACAAAAGTAGGCCAGTAATCAAATAGAGCTTATAGCTAGATTGCCTCTAGGCTGACTAATTGATAATATATTGTGAGTTGAGGTCATTAGGTAATCAATCCTTTCCATCCAATAAATTGATTTCTTTAGAGAATTAGTTAGGTCAATAAGTGAACCACTTGTTTGCTACACCTAGAATTCATAAGTCTTAGATTGAGTCAACAAAGTTACCTCCCACACCATGCAAATTAACTATTAAGAATGGGGATTGATTTCTGCCATGAGTTTATGTAACAACCTTAGTATTACTACCCATTATTGGGTAGTCTAATTAGCATATAATCATCCTCGTTACTCTTTTGATAGTATTAGGAGCCAATACCTTAAATTAGGTACAATTTTGAGATCTTTGATTTTCTTAAATATTTTGAGTAATTTAAATATCATAAAAATTACCTAAATTAAATTGATCTCCAAATCAAAATTAGAATTCACCGTTGAATTCCTCACCCCAAAATTAGCTAGAGGAAATCTTTTGAACTTTTTTGGAAGCATCAAATTTTTTTGAATATTTTAATATATTTAAATACTCAGAAAATTAAAATAATTAAATTGATTTCTAATTAAAAATCTGTCTACATTTTTGAGTTACTCACCCCAATTTAGCTATGGGTGAATTTTATGATTTTTCAGAGCTTGTTCAGATATCCAATTTTAATTAATTAAAACTATATTAATAATTAAATAATTATAAAAAATGCTTTCCTATTTTCATATAAATCAAAGGCACTGACTCACCTTCACTGTTCAATCGCACGTCTAATAAAGATCGGGTGATAGCTCATCAAGGGTTGGATCTAGCCATTGGATCGGCTTTCCGATCCATTAACCAGATCTTCACCTTCCATTATTTAAACCACAGATCCCATCTAATGCATTCGATCGATCGATCGAGCAGTGATTGCTTGTGAATTGTAATTACCCCCAATATCTATAAACACACCCATTCTCTTCCTTGCATTCATTATTGGCTATCGGGGACATCAAGATGGAAGAAGTATTGTGGTAGCCAGCAGAATCTCAAACCCTAAATAAATTGGGATGGAGACTAAGGTACGTCTATTCCCTTCATCTTCATTTTGTTTTCCCTATTTTGTGTTTTGTTCATCTATTGCATCATGAGAGGAGTAATCCCAGTGGGCCAATCGGGGCCAATCGGGCCCTATCAGGTGCTATAAGGTTGCATAGTAGCAAACCCTAGCCCATTGGGTAGGGGATTAGGGTTTCAAATATCTGCTATTAGGGTCACCGATGGATGGATATCATGGATCAAGCACGTCGGTTGTTAAGTGGGCTACACATCGACGTGCGGGCTAAGCCAAAAGGAGCCCGAAGCTGTGGGATCTACCTCCTTTACTTCTACATGACTTCTCCTCCTTTCCCTTGTTGTCTTCTTCTCTTTATTCTTCATGGTCCACTGCTTTCCCCTTGGAGAGTGCTCTTCTTTTCTGTCATTGCAGCTTCACTTTTTGGTCTTTTAAATGTTGAAATTGGGAACCCTCATTTGGTCTAAAATTGCCCTTTAAATAAGAGAGTTTTTAGCTCCCGTGCATTAATCACAAGTGACCTTTCATGGAGCTCTTCTCCTCCTTTCCCTCATTTTTCTTAAGGAACATAATTCAATTAATCCTATCATAGGGAAAATTAGTTGGAAAAAATGCAGAATATATTATTTGAATAACTTTTGATCCACTGATCCAAATCCTATAACATTATATACCAAGTTCATCAGAAAATGTGAGGAACAAGAATATAAAATTATATTGCACTATTAATAGTAAGCTTTTTTTGATTTTGCCTAATTTCTTCAGATCTTAATTAGGGTTGATTAGTATGCATACTTAGCCAAATTGCATGATTTAGGTGCTAGTATATTCCTTAAGCCTTGTAGAATGCATGTACTAGGTGGATATATTTTCTGATTAATATATTATTAATTATCCTTTAATCTTGTAAATGCATGATTCATGAAAATTAAGATTTTTGATTATTCAAATTTAGTAAACTTAGTCTCGAATTGTTCATATCAATAAGTAGAATGTATATGCCAAGTTTCATGAATTTTTGGTTGCAGGATTTGTAATTAGGTGCTAATCCATTTGTATTGATTTAGGGTTTAATTAACACTAATTACTTTCTATTTTCTGCAAATTTCTATTATTTTGCTTTCATAACATTAGTATGAATGTAATTAACTTTTACATGTTTCTTGAACACTTGATTTAACTAAATTGATTAAAATAGTATTAGTCCCTAATTAATCTTAAGAATCTTAAGATCTTGATCAAGTGATTAATACTTGGTCTATATCTGAGATTGCCACCGGTAATACACCAATAATACATTGATTTATCATTAATATATAAATTAAGTATTAGTCTTATTTGGGAAAGGATAGGGGTTTAACCCTAACCTATTTGATTAAGGCTTGAACCCTTAATCACGGAATCAATTAACTTGATTGGAAGACAATTTAATAAATATGATTCTAATAATGCATCTGATTTGGTAATTGATCTTAAATAAATAAGATGTGTTAAGGTTAATCAAGAACTTATATGATTGAAATATCTGAATCTAAGCTTAAGATCCCTAATTTTCTCTTATATAAGCTCTTGGCATGGAAATAATAATAAATCAGCATTGATTTACTGAATGATCTAATCCTAATAATATTCTTGATTTTATCCTATGATTATAGAATAGGATGTGATAAGATGGGTCTAACCATCTGTTCTGATAAAATCAATCCAAGCTTAATAAGTGAACTTTCTAAATTTAGTATAATTGATAGAGGTGTGAGATCTTGATGATCTTGCTATGGGAGTATTTTGTAATGTCTGAAAGGCCTAATAAATATTAATATATTGAGGTAGAAAGATCTTTTGTTGAACCTTGAAGTAAGAAATTAGATTTATTGCCTTAGAAGTGATTCTAAACCTTGTGGTATACTTCACCTAAGACACTAGAATGAGATTTCTCTCATGTGGTAGTAACCTATATTGAGTGACTTTTTGGTCATATCATTGGAGCCTTCTGTAGGATTCACCCAAATAAAGTTAGGATGCATAGCTTTGATGAATCCTTGGTGGTTAAGTAGAATTGACTAAACTTGTATTATTAGTTGGTTACGAGTATGCATATCCATGGTGCTGAGTTACTTCAACAATATCCAGGTTTTGATGAATCACTCCAATATGAACTTATGATCGGGAGCTATTTTGAGGGATTAGACAAATGTAGTCTTGCTATAGTAAATCCTCCAAATCTAAGAGTATGAACTAGATCCTTAATTTGGGGAATAATAACGGTAACAGGGTTCTGCCTCCTATCTTGGTGCACCTTGATAAGTGCAGTTATAAACAAACTAAGTATTAAATTCACCTCATGGAAATATACAACCATGTGTATACAACCTTTTCAATTGATGATTTTAAGTAAGACCCTAAGTAAAAGGAACTAATTTTTGAAATTAGAACTAGGAGTTATAATTCATTTAGATTGATTCTGCGTTATAAAGACATTTGATTTATTATCTAATTTTAAAGCATTTTTTGGATTTTTTGATCTTAATACATGTAGTGTAGTGACATGAGCATGAACTTAAGCAAGATGTATGAGTATCAGTAATGATTTATGGGTTACATAATGTTGTATACATCAGCTGGGGAAATTCAAGATGCAACAGCGTCACAATAAACTGCATTTCCCAACATGTTGTATGTTGACATTGGACCATATGACTCATAGCAGTTCAATGATATTTTAGTTGCATATCAGTGGCATTTAATATTGTGGCATATATAGTTGTATGACTTCAGTGGCATACATCATAGTTTTACATGTTATTTACTAAGTTTCAGATTAAATACTATTCTTATTCAATTTCTGTATTCAGTATACAGTCAGCTTTAATATTTTCCTACATGCAATTTTGCACAGTTTTATTTTCAGTTGTTAAATTACTATTACTATTTTTCTACAGCTCAATTTTACATTATTTTAAATATTAAGTAAATGGTTAAAACTATTTAGATTAGTTTTGATATGTTAGACTTATTGTCTAACATGTGGCACTTTTATAAATTTGCAATTTGCTAGATCCTGAGCAGCTTGTTGATCCAGGCTAGGAGGACTCTCATGATATTAAAGATGAGTTTATGGAGCCATAGTGAACCCTCCTTTAGCCTTACAATTTCTTTCTATTTTTGTTTCTATTCCATATTTAGACTTTATTTCAGTACTATTTCAGTAAATCGTTTGTAATAATTTTTGGATGTATTTTCTTTTCTTTTAGAGATGAATGTTTATTTCAGCTTCTTTGATGAATGTTTCTAGATGTATGCTTAGCTACCACACTCTGTTTATATTACTTATACTTAGTATTGTGATGTGATCGGCATACTGGAAATTCTAATATTATTGGATATATATTGGATTCTTCATTTTTACTCTCATAATATAATATATGTATTAGCCTAATACTTAGGATAAGTATCTTACTCTTATCCTAAGTATTAGTTCTTGACCCTCCTTATGTTTTACTCAACAGCATTCAATGGTTCAGTTTTAGCTATTCGGGGATATGGGTTATGCCTTCCCGAGTAGTGCACTGCTCCGCCGCCGAATTCAATTATGTTGTCTCTTTTTACGCATGACGATAGGACAGGGTGTTACAGTTGGTATCAGAGAAGTATTATAAAATGTCAGATATGGAGTTTGTTCCTATCTACTTTATGATCTATTCTATGTATCTGATAAATATTACAAGTTACTAAGTATAAGAAAAGCAACATCCAATGTTCATCAAGTTTATCTCAAAAATGAAAACAAAGAATTTTCTAGAATGAGGACATCCTAGGAGTTGAATAAGCATAATGACACCGTTAAAATAGTAAGTGATAAAAACATAAACTGGACATCCTAGGACTGGAACAAACATTAAAGAAAACAACAGATGCAAGTAAAATACTTATAAGTCTAAGCCATTTCTTAAATGAAATTTTAGGTATGGAGTATACACAATTAGTATTCTCATTCTACCTTAGAAGGTTTGAAGATTATTGGGCAGATGACTTTCAAGATGGTCAGACATATGGCAGAGTTGTCGAAAGAGTATTATCTCGTGGAGTGGAGGTGCTTGACAAGATCCTTATCCATTCATTCTTTAGAGACACCAGTGTAGCGCCCCGCCCTATCGCCGCATGCAAAAATAAACTATAATCGGTGGCAGAGTGGTGTGCTACTCGGGAAGGCATAACCTATCTCCTCAAATAGGCATGCTAATTAAACTAGCCACACTGAAGGCTTCTGACTTAACCAAAGAGAAGGGTCGAGAGCAAATACTTAAGATGAGAGTAAGATACTTATACTGAGTATTAGACTAATACATATATTGGATTATAAAGGCAAGTAAATAACCTAATATATGTTCTCAAATTCAGCATTTCTAATATGCTGATCGTATCACAATACTAAGTATAAGTCATATAAAAATAGAGTGTGGAAACTAAAGCAAAATATCCAAAATACACTTATCACAAAACTGTAGTAAACATTCATCTCAAAAAAGAAAAATAAAATGCATCCAAAATTATTACAAACTATTTACTGAGTAATACAAAAGTAAAGTCTAACTAATGTACTAAAATAAAAGTAGAAAAGTGATAAGGATGAAGGAGGTCCACTAAGGCTCCACGTACTCCTTTTGGATCTCCTACGAGTCCTCTAGTCCTAGCTGAACAAATTTCTCAGGATTAAGCAAATTGTCAGATCCCAAAAGTACCCTGTGTTAGATAAGAAGTCTAACACAATGAAACTAAATTAAACAGCTCTAAAATATAAGCAATGTGATAGTAAAGTAAACAAACTACAGAAAAACTATAAGAATAACTGAATAGTTGAAACTACATAAAACTGAATAACATAAGATGATTGTACATTGAAAGCTGAAAATGAATAAAAATATTGTATGCTCTGAAATTGATGTAAAAACATCTAAATTGTGTTATATGCCACTGAAGTCATGCATCTGAATATGCCATAACACGGTATGTCACTGATATTAACTGAATTATTTTGAGCAGTATGGTCCAAACATCCTATTGGAAAATTTTACCATGATTTCTCAACATCCTGAATTTCCCCCGCTGATGTATGCAACATTCCGTAACTCATAATTCATCACCAATACTTATACATTACCATTGATATTCATGCATCACATTAATACTCATGCATCTCACTTATGCTCATGCTCATGCCTCTATACTACATGATTTATATCAAAATGAAAACCCATAAATACTTAAAATTAGATTATCACTCAAATGTCTCCATTATGTAGAATCTTGCTAAAAGGATTCTGACTCCTAGATTCTACTTTCACTAATTAGTTCTTCTTATTTAGGGAGTTTTGCTTGGAGTCCTCAATTGGAATGGATGTATACACATGGTTGTATATTCTCAAGAAGGTGATGTTATCACTTAGTTTGCCTATAACTGCACTTATCGAGGTGCACACAAGATAAGAGGTAGAAGCCTTTTGCTATTATTATTCACCCAAACTAAGAATCTAGCTTACTCTCTTAATTTTGGACAATTTTCTCTAGCGGGATAGTATTTGTCTTAACCCGTAGGAAGCACCTGGTCAGAAGTCCACATTGGAGTGACTCATCTAAGACTGAATATTATTAAAGTGATTCATTACCATGGATGTGCATGATCATAATCCACTAATAAACCAAGCTCAGCTAATTTTATTTTAATCACTAAGGATTTATCTAACGCTATCAATCCTTACTCTAATTGGGTGAGTCCTACACAAGATTCCAAGGATGTGACCAAGAGGCCACTCAACATGAGTTACTACCATATGGGAGAATCTCAATCTAATATCTTAGGTGTATTCTGCCAGTTTTATTCATTAAAAATAATGATGTCTTGATGCATATGTGCATCGACTATAAAGAATTGAATAAAGTAACCATCAAGAATAAATACCTATTGCCACGTATCGATGATCTATTTGATCGATTATCCGGAGCTAGTGTTTTCTCTAAAATTGACTTGCGATCAGATTATCACCAGTTGCGAGTTAAGGATACATATATTAAGAAAAATGCATTCATAACTCGTTATGGACATTATGAGTTTCCGGTGATGTCTTTCGGTTTAACAAATGCATTATCGATTTTTATGAATTTGATGCTACACATCTTAAAGGCATATTTAGATATATTCATCATCGTCTTCATCGATGATTCCTAATTTATACAAGGCATAAAGTTGATCATGACAACTATCTGAGGGTAGTGCTGGAAGAGCTTAGAAACTACGAATTATATGCTAAATATTATAAGTGTGAATTTAAGCTTGACTCAATTGCTTTCCTAGGCCATGTCGTAGACGCACAAGGAATCAATGTTCATCTTAATAAAGTTAGCGCAGTTCAGGATTGGTCGCAGTTGAAGTCTGTGATTGATATCAAAAGCTTTTTGGGTCTGGGAGGGTATTATTGAAAATTTGTCAAAGGCTTTTCGCAGATAGCGTCTCCTCTCACAAAGTTGACTCAGAAGGTAGTACCATTCATCTGGAGTCCTGAATATGAGATTGTGCTCCAAGCGTTGAAAGACAATATTTCTTCTGCCCCAGTATTGGCCTTACCTAAAGAAGGTCTCAACTACCAAGTCGATTCCAAAGCATCTGGCATAGGCTTAAAAAGTGTGCTGATGCAGGAAGGGAAAGTAATAGCCTATGCATCTCGTTAGTTAAAGCTACATGAAAAGAATTATCCCGTTCAGGACCAGGAAATAGCCACCATAGTCTTTGCTTTAAAGATCTGGCATCATTATTTGTATGGCGTCCAATGTTCCATATTCAACAATCATCAGAGCTTAAAATATATTTTCACTCAGCATGAGCTCAACTATTGTCAGCAAGATGGCTCAAATTAATAAGTGATTATGATTTAAGCATTTAATATCATCCCAAAAAAACAAATGTTGTGGTTGATGCACTCAGTCATCATGCTACGCTTTCCTCAATAATAGCATCAAGTTCATTTGAAGAAGAATTCAGAAAGCTCAATAGCAGGCCTGTTCGTGGTGGAATTCTAAGCAAAATGATATCTATGAGTAATGTTGAACCCATGTTTCACTTTGATGTCTTCATCTCCCAAACAAAGGATGAAGACTATCTGAAGTTTAAAATGGAAATCAAATGTGGTCATTGATTCGACCTGTAGCTGCGAGGAAATGTAATCTATCAAGAAGATCATCTATGGATTCTCAAATCCTTGCATCAAGAGATTTTAGTGGAAGGCCACAATTCTGGGTACCAAGTACATCCTACTAGTACTATGATGTATCAAGATCTGAAATCATCATTCTGGTGGCCTGGAATGAAGAAAAGCATGGCAAAGTTTGTAGTAAAGTGCCATGCTTGCAATTTGGTCAAAGCGAATCATCAAGAGCCTGGAAGACTTCTCCATCCTCTAGTAATTCTTGAATGGAAGTGGTTTGATATTTCTATGAACTTTGTTATGGGTTTGCCTAAATCAAGGTCTGTGCTGACTTAATTTGAGTTATTGTTGATCGACTGATCAAATTGGCACATTTTGTTCCTATGCGTCAGATAGATTCTGTAGAGAATTTGACAAAAGTGACATACGTAAAATACACATCTATGCTTGCATGCAAGTGTACGCAGTCTGAAGTAATAAGTCAAAGTTTAATTCTGAGATTTATCATTCTTAGGGAACGGTGGTTTGATACTAAGTTATATCTTCTTTCATTAATATTTTGAAGATCAAATTTTGGATGAGTTGGTTCCTAAATAAATAATACAGATTACCTTAGAGTAAGATATAATTTGTTCAAAAGGAGAGAGTTGGGGTTTCCTTGTAGTACTTATAAGGACCTAGTGTTGTCACTTCATTATTTAAATGTTTGAATTGATTTGTCCATGCTTCTTAAATCAAGTGAATACTATTAGAATTGTAGTTAACCTCCTATTATAGTAGGTTCAAATTTAGTGCAATAATGAGAACTTCCCTTGGGGTTCTACCTAGGCACCAAAACCTTTATGAGATTATGGTTTAAATTTATCTTTGATTTCCTACATCTAGGTTACTAAATATGTTCTTTTAATTGTTAGATCTCACAAACATGATTTCCATCAACATTGTATCATGCACTTACACATGCAATTTAGCTAGATAAGAGGATGCATTGGGTCAATGGATTATGTCACATCATCCATTGGATTTCCAACGTCCTCTCATCCCGTCTACTTTGCTGAGCAATAGAGCAAAATTGATGGCAACATGGTTCACAAGCTTCAAATATCTTGGTAGAGCTCTTAAGGAAAGGTGCAAGTGAGCTTTGAGAACTTGTCACATAGTTCTAGCTCTACTTGCATGACTTTCTTTGCTCTTGTCCAATTGATGAGCTTGGAACTTAAGTTCTTTTATTAATTGATAATTTATTTAAATTTCCTTTTTAGCAAAGTATTTTGATAAAGCTTCATCTAGGCATTCCTTCACAATAATAATAATAGATAATTAAATAGAAATCAATTTTATTCATTCAAACATCTCTGTTCAACACCAATACAGCCTTACATTTTCGTACAACTATATCCCAACCCTCACTAAGAGGATTTAGCTTTCCATTACTAAATAAATAAAAGCATACATGCAAAAAGAAGTAATTATATACATCAGTTTATAGTAGAAAACAATCTAATAGAGTTTAGAAAAAGTACTAGGAAGCACCCAGAGGTTTTCTCAAGTTCTTTTGATCTTTCTCCTACACTTCTACTTGACTTCTCCTTTCATTTATTGTCTTCTTCTCTTAATAACTCTTCACTATCCACAGCTTGCCCCTTGGAGACTTCTCCTTTTTGTTTTTTCTACAGCCTCTCCTTTTAATATTTTGAATATTGAAATTTAGAACCCTTCTTTGGTCTGAAATTGGCCCATAAATAAGGGAGTTCTCAGCCCCTATGCATTAACCACAAATGACCCTTCATCTTTTTCGACTTCAATGTAAGAAATTTATTTTATTCTGCTTAGTCTTTTTGGATTTATCAGAGTTATTATTTAACTCAGGTTTCCACAGGCAGGGGAAAGCCAAAGGTCTAAAATTGTGGCCTTCCCTTTGTTGCATTAAATGCAGATTTTATAGCTTTCTGTAGCAGGCGCTATGGCGGTCTATAGTGGCCTTGATTCAAAAACCATTCCACAGTGGCACACAGCAGTAGCTAAAGTTCAAATAATGTTCCATTATATATTTTAATAGCTTAACTTAAGGCCACTGCTTATTCGCTATGGCCTTCTGGCCTTCCCTATGTTGCATTAAATGCAGATTCTATAGCTTTCTGTAGCGGGCACTATGGCGCTCTATAGTGGCCTTGATTCAAAAACCGTTCCATAGTGGCACGCAGCAGCAGCTAAAGTTCAAATACTGTTCCATTATATATTTTAATAGCTTAACTTAAGGCCGCTGCTTATTCGCTGTGGCGCGCTGAAGGCGCGTGACAGATGGAAAATACACATCTGTGTTTGCACGCAAGTGTACATGGTCTGAAGCAATAAGTGAAACTTTTAATTCTGGGATTTATCATCCTCTGGGAATGATGGTTCTGATACTATGTTATATTTTCTTTCAATAATGTTTAGATGTTGATTTTTGGATTGATTTTGGTTCCTAAATTAGGAATACAAATCACCTTAAGTTAAGATACAATTTGATTAAAAGGAGAGAGTTGAGTTTTATTATAATTGTTGTAAGGGGTTGGTGATATAACTTCATTGTTGAATGTATACTTTAAATCTTCATGCCTAATTCAATCAAGTGAACACTTCTTGAATCAGAGTTACCCTCTTATTATAATAGGTTCAAGTTTAGTGCACAAAGAGAACTCCTATTGGAGTTCTTCCTTAGCACAGAAACTTTCATGAGATCATGATTTGTTATTTAAACTCTACTCCCTATGTCAAGGTTACAAAATGATATATTTTGTTCCAATTGATCTCACAAACAAGATTTCCATAAACCATGCATCATGTGCTTCACACGCGGTTTAGCTAGATGCGAGGATACATTGGGTCAATGGACTATGTCACATCATCCATCGAGTTTTCCAAGATCCTCTCATCCCTTCTACTTTGTTGAAAAGCAGAGCAAAGTTAATGGAGAACTTGGTTCACAAGCATCAAATCTTTTGGTAGAGCCTTTAAGGAAAGTTACAAGTCAGGTTGAGAATTTATCACATAATATTTAACTCTACTTGCACTGCCATCATTGCTCTTACCCAATTAATGAGCTTGGAACACAAGCTCTTTTAATAAATTAATTATTCATTTAGGTTTCTTCTTAGAAAGATTATTTGGACTCCATCGAAGCATTCATTCTAGCATTAATGAAAATATTAAGAACATCTTTTCATTCATTCAAACAAATTCATTACACCACCATCATACCCCTTACAATTTTTTACAATTACATCGCAACCCTCTCCAAAGAAATTTTAGCCTTCCATTACTAAATAAGTACAAGCACATACAAAGGAAAGTGAACCTTAACATCAGTTCATAGTAGAAAGAAATACTATGAATCACTCGAAGGTTTTCTGGGGTTCTCTTGGACTCCTCTAGCACTTCCTCTTGATTGCTCTGCCCTTTTCCCTTTGTTGTCTCCTTCTCCTTACTGTACTTGGTAAACCTTCTCCCCTTTGAGAGTTCTACTTTCTCCTTTTCCTGCAGCTTTTCCTTATGGGTACTTGAATGTCAAAAATTGAAACTCTCTCAAGGTCTGAGATTGGCCCTTAAATAGGGAAGCTCACAGTCCCAAGGTATTAATTATGTGACTGTTCACCTTCCTTGGGTTTATTTCAAACCCTTTAAATATTTATTCTATTATTTGCATTTCAGTTTTCAAGAGGCTGGGGAAGGCCAAATGTTGCATTTTGTGTCCTTCCCTATGCTGCATTTATAGATATTCTGGAGAATTATGGCACGACCATTGTGGCACACTGTGGCAGCTACGTTCCAAACATTATTCTGCTGTGGTGCACTGTAGTAGCTGTGGTTCAAACTCTGTTCTTACTATATAAGTTAGTGTTTTACCTTAGACACCACTGTGTCCACTGTGGCACGCTGCGGTGGTTTCATCTTCATAAAGGCGGAATAGTAATTGTTTCATTACATCATATATAGTTTGTATGAATAATAAGAAATACTGTTGCGGCGCACAGTAGCGCGCAGCGGTGGTTGAAAGTTCGAAAATGCTGAATATTAACTGTTCCATTAGTTCACATAAAGTTTTCATAAATGATCAAAAATACCGCTATGGTGCACTGTGGCACGCTGGGGCACGCCACAGTGGGTTCCTTCCAAAATTGCAGAATTGCTCCAGGATTTGCTAGGTGCTCTCATGCTGCTAGGGTGCGCCGTGGCGCACTGGGGCACGGCATGGCGGTTTTCTCCCATAATTGCATATTTAAGCCAAATTTTAATTTGCTCGTCTTTCATCCTAAAAGGCAGTGAAAGCACATCAAAAATATATAATTTTAATTAAAAAGTACTTAATTTTGTTAACCTATTTTACTATAAATTTGCAGTTATCATACACCCACACTTAAACTCTTGCTCATCCTCGAGTAAGCTCAAAAATTTATTTTTCTGATTTTCTCTATTTGCAAAATTCAATTGAATTTATGTGAAGTGCTTTTCCATTTCATGCATTACTTGACAAAGGTGATTAGAAGGATTCAAATTCTAGCAAGTCTTATACTAGTGTTTTATTTTATTTTGACTATTTGAGTTTGCTATTTCAAAATGTATAATACTCAACTCATAATTCCTGGGGGGGTGTGTGTTCTAGGATTGCTTAATTCAGAAAATTAAGATTTATTGTGTAAGAATCTCGTGCCATTTGTGCTTCTTCTTCTAAATTGCAAATGAATATTTCTTATCAGGAGAGATATTTTTCTACATCTTGTTTTTTCTCAACTGCTTACTTTGGGAGAGATATTTCTCTTCATACCTTGATTTTCTTTTAGCATTTAGTTCAAGGGAGAGACATTTTTTTCATCCCCATTTATTTTCATTATGTTCAATAAGTCCTACAGAAGCCTAGCACATTCTTGTTTCATCATTTCTCACTTCTCTACATTAATTTCCTTGACCCCAACCCATACTTAGATTTAGAGCATCATACACTTTTGATATTAGAGACTTATAGTAAAATGAGTGTAAAATAATTTAGCATGAAAAATCTTAGAACTGTACGTTTTGCTTGATCAAATCTTAGAACTGTATGTTTTGCTTGATCACCTCTTATTAAGGAAATTAGAATAAACAAAATCTTCACATGCTTATTACAATTGAATTTAGCCCATTGAACTTTTCAAAAAAATTACCTAGTTAATGACATCCTATTAGCACAAAAATTGGGAGATAGTAATTCACTAAGATTTATTCAAACAAAAATAAAAAGCACAAAATTGAAAGCAAAATGAACATACATTCCTAAGAGTAGTAAGGAATGAAACAACCTGATATAAATAATGACAAATTGTCATTATTGCAATCATGCTCGATACTTCTCTTACTTCTTTATTGACACCCATAGGTACTACTTAGAATCTAAAACAGACAAAAAACATAAAATTATTGGTTGGGTTGCCTCCCAATGAGCGCTTAGTTTAAGGTCCTCAGCCTGACCAAAAGAGTTTCTATCCCTTCAAAATTTATTTCCAGATTTTCATTAACTCCTTAGGATGAGTATGAACTAGTTTAATAATTGGGTGAACACTAGCTCTACCATTTTTCTTCTAAAAAGCCAATCAGTGTCCTCACTCTTATAATATGTTTTATTTATATTTGTCTTTTTATTCCTTTCATTTCTTCCTTTATACTTGTTATCAAACTCTTCATACTTTTTCTTGTTATAATCCTCCATTTCATTTTGTAAGAATTTGTAAAGCTCAGTTCTTTCAGGACTACTCTTATGGTGATTCTCTACAAATTCAAATTTCACACAAATACTGTCAATATTGCTAAGGGGTTTGTTGATAGTTAAGATGTCAGAGAGAATAATTTTCTTACTTTCGCTACCCTGAGATTTACTTAGTTTTTTGGTTCTCCTATTATTTTCAATTAGTTCATCTTGGTTGTTATCATATGGTGGGTCACCTATTGCTGAGCATTCAGTTGAAAGCACTTAAGGTGTGTATTAGAAATAAATTTTGGATTGCTCTTGGTCAAATTTTTCAGCTTAAAACTTTTGTTGCATTTTCAAATTGTCCAATTCAAGTTGATACTCCACCTCTCTCTTATTTTTATT
This sequence comes from Gastrodia elata, assembly GCA_016760335.1. Classification (NCBI taxonomy): domain Eukaryota; kingdom Viridiplantae; phylum Streptophyta; class Magnoliopsida; order Asparagales; family Orchidaceae; genus Gastrodia; species Gastrodia elata. The sequence continues at coordinate 36,722,548 of CM028681.1, forward strand.
GTTTGTTTGAGTTAAAGTTTCTTTACTACATGTTGGCACTTCTTCAGCTTGTTCCTTTAATTGCTCAATTGTAACAACTTCTTGTACGGGGTTAGCTAATTTTTTCAATATAAATTTTAACTTAGCCTCAATTGATTCAAATAGATGCTTTTGATCTACTATATTAAATTTGTTCCTAACCATGGCTGGTTCAGTTTCATGCAAATTATTGATCTTATTGCTACTATAATCGTCCATCGATTTTTTTAAGAAAGATTGCTCACACATCTAATTTATGTTATTAATGTTCATATCAGAGTGAGTGCTATAGTGTTGCAAATTATTATCATACTTAATGTTATTGATCAGTTTTGTTTTTAAGGGTGCAAATGGGTTGTTTGTATTACAATTAGAACTTAAATGTGTTCCCCCACACCACATACAATAATTTTGATTATTGTAGTAGATGTCAATGATTCCAGTACCCCATTTAAGCTAATCAAAACTATCCTAAGATATAAGCAATTATAGCAATATAACAGACAAGATCTCACAGAATTCAGCAAGGTAAATTCACAAATGTTAAAAACAGTTCAGTAATTTAATTTCAGCAAGTAGTTGAGCACATATATTTTAGCAATTTAAAAAAGAAATTTAGGCACCTAGTGAAACTAAATTAAAAATCTAACTTACACTATAGTTAGCACAATATGATATGATTACATGAAGTGAAAATATTGAAAATTAAGTAAAAATTCTAAATCACTATTTACTTAAAGATTGTACTTAATACAAAACAAAACCGTTCCCCGGCAACGGTGCCAAAAACTTGACAAACGAAAAATACACTTATGCGTTTGTACGCAAGTGTACGTGGTCTGAATTAATTAGTGGAAGTTTTGATTTCGGGATTTATCATCCTCTGGGAATGGTAATTCTAATACTAAGTTATATTTTCTTTCAATAATAATTAAATGTTGATTTTTGGAGTGATTTTGCTTCCTAAATTAGCAATACAAATTACGTTAAGTTAGGATACGATTTATTAAAAGGAGAGAGTTGAGTTTTCATTATAATAGTCGCAAGGGGTTGGTGATATAAATTCATTATTGAATGTACACTTTAAATTTACATACTTAATTCAATCAAGTGAACACTATTAGAATTGAAGTTACCCTCTAATTACAATAGGTTAAAGTTTAGTGCACAAAGAGAACTCCCATTGGGGTTCTTCCTTAGCACATAAACTTTCATGAGATCATCATTTGTTATTTAAACTTGATTCCCTATATCTAGGTTACCAAATAATAATTTTTGTTCCTATTGATCTCATAAACAAGATTTCCATTAACCATGCCTCATGCGCTTTACACGCGGTTTAGCTAGATGGGGGAGGATGCATTGGGTCAATGGACTATGACACATCATCCATCGAGTTTTCTAACGTCCTCTCATCCCTTCTACTTTGCTGAGTAGCAGAGCAAAGTTAATGGAGAACTTGGTTCACAAGCATCAAATCTCTTGGTAGAGCCTTTAACGAAAGGTGCAAGTCAGCTTGAGTATTTGTCACATAATTCTCAGCTCTACTTGCACTGCCTTCCTTGCTCTTACCCAATTGATGAGCTTGGAACACAAGTTCTTTTAATAAATTAATGATCCATTTAGGTTTCTTTTTAGAATATTAATTTGGACTTTATTCTATCCAAGCATTCATTCAAGCATTAATAATAAACAACAAGAACATCTTTTAATTCATTTAAACAAATTCATTACACCACCACCATACTCCTTATAATTTTATACAATTACATCTCAACCCTCTCCAAAAAGATTTTAGCCTTCCATTACTAAATAAGCACAAGCACACATACAAAGGAAAGTGAATCTTGACATCAGTTCACAGCAAAAATAAATTAGAAAATATTAGAAAGAAATACTAGGAATTACCCGGAGGTTTTCTAAGGTTCTCTTGGACTCCTCCTACACTTCCCCCTGATTGCTCTGCCCTTTTCCCTTTCTTGTCTCCTTCTTCTTATTGTTCTTGGTAAACCTTCTCCCCCTGGAGAGTTCTCCTATCTCCTCATCCTACAGCTTTTCCTTATGGGTACCTGAATGTCAAAAATTGGAACCCTCTCAAGGTCTGAGATTGGCCCTTAAATAGGGAAGCTCTCAGCCTAAAGGCATTAATTATGTGACTCTTCACCTTCCTTAGGCTTATTTCAAACACTTTCAATATTTATTCTGTTTATGGAATTCAGCAAAGTTAATGTGCACTTAAGTTTTCAAGAGGCGAGGGAAGGCCAACGGTTGCATTTTGTGTCCTTCCCTATGCAGTATTTCTAGCTATTTTGGAGAATTCTGGCACGACCACTGTAGCGTGATGTGGCACGCTGCAGCAGCTATGTTCCAAACACTATTCCGTTGTGGTGTGCTGTAGCTGATGTGTTCCAAACACTACTCCGCTTTGGTGCACTGTAGCAGCTGAGGTTCAAACTTTGTTCCTGTGGTATAAGTTATAAGTTAGTGTTTTATTTTAACACACCACTGTGCCCAATGTGGCGCGTTGCGGCGGTTTCATCTTCGAAAAGGCAAAATAGTAAATGTTTCATTAAATCATATATAATTTGTATGAATAATCAAAAATGCCGCCGCAGCGCGCTGTGCGCCATAGGGTGCCACAGCGTGAGCGTTTACAAAACTCAATCGCTATAGCACGCCACTGTGGGAGAGTTTACCAAACTCAATCGCTACAGCGCATTGCAGCAGGAGAGTTTAAGAAACTCAATCGCTACATTGTGCCACAGCAGGAGAGTTCGCGAAACTCAATCGCTACAGCGCGCTTCAGTAGGAGAGTTTCCGAAACTAAATTGCTACAATGCGCTGTAGCGAGAGAATTTCCAAAACTCAATTGCTCTAGGGTGCTACAACGGGAGAGTTTACGAAACTCAATCGCTATAGCGTGCTACTGTAGGAAAGTTTCTGAAAATCAATCTCTACAGCGCGCTGCAGTGGGAGAGTATCCTAAACTCAAACGCTATAGTGCGCCACAACGAGCAAATTTCAAAACTTAAAATTGCCACAGCGCGCTGCAGCAAAAGTGTTTCTAAAACTCAATGGCTGGGACAAGACCCCCAACCTGCTCCTTATGTCCCAACCATCATTTCTTCTACAGTAGCTTATTTTAATGGCATGAGGAACGATTGAAATTATATCAAAGAATTAAAAAGGGAAAAGAGCATGTCACTTCACTCCTCAAGTGGTATTTGCAATCATCATAGCAGAAAATTAAATAGGGTATAGTAGAATTTGAAATGAGGAAAGAGTAGAGTGACTCATCTATTTATTCACCTCTTCTTCACTTAAGAAGGGTTCCAACTTTTCATCCAAAAGTTAAGTTTTTAGGGGCTGCATAGATGAAGGAAAACTCTCCAAGGGAGGTGGAAAGGACCATTGCTAGAGGAGAAAAACCAAAGGCTGCACTAGGGAGCTAAAGGAAAGGGAAAGAGGAAGAAGAAGAGAGATCCAGAGAACCTCTTTAAGGGCTATTCCCAGTAACTTCTAACCTTGCTTTTATATTTCTTTTAGTGGATCATGAAAGGGTCTTCATCCTTATATATTTTTCTTCTTTTCTCAGTTGTAATGGAAGGCTAAACCCCCTTGGGGAGGGTTGGGCTGAGCCCATTATAAAATGTAAAGGACTCAATAAATGAATGTAGAACTTCCTCAAGCATTAAAATAAGAAAAAAATTGTTCTTGCATGACTAAATGAAAACAACTTAAGATCAAGTAGTGGAATAAATAAATATCTTATGTTAAGAAAATATAATTATAAATACTATAATCAAAATGAAAGTCTCTCCATGGCTCATTGCTTAATTAAGAGCGGGATATATGTGAAAGGGGTAATTTAAACTAAGTGAGAAGTTCTTGAGCCCTATTGCACCATGTTATACACTCAACTAAGGAGTCGAAGCGTGTGAGCTAAGACCCATTAATTGGAGCTCCGTTGCTCAGCATATGTGAAAAGAGGGAGTGAATTCTTTGAGAGCTCATGGATGAAGTGACATAGTTCATAGAGCCCAACAAAATCCCTTCCTTATTTGAACTACGCATGATGCACGTGATGCTCATTAGTGGAATCAATGCTCTTAAGTTCGACTAATTAAAACTTTAAATTTTGGTAACCTAGATGTAGGAAAACTAAGATGCTCTAATTGCGATCTCATGGGAATCTTTGTGCAGAAATTGAACCCTAGTGTGTTCATCTCTCGCATAAGATTTGCACTTGAAGGATTGATAGGAAAACTCTATGGAATATAATGTGCACTTGATTAATTAGCTTAATAAAAAGAATAAAATGTGCTTGAGAAGTAATACAACTTGAGGTCCCCATCATTTCACATGGAATAAGCCCAACTCTCCTCTCTAACTTAATTAGTTTTCTAAACTCTAAATTATTGCTTATTAACGAAACCACATCAAGCTGAAATCATATTTTTTAAATATTATTGAATTTAGATATACCTTAGTAATAAAACATACCATTCTCTGAGGACGATAAATCTCAGAACTCACCTTCCAAGTTATTACTTCAGACCACGTACACTTGCGTGCAAGCGCAGGCATGTATTTACAGTCTGTCAATGTTTTGGCGTCGTTGTCGAGCACTGGTAACTATTTTGTATTAAGGAGAATCTAATAGTAAATAGTGATTTTAGCAAATCTTACTTATGTTTACCGAATCATTGAACGCTATTGCTATATTTGTTTTTGATAGCTTAATTTCTGTCTTGTATGAGTAGAAGAATTTGTACTGAATATCTTTTTGATCCAAAAATTGAAAGAACCTATTTATAAGCTAGAAGAGAATGAAATATTCTACTGAATCAATAAGCTATTATGGAAAACTTTAATGAAAATCTTGGAGAGCCTTTAGGAGAACCAAGGGGAATAGCACTTAGAAACTATGCACTGCCCACTATTAGGGGAATCCCCTATGCTATTGTTAGGCCTAACATCGAAGCAAAACATTTTGAAATCAAACATTCCACATTAAGTATGGTTCAAAATAACCAATTTGGTGGATTAGCCACAAAAGATACTAACTCACATATTTCAACCTACCTTGAAATTTGTGATACCTTCAAGTTTAACGGCGTCTCTGAAGATGTAATTAAACTGAGGCTTTTTCCATACTCATTAAGTGATAGAACTAAAAGTTGGCTTAGCTCTCTCCTGAGTGACTCTACCCTTACTTGGAATGATCTCGCTAAGAAATTCTTTGCGAAATATTTCCCTTCTGCGAAAACTGCTCGGCTGAGAATTGAGATAACCAACTTTATTCAATTTGAAGGTGAGACAGTTTATGATGGGTGGGATCACTTTAAAGAATGCTTAAGGCGATGCCCGCATCATGGGTTCCTTTTATGGATGCAAGTGCAAGCCTTTTAGAATGGTTTGAATGCTCCAATGAGGACTCTTATTGATGCGGCCGCCAGAGGCTCAATTAGTAGCAAAACCCAAGAAGAGGCTGATGAACTCTTAGATGAAATGGTAAACAATGCCTATCAATGGCCTCTCCAAATGAATAAACACATGGCTAAAAAAGAATGTAACTCACTTGAAAATTCACAACAAATTTGTGAGCTCTGAAATCAAATCTCTCAACTAAATAAAAAGTTAGAATGTGGGTACTTAAAATCTTATCAAAAAGGAGATTGTGAGTTAAGGAATGTCAATGTAATCATGAATCATGGTGGAATTGAAGAGAGATTGGAGAACTCCTTTACTGAATTAAAAATATCCACAACTTAATTTCTGAATAAAACTAACGCCACACTAAATAGGCACGAACATACTCTTTTAAAGCAAGAGGAGTTAGTGAAAAGAATTGAACAAAAACTAAAAAGAATCATGAAATAGTTAGAGAAACCAACTTTAGTAGGAGTCATCAGTGAGTATGAAAATGACTTGGAAAACTCTAAAACCCTAAGAAGTGGGAAAATGACAAGATCGGTTGTGAGTGAGGATAATGAAAAAAACACAACAACAACTAGAGAGGGACAAGGGGAGGAAGAAGTAGAGATTAGAAATGAGAGGAATGATGTAAGGGATTCGGAGAAGGTTCAACCTAGTGACCATTATTGGCTACTGGAAGAGCATTGATTGATGTCGATAAAGGGGAATTGAGATTACAATATGGCAACGCGGAGGTGAAATTTCATGTAAATGATTCTATGAGGCACCCATCTAAGCCCAATGAGGATTATTGGAGGAACAATTTAATCGAAGAAGCTTGGTTAATTAGAGATGTGGAAGAAGAGGGAATATTAGTGAATGAGGATGATGAGGATCTCCCTGAAGATGGAGTGATTGAGGAAATAATTAAGTAGAGGATAATAATTCAGCCTTCTATAGATTGCCCTCCATAATTAGAATTAAAACCTCTTCCCTCGCACTTAAAGTATACTTATCTAGGGGAGGAGGCATTTCTTCCTATTATAATTTCTGCATTATTAACTCAGCATCAAGAGAGGCTTCTATGTAAGGTTTTAAAAGAGCACAAGAGAGCAATTAGATGGAGTATAGCTGATCTGAAAGGTATTAGCTGAACTCTTTATATGCACCATATCCTCTTGGAGGATAACTCTACTCCATCGATTGAACCTCAACGGTGCTTAAACCCTAATATAAAAGAAGTAGTTCACAAAGAAATTATTAAACTATTAGATGCTGGAATCATATTCCTCATCTCTGATAGTCCTTGGGTGAGCCGTATTTATGTGGTTCCAAAGAACAGCGGGATAACCGTTGTGCATAATGATAACAATTAATTGATCCCCACTAGAACCATGACCAAATGGAGAGTGTGCATTGATTATAGGAGACTAAATAAAGCTACTTGTAAGGATCACTACCCCCTCCCATTCATAGACCAAATGCTCGATAGGTTGGCAAGAAATCCCTATTTCTATTTTCTTGATGGGTATTTAGGATACAATCAAATCTTAATTTCACCTGAAGACCAAGAGAAAACATCCTTCACTTGCCCCTTTGGTACATTTGCCTTTAGAAGAATACCCTTTCAACTATGCAATGCCCTGGCTACTTTCCAACGCTGCATGATGGCTATTTTTTTTGATATGATAGTGGAATTTTTAGAAATATTTATGGATGATTTCTCTGTTGTCAGAATCTCTTTTGATCATTGTTTAATCAATCTAGGAAAGGTTCTAAAAAGGTGTGAAGAATCAAATTTAACCTTAAATTGGTAAAAATGTCATTTTATGGTGGAAAAAGGTAATGTCCTTGGTCATTTGATCTCTAGGAGAGGGATAGAAGTTGATAAGCCTAAGCTGGAGTTAATTGAAAAACTCCTCCCTCCTATCAATGTGAAATGAATTAGAAGTTTTCTTCGGTATGTAGGATTTTACAGAAGATTTAACAAAGATTTCTCCAACATAAGCTTGCCACTCTATAGATTACTAGGGAAAGATGTCAAATTCAAATTTGATAAAAATTGTTCAAGAGGTTTCAACGCCATTAAAACTGCCCTGATCTCAGCTCCAATAATTTCTATTCCAAATTGGGACTCCCCATTTGAGATTATGTGTGATGTGAGTGACCTTGCAGTGGGTGCTATCCTTGGGCAGCAAAAGGAGTGAACCTTCTATTTAATTTACTATGCTAGTAAACTCCTTGATGATGCCCAAAGAAGCTACGCTACCACGAAGAAAGAACTCTTAGCTGTCATCTTTGCTTTCACTAAATTCAGGTCATATCTCATTAGGACTAAGACTATTGTTTACACTGATCATGCAGCTATTAAATATCTCCTTAAAAAGAAAGAAGCTAAGCCTCACTTAAAACGCTGGGTGCTGCTCTTGCAAGAATTTGATCTAAAAATCCGGGATAAGAAGGGGAGTGAGAATGTGTTAGCTGACCATCTATCTAGATTGACCCACCTTGAAAGTGTTAATTTGACCAAAATTAGTGAATCGTTCCCTGATGAGAAGCTGTACACTATTTCTTCTTCAAAACCTCCTTAGTTTGCTGACTTTGCAAATTATCTTGCAGTAGGAGTTATACCAAAAGACATGAACTTTCAATAAGGAAAAAGTTCTTTGCTGACATAAAATATGACTTTTGGTATGATCCCTTCCTCTTTAAATATTGCAATGACTAACTCCTAAGGAGATGTGTGCCTGAGTCAAAAATCAAGGACATTCTCTTCCATTGCCACACATCACCTTATGGAGGGCACCATGGAATTGATTATACAACAGCTAAGGTTCTTCAATCTGGGTTCTCTTGGACTCATCCATTCAAAAATGCTGAGGATTTTGTGAAAGTTGTGACAAATGCCAAAGAATCAGAAACCTTATAAAAAGGGATGAGCTTCCTTTGAATGGAATCTTCGAAGTAGAGCTATTTGATGTTTGGGGAATTGATTTCATGGGCCCATTTCCTTTATCCCAAACTAACTTGTATATTCTGGTTGATGTTGAATATGTTTCAAAATGGGTAGAGGCGCTTGCATGTGTGAACAATGATGCTAAAATTGTTATGAAATTTCTCAAGGAGCATGTGCTTGCGAGATTTGGAATGCCTAGATTCCTAATAAGTGATGGGGGAAAGCATTTCTGTAACCGGCAGCTTGAGAGTTTGCTTAGAAGCTATGGAGTAAAACATAAGGTGGGAACTACCTATCACCCTCAAACTAGTGGGCAAGTCGAAGCCTCAAACAGAGAACTACAGCAGATTTTGGAAAAGACATTGAACCAAAATATAAAAGATTGGACTTCAAAACTTCAAGATGCCCTTTGGGCATATAGAAATGCTTTCAAAACTCCCTTAGGAATGTCCCCCTAAAGGCTCGTGTATGGTAAATCGTGCCATTTGCCAGTGGAGTTGGAGCACCGTGCATTTTGGGCAATCAAGAAATTTAACTTCGACTTCCGACAGCAGGAGAAAAGAGAATGCTGCATTTGAACGAGCTTGACGAATCCAGATTGAATGCTTATGAAAGTGCTAAAATTTACAAAGAAAAGATAAAAAAAATGGCATGATAAATTAATTAAACCAAAGCATTTTCAACCTGGAATGAAGGTACTTCTTCTTAATTCAAGATTGAGATTATTTTCAAGAAACTTAAAGTCAATGTGGATGAGGCCATTTACAGTAATGAAGGTCTACCCTCATGGAGCTATTGATGTTTCTTCAAGTGAGGGAGCCTTCAAGGTAAATGAAAATCGATTGAAGCCTTATTTGGAAGAGAGTAACCTATAGGAGAAAGGAGGATGGACCTTACAAGACCTTCCTACGGAAGGAATCACGTAGAATATTTTACTAGTGGCAAGCCAAGATGTTAAAATAGGCGCTTGGTGGGAGGTAACCCACTCATAAATTAGGTTTGCAATGGTATATTTTCAATTTCTTTCTATGTTACAACGGTATTTTTTTTCTGAACTTTTCAAGTTTATGGAAGTTACAAGAATATCAATGTAGAAATTAATTATCAACCAAAGTTTGCTTAACAAAAAATGACTAAATTCATTAACAACATTAAATCATCTAAACAAGGGAATGATTTCAGGTTGAATTTAGTCTCCAAATATTTAAATAAATGTTAAGGTTTAAGTGTGGGGGAAGGCTTAGAAATCAAAACTAGTGATGATATTGAGTGAGCAAAAGAGTGTGCTAGGCTCCTGTAGGACTTCATGATCACAAAGATTTGGAAGTGGGATGAAGAAAAATATTGAGTGAGCAAAAGATTACTGTTCATATGGGATATTATCGGGACTTTGAGCAGCAGGAAGATGGGGAGAGTTTAATTTGGTAGATGAGGAGCCGCGTGTAGGCCTCACGGGACACGCGCATATAGGAGAGGGTGGCAACGCGGAGACCCTTCGATTGAGCTAATCGAACGGTCGTCTTTGATCGTTTGATCAAACTGCGGAGGAGGACGACATGAGGAGGGATTAAACGGCACTGATAAAATGCAAAATATAATTATAATTTTTTAATTATTTAATTATTTCATAGACTCAGAAAAATTCCCATAATTCATCCCTAGCTAATTGAATGGTGAGTAACGCAATGGCAAAGTCAAATTTCAATTTTAGCATGTATTTAATTTTCCTATTCTTAGGGGTATTTAAAATATATTAAAATATTTGCCAAAAATTAACGACTTCCAAATACCTTCAAAACATCACCCTTAGCTAACTTGAGGGTGATGAGCGCAATGGCAAAGTCCAATTTTCAATAGGTCATTTTTCCAATTATCGGGATTTTCTAGATTTAGTGTTTGGGTCCAAATGACTTCTTGATTTGAACCAAAATATTAGGGTGAGTTCCTAAAGACTTAATTATAGTATTAGAATAAAAATTAGGACTTAGTTTAGTCCCAATTAACCAGGGTAAGAACGGGGTTATTACGCCGTCGCAAGCTTTTACAAATTAATCGGCACCGTAAAGATGATATTTTTAGTTAACTACCTTAGGCTAAGCAATGCTCTAAGGTTCACTGGCTCTCTCTTGGAGAAGACAATCCGAAGAAATTGCTCAAGTTCCATTACTCCCCAACTAAAGGATTTTTCCAAAACTTCTAACGATAATCTTCTCAATGATAAGAAGGGGCATGGCAACACATGTTCGAACACTTATGCTATTTTTGATAATTAATTACATAATGAGATTTGTAGAACCATTTCAAATGAAGACATTAAGCATAGTTTATTTTCAATCAAGGACAATGCTAGTCTCGGTCCTGATGGTTTCACACATCCTTATATTTTAAGAAAGCATGGAACATCACTCACATATATATTTGTTAAGGAATAGTTTTTTTTTTCAAAATGTCATTATTCCTCGGTGCCTAAACCATACTCTTATTATGTTGGTTGACAGACTGTAAATACACGTCTGCGCTTGCATGCAAGTGTACGTGGTCTGAAGTAATAAGTGAAAAGTGTGACTTTCCGGGAATTTATCGAACCATAGAGAATTGGTTGATTTGTCACTAAAGTATATCTATTCTCACTAATGTTTAAGCTATAGTATGTATTGGTTGGTTGGTCTAAAATTAGCACAAATATTCACTAAGTAAAATAGCAAGATTAAAGAAAGAGGAGAGTTGGGCCATCCCACATGCAATGACATAATACTCATGTAGATTTATTTCTCAAGCTTATCATTTAATTTAATTGAAATCAAGTGCACATTGTTGTCCTTTAGTCTAGCTCAAAAACTTACAAGTTCAAATCTCGTGCACAAAATGAACTCACATTCGGTTCTACTTTAGCACAAAGATTCTTGTGAGATTCTTGAGATTTAAAGTTAATTCATTTTCTCTTTATTCAAGGAGAGTCTAAATGTTCTCAAATCTTAGGATCTCACAAGCATTGATTTTCCACTATGAGCATCACTTTGCATCTCACATAGTTGAGATGAGAGAATCACATGTTGGGCTCAATGACTATGTCACTTAGTTCATGAGTACTCAACACTTCATTACTCAATCTCAATTATGTGGAGCTAAGGAGCTCATTTAGTGGGTCTTAGCATCACTTGCATCAACTCTTTGGTTGGGCTTAGATTGAGGTGCATTGAGCTCAAGAACCTTCTCACATGGTTCTAAGCTGTCATGCACTCAAAATCTAGCATCCAACCTAAGGTGAGCTAAGGAGCGCAAGACAATTAGATCTTAGATTTTTTTAGTTCTTTTCTCATAAACATATCAAGACAAATTAGATGAAAATTTCTTAGTAAGGCATTAAAATCACAAATACATTATGCTTGAGGGAAAATATTCATACATTAATATTACATCATGCAAAATAGGACTTCATCCCAACCCTCCCTAAGGGGAGTTTAGCTACTCATTATACAAGAAAATAAGAAAGACACGTACATGGATAAAGACCCTTTCATGGTCAATTAAAGAGAAAATACAAGATTGAGTTTAGTAGATACTAGGAACGCTCCGTAGAAGTTCTCCGGAATTCTTCTTCTCCTTCTAATTATCCTCTCCTTAGGTCGCTAGTGCTGCCTTATTCCTCTTCTCCCTTTGCAAAAGCTTATCTTGCCACCCTTGGGGAGTTCTCTCTTCCTTTGGCTCTCCTCCTTACTTAGTGGATTTTTGCTAAAATTGTGAACCCTCCTCTAGTCGAGAGGAGGGGTATTTATAGGAGGGGGGAGGCTGAATTTTTCTCTTCATTTGCAACCAGATTTTCCATAAATAATTTTGATTTCATCATTGTAATATGTTTCCATTAATGGTGAGGTGACAAAAATCTCATTTCTTTACCCAAAACATCACCTCAAAGCTTCCCTTTTTAACAAAAAGCAGTTGCTGCAGGAAATGGTGGCTGGAGACAAAATTCAAGATAGAGGTCATGTCTCCAGCCGCATTAAATGCAGTGCCTGGGAAAAAATTCGGCAGGCCGCTGCAGCGCGCTGCGGCGTGCTTTAGCATACCCTGGTCCCTAGCATATTAGCCAAGTCCCTCGTTGTAGACCGCTGCAGCGCACAACCATGCGCTGTAGCGGTCGATTCCGCAAATACTATTCAATTAGTTCTTTTTCTGCTTTTACAGAGTTTAGATATTTTTCTGCGGCAGACCACTGCAGCGTGCGACCGCGCGCTGTAGCGGTGAATTCTGCGAAAAACTCTGTTCAATTAATTTGGCTGCGCATTTTATAAAGCTAAGCATTTCCGCGGCAAACCGCTGCAGCGCGCGACCGCGCGCTGTAGCGGTGAATTTCGCAAAAAACACTGTTCAATTAATTTGGCCGCCCAATTTATATAGTTAAGTGTTTCCACTATAAACCGCTGCAGCGCGCGACCGTGCGCTGTAGCGGTGAATTCCACGAAAAACACTATTCAATTACTTTGGATGCCCAATTTATATAGTTAACTATTTCTGCTATAACCTGCTGCATGCGCGCGATCGCGCTGTAGCGGTAAATTCCGCAAAAAATACTGTTCAATTTGTTGGGCGGCCCAATTTATAAATTCAAGCATTTCCGCGGCAAACCGTTGCAGTGTGCGACCGCGCGTTATAGCGATGAATTCTGTGAAAAACAATATTCAATTAGTTTTCACAAGGTTTAGATATTTCTGCTACAGCCCGCTGCGGCGCGCAGTCGCGCGCTGCAGCAGTTTTCCTTTAGTAAATTTTAAAAACTTGCAGAAATGTCTTAGATCGCCTTTGGATTCCATTTCTCTAAAAAAGATAAAAAAATTGATTTTAGGAACAACATAAATATTTTAAATAGATGAATTTTCCTCTTTATTTAGATATAAGTTATGGATTTATCACACTCCCACACTTAAATTCTTGCTTGTCCTCGAGTAAGCTCAAAATGATAAACTTTTTTCTATTTTTGGAGGGATGAAAGTCACAATAATGTAATATAAAATAAGTATAAGTAAAAAATGTGTGCAATGGCAGAAATGAAATGAATATTGTAGCAATAATAATATTTTCAATTGAGTCACGAAGGTGGTTGAGTCACTAAATCTCCAAATGTTTGAATTTTTAATGCTTGATAATAGGTGATGTGTTCAATACATTTGGACTTATAGACTAAAGACATGGTTTAGAGACTCCTAAAGTTGTGTCATATGTACTCCTTCTTATGAATTATAAAGATGAAAAGTTTAAAGGAGAGATATTTTTCTTCATCCATTCACATTTTGTTTATTTGGGAGAGATATTTTTCACCATCCCTTTTTTCCTTAAATATTTTGCTCTTTTCATCCTTAGGGAGAGATATTTTTCTTCATCTCTAACATCATTGTGATCATGAAGTCCTACGGGAGCCTAGCACACTCCATTTAGAGTCCATACCATAGTTTTTTAGTTTTAAGTCCTAAGCCTTCCCCCACATTTAGCTCAAGCACTTATTTAAAATTTTCAGAGATTTAGATTTTCCTCCATTCATTCCTCACTATCAATATTTTATTGCTTATAATTCATTTAATCATTTTTGCTAAGCATTCTTTTACTTATATTATCTTTGAATTTTTACATTTTTGTGATTTTCATTGCTTTTGAAAAATTCAGAAGACTTATGTCAGTTAAGAACAACTTATAAATGTGGGAATATAAAAATTTATAAATTGAAATCTCAAAATGAAAACAAATAAAATGAGGACAAAAAGAAAAATTGAAAAAGAACAAATACAACCTAATTAGTTATTGGGTTGCCTCCCAATAAGCGCTTGTTCTAGGGTCTCAGCCAGACACAGGAAAGATCTTATGTGATTCCTTCATCAGGAAGGTCTTGAAGGGTCCATCTGCCCTTCTCTTGAAGGACTCCTTCCTCCAAGTATAACTTCAGATGATTTCCATTCACCTTGAAAGAGCAATTATTGGAGGCAACTTCGACAGCTCCATGAGAAAAAATTTTAGTGATGGTAAATGGTCCAGTCCAACATGATTTTAGTTTTCCAAAAAAAAGCCTTAATCTAGAGTTAAAAAGCAATACCTTCATTCCTGGTTGGATGTGCTTAGGTTTAATTAGCTTATCATGCCATTTTTTTGTTTTTTCTTTATACAACTTGGCACTCTCATAAGCATTTAATCTAAATTCATCAAGTTTATTTAGTTGTAGCAGTCTCTGCGCCCCTACCTTTTGGTGGTCAAAATTTAATTTTTTTATTGCCCAAAAGGCACGGTGCTCAAGTTCCACCGGAAGGTGACATGCTTTTCCATAAACGAGCTTATACAGGGACATTCCTAGAGGGGTCTTGAAGGCAGTTCTATAAGCCCAAAGGGCATCTTGAAGTTATGAAGTCCAGTCCTTTCTATTTTGGTTCACAGTTTTTTCTAAAATTTGTTTAAGTTCTCTATTGGAGACTTCAACTTGTCCACTGGTTTGAGGGTGGTAGGGAGTACCCACCTTGTGTCTCACCCCATAGCTTTTTAATATATTCTCTAACTGCCTATTGCAGAAGTGTTTTCCCCCATCACTGATCAAAAATCTGGGTGTCCCAAATCTAGCTAGCACATGTTCCTTGAGAAATTTGATCATAGTTTTAGCATCATTATTGACACATGCCACAGCTTCAACCCATTTTGAAACATATTCAACTGCCACAAGAATATACAGATTGGCCTGGGATGAGGGAAAGGGTCCCGTGAAGTCAATTCCCCAAACATCAAATAATTCAACTTCAAAAATTCCATTTAAAGGAAGCTCATCTCTTTTTGATAAATTCCCAATTCTTTGGCATTTGTCACAACTTTTGACAAATTCAGTGGCATCTTTGAAAAAATGGGGCCAAACAAATCCGGATTGAAGCACCTTTGCAGCCATTCTCTCAATCCCATGGTGTCCTCCATAAGAAGATGTGTGGCAGTGGAAGAGAATATTCTCGGTGTCAGAGTCAAGAACACATCTCCTTAGGAGTTGATCATTGCAATATTTATATAGAAAGGGATCATACCAAAAGTAATTTTTTATATCCACGACAAATTTCTGTTTTTGTTGGTAACTCATATCTTTTGGTATGATTCCTCCTGCAAGGTAGTTTGCAATATCAGCGAACCAGGGAGGATCATTTGTAGCTACCCCATAGAGCTTCTCGTCGAGAAATGATTCACTAATATATGTTGACTTATCATGATCAATGTGGGTTAATCTGGATAAATGGTCAGCAAGCACATTTTCAATCCCCTTCTTATCCTGGATTTTGAGATCAAATTCTTATAAGAGCAACACCCAACGTATCAAGCATTGTTTTGCCTCTTTCTTTTGGAGGAGATACTTAATGGCAGCATGATCCATGTAAACGATAGTCTTAGACCCGATGAGATACGACCTAAATTTAGTAAAAGCAAAAATGACGGCTAAAATCTCCTTTTCCGTGGTGGCATAATTTCTTTGAGCATCATCAAGAGTTTACTAGCATAGTAGATCGAATAGAAGGTTCGCTCCCTTTGTTGCCCAAGAACAGCGCCTACTGCAAGGTCACTCGCATCACACATAATTTCAAAAGGTGAATCCCATATTGGAGCAGAAATTATTGGAGCAGAGATCAAGGCAGCTTTTAGAGTATTGAATCCTTTTAGACAATCATTGTCAAAATTAAACTCAACATCCTTTCCAAGCAATCTATAAAGTGGCATACTTATGTTTGAAAAATCCTTGATAAATCTATGATAAAAACCAGCATGCCCTAGGAAGCTTCTAATTCCCTTAACATTGATGGGAGGAGGAAGTTTTTCAATGACTTCAATCTTAGCTTTATCGACCTCTATCCCCCACCTAGAAATTAAATGACCAAGAATGATACCCTCTTCAACCATAAAATGACACTTTTCCCAATTCAAGATCAAGTTTGACTCTTCATCTTTTTAACACCTTTCCCAAATTAATTAAGCAATGATCGAAAGAGGTTCCAACCACAGAAAAATCATCCATAAGAATTTCTAAGAACTCTCCTATCATGTCAGAGAAAATTGCCATCATACAGCATTGAAACGTAGCTGGTGCATTGCACAAACCGAAAGGCATTCTCCTAAAGGCAAATGTTCCAAAGGGGCAGGTAAACGTTGTTTTCTCTTGGTCTTCGGGCACAATCAGGATTTGATTGTATCCAGATAAACCATCAAGAAAACAGAAATAAGGATTTCCTACTAATCTATCAAGCATTTGGTCAATGAAGGGAAGGGGATAATGGTCTTTTTGAGTTGCTTTATTTAATCTCCTATAATCGATGCAAACTCGCCAACCAATCACAGTCCTTGTGGGGCTTAGCTCATTGTTGCTGTTGAGAATAACGGTCATCCCACTCTTTTTTGGAACCACATGTATAGGGCTCACCAAAGGGCTGCCAGAAATGGGAAAAATGATCCCAGCATCTAAGAGCTTGATGATTTCCTTGTGAACTACTTCTTTGATGTTAGGGTTTAATCGTTGTTGAGGTTCAATTGAAGGCTTAGAGTTATCCTCCAATAGGATATGATGCATACACAGAGTTGGGCTAACCCCCTTCAAATCCGCAATACTCCACCCTATTGCCCTCTTATGTTCTTTTAAAACGTTACATAAAAATTCTCTTAATGTTGAGTTAACAATGAGGAGATTATTACAGGAAGTGATTCATCTTCTCCTATGTATGTGTATTTTAAATGAGAGGGAAGAGGTTTTAATTCAATTTTAGGAGGGCAAATTATCGAAGGTTGAAACATCTTCGTTTCCTCAATTAATTCTTCAATAACTTCCGTTTTAGTGGAAACTTCATATTCCTCACTTGCCATCATTCCCTCTTCTCCCACATCTTCCATTAACCTAGCTTCTTCTAATAAATTGATCTCCCAACAATCCTCGTTTAACTTAGAATGGTGTTTCATAGAACCATTCACATGGAATTTAATCTCTACCTCTCCATACCGCAACATCAATTCCCCTTTATCTACATCAATAGAATCTCTCAGACCTTGCATGAAGCGGTGACACTTGGATGCTTCCGATCTTACTAGATCTGGAACAAACCTTGACAGTCTCCTGAATTCTTGTTCGTAATCAGATACTGACCTACTCCCTTGAGTGAGGTGAAGAAGTTTGTCTTCTAGAATTGCTTGTGTTGAGGCTAGAATGAAAGCTTCGCGAAATGCTTCCATGAATATATCCCATGGTATGTCCTCTATCTCAAAGTCTGCAAATTTGTTATTCCGTTCATTTTCCCACCAATATTCCGCTTCTTCTTGGAACAGATAGGTCACCAGACGAATTGCCTCAGAATTAGGGCATTTAATCAAGGCCAGATTCTTCTCCACTAACTTTATCCATGTTACAGTATCCATGGGGTTCAATGCCCCGTTGAATGTGGGAGTGTGAAAATGAAGGAAATTGTGTAGAACTCCGTCACCTGAGTTGTAAGAAGAAGGTCCGGAGGATTGTTGTTTGACAGAGAGGATGAGAGATCGTGTCTCCTGCGCTTGTTGCGCGTTACTATCAATTAAGGCCTTTATTAGATTGGCCATAAGACTCGATTCTTCAGATTCATTTGACGATGGGATCGTCTTCTTAATAGGAGTGGGAGCAGAGGGGGAACCAGGATTCATAGCTGCAGTTATAATGCAAATTTTAGAAAATTTCATTCATTTTCAAGTTCTTTCTCATAAGAGAAGATACATGGATACATCAAAATATGTAAACAAAATAATGGGAAATGACAAGGAAATTCCTAAGGTCTAGTTACAATACTCTCCCCAGAAGGTAGCACAAAAGTCATCATATGTGACTACGTGACCTTTTCGAGCTAATCTCCTATCGACCCAATACCACCAACGACTCGCTGATCCCCTCAGTAGGATCTCTACAATCTCCAGGCGGTACTTCTCTGGACAGGCTGTCTCTTGAAGTGCCGTGGTAACACGATCCAGCCACTCTTTGGCGAGCGTCGAAAGACTAGTGCCTCTGAACGATGAATGAACCAGGATCTTGTCCAGTACTGCGACTCCTCGGGATGATACACCATCCACCGTCCTCCCGTAGAGCTGACCATCTTGAAGGTCGTCTATCCAATAATCATCAAATCTCCTAAGGTAGAACAGAAATGCTGACGGCGAGTATTCCATTCCCTAAAATAGTTTAACCCATAAACATTTTATTCATTATTCTTTCAAAATTCGTTCAAATCCTAAGATGTTATTTTAAGTTATCTTTTTACGTGCAGTTTAATTCCTAGGGTGTCAGTATTGTAGACATAATCTCCCTTTCTATTTCTGAGATAGCTTAATAAATCTTTTGGATGTTTGCTTTGCACTACACCTAGTAATTGTGATCTTGTCCTGACACAGAGAACATATTATAAAGTAGATAGGAACAAGCTCCTTATCTAACACTTTATAATACTTCTCTGATACCAACTGTAGCGCCCCGTCCCGTCACCGTGCACAAAATACGAGTATAATTCATAGATTGGCGGCTGAACGGTGCGCTACTCGGGAATGGTGGGCCATACAAGTGAAACCCATCGTCCCGAATAGGCTAAAGAGATAGAGCCGTACCGAATGCCGCTGACTCGAGCCCTAAGAGTAGGCTCGAGAGTCAATATCTAAGATAAGAATGGAACACTCATCTTAGGTATTAGACTTAGTACGTACATATGGTGCAAGGGAGTGGAGAAGAACCCATGTACGTTATAAAATATATCAGTGTTTCCAGTACGCCAATCACATCACAATACTATGTATAGTAGTATAACAGAGTGCGGAAGCTAAAAAGCAAAACATCCAGAAATACATTCATCCCAAGCAGTAGTAATCATCCATCTCAGAAAAGAAAAGTAAAAGTACATCCAGAGTTTATTATAAACCATTTAAATGTAGGAATATAAAGAGTTTAGCTAGAATACTGGAAAGAACTAGAAAGTAAAAGTAGGTGCTCAAGCCCCTACAGCTCCAAGTGCTCCTCATGAGTCCTTGGGATGTCCTCCTGACCTGCCTCCAACAACTGCTCGGGATCTAGCGAATTGTTGGATCCCAAAATTACCCCGTGTTAGACAAGAAGTCTAACACATCGAAGCTAGCTATACAAGCTAATCTAAACATAACAAATATGCAAGGACATAAAGTAAAGTGCAGGAAAAACTGTAAAGCATCAAATAACTGAACTGTAGGAACTAAGCAAAGAAAAATTGCATCAAAACCAAGTACTAAAAGTGCATGAAAATGTCAGATGCTGAGTAGGATGCTATAAGCTGCACTATATGCTACTGAAGTAATGCTCACAGATATGCTATATCACGGTATATCACAGAACTATCACTGAAGGTTTATGAGTCGTACGGTCCAATGTAAGCACAACAGTTAGGAAGTCAGTATGGTGACGTAGATGCACCCTGAAATTCCTCAGTCTGTGTATATAACATTCCGTATCTCATACTGTATCACTAATAACCATGTGTCACAATAGAAGGAATGAGTTCAACTCATGTTTATGCTTATGCTTATGCCATTATATGATGTGAATGAAAAATCTCGAAATCCATGAAGAGCATAGTAACAAGCATAAATGAATCCTAAGTCTCCACTGTGCTGAATCTTACTAAAAGGATTTTGACTAAAAATCTCTAGATCGATATTTAGTTAAAGTTACTTATTTACTTAAAGATCACTAGGCGGGGTGATTGTATACACATATTAAATATGCTGCAAATATAGGACACAACATTTAGTTTGATTACGCCACACTAATAAAGTGATCTTCATTAGGAGGCACCATCCGATGATGATTTTGTATCTCAAACTAAGCATTTAGTCACTAAACTCACAATCATACTAAGCGTCTTAAGGATGGTGATTCCCCTTTTCTTAGTTTTATTTAAGCCATACCTATTGAAGCGATCTTTACTAGGAGGCATTGCCGATGGCAACTGTCCTTCAATAAAACTAAAGAATGGGCACCCATTTAATACACTCTTAGGATCGATTGATTTACTCTAAGCGAGGTTATATCCGCCTAAGCCCATAGGATAGCAACAAAGATAAATCTTACTTATAGTGACTCAACCAATCCAGAATATTACTCGGACCAGTAATATGGGTATACTATACTACACTATCCAATAATCATAGTTCAATCAAATCTATTTAATAGAGCAAGGATTTATCCAGACTACAAATCTTAAACTAATAGGTAAGTCCTATACAAGGTTTCACCAATCAAATGTGATCAAGAATCACTTAATATGGATTCTACCACAAGAAGATGTATCTCTTCTAATGTCTTAAGTGATTACTACCACGAGGAGAATAGATCAATCTCTAAGGTGAAGGGATCTTCTATACTTCTACCTCAAGGATTCATACAAGGCCTCCTACCTCATGATATATGAATTTAGGTCTTTTAGTAATTCAAGACGATCTTATGAAGAGAATATCAAGATCTCTTCTTTAGGTGTTGATATTAGACTATTAGGTTCTGGTTCATAATTAGACTTAGAATGACTATATCAGATGATGGAATCATCTAGTCATTCATAGACTAAGATTATGGGGTGTAAATTAAACATATTGTTAAGGATTTGATTACTTGTTAAATCAACATAGTACTAATGCTTGTTATGCAAGTTTATTACTTAAGAGAAAATCAGGAATCTTAAGGTTCGATTCAGATTGTGAAGTCACAAGGGTTATTATTAACCTTACATTGTCTAATTCAAATGTTTAGAGTCAATAGTAAATCAAATGCATTATTGGAAATGTTCAATTCAAAGTCTTGAAATCAATATAATTAAGTTAGGGTTCTTATGGTTTTAGATTTTCCTTGAGTAGATTAAGATTTGACTCCTTCTCAAACCTCAAGTCAAATCAAGTGTGTATCTAAAGATCAATGTCAAATCAGTGGATTAATTATGTATTATTGGTGGCAATCCTAGATCTAGATCGTCTTAAAAGCTTGATCCAAATCTTAAGATTTCTTAAGTTAATTAAGATATTTAAGATTCTATAGTTTTGGTTTTATTCAAGTATGCTTAATAGGTTTATAAAAAGGTGATTTCATTTCATTTAGTTTACTGTTATAAGTCAAAATAATAATTAAAGTCAAATAAATAGTGGTTACTTAGTGCTAACCAAACCCTAATTTCAAGCAAAAATGATTAGCACGTAAATAAAAATCTAACCATTCAAATTACATGAAATTTGGCATGCAAGTCCTATATAATCATACAAGTAATCAGAGACTAAGTTTGCTAAGATCCAATGTATATAAACCCTAAAATTCACTAATTATGATTTGACAAGATTAGGGCATAACTACAATTACAAAACTCAAAAAAATGTTAAACTTGGCACATGTAATCCAATTAACATCAGTGAACTGATGGCACCCTAAACATGCAATTTGGATAAGTAAATTTGCTAATCTACATTAATTAAGATTCACCGTAATTAGGCAATAATTAAAGATCTAACCATCAAATGTATGATTTTATTTTATATTTAAGTTCCTGAGATTTTTCTGAACATTTTCGTATATAATATCATAAAATTTTGACCAGCTGATTAAAAGTTATTTGAATAATACATTCTGTATTTTTATTTAATCAAAATCCTATGATTTGATTAATCGAAAGGAAAATAATTCCATTAATTTGATTTAATTAAACGGCTTGGCCTGAAATCAAAAACACGCGGGTCGACCGGGGCCCGGGAGACCCGGCACTGTTTGCTAAGCATTTTCCAATTCGAGCTCGGCCGGGCCACGAGGCCTGATCGGGGTCCCATAGCCATTAGGGGAAGCTTGGCAACTGTTTGCAAAGCTGGAGAGGGGAGTGGCTAACCGGATGGCCAGCTGGCAGTACGGGAAAATTCCTGTCAGGTGAGGGAATCTGGCAGAGATGATGATCCACAGTGCCAGACCCTGCAGATGCCGTCTGATCGGTTGACCAAAAGGCGCTACGCTAGGATCGCTCGGATCCTAACAGACGATCGCAGGAGCAATCCTGGCCGTAAGATCCACGGGACAGATCCAACGACAGATCGGCTGTTCCGCGGGATCGCATCCTGGCCGAAGATCAAAAAGGCGGAACTGCTGGATTCACGGGATGCCGCTGTCGCGTGACCCGGGCTCCGCAGCGGATCGCCCGCGGTCCGCACAGCGGATCCCGGCCGTTTATTTAGGTAATAGGGTATATTTGCAAAATCAATTTGTTTGGAACCCTTTTATGCAATTCAACCATTTTAATTTAATTTGAATTATTTCCCAAATAAATTCCAAATTGCACCAAATTTTCATCCTTAGCTAATTTGGGGGTGAGGAATTCAAAAATGCAATCCGATTTCATTTCTGAGATCAAAATATTTTGGGTCTAGACTAGGGCATCTCGACTGATCAAATTGCAATTTTTGACTTAGAGAAGTCCAATGGACTTCAAATTTTCCAGATAGGCTTAAATTGATGTTCTAAAGGCAATGATGCTAAAAATTGTACCAATCAACATTTATTTTGTATAGTAACAACCTAGGGTTGTTACAGGTCGTAAGCTTCCTCTTAGGTTTATCCACTAATGGAGCCACCAGTGGCCGCATCAATGAGTGTCCTCGTTGGAGCGTTCAAACAATTGTAAAAGGTTTGCACTTGCATCCAGAGAGGGAACCAATGATGCGGGCAACATCTGAGATTCTCCTTAAAGTGTTCCCACCCACCATAGAGAGTCTCACATTCCATCTGAGTAAAGTTGGTGATCTCAATTCTCAACCGTGCAGTTTAGCCGGAGGGAAGTATTTGGCTAAGAATTTCTTAGCCAAATCATCCCAAGTATGGATAAAATCACTCGATAAAGACCTGAGCCAACTCTTGGCTCTATCTCTCAGTGAGAAAGGAAATAGCCTCAATTTAACTGTGTCTTCGGAGACGTCGTTAAACTTGAAGGTATGACATATTTTAAGGAAGGTTGAAATATATGAATTTGGATCTTTAGTGGCTAATCATCCAAACTAATTATTTTGTACCATACTCAGCATAGAGGGTTTGATTTCAAAATTATGGGCTTCTATATTCGGCCTTACAATAGCATGGGGAATGCCCCTAACAGTGGGCAGTGCATAATCTCTAAGTGCTTTACCCCTAGGCTCTTCTAAGTTTTTAGTGAAAGTGTCCATCACAGCTTGTTGGTTTGATAAATTTTGTTCTTACCTAGCTTGTAAGTATGTTCGTTCTATTTCAGGATCAAACAGATATTCTGTACAGACTCTTTTACTCTTACAAGTTTCAATAAGGCTTATCAAGAATAATTTAGCAACAAAGATCAAACAGATTTTTTTTTTTTTTAGAAATGAAAGTAAACAAGAAATATAAAATGTTAGCTTGAAAATTACAAAAGAAAATGTAAAACTACTAATATATAAAAAAAATAAAATGCTTAAATCGCTAGCTACTTATAGATTCTCCTTAGTTCAAATAAAAATAAACAAATTCCCCGGCAACAGCGCCAAAAACTTGACAGACTGTAAATACACGTCTCCGCTTGCACGCAAGTGTACGTGGTCTGAAGTAATAAGTGGAAAGTGTGACTTTCCAAGAATTTATCGAACCACAGAGAATTGGTTGATTTGTCACTAAAGTATATCTATTCTCACTAATGTTTGAACTATAGTATGTATTGGTTGGTTGGTCTAAAATTAGCACAAATATTCACTAAGTAAAATAGCAAGATTAAAGAAAGAGGAGAGTTGGGACCATCCTACATGCAATGATATAATACTCATGTAGATTTATTTCTCAAGCTTTGTCATTAATTTAATTGAAATCAAGTGCACATTTTTATCCTTTAGTCTAGCTCAAAGGCTTACAAGTTCAAATCTCGTGCACAAAATGAACTCACATTCGGTTCTACTTTAGCACAAATATTCTTGAAAGATTCTTGAGATTTAAAGTTAATTCATTTTCTCTTTATTCAAGGAGAGTCTAAATTTTCTCAAATCTTATGATCTCACAAGCATTGATTTTCCACTACGAGCGTCACTTCGCATCTCACATAGTTGAGATGAGAGAATCACATGTTGGCTCAATGACTATGTCACTTAGTTCATGAGCACTCAACACTTCATTACTCAATCTCAATTATGTGGAGCTAAGGAGCTCATTTAGTGGGTCTTAGCATCACTTGTATCAACTCTTTGGTTGAGCTTAGATTGAGGTGCATTGAGCTCAAGAACCTTCTCACATGGTTCTAAGCTTTCATGCACTCAAAATCTAGCATCCAACCTAAGGTGATCTAAGGAGCACATGACAATTAGATCTTAGATTTTTTTAGTTCTTTTCTCATAAACATATCAAGACTAATTAGATGAAAATTTCTTAGTAAGGCATTAAAATCACAAATACATTATGCTTGAGGGAAAATATTCATACATCAATATTACATCATGCAAAATGGAACTTCATCCCAACCCTCCCCAAGGGGAGTTTAGCTACTCATTACACAAGAAAATAAGGAAGACACATACATGGACAAAGACCCTTTCATGGTCAACTAAAGAGAAAATACAAGATTGAGTTTAGAAGATACTAGGATTGCTCCGTAGAAGTTCTCTGAAATTCTTTTTCTCCTTCTAATTCTCCCTTTGCAAAAGCTTGCCTGGCCACCCTTGGGGAGTTCTCTCTTCCCTTGGCTCTCCTCCTTAGTGGATTTTTGCTAAAATTTTGAACCCTCCTCTAGTCAAGAGGAGGGGTATTTATAGGAGGGGTGAGGCTGAATTCTTCTCTTCATTTGCAACCAGATTTTCCATAAATAATTATAATTTTATCATTGCAATATTTTTCTATTAATGGTGAGGTGACAAAAATCTCATTTCTTTACCCAAAACATCACCTCAAAGCTTTCCTTTTTAACAAAAAATGGCTGCTGCAGAAAATGGTGGCTGGAGACAAAATTCAGTATAGAAGTCATGTCTCCAACGCATTAAATGCAGTGTCTGGGAAAAGATTTGTCGGGCCACTGCAGCGCGCTGCGGCATGCTTTAGCATTCCCTGGTCCTTAGCATATTAGCCAAGTCCCCCGCTGTAGACTGCTGCAGCGCGCGACCGCGCGCTGTAGCGGTCGATTCCGCAAACACTTTTCAATTAGTTCTTTTTCCTGCTTTTATACAGTTTAGAAATATTTCTGCGGCAGACCGCTGCAGCGCGCGACCGCGAGCTGTAGCGGTGAATTTCGCGAAAAACACTGTTCAATTAATTTGGCTGCCCATTTTATAAAGCCAAGCATTTCCACGGAAAACCGCTACAGCGCGCGACCGCGTGTTGTAGCGGTGAATTCTGTGAAAAACATTGTTTAATTAATTTGGCTGCCCAATTTATATAATCAAGTATTTCCCCTATAAACTGCTGCAGCGCGCGACCGCGCGCTGTAGTGGTGAATTCCGTGAAAAACACTATATAATTACCTTGGCTGACCAATTCATATAGTCAAGTATTTCCGCTATAACCCGCTGCAGCGCGCGACCGCGCGCTGTAGCTGTGAATTCTGCAAAAAACACTGTTCAATTAGTTGGGCGGCCCGATTTATAAATTCAAGCATTTCCGCGGAAAACGCTGTAGTGCGCGACTGCGCGCTGGAGCGGTGAATTCTGCGAAGAACACTGTTCAATTAGTTTTCACAAGGTTTAGATATTTCCGCTGCAGCCCGCTGCGGCGCGCGGTCGCGCGCTGTAGTGGTTTTCCTTTAGTAAATTTTAAAAACCTGCAGAAATACCTTAGATCACCTTTGGATTCCATTTCTCTAAAAAAGTTAGAAAAAATTTATTTTATGAACAGCATAAAGATCTTAATAGATGAATTTTTCCCTTTAATTAGATATAATTTATGGATTCATCATTGGTCCCTAAGAGTAAAGGCGACTTAACTTTTGATAATTATAGACCGATAGCCTTATGCAACACAATGTACAAATTCATATCCTATAGCACCCCAACCCCACCGTGGTCCTGTTAATTCTTAAGTTAACATGATTACGGTGAAGTGGTCACCAAATGATAAGTTCCCCTTTTATAAATACAAGAAATATATTCTGAGTGCGGAAGCAAAATATAAATGTCCATTCCGTCACAATACAGTAAGTAAGAATATACAACTCAGATAAGTATAGTAAAAGAAAATACAAAATAAATATGTATTATTTTAAAACATTTAAAGTGTTAAGCAGAAAATGAAATAAATGCTCATCCTCACAAGCAAAGAAGAATAAAGAGCAAAGGAACTAAGGCTCTCCAGCAGCATGAGCCTCCTTTTGAATTTGGTCTTCAGAAGGCTGCACAACTTCAAATAGCTCAGAATCTACTATTTTCGGTTTCACAATGATAAAGCCCCAGCCAAAAAAAGAGAAAATCTTATTAGACATATTATCTAACTATATTTTAGGCTGAAAATTATTCAATTTCTTTTAAGATATCACCAGCCAAAAAAAGATATTGTATAAGTACATAGGTGCAAGAAAGCATTTGAAATGAACGAAAAGTTATAAATAATAAGTTTATAACTTAACCAAAAGAGGAAGTAAATACATATGTCCAACCATAGATGCATCAAGATTAGGCATAAACTAAAGGATAAATACTAATAATAGAAAGGAAAACTCATCCTAAACATGCTTATGATCAATGTAAACTCATGCTAATTAACATAAAGTAGAAGAGCATGTGAGACATTTAAATAACTAAAAGCTTGACAAACATTCTATATATATAAATATAATATATATATATATATATATATATATATATATATATATATATATACAAGTGAGCAAGGCTAGCATCCTATAATATAAGTAAGCTAGCAATAAAGTAAACAGTAAGTAAGTAAGTGCTGAAGTACAATAAAAACAAACTAAGAATAGTATATACAAACAGAAAAACTGCTACGGCCAAATAAGCCACTCAAAGTGAAAATATGCATCATCTCACTTAGCCTACTGGTCTAAGGCAAAAAGAACAAAACTGAAGAGTAGAAGTGCACCTAAAACTAGAACTACCATATCAGAATACTGACTAAATAAGTCTCAATGAGTCTTTTACATGCCATCTTTCTGACAAACTAGCAGGTGTACCACTAGATGGACATCACCAACAAACTAGCATTCACATTACTAGGCCGAACCAAATATGAAGAGGCAAACTAATTCGGTCACAACCTACTAAACTAAGAACACTAATAAAATGCTAATAATGTTCTTGCAATATAATTTGACATATGATATTTATTCAATATCT
The DNA here is from genome assembly GCA_016760335.1 of Gastrodia elata. Classification (NCBI taxonomy): domain Eukaryota; kingdom Viridiplantae; phylum Streptophyta; class Magnoliopsida; order Asparagales; family Orchidaceae; genus Gastrodia; species Gastrodia elata. The sequence continues at coordinate 36,750,260 of CM028681.1, forward strand.
TATGTCCACACATATGTCTAAGGTATAAAACTCAATTACAAGGTAAGCAAAGCATCAATTATCAAAGTGAGCAAGAGACTCAACTAAAACATATGTAATATTCATTGTTGTCTAATTTATCCATTCTAGCAATTCTAAGTTATACAGGCCTAGGATCTTTAACTCTTATTATCGAGTGTAACTCAGATTCAAGACCTTATAAGTTGAAAACAATTAGGACTAGCTAGGTCCTTATATGATTAAATTAATGTCAATTACAAAAGTTGAATAAATAATCAATTGACATAGTTGAATGATTTTAAACAGCCCAAGCCCATCTTGGTTAAGACAAATCAAGATGGAATGATTAAGAATTTAAACTCCAGATATTAGTGTTTAATCACTTAATCCAAAGGTGATCCTAAAGGACTAAAGCTTAAAACACAATCTCATTAATTAAAAATTAAGGTATATCCTATTAAGTAAAGTCACACTTAATAGGATGGATCTCTATTCTTATATCTAAGATTGAAAGATTAAATAATCATAAACAAACTATAAAAATATATAAACTAGTAAAACTAAGGTTTCACCCATTAAGTAACGTAATTTACTCAATGAATGAAATCTAACCTAACTTCTATTCTTAATTCCTAAAGGAGAAGATCTTAAGGAATTAAGATGAACACTCAAACACTAACCTTAACTAACCTTGAATTGAAAGCTTAAGAGAAGGATTGGAAAAGATAAGGGAAGCATGATGTGAAATTAAATTCACATCATGAAGTTTACAATACTTAGAATTTACTTAAAACAAAATTTAGGGTTTTGATTTGAAATTTCATTAATAAGCCTAAAATTAATGGAATTGATTCTAATCACCTTAATTACTGATTTTTTGTGATTAGAGCATGACTCTTTGGTTTAAGAATATTTAAACTTAAATTTGAGCAAAATGACCATTTTTCTCCCGACTTAAGGGTTTAAGAAGCTACTTTTTGATTTATAGCTCCAAATTGGAGTTTATTAATGGCAAATGAGTATTTACTATCTAACATGAAGATAGACAGTAAGTACTTTCAATTTGGATGATTATTAAGCCTTGTGAGATCAAATTAAAGAATTTAACTCATAAGAGAAATTTGGTAGTTTTACCTAATAAAATCTAAATGTTTTTTCAGTTTATTGCTATTCACTGCCTTACTATTGCATAGAATCTAAAATTACTAAATTTTGATATGTATTGGCCAAGTTATAGCCAAAAAAAGTTAAGGATTTAAATATGTAAATTAGGGTTTTATAAGAAGGGGTCAAAAACTTGACTTTTTCATTTGAAGTTCAAATTCATCAAACTCAATGGTTATAGCTTCCCTATAACACACTGATTACTTTAATTGGGAGTAGACCCAATTTGGACTCCATTTGGTCAAGTTATGATATAATTAAGGTTAAGGGTAATTAGTGAAGTAAATCACATAATCACAAAACCTACCACACCACTTAGTTTTATTATACTCTAGAAGCTATCAGAAACTTAAATCACTCAAATTGAATAATTAATAATGCTAATAATGACTAACAAGTTTTGGGGTGATTAGGGCTAATTAACAAATCTAATCACCAAAACTTAATTAATTTTACAGTTTATTGTTTATTAGGTCTTCTTGATCAAAATGGTATATTAGAAGTTTTAATTTGGAGCTTAATTGATCAAGTTATGATCAACTGAAGTTCTAGGTTTTTAAGGTTATAATTAAGGTAGGGTCCTAAAAGTGATTAGGCTAATTACACTCCAAACAGAGAAATTAATACTACTGGAACATTCCTGAGGATCTTTTAATTAAAATGAGAACCATTTTGGATATGTTTGGGTGAGTGTGTGCAAAGTTATTGTGGTTTGAAGATTTGTGATATTTAGATAATTATTTGAGGATCCTAAATGCCAGTATGTGAAATCTACATCCAAATGGAAAAAAGATACTGCCAAAATGAACCCCTCATTTTTCTGATTAAAATGAGATATAATATCAATGAATTTGGATGAGTGGATTAAAATATATTAGTATTTGAAGTTTTTTATTTATTTATTTAAATTAATTAAACTTAACTTAATTAAATTTTTGATTCTGTTAGTTAAAACAATTAAAATGGTGCATGGGTCCCTCGCAAATCTTTGACAATAGGAGTGAGCCCCATGGTCAATGACCGTAGAAAAAGAATACGGGTTAAGATAAACCTGACCCAGCCCGGCTCGGTCAGGGGGATCGAGCTCCCCGATATGCAATAGAGACCCAGAGCTAAGGCTTCGCCTGGTGCAACGAATGGAGCTCCTCCGGGGAAATACACAAGTTGATGGAAAGTCTACAAGCTAGGACATTCGAATGAGAGAAGAAACCCAACCTTGGATCTGTCCTACTCAGGGATGAATCAACGCCCTAGATTTTTAGGGTACGAAGAAAATTTTAGGGCGATGATAGACGATGGACCGATCACAAATACTGAATGCAACTTCAATTTCAATCTATACAAACACTTAATTAATTGCACAAATGCTCTAAAAGCTATAACAATTTGCAAATTGTAATGTGCATGCGAGGAAATATCTGGTACCTGCTAGGTTTGCGAGAGAGTTCAGGAAAATGCGGGTTGGAAGCTTGGAAGGACACTGCTTGCAAAAGAATGCTGATAAAAGATAGGCGATCATGACTTAATTGTAGCTTTTGGAAGGATTTAGGACTGGAAACTTGTGAGGAAGGTGCCACTTGCAGTGCCGGAGAGAGAGATCAAAAACCTAGACACAGATCCATTGACAGAGCAGGAAACAACCTCTAAGCTCCCAAATTTAATCCGTGATCGCCTAGGGATGTCTTGAATTTGAAATTATGGTGATTGGAAGTGGTGGAAGATGACACGTGATGAGCCAGTCGCAGTGTGTCACACAATTGCTACGCGCAGGGGATAGGGATGCAATTCGCAGATCGAACGGGCTCTAGATTTGGGCCCAGCCCATACCCGAAGATGGGTCGACCCGATTGGAAAAAGGAAACGGCTCAGAACACAGATCCAGCCCACAACAAGATGGCGGGCCCAGGCCAAACCATATGGATGGGCCGCGTGGTTTTGAGTAAGTGGACCCCACTACAATTTTATTTATATAAAAAATCGTTACCTTAGTTTTAATAAAAAAATTTATTTAAGATAAAGCTATTAATGGAGTTCCAAAAAAATCTCATAATTTCACCTCAAACTAATTGAAGGGTGAGGAACACAACAAAAATGTTAGATTTTGGTTTTGACAAGTATTTAATTTTCTCATTTATTGGCATATTTAAAATATATTAAAATATTCACCGAAAATACAATGATTTCCAAATGCTTCCAAAACATTACCCCTAGCTAATTTAGAGGTGATGAGCGCAATGGCAAAGTTCGATTTTCAAATTGAGGTCACTTTAAATAGGCCAAATTCTAGGATTTCTGGAAATTCCCAAAATCAGGATTTGATCTATTTTATTCTTGTTTTGAACTAGATCTTGGTGGTGAGTTCCTAATAACCTAATCAGAGTACTCAAATCAAAATCAAGATTTAGTTTAGTCCTAATTGACTAAAGTAACAACCTAGGTTGTTACAGACTCTCACACTTAAAAATGATGTCATCCTCGACATCACTCAAGAGGAAAGAATGATTAAGAAAATTGGAATGAATATAGAATAACTCAATAACGATGGTAGAGGCATCAAGGTTAGCCAATATATTTTGATGCTCGAATCAAAATAATTGATTCTTTCTCCTAATAGGTTTTCTTAGGAGAAATATTCTTCTATTGAACCTTTGACCATATGGTTTAATTGATTTCTTAACTGATTCTAATCCTTATCCAGGATTGTGACAGGCTTTTCAACTAATAATAGATTTGATTGAATTCCTCTAGAGAAGATGAAGATAAGATGATGAGGTTCATGGAAATATTAATCCCCAATTATTTGGGGATTAGAAGAAGAAGAAAGAGATTTATAAGCACATGAAGTCCTGCTATAATTAAACTGCAATCATTGCACATCATCACTAATACAGCAATGCATTCCTAAGCAGATTGCATTGCTTTAGGAATTGAAGATTTGATTGATGATTACTTCCCATAACTACTATTAATTTAAGAATTAATTCATAATATAGAACTACCTAAAGGAATTAGGACATATGGGTATTTGAATGCTCAAGAATTCATCATTTAGAATTCAATCTCTATCCTTAAGGTTTTAAGGCTAAACATACATAATTCTACCTTACAAGATAAGGCAAGAAATCTTAACCAAAGTTTTTAATTTTAAGAAAACCTACCAAACTAAGTGATAACCATCACTTAATAAGAATATCAATAAGGGAAAGAAATGCTAACATTCAACCAGGTTGAATGTAACTTTAAGGGATTAAGGATCAAATACTAAGTCATGACACATGACTTTAGCACTATTGGATAGGACTGTTGCTTAATTGGTGACATCACACACTAAGCATAGGATAATTTAAGGATCAAAAATCCTAAAGGTTCTTCACTTAAGTGATATTCACCATTAAAGAAAGCTTAGGTAAATTAGTTAAGCCACTATAAGACCTAACAAAGATTAAGGGATAGTAATGATTCTAATTCAATGAGTTAGAATCCAATGGTTTGGCATCAAAGAACTAGAGTTCTTTGACTACTTGCTCTATTAGAATCTAAGGTTAGGAATTGGCTAAAGATCCTTCATTAGAATCAAAGTCTAATAATCGACCCAAAGGAATTGGCTAATAATTTTTGCTTAAGGATAAGATTAGTATTAACTAACTATATGAATTAGTTCACACTATGTTTGAATTAACAAAGATACATTCATCTCTTATTAAGGGGTTTCACCGAGGCAAGAAGGATCAATATCCATTTAGGATACTTAGCCTCAGAGTTAAGGGAAGACTTAAGACCTTAAGTCGCACATGATGACTTAACATCAAAGGCTTAAAGAATACAAAAGGCTACTAGCACAAGTCATAAACTATGACTTGGTTAAGGCAAGTAACTCACTTATCCATATGGATAAGTACTAGGTAGCTTAGTAGGAAACTAAGGCTATAACCATAAGCCATAATCTATGGATTATGCCCAAGGTTCTAGAACTAGATGACATCTTAGTCACAAAATGTGACTTTGATCACAAAGGATCTATAGGTTAAACTTAACCTAGCTTGAAGAAGTGCTCATTCCAAGGGAATGATCAATAAATGCTTAAGTCATATAATGACCAAGGCACACTTGGGAAATGAGATTTTCTTATTCAAAGGAAATAAGATTTTCCACAAATAGGTTATTCACTTAAGTGGCATTCATCACTTAATAAACATTATAATAATAGAAAGAGAATTTTCATCTAATCAAGATGGAGAAGGGTGATACGTAGTTAACTTGTTAAGTCACCACAAGTGACTTAGCTAAAAATGCTTTTTTAAAGTTAACCATAAATTCTAATTTAGAATTAGGATTCAAACACTTGTTGAGTTATACGAAAGTTAAGTTTTCAAAGAACAATGATTCTTTGATTTGGAAAGGGTTATATAGTTAAAAGCTAGTTAAAATACCATCATCAGACCAAGATCAATGAGGCAGGTTCTATAATAACTCATGCTTATGAGCTTGTTTACAAAGGTTAGAACAACCTAACCATGATGTAACCTTACATGTAGAAAGGGCTAGGACAAAATAACCAGAAGGTTAATCCATTCTAAGGCTTCTATTATTAACCAATTATTCATCCTTGGTTAAGGAATGATACTTAGATAAAGTGGGTGATTATCCAACTTGGATACTTAATCTCACAGGAGAGGGAAATATATTGCATCCAATCACATAAGGTGACTTGACCCATTAAAATTATAAGATTCAATAAAATAGATCAAGGCAATGGGCTGCTCATCAATTAGGATGAGATACAATCATAAGGTTACTATTATGAGTCATAATTATGACTTAATTAGATGAGGCTCTATGGTTATAATTACTCTTTTCAAAATATATGGGAATTCTCACCCCTAGGGAATGAGATGCTTGGAATCTAAAGGATAAACTAAGTCACAATTGTGACTTACCCAACCAAAGATTCAAGGATCCAGATCAATTAACCTAAGGAATGAGAAGTTATTCTTCCAATTGGATATGTCACTTCTAAAAAGAGGAACCATTTCTATAAGTCACAAAAGTATGACTTCACCAAAAGAATCTAAGGTTTGATTGACTAAGCTAAAGAAGAGGTAATTGCTAAATCATAGATAAAACACCTTGAACACTAAATTAGGCTTACATGCAGTAGATTCAAATTAATGAATGACCACATTTAATTTATTTCATACAAATTGAAACTGTATAAAATAATAAGACATAAAGTTGACAATAATGACAGGATTGAATATATGCACCTAAGACAATATTGTTATTAATTTTCTTTGCTCCCACGTGATTTTGTGCTTGGCAATTAGGAGTAGCTACTTGCTCCTTGACAGATGGATACTCTTCTGCAGAAGATGGTGATGTTAGAGTCATCTTTGATTTCTTACTTTTGAGAACGGTGGTACAAAATGCTTGATTTCGACAAGAATGATCGATTACAATTCCATCCACTATCTCTATAGCGATGCAATGAATATACTGGTGGCCATGACGACCACACGTAAAATAGTGATGGTTATCATGATAACACTTTCCATAATGGTGTGGTCTCATGCACCTTTGGATTGGTTCGATGATGTGCTAGCTTCCTTTTGATAAGCCTTGTGCTTTCAACTCTCTTAAATTGACTTAAACCGAGTCGCAGTACCTATGGGGGATAAGTTTCCATTAAAAATTAGAAGCCTAAATCTTAAGAAGCTACTAAATAACTCACTAGTAGACTGATGAGAGGTATGAAGGTTATGAGCTATAGAATATGCAGAAGATGTACTAGTATCTGTAGTAATAAGAGCATATACTAGTTTTTGGATGGTTAGTGCTTATTTGATCTAGTTTTCTAACATGGCAGTTATCATATTCCTGAGCAAAGTAACTTCATTGGTATTGTTGTTCGATGTATCAGCAGTGTTGAGGGGAGTGTTTATGGGGGAAGTTGCAGGATTCATTCTGAAATTAATATGATTAATTTTAGTCTCAGAAGAAGAGCTACAATACTTCTTGGGTTCTCATTATTTAAAGGATAATTTATTACAATATAAAAGATACTATATATAACCTAATAGCTTGAATTGATAAAGATTCCATCATATGTATCTAGAAACTAGATAGAGACTAAAATTAGTGTATATAACACCACAATGCTTTCTTCTACAATTCTTAGGGAGTTCCTAAGAAGTAGTATTCCATCAAATTTTCACTTCATCTTGTAGAAGAGAAGATGCTAGTTCAACAAGGATGTGATCGGGATACTTAATTATATCTAAGATAGGTTCTATGCGCTTTAAGCCACTACTTAGTCAAATGAGAAAGATATAGCCCTCTAGATATGGTGGACTGAAGTGGTTCATTTAGCACACAAATTTTGATTTTTCTATATCTTTGATCTATTTGATAGTTGAATTCCTAATATTGACTAAAATCTCTTAGTATAAAGGTCAAGGTTTAACATTTTTGTTTCTCTGATACTAGAGATCTTATAAATATTCTTCTAAGTTATTAAACTATTTATCACTTTCTAATTTAGTCCTTACTTAACTCTTACTAATTATAGAAGTATTTTCCATTTCATGCCTTTCATTCTGAGTATTTGATTATGATAATATGGATGTTATTTCAAGTATTCACTTAGTGACTATGTGGTAGAAGAACAATCCATTAGGTAGAGAGGAATGCAATTTCTAATTTGACACCTTATGGAGTTCTCTGATATCAACCTGTGGCACCCCAACCCCACCGTGGTCCTGTTAACTCTTAAGTTAACATGATTATGGTGAAGTGATCACCAATTGACAAGTTCCTCTTTTATAAATAAATTAGACATCTAATCTAATTCGATATAATTAAGGAAATTGTCATCTACAAGATTATTTCACTAAATGATAAATATAATAAATATATTCAAAGTGCGGAAGCAAAATATAAACATCCATTCCATCACAATACAGTAAGTAAAAATATACAACTCTGAATAAGTGTAGTAAAAGAAAATACAAAATAAACCTATTTTATTACAGCACATTTAATGAGTTAAGCAGAAAATGAAATAAATGCTCATCCTCATAAGCAAAGAAGTAAAAAGAGTAAAGGAACTAAGGCTCTCCAGCAGCACGAGCCTCCTCCTGAATTCGGTCTTCAGAAGGGTCTACAACTTCAAATAGCTCAGAATCTATCATTATCGGTTTCAGAATAATAGAGCCCCAGCCAAAAAAAGAGTAAATCTTATTAGACATATTGTCTAAGTATATTTTAGGCTGAATATTATTCAATTTCTCTTAAGATACCACCATTAATTAACAACTAAGCAACAACATAGGTGCAAGAAAGCATATGAAATGAATAGGAAACTATAAACAATAAGTTTATAATTTAAATAAAAGAGGAAGTAAATACATACCTCCAACCATAGCTGCAATAAGGTTAGGCATAAACTAAAGGATAAATACTAATAATATAAAGGAATACTAATCCTAAATATGCTTATGATCAATATAAGCTCATGCAAATTAAAATAAAATAGAATAACATGAGAGACATTTAAATAACTAAAAGCAAGACTAATATCCTATGTAAATATATATATATACAAGTGAGCAAGGCTAGCATCCTATAATAAAAGTAAGCTAGCAACCAAGTATATAGTAAGTAAGTGCTGAAGTACAATAAAAAGTGAATTAAAAATAGTAAATATAAACTGAAAAACTACCATAGCCAAATAATCCACTCAAACTGAAAACATGCATTATCTCACTTTGCCTGCCAGACTAAGGCAAAAAGAACCAAACTGAAGAGTATAACTGCACCTAAAGCTAGTACTGCCATATCAGAATACTAACTAAGCAAGTCACAACAAGTCTTTTACATGCCATGTTTCCACCGAACTAGCAGGTGTACCACTAGGTGGACTTCACTGACAAACTAGCGTTCACACTACTAGGATGAACTAATTCTAAAGAGCAAAACTTATTAAGTCATAACCTACTGAACTGAAAGTCAGAAAATTGAAAACACCAATAAAATGCTAATGATGTTCCTGCAATACAATTTGACATATGATATTCATTCAATATCTTATGTCCAAACATATGTCCAAGGTATAAAGCTCAATTACATGGTAAGCAAAGCATCAATTATCAAAGTGAGCAAGAGACTCAACTAAAACACAGGTGATATCCATTATTGTTTAATTTATCCGTTCTAACTATTCTATGTTACATAAGCTCTGGATCTCCAATTCCTACTATCAAGTGCAACTGAGATTCTCGACCTTATAAGTTGAAAATAATTAGGGCTAGCTGTGTCTTAATATGATTAAATCAATGTCGACTACAAAAGTTGAATAAATAATCAATCGACCTAGTTTAATGATTTTAAGTAACCCAAGCCCATCTTGATTAAGAAAAATCAAGATGAAAGGACTAAGAATTTATTCTCCAGATATTAGTATTTAATCACTTAATCTAAAAGTGATCTTAAAGGACTATGGCTTAAAACCCAATATCATGAATTAAAGATTAAGGTATATCCTATTAAATAAAGTCACACTTAATAGGATGGATCCTTATTCTTAAGTCTAAGGTTGAAAGATTAATTAATCATAAGCAAATTATGAAAATCTGTAAACTAGTAAAACTAAGGTTTCACCCATTGAGTAACCCAATTTACTCAATGAATGAAATCTAACATAAGTTCTATTCCTAATTCCTAAAGGAGAAGATCTTAAGGAACAAAAATGAACACACAAACACTAATTTTAACTAATCTTGAATTGAAAGTTTAAGAGAAGGATTTGAAAAGATAAGGGAAGCATGATGTGAGATTAAATTCACATCATTAAACTTACAATACTTAGAATTTACATAAAACAAAATTTAGGGTTTTGATTTGAAATTTGATTAATAAACCTAAAAGTAATAGAATTGATTCTAATCACCTTAATAGCTGAATTTTAGTGATTATAGCATGATTATATGGTTTAAGAATTTTTAAACCTAAATTTGAGCAAAATGACTATTTTGCCCCCTACTTAAGGGTTTAAAAAGCTACTTTTTTTATTTAGGGCTCCAAATTAGAATTTATCAATGGCAAATGATTACTTACTGTCTAACATGAAGAAGATAGACAGTAAGTACTCCTAATTTGGATGATTATTAAGCCTTATGAGATCAAATTAAGAAATTTGACTCATAAGGGCAATTTGGTAATTTTACTTAATGAAGTCTAATAATTTTATTCAATTTATTGTTGTTCGCTGCCTAAGTATTCTATAGAACCTAACATTTCTAAATTCTATTATGTATTGGCCAAGTTATAGCCAAAACAAGTCAATGGTTTAAATATGTAAATTAGGGTTTTATAAAAAGGGGTCAAAAATCTAACTTTTTTATTTGAAGTCTAAATTCAACAAACTCAGTAGCTATAGCTTCCCAATAATATACTGATTACTTTAACTAGTAGTAAACATAATTTGGACTCCATTTGGTCAAGTTATGACCTAATTATGGTTAAAGGTGATTAGTGAAATTAATTATAGAATCATAAAATCAACCACAGCACTAGGTTCTAATATACTCTAGGAGCTATCAGAAACCTAAATCACTCAAATTGGATCATTAATTATGTTAATAATCACTAATTAATTCGTGTGGTGATTAGAGCTAATTAAGGAATCTAATCACCAAAACTTAAATATTTTTGCAGTTTAATCTTTATTAGGTCTTCCTGAATAAAATGGTATATTAGAAGTTTTAATTTGGAGCTCAATTGATCAAGTTATGATCAACTAAAGTTCTAGGTTTTAAGGGTGTAATTAAGGTAGGGTCCTAAAAGTGATTAGGCTAATTACACTCCAAACAGAAAAATTAATACTACTAAAACATTCATGAGGATCTCCTGATTAAAATGTGACCCATATTGGATATGTTTGTGTGAGTGTGTGCAAAATTATGGTGGTTTGAAGATTTGTGGCATTTTGGTAATTATTTGAAGGTCCTAATTATCACTATGTGAATATGCATCCAAATAGAAAATAGCTACTACCAAATGATCATCTCATTTTTCTAATTAAAATGAGATATAATATCAATGCATTTTAATGAGTGCATTAAAATATATCAGTGTTTAAAGTTTTTTTTATTTATTTAAATTAATTAAACTTAACTTAATTAAATATTTCATTATGTTAATTAGAACAATTTAAATGGCGCACGTGTCCCGCACAAATCTTCGATGGCAGGAGCGAGCCCCATGGTCATGTCAGCAGAAAAAGAATACAGGTCAGGATAAATTTGACCTGGCCCAGCTTGGCGAGGGGAATCGAGCTCCCTGGTATGCGATAAAGACCCAGAGCTAGGGCTTCACCCAATGCATCGAACAGAGCTCCTTCAGGGCAATACACAAGCTGATGGAAAGTCTACGAGCTAGACATTTGAATGAGAGAAAAAACCTAACCTTGGATCTCTCCTACTCATGGATGAATCAATGCCCTAGAGTTTTAGGGTACGAAGAAAAATTTAGGGAGATGATAGAAGATGTCCCGATCTCAAATGATGAATGCAACTTCAATTTCAATCTATACAACCATTTAATTAGTTTCATGAATGATCTAAAAGCTATAACAATTTGCAAATTGAAACGTGTATGCAAGGAAATATCTGGTACCTGCTAGGGTTTGCGAGAGATTTCAGGAAGATGCGGGTTGGAAGCTTGGAAGGACACTGCTTGTGAAAGAATGCCAATACAAGATAGGCGATCATGACTTAATTGTAGCTCTATGTTGGATTTAGGACTGGAAACTGGTGAGGATGGTGCCACTTACAGCACTGGAGAGAGGGATCAGGAACCCAGCTACGGATCGATTGACAAAGTAGGCGACACCCTCAAAGCTCCTAGATTCAATCCGCGATCGCCTAGGGATGTCTTGAATTTGAATTTATGGTGAATGGAAGTGGTGGAAGATGACACATGATGAGACAATTGCCACGTGTTGCGTGATTGCTATGCGTAGGTGACAGGGATGCAGTTCACAGATCGAATTAGCTCTAGATTTGGGCCCAGGCCTTACCCGAAGACAGGTCAGCCTAATTGGAAAAAGGAAAGGGATGTAACAACCCAAGTTGTGCCCCTTGTCAATTAATACTAATCTCCATCCTAATCTTGATCCTAAAGTGTTAATCAAGTCATTAGGAGTCATCCACTAGTCCAAATTAGAAGTCAAATAGATCAAGTCCTGATTTTTGGGAAATTCAGAAACTCTGGAAAATGACCTATATATATTGACCTCATATTAAAAATTGAACTTTGCCATTGCGCTCATTTCCCCCAAATTAACTAGGGGTGATGTTTTCGAGTCAATCAGAAGTCGTCGAAATTTTGACGAATATTTTAATAATATTTAATACCCCGAAAATTGGAAAATTAAATACTCACCCTCAGATTAGTCAATGGTGAAATTTTGGGATTTTTCAGATGTTGTTGAATATTCTTAAATATTTTAATATATTTAAATTAATTAGAAAATTAAGGTATTTATTTTGACCTATAAATCAAAATCTAACTTCATCGTTGCGATCATCACCCCCAAATTAGCTAGGGTGATGTCTTGGACGCATTTGGAAGTCATCGAATTTTCGCAAATATTTTAATATAATTAAATACCCCGGAAAAAAGAATAATTAAATAATCGTCTGAATCAAAATCCGACTTTGCCGTTGCGATCATCACCCCCAAATTAGCATAGGGTGAATTTTTGGGAATTTTCGGATCGCATTTCTAAAATCAAAATTTTTAATTAATTAAAGAGAATAAATAATTATTTATTCATAATTGCATTTTTTTCATTTTCCCTCTTTCTCTCTCCTAGTTGGTTATTCCATTCGGCTGGCTCTTACCTCCACTTTCGGCTGACCCATCTCTTTCTCCCTCATTAATTGAAAGCTTTAATGGCTATGGCCATCCCTATTCCTTCCTCCCCCCCCCCCTTTAATGGCAAGCTTTGATGGCTATGGCCATCCCTCTTCCTTCCTTCCCTCCTAGTTCATGATGGCTTTCCCCATTCCATCTCCTCCTATAAATGGAAGCTCAGCTCTTCCTCTCCATTTTTGGCTGTCAACATAAAGCTCCCAAGATTCCACCCTTCCCCTCATTGTTGAGCTTTGTGCTAAAGAAGAAGAAGAAAAAGTTCCTCCTCCAAGCTTTCCAAGGTTCCTTCTTTCTCTTCTAATGGCTAAGGTACCCATCTGTTCTCCTTCCTTGATCAATTCATTCCTCTATTTTGCTTATTCGCATTTTTAGACATCCATGATTAATTATGGAAGCCATTATAGTTCTTCAAAGTAATATACCTCATTCTCTATTTTCCGTCCATTCTGCACACCCCTGCCTTTATCACCATTGTTCATATAGCTAGGATGACCAGTTCGTTCCAATTTTGGTGTCAATGGAAAGGTATCGAAAAAGCCTTTCCATTGATGTATAGCACCGCTTATGGAATGATCTGGATTGAGAGTATTTGAACTCGAAATGTGACCCTTCACAATTTTCGCACAGGCGAAATCACCGTCGGGCGCTACAGCGCGCCGTAGCATCCAGAAACTTCATTTGACCATATCTTAGTCATTTAGACTCCAAATCCAAAACTTTAAAGTGTTAGATAGCTTAGGATTTTAGTGCCAACAATAATCAAAAATAATATTTAGGTTCTGAACCCTAGACAAATTAGAAATAACCAAAATACTCCTAACCTTAATTAGGTCATAACTTGGCCTTTCAAAGTCCAATTTGGGTCTACTTCTTGTTAAAATACTCAGTGTGATATAAGGAAGCTATAGCCACTGAGTTTGCTGAATTTGGACATCAAATAAAAAAGTTAGCTTTTTCACCCCCTTAGCTTAGAAAATTACCAAATTGCCCTTGGAAATTGAAATGACTATAACTAATTCATTAGACCTCATAATTTAGTGTTCTTAGACTCTATAGAATCCTTGAATAGTAACTAATAGTAAACTACATAAAAATTTTGATTTTATTAGGTGTAATTTACTAAAATACCACTTAGGTCAAAAATCTTAGTTTGGACCCATATGACTCATTTCTTATCCAAATTTGGTGCACTTACTATTTATCTTTATATTAGATTGTAAGAAAAAATTTGACAGTAAGAAATCCTAATTTTGAGCCCTTAATCAAAAAGTAGCTTTTCGGACCCTTAAGTAGAGGCAAAATAGTCATTTTTCCCAAAATTTAGGTTAAATATCCTTAACCCTTAAAATACTCTTTGAATTTATTAAAATCAATAATAAAACTAATTTATGATCAATTTAAGTCATAAATCCCTCAATTGGGATAACTTGTAAAATATCTCAATTTTAGGTTTGAAAATTCCTAAAGTTAATATGCCTTGCTTAGCTAAAATCTATCTCTAACCTCCCTAATCAAATAAAATTAGTAAGTGTGAAAAAATTCAATCAATTCTTAGAAATTTTTCAAGTCTTATCATTAGGAATCCTCACTTCACCTTAGGATTCATTCCTTAAGAATAGGATTAAATATTAAGTTAGATTTTATTCATTAAATAATAGGGTTATTCAATGAATGAATCTTTGGTTTTATTAGTTTCTAGATTTTACAACTTAGTTGGATTATTTTGTCTTTCAACATTAGATTTAGGATAGGAGATTCATCCTATTAAGTCTGATTGCTTAATATGATTTACCTCAATCATTAGTTCACATTTAAATTTATCTTAGATCTTAAGTCATATCCTTGGGATTATGTGATTAAGCCCAATCTCGTGGTGTTTAATCCATAATCTCTAGCTTGGTAGATTTTGGATAAGCTTTTAGTTTAGAATGTCTAAACTCATAAACTAGGTCGTGATGATTTCTTATAGTCGACATTGATTTAATCATATTAGGACCTAGCTAGTCCTTATATTTTGTAACCTATAAGGACGCACTTCTAAGTTACACTCGATAGTAGGAATTAGAGATCTTGAACTTATGTAACTTGGAGTAGTTAGAACATTTAATTTAGATAATAAATGATATCACCATGTTTAGTAGAGTCTCGTATTTACTACTTGATTTTGTGCTATGTATTTCTTGAACTTTGTGCTTATTTTTCTTTAAACATGCTATATAAGAAAAATATTGTTGGATGAAAAATGAAAACTTAGAATATTAAAAAAACATTTGCATTTGGGTTTAGTACATGGTGGATTATGGTGCACATTAATCCAATGGACAGGGGTAACGAGAGATCAGGATGCTTAACATAACTCATTGAGGAGAATGTGTTAAGCTTGGGACCTGTTCAGTCTTGCAGACGTGCTTGACTCCTCAGCTATTTTTGAAATTATCCATAGAAATAAAAGTAAAATAACTAAAAGATATTTGTATAGTATTATCTACCTCTTCAGTCATATTGTACTATATTGTGATATTATGTCTGCCCTAGCCCATAAAGGCTACGAAAATATATTAGGCCGGATTGGCCAATTCTTTCTAATATGATAATTTGTACATTCTTTATAGTTTCTTAGCTTATTATTTATTATATTGTTAATGCATTTTATTTCCTTTAGCTATATTTTTTTTATGTTACCCTGCTTACCTAAGTAGATGCATATATAAGATGCTAGACTTTACTGCTTATTATATGTATCATTTTCAGATTTATGTTTTAAATTAGCATATGTCATATGATCATCAACATGTTTAGGTTAGACTTTTCTTTTTCGTATTTTTACTTACTGTATTACATATGTATGCCCTATCTTATTTAGCTTACTTGAGGTGTGCTTTTGCCTCAATTCTTGCTCAGTTATAAATATTACATTTATAACTTATCCTCATCCTATTGTATACTTACTTGCTCCCATGCTAGATAGATGTTTCATTTGGTTTAGAGTAAAATGGTGATATTAATGAATGCTTAATAAATTACTTGCCTAAAATGTACTTAGATAATTTTTCTAATAAGAATTTTTTTTATTGGCTGGGGCCCTGGCATTGTGAAACCGATAATATCAGATCTTGTTCAGTTTGAGGATTCAGTTCCTGAGGAAGAGCTTTATTTAGAGGAGGTGCAGCAGCCTGGTGCAGAAGACCTCTAGTTGCCTTTTTTTTCATTGTGAGGATAAGTGATATTATTATTCCCAGTCTTTTAAACTTTAATAAAATGATGTAATAATACAGGTACTCGTGACTATGTTTACTTTCTTTATATTATTACTTTCTGAGCTATTTCATTTTATTTCATGGTTGATGTATGGTAAATGGATGTAATCCTTACTTCTTATTGCTTCCGTACTATGTATGAATTTATAGATTTAGTGATTGATTTTCATAAAAATTATGTGCACATCCTTCCCCTATTATTGGAATGTGGACCTTACCTAATCCAATGATAATTTGAGGGATTTGCCAGAGTGATACTCCACTCCTTAGCCTAATGATTGCGGACCTAGGGAGCGGGGCGCCACAAAGGCTCAGAACGCAAATCCAGCCCATGGCAAGATGGCGGGCCCAGGGCAAACCCTACGGATGGGGCCACGTGTTTTTGAGAAGGTGGGACCCACTACCATTTTATTTAAATTAAAAATAATTACCTTAATTTAAATAAAATTTTATATTTAAGATAAAGTTATTAATGGAGCTCCGAAAAATTCTCATAATTTCACCTCTAACTAATTGAAGGGTGAGGAACACAACGAAGAAGTCAAATTTTGGTTTCGACGATAATTTAATTTTCTCATTTACATGGGTATCTAAAATATAATAAAATATTCCCCAAAAATCTAATGATTTCCGAATGCTTCCAAAACATCACCTATAGCTAATTTGGGAGTGATTAGCTCAATGGCGAAGTTTGATTTTCGATTTGAGGTCAATTTAAATTGGCCAAATTTGAGAATGATGCCCGGAAGCTTTTTCTGTGCAAAGATTGATTTAAAAAAAGCTTTTGACAGCATTAATCGGGATTTCATTATCATTTCTCTCATTAGTGTCAATCTCCCAACAAAAATGTTTGAATGAATCTCTGCCTGTATTTCAAACATTCACTTCTCTAATAACTTGCAGGGGACTATCAATGGCTATTCTGGCTCCTCTACAGGACTAAGACAGGGATGTTCTCTCCCCTCTCTTATTTATTATTGCTATGAACTTCCTCTCAACTGACATAGATGAAACCATTCAATATAAATCTATTATCCCATTAAATGTGGGAGATTTCAGCTGTCATCACCTTTTATTTGTGGATGACATTATTCTTTTAAGGGAAGCTTCCAAGCCTAATATGTACGCCTTCAAAAACTGTCTTGAGGGTTTTTTTCAACTTCAGTTCTATGCCTAAACAAGGATAAATCGTGCCTCTATTTCTCCAAATCAATGCTAAATGTGAATGAGCTTTCTAGAATCTGGAACTTATCTACTTTGCAATTTTCTATGAAATACTTTGGGCTTCCTGTTATGCCATCTAGACCCAAAAAAGAAAATTTTTCCCCACTCATTTCTAAACTTCATCATTGAATTTTTGGATGGGCCCAACGATCCCTTTCGTTTACATTTGCAACTTCTAAAATTTTCAGTTTGGCTCCTCCTTCTACATTGGTTTAAGGCAACTCACATTCCCATAATTGTTATTAACACTATAAAACGTCTTTATGCGAAATTTCTTGATCACGACTCTACAGCGAACAAATTGCATATAATTGCCTCAGGAAAATTGCATCTCCAATCGGTAAGGGAGGTATTGGCATTATCTATCCCTCTAAACTAATTCTCAGCTGCAAACTATCCTTATGTTGGTCTATGCTCTGCAATACTTCTCTTCTGACTAATTGGTGGAAAGGTAATCTGTTAAAGCTATTTGAAACTCCTCCTTATTTTAATAAGATGGCCTCACCTTTATGGAGGAATCTGGAAAACTTTCCTTGCATTCTTACTCCACACATTAGTTTTGATGCAAGTAGGAATATTATTCTTATTATTAATAGTCCAAATTTTACTTTCAAAGATGCTCATAACGTATTATTACGTATCTACTTGATGTCTAGTAGGCTGACACTTTGTGAAGTAAAGGCCCTAAGCTTCACATTAAATACATTATTTGGAAAGCCTTAAATTATGATTTAAAAATTACAGGCATTCTTAATAATATGGGCATTCATTATCTTCTTTTATATCAGTTTTGTTTTCTTAATAATGAATCACACTCGCATTTATTCTTCAATTGTGACTTCTCATTTTATATGTTGAAAGTGCTACTCCCGAATGGTCTCAATTATTTATTTCCTCCATCAATAACCTAGATTATGAGTGACATTCACTGTTTAGATAAATGCTATAAACGTGCTTATATTACAATTATTGGTTTGATCATAGACAGCATTTGGAAGGAAAGGAATGGCCGCATATTCAAAAAAACAGTCATAAGTGTTCATTATATTATTTCGAATATCAAGTCTAAACTTATTTGAATCATTAGCAATTGACGACAATCCAATTCTTCTGAAATGCTCCAAAAGTGGAAAGCTACGCTGCTTTTAATTTAATTCATCCTGAATTTTATCTTCGGCTGGCTGACTTGTTCTGCGACAATATGGTTGGAGTTTGCCGCAATATGGATGGTGTTGCTGATAGCATATTTGGATTGGGTTTTATTATGCGTGTTGCTTGTGGATTTTTTCTACTGAATGGTGTTGTGGGGCTTATTAATTGATTTAGTTTTGCGGGGCTTATTAATTGATTTAGTTTTGCGGGGCTGGATCCTTATTACGCTTGGCCTCTACGGTTTTCTTTCTTTCCCATGCTGGAATGAGATTTATGCGTGACTTATTCGTGATCTATGTGTGCTGCTTGCTGCTTGCAATTTATGCAAAAAGGGATTTATGTGTGATTTACTAGTTGATCTGCTGCGGATTCATTTACTGTGGTAAAGACAAGGATGGATTGTGTTGCTTTTTAAGGTCCCATCTAACAGTTTGGCGGCTTCCTTTTTAGCCTTAAACTGATACTACTATCTTTTCAATGATTGATGCCCCGACAAATTATTGGTCTTGGGTGGACCTCACTGTAAAGGAGCTGAATCCTAGTCTTCCTCTTCTCCAATATTTAATTTTGCTGAGTCTTACTTTTTGTCTCTAGTTTTTCATATGATTTTATCTCCATTTATGTTTTTGCTGCCGCTGCTTGGTTGTATATTTTTTCCCTCCAATGGCTTTGGTATCAGCTCTGTCTTTAATTTGTACAAAATTTCTCTTTGCAATATACGAGACTCGCCCTGAAACTTTCAAAAAAAAAAAAAAACCTGTAGATTCATGTTTTACTAAAGTGATAGTCCAAAACTGAAATTTCAAATCCTTGAAGCTTCAAAACCCAAATTAATTAAATGGCTTCTAAATTTGAATGATGTAAATATTGTAATATTTTTAAATTAAATGTTTAAACAATGAAACATTAGACTTCAATTAAATATATTATATGTTTCAAGAATGAAATGCTAATATAAATAGACAATCAATTACAAACTCATTCCACCGAAAAGAAAGACGCTTGCCTATATTTTGTTTTGCTACGCAACTTCAAATTAGAATAACCAAGCAATGCTAAGTCGGGAGTAGCTTATGCGATCATTTTCCTCATCGTCGTTAGCATGACGACGTCAAAAGCTTCTGCATCCCAACTCTTTCCATATATAATCGGGTGTGGCAAAGTCGTCATAGAGGTGGATTAATGCATGGCGAAACTTATTCCTTCCTTCCTCAGTCTACATATAAGGTTCAGTCAAGAGGTGCCTTTCTATGATATTTACTGCCCCTGTAATTGGATCAACAATGTCCAACTTCACCTCCAATGTCTGCGGCGTGCTCGTTGATCAATCTCCTCCCGCATCTAACTAGATTTGATTTATTTTTTACATATGATTGTATGCTTGAATTTGTCCTCAAGTAATAAGAAATAAGGCCGTGATTGATGTCTAATTGTCTTCTGTAATATGTTTTTTAAAAACTTGATAGTTACGATAATTATAATAAGCAAAATGAAAATTAATATCCCTATTTTTTGCTTAACATTATGTTATAATAAATTATCCTTAATATCGAGAGTTACTAAAGGCACACCAAAATACAAAGCATACCACCACAAGCACAAAGTGAATAGCTATTGTCATTCGGGGGCCAATTTAAGATGCACATCAACAAGGAACGATTAATGGAAGATCATTGATAATTAAAGCTTAGACGAGTCATTCCTAGTTATCAAAAAGATACATTTACATTATTATTAGCTAAAATTGCATACTTTCATGAATATGTGCTCTATGGTAAATGTGAATAGAAAAAATCATTCGAGCCTTCTATCCAACAATGAGTGGTTCTTTATATCTTTTAAATTATTATTAGTGAATGTAAAGTGCGGTAAAGAAATCCTTCAAAGAAAGAGATAGTATAGCAGTTACATTGCTGACATTGTAGCAAAGCATCTGATAATTAAACAAAAAAAAATGCAGCCCTTTTGACTCAAAAGCTTGCATATAATAAAGCACGCATACACCTATAAAATCATCCTTAGTGAAAGCGACAAGATGGCCCCATCCGATCATCAAGCTCACGAGTTTTGGAGCTCAAAAGCCCGAACTTAGTTTGGAGTCATCATCGACGACGGGAACTAAAACCAGTTCATATTCAATGCACTATAAATCATACTCAAAAGTATTTATTCGGAGACGGCTCGTTTCTTGTCGATCAAATCAAACAAGCTTATAGAATGAGACAATGGCACCAACATACATTGAGCATGACAAAATATATTGATGCCCGAGTAAGCACTCAAGTACCTTAAAAAAATATTAAATTTAAATATTTTATCAACTGTTATTCTGAATTGATCATACTGGGAGAAAAAGAAATTATGTGGATAAGGTGTCGCAATTATTTATCCTAAAAACTAATAATAAAAATAAGCTTAGCATTCAGTTGTTAAAAAGGCATTAAGTTTCGAGGCTGATTTTAATAATGCATTTAGATAATAATATCGCAACACATGCAAGTTGCCAATTAGAGAGAGATAAATTGAGGGAGAGATAAAGGGCTGTGTTTTGGTACTGTGTGTATTGGGCCTCTGCGGTGAGATGTCCCTCTCGTCATAATAGCCCACTTTTTATTTTTCTCTTTTATTAATTTATTTATTTTTGTCTGACTGCATGAGCCCGCAGTGAACTGATTCGAAGGACCGACGATAGCGACACGTCATCCATCACCACTCCACGTCCTAATTTCACCCCCAATTGAAGCTCTCATCGTTCACCCCCCTCCACTTATCATTTCCCCCCTCCCCACAAATTCTTATTGTCAAATTCGCCCCTATTCCCCCTTCAAAAGGCAGGGCACTATTCACCCTCCCACCAATTATTTCATCCCCCAAAATTGGAAACCCAATTCTGATTCTTCCTTTCACAGGTCGCGACTTTAATGATGCAGCACAAATCATTGAATTCATTCACCTCACCCCTCACAGCAGAATGTTTGCAACCAAAATTGCAAATTAAAAAACAGAAAAAAGAAGTAGAACAATAAAACAGGGGCGACGCGCTGCCATATTTCTGCTGTGTCAAGTATCTCGCCAACAAAATCTAAATTGCTTTGTTTCCACCCGGGCCGGGTTCAGACTCAGGGCCTGCTGCCCCATGACTGCAGCCCGTTCCTTTGCAGCCAACTGTAAGAAGTCTTCACTGCCTGCTGTGGGAATCCTGATGATGCTGCAGCCAACGATTGGGGGACGGCGCTGCCTGCGCCCGCGTCCACCGACAGCGAAAGACAAACTTCTCCGCCGCTCCTCGCTGCAGCGAGGTCGCCGCCGGGGCACTGCATTTTGCCAATTTTCCAGGTTAGACTGCTGGGTGATGAAAACCGAAAGACTTAATAAACAAATGAAACCTTATGAATTTATATACGCACTTGATGATAACCGGAAGGAAGAGAGAACTGGTGGCGGATGAATTGGAATCCGACGGCAGCTGCCGGTGGCTGCAAAAGCTGCTGCTGCCTCAGCATATTCACCTGATGATGCCCGAGGGGTAGACTGAACCTACCCTCAATCTCCGGCAGCACCTTAAGCTTTTGAAGTCAAGATGAGATTATTAGTTATTATAAAAATTGCTGACATAATCTGCTAGTTCATGCCTATTATACAAACATTTGTGGTATTGCTATGGAATTGATGATCGCCTCCACATCCAGAGCTCTCCTCCTCCATCGGGCTCGGCGTGCTTCCCGAACTCCCGAGACTCAGATTAAGATTATGCTCAGCATGGCTAGCTGCAGATTTTTAACTCAAACATGAGCAAAACATGTAGCTTGAATCGAGCGAAACATAACAAAAACCATTAAAAAGAAACATTTGCTTACTCGAGCAACCTAACTCATCAGCATAGATGCTGGAATCGAAGTTTGTCACAGCATCTTTCCCATTAAACTTGATGGCGGCCTTGTCATATGCTCTGCAAGCAAATGCCACCATTTTAAACCCTCCAAAGCATGAATCTTTATAAAGCAGGAAAGCAAATTTGAAGCCATTCTCATTACCCTACCTTGCTGCCTCAACTTCAGTATCAAAAAGACCCAAGTAGACATACCTGCAATGCAGGAAGAGAGAGATCAGAATATGGTTTAGAAACAGAGAAGAGGTAAAATGAGGCTTACTTCTTCCCCAGAAATTGGCCCATTCTAGCTTCCCATCGGCCGCATTTGTGAAGAGTGACTCCCCTGTATTTAGAGCTTCCTCTTGGAAAGCCAGTGCTCTGTCTCCTGAGCACATGAACAAATTCTTCCTTCGTCAAATTACCCATTTGCTTCAGATCATCTTCATAGTCCTCCAAGCGAAAGTTTATATCCGCGTCCACACCACGGAACTTGATCGCTGCTCGATCATACGCTCTGCAGCGACTCTCCGCATACATCAGCGAAGTTCAAAGCAGAAAATATGAACAAGAAGAAGAACAAAATGAAGGCTAATTACCGAGCAGCCGCATGGGCAGTGTCAAATCCTCCTGCAGCAAGTAATCACAATCAAGCAAAACAGAAGACTGTTCTAAAAATCAACAGAGGAATTCACAGGAAGCAGAGCGTACCCAAATACACTTGTTTTCCACAATCCCTGATGGTCAAGAGCGAAAGCTAGCATCTTTAGAGTCGGAACCAAATGCCCAAAATTAAACTAAAAAAGCAAAGGAAAAAACAAACCATATGTGGGATTCCCAGCGGCCAGTTCGCCGGTAAAACGTGACTCCCCTGTACTGCGAGCTTCTGGACCTGGGCCCCCGCCGGCTTTTTTTCAAGGGCTGCCCAGAAGGCGTTGCCGGAATTACGGATTCCGGCGGGCGGAACTGAACCTCCGCCCAGTGCGCTCTCGGAGGAACATCACCAGGGCACTGCTCTGCCGCCTCTCCAGCGGGGAAGAACTGACGAGTCACAAAGATCTTTCCCCCAGAGTTGTCCTCCCCTTCGTCCGATACCTCCACGAAAACCGCCGAAGAGCTCGAATTTTCTGTGGACGAAACCACGGACTCCCGCTCTTTCCCCTTCTCCCACAGCCACGAATTTTCCGGCGAGCCATTGAGATCCCACATGTTTCAATCAGCTTCAGCGCTCAGCTCACTCCAGCCATTAAAAAATCTCTTGTGTCAAATACCCCTTCTTTCTTTCTTCGACTGCTAAATCCTAGGATGAGATCATGAATGGAGAGGGAGGAGAGACAAAAAGGTGGGAGCGGAAGGGATTGTATGTCGCAAAGTGGCCGCTTTTGCCAATCCTAGTGCCGCCCAACGATTGGGGTGATCGAGAGCATTATATAAATGGAAAACGGCATCCAGTCTCAAGAGATACTCTTCCCATTAATAACATTTAAAAAAAAAATCAATTCATTCTCCTTGGTTTTCTTCGAATGCTCGCTTCATTAAGGTTCCCGTTTGAAAGGGAACGAAAAACCTTTTTATTATTTTTAGGATTAGGTTCTGAGGAAGAGGCAAAAGAAAAACGGATTTCTTGCTTTGGAATCAAGGTTATTATTGCCCTCTAGCCCTTCCCACGTTAGCCAAATCGAAAAGAATCGGGCATGCGTCGCCTCAGCAGCAGAAGCAGGAGCAGCAGCGGTAGGAAGAGGCACGGGTGAGGAAAGCGACGGGTTAGCCCACTGTAGGAGATCTTAATCTGTGTTTAATCACTATTTAGGAACTTGATTAGCGCCTTAATTTGACTCCCACGTGAGTTGCGTTACTGGCTGTCATTTCCGGATGGGGCCAAATGACCAATGTGCTTACCTCGGAGTCGCGTACTGCGTTTGGCAGCGCGTATGTGATCGCGATTGTATTTCACTATTTTTGCGTGCTAAGGCGCTTAAAAACCTCAGATTTTAGGTTCTCTTAAGCTAGTTTATTTATTTATTTAGTTTTTGGTATATGATAAGATTTTCCTTCATTTTACATTGGGGAGTAAAATATATAAAATTATACAATTTAGAAAATGAACCAATGCTAATAGAAACATCTTAAGTATAAATCCCACATACATAAGAACTGCAATTCAAATAACAGATTAGTTGATATTGCAATTAAGGTCTATTTTAATATGCTTGCTTGCTGTTTTCAAACAAGAATAAATGCATTGCCAAATAAATGATGAAAATTAAGCTCTCTTTTTTTGTGTGCAAAATCTGAGGATATTAAGGAACTACATCATGTCTTCCTAAACCTTATATTTTTGCTTGAGCCAATGTAATAATCCTACAAACAGTATTATAGTTTTCAGCTAAAGGAGCTGCCCAACTTTCGAAGTTTTGCCAATAAGAGCTACAATTGTCTCTACCCGGATACCCAGGTAAGGCAAGCCAAAGAAAGCTACTAAAGACCCAATCTCGAATCAGCTTTTAAATGAAGATAATTTGTGCGTGAAAAAAACCCAAGCCACCATCAAATCTTTGTGTTGTCGTTTTGTTCCAATTAATCAAATGCAATTTTTCCTTGTAGTGGATGCTAGAATATGGACACATTTTTCACAATAGGTTATTAAGTTCCATCTGTAAAACTTAATCAACTAGAGATGACCGGCAAAAGAGAGAAGCTTTTTGCTTTGATTTTCTCAAATGAAAAGTCAACACTCAGAAGCCTAGCAGGCGAGAGAGAAAGACCCCGGATAGTTAAAAAGCATTGAAAGACTCCACACTATCTTTCAACATATTTGCATTTAGAACCACTTTAGAGAAGATAATTTTTGACTTGTTTAGATTAATTTCTAGATTGAAACAAGCAATGAAATCATTAAGGATCTTAAGTAGAGAATTAATATTTACCTCATTCGCAATCCTAAAACAATTAAGGTCAATTACAAAGATCAAGTGAGAGCAAGAGAAGTTGTCATACTTATAGAGAATATGTTCACCTTCAGAAACTACTTTATTAAAAAACTTGATTGGCCATCCATGACTATTGTGAATAAATATGGAGATAATAAACAGACATGACGAATATCATTCGTTGAAAAGAATAGCATTTTAAACTGTCATTCATGACAACTGATATAATTATTAAAAGATATAAGAAGTTTTTTACTTTAATCATATCCAAAATGTAAGCATGATTGTTGGTTGGTATCAAAAATTGTTTTGATATCCAACTTAACACAGAAAATTTTACCTTTGTTTACATTATATTTATGAAGATTTTTGAGATAATGAGTTTGTTTTCTAAAATATTCCTGCCCTGCATAGTAGATGTTGAGCTGAATCCATAATGTGAAGAAGACGTTGCTTTAATCTTGTACTAGGTAACTTTGGGTTAAGTTTTATAAATTGTATTGCAATGGGAAATGAGTTGAAGATCTTGAATTCCGTTAATATGGTGAGATTTTGGAATCAAAGTAATTGTACTATGAGTAATGGAGCTTGGCAATTTTATTTTTTTGTTAAAATAATTAACAACAAGATAAGTGTGCTTTCCACGTTGGTCAACATTTTTAACAAAGAAATTAGAATAAAAACCATTCTGGCCTAGAATAGCATTTACCTCAATAGTTTTTAGTGCATTAATAATGATATTGGGAGAAATTTCAGTTGCGAACTCGATGATGAGGAATTTTTTGTAAGACACAATCTTACAGAATAATAAGAAGAGATGCAACTAATATTTTTATATTAAAGCTTGGAAAATTACCCAATGAAGTAATTTGATATAATGTATGGATCTTCAAAGCCATTAATATAGCTAATGGTGGTTTGATTCTGTAATGCCCCGATGCCGGATTAGTGCAACAAACCCAACCTTAGGGGTTACTGTGACTCCTTACCTTGGATTAGAGGTGCTAGTCTAACATAAAGGGTCATTTTTCCAAGGGTGCTAACAAAGTGCAACTCGAAGATAAATGTGGAAAAGGGGAGATATACATAGTAGATCCATAATTCATATATTCTGAATACAAATACATGCATCCCAAAAAAGAAAATAAAAACATACATATGAAATAATTTATTACAGATGAACTTTATTAATAAAAAATGTTTCTCCTTCTCACTAAAATAAAAGAACAAAAAGAGCTATAGTGTAGAATATGAAGACACTGAACAGAGGGCTATCTTGAGCTAGATTTGCCTCAAAAACTGAGACACCCTCAAGCTTCAGATTTGACATATCAGTATCATATGTCAGGACATAACCAAAAATGGTAGAAATCTAATTTGACATATTGTCTAGGTACATTTAAAGCTTCTAATCTATTTTTTTTAGGATATTACAATTTTTTGAAAATTAATTTAATAAATGGGTGCAAAATGTAAAATCAATTCTAAGGTCAGTAAATTAGAAGCCCTAGTTTTACTTATTTGTATCGTTGCTTTCAATTCAATGAGGAAATTTCAAACTTGACCTAGATCGATCAAGTTCAATTTTTAATCCTTATATAGATATGGATTTAGA
This sequence comes from Gastrodia elata, assembly GCA_016760335.1. NCBI lineage: Eukaryota > Viridiplantae > Streptophyta > Magnoliopsida > Asparagales > Orchidaceae > Gastrodia > Gastrodia elata. The sequence goes on from CM028681.1 coordinate 36,777,401, forward strand.
TTAGGACACATAGTTTTTAATTAATATCTTATTGCATAACAAAAGAAAAGCTATCAATAAAAAAAAAAGATTAGATGATACACAAATGCGAAATCTCAAAGAATGAAAAGAGATATGTATAGAAAAATCTTCACAGAAAAATGATTCTTCCAAAGGAAGAGAATCATTAAATTGGATTTGGAATTCAAAATAAACTCGACAAAATAGAGAAGAAATAAATTAAATGACAAATTTTACGAAATTTTATGTGAATAAAAATTATAATCAAACTTATGAAGGGTTTAATGAGAGTAATTCCTACCTATTTGAGTACGCAAGGAGGTTCTTGACAATTCAGACAGCAAGTTCAGCAGGAAATTTTAGCAATTCCTCATCTAGAGCTTCGCTCCCGCAGCTGCTTCCTAATGGCGTAATGGAGAGTTGAAGAAAATAGGGAAAATGAGGAGATGAGAAAAGCCAGCAGGAGCGAAGGACTCCCGTACGCCCGGCAGTAGACCACGATCGATCGAAGTTGGGAAGATGTACATTAGGCAACATCTCGACTGTCCATTTGATCTCAAGATCGAAGGATCTATTATGATACTGCCCACCGTTCATACCTCAACCGTTGGATACAGATCTTTAGTCTCGCAACGGTTGTGATGAAAGTATTTTGGTGTTTCGTGTTTGGAGTACTTCGGCGGATCTCTGTGGTTTTCTTAACAGAGCCCTTGGAAATTTCTATTTAATATATATAATAATTAATTATAATCTAATATTTAATTAATAAATTATTTCAATGTAATTATTTAAATTAAAATACTCAAACGTACTTCAAAAAATCTCAAATTTTTACCCTTATCAAATTGAGGGGTGAGGAACTCAAAAATGAAATCAAATTTTTGATCAAAGGTATATTTAATTTACCTAATTTTTTGTGTATTTAAATAATATTAAAATATTAATGAAAAATTTAACGACTCCCAAACACTTTCAAAATATCACCCCTAGCTAATTTGGGTGTGGTAAGTCTAATGGCAAACTCCGCTTTTGATTTTAAGGTCTAAATAAATTAGGTATTTTCAGAATTATCAGAAAATAAGAAATATTGGAAATTGTCAAACGATCTCTAAATCGCACAAAATTTGAGGTGGAGACTCCTAATACTATTATAAGAGTAATGAAATAGGTTTGGAGTCAATTAGATCGCTAATTGATGGGTAACAACATTAAAGTTGTTACACTGCACACCTCTCATTAGACTTACTTTCAAATAAGCTCTATCACCCACTTGGAATTCTAACAGATGATGACAAGTATCATAATATTTCTTTTGTCTATCCTGAGCTGCCATCATATTGTGTTTAATTAGCTGAGCTTTCTTAGTGATTTCATCAATTAATTTAGAACCATAAAGTTGAGAGTCTCCTGCTTTAGTCCAAGCAACAGGAGTTGTACACCTCCTTCCATAAAGAGCTTCATAAGGAGCCATACCAATACTGGATTGGTAACTATTATTGTAGGCGAACTCAACTAATGCTAAGTGATCTTCCCATGATCCACTGAAGTCAATTACATAAAGACACAAAACATCTTCCAACATCTGATTAGCACATTCAGTCTGACCATCTGTTTGGGGTGGAAGGCAGTATACAACATTATTTATCCCAAAGTCTTGCTGAACAGTGGACCAAAATCTAGAAGTGAATCTACTATTTCTGTCAGAAACTATGCAGTTCAGCATACTAGGTAGATGGATGATCTCTTTAAGATAAAGCTTAGCTAACTTCTCAACAGGATCTATCTGACAAATAGCTAGGAAATGAGCTGATTTAGTGAGTCTATCGACAATCATCCAAATTGAATCAGAACCAGATCTATTCTTTGGCAAACTTACAATGAAGTTCATGGAAATATCATACAACTTCCATTCAGGAATGTCTAAGGGTTTAAGAAGTCTACCAGGCTTCTAGTGCATGACCTTGAGTAATGAACAAGGATGGCACTTAGAAATGAAAATGGCTATATCCTGTTTTATGTCAGACCACCAAAATGACTGCTTGAGATCCTGATACATCTTGCAACTATCAGGATGCACAATATTGCCAGAGATAAGAGCTTTGAATAATACTTATAGCTGTAAGCTATTAGGAATACATAACCTAGACTTCTGGAAAATCACACCTTCGGCATTAAGACGTAATTCAGATCTCTTGCCACTATTAATATCAAAAACTAATTAAGAATATGAAGGATCTTCTTTCTGGGCTTCAATTATCCTTGACCTAAGTGTTGATTCAGACTGAATAGTACATAGTAAATTACACAAATCAGCATATTTGATAGACTCTAAATTCAATCTTTTAAAGTCCTTAATCAAAGAATCATTGCAATAGAATGAAGATAAATTTGCCTTACAACTTAGGGCACCAGTTACTAGATTAGCTTTACACAGATAATTTCAAAGTTGTAATCACAAATTAGTTCTAACCATCTATGCTGATGGCAGTTAAGTTCTTTTTGAGTGAAGATATACTTCAAACTCTGATGATCAGTGAACATCACACAATTAACTCCATACAAGTTGTGTCTCCAGATTTTTTGAGCAAAAACTACTCCTGTAAGTTCAAGATCATGTACAGGATAGTTTCTCTCATTTGGCTTTAGTTGTCTTAAAGCATAAGTTATGGCATGTCGATCTTGCATTAGAACACATCCCAGTCCTACCTTAGAGGCTTCAGTATAAACTTGAAAATCTTTGCCTTCTTGAGGTAACATCAAGACTAGTGCAGAAGTTAACTATTGTTTCAATTTCTAGAATGCTTCTTCACAAGTTGGGTTCCAAATGAAGCAAACCTCTTTACAAGTTAACTGAGCTAACGAAGATGCTATTTAGGAAAATCTTGCAATGAATCTTCTGTAATATCCAGCAAGTCTTTAAAAACTATGAATTTCTATTATAGACTTAAGTTGTACCCATTCTTGTACATCTTGGATCTTCTTTTTGTTAACTCTAATGCCTTCAACATCTACCACATGGCCAAGGAATGCCATTGAGTTAAGCTAGAATTTGCATTTCAAAAACTTATCATATACTATATACTCTCTTAATAGATTTAGGATAGAACAGAGGTGATTCTTGTGATCAGTAACTGACATGGAATAAATTAGGATATCATCGATAAAGATTATTACAAACTGATCGAGGTAAGGCTTCAAAATACTTTGCATTAGGCTATGAAAATGGAAGGGGCATTAGACAGTCCAACAGACATGATAAGAAACTCATAGTGCCCATAACGGGTCCTAAATGTAGCCTTAGGAATATCTTTATCCTCAACTCATATCAGATAATATCATGTTCTCAAGTCAATTTTAGAAAAGACTTTTGCTCCAGCTAATTGGTCAAACAAGTCATCTATCCTAGGAAGAGGATACTTGTTCTTCACTGTCACCTTACTGAGATCTCTATAATCTATACACATTCTCATGGATCCATCCATCTTCTTCATGAAAAGGACAGGAGCCCCCAAGGCAACATGCTAGGGCGCACAAAACCTTTTTTTAATAGTTCTTGCAACTTTTCTCAAAGTTCTTGAAGTTATTTTGGTGCCATCCTATATGGATCTTTTGATTTAGGTTGAGTTCCTAGAATTAGATCAATAGAGAACTCAACCTCTCTCATTGGAGGTAGTCCAGGCAAATTATCTGAAAATACTTCTAAGAACTCATTAACAATTGGGGTATCTATTGGATTATTTTCTTTCTTTTCTTCACCAATCAGAGTTACTAATACAGCATAGCAACCTTTACTAATTAGGCACTTGACTTCATGTGCATTTATTGATGATGTCATTAGGCCAAGCTTGCCTACGAAGACTTCTGGTTTTCTCCCTACTTGAAGGAAAACTTTCTTTCTATAATAATCTATTATGGCGTTAAACGTGTTTAACCAATCCATTCCCAAAATTATGTCAAAATTGGCAATTGGCATACTAATAAGTTTGGAGGGAAAGAGTTGATTGCTGTTTGGGATGTCTACCAAATAGAATTTATTTGTTGACATCTTAGCACTAGATGGCATCTGCACTTTTAATGCATTACCCAGACTGAAAGGTTGTAAGTTTAGGGAAGATGCACAATTCACTGATATGAAGAAGTGACTAGCTTCCATATCTAAAAGAATTTAACACAACTAATTCTTAATTAACAATGTTTCTATATTAGGAAAGAAAAGAAAATTCAACTACTGTTTAGGAAATATAAAAGCAAATAGTTAAAAAAGTAAAGGTATTAAAATGAAAGACATGAAACAAAAAATTTAAATGTAAAACATACCAGTCACAACGTTGCTTTCATCCTTAGCAATGTAAGCTAAGGGAGCATACACTCTGGGTATGGCTGAGGATTGAACAACAGCTTTGCCCTTATCGGCAAGATTACCCCGTCCTTCCTTTGGGATTGAGAAAATACTTTCTTCTTATCGTGAAAGTTTCCGCCTGCAGGAGGGGGCATAAGAGGCGGGGAGCACATAGTCTTAATGTTATAGGGAGTGAGATTTTGTACTTGCTATTGATGATTAATCTTTATTTAGTCAATAGTCCAAATAATAAGGCAATTTTGATAATAATAATTAGTTCAACCACATATATAACAACTATTCCCTGTAAGCACTTACCATACAGGTGTGATTTATTGCACTTGGCTGATGAGCTTCCTTGTCGCTCCTTACCATTTGACATATGAAAGGCTTTCAGACCTTGAGTATGACTCCTTTTGTAAGAGTCTTGGCATTATGGTGGAGGATGAGGGCTGATAGACTTAAATTTTGTATCTGCGCTTGCACGCAAGTGTATGTATTATGAAGTAATAAGTGGAAGGTGACTTCTGAGAATTTATCATCCTCAGGAAACAAAGTCTTGTTACTAAGTTATATTTCCTTTTACTAATGTTTAGAATATTAATTTTTGGTTTTAGATGGTTCCTAAATTAACAATACAATTTACCTTAGGGAAAAATATGATTTATTTAAAAGGAGAGAGAGCTGGGATTTCATTGTGGGACTTGTAAGGACTTGGTATTGTTACTTCATTATTGAAATATATAAATTAATTTTTCCATGCCTAATTAAATCAAGTGAACAACGTTAAAATTGGAGTTAACCTCCAATTACAATAAGTTTAGATTTAATACAACAACGGAAACACCCCTTAGGGTTCTACCTTAGCACCTAACCCTTTATGAGATCGTGATTTAAATTAATCTTTAATTTCCTACATCTAGGTTACCAAATTTTATCTCTTAATTGTTAGATCTCACAAACATGATTTCCATCAATCTGTGTAATGCATTGACACACAGAGTTTAGCTAGATGAGAGGATGCATTGGGTCCAATGGACCACATCATCTATTGGGTTTCCCTCATCCCTTCTACTTTTCTAAGCCGCAGAGTATAAATTGATGGTAACTTGGTTCACAAGCATCAATCTCTTGGAAGAGTCCTTAAGGAATTATGCAAGTGAGCTCGAGAACTTGTCACATAATTCTTAGCTCTACTTGCACTAATTTCCTTGCTCTAGTCCAATTGATGAGTTTGGAACTCAAGTTTTTTTCTTATTAATATTTTATTTTATTTTATTTTTTATTTTAACAAAAAAATTTCTTAACATAATTTTATCCAGGCATTCGTTCTATAATAATAAATAGTAAATCAACAATCAATTTTATTCATTCAAACAAATCTGTTACAACACCAATTATGCCTTACATTATCCTATAATTACATTCCAACCATCTCCAAGGAGATTTAACTTTCTATTACGGAGTAAATAAAAGCATGCAAAAGGAAGTAAGCCTTGACATTGGTTTATAGTAGAAAAAAATGAAATAGAGTTTAGGAAGAGTACTAGGAAACACCCAAAGGTTTTCTAGGGTTCTCTTGATCTTCCTCCTTTGCTTCTACTTGACTTCTCCTCCTTTACTTTGATGCATTCTTCTCTTTACTCTTCACGCTCCACTGCTTGCCCATTGGAGAGTTCTTCTCTTTTTTTCTCCTGCAGCCTCCCCTTTTTAGTCTTAAGAATGTCAAATTTAGGAACCCCGCTTCAGATTTTCTTGGCAGTATTTAAAATCCTCTTCACAGCCTCCTTGAATTAATTTCTGTTAACTCCCTCTTTCCCTTAGAATTCTTGGCCAACCATAAAGAAATGTTCTAATATTCTCTTGGAATAATGCAGAGTTAAATGTTATTTAGGGTTCCAAATGACATGGGAAGGCCAAGGATTAGGGTTTTCAGTCTTCCCCTGGTTGCCATAAATACACAAATCTAGGCATTTTGCTTGGATCACTACGACGCGCTGCAGCGCTCTAGGGCACGCTGCAACATTTTGAGCTACGAGCTTATAATTTGTAAAGAACCGCTGTGGCACGCTGCAGCGTGCCAGGGCACATTGCAGTGCTTTGAGCTATAGGCTTATAATTTGTAAGGAACCAATGTGGCGCGCGATAGCGCCGAGCTGTCGGGTTTGGTCTGCTACAGCACGCGATAGCGCCAGTGTCTTGGGTTGACACTGCTGTGGTGAGGGCTTCTTTTTTGATGTAATCCTAGTGCTTTGTAAGGACCCGCTGCAGCATGCGATAGCACCGAGCTCTTGGGTTTGGTCCGCTATAGCGTGCGATAATGCCAATGGCTCGAGTTGAGACTGCTGTGATGTGCTATGGTGAGTACTTCTTTTGTGATGTAATCATGGTGCTTTGGAAGGACCCACTGTGGCACACGATAATGCTGAGCTCTCAGGATTGGTTCGCTATAGTGCGCAACAGTGCGCTTGAACGCGTTGAAGCAAATTAGCCTTGTATTTTCAGTACTGAGTCCATTTTCCTTATTGATTTGCCATGGCACACGATAGCTCCAAGCTCTTGGGTGACCCTCCTTGGCATGCTAGGGTGCACTACAGCAGTTCATGTTCCAGGTCTTTTTAAATGGCTCCAGGTGCTTTAATATACCTTAATCCATTGTGTTGTGCTGCAGCGCGCTCCAGCTATTTTCAGCCAGAATCCCTTCATTTGCTATAGAATTTGGAGTTTCTTTAATTTACCTGAAAACTCACATAATTTCTTCAAAGTCTACTGTTGTGAATTGTGTTTTATGATATTTTTATCACTTTATTTGATAAAAATCTCGGATTTATAACACCCCCACACTGAAATCTTTGCTCGTTCTTGAGTAAGTTCAAAATAATTTCCCTGAATTTTCAATTGATGGATTCCATATGGAATGTCAATGTGCTATACTCAAGTCACAGAACCTTGGTTTCATATTATTGTGATTTTAGTGTTTCAATACTTTCTACCTTGCTACCTTCATTTTTAGGCCTTTTATTATATTCAATTCTAAACTCTAAAGGTAGTGCCTAAGTCTTCATGAGGTGAGTGGGTAATTACCTTACGATTTTTTCAACCTTAGCTAACAGAAGTGAGTGACAAGAGTGCTATGCCATGTGTGCTCTTTTTTATGATTCACAAGGAACATGTAAATTCTTAGGAGATATATTTTTCTTCATCCTAATTTTCTCATTTTCTTTCACTTGGGAGAGATATTTTTCATCATCCCCATTTAATTTTATTTTAAAATTTTTAGCTCAAGGGAGTGACATTTTTCTTCATCCTTGATTTGGTTCCTTGTGGTCATTAAGTCCTATAAGAGCCTAGCATACTCAATTGCTCACTCACACCTTGCCAATTTCTAGCTTTTATTTCCTTAGGTTTTACCCTCCCCCACACTTAGATTTCAAGACATAGACAATTCAAATTATTGGAATTAAACTTCATAAGAGCCTTTTTCCTTAGAGGAAGTGAAGGATTGAAATGTTGATCTATCACCTAAATCTGTCAAGCGTGATACTGTCTATGAGCTTACACATTTGAGTTTAAGATTGAATCCATTGAATTAATTTGTTTAGAAATGTGTCTTTACACACATGTATAGCCAAGAGATACGGGTGCATAAAATCCAAAATTTATTTTATTAAATTTTAAATTGCAACTATAGAAAGCAAAAAAAAATGAAAATAGGAACAGAAAAGAAGCAATCAGTACAACCTTTTTATAAGATAGGTCCATCGACCACATAGTATCTGGGATGGCCTCGCCAATAGGGGGACGCGACAGATTCGATGCATCCAGTCCTCCACGCAGACTCCACACCTGGAACATCGTTCCAAGAGTGTCATGGAGCTCAGACTTAAACTTACGCATCTGTGCTATCTCAAACTTACAGAATCACATGTCCTTAGCCATTTCCTCCCCTAGATCTTTCTGGTGGGTGTACATCTTTATCAGCATTTGGTTCATGAAAGATCAGCCGGTGGATGTGGAAGCTTGTCCTTTCTCCCCTCTTCTTTTCTTACTTCTCTACCCTTCTTGATAGCACACATTCAGGTTATGATGGGTGAGAGGAGCTCTTGGAGGAAGGACAATGTCACTGGATAGGACCTTGACTCTGTTAGCCATGCATAAACCTGTAATTAAGGAGTTGAAAGCAAGCATAGCTCATGACCTGGTCAAGGCATTCCAGGGCTGCACAAAAATTACCCTGGAGATATGAATATCTCAAGATTGCTCAATAACGCATTTGAGCAGTGCCCTGGCCTTAGTCTCTTTGATAAGATGCCCAGATGGCATGATATTGCTAGAAATGAGGACATGCCATGCATTGCACGAGCCCGTGAGAAGGGCTCGTGGAATGTTGGCAAGCGATCCTAGCCATCCAGCATCCTTGCGAGGGATTGCACTCACAATACTCGCTGGGTCAATTTAAGAATTGATGAGGGCTTGGTAGGAGTAGTTCCCCACCTCAATCAGCTTATAAACATGCTTGATCTCCTAAAGCCCAAACCTTACCATCTTTCCTTGTACAAAAATTGTATTTTTTTTACGTTGAGCGCATTTACATACACTTCTTGTACTAAAGAAGGTAGCGAGTTGGTCTGTAGGAAGACCAAGTTATTCCACCCCTATCACGGACAAAAGGATGATATATCGGGTAGGGGGTCTTGAATTCCCTTTCCAAAATAAGTTTTTGGTGGGAGGTGATTTGGTCAAATCTCTATTTTGCCTCCACTGAAGAGAATTTTATTTTTATTGAAGGGCCTCCAGAAGTTAAGGCCCCTCCTTACTTATCTACCACTATTTTCCTCCCAGAAGACATATTTCTCTCAAGAGTACTAGAGGAGGAAGAGAATGCTGGGGTGTTTCAGAAATTCAGAGAGAATGTGCAGGCCTCACTTTCATAATGGGGGTTCTTATAAAGGAGTGGGGAGAAAATTTTTGGATGCATTTAAATGAATATAGATCACATTTATGATGCCTTAATTCAAGGTCCAAGAATTGTTTTATTCATGCCATGAGTGTGATTCAATTTCCGTGTCAAAAAGTTGGAAAAATGCAACTTTTCAAGCACTAAATTTTTAGAATTTGAGTCCCAAGGTGCGTTGTAGCGTCATTGGGCCGTAGCGTGCTACAGAGCACTGTGGCACTTCGGGACTTGAATTTTTTGGGCTGTGCTAGAAGTTTGGTGTAGCGTGTTGTAGCGGCAAAATCCGTTATGGTGCACTGCTGCAGGTAAATTCGCTTTAGCACGCTGTGGCGGGTAAATCCGCTTTGGCGCACTGCAGCGCGCTACAACGCATTTCCAAGCAGCAAAATTATTATTATTATTATTCTTTTTTTTTTACACAGAAACATTTTGGTTGTTTATTAAATTTAAACTACTCCTAAGTGCAAATAGCGAATAAAACATAAATTTGGTTACCTCCCTAAAAGCATTTGGTTTAATGTCATTAGCCACACATATTTTATTTCAAACATATTCAGAATTAATGTTTGGTCTCTATTTCCAAATTTTAGATTTTTGGCCCTTAGTATTACCAGGACATTTTTTTATCATCATCGTGTGCTCATTTAATTCAAATTTTTCTTCTAATTTATTTATAGGAGGGGGAATTCCTTTCTTCTTTTTCCTTCTCCTCGTTTTCTTTTTATTAGTTGGTTGTTTCTCAACTTCTCCTCCAAATGAGGAGTTGATCCAACTCTCAGCTTTCTCTTCATCAAGTTTCAAGATTTTCAAATTTAGCATTTTACATAATTGCTCCTCCCTTATGATTTTAGATTTTACAATTTACACATAGTGTTGGCTAAGAAAGGACAGCCAAATATAAGTGTGGAATTCTCATTCCAAGTGTCCCATTTGCAAATTATAAAATCTACAGGGACAACAAATCCTTTTAATCCCACTAGCACATCTTTCACAATCCTAAGGGGTGTCAAGGAATCCAAAATTGCAAATTCTAAAATTATGGTAGTTGCCTCCATACCTCCTAACTTGAGATGCTTGAAGGTATGATAAGACATGATGTTAACTGAGGCTACTAGATCACATAATGGATCTATGAAAATGTCACCCCTTATCATGCATGGAATGCTCAGTCTTCCCAGTTCTTCACACTTTACCACCACTAATCTATCAATTTCCATGTGTTCCAACTCCCTCTCCTTCTCTAATTCAGTCATGTTAATTTTTGTATGAATATTTTGGGTGCTGTCATAAATTTTGTCGGAGTGAACAAGCACTCACCGTCTCCCTAAGATTTATTTCAGTGGAGCTGGGCAACTGTAACAATCCAAGGTTGTTACCTAGCTTAATTTAAGCCTAATCATGTCTTAATTTCCATTCCATTAAATTCATCCAGTCATTAGAATCAAACCTTGAAGGTTTGAAGTAATTCAGAGCTAAATCCAATATTTTGGATTATTTTAATATTTAATTAATTAGAAAATTGAAGTATTTATTTTGACCTAGAAATTGAAATCCGACTTCACCGTTGCGATCGTTACCCCCAAATTAGCTAGGGGTGACATTTTGGACGCGTTTGGAAGTCATCGAATTTTTTGCGAATATTTTAATATAATTAAATACCCCGAAAATTAGCATAATTAAATAATCGTCATAATTAAATTCTGACTTCGCTGTTGGATTCCTCACCCCCAAATTAGTTAGTGGTGAATTTTTGGGAATTTTTGGAGCACATTTCAAAAATTTGCATTTTTAAATAATTTAAGGAAAATAAATAAATAATGATTGAGTCCCTAATTTGCAATTCTCCAGAACTTTTTATTTCTTTGCTGACAGCCCCCTCCCAATTTCGGCTCCCCATGCTCCCATGCCGCCTTAGGCTCCTTCAGAATTGCTCTTCCCTAGGCCTCATGATGGCCTCCCTCCCTATGCTCATGATTGCCTAGCCCCTACTCCCATCCTCCTCTCCTTCTTTAAGAAGAACAACAGCCCTCTCCTCCTTCTTTTGCAGAAAGTTTTTCATCTTCCCCTCCATTACTTGATACACTTGTGTTGAAGAAGAAGGAGTTCAGCTCACTCTTTAAGGCTTTGAAGAAAGCAAAGGTTCCCACTTCTTCCTCTTCTTGTAAGGACTAAGGTACCCTTATACCCCTCTCTTTTGTCTTCTTCATATAGCTCCAATGCTTGAATATATCTCTAGAAGTTTATAAGCATGTATGGAAGCCATTAAGGCTCTTAAAAGTATCAAAGAAAAATGCTCTATTTTCGTCTATTCTGTATACCACTGTATTCATTACCACTTTTTGTATAGTTAAAGTGCTCTGTTTGTGCTAATTTTTGTATCGATGGAAAGGTATCGAAAAGGCCTATCTATTGATATATGGCACCGCACGTGAAGTGCTCTAGGTTGAGAGTAATCAAGCCCTGAAAGTTGACCCATCACTATTTACGCTGAGGCAAACTCACCGTCTGATGCTACAGTGCGCTGCAGCGCCCGGAGTTGCGATTTGGGTCCGTTACAGCACGCTGCAGCGCCCCAATTTTCGAATCTGGGTCCACTAGAGCACGTCATAGCATCGAAATTTGCATTTTTGCCCACTACAGCGGGCTCCAGTGCCCCAATTTCGTATAGGGACCGCTATAGCTCACCCTAGCGCTTAAAAATGCATTTTTTGGTCGCTATAGCGCGCTACAACGGCCAGAAAATTTAATTGACCATATCTTGGCCATCCGGACTCCAAATTCAAAACTTTAAAGTGCTAGATAGCTTATAATTATAGTGCCTACAATAATATAATAAACTATTTTGGTTTTGAACCCTAGAAAAATCCTAAATGACCAAAATACCCCTAATTATAATTAGGTCATAACTTGGCCAATTGAGGTCCAATTTGAGTCTACTCTAGTCAAAATACTCAGTGGGATATAAGAAAGCTATAGCCACTAAGTTTGCTAAATTTGGACACTAAATGAAAGGTTAGAGCTTCTTGACCCCTCTTAACTTAGAAAATTTCCAAATTTTTCCTTAGAAATTCAATTCGCTATAAATAATTCATTAGACCGCAGAATTTAGTGTTCTTAGACTCTATGGAGTCATTGAATAATAACCAATAGTAAACTGTATAAGAATTTAAATTTCATTAAGCGCAATTTACTAAAATACCCCTTAGGTCAAAAACCTTGGTTTGGACCTATAGAACCCATTTCTTACCCAAATTCAATGTACCTGCTATCTATCTTCATATTAGATAGTAAGGAATCATTTGATAATAATAAATTTTAATTTAGAGCCCTAAATCAAAAGTTGACTTTTTGGACTCTTAAGTAGGGGCAAAATGGTCATTTTGCCCAAAATTTATGTTAAGTGCCCTTAACCTCTAATCTGTGCTTTAAATCACTCAAACTAGTATTAGAACTATATTAGAATTATTTAAGTGAGAAAAATCAGCCATTATATCAACTTAGTAAAATTCTCCAAAATTTTTTAAGTATTTTCCTTAGGATCATTCACCTCACATTAGGACTACTCCTAAGGCTAGGACTAGCTCATATGTTAGATTTCATTCGTTAGATAAGTGGGTTATTCAATGAATGAATTCTTGGTTTTATTAATTTCTAGAAATCTTACAACTTATTTTGATTATTTTGTCTTTTAACCCTAGATTTATGATGAGGAGATTTATCCTATTAAGTTTAATTTTCTTAATAGGATCTACCTTAATTAATAGATCACTTTTAAACTGAAACCTAGATCTTATGTCTTAACCTTTTTGGATTATATGATTAAGCCCAATCTCGTGGTATTTAATCCATAGTCTATAGTATAGTAGATCTTGATCAGATCTTAGATAAGACGTCTAAATTTATAAATTTGGGACATATGATTTATTCATTGAACTTGTATTCATGTTTGATTGAATTAGATTAGAACTTGATCAGTTCTAATTCTTTTAACTTATAAGGCTGTACTTCTAAGTTACACTCGATAGTAAGAATTGGAGATCCTGAACTTGTGTAACTTAGAATAGTTAAAATAGTTAAATTAGATAACAACAGTGTCACCATGTATAGAAGAGTCCCTTGCTTACTTAATTAATTTTGTTGCTATGCATTCCATGTATTTTGTGCTTAAATTCCTTGTTCATATCATATAAGAAAACTTTGTGCATGAAATAAGAACTTAGAATAATTAGGATAATAGTTGCCTTTTGGTTCAGTATATTTAGTAGATTCGGGTGCACATTTACCCTAATGGATAGGGGTAAGGAGTAATAAGGATGCTTAACATTACTCATTGAGGAGTGTCTATTATGCTTGGAACCCATATAGTCTTGCAGATGTGCTTAACTCCTCAGCTGTTTCTGGACGTGTCCACGGAAATAAAGTAACATAACTAAAAGATTCTGCATTTGTATTTACCGCCTTCTTAGTTATGTTGCTGGATTCTGTGTGCCATAGCCTAGAAAGGCTATGGGAATTTCTATCTGCTCAAGCCCAGAAAGGCTTTGGAGATTTCACCGGCCCGATATCCAACTTTCTGATATGGTAATCTTTACATACCTATTTCAGTTTTCAGCTTACTGTGTACTATGTTCTGATGTATATTTCAGTTAGCTGTTTTTCTTTAATTGCCTGCTCATTTGTATGTATTTATAGGATGTTAGACTTTACTGCTTACTATATGTACCATGTTCAGATTTATGCCTTTAACCATCATATGTCATATGATCATCAGTATGTTTAGGATTAGACTTTACTTTCAAGTACTTTTACTTACTACAGTATATATATGTATATGCCCTTTTTTTGCTTAGTTGTTGAGGTGTGCTTTTGCCTCATTTATTGTTTAGTTATAAATGCTAAGTTTATAACTTATCCTGCTCCTTGTACGCTTATTGCTCCTACTACTTTAGTTTACCTTTTTGTTTGCTTAAGTTATAGTGGTGACATTAATAACTCATGAAAAATATTCAGCCTAAAATGTACTTAGATAATTGTTTAACAAGATTTTCTTTTATTGGCTGGGGCCCTGACATTATGAAACTGATAATGTCAGAGTCAGACAGGTTTGAGGAGCAAGGCGTTGAAGCAGAGGTGCCTTGCTTAGAGGAGGAGCTTCAGCCAGGAGAGCCGGATATTGCTTAGTCCCCTTTTAGCCGCTTGTGAGGATGAGTGATTTTTCTCTTAGTCTTTTAAACTATTTAAATGTTGTAATAAAGTAGGTATAGTGGCTGTGATTTAATTTATGCACTTTATTATTTTATGAGCTATCTTATTACTGTTTCTTATGTGATGCATGATAAATGGATGTACTATTTACTTCATTAAGCTTCTGTACTCTGTATGTATGTTAGATTTAGTGACTGATCCCCTCAGATGTTCTGTGCATGTCCTCCCCTTATTAGTGGATTGTGGATCTTACCAAATCTAATGACAAAAGAAGGATTTACACAAGTGACCTCCACTCCTTAGCTTAATAATTGTGGGGTTAGGGAGCAGGGCGCCACAGCAACGCACCTTACTAATGTATGACCAGCTGTTTTAAAATTTTCCCAAGCTGCACTATAATATTTCTAAGGGATGCCTCTATCCCTTGGATAGAGGCATCATGAAGATGAATTGTCACTTCAGTTCTTCTCATGAAATGAAATGTTTCACCCTTAAATGCATTGAACACTCCTTCTAAATTTGAGGGTTGGTTTTTATAATTATACCTTGAGTTATATCCTTATTTATTCATTGCATACCCCATTATAGTTTCCAGAATTGTTATGGTTGTTATTATTTCCCCAAGAAAAGTTAGGGTGGTTCTTCCAACAGGGATTGTAAGTTTTTGAATAATGGTTGTTAATAGAATTATTCTGGGTTGCATTATTATTTCTCAGGAAGTTGATTTTCTCAGTTTGTGAGGGTGCAAAAGGGTTGTTGAAATTACAGTTTTCATTCATGTGACCCCATCCACAAAACTCAA
The DNA here is from genome assembly GCA_016760335.1 of Gastrodia elata. Lineage (NCBI taxonomy): Eukaryota > Viridiplantae > Streptophyta > Magnoliopsida > Asparagales > Orchidaceae > Gastrodia > Gastrodia elata. Next base: position 36,792,704 of record CM028681.1, read on the forward strand.
AGGAAAATTCTTAAACATTACACACTATCATATTATTTATTCTTTGGTTTAATACATTAATTTCATTTTGTAGCTCCTGAATTTGATGTGTTTTATTAAGTTGATTTGCTTCTACCTACCTAAGAGTTAGCCTATCAATAGGCCATTAATATGCATTATTTACCATTTCTTGTAGGAGGTCAAAAGCTTCTTCTTTTGTTTTGCTTCTCAAAGATCCCCCCGAGGTTGCATCTACTAAGGTTCTAGTTGGCACATTTAATCTATTATAAAATATTTGCACTTGCTATCATAAGGGAAATCCATGATGTGGGCAGCATCACAAATAGTCCTTATAATGCTCCCATCCATCGTATAAATTCTCATCATTTTGCTGTGAAAAATTAAAGATCTCATTTCTTAGCCTTGCAGTTTTAGCGGGTGGGAAGTATTTAGCTAGAAACTTCTTAGCTAAATCATCCCACATCCTAATGGACTCACTAGGCAAATAAGTTAGCCACATTTTAACTCTATCTCTCAGTGAAAATGGAAAGAGTCTTAATCTAAGCACATTATCCGAAATGCCATTTATCTTGAAGGTATCACATAGTTCGAGAATATTTGAGATATAAACATTTGGGTCATCTGAGGCTAGTCAACTTAATTGGTTATTCTGAACCATGATCAAAGTTGAAGGTCTAATCTCAAAATTGTTGGCTTGAATTGGGGGCCTAATAATAGCATTAAGAATTCCTCTTATAGCTGGGAGAGCATACTCTCTTAATGGTCTACCTCTTACAATCACAGGTGGCTTTAAGGGATTAGCTTCTTGGTGATCCATTTATAAATGAAATTGATTAAGATTTGCTCGTCCTCTCTTAACCTTTAAGTATTTACGCTCAATTTTAGGGTCAAATAATAAATTAGCAGCACCTCATATATACAAGAAATTCATAAATTTCCAGCCAGCATAAGTTATTTCAATTCAGCAATAAATTCAACACAAGTACAATAGTTCAGAAGTTAAAGTTTTCACACAATTTCAAGTATAGTTCAATTATTCTCAATGCAGTAATACAATTTTAATTAGCACAAATTCAACAAGCAGTAAACAATTCAGCACTTAGGATTGTAGAAATTTCAACATGCACTAGATCTTGCAACTTTCTTAGAAATCACAACAACTAATTTCAAACCTAGATAGTTCTACAAGTCAAGTTGAATATAATTATAACTAACTAAAAAGTGTATGCATAGAAAAGTAAAAAAGGTCTAAATCAATAATTACTAAGAAATTGTACTTAATACAAAACAGAACCATTCCCCGGCAACGGCCCCAAAAACTTAACATACCTAAATTTCGTGTCTGTGCTTGCACGTAAGTGTACGTGGTCTGAAGTAATAAGTGAAATGTGACTTCTGGAAATTTATCATCCTCAGGGAATAGAGTCTTGTTACTAAGCTATATTTCCTTTTACTAATGTTTAGTTTTTTAAAAAATTTTAGTTTTAGATGGTTCATAAATTAACAATACAATTTTCCTTTGGGTAAGTTATAATTTGTTTAAAAGGAGAGAGTTGGGGTTTAATTGTAGTACTTGTAAGGACTTGGTGTTGTTACTTTATTATTAAAATGTATAAATAAATTTTCTTATGCCTAATTAAATTAAGTGAACACTGTTAGAATTCGAGTAACCTCCAATTACAATAGGTTTAGATTTAGTGCAACAAGGAGAACGCCCCTTGGGGTTCTACCTTAGCACCTAAGCCTTTATGAGATCGTGATTTAAATTAATCTTTAATTTGCTATATCTAGGTTACTAAATATTATCTCTTAATTGTTAGATCTCACAAACTTGATTTCCATCAATCTGTGTCATGCACTAAAATGCGCAGTTTAGCTATATGAGAGGATGCATTGGGTCTAATGGACTATGTCACATTATCCGTTGGGTTTCTAACATCCTCTCATCCCTTCTACTTTGCTGAGCCACAGAGCATAATGTTATGGTAATTTGTTTCAAAAGCATCAATCTCTTGGAAGAGTCCTTAAGGAATTATGGAAGTGAGCTTGAGAACTTGTCACATAATTCTCAGCTCTACTTACACTAATTTCCTTGTTCTAGTCAAATTAATGAGCTTGGAACTCAAGTTCTTTTCTTAATGATATTTTATTTTAGTTCTTTTTTATTTTAACAAAGAGGTTTTCCAACAGAATTTAATCCAGGCATTCATTTTATAATAATAAATAGTAAATCAGTAATACATTTTATCCATTCAAACAAATTTATTACAACACCAATTCTGCTTTATATTTTCCTATAATTATATCCCAACCCTCTCTATGGAGATTTAAATTTCCATTACATAGTAAATAAAAGTATACATGCAAAAGGAAGTAAGCCTTGACATCAATTTACAGCAAAAAAATATTAAATAAAGTTTAGGAAGAGTACTAGGAAACACCCACATGTTTTAACCTTACTCTGGTAATCCCCCAAATATGCTTAAATCTTATCTTTGCTCAAAAAGGAATAGCTGTCGCATTCACTCTCGGCACTTGGATATTCACGAGATCTGAATTTCATGAATTCACTCCTTACATCAAAGTTATGAATTATTAAGTTGATTTAAGCATCTCATGAACTTGAATCCATCAATGTCTCTCATGCATCTATTTTTAGGTTTAGCTAAGGAGTTGAGCTACTAGGCGTCAAGGGTTATTGTCACATTGCCCCTATAGCGCATAGCACTCTAAGACCTCGTGTAAATGTAAAATGAGCTACGAAGCTCTATTGATGGTTCTTGGATCACATGCATTATCATCTTAATTTATCAAAGGTTAATGTGCTATGAAGCTGCATAGGGCTTACCATTGAGCCCTAGGCTTGACATGCTCTAATGACCTCGTATAAATTTAGTGAGACTAATCAAGCTCAGAGATTTATAAAATGCTCCAAGGCTCAATAGGTTTACTCAAGTCTAAGGTCATGCATCGAGCATTTCCGCATAGCGAATGTTGTCATAGGCATTTGTGGCATCAACTCTCTATTGTGCATGTCCTTATGTATTAGAGATCTAGTAAGCACATGGAGTTCAAGATTAATTGATTAACATACAGATTTTACAATTTACTCATATTTTCCAAATCATTCATTCATATGCATTTTATTAAATAAAATAAATGATATCATTTTAAATTAAAGAGTACACAGAATTTTTCCATTCTATAACACCTAACCCTCCCCAACACTATGTCCAAATTTTAGATTTTTGGCCCTTAGTATTACCAGGACATTTTTTTATCATCATCGTGTGCTCATTTAATTCAAAATTTTCTTCTAATTTATTTATAGGAGGGGGAATCCCTTTCTTCTTTTTCCTTCTCCTCGTTTTCTTTTTATTAGTTGGTTGTTTCTCAACTTCTCCTCCAAATGAGGAGTTGATCCAACTCTCAGCTTTCTCTTCATCAAGTTTCAAGATTTTCAAATTTAGCATTTTACATAATTGCTCCTTTCTTAGCCAACACTATGTTTTAGGATTCCATTAATATAATGCAATAAGAAAAGCTACCAAAAAGGATCACCATTTGCATGGCTTATTCAAGTAAGGAATTAGGAAAAAGAAGAGATACAATACTAGGGAAGAACCCACTTGTGTTCTCCCTTGGTTGATCTTTTTCTTCCTCTTGCCTCATATGCTTCTTCTATCCTCAAGCTATAGCCTTGCTCTCCTTCTCCTTGATCTAGAATAGTCTCCTAACAAAATTCTTGAGCTACAGGAATTCTAAAACCCCTCTTTAGTCTTGAATATGAGCTTTTATACTCCTCCAATTATCTCTTCAACATTTAAGCAGCCACCCTTTCCCATTCCTTGAGAATTGAATTTCATTATGTTTATTCTATTATGCCTTTGGAAATGAAGAAGAATTATGTATTTGCAATAATTTCTTGATGTGGGAAGAGGAGGAGTTATGTTCCTTGGCTTTCCCTATACTGCTTTGAATGCTTCTGCCTGACAAAATTTATAGCGAGCACTACGGAGCACTATAGCACCTAGATCTCGATGATGCAAGTGCTACAACGTGCTGTAGCTCTGAAATCTCAGGAATGCGGGCGCTATGGCACGCGATAGCACCGAGCTTTTGGTGATGAGGGCACTATGGCCCGCGGTAGTCCCAAGCTCTCGGTGTTGAGGTCGCTGCGGCACGCTGTAGCACCAGAATGAACCATGGCGCGCTGTCCCGCTTAACTTTTAGTTATTGAGTCTACCACAGTGCGCTAAGGCACGCTGTGGCATGCTATAGCGCACATAATTCTCCAATTTCATTAATTTCTATTTTTTTGTATACTGTTCACTTCCAAGATGCAATGACAATAAAACACACTAGAGTAACGATTGGTTTTAGAAAAATCTAGCATTTTAAAATGAAAATGACTATAGATATGGGGCTCATCAATTATATATTTCAAAACTAACATAGGATACTCATCAAATATCCTATATGACCAAGGTAAAAAGCCCAAATGGAAGGTATGTGAACCAACAAAGGTCAAAGTAAGCAAGATTTATACTAAACATATTTGATATCTGTTGTTGTCTATTTTAATTCATTCTATCTGCTCTGATATAGAATAAAGAATATTGTTAACTTCAAATTCAGGAACACATCTCCTTAAGAGTTATTTGGCATAACATTTATAAAGAAAATGTTCATACCAAAAGTAGTTTTTTATGTTAGCGAAAATTCCGGCAATGTAGTTCGCATAGTCGGCAAACCAAGAAGGTGCTGTTGAAGTAATAGCATAAAGTTTTTCATCGGGTAAAGTTTCACAAATATCATTTCCTTCCTCATGATCAAGGTGGGTTAATCTAGAAAGATGATCAGCCACCACATTGTCACTCCCTTTTTTGTCCCAAATTTCAAGGTCAAATTCTTGTAGAAGCCAAACCCAACGTATGAGGCGTGGTTTTGTTTCTTTATTTGAAGGAGGTATCTTAATGCAGCATGATCAGTGTAAACAATAATTTTTAACCTAATTAAATAGGACCTGAAGTTATTGAATGCAAAGATAAAAGATAGTAATTCCTTTTCAGTTGTGGCATAAGTTTGTTGGGCATCATCCATAAGCTTACTAGCATAATAAATTGAATGAAAGGTTTTCTATTTTCATTGGCTAAGGACAGCTCCTACCGCAAGGTCACTCACATCACACATAATCTCGAACGAGAGATTCTAGTTTGGAGCAGAAATTATGGGAGCAGATATTAGAGCAGTTTTTATGGTGTTGAAACTTTTTAAATAATCATCATCAAATTTGAACTCAACATCCTTTCCTAGAAGTCGGCATAAGGGTAAGCTTATTTTTGAAAAGTCCTAGATGAACCTTCTATAAAAACTAGCATGCCCAAGGTAACTTCTTATTCCCTTCACATTGGTGGTAGGAGGGAGTTTTTTAATTTTTGCCTTATCAACCTCAATTCCCTTCCTTGAGATCAAATGACCAAGGACATTTTCTTCTTCAACCCTGAAATGATCTTTTTCCTAATTTAAGATTAGATTAGTGTCTTTACATTTTTTTAATACCTTGCTCAAATTAGCTAGACAATGGTCAAAGGATCTACCCACCATAGAAAAATCTTCCATAAATATTTCAGAGAATTCCCCTATTATGTCTGAGAAGATTGCCATTATACAGCATTGGAAAGTGTCTGGAGCATTACATAATCCGAAAGGCATTCTTCAAAAAGCAAGGGTCCCATAGGGGCAGGTGAAAATTATTTTCTCTTGGCCTTCCAAGGCCATCAAAATTGGATTATTCCCGAATTACAATCCAAAAAATAGAAAAAGGGATTCCCCACCAACCTATCAATCATTTGGTCAATGAATGGGAGAGGATAATGGTCCTTCCTTGTTACCTTATTCAATCTTCTATAATCAATGCATACTCTCCACCCGGTCACCTTTCTAGTTGGTATTAAGTCATTGTTATCATGTAATATCACGGTCATCCCACTCTTTTTTGGCACAACATGAATTGGGCTAACCCAAGGGCTATCCGAGATAGGGAAAATAAATCTAGCATCTAAGAGTTTAATAATTTCCTTGTGCACAACCTCTTTAATGTTGGGGTTCAAATGCCTATGAGGTTCAATCAAAGGTTTTGAATTGTCTTATAAGAGAATTCGGTGCATACACATAGTTGGACTAATCCCCTTCAAATCAACTTTACTCCAGCCAATTTCCCTTTTATTATCTCTCAAAACCTTACATAATTTATTCTCTTGATTTTAGTTCAGCAAGGCAAAAGTTATCATAGGTAATGAAGTTCTTTCCCCTAAATAAACATACTTCAAGTGAGTTGTTAAGGATTTTAATTCTAATTCAAAAGGCACATCAATGGATCACTCAATTTTCTTCCTCTCTTGGATTAATTCCTCAGTCTCACTTTCTCCTTCGAGATCCTCAACTTCCTCATTTATTTCTAAGTCTAACTCTCCCACATCTTCTGAAATCATCACATCTTTAATTAAATTAATTCTCCAATACTCCTCATTAGGATTTAATGGGTGTTTCATGGCTTCATTTATGTTAAATTTTACCCCTTCTCCCTCACAGCATAAACTCAACTCCCCTTTATCAACATTTTTCATTGTTCTACCCGTAGCTAAAAAGGGTCTACCCAGAATTATGGGGATATCTTGGTTATCAACTTCCATCTCTAGGATAATGTAATCAGCTAGAAAAATGAATTTGTTAACCTTAACAAGAACATTTTTGAGAATTTCCAAATGAGTTTTGACTGATCTTTATGCTAGTTGAAGAAGAATAGAGGTGGGTTTCAAGTGATCTATTCCCAATTTTTAAATATGTAAAACGACATTAGGTTTATGGATGCCCCAAGGTCATAAAGAGCTTTTTCGAAAGACTGGTCTCCGATAATGCAAGGGATTGTGAACCTTCCCGGATCTTTTCTCTTGATGGGAATTTTTTGTTGAAGGATTGCACTACAATCTTCCATTAAAGCTACCATTTCCTTCTCATCAATCATTCTTTTCTTGGATAGGATGTCCTTCGTAAACTTTTCATAGCTAGCCATTTGTTCTAGTGCTTCGGCATAGGGAATATTGATGTGAAAAGTTTTAGAGGTTTCAAGAAAATTGTGAAATTGGACATCCAATTTCTCTCTTGCCATTTTTTGAGGATAAGGAATTTGTGAAGTAAATTGGGGTTGGTTATTCAAATGAGTTTTATTCAACTCTCTTACTTCCTTCTCCTCACCTTTAGTAATAATTTCTTCCTCCCTCGGTTCCTCATTTATTACTTTAGGCATTTTTTCAGCTTTCTTAAACCCAGTCAGTTTAGTTATTTTTCCACTTCTCAAGATTATAGAATTCCCCAATTCAGTCTCACACTCTCTTATTGTTCCCACTAAGATAGGTTTCTTAAGTTGATTCAAAATCTTTTTTACTTGTTGATCGATTCCTTTTACTATCTTTCTTGTCTTAGTAGAATGCTTTTGTGCCAATTTAGTGTTGCATCTATTTAATTCATGAATTCTATGGTGGAGGTTTTGAATTCTCTCAAAAAATGCTCTAAGATCCCTTCTCTCCTACCTTGATTATTCCCAAAGTTAACTATAGCATTTGCAGTCCCCATTTCATATTCATCTCCTTCAATTGAATTAATTGCATGTTTTCAATTCTTTTGTTCAGTTGGGAAATTTGATTTTGGAGTTCAGTAATTTGGTTCGCTTCCCTTTTGTTTTGAATAAGCCTCTTAGTAGGCCTTTGGTATGCATTCTCAGCCATTTCCTCTAATAGCTCATTAGCTTCCTCTTGGGTTTTACTACTAAGAGAGCCCACGGTTGCGGCATTAATGAGTGTCCTCATTGGTGTGTTCAAGCCATTATAAAATGTTTAAACTTGCATCCATTGAGGAAACCCATGGTGTGGGCACTACCTTTGGCATTCCTTGAATCTCTCCTAGCTATCATGTAATGTCTCCCCCTCAAATTGATTAAAGTTAGTTATCTCAATTCTCAGCAGGGCTGTTTTGCAGGAGAGAAATATTTGGTTAGGAATTTTCTAGCCAAATCATCCCAAGTGCGAATAGAATTGCCCAGAAGTGAATTGAGCCAACTTTTGGCTCTATTTCTAAGAAAAAATGGGAAAAGTCAGAGTTTAACAACGTCTTCAGAAATTCTATTAAATCTGAATGTGTCACATATCTCAATGAAGTTTGAGATATGTGAATTAGGGTCCTCCATGGCTAATCCACCAAATTGTCTATTTTGAACAATACTAAGAGTTGAGGGTTTGATCTCAAAATTATCAGCCTCTATATTAGGTCTAACAATTGCATGGGGTATGCCTCTAATAGTAGGCAATGCATAGTCTCTTAACGCTCTACCCCGTTCACCCAACATGTTTGCCTCAATGTTCTCCATTACTGGATTTGCACTCTCCTAGCTGTCAAATAAGTTCTCTAAATTTTGGGATCAAATAATATGTCAATATTATCTATCCGATTAATACTGTTCAAATTTAGAAGTTAAAATAAGCAACTAAGAGAGCAAGTATATCACCTTAATTTAGCAGTTCAATAGTCACAACGAAAGCAATTAAATTACAGTCAAAATTAACACTATAATTAGTAATAATTACAAATACAGAAAAGATAAAAACTATATGTAGAAATTAAGATATTTATATATAATTATTTATCGATGATTATCCTTAATACAAAACAAAAACAATTCCCTGGTAATGGCACCAAAAACTAGACAGATGAAAAATACACGTCTGCGCTTGCACGAAAGTGTACGTGGTCTGAAGTAATAATTGGAATTTAAGTTCTGAGATTTATCGTCCTCAGGGAATGGTGAGTTTTGATACTAAGGTGTATCTACTTTTAATAATGTTTAGACTAAGATATTTCGAATTTTTAATGGCTCCAAATTAACAAAGTAAGGATCTTAATTAAGATATTATTTGATTAAGAAGGGAGAGTTGGGTTTTCATCATGCAATTGTTAAGGGACAGGTGTCAATACTCAAATTCAATTAATTTTTAATGAAATTGTCTTAATGCAAGTTAAGAAATCAAGTGAAATTAGTGTTCCATAGATTGGTCCTCTAATTCTGACTAACTCATGTCTAGTGTATAAGAAAAATATGCAAGGGTTTGATCTTAGCACATAGACTCTCATGTGATTGCATTAAGTTAATTAAGATTTCTTACATCAAGGTTATCAAAATATTTTCTTAATTTGGCGATCACACAAGGTTGATGTCCACCAACTAGCATCATGCGCTATATGCGCAGTTTAGATAAGGAAGTTGATTCACCGGGCCACATGGACTATGTCACATCATCCATGATCACTCAATGAGTCCTCTTTGTCCTTTAATGTCTACTGAGCATCGAAGCTTGATTGGTGGCTCTTGGGTCACATGCATCGACTTCTTGACTAAGCATAAGGATTGCTGCAGTAGGCTCAAGAGCTTATCACATGGCTCTATGATTTAATGTAAAAATACCTATTTATGACAATTAGTGAGCTATGGTGCACAAGAGAATTAATGGTACTCAATCAACCTTCCATTTCAATTTACACCGAGAATCCTCGCATAGCAAACTTGTGTTCATGGTGAGGACCTTTATGTGCACTCCCTATCGGCTTAAAGTATTGAGTTAACTTAGCATTATTTTTGTTACAATCACTTTAACTACAAAAATATTTTCAATCATTCCACAACATGCATTCAATAGCATATCTCAACATAATATGAAAATATTTTATTCATTAATGAAAAATTCATACAAACACTCTTTTGCCCCTTTATTCTTACATGATAAAGGCCCAACCCTCCCCAAGGAGGGTTTAGCCTTCCATTACAGCAAAAAACAAAGAAGATATATTTAAGAAATAGAACCCTTTCTTGGTTTAACTAAAATAAAATCAACAAGAAGAGTTAAGGAGAATACTAGAAACAACCCTTTCATAGCGTTTGTTGGTTCTTCCTTGCCTTCTTATCTTCTTCTTTTCTAGCTTAGTGGTAGTAGTATTCTCTCTTCTTCTCTAGCAATGGTACTCTTCTTCTTTCCTTGGAGAGGTCTCCTTCCTCTTCTTTTAAAACAAGCTTTATATTTCTGATCAATGAATGTCAAAAAGGGGAACCCTTTCTCTTAGTCTTGCATGGCTTTTTAAATAGGCAAGGCTTCAACCCCTCTGCAATAAAAATTTGCCATCCTTTCAATTCCTAGGTTTTAATGCTTTGCAATGATAATTATACTGAGATTTTCTTAAGAAAATGCAATGAATTAATTGATTTGGAGTTTCCAACAGATGGGGAAGGCAATTTGTTTGAATTTTTAGCCTTCTTTATGTTGGCATTAATGCTCATTTCTTGACAGATAATATGACAATAGCGGTGGCCTGCCATGGCACGCTGGAGCGCTTCACTTTCGAATAGAATCTGCTGTGCACTTGTATTAAATTTAATTTAATTTTAATCTTTCATTCCGCCGCGTTAGAGCGTTCAACTTTCGAATATGGTCCCGGCGCAAGTATTAAATTCCATATAATTTTGATCTTTCATTCCACTGCAGCATGCTATGGCGCATTGTGGCGTGCTGGAAAGTTCAATAAAATATGGTCCTTGAGCGCTTATATTAAATTTCATGTAATTTTGATTTTTCATGTCGCTGCGTCGCGCTGTAGCGGCAAACTTTCGAAAGTCATCTGCTGTAGCACGTGGTAGCAGATTTAATTTCATTTCATCAAGTTAATTTTTCATTTCGCTTTGGCAGACTTTCGAAATTCATACGCCGCACAGCGTGCTTGGGCGCGCTGTAACGATCTTCTTCCAAAATTTCAGTTTTGCTCCAAAATTTCTTCAGCATGCCTTTTTTTACTAAAAATATGAAGAAAACCATCAAAGTAAACAATCCTGACATGAGATTTTTAATATTTCTTCTTTCAATTTATTATAAATCTTGGATTTTTCAGCAATGAAGTGCACATTCGTTGGATATATTGCTGACAAGTTTTATTATAGATTCTGGAAATATTAGAACCAGAAGGTCATCAGAAGTAGGGATGTCACTTAATGAAAGTGAAATGTACAAGGACTGTATTGGAGTTAAGACTGATTCCAAGGATGCTTTAGATGGAGAGCCCCGACACATAGAAATTGATGATAATGTTGAACTAGATGTTGGAGTACAAGAAGAAGCACAAAAGGGTATCCTTGTTGAAACACGAACACACATGTTAAGAAGATCCACAATAGTCACTCGACTGCTACAGAGGTACACTCCTTCCTTATTTTACCTATTAATAATTGATGGTTGTGAATTAAAGAGTTTGGAAGAGGCACTTCAGGTTAAAGATTCGATCAAGTAAGAGGCTGCAATGAATGATAAAATGGCATTACTCATGTAAAATGGGACATGGGAGTTGGTGCCTCTATCAGTTGGATAGAAGGCCCACCAGAATAAGTGGGCTTGTTGGGTGAAGGAAGAACTTAATGGGAGCAAGCGCTACAAAGTGAGGCTTATAGCAAAGGGCTTCTAGCAAAGGCATGGAGTCTAATACAATTAGATTTTTGTTCCAGTTATGAAGATGACAACCATCAGGGTTGTGTTGAACATTGTTGTAGTAGAGGATTTACATCTAGAGAAAATGGATGTTAAAACTGCATTCCTTTATGAAGATCTAGAGAAGGAGCTTAACATGCAACAACCTGATGGGTATAAGGCTCAAGAGAAGGGAAAAGTTGAGTTAGTGTGCAAGCCTGAAAAGAGCCTCTATGGTTTGAAGCAAGTGCCAAGACAGTGGTACAAAAGATTTGACAAGTTCATGTCAAAAACAATGTATAAGAGATTCTAGGCGGATAACTACTGCTATATAAAACATTGTAAGTCCTCTTATATCATTCTATTGCTATATGTAGATGATATGTTGATTGCAAGAATGAATATGGAGGAGATGAGAATGCTGAAAAAGCTGATATTAAAGGAGTTTGACATGAAGGACTTGGGGCCAGCCAAGCAAATTCCTGGAAAGAGACTCAATAGGAAAAGAAGTGTAGGAATTTTGAAGCTGCTGTAGAAATAACATGCTAAAAAGTGCTAAAAATATTCATTATGAGTAAAGCAAAGCCAGTGGGCACTCCTGTAGCAAGACACTTCATCTTAATAAAGGAAAAAATGCAAAGTCTGAAGAAGATAAGAAGCATATGTTGAAGGTTCTTTATGCTTCAGCAGTTAGAAGCTTGATGTACACGATGATCTGTATGAGACCAGATATTACCCATGTAGGGGAGTGGTTAGTAGATTTATGGGAAACATAGAGAATCACCATTGGGATGCAGTCAAGTGGATCCTAAGGTATTTAAAAGGTACAACAGGCAAAGCTTTATGCTTTGGGAGAACATACATTATTTTATAGGGCCATGGTGTGGTTCCCCGTACCCTCCATGGTTATGGTAATACATCTATTAGTTATGGTGAATATGGTCACCAACTGTGGCAATCCTACTAACTATAGTCTAGTCAGGTATACACCCAACCCACCTTAGTTAAGAGACTTGCCACCTAAAACTGAGAGTCAAACATCAAAATATTAAAGTATTGGAAGCAAGAAAGAGTATAACATCCATATGAAAACATAGTAAAGAAAGTAGAAATAGTAACTCAACTCAATATGAAAAAAAAAAGCAGAAAGTAAATGCATCCAGAAAATAAAATTATTATAAATTGACTTTAAGAAATAAAGGAACACTTGACATCACAACTGAAAATAAAACTAGCTAAGCTACAACAGAAAGAAGGTCCTCTTCTTGACCAAGCTCCTCTCTAGAGGCAACCTCAATGAATAGCTCTGAATCTGGCATTGTTGGTATCTCAATGCTATGGCCCTAGCCAAGAAAAGAAAAAAAAAAACTTATTGTTAGATAATTTTCAAAGCACATTTCTAACTAATTTAAATGAAACTTAACATCTAAGATATCATATTTATAGAACATTTAAGCAATCAAGGGGAGCAATAAGCCATAAGAAATAGGATAGTTATAAACTAACATTTATAATTAAACTAAACAAAGTATATAAATTAACATACCTCATTCAAAAGCTGTAACAAGGTTAGGTAATAAATATATATAATAATTAAAAAGTACTGAAACTAAACTCATCCTAATATGCTTATGATCATATGAATACATGCTGATTTACATAAAAGAAATCTAAACTAAAGCAGAAGAGAACTGAAATAAGACAAGCATCTTAAATATGAAAGTACTAAACAAACTGGACTAAAGCTACTTAATTATATATACTGAACTAAGTAAACTGTAAAAGCATGCAAGAAATAGTAAAAATATAGTTAAAACTTATGGCTAAACAAGCCAGTGAACTGAGAAGTAGAAATATGCCTATGTTAGTACTGCCATAATAGAAATTAGCCAAAATAGGGCCACTGAATGAAATTTCAACATGTATCCCTTTTGGTATCCACAGAGCTAGGTATAATAAGTTGAACTTATAGAATCAGACATGTATCTCTCTAGCCAAGGATAGAGCTAGGTTTGAGTCTATTCTATATCCAAAGAACTGAATTGAAGATGTAGACTAAGTTAGGACACACACTACTAAACTGAGAACTAAATGAATTGAATGAAGTTAAAATCATGTGCATGCAATATTTAAATTTAAGATAAGATACTCATCAAATATTCAATGTCCTACTAATATGTCCAAGCAAAAGGCTCAAACATAAGGTGTGCGAAGAAACAATAATAAAATAAGCAAGAGACTCGATTAAATATATGTGATATCGGTTGTTGTCTAATTTAATTTGTTCTATCTACTCTTAGCTAATATAGGCTTAGGATCTCCAATATCCAACTATCCTGTAATATTTCAAAATTATGCTATTAAAGTTAGCAGTAAAACTCAATGAGTTCTAATTCATAATCAAAAGTGATTGACTGAAAGAGTTAAGTAAGTCAATCAATGACTTAATTGATGTATTTTGATAATTCAAACCCAAGTCTTGATTATGCCAATCAAAATTAAGGATTCTGGGTATAAACTTCAAATTGGCATTCAAACCTAAATCCAAGGCACTAATCTTCTAAGGATCTAAGGGTTCACACTCACACTTATTCTAAAGGTAGAGAATCTTAGAAGCTGAAAGATTAAGTTACTATAATCTTAAAGAAGGGTTGAATCTATGATTATAAGACAAAATAATCAAATAAGAACTTAAGAATCTAAGATCTAAATCCAATTTATAGAATATTCATACTTTTCTATAGGTTGAATCAACCTAAACTCACAAGAAGAGATCGAGTTTACAAGGAATTATTAAGAATGGAATCTAAATGAATTATTATGGATAATCATTAGGGATTTAAAAATCTAAGTCTTAGGTTGGATCACTCAAGACTTCAGCATAGAATTATGCTTAAGGTTTTCATTAAGATATTTTATTAGGAATAATTATTATGAATAGTTTTGATAAGATACTTAATACTAGCTTTATAGGGTTAAATTTTATTAATCAAGATTAAATGAAGGGTTTAAGATCACTTTAAGGTCTTTATAATTAAATTAAGAGAAAGTTTAAGAAGAATTTAGCTTAAGGAATTTAGATTAATCAATTAGTTCTAGAAACTAAATGATTGATCTTAATACATTATATTACTGTTTAAAAGTATATTAGTGATTTTTTTAGGATTTAAGGGTTCTTAAACAAACTTTTGGTCAAAAGGACCAAAGTACCATTCTTAAGACTAAAAATTGAATTTTAAGATTTAAGCATCCAAATTGACTCTAATTAGTTATAGTAGGCTTAGTATAGACTAATAAGAGGAATCAGATACTAAAATTTAAGTTTGAACTTAAGATTTGATTAATTAGTATTAATCACATTTTAAGACTAAGAAAAGTGATTAATGAAATTATGGTTTAATATGAGAATCTAAACACATAGGTGCGTTCGAATACACTTAAGAAGATAAAAGGAACTTGGGTTACTAAAATTAGAGGATTTATTAGGTCATTAATCACTAATTAAAAATTAGGGTGATTAAGAGGTGACTAATAACTTTAGAACTCTTAAATTTTTCTTAAAGGCACAATTAAGTTCTATTCTATCTTATGAATAATCATAGACCTTAATCATGAATTTTGGACATAAAATGAATTATTTATTCACTAATTAAGATTAGAGAAAGATTAGGCTAATCTGAAAAATCTAACCATTAGATCAAAGATTTTATTGCATATTAATTTTCCTTATGATTTTTTGATTATAATGGTAAAATTAGATCATACCATTTGGTTATGTAAAGCCAAGTTATGTAATTATTTTAAATGGAATAAAATGGATTAATTAAACTATAGGGTTTAATTTTTTGAGTTAATTTCTAGAAGAAAATTAAATCCAGGAAACTTTAATTAAACTTTTCGACCCATAATCGAGAATCCGTGGGTCAGGAGAAGCCCAATCCGTCACTAGTATTCTTTTGCGCCTTAGGAATGCCCCTACTAAAGGCAGCCTAGGATTAGCTCCCATCGATGAATTATCCACCCACAGACCATGCCATGCCTTGATCTCTACGACAACACCTTCAACAGCACTGGACACATCAATTAAGTTAGGAAGCCTTTTTTGGGACGCGCTGGGGTGATGGGTCCTTACTTGACCTGATCGGCCTCGAGGGAGAGTCTGTGAGGAGTGAATTTTCCTCACAAAGAAAATGCTACGGGCTAGAGTTTAATCTAACATGCTTTGGAGTTCAAGGTGAGATGTTTGAGAGAGTCAAAAGATTTTGGAAATGCTTGGATCATTATGGTGCTTCTCATGGCAGATCACTAGTATGAGTTAAGTCTAATCTGATCAATTTGAGTAGAGTCGATCAATCAAATCAAACATAATGATTGATATGACTCAGCAATCACCCATAGAGGGAATTGAGCATCAAATAGGGACTTGAATGCCTAAGGATTTGCCATGATCGTAATAGTTCAATGGTAGACTAGAGGTACACACTCAGATAGTGAATTCATTTTATAGATTATTGCCAGTTCATTCCAATGCCTCGGCTACTTGCAAAGGGATTGAGGTGAGGTCCTAGCACAACACCTAAGGTGAATTGATTGGCAAGGAGAGGACAGTGAGCTAAATAAGCTCACTGGAACTCCTAAAAGGATGTCAGGCCGAGCTTTGACGGGGATATTGATGACACTAAAACCCCTTGCTAGTGTCTGGGGGTCTGAACATCATACCACACCCACTATCAACAGTTCGTAGAAGCCGGCATGCTAGGGTGAGTTGGGATCGATGAGTGCAATTGAGGGTTCTCAGTGAAAAAAAAGATCTAACTAAGAATCTAGCAAGGTATTTAAAGGACCTATGAAGGTTTAGGATAGAATGTGATGGCTGGGGTTTGGGCAGAGGCAGAACCTCGAGCCACCTCAATTGGGGCTACCGGGTCCTCACAACCCGCCAAGCTTCAATCTACTAGAAATGAGAGGGTTAAACAATCAGGAGGATGTGGCAGAGGGAGAGAAGGACAAGCCTGGTGCTAAAGGTATGAACGAATATTCTCTGTTGGGCACAAGCTGAGGAAGACGAAGGTCCATAGTTTTGGGAAGGGGCGCAGCTGTCTGATGGACCTTCAGTTGGAGCAAAACAGCTTAGATCATCAAACAGGTAATGGCTGAATGCAGGGCTAGATCGTCTATCAAATTGGATCTAGAGATCCAATGGGCGATCAGGGGTACTTTGAGTGAGCGACGCATGCTGTCGGATGTCATTTCAGAAATCGCAGAACAATCTAAATGGAGTGGATCTGATCTAAGGCGCATGCCGTTCGATCGAATCTACAATATTAAAGGCCCGGATGATGCCCACGGTTTGGGGTCGGCCGACCATTGGAAAAAGGATATAATTGTAATTAGGAATTGCTAGATACCCTAATATGCAATTGAACCAAAATAAATAAATTCTGTAATTGGCCAAAATGATCTAGAAAATTTTAAAAATTTTACCCTTAGCTAATTTGGAGGTGAGGAATTCAAAAATGCAATCAGAATTTAATTTGGAGATAAAATTATTTTTGCTAATATCCAGGATCCAAAAATAGGCAAACAAGTCAAAATACTCAAATGAGCTTTGATGGATTTAAAACTTCTAGGGTTAGGTTAAAATGACCTACTGAGTTTAATAGAATAAAAATTAAAGCTAGTTTAGCTTAAATTCACTTTGATTTGCTAGGATAACAACTAGGGCTATTACAGACTCCCCCAATTAAGATAGAAGTTGTTCTCGACATCACTCAAGTAAGGAAAGTACCATGAAAATGAAACATTGAATGGTAACCAAAAAGAAAAAGGTAGGAGAAGTACCTAAGTTTGCAAAGAGCTACGGATATTTATGTCACATATCAACTTCTTTTTCCCAAGTGGATTTTTATAATGATTGATTCTTCCACTTAACTTTAATAATTGGAATTGAATGATTTCCTTGCTAATTTTGATCACGAGCTAAAATTTTTAATGGTACTTTGGCATAAGAAAGATCAGACTAGATCACCACTGCTGGCAGTTGAATGAGATAAGAAGGAACTCTGAGACATCTTCTTAATGATGATACATGGAACACATTGTGAACATCTGTAAAGTCATCATGAAGATTAAACCTGTAGACTGATGATCCCACTTTGGCTAGTATCTCAAAAGGTCCGACATAACGGGGACTGAGTTTCCTTGTTAAGACAAATTTGATGACACCTTTCATCAGACTTACTTTCAGATAAGCAAAATCTCCAACATTAAATTCAAAAAGATGGTGACGAGCATCATGATATTTGCTCTGAAGATCTGGAGCAGAACAAATTCTTTGCTGAATCAGATGAACCTTATTATTAGTTTCTTCAATCAATTCATATCCATAAACCTGGACACTTCCTATTTCTAACCCTACTAGAGGAGTACTACATTTTCAATCATATAATGCCTCATCAGGAGCCAATTTTATATTAGCTTGGAAACTATTATTATATGAAAACTCCACTAATGGAATATTATCTTCCCAGGAACCGACCAAATTGAAAATGTAGAGCCTAAGAATATCTTTAAGAACTTGATGTACTCTTTCAGTTTGACCATCTATTTGAGGATGAAAAGCTATACTGATAGCTGGGTAGTCTTCAAAACCTGGTGCACTGCCTGCCAGAACTTAGAAGTAAACCTACTATCTCTATGGGATACTATCAACTTAGGGATAGCGTGCAGCTAGGCAATTTCTTTGATATAAAGCTTTGTGAGCTTCTTGACAGAGTCAATTTGATTGATGGGAATGAAATGTGCCAATTTAGTTAATCTATTGATGATAGCGCACATTGCATCAGCACCAAATTTTGTGCGAGGAAATCCCATGGTAAAATCAATAGAGATATCAAATCATTTCCATTCAGGGATTTAAAGAGGATGCAGAAGAGTACCAGATCTTTGGTGTTCGGCCTTCATACAAGCAATACTTAGCCACAAAATTGGCTATGCTCTTCTTTATATTAAGCCATCAAAAAGTCTGCTTTAAGTTTTGGTACCTTTTAATACTGCCTGGATACCTTCGACTAGAATTTCATGATGAATGGATATAGGAATCACCAAACGATTGCCTTGATAGATAACATTACTATGCATCCGCAGATCCTGATGGTGACCTCCTTCATTATTGACTTTGAACTTCAATTATTCTTCATCTTTAGTTTGCGAGATGGAAATATATATATGAAAGTGGGTTCCACATTGATATTAACTAGAAGTGAACTTAGCATATCGCCATGTTTTGAAGAAATTTTGAGTTTTTGGAATTCTTATTATAATGAACTTGAAGGAATCATAACAGGTAGGGTAGCACGACGGCTAAGAGCATCAGCCACCACATGTGCTTTACCTAGATTCTACTGAATGCTGAGATCGTAATCACTGATGAGCTCCAACCACTTACTATGTCGGTAGTTCAATTCTTGCAGAGTGAAAATGTAATTTAGACTCTGATGATCAGTTAAAATGGAATATTGAACTCCTTATAAGTAATGATGTTAGATCTTCAAGGCAAAAATTACATCAACAAGTTCAAGGTCATAAATGGGATAATTCTTTTCATAAGGTTTTAATTGATGAAAGGCATAAGAAATCACCTTGCCCTCTTACATTAATACACAACCTAAACTAATTCTAGAGGCATCAGTGTACACCTGATAGTTCAAACCTTCTTTAGGTAGAACAAGCACTAGAGCAGTGGAGAATGCATCTTTTATGGTTTGGAGTGCTTCCTCGCATTCAGGACTCCAAATGAAAGATATGACTTTCTGACTCAGTTTAGTTAAAGGTAAGGCGATCTGAGAGAATCATTTAATTAACTTTTTGTAGTATTCGACCAATCCCAAAGTGCTTCTAACATTTGTAACTAACTTAGGTTGTATCCAATCTTAGATTGCACTTACCTTTTTTTGATCTACACAGATACCCTGAGCACTGACTATATGATCGAAGAATGTGACAAATTCTAGCCAAAATTCACATTTGGAAAACTTGGAATATAACTAACGATTGTGCAAGGATTCTAATACTATCCTTAAATGGTCCTCATGAACCTTTAGAGTTCGAGAGTAATGAGAATATTGCTGATGAAGACGATAACAAATTTGTCTAATATGGCTTAAGGACTCACTACATCAAGTTCATGAATATTGATGACTCATTAGAAAGTCCAAAAGATATCACAAGAAATTTAAAGTGACCATAATAAGTACAAAAAGCTATCTTCTCAACATTGGCTTCTCTTACTTGCAATAGATGGTAACCAGACCTTAAATCAATTTTTGAAAATTTGACGGCTCCATATGGTTGGTCAAACATATCATCAATTCTGGGCAAAGGATATTTATTCTTGATAGTGACTTTATTCAACTCATGATAATCTATAAACGTTCACATAGATTCATCTTTCTTCTTTACGAATAAAATTAGTGCTCCCCAAGGAGATATGCTAGGCCTGATGAAGCCTTTGTTTAAGAGCTCTTGTAACTGTTCGTTAAGCTCTTGCAGTTTCTTACGTTCCTTTCTATTCGGAGCTTTAGATATAGGTCGAGTATTGGGAATTAATTCAATGGAGAACTCTACTTCTCTTGGCGGAGGTACTCATGGCAGATCTTCGAGAAATATTTCGGCAAAATCTTTCACCACGTTACAATCGAAAAGAGAAATGCTTTCTTTTTCTTCAACCGTCATAGTGATAAGAAAAGCATCACATCCTTTATTGAATAATTTCTCAGCTTTGATAGCATTTATTAATGACATATGAGTACTAATCTTTCTTATGAAAGTTTTGGGCTTGCCTTGGAAATGAAGAGTGACCTTCTTCTTAAGGCAATTTATCACAGTATTATGACTACTAAGCCAATTCATCCCGAGAATGATATCATAATTGGCTAACGGTAGGACAATTAATTTAGAATCAAACATTTGATCATTCAATGGAATCTTGACGTCATAAAACTTATGGGCACTGAGTTGGGCTCCAGATGGAAGTCCAACATTTAATGGCTTAGTTAGTTTATAAGTAGGCAGATTAAGAAGGTTGACAAAAAGCTCAGAGATGAACGAATGACTAGCCCTAGTGTCGAATAACACATTGCAGGGTTGGTCATTAAAATAAAGTGTGCCTAAAAATTATTTATACAAATTACATTAACTAATTGAAATATTTTATGTGCAGGAAATATAAATTTAATTAGAGAGGCTTAGAAATATGATTCTGAAATCACATTGTTATCCTCTGTAGCTTCAGGCGGTGTTAAGGCATATACTCGTGCAGGACCTGTAGGATGATTATTAACCTAATTTTTGAAATTATTCTGGAACTTTGGGCGATAAGTTGCTCTTGTGCTAATTCACACGTAGCGGCTGGCATTATAGTAATTCCTGGGCTTCTCTTGCTCAGAGGTGTTACTCTAAAGACCTGGTTCCTATGTGAATGGTTTATTCGGACACCATACACTATTTTTATGTGCGTGTAGTGATAGAACAGATGGCCTGGATGATCACAAGCGTAGCACTTATGGCCAAAGTGGTAACACTTTTCATAAAGATGAGGTTGATTACAGCCATGAATAGGTTCAACAGGAGGTGCAGCTTCAAGTTGATAGACCTTAGTAGATTGAGCTATGTGCCTCTTGAAGGCTTCATGACAGTTTGGAACTGCATGAATCTTATGCTTAAGATCCCTTTCTGATTGGTGTTGCTCCATGATGAATCCATAAATTATATCTCAAATAATAGAAAATTTTATTCATTTCTGATCCTAAAAACTGCTCCTTAACAGATTTTGCCTATTTTTCAGGAAAAAGGCCAATCCAAGGAATTCTGAGCCATTGGTGCAATTTCCCATTTTTTTTCAAAAGAGATCACTACCGCGCGCTGCAGCGGGTCTGTTTGCGAACCATGGGAGCGATCGCGCGCTACAGCTATTTAGTTTTCAAACCGTGGGCACGATCACGCGTTGCAGCGGTTCAGTTTGTGAACTGCAGGCATGATCGCGCGCTGCAGCGGGTCATATTGCAACCCGCGGGCGTGATCGCGTGCTGCAGCGGGTCATCTTGTGAACCACAGCGCTATCGCACACTGTAGCAGTTCATGTTGCGAACCGGGGGCGCCTTCGCACGCTGCAGCGGGTATGTTTGCAAATACCGGCGCTCTCGATCGCTGCAGCGGAGCATTTTGCGAAATGCTGCCGCCACAGCGGTGCTATATGCAAAACGCTAGCACGGTCACTTTGCAAAAATGAATGCGGTAGCGTGCGGCAGCGATACACTTAGCAGAATCATCTTGCACCATTGCATGCTGCAGCAGTGCTCTCCAGTGCATCGTAGTAGCGCGCTCCAGCATGCCGCCATGTGCCACCGCGTGCTCCAATGCACCGCCGCGGCTCCAGCGCGCCACCGCGGCCCGCCGCAATTTTCTCTGGCAGAAGCATTTAATGCGGTTGGGATAGGACCCCCAGCCAACATCTTGTTTCCAGCCATCATTCCCTCTACAGCTGCTACATTTTTAATTGGAAAAATGGATTTTGATGTGATGAGAAGGATAAAAGAATGGAAGATATTAGTCACCTCACCTTCAACTTGCATTTGTCATCATCATTCAAAATTTTTATTAGCATTGCTGGTTATTGAACTCAAGTATGAGGATGCAGCCCTCTCCTAAAAATATCACTCCTCATAACTAGAGGAGGGTTCCAATTTTTGCTCAAATCACTTAAGTAAGGAGGAGGGTTGCATAGTGGAAGAGAGGAACTCCCCAAGGGTGGAAGAGCCAATTTACCAAGGAGAAGAAGAAGGAAGGTAGCACTAGCGACCTGAGAGAGGAACTTCAAGAAGGAGAAGAAGGATCCGGAGAACTTCTAAGGAATGTTCCTAGTATCTTCTAAACTCTTCTTTTGTAATTTATTTTCTTAGTTGATCATGAAAGGGTCTTTATCCATGTATGTGTTCTTTTTCATCTCTTTTATAATGGATAGCTAAATCTCCCTTGGGGAGGGTTGGGGTAATCTCATGTATGTGATAGTTACATTTTAATTGTATGAAGTTTTCTACAAGTATTAATAAAATGTATAAACTCAATGCCTTGTTGAAGAAATGCTTATTATTACTATACTCTTGATTGTGAATTAAAGGAAAATGAACTTATGAACTCAAGAACTAAAGTGTCCTGTGCTCCATAACTCACTTTTGGTTAGATGTTAGATCTATTAGTGCATGAGAGCTTAAGACTATGTGAGAAAAGTTCTTGAGCTTAGTGAACCTTAATCTAAGCTCAACTAAAGTGTTGATGCGTGTGATGCTAAGACCCACTAAGTGAGCTCCTGAGCTCAACATAATTGAGGGAGGGAAAGAAATAGTTGTGTGCTCATGAACGAGGTGACATAGTCATTAAGCCCAACATATTATTCCCCCATTTCAACTATGTGCGATGTGAGGGATGCTTTTAGTGGAACCAAAGCTTATAAGATAAAAAAAAACTTAATAATCTTTATCTCCTTGATCAAGGATAAGATAAAAAACTAAAAACCTAAAATCTTATAAAAATCTGCCAAAATAGAACTGACTGTGTGTTCATTTTGTGCACAAGATTTGAATTTGTGAAACCTTGAGATAAAACTCAAGTAAGAACAATGTGCACTTGATTTAATTTAAAGTAAATGAAAGACAATGCTTGAGGAATCATCATGCATTAGTAACTTATCATGACATACAGGATGAACCCAACTCTCCTCTTCCTTTTTTCTAACTTAATTTATACTTAGTGATTCTTATGCTTAGTTTAGAACCAACTACAAACCAATTACTCATAGCTTAAACATTAGTGAGAATAGATAAACCTTAGTAACAAAACAACCAATTCTCTGTGGTTCGATAAATCCTGAAAACTAACACTTTCTACTTATTAATTCAGACCACGTACACTTGCATGCAAACACAGACGTGTATTTATAGTCTTTCACTCCACCACTCTTACAGTTTCCACAAGCTCAGAGAAATTAGTAAGGTGAAGTGGAACGATATGATCTTTGAGAGTATGACATAATCCACTTTGGAACTGATGGCTTCTTGCAAATTCAGCTTGAACAAGTTTGGGGGCAAAATGAGTTAGCCTTATGAACTCCATCTCATAGTCTAAGACTGCGGCTTCCTTGTTTCAGCCTTAAAATAGTATCTTCAATAATATTATGTGCAGACGAAGGGATAAACTTAGATTTGAATGGTTCCATGAATTCTTCCCATGGAATATCCTCAATGTCGTAGTTGACGAATTGAGTGTATTGAATGTTGTCCCACCAGTATTCGGCTTTCTCATGGAACAAATGTGCAGTGAGATGAATTTGTTCTGAGTTTGGGTACTTTAGACTAATCAGGTTCATTTCAATCATCTTCAACCAAGTGGCTATATCCATAAGGGACAAATTCCCACTAAAAGTAGAAGGTCTCAGCCTTTGGAAACTATGGAGAATACCATCAGCAGAATGATTGGAGGAGAGAGATATATGCTGGATAGGAATGGATGGTGCAGGATTGTTAGTTGTTGTTGGTGAGGGGTGATTGGCAATTAGCTTTTGGATTGCCAAGGCTTGATGGGCTTGATTTTCCAGCATTACTGCTACCATTCCCTAAAGATGGGCTATTTCATCAGTAGATCTGCTAGAAGCTATGGCAGACTTAATAAGTGTAGTTGTTGGGGGTGATCCATGATTCATCATGTTTTAACAAGAAAAATCTTGATTTCAGAACAAGAAAGAAATGAGATTAAGTTTGACATTCCATTGGTAACCACAAAATTTCATTATTTAAAAATGAAGATTTACATATGATGAAAGAAAAAGAGAAATTCATATAATCACTGAAATTCTAAGATGATAAAGGATCACAATAACTCTAACTACACAATACTAGCACTAGTGTTATTTAATGAACTCGGTACAAAATGTGAGACGAAAGTCCTCAAAAGTTGCAGCACGATGCTTCCTCTTGCACTTCTTCTCGGGCTTCCAACTAGTGATGACCCCCACCAATCTCCCGCAAAATCAAGTCCTCTGAATACATGATGTTGAATATGTTTGTCCAAAACTAAAACTACTTGGGCAGATACTTCAGCAATAGATCTTTTAATTTCTTGTCCCCATTTGTAAATGAACTTCCAGATGATATCGAATATGATGACATAGTAGTCCAACTCTGATCTTTCACACTATATTTCTTTCTATCATAAGAAGTTTTAAGTTTCTTTAGTTCAATTGAGAGTGAATTAATTATTTTAAATGGATATTTTCAATCTACACTTTCATAGAGTTAATGAGGGTATTGTGCTAAGGATGTTATATTATGATGATCGTAATTTCAGAAGAATGGTTCATTAGGTAGAAAGGAATACAAATCCTATTCTGACCCCTAAAAGTGTTCTCTTATACCAACTGTGGTACCCCCGTACTTTTCGTGGTTATGTTAATACTACGATTAACCTAATTATGATGAATATAAACATCAAATGTGGCAATCCTCCCAACATAACAGTATAATAAATGAAGTAGAAATAGTAACTAAGCTCAATATGAGAAAAAAAATGCAGAAAGTAAATACATCAAGAATAGGAAATTATTACAAACTCAATTTTAAAAAAAAGGAACACTCGACCTCATAGCTGAAAATAAAACTAGCTAAGCTACAGTGGTAAGAAGGTTCTCTTTCTAGCCTAGCTTCTTTTTAGAAGCAACCTCAATGAACAACTTTGAATTTGACAATATTGGTATCACAATGCTAGGGCCCCTGCCAAGAAAAGAACAAAAAAACTTACTGTTAGATAATTATCTAAGCATATTTAAGGCTAATTCAAATGAAACTGAACATCTAAGATATCACATTTATATAACATTTAAGCAATTAAGGGGTACAACAAGCTACAAGAAATAGGATAGTTATATACTAACATTTATAGCTAAATAAAACAAAGTGTGTAAATTAACATACTTCATCAAGAAGCTGCAACAAGGTTAGGAAGTAAATATATATAACAACTAAAAAGTACTGAAAGTAAACTCATCCTAACATGCTTATAATCATATAAATACATGCTGATTTGCATAAAAGAAATCTGAACTAAAGCAATAGAGAACTGAAATAAGACTTGCATCCTAAATATACAGGTACTAAGCAAAAATGTACTGAAGCTAGTGTACTAAAAATACTAAACTGAATGAACTATAAAGGTGAGCAAAAAAATAGTAAAAATGCAACTAAAATATATAGCTAAATAAGCCACTGAACTGGAACTGAACATAAAAGTGGAAATATGCCTAAGTTAATAGTGCCATAACTAAAATTGTCTAAAATGAGGCCACTGTACAGAAAGTTCAACATGTATCCCCCAAGACATCTAGAGAGCTAGGTCCGAGTTAAAGTTATAGAATCAGACAAGTATCCCCCTAGCTAAGCACAGAGCTAAGTCCAGGTATATTATATATACAAAGAACTGAATTGAAGAGGCAGACTAAGTTAGGACACACCCTACTAAACTGAAAACTGAATGAATTGGGTGAAGTTAAATCATGTATATGTAATGTTCTAATTTAACATAAGATACTCATCAAATATCCTATGTCCCCCCATTAATATGTCCAAGGAAAAAGGCTCAATCATAAGGCGTGTGAAGCAACTATAGTCAAATTAAGCAAGAAAGTTGACTAAACTTATGTGATATCTATTTTTATCTAATTTAATTCATTCTATCTACTCTGAACCAATACCAATTTAGTATCTACAATATCCAACTCTCCTATAAGATCTTATATTTAAGAACTTAAAGTTAATATTAGAACTCAACAAGTTCTAATTGATAATCAGAATTGATGACTAAAATAGTTAAGTAAATAAATCAACAACTTAATTGATGTTTTTTGATAACTCAAACACAAATCTTGATTATGCTTATTAAGATTAAAGATTTTGAGTTTAAATTCCAAATTTTGTTCAAACCTGACTCCAAGCCACTAATTTACAAAGGATCTAAGGGTTCACACCCACACTTATTCTAAAGGTAGAGAATCCAAGAAGATGAAATATTAAGATATTATGTTCTTAAAGAAGGGCTGAATCTAAGATTATGAGACAAAATAATAAGAAACAAGCTTAAGAATCTAAGATCTATATCCAGTCTATAGAATAGTCACATTATTCTATAGGTTGAATCAACCTAATCCCACAAGAAGGATTCAAGGTATAAAGAATTATTAAGAATATAATCCAAATGGATTGTTATGGATAATCACTAAGGATTTAAAAATAAGTCTTAGGCTTGATCAATTAAGACTTAAGCTTAGATTTAGACTTAAGGTCTTCATTAAGATATTTTTTTAGGAACAATTATTTTGATTAGTTTTGATAAAGTACTTAATACTAGTTTTATAAGGTTAAATTTCATTAACCAAGATTAATGAAGGGTCCAAGATCACTTTAAGGCCTTTATAAATTACTTAAGAGAAAACTTAAGAAGAACTTAGCTTAAGCGATTTTGATTAAGCAATTAGGTCTAGAAGCTAAATGAATAATCTTAATGCATTATATTATTGATTGAAAGCATATTAATCTTATTTCTAGGGTTTAAGCTGTAACAACCTTAGTGTTGTTACCTGTCAATTAGTGACCTAATTGACTCTAAACCTCTTCCACTATTCTCATAATAGTGTTAGGAGTCTCCACCTTAAAATTTCATGCAATTTGGAGACCACTTGACAATTTCTGTCATTTCCGTCAATTTTTTTTACGAATATTTTAATAATATTTTTTTTTACTAATATTTTAATAATATTTTAATACCTGATTCAAATGCACAATCTATGAATCCTCGGTCTACATTATTTGTCCGATGGATCCAAAATAGGATCATGCCCATCCAACGGCTATAAAAGGAGCTAATGTAGACCTTCTCCTTCAACTTCTGATTGTTTTCTGCGCTCGACATAGAAATGTACATAGAGTTCATTCTTCGCTCCAGCTGGATTTCCCCATTTCCTCCTTATCACCATTCTCATACACTCTCCCAAAATAAGGAATTGCTGAATTTCTTTCGAAGCTGCCTTCTGAATTGACAAGGACCTTCCTGCATTGTTAAATAGGTGCAGATTACCCCAATTTAAATACTTCATAAGTTCAATTTGAAATTCTCATTTGTGTAAGATCTTGTAAATCTTTATGCTGCGCAATTTATTTCTTCATAGACTATCAAATTTATTTCAAATCTCAACTCAGTTTAAGGAACTTCTTCATTTAGAAGAATAGCTTCTCAGCGAAGTTCCTTTTCCATATAGATTTGTCTTCATTTTCTGAAATTGCTTACATATATCATCTAATATTTTTGCTAAAAGTTTTCTTCATAATGAAATAAGCTATTAATTAGAATCTATATGTATCCTAAAATAAGTTTGAATATGTATAAGAAACATTAGACGAACTCAATCATCTGGATCGAGCTCGATAACGCCGCACTGAGTTAAATGCAATCATACTTAAAGACAATATTATGACTCATGATTTAACGATCTTAGGGTTAGTTTCAATTAAAATTTTTGAGCCTAGATTGTAGATCTTTCAAAGGGCTCTAAGTTCTCTATTCCTAATGATAAAGAAATTGTATTTACCATGATGCTCTGATTTCCTTACCTGAGAGTGTATTGGGTAGGAGAGGATTCATCGTGGTTAAGGATGGAGACGACGGTCCGCGTGCTTAACGATTAAACCGACCGGTTCAATATAATTCAACCGCGGCGTTAATATTAGGGGACATGGCGGGCGAAAGAAAATGCAAAATTTTCTGCTCCAATTTTTAATTAATTGATAATTAAATCGATTAATGAATTAATTGGATAAAAGAAATTAAAAATTATTTATACTTAATTTCTTCCATAGTTTACAAATTAATTATCCAATAGGTATGATATTATATATATTTTTAATCGCAAAAATGTGTAGATTAATAATATACTACTTAATTTCAGTTTGGTTAATAATTTTAATTAATCATTATTAGAGATTAGTTAAATAATTATAATTTAATTCTAAATCTTATTTGTATTATAATTTAATCAATTCAAAATAAATTTAGATATTTAAATAGTTCATTTCACTCATAAAAATGTGAGGAGAAATAATATGAGATCAAACTTAAGTTTTGAACCATAGATTGTATTGACATTTTTAATCCCAATTAGGACCTCTCGAAACCCTTGAAAATCAATATTGTTCAAATTCAACCTAATTAGTGTCATTTTACTCCTTAGAGTATATGGATCACATTAACATGAATAACATCTTATTTGGACAACATTTGGACATGATAGGTAATTAGCTCTTAAATTTAGGATAAATGTTGATTTCTTCTTTTTCATAAATACTTGTTTTAGAATGCGTGAACCATAGGACATCAAACATGTTTCCTTTTAATATCTCACATATAGTGTTAAATTGTATGTTTAAATCTTACATTTCTATGGATGTGATGATTGGAAATATTTAATGCTCATTCAAGTTGAATTTCTTCCATTGTAGAATTACTTAAGGATGAATTAAATTGAATGAATTGCATGTATCTTTTCAAATTGATTTTTTCATAATAATGTTAATAGTTCTTACATTAATGTAAGTTATGAATTGGAAATGTTTAGTACTTTTATAATTGATTATTTTCATATGTAGAATTAATACACGGATGAATTATATAGAATAATTTCATAACATATGCTGGATATTATCTTTCTATTTCATGTATGTTTCATATGGAATTTAGATTACTTAACTTGAATATATTGTCAAATTTCATATAACTAGAATGTAAAGTTATATGTAATTTGCTTAGGTTAGAACATAATTAGAAATCATTTCTTAGGCTTTAAATTAAGTTACTGATAATTCTTTAATGAATTTTTCTTTCATTTTTACATTCTAGCAAGTTAAGAATTATAAAAACAATTCATGTTTTATTTAATTTGTCAATGTTATATGCATAATTGTGGAATGTAGTTTCAATTACTTATCTCATGCTAAGATTAAATTGGAATAAGCAATCCTATGTAATGGATTGACTTAATTTAGCTTTATATTATTGATCTTTCCAAATAATCTTCCAAATGAATGAAAGACTTGCATGTTAATGTCATATGTGTTTTTTTTTAGCCAATACAATAGAGTTCATGCCAAAATTATTAGAATTAAAATTCCATTCTTATATTCTACATGTTTTACTTCTCTTATAGTTGCATGTTAGAATTAATTAAGAATATTTTAATTTCTTTTGTATTCTAATGAGCTTGATACTTTTAATTGCTAAGGTAAGGTTCTTTAAGAGAACTAATAATAAGACTAGTGCTCAAACAGTCACTTAGATGATTAGTACATATTTTCATAGTCTTTAACTTTCCAAATTAGTTCTCAATTGTTTGAATTAGAGAATAGTAGCTCCATTTCATGCTTTAAAAAAGCTATTAGATTTCTAGTTTCCTACAACTACAAATGAGTTATTACATATAAGAGATAATCTATTCATCTCCTTACATTAAAATGCTCAATATCAATTTATCTTAGATAAATTCATGATTAAATTGATTTGATACGTTCTAGTTTGTAAGCTAACTAGTTAAAGCTAATAGAATTTTCCTTAGCTCATACTTTCATTAAAGTAGTAAACTATAAATCTTACTCCTTACTAGTTTCTTTATTCTTTAATCATTAATCTATTTGACTTTATTAGTTTTGGACTAGTATAGGATGAACTTCATTTACTTGAATATATTATTTTTCAAACTTCTCTTTCCTCTACCATTAATTTTAATTGATTTAAAGATTAATATCTATAAGTCAATTAGGAGCTCAATTAGCTCTAATCATTAAGTAGATTATTAAAATTTAGATAATAAAAGGATATCACATAGCTTACAATTATTGAAATTTCTTGAATGCTTGCTTAGCTTTGAGCTTTTTGCTTGAACATTCATACAAGATCATTGTGCATAAATAAAGGTTTCATAAGACTTTAAGGGGAATGCCTTATGGTAGTTTGAACAAGAAAGACAACGCTTATTATAGGACTTCACATTTTAGAGAGTGTAAATTTGAATGTTTGACCCCCCATTGTATCTAGTTAGGCAGATGTGCTTAACTCCTCGTCCGATTCTGTTGAACACTGCACATGATGAGATAGCTTTTAAATATAACTTCAAATAATAATATAAGAGTTCTCTTACAATCTTATTGATTGTAAGAGCTCTTCTTAACTGTTTAGTTATGCTTACTTTTCATAGTCCTATGCTATGTTTGTCTTAGACCGAGAGTCTAAGATACTTCTTTATTTTTTTGCCGTACACTCTCCATTTCTAGTATTGTGATTTACTTACTTATAGTTCAATTAGAATATAGTGTATGCTGCTTAATTTTTCTTAATGCTTCACTGTATTTCATTTGCTTACTTAGCATAAATTTTATTGAACATGTATTATTTTCATTTCTTTTACTTTAAATGCACATAGTAATTTCTAGCCTTTTAGGATGCTATTCCCACACCATTTTTAGATGCAGGCTAGGACTTATATACAAGTGAGTATTCTTACTCATCTTATTTTTACTGTCTTCTTTATAGCTATGTCTACTTCTTTTCCTTTATTTGATAGCTTTTATAAGTCTGCTGCTTAGTTTAAATTATAAATTATACTTATGATATCTAATTAAATAAATAATAGCCAATCTTAAAATGTGCTTAGACTATTCAGTCTAACTACAGTTTTTCTTTTATTAGCTTACCCTATTATATTTAAATACCAAAATATGATAAATCAAGAGCTCTTTGATACAGGTAATGCAGGTCCTGGTGCTTGAAGAGCTTCTAAAATGAAAGGCTTTTGCTTATTATTTAAATTTTCTTGCACTTTTAGTTTAATGAAGAGAATGGTTATATTCTCTCTTTCCTTTTCATTTAAATGGATTTGTAATTATTAAATTAAACTTAAAACTACTTGAGTTATTTTTACCTATCCTTGTATATCTGTGTTGTGGTTACTTATTTTGTAATTGCTTAGGTTGAATGACTGTATTATATTACTTACTTATATTGTTTATACTTGCAATGTTTTTGCGTATCATTTATTGCTCTTATTGCAAATTATTTTAACTTAACAACTACTCATAAAGAGTCTTGGCCACTTAGCATCTAATATTAGATTAGCTTTCTTCTAATATTGTGTTAAATGCTAAGGTAACATCCCTATGTTGAGTAATTATTCTATCCAATACTGGGTTTATTACATTGGTATTAGAGCCAAGGCTGAGAATATTAAATTAAAAAAAGATATCCACTCATCCAAGACAACAACATAGAAAGTTAAAAATACTTAAAGAATGTCACCTTGAGAAAGTGAACGAACTTTAAAATTTGATAATTGATCTTAATCTTTTTTGAATTTAAGTAACTGATTCTAAGATAAAATAATCTAGAGTCAGAACTAGAATACATTTCTAATTACTTTAAGAGTCACTTGTGACTTGTAACTTCTATTTCTATACAATTTTGTGTACTCTTTCTAAGTATTAAAAATTTCTTAAGAACTCTTGGGGAGTTTCCCTTCTATTTGAGTTTAAAATAACTGGCTCTCAAATAGAGAATCCAGAGTTAAAGTTATGACAGTACACTAGAGAGTTCCTTCAGTATTGGAAAGATGACCATAGCTTCGGCTCAATATATGGACGTCTCTACTTAGAAGTGTATAATGCTAGAGGTGAAGTGCTTGATAAGATATTAAAGGACTGTGTGTTCAGGGGAGACTGCATTCCTCAATTAGCTAGAAAGTGGCTTTTAAGGGTCTTCGATACCTTTACTGCCATAAAGTGCCCCGATCACATATGCCTCAAAATGTTAGATGAGTTCTTCGACAACTATGCCCAAGATTGGTGGGCTTATGCCCACAGCATCCTTATATACTGATTTTAAATTCATTCTTAATGAAAAATTCAGTAAATGAATAATTAGTTTCCTTTTTCAAGCAACTTTCATAGTAGTTTGTTCATTGTAGTTGCTCTTTCTCTTCTATCTTATGTACTTTTCTTTGTATATCTCAAATTTTGAATATTAATGAAAAGTCTTTCTTTTTCTACATGTTCTGAATTTTCATTTTTCATTATTATATAGAATGAATCCAGATCACGAAGATCCTTATTCTTTTATTGTGAAGGATGCTGAACCCAGTACTCCATCTCTTCAAGAAAAAATGAGATAAATTATGGGTTTATTCACCTATGGAAGTGACCAATTGGTTTAGTACCATAGAGAATCTCTTGAGAAGCATAAAGTGTCTGGAGAGTGAGAATATAAGATTAACCACTCACATTTTTAAGGAAGAGGCTGAGTTATGGTGGGATAGTGAGTTGAAGGCTCACTTTTCTAATACCTATTTAGAAGGCATTCTTTGAGAGGAGTTTGAACAAGTTTTTAGAGGTGAGTTCATTCCTCCTTCTGCTTGAACAATTATATAAGATGATTTCATGCGGTTGACACAAGGAAATCGTACAGTCCATGAATACGAAGTGGAATTTAGAAAACACTCTCATTTTGCACTAGAATCATATGCACAGAAGTGTCAAGGTGTAGTCATTTCTTAAAAGGCTAAAGGAACTTGATTAAGTGTCATCTAATGTCCTTACATCATGACAATTTCCCAAAGCTATTACAGGGTGCTAAAATGATCGAGCACCACCAAGCTCAATCTGAGACACAAAAACGACCACATCCTCTACCACAATGCTAAGACTCTTACAAGAGGAGTTGTGCTCAAGGTTCGGAAGCCTTTCATATGTCAAAAGGTAAAGAGCAGCAAGGAAGCTTGTCAGCCAAGTGCAATAGATCACACCCGTATGGCAAGTGCTATCACATGTGGAAAGGTGCAATATATGCGATATAACTAAACATTATTTTCAAGATTATCATGCACTAAGGCTCCGCTCCCCGTTCTTATGCCCCCTCTTACAGGTAGAAACTTTCACGATAAGAAGAAAGTCTCTTCTCAAGCCCAAAGGTATGGGCAGGGTAATCGTGCCTGCAAGGGAAAGGCTGTCGATCAATCCTCAGCCGTACCCAAAGTATTTGTGTTCTTTGCTTCCATCGCAAAGGATGAAAGCGATGTTGTGACTGGTACGATATACATTTAAATTTTTTTTCATTTCATGTCTTTCATTTTGGTACCTTTACTTTTTTCACTATTTAGTTTTAAATTTCCTAAGTAGTAGCTGAATTTTATTTTCTTTCCTATAATAGGAACATTAAATTAAGAATCAATTAGGTGAAACTCTTTTTGATATGGGAGCTAGTTACTCCTTCATATCAAAGAATTGTACATTCCTTAAATTTACAACCTTTCAGCCTGTGTAATGTATTGAAAGTGTAGATGCCATTTGATGCTGAGATGTCAGCAAATTTATTCTATTTGGTAGACATCCCAATCCGCAATCAACTCTTTCCCTTCAAGCTTATTTTTATGCTAATTACCAATTTTGACATAATTTTGGGAATGGATTGGTTAAAAAGGCTTAATGCCATACTAAATTATTATAGAAAGAAAGTTTCTCATCAAGTAGGGAGAAAACTAAAAGTCTTCATATGCAAGCTTGGCCTAATGGCCTCATTAATAAATGCACATGAAGCTAAGTGCCTAATTAGTAAAAGTTGCTATGTTGTGTTAGTAACTTTAATTGGTGAAGAAAAAGAAGAAGCAAATCTAATGGATACCCCAATCGTAAGGGAGTTCCTAGATGTATTTCCAGATGAATTGCCTGGACTACCTCCAATGCGAGTGGTAGAGTTTTCAACTGAGCTAATTTTGGGAACTCAACTTAAATCCAAAGCTCCATGTAGGATGGCACCAAAAGAACTGCGAGATCTTCGTGAGCAGTTGAAAGAACTATTAGAAAAAGATTTTGTGCGCCCTAGCATGTCGCCTTGGGGAGCTACTTTCCCTTTTGTTAAGAATAAGGATGGATCTGTGAGAATGTGTATAGATTATCGAGAGCTCAATAAGGTGGCAGTGAAGAATAAGTATCCTCTTCCTAGAATTGATGACTTTTTCAACCAATTAGCTAGAGCAAAAGTCTTTTCCAAAATTGACTTGAGAACAGGATATTGTCAGATATGAGTTAAAGATATAGATGTTCCTAAGACTGCATTTCAGGCCCGTTATGGGCATTATGAGTTTCTTGTCATGTCATTTGAACTGACTAATTCCCCTTCCATTTTCATGGACCTAATGCAGTACATTCTGAAGCCTTACCTCGATCAATTTGTAATAGTCTTCATCAACGATATCCTAATTTATTCCAAGTCAGTTACTGATCACATGAATCACCTATGTCCTATCCTAAATCTATTAACAGAGTATAAGCTATATGCTAAGTTTTTGAAATGTGAATTTTGGTTCAAATCATTAGCATTCCTAGGTCATATAGTAGATGCTGAAGGTATTAGAGTTGACCAAAAGAAGATCCAAGTTGTATAAGAATGGGTACAACCTAAGTCTGTAACTAAAATCTGCAATTTTCTAGGACTTGTTGGATATAACAAAAGATTCATTCATGGATTTTCCCAAATATTATCTTCATTAACTTAATTAACTCATAATGAAGTTTCCTTCATTTGGAACCCAGCTTGTGAAGAAGCATTCCAGAAATTGAAACAAATGTTAACTTATGCACCAGTTTTAATGTTACCTCAAGAAGGCAAAAAATTTCAAGTTTATATTGATGCCTCTAAGGTAGGACTAAGATGTGTTATAATGCAAGATTGACATGCCATAGCTTATGCTTCAAGATAACTAAAGCCAAATGTGAGAAACTATCCTGTACATGATCTAGAACTTGCAGAAGTAATTTTTGCTCTTAAAATCTGGAGACAAGCTGTAAGATGTATGAGAACCTGTGCAAGATCCTAGAACCTTGCTAGCTGTAAGATGTATAAGGATCTCAAGCAATCATTTTGGTGGTCCAGCATGAAACAGGATATAACCATTTTCATTTC
Source organism: Gastrodia elata (assembly GCA_016760335.1). NCBI lineage: Eukaryota > Viridiplantae > Streptophyta > Magnoliopsida > Asparagales > Orchidaceae > Gastrodia > Gastrodia elata. The sequence goes on from CM028681.1 coordinate 36,828,355, forward strand.
CAAGTGCGATCCCTGTCCTTAGTCAAGGCCGAACACCAGAAGCATGGTGGAGTTCTTAAGCCCTTAGACATTCCGGAATGGAAGTGGTCCGATATTTCCATGACTTTATTGTAGGTTTGCCTAAGAGTGTATCTGGTTCTAATTCAATTTGAGTGATTGTTGACAGACTAACTAAATCAGCTCATTTCCTAGCTATTCGTCAGATAGATCTTGTTGAGAAGTTAGCTAAGCCTTATCTCAAAAAAATCATCCATCTACATGGTATGTCAAACTGTATAATTTCTGATAGAGAGAGTAGATTCACTTCCAAATTTTGGTCCACTGTTCAGCTAAACTTGGGGATGTATTTAGTGTTGAGTACTGTTTCCATCCCCAAACAGATTATTAAACTGAACGTATTAATCAAATCTTTGAAGATCTCTTTTGTCTTTGTGTTATTAACTTCGGTGGTTCATGAGAAGATCTATTAGCATTAGTTGAGTTTGCCTATAACAAGAGTTACAAATCTAGTATTGGTATGGCTCCTTGTGAAGCTCTTTATGGAAGGAGATGTAAAACTCTAGGTGCATGGACTGAAGTAGGAGATTCACAACTATATGGTTCTGAATTAATTGAAGAAACCACTAAGAAAGTTCATCTAATAAAATGTAATATGATGACAGCTCAGTATAGGCAGAAGAAATATCATGATGCTCGTTATTGTCAATTAGAATTTCAAGTGGGTGATAAAGCATATCTTAAAGTAAGTCCGATGAGAGGTGTGCAGAGATTTGGTGTTTTTGGAAAGCCGAATCCAAGGTACTTAGGACCCTTTGAAGTAATTAAAATAATTGGAATATCTGCATACAGATTTGAGTTGTGTGAAGACTTCTCAGCTGTACACAATGTATTTCATGTATCATCACCAAGAAGGTGTTTGCTAGATCCTAGTCAGTAAGTCCAGATATTAACAATGGAATTGCAACCCAACCTAACATTATCATTAATCCTATTGCAATTTTGGGGAGAGATCTTAAGCAATTAAGAAATTCTAGTATTTCTATACTCAAGATTTAATGGCAGAATCATTCTAATAAAGAAACCACATGAGAAAAAGAAAAGGATATGCAAAAGAAATTCCCAGAGTTCTTTTAATAATCAGGTAATCATAATTTTTCCATTTTCAATTATGTTTCATTAAGATTTCCTCCTTACACTAGTACTACATATTTTAATTGTTGTGTGTCAAGGGAGACACTCTTTTAAAGGAGGGGTCTGTATAACAACCCTACTGTTGTTACCCATCAATTAGTAACCTAATTGACTAAAAATTTCTTCCACTATTCTCATATTAGTGTTAGGAGTCTTCACCTTAAAATTTTGTGCAACTTGGAGACTGTTTGACAATTTCCAATATTTCTAATTTTTTGATAATTCTGAAAATGCCTAATTTATTAAGATCTCAGAATAAAAAGTGGAGCCCACCATTGAACTCAGCACACCCAAATTAGCTAAGGGTGGTATTTTGGAAGTATGGAAGTTATCAAATTTTTATTTACACTTATTTTAATAATACTTTAATACCCAATAAAAAATTAGGTAAATTATACCTTCAAAACAAAATCTGATCCTATTTTTGAGTTCCTCACCCCTCAATTAGGAAAAGGTGAGATTTTAGAATTTTTTGTAGTACATTTGGATAATTAAAAATTAAGTAAATAATTGAATACATTAATTTATATATATAATATAGTATTTAATTAAGTTAATATATATATTATATAAATCAACTTATATATCCAATGGTAAACTAAAAATAAAAAGGCACTAATCTGCTGTTAGGCAGAAAACACAGGACACGCAAAAGATCTAATAGAGTACTCCCGCATATTCTTTAAGAATCAAACCGTTGATCTCAAAGAGAATATATCAATGGCCTGATTCAAATGCACTATCTGTTAATCCTTGAACTACATTAATCATCCGATGGATCCTAAACATGATCGCGCCCATCCAACAACTACGAAAGGAGCTACTGTACACCTTCTCCTTCAACTTTCGATCTTGTCTTGCGCTCGATGCAGAAACATACGCAGAGTTTGTCCTTCGCTACAACTGACTTTCCCCATTTCCTCCTTATCACCATTCTGATACATTCTCCATTATGCCTTTGGAAAGCAACTACGAGAGCAAAACCATGAATGAGGACTTGCTGAATTTCTTTCGAACTAGCCTTCTGAATCGTCAAGGACCTTCTTGCATTGTTAAATAGGTGCGAATTACCCCTATTTAAATCCTTCATAAGTTCAATTTGAAATTCTCTTTTGTGTAAGATCTTGTAAATCTTTATGATGCGCAATTTATTTCTTCCATGTCTATCAAATTTATTTCAAATCTCAACTCAGTTTAACGATCTTCTCCGTTTTGAAGAATCGCTTCTCTGTGAAATTCTTTTTCCATATAGATTTGTCTTCATTTTATGCGATTGCTTTTGTATATCATCTAATCTTTTTGCTGAAAGTTTTCTTCATAATGAAATAAACAGTTAATTGGAATTTATAAGTATCCTAAAATAAGTTCGAATATGTATAAGAAACATTAGGTGAACTCGATCAGTCTGGATTGAGTTTGATATTGCCTCACTGAGTTAAATGCAATCATACCTAAAGACAAGATTAGGTCTTCTGGTTTAACAATCTTAGGGTTAATCTCGAATGAAATTTTTGAGCCCAGATTGTAGATCTTTCAAAGGGCTTTAAGTTATGAGCTCAATCTATTCCTAAAGATAAACAAATTGTATTTACACAAATGCCCTAATTTCCGTACCTGAGAGTGTATCGGGTAGGAGTGGGTTTGTCGAGGTTAGGGATGGAGACGACAGTCAGCGTACTTAACATTTAAACTGGCCGGTTCAACATAATTGAACATCGCTATTAATATTAGGTGACGTGGCGGCCGGAAGAGAATGCATAATTTTTTGCGCCGATTTTTAATTAATTTGATTAATGAATTAAATGGATAAAAGAAATTAAAAATTATATAAACTTTATTTCTTCCATAGTTTACAAATTAATTATCCAATGGGTATGATAATATACATTATTTAGGTATGATATTATATATAATTTTAATCGCAAAAATGTGCAAATTAATAATATACTTAGTAATTTAGGTTTTGTTATTTATTTTTATTTATCATTATTATAGATTAGTTAAATAATTATAATTTAATTATAAATCTTATTTGTATCATAATTTAATCAATTCAAACCCAATTTAGACATTTAAATAGTTCATTTCACGCACAACAATGTGAGGAAATATAATATGAGATCAAACTTAAGTTTTGAACCCTAGATCTCATATTGACAAATTTAATCCCAATTAGGACCTCTCCAAACCTTAGAAAATTAATATTATCCAAATTCAACCTATTTAGTATCATTTTACTCCATAGAGTATAAGGATCGCGTTGACATGAATAACATCTTATTTGGAGAACATTTGGACCTTATTTGTAATTAGCTCTAAAATTTAGGATAAATGTTGATTTCTTATTTTTCGTAAATACTTATTTTAGGATGTGTAAACCCTAGGACAACAAACTTGTTTCATTTTATTATCTCACATATAGTGTTAAATTGTATGTTTTAATCTTACATCTCTATGGATGTGATGATTTGAAATATTTAATGCTCATTAAAGTTGAATTCCTTCCATTATAGAATACTTAGGGATGAATTAAATTGAATGAATCACATGTATATTTTCAAATTGATTATTCATTATGGTGTTAATAGTTCTTATATTAATGTAAGTTATGAATTGGAAATGTTTAGAACTTCTAAAATTAATTATTTTCATATGTAGAATTAACACGTGAATGAATTAAATAGAATAATTTTATTACATATGCTGAATATTATATTTTAATCTCATGTATGTTTCATATGAATTCAGATTACTTAACTTGAATATATTGTCAAATTTCATATAACTAGAATGTAAAGTTACATGTAATTTGCTTAGGTTGGAATAAAATTAAAATTCATATCTTATGCTTTAAATTAAGTTAATGATAATTCTTTACTGATTTATTCTTTCATTTTTACATTCTAGCACATTGAGAATTATAATAACATTTCATGTTTTATTTCATTTGTGAACATTATTTGCATAATTATGGAATGTAGTTTCAACTACTTATCTCATGCTAAGATTAAATTGAAATAAGCATTTCTAAGTAATGGATTGACTTAAGATAACTTTGTATTATTGATCTTTCCATATAATCTTCCAAATGAATGGAAGACTTGCATGTTAATGTCCTATGTGTTTTTTTTTAGCAAATAGAATAGAGTTCATGCCAAAATTATTACAATTAGAATTCTATTCTTTTATTCTACATGTTTTACTTCTCTTATAGTTGCATGTTAGAATTAATAAATAATCTTTTATTTTCTTTTGTATTCTAATGAGCTTGATACTTTCAGTTGCTAAGTTAAAGTTCTTTGAAAGAACTAATAATAAAACTAGTGCTCAAACAATCACTTAGATGATTAGTACATATTTCTATAATCTTTAACCTTCCAAACTAGTTCTAAATTGATTAAATTAGAGAATAATAGCTCCATTTCATGCTTTAAATAAGATATTAGATTTCTAGTTTCCTACAAGTACAAATGAATTATTATATATACGAAATAATCTATTCATTTCCTTACATTCAAATTCTCAATATCAACTAATCTTAGATAACTTCAAGATTGAATTGACTTGATACGTTCTAATTTGTAAGCTAACTAGTTAACGCTAATAGAATTTTCTTTTGCTTGTACTTTCATTAGCTTAGTAAATTATAAATCTTACTCCTTACTAGTTTCCTTAAATTTTAATCATTAATCTATTTTATTTGATTAGCTTAGGACTAGTATAGGATGAACTTCATTTACTTGAAAATATTATTTTCTAAACTTCTCTTTCCTCTACCATTAATTATAATTGATTTAAAGATTAATATCTATAAGTAAATTAGGAGCTCAATTAGCTCTAATCATTAAGTAGATCATTAAAATTTAGATAACAAAAGGATATCAGATAGTTTACAATTATTGAAATTTATTGAAAGGATTTGAGCATTTTCCTTGAATATTCATACAAGATCATTGTGCATAAATAAAGGTTTCATAAAACATTAAGGTGAATGTCTTATGGAAGTTTGAATAAGAAAGATGCGCTTTTTATAGGACTTCACATTTTAGAGAGGGAAAATGTGAATGTTCGACCCTCTATTGTATCTAGTTAGGCAGACGTGCTTGACTCCTCGTCCGATTCTGTTGAACACTGCGCATGATGAGATAGCTTCTAAATATAAATTCAACTAATATTATAAGAGTTCTCTTACAATCTTATTGATTGTAAGAGCTCTTCTTAACTGTTTAGTTATGCTTACTTTTCAATGTCCTATGCAATGTTTGTCTTAGACCGAGAGTCTAAGATACTTCTTTATTTTTTTTGCCGTACACTCTCCATTTATAGTGTTGTGATTTGCTTACTTACAGTTCATTTAGAATATAGTGTATATTGCTTATTTTTTCTTAATGCTTCACTGTATTTTATTTGCTTACTTAGCATAAATTTTATTGAACATGTATTATTTTCATTTCTTTTACTTTAAATGCACATAGTAGTTTCTAGCCTTTAAGGATGCTATTCCATCACCATTTTTCGATGCAGGCTAGGACTTATATACAAGTGAGTATTCTTACTCAGCTTATTTTTACTATCTTCTTTACAGTTATGTCTACTTTCTTTCACTTAATTGATAGCTTTTATAGCTTTGATACTTAGTTTAAATTATAAATTATGCTTCTGATATTTAATTAAATAAGTAGTAGCAATCTTAAAATGTGCTTAGACTATTTACTCTAACTACACTTTTTCTTTTATTGGCTTGCCCCATCATATTTAAATATTAAAATATGATAGATCAAGAGCTCTTTGATACAGGTAATGCGGGTCCTGGTGCTTGAAGAGCTTCTAAAATGAAAGACTTTTACTTATTATTTAAATTTCCTTACACTTTTGGTTTAATGAAGAGGATGGTTGTATTCTCTCTTTCCTTTTCATTTAAATGGATTTGTAATAATTAAATTAAACATAAAATTACTTAAGTTATTTTTACCTATCCTTTTATGTCTATGTTGTGGTTACTTATTTTGTGGTTACTTGGGTTGAATGAGTGGATTATATTACTTGCTTGTATTGTTTATACTTGCAATACTTTCATGTAGCATTTATTGCTCACATTGTAAATTATTTTAACTTAACAACTTCTCATAAAGAGACTTGGCCACTTAACATCTAATATTAGAATAGCTTTCATCTAATCAAGTGTTAAATGCTAAGGTAACATACCAATGTTGGGTAGTTCTTCTATCCATTATTGGGGTTGTTACATAAGGGTTCTTTAACAAACTTTTGATCAAAAGGACCAAAGTACCATTCTTAAGGCTAAAAATTAAATTGTTAGATTTAAGCATCCAAATTGACTTTAATCAATTATAGTATGCTTAATATTGAATAATAAGAGGAATGAGACACTTATATTTAACTTTGAACTTAAGATAAGTATAATTAGTACTAATCATTTTTTAAAGTTAAGAAAAGTTATTAATAAAATTAGGGTTTAATATGAGAATCTAAACACGTAGGTGAGTTCTAATACACTTAAGAAGATAATAAGAACTTGGTTCACCAAAATCAAAGGATTAATTAGGTCATTAAGATTTAGGGTTATTAAGAGGTAATTAACTACTTTAAAATACTTAAATTATTTTTATGGGCATAATTAAGTTCTCCTTTGTCTTATAAACAATCAGAGACCTTAAGCATGGATTTTAGGCATAAAATGGTTTCTTTATTCACTAATTAAGATTAGAGAAAGGTTATGCTAATCTAAAAAATCAAACCATTGGATCTAAGATTTTATTGCATATTATTTTTCCTTTAGATTTTCTGATCAAAATGGTATATTGGATCATACCATTTTGATATGTATAGCCAAAGTTATGTAATTAATTTAAATGGAATGAAATGGATTAATTAAATTATACAGTTTAATTTTCTAAATTAATTTCCAGAAGAAAATTAAATTCAGAAAACTTTAATTAATCTTCTCGGCTCAAAATTGAAAACACGCAGGGTAGGAGAAGCCCAACCCATCACTGTTCATCTTCTGCGGCTTAGGAATACCCTGACAGAAGGCGACATAGGGTTAGCTCCCATCGATGAATTCTCCACCCACAGACCATGCCACGCTTTGATCTCGATGGCTACACCTTCAGCAACACCAGACACATCGATTAAGCTAGAAAGCCTTCTCTGGGTTGCACTAGGTCTATGGGTCATTACTTGACCTAATGGCCCCAATGGAGAGTCTGTGAGGAGTGAATTCTTCTCACAGAGGTAATGCTACTGACTAGCATTTAATCCTACATGCTCAGAAGTCCAAGGTGAGATGATTGAGTGAGTTGAGAGATTTTGAGATGGTCTGGATAGATGGGGTGCAACACATGGCTGATCACAGTCTGATCTGATTGATTCGAGTTGAGTTGATCGATCAGATCAAACTCGATGATTGTTACGACTCTAAAATCACCCACAGAGGGAATTAAGAATCAATTAGGGACTTGAATGCCTGAGGATTCATCGTGACTCACAGTGGTTCAATGGTTGACTAGCGGTACACACTCAGATAGCGAATTCACTAATTAGTCTAATGCTAGTCCATTCCAATGCCTCAGCTACTTGTAGAAGAATTAAGGTGAGGTCTTTGCATAGCACCTAGGGTGAATTGATTTGTAGGGAGAGGACAATGAGCTAATAAAGGGCACTAAGAAGAAGTGAGTACTTGGAACTACTAGGATGGTATCAAGCTGAGCTTTGACAAGTATATTGATGATGCTCAACCTCCTTGTTAGTGCGCGGGGGTTAGAACGTCAAACCACACCCACTATTGGCAGTTCGCAGAAGCTAGCATGCTAGGGAGAGATGGGATAGCCGGGAGCATTTGAGGGTTCTTAGTAAGTAAAAATAGCTCACTAAGAATCTAGGGAGGTATTTATAGGACCTTGGAATGTTTAGGGAAGGATGCCATGGCTGGGATCCTGGCTATGGTTTGGGTAGAGGCGAAACCTTGAGCCACCATAATTGGGGATAACGGGCCCTCACAACCTGCCAAGCTTCATCCTACCAGAAATGGAAGGGTTTAATGGTCTGTAGGACATAGCAGAGGGAGTGGGGGACAAGCCTGGCACCAAAGGTATGAGCGGATATTCTTTATGAGGCGCAAGCTAAGGAAGACATAGGTCCACAGTTACGGGCAGGGGCGTAGCCATCTGATGGACCTTCAATTGGAGCAGAATGACTTAGATCATCAGATAGGTAATGACTAAATGCAAGAGCCAGATCATCCATTAGATTGGATATAGAGATCCAACTAGCGATTGGGTGTACTTAGAGCGAGTGACGAATGTCATCGGATCTCATTTGAGAAAATGCGGAATAGTCTAGATGGAGCGGATTCGATCTAAGGCACAATTCGATCAGATCCACTAATCAACGGACCGGATGACACTTGTGGTATGGGGTCGGTCGACCGTTGGACAAAAGATAAAATTGCAATTAGGAATTGTTAGAAACCTTGATATGCAATTAAACCAAAAAAAATAAATTCTAAAATAGGCCTAAATGATCTCCAAAATTTCACCCTTAGCTAATTTAAGGGTGAGGAATTCAAAAATTCAGTCAAATTTTAATTTGGAGATCAAAATATTTTTGCTAATATTTAAGATCCAAAAATAGGCAAAATATCAAAAATGCTCAATTGAGCTCCGATGGGTTTCAAACTTTTAGGATGAGGATAAAATTCCTCATTGAGTCTAATGGAATGAAAATCAAAGCTTGGTTTAGTTTAAATTCACTTTGATTGGCTAAGGTAACAACAAGTGTTGTTACATATGTAGAATCAGATATTGCAAGAGATTTTGATAATAGAAGAAGCACTACAAGATATGTGTATACATTGAGAAGAGTAGTGGTAAGCTGGATCTTCAAGCTACAAAACATCATGTTGCTATCTAGCACAAAGGTGGAATATGTTGCCATCGTAGAGATAAGGAGATTATCTAGTTGAAGAGTCTTATGGAAGAATTTGGCAAGGAACTAGAGGATATGAAGCTCTACTGTGATAGTATGAGCGCTTTTCACCTAGCGAAGAATGCAGCATTTCCTACTAGGATAAAGAATATTCAACTCTATTACCATTTCATCCTGATACTATTGAAAGAAGGACAAGTCAGATTGGAGAAGATCCACACTTCTAAGAATCTAGCTAATTGTTTACAAAAGTAGTAACAGTGGAGAAACTGAAGCTATGTGCAGCTTCAGTTGGCCTTGATATATGAAGAGAGAGCGGGGGTGAGCCACATCACATTCTTGACAAGAATAGAAGAAGGCAATGAAGAAATATATGTGGAAGAGAGGGTGATTTCCTAAAGGTGAGATAATGTTGTGTTGTGGAGACCATTTAGTCCATTATGGAGATTCTAATGGTGCTCTAGTGTGCTTTGAAGAGGTTTTGAGGTGATTGATAACAAGGAGTGAAGGTCATAAATAACACAAGCGCTACGATGCACCACTGCAAAAATCGATAATGCAGTGTACCGCAGCTGGCCCCTCCCAAGACGTAGGCAATTTCAAGACACAAGCTCTATCACACATCTCAGCGCAGGATATTTGAAAGGCAAGTGCTATCGTGCACCATAGCGGCATGCAATTCGAAAGGTCAGTGCTATCACGCATCACAGTGGCTAAAAATTAAAAACCCGGGCTCTATCACGTGCCGCAGTGGCAGTACATTCAAAAGGGGGGTGCTATTATGCACCGCAGTGGGTTTCAATTAGAAACATGGGTGCTATTGCTCGCCAAAGCATACAGCAGAGTTCTTCTACAGTTCAGGTTATGCCTTAAATAAACTGGAGAGCATTTTGGACCTTTGAGGTTTTGAAATTGAGCTGGGTACTTAAGAAATCAAGCTGAGAGTAGTTTATAATGTTGGTATTTCAGATTGGTGGCTTATTACTACTGTGAGGAGGAAACCCCAAGGTGAAGCCCTAAGGAAGCTGTAGTGCAAGAAACCTCTTGCATGTTGGAGAAGACATTCTAGGTGGTGGCTACTTCCTCTCCTATCCACATTAGAGTAAGAGCTTAAGTCTTTCCAGTCAAGGAAAAGCTCTTTGTAACTTTGTAATCTTCAAGCCTTCATAGTGAAATTTTCTATGGTGTGATTCCGTACTTTTTGCTGCTCTTGGGTTTTCCACATAATATGTTTTGTATGGATATTTTGTGTGCTTATGTGTATCTTGCATGCATGTGTTGTGTGATTCTCTACACGTGGTTCTGTGATTTCTAACTTTCTTGGTAACTGTCAACATAACCTTGGTCCTTAAATCAGTGAGTGCACTAAGTCACCGCTTCCACTGTAGAAAGTGTGCTAAAAGGTTTTGTTTCAACTCCAATAGGCTGGACTCAACATATAAAATCTAGTAGGAGCAGAAGGTTGACAATTTTGTTATGCTTGGCCCTGATGATTATGAGCATCAATAGGAACAGGTACACTCCTGGGAGATACAATAAGAGCAGGTGGTGGCATAAAATCAGTGAACTTTATGTTTTGCTCATTTTCCCACTAATACTTTACTTCATCTTGGAACAGATGGGTGGTAAAATAGATTGCCTTAGAATTAAGATATTTAATGCTTATCAGGTTCATTTTTACTAGCTTCAACCAGCAAATGGTATCCATGGAGTTTAAAGCCCCATTGAAAGTTGGTGTTCTCAAATGGAGAAAGCTATACAGAATTCCATTTACGGAAAAGTGTTTGGCAGATGGAGCAGCAACATGAATCACAGGCAGTTGATGAGATGAGAGGATATTGTGAGCCTCTTGAAATAGTTGGGCCTAATTCTCAATTAGAGTTTTAACCAAGCCTACCAATGAGTTGATTTCATCAGACCCGTTGGATGGTGTTCTTGATGGGAGTAGTTATTGAAGGGGATCTTGGATTCATGACTACAATTTCCAAGAATATAGATTCAAAAAATGAAACAAAAGGCTACCTTTCCATCATTACTTAAAGGGGAAGTTACACTAAATGGACAAGTTGAAGGGCAAGATACTATAAAAGAAGAGCATAAGAGATGATAGTGAAATCAACTACAAAATTCAGCGATTATAGAAGCACAAAAATCATCATAAGTAACTATACATTGCCCTCTCTCACACTTCCTTTTGAATCTTTGAAAAGTCTAGAATCGCCACCTCTTAGCTGGCCTGCTGAGCAGTGCTCCCAAGATTTGATGATGATAGTCATCAAGACACGTAGTTTCTTTAAAATAGTAGTTACGCAATTTAGCCTTTCCCAAGTAAGAACCGAAAGGCTAGTTCCTCAGAAGTTTGGATAAACTACTATAAATTTTGCCATCCTGAAAGTCGTCCATCCAATAGTCTTCGAAAAGCCAAAGATAGTGACAGAACCCAAAACATTGGTTCTCCATTCCTAAGATATCATTTTATTAAAGATCAGGATCTGAGTTTACTTTAACTTAATTAAGTGTCTTTTACTTCTTTAAGTTTACTCAAAGCCTAAGGAGTCCTTCCCAGATATTGTCATTTTTATTTCTAAGATTCAACTTGATGAATTATGGATGATGCATTTCTTACACTAAGTGATTGTGATCATATCTGCCCTAGAGAATGAATCATAAAGTAGATATGAATATATATTTTTTCTGACGCTTTATGGTTTCTCTCAGATACCAACTGTAATGCCCCATCCTGTCACCGTGTGCAACAGAAAAATGATGAGAACATAAATGGCGGCGGAATGGTGCGTAACTTGGAAAGGTTGAACTTCCCATAATCTGTCCTACTGCTGAACACTAATTATTAGGATAAGTATAATATCCTTATCCTATGTATTAGTTAAGATACTTATACACATTAGCCTCAGAATGGATAGTAAGGAAATATCAAATGTATATGAGTATTCGATATAAGTTTTATATTAATCACATTATAATACTAAGTATAAGTTGTATTAATAATAGAGCACATAAGCTCTAGCATTCATCCATAACGTTCATCACAGGAGCTAAGAAAAAATATTCATCTCAGAAAAGAAAGGAAAATATAGATAGAGTTTATTAGTGCAAACCATAGCTTAAAATAAAATGAGTAGTAAAAGTCTCTCATCTTACAGGCAAAAGGTGAACTAAGCAAGTAAGAGTTATGCTGGTTACCACTCCTCTTACTCCTCCTAGATCTCTTGAGATGCCCCTAAAGCTGGCTCCACTAACACCTCAAGATCTGACATTATCGATTTCATAATGCCAGGGCCTCATAAAAAAAAAAATTTTGTTAGACATAATTCTAAGTATATTTTAGGCTGCAGTTAGTATATTCTTATATTTAAGGGATTTTACTTAACATTCAATAAAAACAAAAAGAAACTGCAGAAAATTGTAAATCTAAACATTGAAATTGAAAGCAAAAAAACTGTAACTAAACAAAATACTGAGAGTAAATAAGTTGAAAAGAAACAATAACTGAAATAAACTGAAAGTAAAACTTTGCTATATGTCACAGTATATGCATCTAAATATGCAATTGAATTTATGCTAAAATATGCACTTGATACCACACTGCAACAGATAGACGGAAATACACGTCTGCGTTTGCACACAAGTGTATATGGTCTGAAGTAATAAGTGGAAAGTTTAGTTTTTAGGATTTAACGAACCTCAGGGAATGGTTTTTTTGATACCAAGTTGTGTTTTCTTTCACTAATTTCTAGATAACAAATTTGGTTGATTTTTGTTGGTTCCTAATTAGCAATACACAAGACTTTGAGTAAAGATACGATTTGATTAAAAAGGAGAGAGTTGAGATTTCTTTGTAATATATGCAAGGGTTGGTTATATAACATCATTATTTTAATGTAGACGTTCAATTTAATTGCTTTATGAAATCAAGTGAACACCATTAGAATTGAAGTATCCTCCAATTACATTGGGTTCAAGTTTAGTGCATAAAGAGAACTCCTTTTGGGTTCCTCTTTGGCACATTAAGTCTTATGAGGTATGATTCAATTAGTTAGATTTTGATTCAATACATCAAAGTTACCAAAAATATCTTTTAATTTAAATGATCTCACAAGTAAGATTCCATTTACCATGCGTCATGCGCTTCACATGCAGTTTAGCTAGATGGGAGGATGCATTGGGTCAATAAATTATGTCATATCATTCATTGAAGTTCCCAATGTCCTATGATCCCTTCTACTTTACAGAGCAGCAGAGCATGGTTAATGGAGAACTTGATTATCAAGCATCAATCTTTTGGGAGAGCTATAAAGGGAGGGTGCAAGTCAGCCTTGAGAATTCTGTCACATAATTCTCAGTTCTACTCGCACTACCTTCCTTGCTCTTACCCAATTGATGATCTTTTAATTAAAATAATTTAGAATTTAATTCATCCAAGCATTCAATTCAATATTTAATTTAACAACACAAACAATTTTTTTTTATTACATTTAAACAATGTCATTATATAACCAATATATCCCTTGCAAAATTTTATAACTACATCTCAACCCTCTTCAATGGCTTTTTAGCCTTCTATTACTAAGCAAGAAAGAACATACATGCAAAGAAAAGTGAACATCACCATTAGTTCACTGCAAGAAATTAATCAAGGGACTTTAAGAGAAATACAAGGAATCACCCGGTAGTTTTATAAGGTTCTCCTTACTTTTCCTGCACTATCCTCTTGAAATTCCACCCTTCGTTCTTTGCTGTCTTTCCTTTCTTCTTGTTCTTGGTCCTCTCTTGTCCTTGGAGAGTTCTCCTTCTTTCTCTTCCTGCAGCCTTTCTTTTAGGTCTTTGATTAGCAAAAGTTGAAACCCTTTTAAGGTCTGTGATTGGCCCTTAAATAGGGATGCACTCAGCCTCAAAGCCTTTAATGTGTGACCTTTCCTCTTTTTTAACTTAATTCTAATCCCTTTTAATATTTTTATCCGTTTAAACCTGTTGGGATTCAGCAGGGATTTAATTTATTAATTTTCAAGAGGCTGGGGGAGGCCAAAGGTTACATTTTTGTGGCCTTTCCCATGCTTCTTAATTGTTGATTCTAAAAATTTTGGGTTGTCCGCTGCGGCGCACTGCAGCTACAACGTTTAAATTACTATTCCACTGTAGCACGCTGCGGCAACCGCGTTTCAAATCCAGTTCCACTGCGGTGCACTGTAGTAGTAGTGCTCCAAACACTTTTCTTGCACTTAAGTAGTATCTTTTTTGTTCGGTCGCTGCAGCATACGTTGTGGCATGTTGCAGCATGCCACAGTGGATAACTTGCGAGATCACTGTTCAATTAGTTCAACAATAGTTTGATGAAATGAAAATTTATGTGTTGTGGCTCGCTACAGCTTAAAAAAGTTTAGGATCACTGTTCAATTAGTTCAATAATAATTTTATAAAATAAAATTTCACTCCCTATGGTGCGCTGTAGAGGAGAAAGTTGGGAGGTACTGTTCAATTACTTGTTTATAAGGTTTTAATAATTCAACGAGAAATGATGCTATAGAGCGCGGCGGCGTGCTGCGGCGTGCAAACTTGCGTATTATTGTTCAATTACTCATTTATATGGTTTTTATTTAACCTTATCAATATGACGCTGTGACGTGCTGTGGTGGGCCTGTGACAGGTTGTGGAACATTGCAACAGTCTTGCTCCAGGTCTGCAGTTTTGCTTCTAGGTAAGGCATTTTTAATGGGCCACCAGGGCGCGCCGTGGCGCGTCGTGGTGTGCTACGGCAGTTTTTGTCCCATAATTTGGTAAATCAGCCCTTGCAGTCTGTTTTCTTCATTTTCCTAAAAAGACATCAATTTCTACTCAAAGTATAGGTAAATATATGATGATATGAATGTTTGAACACTATATTTTTGGTACAAATTCTGGCTATATCAGCATCCATGGGAATCCTAGATATCCTGATGCCCATTGCATCCCGTAGTTTCTACTCAACCCTGATGCACGTTGTATCCGATAGTTCATAAATCATCTTGATACTTATGCTTATGCAATTTATGTTAAATACTTTAAGATATTAAAAACTAGAATAAAACATAAGTAAACACCCCTCTTGTAATCTAACTAATTAATATATTTTCTCTAATATACGCATTTACTTTAAATGCAATATAAATCAGAATACTTAATCAAGTATGGATTACCGTAATTCAAATATGACTCATCTGAAATTTGTATTTATCCAAAGCGATAATATCATAACATTCTAAATTATCATATGTTAAGAGTACATACACATACTTAATATGTTTTTATGTAAGGTAACTTGAAACACTTAGTTTGTTTAACTGCACTTATCAATGCGCTCAAAGATGGGGGACGAAAACCTTTTATAGTTTATTCTCTCTTAGTTGTTCAACCCACTACTTATAAAATAATTAGCAAATGGAAAATTTATCCTGAACTATACTTATCTATTAGCCTAATATAAGACCCGAACTCTACAATTCCATTTAAAATGAATCATCCAATTCCATATCCTACTGAATCAAGTCAGCTCTATGGATATATACTACAATCTCCACATAATAATATTATCATCACTTATAGCTCTAAACAAACTAATTTAGTATTCAAGGAGTTTTAAAATTATTGATTCCATTTACAATTGTAAAAGGGTCCTAATCAAGTAGCTCCAAAGAAGTGAATTAAAAGTCATTCAATTTAGGTTTACTACCATAAATATATAATTCAATATAAGTCTTCTTATGTTACCTTATCACAAGGCATAAAATCAATCATCTAATGTTGATAAGGTTTATCTAAGATATTATTTCTATATAAGATAATTAAGGCATTTCCTATCTCAAAATTATCTTAACTAAAGTTGTGGTACTTATTTAACATAAGGTTTAACTTTACACTTAAGAGATCTAATGCTTTTAATTCCTATATCTACAATCTACAATTACTAAGGAAGTATCAAAAATCAAGTTCAATACAAATTCATGCTAATTATTTAATTCTTAATCTTACAATTAAGCCTTCAACTCATGAGATAATTCAATTAGTATTCAGAAATTGATTGTTTGATAAATCAACACATTTTATTGACTTAATTAAGGGAGTACATGATGGTTATCTTAACTAAGAGAAAATTAAAAGACAATAAGTATAGGGTTAAGATGAAAATTTCATTGTTCACATGAAGGCTTAATCACCTATCATGCCACTTTAAGATCAATTATCAAATCAAAAGATGTTAAATTAACCCTTATTAGTTAATAAAAATAAATCAACAATTTAAATCAAGTTTAATTGATTCATATGATTAATAAAGATTGATTTGAGTTTTAGGCCAATTAGGTCCAATTGAGAATTAAGCATACATAATTTAGATTGTTATGATATTATTAAGTTGCTTACTGCTTAAAGATCACATAGGTATCAAAATCATCAAAATCCACTAAGTAGAATATCTTATTGGGTCCTGTTGGGTCGGTCGGGACCCGATGGGCTAGCCCACAATTGAACCACGTGGCTTAACTAGGCCCGATAAACTATTACTACTAGACAGCATAAGTTACGGCATGGCCTAACCCGCACTGTTGTCTTCTTCCTCACGCCAAGGACTCCTCCCGATAGGCTGACTTAGGGTTTAACCTATTTCAAAAAATTTTCCTTCATTTGGCCAGACCCTCACCTCTAGTTGATTGATACACCATCACTTTACCAAGATGCATCAATGGAACCATAAAGCCCTAATTGAGGAATCTGGAATTAGCAGGGACCTACTAACCCCAAATTCATTCTATAAAACCTCTAGGGTTTACTATGAAGAGAAATTTCACCCCACAGAGACTACTAAGGGGTTGACATTGACTCTCTACACTATCACCAGACCATGAAGATGCTAAGCCTTAAGGTCCCTAGGCTCAGGTGTAGCTCAAATGGTGGGTCCTTAATTGAGCTATAGTACTAAGTTGTACCGTATCGACTCGAGTAAATGGTGACTGAGTCCATTACACCCAGGCTGCACACACAGTATTGATTATTTAGGATCAATACAAGATGCATCCCCCTAGCGATTGATGACCCAATTGCGCACCAATTGCTAGTGGTAGAGCTAAATCCTTATCTCCTAGCTACGACCATGCTTGGGTTATGCTCCGTATTGCTCAAGCCCTTGCCACCCACAGACAAATCCATGCGACCCAAATGATCCTAATCCAAGCACCTAGCCAAAGCATTAGAGAATTTGCTAGTGGAGAAGATTGTGAGCTCACACAACCCATTGTTAGGTGAGGGGAGTACCTAGTTTTTTTGCTGCAATTGAACTACTAGGAGCTAGAATGTGTTCAGAGGCTTCCAGAACTAGCAAGAAAGAATAGGGGACTTGAATGCCAAACCTGCCCCTCTGAATGCTGAGAATTTGATTAGGGAGACACCAAGAAACTGACAGTAGGTTTGCAAAAAGTACCCTAGGTTACAATGGAGGTTGAGAAATCAATTAGAGTAAATAGTGAGCAAAATGCTCACTATGGGAAAAATTGAGGCTATTAATAGCCTCAAGAGGTTGCTAGAGGTCTAGGCAACGGGTTGAACCCGAGTTATGGGTTCAACTCCCCATTGCCAAGGAAAGACAGCTCGGGTTTGATCGGCCCATAAGGATGGCCTAACTAAAATGAAGAAGAAGCTAACGGTCTGGCTGATGTGGCTCTGCGAATGGGATACAGGGTATGGCACCAGCGTATGAGTAGATCTTCTCTGTCATATACTAGAGGCTTTGGGAATAAAGATCCATAGTTAGGGCTAGGTTGGGTACCATTAGATTGATCATATCAATAGACAGGACAATCCTGATGGTACATACTGCAACAATCAAATGGTAAAATGACAACAGCTATTCGATTATGGTTATGATCCGATGCGCTCGATCGAATCAGGTGAGAACGGATCCAAGATGTTAGATCTGTGAGGATGGAGAGCTCGGATGAGCTAAAAGAGCTACCATGTTCATCAAATCTTACAATAGATCACCCACGGTCCGCATAGCGGATCCCGAGCCATCAGCTGACCCTTGGGGGCTAATATGAAAATTTAAATTATTGGAGAACATAATCTGCAATTTCCCCAAATCAAATTAATTTCAATTAAATCCTAAATGACCTCAATAAATTCCTATACTTGCACCCCTAGCTAATTGGAAAGTGAGGAATTTAAAAATAAACTCAGAAATTGATTAAGAGATCAATTTAATTAGAGTATTTTCTAAGGTTCCAAAATTGACAAAATTACTAAATCAATAAATTGAGGTTTGATTGACCCCAAAGCATCAGGCTTAGGCCTAATGATTTGATAAAGCTAATAAAATAAAAATTAGAGTCTAGTTAAACTTTGTTTATCTGGGAAAACAACTTACAGTATATCTTAGTGATGATCAGGCATGCGATATCATTGGCAGAGGTGATGTGGATGCTCAACAACCAAGAGGTGCAGTTTAGAAGCTCAGAGATGTTAGATATGTTCCATGTCTAAAGAGGAACCTGATTTTAGTATGCCATTTAGCTAGAGAGGGCTACAACACATGCTTTACAGAAGACTCAAGGATGGTCACCAAGGGTGCACTCATTTTTGTACGGGGCAACATGCAAGGTACACTATACCTGATCAATAAAGTGTTTGATTCTATTGTAATTGCAGAATAAATATATGCTGGTCTGTGGCACCGGAGGCTTGGCTATATGAATGAGAGAGGTTCGAAATCTCTGTAGTCAAAGGAAAGCTCCAAAGACTAAAGTCAGTAGACTTAGATTTAAGTGAAGATTGTGTGCTGGGAAAGTAGAAGAAGGTTTCATTGTCCAATGTTGGAAGAGAGTTGAAAAGTAGAAACTTGAGTTGGTGCATACATATGTATGGGGGCCAGCTTCTACCTTTCCATAAGTGGAGCCACATATTTCATCACCTTGATTGATGACCAACAAGGAAGATATTGGGTTACTTCTTAAAATATAAATTTTATGTGTTTGATGTATTTAGAAAGTGGTTAGCTTTGGTGGATAATGAGACAAGATTGAAGCTTAAATGCTTGAGATACAACAAAGGTGGCGAGTACTGTGATAGGAAATTCAAGAAGTTCTATGCCTTGAGAGGTATCAAGAGGAAATTTACTATTCCACAAACACCACAATAAAATGGTGTTGTAGAACGGATGAACAGAATAATCACAGAAAGAGCCAGAAGCATGATATTGCATGTAGGTCTTCAAAAGTAGTTATGGGCTGAGGCCATTAACAAGGCAATGTATCTGATCAATCAGGGACCTTCCATACCCCTAACTGAAAAAATCCTTGAGGAGGCTTGTAGTTGCTAGGAGGTGAAACTTAACCACCTCAAGTTATTTGGTTGTTCATCTGATGTGCATATTGATGCAAAATCTAGGAGAAAGCTTGATGCAAAAGTGATCAAGTGCACATTCATTAGAGATGGCATGAGTGAGTTTGATTACAGATTCTAGGACAATTAGAGCTAGAAGGTCATCAAAAGTGGGGATGTCACTTTTAATAAAAGTGAAATCTAAAATAATTGTATATGAGTCAGGACTGATTCCACAGATGCTTCATATGGTGAACCTCTACAAATAGGGATTGATGATAGCGTTGAGCCAAATGAATATGATCATGAAGATACTCATGAGGGCATTAATGTTGAACTACAAACACCCATGTTACCGAGATCTATAATAGTCACAAGATCACCATAGAGGTACACTCATTCTTTATTTTATCTGCTACTAACGGATGGTGGTGAACAATAAAGTTATGAAAAGGTACTTCATGTGAATGATTCAATAAAGTGGGAGGCTACCATTGATGATGAAATGGAATCACTCATGTCAAATGGGACATGGGAGTTGGCAGCTCTACAAGTTGGAAAGAAAGCTCTTCAAAATAAGGAGATTTATCGGGTGAAGGAAAAACTGAACGAGAGCAAGTGCTACAAGGTGAGACTTGCAGTAAAGGGCTTTCGACAGTAGCATGGGATTGATTATAGTGAGATCCTCACCCTAGTTGTGAGGATAATAACCATCTGGGTTTTGCTAAATATCGCTGCAGTCGAGAATTTGCATCTAGAGCAAATGGATGTCAAAATTGCATATCTTCATGGAGAGCTAGAGGAAGAACGATAGATGTAATAACCTAAGGGGTACAAAGCTCAAGAGGAAGAATAAGCTGAGCTAGTGTGAAAGCTCAAGAAAAGCCTTTATAGTTTGAAACAAGAGCCAATGCAATGGATAAGAGATTAGACAGGTTCATGTCTGAGTTTTAGTACAAAAGATGCCAAGCGAATTAATGTTGCTACATAAAATAGTGTAAGTCCTTCTATATCATCCTATTGATGTATGTGGATGATATGTTGATTGTAATATCCAACATGGAGAAGTTAAGGTTATTGAAGGAGCCAATGTCAAGGGAGCTTGACATAAAGAATTTGAGGTTGGCCAAGAATATTCTTGGGATAAGAATCAAAAGAGAGAGAGGTATTGGAATTTTGAATCTAACTTAGAAAGACAATGTTGAAAATATGATAAAAGGATTTTTTATGAGCGAGGCAAGGCTGGGAGCACTCCCCCTATCAAGTCATTTCAGCTTATCCAAGGAACATATACTTGGTAGCTTGATGTACATGATGATCTTTATGAGACCAGATATTGCCCATGCAGTGGGAGTTGTTGTAGATTCATGGAAAACCCAGTGAAGCATCATTGGGACATTATTAAGTGGATATTAAAGTATCTAAAAGGTACAATAGGTAAAGATCTATGCTTTGGAAGATCTGACATTATTATGTAGACTTAAATCTTGCATGTGATGTTGGTAGCCAAAGGAGCACTATTGGATATATGTATATATTAGAGAGTATAGTGGTATGCTGGATCTCCAGGCTACAAAATGTTTTTGCTCTATCAACTATGGAGGCGGAGTACGTTGCCATTATAGAGGCAAGGAGATGATCTAGTTGAAGAGTTTTATGGTGGAAGAGGGCAAAGAGTAGGAGGATGTAAGTCTCTATAGTGATAGTATGAGCATTATTCACCAAGCCAAGAATGTAACATTTCATGCTAGAACAAAGCACATATAACTTAGGTATTGTTTCATGATAACACTGTTGGAAGAAGGACAACTGGGATTAGAAAATATCTATACTTTTAAAGAATCTAGTTGATATTCTTACAAAAGTGGTAACAATGGAAAAATTGAAGCTATGTGCTACTTCAGCAGGCCTCAACATGTGACAAGAGAGCAGGGGTGAGCAACACCACATTCATGATAGAGATTGAAGATGAAAATGGAGAATCTAGGTGAAAATAGGGATGACTCCAAAAAGGTCACCAAAGTGAGAGATTGTTATGTTGTGATGACCATTTAAATAATCATGGAGATGATAAGGAACCCTAGTGAGCAGTTGGGAGGTTCTGAGGCAACTAGGAACACGGTTGAAAGTTTCAGGTACAATATAGGCGCCACAACTCCTGTGGCATGTTGTAGCGCTCCATGGCATGCAACACCCGAGAGGAAGGTGCTGCAGTGCCCCCCGGTAGCCAGCAGACTGAGACCAGGGCACTGCAGCATTTCCTGGTGCTTGGATACCTGAGACTTGGGTACTACATTGTGCTGTAGTGTCTAAAGGATTTCAACAATGGTCCCAATTTTGCCCTAAGCTATTTGAGGCATATTTTAAACTATTTTGTGTCCGAAATGAAGCTAGGTACTTAAGAAAACATCTTGGAGATATTTCTTATGTTGGCTAAGTATTTGAGAATGCTTTGGCTATTGTTGGAAAAGATTCTATGGAGGAATTATAAGGGTTAGCTGCTGTGCAAGGGAGCTCATGTATATTGAAGAAGACACTCTTTGTGGGGGCTGCTACTTCTCCCCTTCATCCTAGAGTAAGAGTTAGTATTCCTTGTTCAGTTGAAGCTCTTTATAATTCTATACTTTTCAAGATTTAGGGTGGAAATTTTTGTGTGGTGTGGCTTTGAGATTTTTCCCATTCTTGGGTTTTCCGCATAAAATTTGTGCTGTTTGGACATGCTCGTGGTTGTGATGCATGTAAGTGCTATGATTTCTTTTCTTGCTATTTTGTGATCTTGTATTTTGCATGGTAACTATCCATGCAACCCCAGTCCTTGATTGTATGCTCAAAATTACTTGCGCTGTAGTGCTCGATTTATTACAGCATACTCTTCGTCCTTAGTTTGAGATATCTCAATATCCCTTCAAAATGTAGGTTCTATGGTGATTGGATAAAGAGTTTAGTACAAAAGATCTTCCTGGGCTATTTTAATGCTAAGCTTTTGAAATTCAACAATCAAAGGCTATGTGATACCATTGAACATATAGTGGCTTGCTTACATAGTACATTGGCCATAATAATAGCCTTTCCCATATTATAATGTATATGCAAATTGTAGTCACTAATGAACTCTAGTTACCTCCTCTGATGAAAGTTTAATTCTTAATAGGTGAAGATTTATTTTAGACTCTAGTGGTTTGTGTATATCTCACTATTTACACTAAATAAGTAGTGCCTCAAAATCTTAAGTGCGAACATGACTACAACAAGTTCTAAATCATGGACTGGGAAATTCTTCTTGTGTGGCTTAAGTTGGTGTGTTGTGTACACAATAACCTCCCTTTCTCATATAATTATGTTTTCTATCTATCTTGGAAGCATCAGTAGATGCTTGGTAATCTATATCCTATCTTGGTAAGATTAAGACTGGTATAGTTGAGAGAGCTTGCTTTTGCTTTTGAAATGCTTCTTCACATTCTTAGCTCCACACTAATGGTATAGATTTTTGAATTACTCTGGTGAGAGGTCAGGAAATTTTTAAGAAATTTATGATAGTAATAAGCTAACCAAAAAAAACTATGAATATCAGTAACAATCTTGGGTTGAACCCACTCTTGAATCATGCTAACTTTTCTTTGATCCACTATAATCATTTGGGCATCTAAAATGTTACCCAAGAATGCAACTGAATCCAGTCAAAACTTGTATTTAGAGTACTCAGCATATAATTTGTTTTCCCTTAATACTTCCAAAACTGACCTTAAATGATCCTCCTGTTCGATCTGGCTCTTGGAATAAATAAGGATGTCGTCAATAAAAATAACCACAAATTTGTCTAAGAATGAATTTAATACTTACTGCATTAAATCCATAAACAAAAATGATGCATTTGTGAGACTAAATGATATTACCAAGAACTTATAATTTCCATAACATGTTCTAAAAATAGTCATTGCAATATCCTCTTCCTTTACTCACAACTGATGATATCCTGACCTTAGGTCAAATTTTGAAAAGGCCTTTGCTCTGAACAATTTAGCAAACAAGTTATCAATACAAGGTAGTGGATATTTGTTTTTAATGGTTACCTTATTCAATTCTCTATAATTTATGCAAATCTGCATCGATACATCATATTAAGCCTAATAAATCCCTTGCTTAGCTGCTCCTTGAGTTGCTCATTCAACTCTTGTAATTCTTTAGGTGCCATTCTATTTGGAGCCTTGGAAATGGGCTGGGTTCCTAAGCTTAATTTTATAGAGAATTTGACTTCTCGTATTGGTGGTAATCCAAGTAAATCATTTGGAAATACATCTACAGACTTCTTAACTTTTCTATTTTCAATGATAGTTATGTATTCCCCCTTGTCTCCCATTATGGCGACAAGATACACATCACACCCTTTTTTAATTAATTTCCTCGCCTTAATTGCATTAATTTTTGACAATTTTGTGCTTAATTCTTTTACAAATGTTTCTAGCTTACTATCATTATGAATGGTGACTTACTTGTTGTGATAATCTATGATTATGTTATGTTTGCTAAGTGACAGACCTAAATTTTATATGTCTGCATTCGAACGTAAGTGTACGTGGTTTGAAGAAACATAGTATAGTGAGAGTCTGGGTTTTATCGTCCTCTGGGAATGATGTCTAGATTTGTTACTAGAGTGTATCTAATTTCAGTAATATATAAGTAGTCAATTGGGTTATTTTGAGTTCTTAAAAAATGATTCCTTAATTAATTTAGTTTTGAAACAATTTTGAAAAATTGGAGAGTGTTGAAGTTAATAACTCCAAGATTTCTGGTAAAATAGGTTAATAAAATTAAGTACTTTTTAATTAAAATGATAGATTTTGATGTGCTTTCGCTGCTTTTCAGGATAAAAGATGTGTAAATTAAAATTTGGCTAAAATATGCATTTTTAGAGAAAATCATCGCTGCGCGCCCTAGCGTGCCGCGGCACGCCATGACGTCATAATTCGAAGGAAAATTAAAACCATACAAGGAGAAATTGAACAGCCTTTCAAAAGTTTCTTCAGAGCAGCGCACCACAGAGGAACAGTATTTGGAACGCAGCTGCTACAACAAGCCGCAGCACGCTGTAGCGAGCCGTAGCGCTCGACACAGTTTTTGCCAAAAATATGCATCCAAGGAAGCATAGGGAAGGCCAAAGATATAATATCTTCTCCTACTCACAGCTAAAATTAATATCAATTTAATTTAAAACTTCTCATTCTCAAGAAATAATTCATAAAGAAATAAATTATAGATACGAGGAAGATGGAAGGGGTGGATGCAATATAAATTGAGGAATCTTTATTATAAAAGGCATTTATTTAAGCCATCATGGGGAAGAGCAAGAGGCTAATTTAATTATTTTACTTAATAAAATAAAAATGCAAACAACCTAAATTCTTTCATTACCAAGGGAATAAATGAATAATCATTTAATAAAAGCACAAATTTCTAAATGAGATTTATTTACTAAATTAAATTTTAAAGAAGTGAAAGAAGTCTATAAAAGGGAGACTTGAAGCTTGAGAAAGGGTTCCAACTTTTGATATTCAAGGACCCTAAATAAAAAGCTGTAGTAAGAGAAGAAAGGAGAATTTGTAAGAATATGTAAGGGTATGTTGGTGTATGATGAATTTGATTTAATGTATAAACAAAGTTTTTATCGTTTATATTTTATGTTGGATTGAATGCTTGGATGAACTAAACTCATAATTATTTATTTAAAAGAACTTGTGTTCCAAGCTCATCAATTGGGTAAGAGCAAGGAAGATAGTGCAAGTAGAGCTGAGAATTATGTGACAAAATTCTCAAGCTCCTTCGCTCCTTTTCTTTATAGCTCTACTAAGAGATTGATGCTTGTGAACCAAATTATCTATTAACCTTGCACTGCTACTCAACAAAGTAGAAGGGATGAGAGGACGTTGGGAAAACTAAATGGATGATGTGACATAATCTATTGACCCAACACATCCTCCCATCTAGCTAAACTGCGTGTAATGCGCATGATGCCTCGTTAATGGAATTCTTGTTTGTGAGATCGTTAGAATTAAAAGATTTCCTTTGGTAACCTAGACGTAGGGGATCAAAATCAAATTAACGGATCATGATCTCATGAGAGTTTATGTGCAAAGGAAGAACCCTAAGGAGTTCTCTTTATGCACTAAACTTGAACCTAATGTAATTGGAGGATACTCTGATTCTAATGGTATTCACTTGATTTAATAAAGCAAGTAAATAGGAAGTATACATTTAACAATGAAGTTTTATCACCAACCCTTGTAACTATTACAATGAAATCTCAACTCTCTCCTTTTTAATCAAATCATATCTTAACTTAAGGTCATTTGTATCGCTAAACTAGGAACAAAAAATCAACCAAAATTTGACATCTAAACATTATCGAAAGAAATATAATTTGGTATCAAAACCACCGTTCCCTGAGGATCGATAAATCCTGGAAATTAAAGTTTTCCACTTATTAATTCAGACCACGTACACTTGTATGCAAACACTGACATGTATTTCCGTCTATCAAGTTTTTGGCACCATTGCTGGGGAACGATTTCATTTTGTATCAAGTACAATTTTCTAGTAATAGTGATTTAGACATTTTATTTAATTATCTATATTTTCATTTTTTGTAATCATATCATATTATGTTAAGTGTAGTGTAACTTAGATTTTTAATTTAATTTCACTAGGTGCCTGATTTTTTTTTTTTTAAATTGCTAAAATATATGTGCTAAACTGTTTGCTGAAACTAAATTGCTTAACTGTTTTTACTCTTTGTGAATTTACCTTGCTAAATTTTGTGAGCTCTTGTCTGATATACTGATGTAATTGCTTATATCTTCGAATAGTTTTGATTGGCTTAAATGGGGGTACTGGAATATCATGGACATGTACTATAGTAATCCAAATTATTGTATGTGGTATGGGGGAACACATTTAAGTTCTAATTGTAATACAAACAACCCATTTGCACCTTCAGATGATTTTAGTAGCAATGAGATAAATAATCTGTATGAAACTGAACCAACCTTGGTTAGGAATAAATTTAATCTAAAAGATCAAAAGCATATATTTGAATCAAAAGTTAGAATTTATATTGCAATAATTAGCTAATCCCATCCAAGAAGTTGTTATAACTGAGAAAATAAAGGAACAAGCTGAAGAAGGGTTGATTTGTAGGGAATAAACTTTAACTCAAACAAATAATGAAAATGTAAAAGAGTTAGAGCATCAATTCTATTTAGATAATTCTAAAATGCAACAAAAAGTGTCAACATAAAGTGAAGAAACTTTAACTCAAACAAACAGTAAAAATGAGAGAGAGGTGGAGTATCAACTTGAATTTGATATATTGAAAATCTAACAAGAGTTTCAAACTGAAAAATTTGACCAAGAGTAATCCAAAATTTTTGTCCCATACACATCTCAAGTGCTTTCAACTGAATGCTCAACAATAGGTGACCCACCATGTGAAAATAACTAAGATAAACTGATTGAAAATAATTGGAGGACAAATAAACTAAGTGAATCTCAGGATAGTGAAAGTAAGAAAATTATTATCTCTGACATCTCAACTATCAACAAACCCCTTAGCAATATAGACAGTATGTGTGTGCAATTTGAATTTGTAGAGAATCACCTTAGGAGTAGTTTTGAAAGAACAGAGCCTTACACATTCTTACAAAATGAAATGGAGGATGATAACAAGGAAACATATGAAGAGTTTGATAATAAGTATAAAGGATGAAATGAAAGGAATGAAAAGACAAATAGAAATAAAACAAATTATAAGATTGAGGATACTAATTGGGCTTATAAGAAGAAAAATAGTAGAGCTTGTGTTCATGATGACCCAATTATTAAACTAGCTCATACCTATTCTAAGGAGTTAATGAAAATCTGGAAAGAAATTTTGAAAGGATATAAAATCTTCTTGGTCAGGCTGAGGACCTTAAACTAAGCGTTGGTTGGGAGGCAACCCAACAAATAATTTTATTTTTTCTGCCTATTTCAAATTCTAAGTAGTACTTATGGGTGTCAATAAAGGAGCAAGAGGAATCTCAAGCATGATTGCAGTAATGACAAATTTTCATTATTTATATAAGGTTGTTTCATTCTTTTCTACTCCTAGTAATGTATGTTCATTTTGCTTTTAATTTTGTGCTTTTCATTTTTTGTTTCAATAAATCTTAGTGAGTTATTATCCCCCAATTTGTGTTCCCTAATAGAATTTCATTAACTAGGAAAATTTTCTGAAAAGTTCAATGGGCTAAATTTAATTGTAATGAGCATGTGAAGATTTTCTTTATTCTAATTTACTTAACAAGAGGTGATCAAGCAAAATGTACAGTTCTAAGATTTTTTATGCTAAATTGTCTTACATTCTTTTTACTATAAGTCTCCAACATCAAAAATGTATGATGCTCTAAATCATGATTCAGACAAGTTACTCTTCTTCTCAATTCTATGTCAAGTGGAGTTTATCTCAACTTCATCATTAATAGATTTAGTATTCTCCAATGCATACATTAAATATAGTAGATCTTATCTAGTGCTTTGAGATGCAATATGAGGCTCAATCTCAGCACATAGACAGCCATGTGATTTTAAAGTGAATGAAGTTATCTCTTATATTTAAGCAATAAAATACTCAATTTTAGTTAGGTATCACATGATCTTGATTCTGCCAATGGCTCACACACATTTACTTTTAATTTAGCTAAGAAAATGAGCTACAAAGCTAGATGAGCTTATGTCACATCACTCATAACTTGAAGTGCCCAATTTTCTAGCATAAGTTAAGAATGAGCTATGGAGCTCTAAAGGTGGTTCTTGGCTCACATGCCTCAAGTTCATATCATAAATGGTATGAATCGAGCTATGAAGCTCAAGGAAATTTATGTTATTTTCTCTCATGGCTCAAATGATTAAGTTGTTGTCCTAAGTTGTGCATGAGCTATCTTCACACAACAAATGTTTTCCCAATCATTCCCGATGGTAATGCTCTAGACTGCACAACATCTTGAGTAAAAGCGATCATCAAGCTTAATGAGAGCTTTATTTAAATATGTTGTAAGAGATTGTATTTAGAAAGATTCATCATTATCCACTTGTTCGTACTATAAAATGTTCAAACATTTTCATATCTAAATGACATTTCTTTGATTAAAAAAGTTGACAAGTATTACATCATGACTTTTACATGATTTTACCCAACCCTCCCTAAAGGGGGTTTTAGGCTACTATTATGAATATTATACAAAAAAGCTACAAGGGATGTTGATCATTTTCACTGTTCTTACAAGGAAATATCAACAAAATAAGTTGAGAATACAATTACAAGAACAACTTTAGCATTCTCTTGGCTTTGTTCTCCCCTCCGTCTCCTTCTATTCTCCTTGCCCTCTGTGGCTTTTTTTCATCTCAAATTGCAGCCTCCTTCTCCTCCTTAGGGTTGGGAAGCCCTCCTCAAAATATTTTTTTCAAAATCAAAATTTAGAACTTTGCTAAGTTTTTTATCTTCCCTTTTATAATCTTCTAGTGAACCTTGCCTTCTTCAAAGCTTCCAAATTTCTTACTCTTGAAACTTGGAATTGCAACTAACTCTATTCTCTTATTCTCTTACAAATGTGAGGGTTTAATGCTTTATATTAATTCTGATTATGGGAAAAAGGAAATTCTTTAATATTTTTATTGCCTGCTGACCTGGAGCAAGTTTCCATGGCAGTTTGATGGTGTGTGCTACGACGTGCTATATTGCCTTACTTTCTCATCATCAGGTGCTATCATGCATTATAGCACCTTTCTTTCTATTCATCGGGCACTACAGCATGCTGTAGCACCTGAGTCTCTAGAATTCTAGCACTATGGCATTCCATAGCACCTGAGTCTCTATAATTCTGGTACTGTGGCGCGCTGTAGCACCATATTCTCATAAAGTTGTGCACTTTGGCACACTATAGCGCATTATCCATGGAAAGTTGGGCACTATGGCATGATGTAATGCCTGGGTTTTAGGAATACGGGTACTGTGCGTGCCATTGCACATTGTAGCCCGATGTAGCCTCATTTATATTCAATTTTTTTTCTGTTTCAATTTGATCTCCTCTTAATTAAAATACCATAGAAGCACACTAAAAGTACATCTAATCCAAGGAAAAACAAAAACTCTAACATAAAATTACTTATGTTTATTGGGTTCATCATACCCCCACACTTAACTTAATGCTTGTCCTTGAGTAAGAAACATATGACTTTTTGGAATAGTAAATATTTTAACAATCTGCTCTATTTTGAAGCAGATTTGAAACTCTCTTTTTAACTTAATGTAGTTTCAACAATGTAATGATTGCTTGAGGGTAACCTTAATTTGCCTTGGTTTAATGTTAAATTACCTTTCTCACTATTCATGACTCTTCTCTTAATATCCATTGATGATTATATGAAATTCACAGTGGGGAATTTTAAAACTCCTTATTAATTATTTTGAATGATGGTGCTTTAGAAATTCTTATGCCATGTGTGCTTCTTCTTATGAATGTAATGCTTACTTACTTTTGGGGAGACATATTTTTTTTTCAACCCTTCATTTTCTTTTCAATATTTTATGGGAGAGAAATTTCTCTTCATCCCATTTTCTTTCTTTTGATTTCTATTGTTTTATTGGAGAGACAATTTTCTTCATCCCATTTTTCACGCATTACATTTATGAAGTTCTACAGAAGCCTAGCATATTCCTAATTTTAATCAATCATTCATTTATCTCATATGTGCCTTATTTTCCCCCACACTTAACTTCTTTGCATTATTTGGTTTGATAAAAGAGTCAAGATATTGGTTAAGAAGATTTTACAGAATCCTTAACAAATTATGGTTACTTACTCTCTTAATACACGTATGTCAAACTAATTAATTTATGAAGATTTTCTAAGTTACAAATAAATCTCTAGAGCTTAATTATAACAAGATGTAAACTTCCAAATAGTGATTACATTTGTTTCATCAAATATGAGCAATGAATTACATTTGTGATGGATGACTCAAAAATAAAACTAATTAAAAAGAAAAAAATAAGCAAACAAAAGATAAACTACAACCTGATTGTTCAATCATCAACATCATCTTCTTCTTCCTCAGCAATTCAGGCAAAGGGATTGTTGGAGGAGGTACTAGTATTGGTGGTGGCAAAAAAGGTATTTTGCCTAGGGCCCCTTGCAATTGACAATTTGCAAACATACCCCCAATAGTTGTGTTAAAGTCTTGGATGTATTTGTAGTGTTAGTACAAGGTGTTCTCACATTAGTTAAGGCTTGCATCTACACATTTACCAGTTTACCTTTGGTAGTCCTCGAACCTATCCATCCGCCTTTGAAGGTTTGTCAACTTGGAATTTTGGCTTGCTAAGGTTAAAGTCCCTTCCACTGCACTTTCTCTCTTCTTCTTGGTTATTTTTGCCCCAGAGTAGTGAGTGTGCAAGTTTTTAAGAGTCAGAGGTGCTCGGGGCGTACACAGGGGTTCATTATTACTGACCTTCACCACTTTCTCAAGGAAAATTCCAGTAATATGTGACCCAAACTCAAGTGCTGCACAAGGCCCATTTTGTTCTTGCCAAATTTGTTCAAGAATAATTCCAAAAGCATTGATTGGTCCCAGACCTTGGAAGCATAAATCAAGATAGCTCTTGATCGGATCACCTCACTTAAGTGCCTAGATGACATTATTTTAATGAATATGAGAATATGCCTACAATTGCTTGCTACAGTAAGCAAGGCTCTTGGAATGTTGCCAAAGCTTACACTCTAGTTGGCATCACTACCCATGAGTGTTTGCATAACTTCAGTCAAGTCAGAATTAAAGCTCATATAATGTTCATAGGCACAATTGCTAAAACATTACAGCCCATAATTTTTTTCAATTTTGAGGCGCCCATAATCTGCATCCTTACCCCAGACAAAGTCTTTGTCTTCAAGCATTTATGGCATTAGTAAACACTTATTGAATGAGGATTGGATGAACTACATTCGGGTTCCCACTAGGGTCTCCCATCCTCAGTTTACAATGGAAGTGTTCACCGGTTATGGTTCTGCAAATCCTCATTCTGGAATCAACTTCTTCTGGGAGGTAATTTGATAGAATCGATGTTCCGCTTTGAAAGAGGAAAATCTCATATCGTGAAAGCTTCCCCTCAAAGAAGAAGATAATGCTACCTTGCTCATAGTTTCTTTCTTTCAGAAATCCATCTCTAAGAATTATTTCTAGATCTAGGATTTCAAGAAAAAGGAGTGATTTTTAGAAAGTTTAAGTGTGTTTCTCTCTTCCAATTATTATTTAAACGCCTTCCCAGAACTGAAATCTACTCCTAATTCCACATGTTTTCCTCCCAATGGATAGTCAAAAAGTTGCATTTAAGTTCCATAAGTGCGATTTAACTATTCAACCATTGGGAAGATCAAAGGGACCAGTGTTTATCACTTTTTGACCCATTTTTCATGGTCATAGCATGCTACTACGGATAGGAAGAGTCCTTAGGAATTCTTAAATTAATTTGTATCGTTGTTCGATTTCTTGCGCCGTGCGTTACTGCGCCTGATTGCAGAATGATGGCCTATAGTGCTTGTAGCGTGTTGTGCCGTAGTATTTTCAAGTAAATTTAATTTATCTCTCTTCATTCATTTTCATTAAAAAAAATCAGATTTCAATATTTATTTTGACATATTAACAAATGAATTCACTAACAGAATAAATTAATCTAGTCAAAATTTGGGTTGTCTCTTAATAAGTGCTTAGTTTAATGTCCTCGACATGACCAATAAGAGTTTATATCCATTTAGAATTTTCTTCTAGATTTTCATTAAAAATTTTGGATGCACATGTGCTTTCTTATAATATAATCTTTTTGGAAATCAACTATTTTATCTTTTCTTTTCTAGAACCAGCCTATGTCATATTACTTACAATATTTTTTTTTCTCTTTTCATTCTTCCCATTTCTGGCCTTATGTTTTTCTTCCTACTCATTAAATTCATCATTAACTTCATTCTCAATTTAATTTTGTAAAAAGACATAAAATTCAATTCTTTAATTGGAGCTAACTTGGGCATGGGACCTGAAAGGGCTAACATGCGATTGTAGAGAGATCCCCAATGGCATGCTGAGGTGGAGCGGGTACTGGGGGATAGGCCTGCCCATCTGAATTTCTTAGGATTCCTTCTGTCGGGCACGGGCGAGGCGAAGACAAAGATCTACAGTGCCGGAGCCTTTTGGGCCGTCCGATGGATCAATCAGAATCGTGTTACGCACCTGACCCTCCGAATCCTAATGGCCAAATCCAATTGAATCTGCACTGTAGGATCCACGGGGCACATCTAACGACTATTCCACGGTTCCGCAGGATCCAATCCTAGCCTTTGATTTCTTAAGCACGATGGCGTGATCTGCGGGACTCCACTAACGCATGACCCGGGCTCCGCAGCGGATCGCCCACGGTCTGTACAACGGATCCTGACTGTTTAATCGGGTATAAGGTATATTTGTAATTTTAAATTGTTGGAAACCCTATAATACAATTTGACTATTTCAATTTAAATTAAATTAGGGTCTAAATGATCTCCAATTTTTACCAAAATTTCACCCCTAGCTAATTTGGGGGTGAGAAATTCAAAAATGCAATCAAATTTTAATTTTAAGATCAGAATATTTTAACTTTAGTTTAGAGCATCTAGACTAATCAAAATACTAACTTGACTTAAAGACATCTAATTGACTTCAATTTTTTTGAATTTTCTTAACTTGATATTTAAAAATGCAATATAATTAAAACTAATACCTGATTAAGCTGAGAATTA
Source organism: Gastrodia elata (assembly GCA_016760335.1). Lineage (NCBI taxonomy): Eukaryota > Viridiplantae > Streptophyta > Magnoliopsida > Asparagales > Orchidaceae > Gastrodia > Gastrodia elata. The sequence goes on from CM028681.1 coordinate 36,861,714, forward strand.
AATAGGATAATAACCTAGGGTTGTTAGAGACTCCCCCACTTAAGAATGATGTAGTCCTCGACATCATCTCAAGAGAAAAAACAACAATGCAAAAATTTTAAGAACCAGAATTAGAAATTCAAAATTTAATAGATACTTATATCTTCAAAGAGATTGGGATACTTTCTTCAAATATCAGCCTCTTTCTTCCAAGTAGATTCTTCTAGAGAGTCATTCCTCCACTGAACCTTGACCATGGTAATAGAGTGATTCCTAAATTGCTTTTGATTATAATCTAAGATCTTAATTGACTCCTCTGCATAAGAAAGATCTAACTGGAGAGATACTTCTAAAAGTTGAATTAGATGAGAAGAATTACAAAGACATCTCTGTAGAGAGGAGATGTGGAACACATAATGGACTGCAAGGAAAACCTTAGGAAGCTTCAATCTTTAAGCTGCAGAACCAATCTTCTCTAGAATTTTAAATGGTACGACGTAGTGGGGACTTAGCTTCCCAGCTACACCAAAACAATATACACCTTTTATTAGACTGACCTTAAGGTACGCAAAATTTCCAACATCAAAATTCTAGAGTACGATGATGAGCTTTATGATACTTACTCTAATGATCTTGAGCTATTTAGTTCTCTGCTGGATTAGCTAAACCTTACAATTAGTTTCTTCAAATAATTCTGAGCCATATAATTGAATGCTGCAAGTTTCAGACCATACTAAGGAAGTATTCCACTTCCTACTATATAAGGCTTCATATGGAGCCATGCTAATGATCACCTGAAAACTATTATTATATGCAAACTCTACTAAAGGATTAAGATCTTTCTAGAAGCCTCCGAAATCCAGAATACAGAGATGAAGAAGATCTTCTAGAATTTGGTTTTTCAGTCTAACCATCTATTTGAGGGTGAAAAGTCATGCTCATGCCTAAGGTAGTCCCCAAGTCTTGATGCACTACCTGCCAAACTTAAAGGTGAAGCGGTTATCTCAATCAGATACAATAGACCTCAGAATTTCATGAAGTTTGATTATTTCCTTGAAGTACACCTTTGCCAATTTCTTTATAGATCGGTCTGACACAAAGGAATAAAATGTGTTAATTTTGTCAGTCGATCTACAATGACCCAAATTTAATCAGCACCATACCTAGATTTAGGCAAACCCATAATAAGGTCCATAGAATTATCAAATCACTTCCATTCTAGAATTGCTAGATCTTGGCTTTTAATGTTCACCTTTGATTAGACTGCAAGCATGACAATTTGCTACTAATTCGGCCACGCTTTTCTTCAGTCTAGGCCACCGGAAGGATTTCTTCAAATCTTGGTACATCTTAGTGCTACCAAGATGCACTTGATAACCAGAATTATGGCCTTCCACTAAAATCTCTTTCTACATGGATTTGGAAATCCATAGATGATCTTCTTGATAAATTACATTTCCTTGCATCTGCAGGTCGAACAGGTGACCACTTTCAATTTCTATTTAAAATTTCAGATAGTCTTCATCCTTTGTTTGGGAGATGGAGACATCGCGATGAAATGTTGGTTCAATGGTACTAATGGATATTAGCTCGCTTAACAAGGCACCACACACTAGCTTGATACCGAGCTTTCTAAATTTTTCTTCTAGAGAGCTTGATGCTATCATGGATGAAAGTGTAGGTAGCATGATGACTGAGCGCATCATCCTCAATATTTGCTTTTCCCAGATGATATTGGATATTGAGATCATAATCACTTATCAGTTCAAGCCATCTTCACTGACATCAATTGAGCTCATGTTGGGTGAAGATGTACTTTAAACTCTGGTGGTCCATGAATATTGAACACTGGATGCCATACAAATAATGACACCAAATTTTCAAGGCTAAAACTACAACATCTAATTCGAGATCATAGATAGGATAATTCTTTTCATACAGTTTTAATTGACGAGATGCATAGGTGATAATGTTTCCTTCCTACATTAGCATGCATCCCAAGCCTATCCAAAATGCATTGGTATAGACTTGGTAGTTGAAACCTTCTTTAGGTAAGGCCAGAATTGGGGCAGAAGAAAGAGCATATTTTAATGATTGAAATACATTCTCACACTCTAGACTCTAGATGAATGCCACTGCCTTCTGAGTCAAATTTGTGAGTTGAGACACTATCTGTAAAAAGTGTTTAACAAATTTTCCATAGTACCCTACCAGACCCAAAAAGCTTCTAATATCTGTCAAAGACCATGGCTACGACGAATCCTGAACTACACTAACTTTATTTTGGTCAACCTTGATTCCTTGTGCATCTATGACATGACCTAGGATAACTACTTAGTCAAGCCAGAATCCGCACTTAGAATACTTAGCATATAATTCATGACTTCAAAGCTCTTCTAATACTAACCGTAGATAGTTCTCATGATCAGCTTCTCTTCTTGAGTAAATTAAGATATCGTCAATGAAGACGGTGATGAATTTATCTAAATACGCTTTTAATATGCGCTACATTAGATCCATCAAAATGGATAGAGCATTTGTTAAGTAGAAAAACATTATAAAAAATTCATAGTGTCCATAGTGGGTTCTAAACGCAGTTTTCTTGACATCTGAATCCTTAACTTGAGGCTGGTGCTAACCTGATCGCAAGCCAATCTTCGAGAAAACTTTAGCGCTAGATAGTTGATCGAACATATCATTGATACATGGCAAAAGATACTTGTTCTTGATGATTACCTTATTCAGTTCCATATAATCAATGCACATTCGCATCGAACCATCTTTCTTTTTCTCGAATAAAATGGGCGCTCCCCAAGGAGATAAACTCAGTCAAATAAGACCCTTCTATATAAACTCTTACAATTGCTTATTCAGTTCTTAAAACTCCTTAGGCGCCATGCAATATGGAACCTTCGATAGTGGCAAGGTTCCAGGGATTAATTCAATTGCAAACTCTACTTCTCTAATTGGAGGAAGACAAGGTATGTCTTCAAGAAAGATATTGAGAAATTCACGAACTATTCGATTCTCTGAAATAGGCACGACTTCTTTCTTATCTCCTAACATTGTTATGAGATATGCGCACAGCCTTTCTTAACTAACTTTTCTTATTTTATTGCATTAATCAACGCTGCTTGAGTTCTAAATCTACCTACATAGAATTGTGACTGACTTCCACTACTAAAAGATAGCTTAATGAACTTTTGGATGTTGCCTTTCTTACACTTAGTACTTATGATCTTAATCTAATAGAGAGAACAGATCCTAAAGTAGATAGGAACAAGCTCATTATCTAACACTTTATGATACTTCTCTAATACCAACTCTAGCGCCTTGTCCTATCACCGCCTGTAAAAATAAACTAAATTTTGCGGTGAAGTGGCGCGCTACTCGGGAAGGCATAACCCATCTCCCCGAATAGGCGGGCTAAGAAAACTAGCCATAATTGAAGGCTGCTGACTTAACCCAAGAGAAGGGTTGAGAGCTGATAAATCCATAATTTATATCCTAAATAAAAGAAAATTTTATTCATTTTTATATTAAAACTAATTCCTTAATCAAATTTTGCCTACTTTTCAGGAAAAAATGCTTACCAAGCAAAATCTGCACAATTCTGGACAATTTTTGAATATTTCTAGAAGAAATTCGCTGTAGCGGGTCAACTGGCGAAGCTTTGGGGCTATAGCGCACTGTAGCGGACCATCTTGCGAAGCTCTAGCGCTATAGTGCGCTACAGCGGACCAACTTGCGAAGCTCTGGTGCTATAGCGGGCTGCAGCGGACAAACTTGTGAAGCTCTGGCGCTATAGCGCACTGCATTGGACCAACTTGCAGGATTCTGGAACCATAACGTGCTATAGTGAATCAACTTACAAAGCTTTGGCACTATAGCGCGCTGCAGCAGATCAACTAGCAAAAATCTGGCGCTATAGCGCGCTGTAGCGGCCCATCAATGTACAAACTAGAATGCCACAACGGACCATTTTACAAAATTCAACTGCTATAGCACGCCACAGTGCACTACAACGTGCTGCAGTGGCGTGCCAAAAATTTGTCTGAACAGGTGCATTAAATGAGGCTGGGACAAGACCCCCAACCTACTCTTTATCTCCCAGCCATCATTCCTTCTGCAACAAAATTATTTTTAATGGAAAATTGATATTTTGAAGTGATGTAAAGACTAAATAATAGAAAAGTAGAGGTCACTTCACCCCTCAAGTTGTATTTGAAATAATGATAGCAAATTTTTTAAGAAGGAAATGCAGAATTTGAAAGGAAAGGAAGAGGAAGGCAGCCCCTCTATAAATTCAACTCTTCTTGACTTAAGAGAGGTTTCCAACTTGGCTCACTAACATCCTAAGTGAGGAGAGGGCTGTTTTAAAATAGAAGGAGAACTCTCCAAGGGAAGAAGGACTCCTGTTGCTAAAGAGAAGAAGGAAGAACGGCAACATTACAGACCTAGGAGAAGCAACCACGAACAAGAAGAAGAGAAAATATGGAGAACTCCATCAAGGAACGTTCCTAGTACTCTCTAACTCTTGTATTTTTGTCTTTCTTAGTTGATCATGAAAGTGTCTTTATCCATGTATGTGTTCTTCTTAATATATTGTGTAATGGAGAGCTAAACTTCTCTTGAGAAGGGTTGGGATGATCCTACATGAATTGAAAGAGACTTTTGTATGAAAATTTTCTTAAGCTTTAATAAAATTTGTGATTTAAATGACTTATTAAAGAAGTGTAAAGGACTATTGTGGACTTGAATGTGGACCAAATGATAATAGACTTAATGACATCAAGACTAAAAACAAGTTTTGTGCTCCATAGCTCACCCTTAGTTTAGAGCTATAATCATGAGTGCATAAGAGCTTAGAACTATGTGAGAAAGTTCTTGGGCCTAATTCACCTTAATCTATGCTCAACTAAAAAGTTGAACCATGTAATGCTAAGACCCACTAAATATGCTCCATTGCTCAGCATACGTGAAGGGATGGAGGGGATTCTTTGAGTTCTCATGAACGAAGTGACATAATTATTGAGCCCAAATGAAATCACTCCACTATCTAAACTGTGCATGATGCACGTGAAGCTCTTAGTGGAATCAATGCTTATAAGATATTTACTGAACAACCCTCATTTCTATAATCAAGAAATGAGAGGAAAACTAATAATCTAAAAATCTTATAAGGGTCTTTGTGCTGAAATAGAACCGACTGTGTGTTCATTTCAAGCACGAGATTTGAACTTGTAAATCTTAGAGCTAAACTCTAAGGAGGACAATGTGTACTTGATAAAAAATTAAAGAAAAAAGGGAATGCTTGAGGAATCATCATACATAAGTCATCTAACATATCATATTGGAGAGACTCAACTCTCCTCTCCTTTTATCATAATATTCTTCTACTAAGAATTATTATGCTTGTATAGGAACCAATTCGACAAAATACGCATAACTTAAACATTTTTGAACATAGATATACCTTAGTAACAGAACACGCAATTTCCTGAGGACGATAAATCTCAAAAATCACATTACAAATTATTACTTCAGACCACGTCCAAAAATTCTTAATAAATCACCCCTAGCTAATTGAGGGGTGAGGAACGCAATGGCAAAATTGAATTTTCAATCCAACGAGTATTTAATTATTTGATTTTCCAGGGTATTTAAATAATATTAAAATATTTTGATGAAAATCCAATGACTTCCAAATGCCTCCAAAACTTCACTCTAGCTAATTTAGAGGTAATGAACGCAATGTCAAAGTCAGATTTTGGATTTGTGGTCAAAATAAAAAGTCAATTTCTAGGGTTTTGGAATTTCCAGAAATCTATATTTGATTTAGTTGATTCTTTATTTGACCTAGATCTTAGAGATGAGTTCTAAATAACTTATTTAGTTTACTAAAACCTCAATTAAGACTTAGATTAGTCTTAATTGGCATAAATAATAACTTGGGTTGTTACAGACTCCCCGACTTAAGAACGATGTCATCCTCAACATCACTCAAGTGAGAAAATAGGATACAATGAAAATGACAAAATGAAATGGATAGGAGATAAGAAAGTACCTTGGTTAAAAAGGCTTGGATATTTTCATCGCATATCCACTTCTTTCTCCCAAGTGGCTTCGTTGCATGACCGATTCTTCCACTGAACTTTTATCATTGAAATAGAACGGTCCCTTAATCTCTTCTGATCTCGATCTAAGATTTGAATAGGTTCTTCAGTGTATGATAGATCAGGTTGAATCTTTATTCTTGGGAGTTGAATAAGATGGGAAGGATCTCTCAGACATTTTTTTAATGATGATACGTGGAACACATTGTGAACATAGCAAAGTCTTCTACCAGCCAATTGATCAAATAGATCATCTATTCGAGGAAGAGGATACTTGTTTTTAATGGTCACCTTATTTAGTTTTCTATAATCTATGCACATCCTCATAGATCCATCATTCTTCCTTACAAATAGGACTAGAGCTCCCCATGTGGACATGCTAGGCTTTATAAATCCTTTGTTTAATAAATCTTAGAATAGTTCATTTAATTCTTGCAACTCTTTAGGAGCCATCCTATATGGAGCTTTTGATAATGGCTAAGTTCCAGGAACTAAGTTAATCACAAATTCTATTTCCCTTGCTGGTGGTAGTCCAAGCAATTCTTCAGGAAATACATCTTTGAATTCCTTAACTACTTTAATATCAGAATAGAGACTTCATTCTTACTATCTCCCATCTTGGTGATAAGAAATGCCATACAACCCTTGTTTACTAACTTCTTTTCTTGAAGTGCATTTATTAACGAATCTTGAGTACTAAATCTTCTCACAAAGGTTTCTGAGATACCGGATGATTGAAGAATAATCATTTTCCATTGGCAATCTATAGTGGCGTTATGCATACTAAGCCAGTTCACGCCTAGTATGATATCAAAATTTGCAATGGGTAACACTATTAATTTAGCCTGAAAGGTTCTTTTATTCACCAGTACTTGTAGATTGCAGAACTTAGCGGTACTTAGTTGAGCTCCAGATGGAAGTCCAACGTTTAGAGTTTTGGCAAGTTTCTAACATGGAATTTTCATATGGTGAACAAAATTTTCTGAGATGAATGAGTGACTGGCCCCAGTATCAAATAATACACTACAGGGCTTTTCTTTTATATTTATAGTGTTTAATTTAACATTTAAATGAAAGAAGTATTTAATAAATATTTAAATGATATAAGTAATGAATAATTAAAGATGTGTACCTGAAACCACATTGTTATCTTTTGTGGCCTGACTAGGAGTAAGATTGTACACTCTGGCTATCCTAGTAGTTCTACTGCTGGTTGCTTGTGTTCTTACTTGAGTTGGAATTGGGGGTCGGGAGGCAATTACTTGAACCTTTAAAGGAGTCTATTTTTCCTTGGCTGGAGGTGGCATTAAATCCATCCTAGGCTCCCTTGTATTTAGAGGAGTAGGCCTAAATACTTGATTTTATCAAGGATGTTTAATTATGATTCCATCGATAGTTTTAAATGTTTTACATTGATCATATCTATGGCCCTGATGACCACATGTATAACATCGCCGATCGAAATGGTAATATTTCCCATATGGATGGGGCCTTTTACATTCTTGATTTTGGGTATTAGATTCCTTAGCCTCGATCTGGTAGGCTCTTCCTTCATTAGGATGACAACGTTTGAAGCTTTCATAACGATGAGAAGGAGCAAATTCGTTTCTTTTAAACTTCTTTGCTGATTCGTGTTATTCAACCACCCTTGCAGTTTCTACTAACTTCTCAAAGTTAGTTTTTTGAAAAGGAACCACATGATCTTTAATAGATTCACACAATCCACACTAAAAGCGGTAGCATTTATCTTCTTCTGTTGGCACCAAATTTGGAGTAAAACGAGACAATCTTCTAAATTCCGTGACATAATTTGCTATTGACAGGTTCCCTTGAGTTAGCTTCAGTAATGAATCACCAATGATGTTCTTCGAGGATGGAGGTACAAAGGTTTCTTTAAAGGCTTCCACAAACCAGTCTCATTCAATGTCCTCTAATTTAAATTCCTCAAAATGAGTCTCCCTTATATTATCCCACCAATGTTCGGCTTTGCCCTGAAGCAGATGGGCAGCTAATCGCACTGTGTGATAGTTGGGGCAACACATACTTACTAAATTCTTCTCCACTGTCTTTAACCATGCTATTGTCTCTATTGGAGACAGCGTTCCATCAAATGTTGGTGGTTGCAACCTCAGAAAACTATGTAGTAATCCATCGGCAGAATGACGAGTAGTGTTGGGAATATGGGGAGCAGGAGATGCCGAAGAGGTACTAGCATTTGTAGATGGCAACACTGACACCAATCTTTGAATAGTTAAGGCTTGTTGGTTTTGGTTCTCCAACATTGTATTAACCATGTTTCTGAGAGAAGTAACTTCATGTGTATTATTGTCGTTTGATGCTGCAATAGTATTGATCGGGGCGTGACTAGAAGGAGGGTTAGGGTTGATCGGGGTGTTGTTAGGAGAAGTTACAGGATTCATTTCTGAAAATCAAAATAACTTTTAGTTTTAGAATGAAACATACGACATTTATTAACTTCTCATTTATGCATTATTAAAACTTATTACAATAAAAAGATACATCACACTTATTACATCATGGACTATAATACTAGTCCCATCCTATATACTTAGTGAAAATGCTACACAAATGTCTTCGTAGGTAAATTCACGATGTTCTTCTTGAACTTTCTATAATAGGCTTCCGCATGAATCGATCCACCATTCCTTTGCTTGATCTCATAGAAGATATAATACTACTTCTACTTTAATATTATTTGGCCAATCCATAACACAAAATATGTGGTCTACCCTTGCAAGCCATTCTTTAGCTAAGATTAGAAAATCATTGCCTCTATATGTGCCTTCCTTTAACAATTTGTTTAATATTTGGGATCCTTGATCAGACACCCCTTCTATGGATCATCCTTACTTTATACCAAACTTGGTCTCGTAGTTCCAGATGATCTCAAATTCTTTCAAGTATGTCATGAACGCCATTCTTTAGTCTATCTTTTACGCCTACAATTATAATCACTTTTCCTTAGATTTGTTGAGCGTATATATTTATATATTTAGATATTTATACTTTAATATCTTTTATGGCTATCTCATTCCTTGAATTATTCTGAGTTATACTCATAATGATATGGATGTTGTCTCAAGTATTCATTTAGTGATAAAGTCATAGAAGAACAATCCATTAGGTAGAGAGGAATGCAAATTCCAATCTGACACTTTATGGAATTCTTTGATACCAACTCTGGCGGCCCTGCCCCGATGTGGTCCTGTTAACTTTTAAGTTAACATGATTACAGTGGAGGGGTATCCAAAATAACAAGGTCCCTACTTATAATTGGATTAGACACCCATTCTAATCCAACTTAACTAAGGACTTTGCCATTCTTAAGTAAAAATCTCACTAAATGAAAATACAAGAAATGCAAAGTGCGGAAGCATAATATATAACATCCATCCTATCATATAATACAACAGTACAGAATAAGTAAAGTGCTAAAAAGAAATGTTATCCCTGTATTATAACAATTTAAACAATTTAAATAGAGCTGAAAAAGACATTCGTCCTCACAAATGCAGAAAGAAACTAAGGATCTTCAGTAGGACGCTTCTCCTCCAAATGCAGATCTCTTGAAGGCTCTATCACCTCAAATAGCTCAGAGTCTACCATTATCGGTATCACAATGATAGGGCCTCAGCCAAGAAAAAAAAAATCTTAGTTAGAGAAAATGTCTAAGCACATTTTAGGCTACAAAATTTATTATTTTATTTGGATATCACTATAAAGAATGAAACATATAAGCAAGTGTAGGAGGAGTAATACTTAAGAAAGAAACAATGTAAAGCTATAAACAACTATTTTATAACATAAATCATGTAGGAAGTAAATACATACCTCCCAGTAGCTACAACAAGGTGAAGTATAAAAATAAAGGATAAATACTACTATAACAGAAAGAAAATTGCCTAAACATGCTTATGATCAATTCAACTATATGCTAATAGACATAAAGTAAAATGGACATATGAAGCATTTAATAAATGAAGATTAATACTAACATCCTATAATATATGAGTAAAGAACAAAGCTAGCATCCTATAAGTAAAAGTAAAGCTAGAAATACAGTAAAGCAGTAAATAGAAAAAGCTAAAAGTATAGTAAAGTAACTGAAATATAAAGTATAAGCTGAAACACTGAATTGGCCAAACTTGCCATTTGAAAGAAATATATAAATAAAGACTCACTTACTGCCATATCAAAGCCGGGCCAACTGCCACAAAAGATGAGTAAGATGAAGTAAGTGATACCGAGAGATATAAAACTCATATCAGCACCGGGCTAATAGCCACATGAGAAGTATCAGATGAAGTAATTGGCAATCAGAGGAGAAACACTAAGTAGAAGTACATTTAAGACTAGTACTACCTTATCGGTACCGGGCTAATAGCCACAAGAGAAGTATAAGAAGAAGTAAGTGACACCGAGAGGTAGACTAATTAGATTACAATCTACTTAACTAAAAGCATGGATTAAAGAATTGTAAATGTTGTTATGCAGTTTCAAAGTTGACATGAGATACTTATCAAATATCCTATGTCTAATATATGTATACAAGGTATAAGGCTCAAAATAAGCAAAGCATCAAATCAAGGTGAGCAAGAGACTCTACTAGGACATAAGTGATATCCATCTGTTATCTAATTTAATCATTCTATCTACTCTAAGTTACACAAGTTCAGGATCTCCAGGTCCTACTATCGAGTGTAACTCAGATTCACGTCCTTATAAATTGAAAATAATTAGGACTAGCTAGGTCCTAATTATAAATAAATTGATGTTGACTATATAAGTTAAATGTCAAATCAATCAACCTATTTTAATAATTTTAAGAATCCCAACTTCATCTTGATTAGCCAAAGCAAGATGAAAAGATTAAGAATTAAACTCTAAATATTGGGTTTAATCTCTTAATCCAAAGGTATATCTAAAGATCTAAGGTTTAATATTCATATTCACTGATTTAGATTAAGGCAAATCCTAATAAGTAATCATCTTATTAGGATAGACCTCTATTCTTAGTTCTAAGATTCAAAGACAAAATAATCATTAAATAAACTTAGGAAAATCTATAAATTAATAAACTCAAGGTGTCATCTATTGAGTAACCCAATTTACTCAATAGATGAACTCTAACCTAAGATCTATTCCAAATCCTTAGAGTTTGAGCATTTAATTACTAATAGTATCTCTCAAACACACATCCTAAATAGTGTTATAAGGCATATGGGAAGATCTAATAATGTTAAGGAAGGAAGAAACACTCATATTTTACTTAGGATTTTCTTTAAGGACTTAAAATTGAGATTTTAATCAAAGTTTCTACTAGGCCATTAAATCACATAATTTATGATCTAAAACATTAATCATACTATTTTATAATGATTAGAATGATGATTTAGGGTTTTTAAAGGCTATACCTTAACTTTGGGCAAAAAATGACCATTTTGCCCCTAGTTAAGAGTTCAAAAGATCCACATTTGAATTAGGGTTTCTAAATTTAAAATTTTCTATTGCAAAATGTTTCTTACTGTCTAATATAAGTTTGATAGTAATTACACAAATTTTGGGTAATTATTAAACCTTATGAGATCAAATTAATAAATTTAACTCATAGGGGCATTTTGGTAATTTTACTTTTTGAAATCTAAATTTTATTTCTATTTACTATTGCTTACTGTCTAAGGTTTTCATATAATCTAAATTTGCTAAATTTTGATAAGTATTGGCCAAGTTATGGCCAATACAAGCTTATGGGGTAGAATGGTAATTATGGGTTTCTTAATTAAGGGTCAAAAATCCTAACTTTGTCAATTGGTGTCCAAATTGAGTAAAATTGGTGGCTATGGGTGACAAATGATTTACTAATTATAATGACTAGTGGTAGGCTCAATTTGGACTACAATTGGCTAAGTTATGGCCTAATTAAGGTTTAGGGTACTTAGTGAGTGATTAGTGAACTTAATCACCAAATCACTAATCCAACTACACCATTAGGTTCTATTATACCAAAGGAGTTCTTTGAAACTTAAATTGTTTAATTTGGATCATTAGATATACTAATATACACTAATCAAGTTTTAGGATAATTAGGAGTGATTAGCAAATATAATCGTCGGATCTAAAATAACTTTATAGGTTACTGTAAATTAGGTTTTTCTAATCTAAATTGATATTTGGATTACCTTATTTGGAGCTATATTGACCAACTTATGTTAATTGAAGTTCTAGGGTTATTTGACCTAATTAGGGTTAGGTCCTAAAATTGATTAGTCTAAATTTAATCAAAACACCAAAATAAACATTCTCAAATTATTCCTTATGATTTTTTGAGTATTTTGAGACCCATATTGGGTATATTTGGGTAACCACAGACAAAGTTATGGCTAAGTGATGTTTTGTGATATTTTTGGAATTATTTAGATATCTTAAAATATCACTAAGTGAAATATTGGTCCTACAGAAAAATTAATTGCATCATTAAATTCTTTGTATTTTTCTGATTAATTTGATATATTTAATTATATAATTTGAAGTTATATTTTGCAAGGTATTAAAGTTTGAAGTTTAGGGTTTTATTTAATTAAATGAAATTATACATTCATTTAATTAACTCCTATTTAATTTTACTCTCTCTTTATAATCAGTTTTATGTTATTTAATTATCTAAAATACTTAATACAATATTACACTTATTAATTATCTTCATTTAATTATTAATCTAAATTTGCGTTCTGTTTTTTATAGATATTTACTATATGTATACATATTGTATACATATATGTTATAAGTTTATTTGCATTTTCTGCAGGGGGTGGGCCACATGGGTACGACACCTGACGAATGACAACCCCGCGATCCACGTGGCAGGCTACCATGGGTCGAGGCATTCCCGAGCGGGTCCCACAGCGACTTCGATGGGTCTGCGCGACGGCGACATGTGGTCTGAAGCAATGCGGGCCCCACCAGTGCTAAAAAAAATCACTTAGACGCGCGGTCCGAGTTATTCGGGTCGGGCCCGGGTCGTCCCGGGCCCACGCAGCTTCAGTTTCCTCTTCTAGCATCCGCGGACAAGACGAACTAGGGCACCAAAGATGAGGGTCGAGTCACTGACGACAGGGGTGGCCTCGCCTACCGATCAAAAGGTCTCGGAGAGACCTTTCGATAGGTACCTCAATCACCACCCGTGGCGATCTATATCTATGGCAATGTCGAAACCTAATTCTCGCTATCCAAACGGGAAACAAACACTGAACTCAAAATAGCTAATTTGATTAATTCAATTATTCTATCATATGTGGTTTGTCAATCAATACCAACATGAATTGAACTATATGAACAATAATTCCATGGATTAACGGCGAGGTTAGGAACGTACCTTGACTTAAATGGTCGCTGTTCGATCTACTTCGAGACTAAGATTCAGCTGCTTAATCGATTTCAGGTGGTTTGAATTCTTGCCTAACTCCTACTAATGCGAGGGGATAGCTTGTTTAAAGTGGGCGTTAAGCGACGTTTGGATGCGTGGGCGCGAAGGAGGCCTTTGCGTTCGCTGGGGTGACACGCGGGCGATCATCCGAGACGAAGAGCCTCGACCATCCAATCTCGAGATCGGGCAAATTCATTGATCAGTCGGCTTAAACGGCGCGGACCTGTTTCGAAGCGACTGGCGTCAGGGAAAGTGGATGGCACCGTCTATTTGCTTATTTTATTTTTACAATTTAAATTAATTATCTTGATTTCTTAATTAAAATGAAATGACTAATTGCATTCCAAAAATTTTCAATAAATCACCCTTAGCTAATTGAGGGGTGAGGAAGGCAACGGCAAAATTGAATTTTCAATCCGATGAGTATTTAATTATTTGATTTTCCAGGGTATTTAAATAATATTAAAATATTTGACGAAAATCCAACGACTTCCAAATGCCTCCAAAACTTCACCCCTAGCTAATTTGGGGGTAGTGAACGCAATGGCAAAGTCAGATTTTTAATTTGAGGTCAAAAATAAAAAGTCAATTTCTAGGGTTTTGGAATTTCTAGAAATCCAGATTTGATTTAGTTGATTCCTTGTTTGACCTAAACCTTAGAGATGAGTTCTAAATAACTTATTTAGTTTACTAGAACCTCAATTAAGACTTAGATTAGTCTTAATTGGCCTAAGTAACAACTTGGGTTGTTACATCTACCACTTAAGTTAAAGATTCATGGTTTACTTATTAACTTGGATAAAAGTGATCAAATCAGATGATTAGATCCTACAAATCACATCCTATTCTATAATCATGGGATGAAATCAAAGATATTATTAAATTTAGGTATTTCATAAATCATTACAGTTTCAATAACCATCTTATGCTAGTAGTCTTATATAAGAGAAAATAAAGATCAAAAGTTTAGATTCAGATGATTCAATCACATAACTTCATCATTAATCTTAGCACTTCTAATTCAATGATTAAAGATCAATATTAAATCAAAAGTATTACTGGAATAATATCAATTAAATTATCTTATAATCAAATCATTTGATTAAGTGATTAAAGATTCAAATCTTAATCAAACAGTTTAGGATTTAACCCCTATCTGTATCCAATTAAGATTATTTGTTGATTTATGGATCAAATGTCAAATCAGTATATTATTGTTTGATTATTTGTGGCAATCTTAGATTTCAACCAAGTATAATTCACTTCAACATGATCTTAAGATTTCTTACGATTAATTAAGGAGCTATGCATCTTGAATAAAATTGGCTAAATTAAATGTTTATGATTCACATGATAAGCTCTTTACCATCATAGCACTGTTATGAAAACTAAATAATATAAATTTGCAAAAAATAGAAGGTAATTAGTACAAATTAAGCCTTAATTTAAAACAAATGGATTAGCACTAGTTATAAATCCAGCCATTAGAAATTCATAAAACTTGGCAATTATATGTTATCTATTCATATGAGTAATTAGAGATTAAGTTTTCTAAGTTTGGATAATCAAAAACCTAAATTTTTACAAATCATGCAATTATAATATTAGAGGATAATCAAGAATACATAAATCAAAAAATTAAACCACCTAGCACATATATTCTACAAGGCATAATGAACATAATGGCACCTAAATCATGCAATTTATCTAAGTATACATGCTAATTAACCCTAATTAAGTTCTGTAATATTTAGGCTAATCCTAAAAATCCAACCATTAAAAGCTCAATATTATTTTATTTTATTATTCCTCATGATTTTTTGATCAATTTTATATAAAATATCATAGGGTTTGGACCAGTGGATCAAAAGTTATCACACTAATTTGATTTGCATTTTTCCAATTTAATTTCCCTATAATTTGATTAATTGGATTATCTTCCTTAAGGATAAGGAAAAGAAATCTAATTATTCAGATTTAATTAAATTTAGCTTGGCCCATAATGAAAACCGTGCGGGTCGACTGGGGCTCGGGGACCCGGCACAGTCGCACAGTGCGGGTCACGGGCTGACCTGACCTGCACAGTTCCGTCGTCCTCTATCCTTCATCCCAACGGATGCCCGATTAGGAAAACCCTAATCGGCCAATTCCCGTGCACCCAGACCATGGCACGACCATCCATAGATCGATAGAGGCATTGGCTCGGGTTAAGACTGACCTTAGTGCTCGGGCCATGGCCGAGCTCCCATTTCCTTAATTATAGCTAATCGGGCCACGGGACCCAAAAGGGCTGATATGCCGTTGCGGGGAGATACCCAACAACATGCTGAGATGGAGCGGGTAGTGGGGGATAGCCTTGGTTGTCTGAAATCCTCAGAATTCCTTGGGCGCGGGCGAGGAGAAGACTAAGATCTACAGTGCGGGAGCACTGTTGATCGTCTGATGGATTGATCGAAACCACGCTACAATCCGAATCCTCCGGATCCTTACGACCAGATCCGATTGAATCCACGTTGTAGGATCCACGGGGCGCATCTAACGACAGATCCATAGTTCTGTGGGATCTAATCCTAGCCATTGATTCCTTAAGCATGATGGTGAGATCTGTGAGACTCTGCTGTCGCGCGACCCAGGATCCGCAGGGGATCTCTTGCAATCCGCATAGCGGATCTCAGCCATTTAATCGGGTATAAGGTGTATTTGCAATTTTAAATTGTTGGAAACCTTAGACTACAATTAGACCATTTTAATTTAAATTGAATTATGGTCTAAATGATCTCCAAATTTTACCAAACTTTTACCTCTTGCTAATTTGGGGGTGAGGAATTTAAAAATATAATAAGATTTTAATTTTGAGATCAAAATATTTTAGGTCTAGTTTAGAGCATCTAGACTGATCAAAATGCTAACTTGACTTAAAGAATCTAATTGACTTCAAATTTTCAGGATTTGCTTAACTTGATATTTAAAAATGTAATAGGATTAAAACTAATGCCTGATTAAGCTAAGAAATAAATAGGGTAAGAACCTAGGGTTGTTACACTAGGTTAAGAGCAAACCTTGATAGCTTCTTAAACTCCATTTCATTAGCAAGAATAATTCTACTACCCTGGGTCAGCTAGATCAACTCATCGTCGATTATGTTTTTGGCAGAAGGTGGAATAAACTCTTTCTTGAAGGCTTCTTCAAACACCTCCTATGAGATCTCTTTGACTTTGACTTCAGCAAAATAAGTCCTTAACTTGCTATCCCACTAATATTACGCTTCTTTTGCGAACATATGAGTAGAAAGGCAGATAGCTTTGCTGTCTGGACACTTTAAATTGGTCAAGTCTTTTTCAATGAGTTTAAACCAATTTTTTGCTTCAATTGGTGATGCCAATCCAATTAAGGTAGGGGGACTAACTCCAAGAAATGCTTGTAGGAATTCATCAACTATAGGCTTAAATGCTGGTTCAGGATTCACATGAAGGATTTGTGAAGAAGGAGGCTTAAGAACCATTTCAGCACCTATTGGAAGAACTTGAGTCCACTTTGGTAATCTTCATCCATGTATTGAAAGAACATCCTAGTGCAATAATCTAAATATAATTCATAATTCATTATCTAAAGAGTTATTATAAATTAGGCCGAGTTAACTTTAATATTGATACAATGTTTGCTAACCTAAGGTATGATTAATAGTGTTCTAGTTTTACTTTTCTATGGTATTCTATTTGAATGGATAGATGTTCACTTAATTTCCTTCTCACAACCTAGCATTCTAATACTAACTATAACACCCTAGTGCTATGTTAGTGATTTCTAACCTAGCACTAGGAGTTACCGTAGTACTTAATACTGAATTAGTAGGAAACTAATGCACTACTAAATACTAGGTAGCCAAGAATCTTTTTGAGACAAGGAAATGTTGTAATTTAAATGGAGAAAAATATATATAAGAATATCCATATGCTTCATCCAAACTAAGCATAGTAAGAAGAATGAAAAATGCATCTATCATAGAAAAGAAAGTAAGAACATATAGAGCTTAAGTATTACAAATAACTTATAGAATGTCATAACATTTACTCTTTCCTCACATATAAAAATGGAAATACAAATCTTCAAGTTACTACTGTAGGATGAAACTGGCTCCAACATCAAGCTCCATTAGGTGCTCCTGATCTACCATATTTATTATTTAATATGGTACAACATAGCAATAAAAAAAGTGCTTAGACTTAAAATGTCTTAAGTACATTTTAGGGTTACATTAAGTTTTATTTTAAGATATATGGATATAAAATTAGTTATTTATAAATATTTGAGTAAGAGGTGCTCTAAGAAATATAAGAAATAGGTATAAAGTATGAAAAAATAGTATAGCATGTAGAGGAAATAAGGTACTCACAAGTAGTTTGCTTTAGCTTATAGAAAGTGTGTAAGAAGGAAAATAATATATAGTGGCTAAAACTACTAGCGTGCATATGAAACATGAAGGAAAACATGAATATGTCTATTTGTAATTATGTTGAGCATTAATAAAGGTGTGCAGTGCATGCATAAATGATATTAAATAAATAATAAACTTTGCAAGAAAAGTAAAGTAAAGACTATACTGTAGGAACAATAAGAAGTATCGTACAGTAAAGGAAAGTGAACTTCAGTCTCAATGACTTAGTAAATGTAGTCATAAGATTGTGAGAAATGTTAAGTTGTTCATCTTGTTTGATATTTTATTTTGAGGGCAAAATTATAGCACAAATGAGGAGTTAAGCATGTCTACTTAACCAAGCAAAGCAGGGTCTCCCATAACACACGCACTCCCCCTCTAGGATATTTATGGTCTTCAAATTACTCGATAAGTTTCCCTGGCATAATAGCTAACCATATTAATCTCCCATGTTTAATGTTTTAAGGTTTTATTCATGCACAATATCTTGTTGAATATTCATTATAGCAATCTGAAAGCATTGCAACATTCAAGGAGTTTAAGTTTATTAAAATCTATTATTTTCTATTTTAGTTATCTGCCTTAATAATTGGGGAAAATCAACCCCCAATTGACTTAAATATTAATAATTTCTAAGTTAATTGAAGTATAATATTATTTGTTATTGTGATTTTGAAAAATAGTAGTTTAATTAAGAGTTATTTAAGTGATGAAATAATTTAAAAGTACATATGCAAATTGAATTAAAAATCCTATCTTATAACTAGACTTACTATTTTCCTAAATTATTAGACTTAAACTAGTACTATGGTCTTTCATTAAAAGGGTTAAGTTCAAGGTTTACTAGACTCAAGTTCACTATGGAATTTAATTATTAGGAAAATCCTAACTCATCAATTATACTAAATTGGTTAACTACATACTTGTCATCATGCAAATTGCTAAGTGAGGCTTTTCTAACCACTAGCTTCTAGGTCCCAATCAATGCACTAGGAGTCCTAAGGTTAGTTTTGAGGTTAGGCTAATATGATAATCTATAATTACTAAATTAATACTTGGATGGTCAGGGTTAATCCTACACCTAGAAAATGTAAGGAGTTAAGCTAAGCTCAATATAATATTTTAAAGATTCTACTAATGGAATTTATAGTCATAGGGAACTCACCAATCTATTTTTCATCATAAGGGTTAGAGCTATCAGAATAATCAAGGACTAGATCAACTCTTAAAAACTCACACTAACTTCTCATTTATGTGATGTGGCTCTTTCCTATGTTTGCTATAACTAAACAACCATGTGATGAGCCTAAGTATTTTCTTGTTAAGGACATGCACTAAGGTGTTATCAAGGCTCAACCTAAATTTAGGTTTGTTGTCCTAGGGTTTAGGGTACTAAAATAGTAAAATTTCTAAACATGCAAATTTAATATTAATTAAGTTAAGTGCCCAAAACCACAAGTTTATCATTTGGTGACCAATTGACATGAAATTAGTGGCTATAGTTCTCTATAGCATATGGAGTACACTGACAGTAAGTAGGGTCACTTTGGAGTTCAAATGATCAATCTAAGCCTTAATTACACTTAATGACAATTAGGATGTGATTAGCAAAATTTATTATAAAAGTTGAAATTTAGCTTCATATTATTGTCTTACATATTTTACTCATCATCTTCACACATAATTTCTTTATATTTGGATGTACAATTAAAAAGTTACAAAATTAGTTAAAATTGATTTACTTGTTAATTAATTTCCCTAATTACCAACTAGACCTATGCACGCACGTGCTTGGCCTGATCAGGTTTGTGGCCGCAGCACGCACACTGGCCGGTTCATGTGTGTTGGCTTGATGGACAGTGTCGCACAGCTAACCTTTGCCACACTGTTCGTCATCTCTGTCTGTCAGGGTGGTACTAGGGTTTCACAAAATTTCCCACATTTCTCCTCAACCAAGCCATCCCACGAGTCGAGCCGAGTATCAAAATTCTTTCCAAAGGATGGCCTACATGGGGTAGGGAAACCCCCATGCCCACAATCATCAAGTTGTCAAACCCCTTGACCCTAATTACTTAGGGTTAGGGTTTACTGTGGGGTCAAAATTTTACACCCTTATTTAACCTTAATGGTAGAGACCACAGCCGACAAACTCCCCGGGACCAGGCTAATTGAATGGGATTAGTCCCGTCGGTCTTAGACGTCAGACCGTAAGAGAGAGCATTCAGGCCCTTACCGTGGCTCAGGTACTATTGAATACTATAGTACCCAATGTTACATTGTGTCCATAAATCTCGATAACGTCAAATTGACCTTATCAAATGACACTATAAGTTTAGAGATGAAATAACAAAAGAGTAGAATAAAAAATGAAACATTCTAAAGTTGAAAAAAGGATATTACATTACACCATGGCGAGCTTTTTTCCTCATGCATTTGTCAGCTGATGCATCGCCTCGAGCTCAATTCCACAGTACCAGAAGGTTGGTTTTAGAGTGGAGAAGGATATTGAGGGTATTATGGCTAAAATTTAGGACTTCCTTCAGTTGACTGAGAGGCCATAGCATGGATCGCTTGCGCCATGCACAGTCGTGGCAAGGTCGACAAAACACAACTGGGTAACAGTCATGTTCTAGTCCAATTATTGGAATGATGCCATGATCCAATGGTTTGATCTTACTTGGCTCATCAGATTGTTCTTAAGCTGTCCAATCGGGGTGAGGAAAAAGTACAAAAGCCCTGATCGATATCTCGCATTTTGCCCAACACAGCGGATCCACCACTAATCAGTTTAAGAAAGGGTCCAAATTAAATTTTCTTAGTACCAAATGGTTCCTTATTGTCTAACTTGAAGATAGACAGTAAGTATGCTTAATTTGGACAGGAAACGGGTCCTATAGGTCCAAACTATGGTTTTTGATCAAGGGGCATTTTAGTAAATTACACTTAATAAAATCTAAATTTTTATGCAGTTTACTGTTAATTGCTATTCAAGGATTCCATAGAGTCCAAGAACACTAAATTCTGTGGTCTAATGAGCTAGTTATAGTCATTTGAGTTTCTAAGGGTAAATAGGTAATTTTTTTAAGTTAAAAGGGATCAAAAAGCTAACTCTTCCATTTGGTGTCCAAATTCAGCAAACTCAGTGGCTATAACTTTCCTATAGCACACTAAGTTTCTTTAATTGGGAGTAGACCCAAATTGGACTTCAAATGGTCAAGTTATGACCTAATTAAGGTTAGGGTATTTTGGTAATTTCTTCTAATTTTCTAAGGTTCAAAACTTAAATATTATTTTGGGTTATTATTGGCACTGAAATTTTAAGTTATCTAGCAATTTGCATAATACATTTAAGGTACCAAGTTGGTTTTGAGCACTTATTAAAAATGATAAGGTTTTCAAACTTAATTTTCATATAGAAATTTGACATCATTCAACCCCACTAGGGTCCTAGGGCCTTAAAATGCAAAAACAAAAAAGTTTTGGCCATTTCAGCTAAAACTGGGCAGTTTTTATGAAAATCTGGGCATTTTTAAAAATTTGGGCGCTACACTGCGTTGTGGCACGCTCGAGCACGTTGCAGCGCGTCGGGCGCTGGAGCGCGCTGGGGCGCTGCTGCGGGGGCAGCGCGCTATGGCAGTTTTTGCACTGCAGGGCACTGTGGCGCTCTCAGCGCTGCGGCCCGCTGTAGAGTGCTAGAGCATGCTGCAGCGGACCAACTTGCGAAATTACTGTTTAATTAATTTATTTTTCTGATTTTCTATAGTTTTCTGAAAATTCCGCTACTGCCCGCTGCAGTGCGCTACGGCGCGCTAGAGCAATCCATTTTGTAATTTTACTGTTTAAATAGTTTTATTAATGTTTTTATATGTTGCACCGAAATAGCGCTGCAGCTCGCTGTGGCCCGCTGGAGCGCGCGACCTGTTTTGCAAGTTTGGGCGCTGCCCTGCGCTGCAGCGCCAAACGACATTTTTCGCCTGGATGAAACCTGTAAGGCCTATTTTTGAGCTCAAATACTCTCAATCCAGAGTTTTTCATGAACGGTGTCATATATTAATGGGAAGGTCTTTCCGATACCTTTCCATTGACACCCAAATCGGCACAAACGGAGCATCCTAACTATATGAAAAATGTAGATAAAGGACAAGGTATACAGAATGCAAGAAAAATAGAGCATTAATTTTTAATATCTTGGAGAGCTGTAATGGTTTGCATACTGAAACATGGATGTCTTAAGATGCAATAAGCATAATATAGGAGCAAATGGATATTTGGAGGGTGAGCTGACGGGTGCCTTAGGCTTTAGGAAAGGAAGAAGATGAAGTGAACTCTGTTTTCTTCAAGAATAAGAGAGGAGCTGGACTTCTTCTTCCTCAGCACAACTCAGCAATGGAGGGGAAGGTGAGGAGCTCTAGATGAACAGCAAGGGGTGGAGGTGAGGAAACCAAGCTCCGTTTATGGGGGAAAAGAGGATGGGATGGAGGCATGGCCAAGAGGAGATGGGAAGGATGGTCACCACCATCCTTGCGTGCAAATGAGGGAGAGGCGCCAAATGGAGGGGCTGTTGTCAGGAGAATTAAGTAAAATAGGGGAAATCGCAAATTTAGGACTAGATATTCCCTTATTTATTTTTCTTTGATTATTTACAAGTTCAGCCTTTAGAAAGCGCTCCGAAAAATCCCAAAAATTCACCTCTAGCTAATTCGGGGGTGAGGAATCCAATGGCGAAGTCAAAATTCGATTCCTGCAACTATTTAATTATTCTATTTTTCGGTGCATTTAATTATATTAAAATATTCGCGAAAATCCGACAACTTCCAAACATGCCCAAAACACCACCCCTAGCTAATTTGGGGGTGATGATCACAACAGCGCAGTCGAATTTCGAATTTAAGGTCACATTAAATACCTCAAATTTCTACTTATTAAAATATTAAAATATTCCAAAATAATCGATTGATCTCCGAATTGCTCCAAACATTCAGGGTTTGGTTCTAATGACTAGATGAACTTAGTGGATTGATAATTAAGACATGATTAGGCTTAAATTAAGCTGGGTAACAACCTTGGGTTGTTACATTAATATTCTTAATTTTCATGCTAATTAAATTGCTCAAACTATACATCAAAATTAAACAGTTTCCAAATCGTACCAAATTTCAAGGGTTAGCTCCTAATATCACTATGAGTTTAATCGCAAAGTTTTTAAGCTATTTGAACTACCCAAAATTGAGCAACAACACTAAGATTGTTACAACAGTGCCCGGGCCTGATAAACCATCCAGCGAACCACCCAACTCGGGCAGCAATAGAGGGACCCTTAATCAACCTCATCCCAGGGAATCCATTAACATTTAAATTGTACTGAGTGGTGAACTATGTAAGAAGACATAACTCTCCCCTATAAAAACTAGGCTTTCCGATAAATCCCTAACACCTGGAGGATAGGGTTGATATCAATTAGGGCTTTGGAATGTATTGGATAGGTCTAATCATTAAATTCATTTTGACATATAAAATGCATCTTGAAACAATATCTACATGGATAATTTCTAAAGCATAGATGGCTCTTTGTTTGTCCCTGGTGGAAGGTACAAACAGTGTCGAGTGCGCTGGCCCGCGACTCGCGTAGCACTTTGTAGGGGCATATTCACAAAATATACATCCACTCGCCAGGCCCCATCAGGCCAACTGGCTGAACACCGTTACCACCGTATTATACAGAGAATATTCTTATGAATATTCCCAATTTAATAATTCAACTTAAAAAAAATTAATGCATACTCATTTAATGAAATAATTCAACAAATATAAATTCATATATATTGAAATAATAAATCAAAAGGATCATAAAAATGGGCAGAACAATAGTATGACATTAAATTTTTGGTTTTAAACTTAATATTATTATTGACCTTCCTAATATTCATTAAGGATGATTAGTATCTAATAAAGCTTATAGTCCTCCAAATTGACCCTACAACATATCATTTTAATTCTTATGCTATAAAGAGTATATATTCACATATTTCATTCCATTTGGACATGATTTGGAGAATTTTATTTTTGGGTTGAATTATATTTATATTTTAATCATAAAATTAGGATAAATTCCATTTAGTTTCTTTAAACCATCGGAAAACTTAAATTAATCAAGTCATAGCATAATTGAATTGTAGAGAGCATTATTTTTGGGAAGACAGTTGGATTAACATAATTTTTGCTTAACTCTAGTCTACTTCTGCTTGGATCCAATCCTTTAGGAGTGAGAAAGAGGAGGCGTAGGAATGTAGTTTAAATTAATTAATGGATAGTTTAGATCAATAAGTAGCAGTATGATTGTTTTTATGCCACTTATAAGCTTCTACATTTAGACCATTAGTTTGGGAAAGCTTATAATGATTAGATGGATTTAGATTAGAAATCCCTTTTTCTTAATTTAAATAGTAATGGAAAACTTGCCTTAAGGAGGTTGATGAGTGATCATTAGCAAAGTGCGATAGAACAATTAGATCTATTTAGATTAATCCATTATCAAACCTCAATGATGGGGAAGATAGCAGTAGTTGTCAGCTTTATAAGCTACCCCTTCTTAGATACCTTCGTAAACCCTTGTAGTTGTTAGAGAAACTTAAGCCATATAAATACTTTTTAGATGTAAATAGAACTTTAACCTTTAGTAACTTAAAATAGATCCTACATTTTGAAATAAAATCAGTAGTTAGTGGAAGACTTAAGAGATTTTAACTTCAAAATTTAAGATATAAGTTATAAATTAAAATTTTTAATTATATTAAATTTTATCTCTCATTTAAATAATAATACTTACAAAATAATATTTTCAAAACCATATTTTTATATATGTATGTATTTTACTTCATTTGACTTTGACATTTAGTTAATGTCTAAGCCAATTGGGGGGCTTAATTAGCCCCAATCATTAAGGTAAATATTTATGGAAAATAGTAACGTGTATTATATAATTTACAATTAACTTTGATGATTCTTGAATGCTGCATCGTATTAGGACTAAATCCTTGAACATTCATTCATAAAATGTGCTTAAAAAAACATTAAACATTGTACTTAAGGGTTTCATGCGGTGGATTAGTCTCAACAAACATATTTTGAGCCAGTGCAGGCTATGGAAATATAGTAAGACCACACATATCCTAGAAGGGGAGCATGTGGTTGAGCAAACGTTCCAAACTCCTAGCTTGTTTTCTATTTTTTTTGCCAAACAAAATTAAATAAGGTAAATTAAAATAAACATTTTATATGATACCATCTTATTGATTGTGCTTGACTTTATATAGTCATTGAGTGTGCTTTATTAGGGTATTATGTCCTTAGGACTGAGACTACTCTACTTGTTTCAGTAGTTTACTTTTCAGCTTACTTATAACTTTTCTACATTATTGGTTTTACATGGTTTTTATAGTTACATTTTTTTTTCTAACACCGCTTTACTTTTACTCAGTATATATCCTATTGAACATGCATATTATTCAATCATTTCCATGAGCACACTAGTATACATAGCTACTTAAATTTGCTTCCTTTACTTAACTTGTTTTATGCAAGCTTGAGCTGCTACCCCTGTATGTATAATTACTCCTTTTACTTGACAAATTTTAGTATTTCTATAGTTTAAGTATATCACCCTTATTTATATTATGCACCGCTTATTGAAAATTGTAAATTACAAATATGATATCCTTTAATTAAAATTTATTTAATAACCTTAAAATGTAATAGACTTTATAAGCCAAACTACCTTTTTTTTATTGGCTATGCCATACCGTATTAAAAAAAAATATATAGTAGATCAAGAGTTTGGTGGTGATCCAGACTACATGTTGGAATTTAGACCTGAGGAGCAGCCCTAATGACCTTACTCTTAGTTATTTTTGCTTTTATTTTTTTATGAGGAATAGTTCTATTACATCTTTAAGACATTTTTTAATATTAATTATAACTTTGGATATTCCTACTTTCTTTTCCATGATAGATACTTTTCTTTACTCTAGATGGTTTTTATGATAAATATATTTGTATTAATTACTTTTTTATTTTCATTTGCTTTCCTTGTCTCATAAGATTCTTGGCCACATAGTACTTAATAATGGGTTAGTTTCTAAAAATTCAATACTTATTTTTGCTTTTATTTACTTACGAGGGATAGTTCTATTAAATCTTAAAAATAGTTTGTAATATTTATTATTACTCAGAATTTTTTATTTTTTTTTCTGTGATGGATATTTTTTTTTTAATATAGATGGTGGATGATAGATATATTTGTACTCATTGCTCATTTACTTTTATTTACTTTTCTGGTCTCATAGGTTCTTGGCCACATAGTAATGAATAGTGGGTTTGTTTATACTAATTCAATTTTAAGTACAAAGGTATCCCTAAGAGTTGGATTGAAATATACATAATATAACTCTATGGCATCACAGTGCCATTCATGCTAATTAACCAAGACAATGATTAGTGTCGAGTGGATCTGATATGCAGTAACACTCAATATAAGATGCAATGCAAATATAGAAATAATTTAGGAGAAACCAGATACTGTTGATATTGGATGTGCGGTGACCTGTGCCCTGACAAGGTAGGTTGGGGTGGTTGTCACTAGGCAATCACTCACTTATCATTAGATTTGGTTTTAATCTTTAATCCACTAATTAGGGAAGTATGTGCACTATATAAAGCTAAATCATTCACTAAATAACATACATACTTATCAGAGTGCAGAGGAAATAAATAAGTTAACATCCATTGAAACCATAATACAAAAATAGAAAACATGCAACTTAAAATATAGTATGCAGTAAAGGAAAATACAAAGAATAATTGTATTGTTACAATATTTAAAATAAGTTCTAAGCAAAAAGAAAGGACACTCATCATCACTTAAATAAAAATACAACCTAAACTAAGGCTTCTCAGTTATAAGGTGCTCTTCCTTCTGGAATTGCTCCTCCACACGGGCTAACTCCTAAAAATGCTTAAGAACTAACATTCTATTTCATAATATCAGGGCCCAACCAAAAAGAAAAAAATTGATTAGACATATATTCTAAGTACATTTTAGGCTATTAATTTTCATGTATTTAATGATATCTGAAACATCCTAAGCATTTTAGGAGCAATATAGCAACAACATAAAGTGGTAAAAGCTATAATCATTCAATTATATCTTAAAGCAAAATGTGAGGTAAGCACATACCTCGACCCAAAGCTGCAATAAGATTAAATAATGAACATGCAAGAGACAATACTAAGTATAAGAAAAATCCTAAGTAAATATGATCAATTTTACACATGCTAATTTTATAAGTAAAGTGAATATAACAAAACTGAAATAAAAGAATATCATCCTAACATGCTTGCATATAACATAAAAAGCTGTTGAACATATAAATAAATGTTGAAAACACTATAACTTCAAAAATTTTGCATAAATACTAAAGAATACTAAGCTAAAAATATAATGAAAAATGCTATCTCATATGGACATATGCCTACTTAAAACTACCATAATAGAAAATGGTGGCTCATCTAGCAACTAAGTAAATCTTTTGAAGCATCTAAGAGAAAGTTTTTAGATCAACAGGTCCATTGAAAATAAGCCATCTAGGAGAAATTTCCCAGATCAATAAATCATCTCAAATAGAAAGACCCTTCAGGACTAAAATACCTAGGCACTAAACTGCATCTGAATCTCAAAGTACCACAATACTGTAGAGGCAGACGAAGTAGAACAAATTCAATTTCAAATGTTAAATATTTATGGATTCATCTTTTATTTATTCATTTAATAACTCATAAATATGCCTTATATAATTTTCAAAGCTAATATAGAATATTGCTCAAATATTCCATATTTCATCTATTATGTCACAAATATAAAGGTCAAAGAAAAGGAAGCAAAGCAAACAAGACAATGTGTAAATATCACTATACAAAACTTTGTGATATTACTTGTTTTATAATTTAATCCATTATTATTAATCTGAGACTATACAAGCTTAGGATCTCTAATATCCTACTGTCCAATATAAACTCATAATTATGGTCCTATAAGGTTAAAAAGCAATTAGAACTAATCAAGTTCTAACATAATTCAATCGGTGATGCTTCCATAGGTTGAATAATTAATCAAACTTTCTATATAATGATTTTAAATAACCCAAGATAATCTTGATTAATACAAATTAAGATTGAGGGATTAAGAGTTAAACTCTAAATATTAAGGCTTAACCTCTTACTCCAATAGGTTCTAAAGACTTAAAGTATATGGTTAAGCTCAATTCGCACGGACTATAAATTAAGACTACCTTATTAAGCAAAGTTAAGATTATAAAGATTGATCTCTAACCTTAGACTAAGGTTTAAATACAAAATAATCAAAATAAAAAATGAAATCTAGAAACTAATAAAACTAAGGTTTCATCCATTGAGTAACTCATTTACATAATGAATGAACTCTAACATAAATTTACATCTAAATCCTAATGAAAGTTCCTAAGGTTTAAGGAACGACTTTAACATAGGAAGAGTTATGATTTATAATGGAAGATTAGTTTAAGAAGCTTTAATGAATTAACATTTATTTCAAATTACTTATATTATTGATTTTATTATATAATTAAGGTTTCTAAGGCTTAAGGGTGCTTAAACTTAATTTTGCGAAAATGATAATTTTTCCCCTACTTAAGGATCTAAAAATGTAGCTTCTTGATTTAGGATTCTAAATAAGAAATTTATAATGTCAAATGGTTACTTCCAGTCTAATATGAATAAAAATAGTAAGTAAACCCAAATTTGATAAGGCTTAAGCCTCATGAGCTCAAATTAAGGTTTTATCTCATCAGGGATAGAATGGTAAGTTTACCTAAAGAAATATAGAGTTATAGTTATACTTATGTTTTTAACTATCTAAAGATTCCATAGAATCTAACATCACTAAATTCTGATATCATTTGGCCAAAGTATGGCCAAAATAATATTAGGGTCCATAAGGCTAATTTATGAAGTTTATGAAAGGTCCAATAACCTAACTTTTCCAATTAATGTCTAATTCAGCAAATTTAGTAGTTATAGTTTTCCTATAACACACTGAGTACAATGACTGAGTGTAAACCTAATTTAGACTTCATTTTCTTATGTTATGCCCTAATTAGAGTTTAAAATTATTAGTGAGTGATTAGTAAAATTAATCATTGAAATGGAAAATTAACTTTACTAAGGTGTTCTACTCTACTCTAGGAGTCTACAATAACTTAAATTTCAAAATTTGGATTATTAAATATGCTAATATTCACTAATAATTAATTAGGGTGATTTGAGCTAATTAATAAAATTAATCACCAAATCATAAATATTTTTGCAGTATACTAGTCTTCACATTATCTTGAATAGAATGGTATATTGGATGACCAAATTTGGAGTTCAAATGATCAAGTGATGGTTAATTAAAGTTCTAGAGTTTAATGGTATAATTAAAGAAGGGTCCTAAGAGTCATTAGTCAAGTCACACCCAAATGGCAAAACTAATATCATTTTGGCACTCTCTTGAGCAAAATGAGATATAACTAGACTATGTTTGGAGCTAGGAGTACCAAGTTATGGATGCTAGAAGTTTAGGGTTAAATAGGTCATTAGTTATGGATCCTAAATATCACTAATAGAAATATACATCAGACAGCAAAAAGGACACCACCATAAAATTCCTCATAATTTTATGGTTAAAATGAGATATAATTGGTATATTTGGATTATTTGTTAGCAAATTATGAAGGCTTAAAGCTTTGTGATTAATTAATTTAATTACATTAATCTATGTAAATCAGATTCAATTAAACTTTAGGTTAATTATTTATTATGCAGGATTTGTACAGCATCAGGTCCCATGGCTCAAGTCAGTAGCACCATCAAGACATCGGGTCCCACAGCCTCGACTTCTATAGATGACACATGCGCAGACAGCGGGCCCCAGCACTTCGTCTTGACCATGGTAGGATACATGGAAGGGGCTGAGGACTCTACCTAGGGCATGCTGAACAGAGCTCGATTTGGCCACTTTGGAGGCTGTCCTGCATGGCAACTAGTTGGGCTCGATGCAGCATTCCTATTGGCAGCAAAACCAAATGATGAGGTGGCTTAGGTTGATGGGAATTCTAAACCATAGCTACCTGGGATCAGGTCAAAGAAGGCAGAATGTAGAGCACTGTTGATCAAATGCAAATATCAAATGATCGAACCAATTAAGGTTTGATCATATGCTATCATACTAAAATTAGGGCATGAAATAGCTATGCGAAATAAGTGATGAAGATTGTGTTGAACAAACAAAAGGATCCAGATGTACCTAATTGAAGGGCCAAGGATTTTCAAGGCTTCGGTTCAATGACACTGGTCGCAATGTATCTCTCTAAGGGTTCCAATAATACAGTCGAAGCTATTGACCTCAAGGATTCTTAATGGAGGCTTGGCGGAGCCTCCGAGGTTACCAGCATGTGGCAAAGGCCTGTCAAGCGTGCATGCATGACATGCGGGGCTCGACGTAGGAAAGAAGAGCCCCAATCATCTGATCCAGCCCGCGCAATCGATCAGATGGCTGGATCGATGTGTTGTCTGATTAGATGACATCGTTCGACAAGTAGGCAGCGCGGAGGGATTTGGGACGACACCACAAAGGAATTTAATTAATATATTATATTCATTTTATTCATAATTTTCTTGATAAAATAGGTCTAATATATAACTCCAAAAAAATTCCAATAGATCACCCCTAGCTAATTGAAGGGTGTGGAATGAAATGGCAAAGTCAAATTTTGTTTTCAAAGAGTATTTAATTTTCCTATTTCTGGGGTTTTTTAAATATAATAAAATATTTGAAGAAATTCCAAAGACTTCAAATTGCCTTACAAACAACACCCCTAGCTAGTTTAGGGGTGAGGCGCACAATGGCAAAATTTGATTATTTATTTGAGGTCAAATTAGATAGGTCAATTTCTAGGGTTCCTGAAATTCCCAGAATCAGGGTTTGACCCATTTGACCCCTTATTTAGACCAAAAACTTAGGGTGTGGCCCTTATGACTTATTAAGAGTGATAGAATCAAAATTAGGACATGGTTAGTCCTAATTGGCTTGGCTAACAACCTTGGGTTATTATAGGATGCCACCTAAACTAAATGACCCTGGTAAGTTTAACATATCTTGTGTGATGGAAGGGGAGACTTTCATTGATCGCTTGTGTGATTTGAGAGCATTGTATTAATATAAAGCCATGTCATATCCATCAGCAATTAGGGTTGAGGGGAATGCATGACACTCATGTAATACTTGAATTTACAAAATTAGACTCGATGACCCCAATAGGTGTACTAGAATATGTAATTGCTAAAATTGAAAAATTTAAAATATCAACTAATTTTATAGTTTGCAAATTAATTTGTTGGAATCAAAATTTGATAATCATTTTTTAATGAACATTTTTAGCCACAATTATAACAATCATAAATGTGGAATGTGGAATGTGGAATGATGAAGATTAGAATAATTGGTAAGGAAGAGTAAGTTGGCCTAATGAATGTAATTAATAAACAAAAAATGGTTTATTTAAAATTATGAGAAAGAAAAAGGGAAGAGTTGAATCAGGAAGAAGAATTTAATGATAAAAGCTTGGATGCAAAAAGAGTGAGCACATTAGCGTTGAATCTGCCTGGGAGAAAAAAACCTAATCTGGAGGAATTTATGAGCCGTGTTAGTAAGTAAAAATAAAAAGGATAGAGAGAAGGAAAAGTGAAAAAAATAGTATATGCTGATTTATGAGAGGAAAACTCTAATAACAATGTTTTGATAGGAATAGGAAGAGTGAGCATTAGAATGAATAAAACTTAAATAATAAACGAGCAAGCTAGTACTCGCCCTAAGGGGATTAACAAAATATAGAGGCTAGTAGTAAAGAAATGAATAAATTCATGAAATTAGAATGGTCTAGTTAAGGATATTAACCTAAGTGATTATGGGGGGCAATCCATGCAAAAAATAATTTATTGCTAATTAGGCGTTACAATGCGCCACAGTGCCCAGCTAATAAGATTGAAGCACTACAGTGTGCCGCAGCACCTAGTCATCAAAGTTTAAACAAATAGCATGTCGTAGTGCCTGCATAGCACAAACGAAGTAATCCCCTGTGCTGCAATGCCTAACCAGTGAAAGCAGAGGGCTATAATGTGGTATAGTGCCTCTTGGACAAATTGAATTAATTGCTCCATTAAAAGTGCTATAATGCATTAGAGTAGCTATGGGAAGTATGTTAGTCAAAAAGAAACCAAAGCTTGTTGTCCTTTTGTAACAACTTAAGTGTTGTTACCTTAATTTAAGAAATCTAAATAGCATAAAAATCCTACCACTATACTCCAAACATTATTTGGAGAAAACCTTTAAATTTTAAGCCAATTCAAGGATTGCTTGAATTAATTGATTATTTTAATAAATTTACTACTTAGAAAATAAAAAATCAAACTACATTTTTTTACTTCCTTACTCTCAAATTAGCAAATGGTGAATTTTTGGGAGTTTTTGGAGCTTTTTTTTTTTATTAAAATTTAATTAAATTAATTGAATTAATTAATTATTAATATAAATAATTAAAATTCCTAGTTATTTGACATTA
This sequence comes from Gastrodia elata, assembly GCA_016760335.1. Classification (NCBI taxonomy): domain Eukaryota; kingdom Viridiplantae; phylum Streptophyta; class Magnoliopsida; order Asparagales; family Orchidaceae; genus Gastrodia; species Gastrodia elata. The sequence goes on from CM028681.1 coordinate 36,894,378, forward strand.
ACAGTTGTTTTTGCCATTTGGATTGATATGACACTCTTTTAGCGCCGTCCATTCCTTCCCTGGATGCAGATCTAATGAATGTGATATTAAGTCCTATCCATCCATTGGATCTACCCATGGATCCAATGAATCAATCGTCACCCATGGTTAATTAAACTTTGGGATCTAATATGGGCTACTATATGCTGATCTAAGGTCGAAGACCGATAGGAACACTGTGGTCCTATCATTTTCTCTAGCTCGACCATGAATGATTAGGCAAGTGGAATAACAGTGGAATGATTGTCCTCTCCTCATTCACTAGCCCATTTAAGCTTTGAATCTACCTATTCTTATTCCTCTCATTTGGGCAAAGCTTTTGGGAAGAAATTTGTGCTTGGAAACTAGTAGATTACTACTAGAAGCTTTTTGAAGTTGCATCGGGATGAACCCTAGGTATGCCTCTCAAACGTGTTCTATTCCTCCTTAGTAACAATTTTAATTATGTTTAAGCATTCCATCAATCCTATTATCAATCCCTAAGCTCAATTGAGCTATGGAGAGCCTGTTTGAGTCTTGGGGGCTCATGCTTGTACAGTCATGTACTGTGCTTAAGTTCCACTCACCTTCCTTCTCGGCATTCAGGCGGTCCCAACTACTTATGATAGGATGTTTAGGTCAATCTTGACCCAAGAATTCTCATTAAGACACCATATTCAAATTGTTATTTTCAAATATATATATATATATATATATTTAAATAATCAATTAACTTAGAGATTTGTTAATGAATAAGTCAATTGGGGGCTTAATTAATCCTAATCATTAAGGTAGATAACTTAATTAAATAACAACACACATGATTTAAAATTAACTCTGAAATTCTTTGGATGCAGCATCGCATTGAGATTTAAACCTTAGACATTCATTAAGATATTATGCATAAATAAAATGTTAAAATACATTATATTGGGGTTTTATGTGGAGGATTATTGAGCCAGGTCAGGACAAGATATAGAGTGATCTAGACACCACACATATCTAAGAGGAGGAGTGTGTTTGTTTTGGGAGACCCCTCTAATTTTTGTTAAATAGACATTCTTAGCTTCTCATTTGTTCTATAATTTGCCAGTAGAATATATTTAAACAAGATATGCAATATAATATTGATTATTACACAATCTTATAAATTGTATGTGAATTTTCACAGTCTTTTAGACAGTGTATTACTATTTACTCAGCCTATGAGGCTGACATGCTTTATTTACTTTGTTACTTCTATGTTATACTTTAAAACTTTACTTGCAACTTATCTGTAGTGTATGTTTACTTTGTTTTCAAATACATTTTCCTTAGACTACTTTACTTTAATTGTTACTCAGAATACATTCTTGTTGGACATATTCATATTATTCAGATTTCTTTAGCACTAGCACACACACACAAACACACAAACATATAGGGAGAAGACACACACAACCCACTATGGGTACTCTTAATCTGTACTTGTTTACTTCTAATTTTTTATAGTTTTCAGTACCCATTTCCTTTCATCAAATTGTGCACCACTTTTCAAATAATTGTAAATGATGTATGTGATATCCACTAAACTTAAATAAATAAAATTAGCAAACTAAAATGTACATAAAATTTTTAAGTCTAATCACTTAGTTTCTTTTATTCGTTGTGCCCTATTGAATTAAATAACAAACAGGGTAGATCAAGGGCTCATTTGTGATCTAGAATACATGTTGAAGGTTGGAGTTGAGGAGCATTATTGAATCTTTAATTTTCAAAATTTACTTATTGTTTTCCCATGAGGATAAGAGCTTTTATGATATTTAAGATTATTTTGTAATAACCTTAATTCTGTATGTTTTAACTTTTCTTTTGTGATGATGCCTTTTCCACCTTTATTCTGGATGGTTTGGATGATATATATCATTGTATTTATTGCATTTTTACTACTTATGTTTCTCATCTCATAAGTTTCATGGCCACATATTGCTTAATAGTGAGTTAGTTTTCTAATGATTCAAAATTAAGTACTACAGTAGCCATTAGTGTTGGGTTAGTATACACCTGACTCAAAACTAGATTGTTACACCCTTAATATCACAAAGTTTTACTTATTAAATCATACTAAACTTACTGATTGAACCAATTGACCACCATATAAGGAGAAGACACCTATAAAAAGCATACAAAATATTAGAAATTGTTTATTTCCAAATGCATAAAAATACCTTAGAATGCTTAGAGAAGTCAGTCATAGCAAGAGATAAAAATTTTGATCTCCCAATATGCTTTTCTTTATTTTGAAAAGAATATTTTCATTTAGATGCCATCATAAAACAAGGCAATTGTGGGGAAGGCATCTGCTGCATCTTTCTCAAGAGGGGCTTTCATATTGGGATGTGAAGATTTATTAGATCAACACGGGAGGCACCGATGTAATTCTGATGTGTACCAGAGGGTCTTAGATAAAAGGAAGCATAGAGCTGGTATCAGATCAGGCATGTGCAATGGTGTGATATAGTGTAGGGGCTTCTAGAGTGGGGTGCCTCAGCATGCCCTAGCTCTTTGGAATCAATAGAAATGTGCTACATGTGTGGTAATTAACATTGGGATTCTACAGTGCACATGGGATTTGGGAGCTTGGTGCCACAATGCGTTGTGGCACTACATAGAATTTCAAGATGGTTCACCCCCAAAAGTCACAACTTTTGGCTTTCAACTACTGATTTAAGGTGTTTTAGGGCTTGCATAAAGCTATTTAAGAGCCCATATGATTGTGTTGATTGGCAAAAAAGTTAAAAGGTGAGATTTTAGGAGAAGAAACCTTGTGGCAGTTAGGATTTGGTTGAGATCCAATGAAAGGGCATAGAAGATGTGGGGATCACTTCTTACTCTTCCAAGGGATATGGCTTATCAGGAACTCTGTAGAATTATGAAATATTCATATTGGATCTTCTTGGTTGTGTGGTCATGGTTTTTACTTGGTTTTGCATTTTCCACATAAATTTCTTTTATGCTTATTTTCTTATGATCTCTTATTTTTAGTTTGTATGTTATCATAATCGCTCTGTGTTGCTCAAACTACGATCACTAAAGAGGGATGAAGAATCCTAAAAAACATAACATTTTTACAGCTAGAAATTTGCATCACTAGAAGTAGAGCAGAGGTTCGTGCAGATCACCTCGAAGAGATACATTATATCTGATAGAGGCTTTATTGAAACATGGCCTATTCCTACTGATAATATCTTAAAATGAAAATGGAACTCCTGTGCGGACACCCTAGATTCATTTGATTTTCTTAGTTCAAGAAGGGTATTAAAATGCTCTAAATGCTAGAATGGGGAATGTCTTTGTTAGATAAAAGAGCATAGATCTTTGTGATTAGGAAATATAAGAATATTATGGGCTAGAGTATGTAGGAACTTGTTCTTACACTAATTACTTAAACTTTGATTTTGAACATGTCCAATTTTCCTAGAATTTGACTGGCCTTAATATAACCTAGATAGGAGATTATGCCAACATTCCTAGAACCACTCTCATACCCCTATTTCCAATGCCTAACATACTCATATAATGAGTAAGATTATGCCAACAGGAAATCTTTGTGATGTCATGAGCATGACCTGTAATCAATTACACAATCCAAAATATGGGACCAATCAATAGTCAGCAACACTCTTCAATCAACTTTAGCAAGAAATAAATGGATACTGTGCAACTTTAGCCTTTGGTTGACTAATATTTGAGTTATGTGCAGCTCAAGTATTGGAAATTAAAGGAAAGAAACATCATCTTCCACCGTGAGCACCCTTAGAACTGAGAAACATTCAAAATATTTATACTGAAGAAGTGTCAATGAGAGAGATATGGGGAAGGAACTTCAGCTGTAGCTTAGCAGTATGGAGAATTATAAAATCTGCAAAGGAATATAGAACAATTGGAGGAACACCACAGAGAGGTGGGGAAATGGATTGACAAAGAGTGTCATATATTTAAGAAATAATGCATTGCCAGTTCATGTATACCAATGACTTCAACAATACTTTTGGTAACATCATTGTAAGGTGACATACTCTTATATACAATTTTTTTTGCCCTGCCAATAATCAGAAAACCTCCAACCACTCCATGGCCCAACCTTAATGAAGAAAAAGAAGCAAAAGATGAAGATGATGATAATGATGAAAATAATGAATAATTAGATGGTAGTTTATTTTTATTGTTTTGCTTTCATTTATTTAATTTCACTATTTTGTTTCATTTTGTTGTAGTTCAATTTCATGTAATTCATTCGTGTACTTATTTATCTAAGAGTAATAGTTATTATGTGTGGTTTGATAATTGATAATAATGAATATGAGAACTATATCATTCAAAAATCTAATTACAAACCAAACTTGACTTTGTAACATCAAAGGGGGTTTGGCATGCAATAAATGCCTTAATGAAAAAAGAAACCAAGCAAATAAGGGCTAAGTGAAACAAACTTGATAAATTGACAAACACACTTTCTCTCCTTAATCAAGTGAAGAAATAGACTAAGTTTGGGAGAGATGTGGATGTGATGAAGGAATAGAATAGTGGTTCAATTTGTGTGTGTTAGGTTTCTGTATGACTACATAAATGCAATGTACATGCTAAGAAATAAAATATGAAGAAAAATATCTCTCCCACTAATAAAGGCATTACATTTCATAAGTAGAAGCACATATTGCACTTAAACTTTCCAAATACAGCTATACTCCATCCTTTCAAAAGAACCATAATTCTCCCAAAGTTTGGTTTATAGTAATCATGAGATTAAGTATGAGAAGTTGAGGTCAGCAAAGTATGAGTTCCATAAAATATGAAAAAAAAACTTGGTGAGAATTTCAAGATAGCATTGGTAGCAATGATCCAATCATTTGATCCTAACTGAATTTTTTTTAGCTACCCTACATTAGATTTGCAAAAAATATTGTTTTCATTTATTTACTTCAAATTATCAAGAAACTATTTGATTAGCTTCCTCGAGAATGCACAAGAAGTTAAGTGTGGATGTGCAAGACCCTATATTTATATATCTCTTCTAGTAAAAATTAGTATTTTAAAATGAATTATTCTTATTATAGACAATTTTTGTGTGTTTTATAACTTTTTCAGCAGTATGCACAAATAAACAAAATGAAGAATAATGCACTTAAAGAGATGGGAGCTAGAGGTATTCACAGTGCCTGACCTTCGAGAGCGAAGCACCCTAATGTGTTGCAGTGCCAGATTAGCACAAGCGAAGTGCCATAGCACACCGCAGCTCCAATTATAGGCAAGCAAAGTAAAATGGTGTGCCACAACACTAGGTTATCACAAGTGAAGTGCTATAGCATGTCGCAGCACCAACCCATCGAGAGTCAAATGACACAACATGTTGTGACTCATATTTAAAAAATTGTTTGGTTAGAGCATTAATTTAAGATAGAAACCCAAGCACTATGTTGTGTCATAGCGTCCCCCTCCCGATAATCTAAATAAAAGAGGATAGTTATGAGGATTTTACTTAATTTATAAATCTCTTCAGCTCCCAAGACTAATTCATGAGATAAATTCAATCCAATCAACTCCCAAAGCATAATAAAAGGTGAATATTCAAGGAATTAGTAACATATACCCAAGTTTTTAATAATGATAAAAAGCAAAAATTAATTAAATAAAAGAGGAGGAATTAATTGATTTATCCCCAAAGGCTAACGAAAGGGAGAATATTTAAGTAAAGCTTAGAAAAATAATAAGGAACTTTTGGACCTAAATAAGGATAGGAACCTTAGCAGTCATGAAATACTTTCAAAAGAGTTTCCTGAGAAGAAGGTTTGCTGCATAAAATAAGGGGAAAGAGGAAGTAGAACCAAAAAGAAGAAGAGAGAACAAAAAAGAGAAGCAAAGGTGAACGCTAGAATATTTTCCCTCGTATCGTATCTAAATTTAGTTCATTTCAACTTTCTTTTTGTAAGAATTCCATGAGTTACATATGTTGCACCTTCATTTCATTTTGCATTTTAATTTCAATGGCAGCCTAAAACCCCTCTTATAGAGGGTTAGGTTGATAAGTATGTAATTTGTATGTTTTTTAGCATGTAATGAACTTCTAAAATTAATGAAATTTAATGTTTTCTCTGTTGAAAGTTTATATGTTTATTTTTGAAGAAAGGATGAGAGAAATTAATTTCTAAATTTAAATGATTAAAAGAATAGATTTAACAGCAAAACCTTCATAAAGCTAGACGTTCATCACTAATTTTAATAAGTGAATTAGAAGCGTGATAGCAGAGAATGATTTGATATCAGTTAGTAGAGCTAAAAGCTCGTTCATTTGCTTGAAATCATATGTTGGAAGAGTCAAAGTCGTGAAGAATAACTTGACCAATTATCTGTGCTCCATAGCTCAATTTGGGATTTAAATACAAAGAGTTGAGCATGTTCAAGTAGTAAACGAAGTGACATAAGTTCAAATAAGCTTATTGGTCATCTCATGAATTAATTAAGGAAATTTGATGCATGTGAGCCGATAATAACTGATTTAAAGAGCATCATTGCTCACTCATGATTTAATTAAGAAAATTTGATGCATGGTATTGCGAGAGTGATGCGACATAAAATCATAGAGCTTCGTGAATAATTTCCTTACATGAGTTAAGAGTGGATGCGTTTTAGTTGTGATCTTATTGAGAGTTCGTGATCTCAAAATAAATTTATGAATTTTATTACTATGATGTAAGGATAATTTTTATCATTAAATGATCATGAGATTACCAATTTTATTATTGTCAACCTCATTAAGTTCCATTAATGCTATGTAAAGCAAACTATGATTAAATAAAACCTCTTTGTATAGCCCTTTGATTTATAACAAACATAATAAATAAATAAGGGATAACTAAATAAAACATTAGATTGAAGAAAACTTATGCATTAGGTAGTCACAAAATATATGTTCAATCATAATTCTCCCCATTTTATTCCAACTATTCTAAAATGCTAGCATACTTTTATTTTAATCGTTAGCATCAATCAATTTATTTCGAATATTTAAAAATTAAAAAGGAAGAAACTAGCAAGTATCTACATATGTTGATCCTTTAGGATGATAAACTCAGCATTCAGCAATTTCTGCATTACTTAATGTGGCTCCCCGCCCCCTAATCCATAAGATTAGGATAAGGGGAGGTGTGCCACTCTAGCAAATCCCTCACTTATCATTGGATTTGGTATTATCATTGGATTTGGTATAACCCATAATCCACTAATAAGGGAAAGATATGCACAGACTACATACATAAGAATCAATTACTAAGTAAATACAAATGCAAAGAGTAGAAGCAAGGTAAAATAAAAGGTACATCCAACTCACCACAATATAAGGAACAGAAATATATGGCTCAGAATAATAAGTATAGTAAAAAAGCACATTTAAGGGCACCTGTATTATTACAACAATTTAAGTATGTTTTAAATGAAGAGAATAAGCAATATCTCAATCCTCACAAGCAAATAAACTAAGGAACTATAAAGCTTCTGCTCACCCTGCTGATCCTCTTCAAGAAAAGGCTCCTCTTCAGGCACAAGCTCCACAAAGCGATCAGATTCTGACACTTTTGGTATCACAATGCAAGGCCCCAGCCAACAAAAGAAATATCTTATTATACATATTGTCTAAGTATATTTTAGGCTAATAATTTTTCATGAATTTATTAATACCACCATTTACTTAGACTATAGAAATATATACTAACATAGGAGCAACATGCACACAAAAGGAAGTGGTAAGCTATAAATAACAACATTTATAACTAAATAATAGTGAGGCAAGAGACACACTTCAATAATAAGTTAAGACAAGACTAGGTATACATATGTAAAGTACTGAAACTAAATACTAATCCTAAATATACTGATAATCATATAGCATATGTAGGTTAAAAAGAACCAATCTGACTGTGATATATATAGTAAGCATTAATAGAAACTAGCATCTTATAATTAAGTAAGCAGGTAAAGTAAAGTTGACTAAAGTAAAATATCATAGTAAAATAGTAAACAATAAACACTAACCAGGTATGTACAGACTGACATATCAGAATCATTGGCCAATGGGGCCACAGTAAATCCCCATAGACATTATGGGCTAGGGCCGAATAGGAATTCCCATAGTCTTTCTAGACTAGAGCAGAACAGAATAGAATAGCAGGACTGAGGAGGCAATAAATACAAATACAATATATTTTAGTTATTTTACTTTGCTGCTGGGGACACGTCCAAAATTAGCTGAGGACTCAAGCATCTCTACAAGACTATACGGGTTCCAAATTAACATTACACTTAATGAGTGATGTTTAGTAATCCTTATTTCTCCTTAACCTTATCCATTAGGATAAATGTGCACCAAAACCTACCAGAAAAACTGAACCTAATGCAAATGTTATACTAATTATTATAATTTTTCATTTTATACAACAATGTTATCTTATATGATATGTTCAAGGTAATGACACAAAATACAAGGAATGCGTAAGCAACATGCAAAATAAAAAGTGAGCAAGGGACTCTACTACACAAGGTGACATCATTTGTTATATACTTAACCATTCTAACTATTCTAGGTTACACAAGTTCAGGATCTCCAATTGCTACTATCAAGTATATCATAGAAGTACAACCATATAAGTTAAAAGCAATTAGAACTAGCTAGGTTCTAATTTAGTTTATTTAGGATTGACTATAAGTTAAGAAATAAATCATCACGTCGTAATTGATGTATTAAGACATTCTAAGCTAACATCTAATTCATATCTAATGAAATTAATTAAGTGAATGATATTAACTAATAAAATTAATTCCTAAAATAGCTGACAGAAGGAGGCAGCGGGACCCACTAGTTCGACGTGGCAGAAGACAGGCATCCGTTGGGACCCCAACAACTGCTAAAACAAAGAAGTGGGCCCCGTGCCTAGCAGTGCTGACATGATGGGGCTTACTAGCTACTGCTGCCACCTGCTGATGCAGACACCAGCTTCATGAGTCAGGCCCAGATCGACCCAGCGTGACCCTAAGTCCCATCAGCCCCGCAATGCTAGATTAGGGCTTGAGGAAATGCGCCTTCCCACTGATGATCCTGGTCAGTCCACACAGCTACGAGTGAGGACAGACTGGAATACCTCAATGGCAACTACGCCATGGCTTAAGGTGACTTAATTGGTCGATGGGAGGTAGCCCTATGAGTTCGCATACAGGCCTTACGAGACTAGCACATGCTACTATTGAGCGAATCCAAAATTGGATTGATTGGGTTCGATCAGACCTATTCGAACCCAACCAGATCTTAGGTATGGAATTGAAGTAGATATTATAATTGAAGATCATGCAATTGGAATTAAATTGGAAGAGATGGACAAGAACCTGATCGATGATCGAAAATCTAGAGTTCAAGAGAGTCCTTATTTGTAGCATCAGTCGACCTTCTGCTCATGCCCGAATGTGCCCCCATTGTCAGATGGAAGCTAGATGGGGTTTAACAAGGCCTAACAGAGTAAGCGAGGGTTCCACACAGAGAGCGATACGCGGGAGAGAATAAATCAAGACCGCCCTTTTGGACGGTCCGATCGAGTGAATTCGATGGATGACAGATTTAGACGGTGTACGAAGGAATGGATGGCGTGATTAGCCAGGGAATAAAATAACATTTATTTAAATTCTAAATTTTAAAATTCTTAAATAAAATTATTTATTTAAATGACCTCCAAAATTTTCCAAATATTCACCCCTAGCTAATTGAGGGGTCAGGAACATAACAGTGAAGTCAGATTTTAATTTCGATGAGTATTTAATTTTCTAATTTTTAGGGTATTTAAATATTATTAAGATATTCAACAAATTACTGATGACTTCCGATTGCCACCAAAACATCACCCCTAGCTAATTTAGGGACAATGAGCGTAATGGCGAAGTCCAGTTTTAGATCTGAGGTCAAAATAACCAAGTCAAATTCTAAGGTTCAGAAAATTTAGGGTTTGATCCATTTGACCCCCAATTTAGACTAGATATGGGTGGTGAACTCATTATGACTTAATTAGTACTATAAAACCAAAATTAGGACTTGGATTAGTTCTAATTGGCTTGGGTAACAACTTGGGTTGTTACAAGCCTCCTCCCTTAAGAATAATGTTATCCTCGTCATCACTTAAGTATGAAAAACAAAACACGAATGAGTTTAAATGAAGTGGGAAAGAGGAAGATGAGGAAGCGCTAAGGTTCACCATTTAGAACCTAAAACTTAAGGTTTAAGGTTGGACTTTCATAATTCTACCTTATAGCTAAGGTTATAGAAAACCATCTAAACTAAGTTATAATCATCACTTAGTAGGGATAGCAATCAACATGAAGAAGGGCTACCATTCAACTAGATTGAATGTAATTTTCAGGGATTAAGGATTGAATGCTAAGTCATAACACATAACTTAACACTATAGGATAGGACTATCACTTAACAGGTGACATCACATACTAAGCACAATATAGACTAAGGATAAATGATCCTAAAGGTCCTATACTTAAGTGACATTCATCCCTTAATAGAGCTTAGGCAAAATAGTTAAGTTATTATAAGGCTTAACCATGATTAAGGGATATTAATGATTCTAGTTCAGTGATTTAAAATCCAAGGATTCAACATCAAGGAATTAGAGTCCTTTCACTACTTACCCTAATAGAATCTAAGGCTTAGCTAAGGGATCATTATTAGACTAAGCCTAATAATGATGCTAAGGGATTGACTGATAAATTATACTGAAGACTATGCTTGGGATCAACTAATTATAGGATTTAGTCCATATTGATTTGAACTAGTAAGAGACATTCATATGTTACTAAGGGAGGCAAAAGGATAAATATCCTATTAGGATACATAGCCCTATGGTTAAGGGGAGTTAGGTCACATATCATGACTTAACACCAAAGATTTAAAAGCTTACCAAAAATGTCATTAACACAAGTCATAAACTATGGCTTAGTTAAGAAACTCACTTATCCATAAGCATAAGTGCTAGAAAGCTTAATGGGGACTTAAGCTACAACCATAAGTCATAATCTATGACTTAGGCCAAAAGCTTTAGAACTAAGCTCCAAGATCTAAGTCACCAGATGGGGCTCAGATCATTAAGGACTTAAGGGTTAAACTTCACCTAGTTTGAAGGAGAGCTCATTCCAAGGGAATGAACTCTAATGTTTGAGTCACATGATGACCTAGGCATATATTTAAGGGTTGAACTCAAGCTACTTGGGAAAGAAAATTTCTTATTCTATGGGAATAAGATTTTCCACAACAAACCACTACAATTAAGATACACTTATCACTTAAATAAGGTTATACTAAAGAAAAGAGAATTACCATCCTATTGGGATGGGCAAAGGAAACTACAAGGCTATCTCATTAAGTCACCACAAGTGACTTAACTAAGAAGGTTTTCTGAAGGATAACTAAAAATTATAATTCAAGAATTATAACTTAAGCAATTTGTGACTTACAGGGAGGTTAAATTTTCAAAGAACAAAGGTTACTTGACTTAGAAGAGTTCTATAGCTGAAGGCTAGCTAAAACACCTTCATCAGACTAAGTTTAATGAGACACATTTTACTATAATCTATACTCATGAGTTTATAATATAGGTTAGAATAATCTAACTACAAGGTATACCCACACTAGGAAGGACCAGGGCAAACAAACCATTGGGTTAATTCATTCTAAGGCTATTATTATTAACAAGGCTTTTACCCTTAGCTAAGATAACCTGGATACTTAGTCTTAAGAGAGAGGGAAGTTCAATGCATCAAGTCACAAACTATAACTCAATGCTGAAGGGTTGATAGGATTCACAAGTGAATCAAGATGATGGGTTCCTCATCCAATCTGGATGACATACTAGGACATAAATCATAAGGCTAATACTAAGTCACAAACTATACGATGTTTGGAAGTAGTAATTGTTTAATCAATAACATGGCATCCTAATGCAGGATTAGATTCAAAAACAAGATTAAAGGATAACTATGAATAAGAGTCACTAATTGAAATTGCATAGAGTAATGATAGAACTTAAATGCTGAAATAATTATAAGATCGGACATGTGTACCTGAAACAACATTATTGCTTCTAGCCACACTTAGTGGAGAGAGGGTGTAGGCTACTGTAGGCCTAGCAAGCCTGTTGCTGCATATCAGCTTTTGAGGGGATCTAGTAGCAATGGGTCAAGGTGTGTTGCCACATTCCTCCTTCGACCCGGAGTCAAAGCTTGATGATGCCTGGAACGGTCAAATAAATGCACATTGTTTGGAAGTAGTGACCCTGCCAACCATAAGTATAGCAGCATCCCATGTCATGGTAACACTTCCCGTCAGGATGGGGCTTTGTACAGTCATTGTATGGATCATTAGGTGGGGCTACTGATGATAGAAAAGAATTTGAATTGGCGAGTGCAATTATTACTCTCTCCATTCCCTCAAATATCTTGTCCTGAATGTTGACCAGGACCTTGACTTCCTCTAGCAGTGTGGTGGCCTCCGACGAGGAGCTACCAGATGTAGCATAATAGGGGGACGATCCAGGATTCATAGTTTTAGCTGAATTTGCAAAGTGACATGATATCAGGATCTAAGAACAATTAAATTAGGCTGATTTCATTTTATTAATCATACTATATAGAGTGTCGGATGTAAGAGGTACATCATAGAATGATTTGTTGCAACACCTATTTAATATTCCGTCAAAATGCGAGATGGAAGTTAGAGTAGGTATTAACCGAGGGTTCTCAAGAAAAAGCATTCCATCAGTCTCCCACCTCATCTTGTGGAAGGTAACGTACTAGCGACATAAAAGTCATAGGCACATAGTGAAGAGTTTAGGTGGACTGATACAATGGATGGTCTCTTAATTTAGTACCTTTACTTCAGACAATATCTACTAAGGCTCTCATTGTTCAATCAGAGTGTTAATCTCTCTAGAGGAAATGTGGGAAGCAAGGGGAGTTGAAGATGAATGTCCAAGATGCAATACCACCTAATTTGGAAACAACGTATAATTTAAACTTCTAAGGAAAATATTGTTAGCGTTAAATGATTCTAAGAAGTAGGTTGCACTATTACCCTTTCAAGGGGGACAGAATTTGAAAAGTGGAAGGTAACAACTTAAGAGTGGTTTAAGATCTATTTGATAGTTTGAGCTGCTATAGGGATTCAAATGTCTTAGTATGGAAGTTAAGGCCTAACATCTCAAGTTCATTGATAGTACAAGTCTGATGAAGGTTTAATTTGAGTTGGTTAGCTACATATTATGCTTAAGTTTGTTCCTACTTAAGTTCCATTATTTTTGAATGCATTTTCCATTCTATGCATTTTAATTTGAGCATGAGCTTATGGTTCTTTAAAGGTAACTCCAGTATCTAATTAGTGACTGACTTGGTAGAATTCATATTGTGTCAGATTAAAGCAAATTCCATATGGATTAGATTCACAAGCAATATTAAGGGATGACTCCATATGGTGTCAGATTGAAATGCAAATTCCAATCTGACACCATATGGAGTTCTCTAATACCAATGGTAGTGCCCTGCCCTATGATCCACAAGAATAGGTTAAGGGGAGGTGTGCCACTCCTGCAAATCCCTCACTTATCATTAGATTAGGTATACCTCACAATCTACTAATAAGGGATGGATGTGCCCATAAGAATCAATCACTAAGTAAATATAAATGTAGAGTGTGGAAGCAAGGTAAAGTAAAACGTACATCCAACTCACCACAATATAAGTAAGGAACAGAAACATATGGCTCAGAATAATAAGTACAATAAGAAAGCATAGTTAAGGGCACCTATATTATTATAACAATTTAAATAAGTTTTAAATGAAGAAAATAAGCAATCTCTCAATCTTCATAAGAAATAAACTAAGGATCTATAAAGCTCCTCTTCATGAACAAGCTCCTTAAAGCGATCAGATTCTGACATTGTTAGTTTCAAAATGCAGGGCCCTAACCAACAAAAGAAAAATTTTGTTAGACATATTGTCTAAGTACATTTTAGGCTGATAATTTTTCATGAATTTATTAATGTCATAATTTACTTAGACTACACAAAATTATACTAACATAGGAGCAACAAGCATACAAAAGGAAGTGTCAAGCTATAAAAAATAGCATTTATAACTAAATAATAATGAGGCAAAAGATATACCTCAATAGTAAGCTAAGATAAGGCTAGGCATACATATGCAAATATAGTAAGAAAGTACTGAAAGTAAAGACTAATCCTAAACATGCTAACAATAGTATGACATATGCAAGTTAAAAATAACCAATCAGACAGTGATATGTATAATAACCAGTAATGGAAACTAGCATAGCATAAGTAAGTAAGCAGGTAAAGTAAAGTTATCTGAATTAAATGCCATAGTAAAATAGTAAATAATAAATAGTAACTATGTATATACAGACTGCCATATCAAAATCATTGGCCAATCGGGCCACAGTAAATCCCCATAGCCTTTTTGGGCTTGGGCCGAATAGAAATTCCCAAAGCCTTTCTGGATTAGGGCAGAATAGAACAGAATAGCAGGACTGAGGAAGTAATAAATACAAATGCAATAAATTTTAGTTATTTTACTTTTCTCATGTGGACATGTCCAGAACCAGCTGAGGAATCAAGCATGTCTACAAGACTATACAGGTTCCAACTTAACATTACACTCAATGAGTAATGTTTAGTAATCCTTATTTCTCCTTAACCTTGTCTATTGGGGTATATATACACCAAAATCTACCAAAAAAACTGAACCTAATGTAAATGTTATACTAATTATTCTAATTTTTTATTTTATGCAACAATATTATCTTATGTGATATGTTCAAGGTAATGGCACAAAATATAAGGAATGCATAAGCAACAAGTAAATCAAAAGTAAGCAAGGGACTCTACTATATAAGGTGACATCATTTGCTATCTACTTGACCATTCTAACTATTTTAAGTTACACAAGTTCAAGATCTCCAATTCCTACAATCAAGTATAACTTCGAAGTATGACCTTATAAGTTAGAAGCAATTAGAATTAGCTAGGTCCTAATTTAGTTCAATCAGGATCGACTATAAGTTAAGAAATAAATCATCACATCCTAATTGATAAATTTAGACATTCTAAGCTAAGATCTGATCAATATCTAATAAACTAGGGACTGTAAATTAAGCACCATATTTGGAGTTAATCATATAATCCAAAGGTAGAGCTTAAGATCTAGGGTTTAAATATGAATGTGGACTAATGATTAAGGCAAATTCTATTAAGCATAATGATGCCTAATAGAATGAATGCCTATTCTTAATCTAAAGTTAAAAGAAAAAACAATCAAAATTAAGATATGATAATTTAGAAACTAATAAAACTAAAGTTCCATTCATTGAATAACCCACTTATTCAGTGAATGAAATCGAACCTAGTATCTATTCCTAATCTTAAGGAAAATATCCTAAGGTGAAGTGTAGATTCCTAATAGGCTCCTAATGAAATGACTTAAGAAAGAACTTGAGAATTTAAGAAATTGATTACAATTTATCTTCATTTGCTATTTTTGTTCATTTAGGGAAATTAAAGATAGATTTTTGCTAAGCTAAGGTATAATGGATTTTACTTAGGAATTTTACAAGCCTTTAATTAAATTTTCCTCAGATTACTTAAATTCAAGAGATTAAGAGTCTAAATTGATCCTAAATCAATTTGATTATTTTCTTAATGATTTAAATGATATTTTAGGGGTTAAGAGCACTTAACCTAAATTTTGGGCAAAATGATCATTTTGCCCCTACTTATGGGTCTATAAAGCTACTTTTTGATTTAGGATTCTAAATTGGATTTATTAATGCCAAATTCAGCAAACTTAGTGGCTATAGCTTCCTTATATCACACAAAATACTTTAACAAGGAGTAGACCCAAATTCAATATCAATTGGTCAAGTTATGACCTAATTAAGGTTAGGGGTAATTTGGGCAAATTAGGGCTTATAGTGGTCAAAACCCTAATTTTAATTTAGTTTACTGTATATTATGACTTTCTTATCTAAATAGTATATTGAATGATCTAATTTGGAGCCCAAACGACTAAGTTATGGCTAAATCAAGTTCTAGGTCATTAAGAAATATTTAGGAAAGGTCCTAAAGTGATTAGTCAAACTGACAATCCAATAGCAAAACTAACACTATTAGGGCAAACTAGACACTCTCCTAATTAAAATGAGACCCATATTGACTAGGTATGGGTCACTAGGTACAAAGTTATGGCTAGGGGAAGTTTTTTATAGTCTTGGTTCAATGTGGAGGTCCTAAAATGTCATTATATTATTTAGGCATCCTACAGGAAAATTAACACTACCATAATTATCCTCTCATTTATCTGAGTAAAATGAGATATAAAATTGCTATATTTGGAATTATAGATTAGGAGTTATGAGTAATTAAAGTTCTGCCAATTAAATTTAATTATGCTAAGGAAATTAACTAATTAAATTAATCCTTAAAATAGTTGATAGAAGGGGGCAGCGGGACCCACTAATCTGACATGGCAAAAGGCATAGGCATTAGCTAGGACCCGCAATTAACTTTAATTATTATATGCTAATTAAAATAGAGAATAAATAAGTAAAGTCTCTCCCTCTCTTAAGTAAATAAAAGTAAGCAATTAACTAATTAGGTGGAAGCAATTTAATATCTTTAAGCTTAAGTACTTGGTCCATGGTCCACTTGACTCCAAATGTACCTGATCTATCATATTTTATCATTTAAATATGATAGGGCAAAGTTAACAAAAGAAAAACATAGTTAGACTAAATAGTCTAAGTACATTTTAAGATCAAGCTAACCATTTTAAAGTTTATTTGGATATCTTAACTAGTTACAATTTAAGCATAAGAGACAGTGCAAAATGAAAGCATATAATTATAGAAAGGAAATAGACAATTGTAAAGAAAGGTAATTGAAGAAAAATAGAGAGTAAAAATACTCAGAAGTAGAGCCATTCTAGCTAACATATAATATAAGGGTAAAAGCATCCTAAGCTCAAAAAGTACTAATGTGCGTACGAAAATAAATGAAAGCTAAGAGTTAAACATGTATGTATAATAAGTAAAGGAAAGTGGGGATTCAAATACAACAAACACTCATATTCATCCTCTAAGACTATGAGGTCTCCTTATTTTTTCTAGTTAACCTGCCCTTGGCTATCATCATTAATCAACCCCTATAGTTTTAATGTGAAATTTTTATTTATGCACAGTATCTTATATGAATCTGTCAAATGAAGTAGGCTCAAAGCTAAGCAAGCATTCAAGGAAAATTCAAGAATTGCAACTATGTGATATCCAAAATTATCTAATTTTAATGATCTCCTTAATGATTAGATTTAATTGAACTTTTAATTAACATAGTGATATTGATCTCCAGTCAATTATAAGTAATATAAGTAATTAGGGTTATGAAAATAGTAGTTTCATATCATTTTATGAAATAGAAAAATAATTTATAAGTATAACGACACTAATAGAAACTAGTTCTATTCTTATCTTAAACCATAAGATTGAATAATGTTGACTAAATTAAGGCTTAGGAAACTACTTAGGAAAGGTAGGTTTAAGTAAACACTATTGTTAAGGAAATTAAGAGTTAGGGTTCTATTCACTAAACTATCTAACTAGGTTAAATTAGAAAGATCTTATTTAACAATCAACTACTAATCTAGCTAGGTTATTATAAAAGGAAAGGTTTAAAGAAATAGAAAAGAATGATTTGTAAGCTATAAACTCTATGTTTCCTATAAGTTGAAGGTTAAGGAAATTAATAGGATTCCTAAACTATTCTCATGAATTTTAGACTCTAATTACAAGTCTTTAAAGGATTAACAACTAGGATGAAGTGAACTATGATCTAATATAGTTACTTAAAGCTAGTCTTAATTAATTCATAAGCTACAACTACATAAGCATTAAGGTTAACTATACTTAATGGATGAAATAAATAGCTCTAAGGATAATCTATAAGTCAAGTTATAAATCAATCCTAAAGCTTTTATCTTAAGGTGGAAAGATGAATCAAGCCATTTTCTAATGATTCAAGCAATTAATTTAAGAGAACTAAGCTCATAACATACAATTGAAATTGACATGGTAAATAATAATTGTGGCATGTTTACTATCCTAAGATTTTAAATACCAAAATTATGAAATTTAAGAAACTAGAAATTATCATAATAACACTAATTAAGGAGCCAAAAATCTAAAATCAATAATTATTGTCCAATGGAAATGATATACATAAATGTGCAATCCTTATCGTATAAGGAGAAGAATGACACTAAGTAGGTCAATTTTGGATAATATTGGAAAATTAGGGTTTCCAGGACTCCTATTTAGGGTTAAAAAGTGATTAAGAAATTTAGGGTTCTAATGTTAAATTTGATTTCATATTAATATTTGTCAAATTTTTGTGAGTGAAATGGACTATCAAATCATGAAATTTGGACCTCAATTTAATTAATTATGTCACATACAAACATTAGAAATAAATATACAATTAATTAATTAATCTAAAATAATAATTAATTAAATGATTAACAAAACATAAATTAAATGGTAAATTATTAATCTACACTATTTCTTACAAGTGAAATAGATTATTTGCATGACTTAGTTTGATAAGAATTGATCCTAAAATATCACATGCAATATTGGAAATTAATTACAAATAATTAATTAAATTACAATAATTCATGTTTATAATATTCACCAAAATAGAAATTAAACAACATATTAATGATCTACATGTTTTTACGATCAAAACAGTATATAATTTTGTATAATTTGAATGTGTATATGTAAAGATACAATTAAATGAAAATTTGCATTTACTAATCATTAACCATTAATTCCCTAATCATTTAATCAAGTTAACCGTTCGACATAGAAACTAGAGGCACGGAAAACAGGGAAAGGCGGTGGTGCAGAAAATAGCGCAGCACCGAAATTGGTGCAGTGCGGATATCCGTGCTTCTCTCACAGTTTAGCTGAGGAAGTGAATTATTGGGCTAAATGTATTATGTCACATTCATCCATAAGCACACAGTTCTTTCCCTTCCTCCTTTAACTTATGATGAGCTATGGAGCATAATTGGTGGCTCTTGGCTCACATGCAACCACCTTTCAATTGAGCTCAAGAATTTGTATTACTAGGTTCAAGATCTTGTCACTGAGCTCCAAGCACTAGTGCACATGTTCCTAGATTTATGCCAATTGGTGAGCTATGGAGCACTAAGAGGATTAAGTTACCAAGTTTTATTCATCACATTAATCCTAAGGTGTTTGCACCGAGAATTCTCGCACAACAAAATATTGTCACATATATTTGCGATGAGGACCTTTATATGCATGTCCTTAGTTTCAATGTGCTGAGTCAGCTTGATAGTAGTTTCATTTATAACAATGTAATTTAAAATAAACTTTCATCACACAGCATGCTTTCAAATAAGATCATATCAAACAAATAATTGATTAAGAATTTTTTTCATTGAAGAAAATTAGTACAAGCACCTTTTATCCCAAAATTGATTACATGACTTAACCCAACCCACCCCAAGGAAAGTTTAGCCTTCCATAGCAAAAAAATACAAAAAATACAAAATAAGTGAACCCTTGCATGATTCTTACAGCAAGAAAATCAAAAAGGAGATTATAGGAAATACTAGGAACAGCCCTTAGCATTCATTGGTTTCTTTCTTGCTCTCCAACCTCACATTCCTTTGGTGGTTCCTTGGGTGTTCTTCTTGCTTCCCCATCGTGGACACCTTCTCCTTCCTTGGGTATAGTTTCTCATTTCTCTCTTGGATGGAGCTTCAAAATTTTTAAAGCTGAGAATGTGAAAAAGGGGAACCCTCTCTAAGTGCTTTTCCTTAGCTTTTATAGCTGCTTCTTCCAACACTTTAAATTATTTCTACCATTCCTTTCATCTTCTTTTCTTTAATAAATGTTTAATGAATATTCATTTTTATTATCTTAAGAATGAGAAGATTTAATTCAAATTGTGTTGATGGTAGCTGGGGAAGACAAATATGACAACCCTAGTTGTTACCCTAGCTAAATTCAAATTAATTAAGCTAAACCAAGCTTTAATTTGTTTCCATTAGACTCAATGGGTCATTTAAACCTAACCCGAGAAGTTTGAAATCATTCAGAACTCATTTGAGCATTTAAGTATTTTTGCCTATTTTTGGATCCTGAAAATAGCTAAATTAATTTGATCTCCAAATTAAAATCTAAGTTTATTTTTGAATTCCTCACCCCCAAATTAGCTAAGGGTGAAATTTTTGAAATTTTTGGAGGTTATTTAGGCCTATTTTGGATTTAATTTAATTTGGTTCAATTGCAATTTAGGGTTTTAACCAATTCCTTATTGCAAATCAACCCTCCCTTCAATGGTCGGTTGACCCAAACCGCAGGAACCATTCGGGCCGTTGATCTCTGTGGATCTGATCCATTGGCCCGCACCTTCGATCGAATCCATCTCATCTTGACCATTTCGCAGTTCTGAGATTTGATCTAACAGCATCAAGCCATTCACCGTAAGTACCCTCGATCAACCGTTAGATCTCAAGATATGATCAAATGGCTGATCTCCTATTCGCATTCAGCTGTTAGATGTCCAAAGATTAGAGTCAGTTCTGCTCCAACCAAAGATCTATCAGATGGCTCCCAGTGTCCCAGCACTGTGGATCATCTCCTTCCCCTCGCCCGTTCGTACGACTAGACCCCCCGATAGCTAGACCCCCTCCAGCCCTGTGGTAATATGAGAAATATCCTAATCTCCCTCTTCTACCCTCAGCACGACCATCTGCCAGTAGTGCCCTCCATGAATTGCCCTCAGCTGTTTGAACTGAGCCTCTCCTTCGGCCCAAACCATGCCTTGGTTCCCAAGGTCTAGAATCCACCCCTAGAGTTTCCTAATGCCTATATATACCCTGGGGACATTACAGTGAGTCCCTTTGCTCACTATGATCCCCCAATTTTCCAGCTGAAGTCCTCTGAAGCTCCCCTTTATCCTGGCAAATCCCAGTATCCTAAGAGCTGAGAACCGCTGATAGAGGGTATGTGTATGGTGTTCAAACCCCCCTGCTAGGTTGTTGTGATCTTCTGGAAGCTATAACTCACCTTAATCCCTCTCAGCCATGCCTGCAATATCAATTACAGGTACTGCCTTCTTCCCACTGAGCTGTGTAAGCTCTGCCTTTCAATTAAGCTCTTAGATGTTGCCTCTGGATGTCATCTAGCTATTGTAGTCTCCTAAGAATCTAACTTGATTGCTCCCAGGGTCTGAGTTAGCTCTGATAGATCATATCAATCGAATGAGCTAGTGGATGAGCCATGGGTGAGTCCGAGTAAGGACCCAGCAACTGGCTGCACCCTAGGCTGCATACCCTTAGGGCTTCGATCCGTCTCATCGCCAGGATGGTGTAGGGATCAAGCTCTGACCAAATGTTGGTCTTTGTGAGGAGAATTTACTCCTCACTATGAACCCCAAT
Source organism: Gastrodia elata (assembly GCA_016760335.1). Lineage (NCBI taxonomy): Eukaryota > Viridiplantae > Streptophyta > Magnoliopsida > Asparagales > Orchidaceae > Gastrodia > Gastrodia elata. The sequence continues at coordinate 36,916,011 of CM028681.1, forward strand.
CCCTCATCCTTAAAGCATTTTGATGGAGTAGTCATCTGGTGATCCACTGCACTCTAGAAGGGAGTTCTTAGCTCAATCAATGCGTATGGTGTTCCTAATGGTGTAGCCATCGAGATCCAGATGTGGCATGGTCTGTAGATGCAGAATTCAGTGTCTGAAGCATACCCTAGGATCACCTCTGTCAGGTATCCCTCACGCATGGAAGAAGAATAGTGCTGGGCTGGGTCAGGCCCAATCCCACACTTTAATTATGACAATTTGTAATGCAATCTGTATGAAATAATTTTAGGCACGCTATATTTTAATGAACAGTCCAGCAATGTGTTATTCGACATTGGTGCTAGTTATTCTTTTATTTCTGAACATTTCGTCAATATTCTTAAGTTACACTCGTACAAATTAGTTAAGTCATTAAATGAGGGACTTCCATCTGGAGCCCAATTCAGTGCTCATAAGTTTTGTAATGTCAAAATTCCATTACATAGTTAAGAGTTTGACTCCAAGTTAATCATTCTACCGATAAGAAATTTCAATACCATCCTTGGAATGAATTAGCTCAGTGATCATAATGCCATGATAAATTATCTTAAGAAGAAAGTCACTCTTCATTCCCAGGGTAAGTTTGAAACTTTCATAAGAAAAGTGAGTACACAATTATCAATAATTAATACTATCAAAGCTGAACAATTAATTAGTAAGGGTTATGATGCTTTTCTTATCACTATGATGGGTGAAGCAAAGGAAAGTATTCTGCTCTTTGATTGTAAAGTAGTTAAAGAATTTGTCAATGTGTTTCCAGAAGATTTGCCTGGTGTACCTCCACCTAGAGAAGTAGAGTTCTTTATTTAATTGATCCTTGGTACCCAGCCAATATGTAAAGCTCTATATAGCATGGCACCTAAGGAACTTCAAGAGCTGAACCAATAGTTAAAGAGCTCTTAAATAAAGGCTTCATCAGGCCTAGCATGTCTACTTGGAGAGCTCCCATTTTGGTTGTAAAGAACAAAGATGGATTTATGCGGATGTGCATAGATTATCGCAAATTAAATAAGGTCACCATAAAGAATAAATATCCAGTGCCTAGAATTGATGATTTGTTCGACCAATTATCTGTAGCTGTTATATTCTCTAAGATTGACTTAAGGTCTGGATATTATCAATTGCGAGTAAAAGAAGCAAATATAGGAAAGACCACTTTCCGTACTCGTTATGGTCATTTCAAATTTTTAGTAATGTCGTTTGGACTCACTAATACGCCATAAATCTTCATAAATTTGATGCAGCGAGTCTTCATAATTTAGGTATTTAAAACATTACGATAGTAAACATGTCACATTTATTACTTCCCATGTCAATTTAAATTGTATGTTATGAACTTAGTTCTCTTAAATTAATTTCTTGAATCATTAGCAAATTACTTGATTCATCTTTCCACCTTAAGATAGAAGTCTTAGGATTGATTTATAACTTGATTTGTAGATGATCCTTAGAGCTATTTATTTCATCCATCAAGAATAGTTAACCTTAATGCTTATATAGTTGTAGGTTATGAATTAATTAAGAGCTTTAAGTAACAAGATTAGATCCTAGTTCAGTTCATCTTAGTTCTTAAGTCATTAAAGGATTGGTAATAGGAGTCCTAACTTCATGAGAATAGCTTAGGAATCCTATTAATTTCCTTAACCTTCAACTTATGGGAAACTTATAAGAGTTTATAGTTAACAAATCACTCTTTCTTTTTTCTTTAAACCTTTCCTTTTATAAGACCTTGCTAGGTTAGTAGTTGATTGTTAAATAAGATCCTTCTAATTTAACCTAGTTAGATAAGTTTAGTGAATAGGACCTTAACTCTTAATTTTCTTAATTGTAGTGTTTACTTAAACCTACCTTTCCTAATTAGTTTCCTAAGCCTTGATTTAGTCAACATATTTCAATCTTATGGTTTAGGATAAGAATAGAACTAGTTTCTATTAGTGTTATTAAACTTATAAATTATTTTGCCATCTCATAAAATGATATGAAACTACTATTTTCAAAACCCTAATTGCTTATATTATTTATAATAACTTGGAGATCAATATCTCTAAGTCAATTAAAAGTTCAATTAAATCTAATTATTAAGGAGATCATTAAATTAGATAACTTTAGATATCAGATAGTTACAATTATTGAATTTTCCTTGAATACTAACTTAACTTTGAGCCTACTTCATTTGACATATTCATATAAGACATTATGCATAATTAAAAGTTTCACATTAAAACTAGGGGGGTTAATTAATGATGGTAGCCAAGGGCAGGCTAATTAAGAGAAATAAGGAGACCTCATATTCTCCGAGGATGAATATGAGTATTTGTTGTATTTCAAACCCCGCTTTCCCTTACTTATTAAACATACGTGTTTAACTCATCGCTTTTTTCTGTAAGTCCTCGCAGAATGAATAATTTCATAAAATAACTTTAAATAAATAAATATGAGATCCTCCATAATCTTATTGATTGTGAAGACTCATCATAGCTTTTTAGCTATATTACTTTTCATAATTCTAGGCTATGTGAATCTAAAACTAATTGTCTAAGATCTTCCTTTAATTACTATGCCTTGTACTTTCCATGTTTTTAATAATGTAATTTACTTGTTTACAGTTCAATTATACTGCAGTGAATGTTGTTATAATTTCATTTAAAGGATTCACTATTTTCTTTCTCTTACTTAGCATAAGTTCATTGAACATTTACTTGCTTCTTTCATTTACTTTCATATACACATTAGTACTTTTCTTGCCTATTTAGGATTCTTTCACTCTTACATTACATGCAGGCTAGAATGGCTCTACTTGTGAGTATTTTTTCTATCTCTTTTGCTTCAATTGTCTTTCTTTATAATTGTCTATTTACTTTCCATACTTATATTCTTTGATTTTGCACCGTCGCTTATGACTAAATTATAACTAGTTGTGATATCCAAATTAAACTTTATAAGGTTTAGCCTGATCTTAAAATGTGCTTAAACAGTTTAGTCTAACTATCCTTTTCTTTTTATTGTCTTTGTCCTATCATATTTAAATGCCAAAATATGATAGATTTGGTGCATTTGGAGGCTAGTGGAGCTGGACCAAGTGCTTAAGCTTAAAAGTATTAAATTGCAACCGCCTAATTAGTTAATTGCTTACTTTTATTTACTTAAGAGAGGGAGAGACTTTACTTATTTATTCTCTATTTTAATTGTCATGTAATAATTAAAGTTAATTGTTTTATCTTTACTACTCTTATGTTGGAATTAGGGCTTACCTAAATGCTTGGTTTGGATAACTGGATATTTATATGGAAATTTAGATAAATGAATGGATGAATTGCATAGTTATGTCATGCTCATTAAACTAATTATTTCATATCATATATATCCTTATTATTGCATGTAGTTAATTGCATTCATCCTTACTTGTAGCATATTTGTATATGCATCCCCTAATTATAAATCCCTTAGTATTATATGTGAATGTTTACACTTACTCTTACTTGCAAATGTTATTTTCACATGTATGTTACAATCACTTTAAATTCTTATTGCTATATATGATTGTAACTATTATTTGCTTCAAGTGATTGTAAGTATGTCTATTCACATGTTTCATGTCTTTTGTTCATAATTATAATCATTTCTATTCAAGCATTCTTATTACTTGCATATATTATCAATTAATGTCACTCTTTCCCTTGTACATATTTTGATCTCAATTTCTCTTTTGGACTCATAATTATTTACTCTCTTGTACATGCATACAATTAACATCTTCACACATGAAATTGTAACTAACTTGATCCCATACATGCATGTGAACTCATATTTATCATATCATATTCATCATACATGTATTTTTATTCTATTACCTTCCTCATCTTAACTTAAGACCCTCTTAATCCTTGGCCAAACATAGCATCTAATGGTTTGGGTTAGCTTCCTTCTAATCCAGTATTAGATGTTGTGGATATGCATCAATGCTGAGTTTAGTTACTACTCAATATTGGGGTCATCACAGTTGGTATCAGAGCCCGTTTGAGAACTTTATGCTAAGGTAAAGATATCCATTTATCCAAAAGTAAACAACAAAAATAGTAAAGACATTTAAAATGATATCCTAGGATATTAAACACATTACTAATCCAATAATTGATTTAAATTTTCTAACTTAAACCTTAATCAATTTTCAGATGGCAAATAATGAAAGTGAACTAAGATCCTTTTCTAAATTGTTCTTCCTTATTATTGAGGATGATCATTAGTTTTGTTCAACTTATGGTCATGAGTACTATGGTGTATCTCAAGTCGAAGGTGAAGTTTTGGAGAAGATTTTAAGGTATTATGTGTTTTGAGGCAATTGCATCTCACAGTTGGCTAGAGAGTGGCTTCCTCGAGTCTCTACGACTTTTGAAGCCATAGCTTGCCCCAATCACATATGCTTTTAAATTTTGGATGAACTCTTCAGCGACTATGCCATGGATTGGTGGTGCCGTGCCCCTGAGGTGCTAGTTCGTGAAAGTAGACGTCTCTATCGTGCTCCTATCTATGAAGATTTTGAGTTCATGTTTTATGCAAAATTTTGTAGCTAGTAGTGCTAGTTTCTTTCTGCTCTACTTTCTTTTTCATTAGTAACTTCTTGTAAATAGCTTCTATTTTACTTATGTTCTTTTCTCTTCCCTCCAAATTTGTATCTCTTAAATATTTCAAGTTTAATGAGAATCACTTTTCCTATCTTCTTCAGTTTTGTTTTTAATTGTGTTTTCTTTTCTTTCTTTAGAATGAATCTCGATTCAAACAATCCTGTTCAACCTATAGTGGAAGAACCTACTACCACCACAACTTCCCATACTAATCAAATGCAGAATCTATTAAAGATGATGAGAGTTATCATTAAAGCTCAAACTTGTGGTGCAAAAAAGATGGCCTCATCATGTATCCCTTCTCAACCATCTCCTAACACTTCTTAACCTCCTCCTACCCCATGTCAACAGTTCCCAACTCCTCCCCAAGTTTCTTTTCCAATTCCTCCTGAAGTTCCTGTGGCTCCTAAGCCAATTGTTGGCCTTGTAAAGGATGCCTTTGTCCTCGCATTTTTTCGTCTAAACCCTCCAACATTCAATGGCTCCATTTCTCGCTTTGAAGCTGTTGACTGGCCAAAGGCAATAAAGAAAACCTTGACCAGTATTAAATGCCCTGAAAGTGAATGCCTTTATCTTGCCACCTACCTATTTCATGGCGAAGTTGAATATTGGTGGGATGGTGAGCTTAAGACATCTTGGAGACTTAAAAATCGAATGTCTCCTTGATCAAGAGATAAGATAAAAACCCTAAACCTAAAATCTTATAGGAATCTTTGTGCCAAAAAAGAACCGAATGTGTGTTCATTTTGAGCAAAAGATTTGAACTTGTGAAACCTTGAGGTAAAACTCAAGGAAGCACAATGTGCACTTGATTAAATCAAAAAGAATAAAAGAAAAAGCGTGAGAATTCAACATGCATAAATAAACTTCTCATGGCATGCAGGATGAACCCAACTCCCCTCTCTCTTTTATCTAACTTATCTTCACATAGTGATTATTATGCTAAATCTAGGGCCAAATCAATCAATTAATTATAGCTTAAACATTAGTGAGAATAGATAGACCTTAGGGTCAAAACAACCAATTCTTTGTGGTTCAATAAATCTCAAAAATTAATACTTTCCACTTATTACTACAGACCACGTACACATGCGTGTGAGCGCAGACGTGTATTTACAGTCTGTCAAGTTATTGGCCCCATTGCCGGGGAGTTGGTATTTGTTTTGTATTAAGGATAATCTATAATTAGCTAGCGATTTAAGTATTTCATTGCACATATTTTTAGTTTTTAATTTCTGTAATTATAGAAACTAATGAATTACTTTTCTATTTCTTTATTTTTGCTAACTTTTTGAACACTATTGCAAAATAATTGTTCTTGATAGCCTCATTATTAGTTGTATGAGTAAAAGATTTTGCACTGAATATCTTTTTGATCTTGAAATAGAGAGAACTTACTTACAGGCTCGGAGAAAACAAAACATTTCAAATCAACAAACTATTGTGGAACAAACTGTTATGGACAACTGTAATGAAAATGAAGGAGATCTAGTAGGAGAGCCTAGGGGAAGTGCACTAAGAGACTATACACAACCCACTTTTAGGGGAATCCCCAATGCAATTGTAAGGCTAAATATTGAAGCCCATAATTTTGAAATCAAACCTTCCACACTAAGCATAGTTCATAATAATCAGCTTGGGGGATTAGCTACTGAAGATCCAACTTCACATACTTCAACGTTCCTTGAGATATGTGACACCTTCAGGTTTTACGGCGTCTCTGAAGACGCAATTAAATTGCGGCTTTTCCGATTCTCTTTAAGAGATAGAGCCAAGAGTTGGTTCAGCTCTCTACCAAGCGATTCCATCCGGACATGGGATGATTTGGCGAAGAAATTCTTAGCCAAATATTTCCCTCCGGCAAAATCCGCCTGGTTGTGGATTGAGATCACCAACTTCACTCAGTAGGAAGGAGAGTCTCTTTATGATGGGTGGGACTGATTTAAGGAATGCCTTAGGCATTGCCCACATCATGGGTTCCCTCTATGGATGCAAGTGAAAACCTTTTACAATGGTTTGAATGCTCCTATGAGGACACTCATTGATGCAGGCGCGAGTGGTTCTATTAGCGGAAAAACCCAAGAGGAGGCTTATGACCTCTTGGAAGAAATGGCCAATAATGCATATCAATGGCCTTCCAAAAGCTTAAAAAAGGAGGCTATAAAGGTAAACGAGTCCAACCAAATAACAGTATCACAGCAAGAGATACATGCCTTGAACGAAAGAATAGAAAGGATGAATGTTAATGTCATTCTAGAAGTACATTGTGATTTGTGTGGGAGTAGGCAAAACAGTGAAAATTACAACTTAAAAAACCCCTTTGTACAAATTAACACTGAACAAGTTAATTACCTAAGAAAAAATAACTCGATGAATAACCCTTACTCCAACACCTACAACCTAGGGTGGAAAAACCATCCCAATTTTTCTTAGAGTAACAATAACAATAATGCAGTTCAATATGGGGGAAACTCATCTAACCTACAAGGCATTAATAATGGAAATAACAATAGCAACCAACATCAAAATTTAAAAGGGGCCTTCAGCTCATTAAGACTGAAACGATCTAATTGATGCGCCGCACCGAAACCACTATCACTCACCATGATGCTTCTATCCAAGGAATAGAAGCTTCCCTGAGAAATATAGAGACCCAATTGGGGCGTATCTCCAAGCAGCTGACCTCTCGGCAGCAAGCGGCCCTACCCTAGTTTGATCGAAATAATCCCTAAGGAGTTGGTTAGTGTGATACATTCAGAAGTTGTGTTAGGTGGAATTAATACTGAAAGTACGAGTGTAACAGATTATAAGCTAGAGGAAAACAATAATATTGGGGAGTGAGAGTGAGAAGCTAACAGCTCCTAACTATGAAGACCTAGGGAGGTTGAGCATCCCTTGCATAATCAGAAATGAAGTATTTGTAGATTCCTTGTGTGATCTAGGTGCTTTGGTGAACATTGTACCTTACCATATTTACGAACATCTAAAGGTAGGAGGGATGGAATATACCGCACTGATTTTGGAGTTTGCTAATTTAGAATCACTTACCCCTCTTAGAATGATAAAAAATGTTGTAGTCAAATGGGAAATTTTATAGTTCCAACTAATTTTATGATTTGTGAATGGGATCAATGGAATAAGAATTCCATGATTATCTTTGGGAGACCCTTTCTAATGAGTGTGAAAGCTGTTATTGATATAGGTCACGAGGTTATGAGCATTAGTGTAAAAGAGAAAACTGAATTAATTGACCTTAGACCCACTTTAATCAAGCAAATGTAGATGGAAAATGAGGTGAAGAGAAGGGTAAGAGAAGAAAGGTTATGCATTAACGATGTTCTAGAGGATCTAATGATAGAAGAAAGAAATTCTGATAATAGCTCAACTCCTTCCTTAGAAAAGGGGAGCAAGGAAGGAGTAAGAAAGAGGAAAACAAGATGTGGAAAAAGAAAAATAAAACTCCCCCTAAGCTTGAAATGGAAATAGTGGATCCGCTAATGGAAGTAGAAGAGAGTAGGAGTTCTAGCACCCATGAGAGTTGTGCTCACTCTAGCATTTTCAGCTTGTGGAAGAGGAAACCACCGGATCCTACTAATTGATCATTAGCAAGTCTAGCTAAGGACGTTAAATTAAGCGCTTATTGGGAGGCAACCCAATTCAAAAAAAAAAAAAAATATTTTGGCGCTACAACTCACTGCAGCAGAAATTCTGTGACAGCGTGCTGCAGCAGGTAAACCGCACCTGTGGAAAACTAGCAATGGCGCGCGGTAGCCGAAATTTCCGCTACAGCGCGCGCAGCGAAAATTCCGCGATAGCGCGCTGTAGCGGAAATTTTACTACTGCGCGCTGCAGCGGTTTTCTCCAACAGCAGAAATTTAGTTTTTTTTCCTCTGCATTAGGAACCATGCAGTCAAAAAGTTATGCAATTTGGGTTCCCCATGCTATTAAAAGGTGTGGCTGAAAATGCTACCCCCCCTTCACATGGATCACCATATGTATGGCATGGGGAAGACCCATTGACCATACTCTCTTGCCTTAGATTCTCTTAGCTATAAATAGGAGGCATGCGGGGGGGGGGGGGGGGGGGGAGGTTATCCTTGCACCATTCTTAACTCTCCTTCTTCCTCATAGTCTTGATCTCTCAAGCTCTCATTTCTCACCATGACTTCCAAAAATAAAGCCATTCCAAGAAGGCAGGCCGAAGCCTCTTCCTCCGGAGGAACCCTTAATAAGAAAAGGTTTTCTTCCACAGAAGCCGAGCAACATTTCAATTCAACCACTTCTCAATAGAAGTTAATTCCGGAGAGATGTTTCAGCCCCACCTTACCAATCCGGTTGAACAAGTAATCCCTCGATGATAAAAGGAGTTAGTGACTAAGAGATCCCCTACGTACCCGACGATTGTCCAAGAGATTTATGCAAATGTAATGGATGTGGCCGGACAGTGGATCTTCTATCGAGGTAAGGGTGTCACCCTTGGAATTGCTCAAATCGAGCAATTCTATGGGCTCGAGGAGGTACATTCTTGCGCTTACTTGTATCTCTTGGAATCTCGCCAACCCCCCCTTGATCTTGTTGCGGAAATCGTCCACGAGGACACCGTATGGGAAGGAGGATTAGCCAACATTCCTCATTCCAAATTAACGGATACCTGCAGTGCTTGGCTAGTCTTCATTTCTAGCTTTATCATGCCCACAAGTCACTTGACTGAAGTGACCCGTGCCCGAGCACTTCTCTTGTGCTCATTGGTTAGGCCAGGCGAGATCCGCATTTCAAATATTATTTTTGAGCAGCTTTGGAAAGCTCTTAAGGTTCCCTGCACTACATTGGCCATCGGGTCTTTGATATCAGGGTTGTGAGAGACCCAAGGTGTCAAGATCCTCTCCTCGAACACCATCATTCCCCCTGGTTGTGCCCCTAACCCATCGAATCTGAATGTAAGGGCAAGCGAACAAAATCTGCCTAAGAAAAGCAGGGGCGCACAGGGGGAAACATCCGCGCAGCCCGACCCTTACCACACCAACAAGCTCTTGTTATGTCTCCATAATCAGCAAGCCGAGCTTAGCCAGGCTCTTGCCACTGACATGGGGTTCTTTAAACAAGAACTCATCTAGCAGCGCCGGTTTCAATCCGACTTTCATGTTGCCCTTGGGATAATATTTGAGGATTGGAGCTTACATGGTTGACCAGATCCATCCATGTTGCCTAGGCCGCCTGTTGGTGCCCCAATTTCGGAGCTACGCTATCCTTGTAAAACCGCATATGTGGAGGAGGTAGAGGAAGAGGAGTAAGACGATGATTGAATAGGTTGTATATTTCTTTTTTGTTATTTTCTATGATTTTCCTTTGTATTTTTATTTGTTAGTCTTATTTTGAGATTTTATTTTATGAATTTTCATATTTCTCCCTTTTTTTTTGGTATTTTTAAATGATATATTTTTTCAGAATTTTTCAAGGAAATGAAAATCACAAAAATGTCAAGTTGGAATTTGACATAATTAAAATGGAGCTTATCAAAAATGACCAAATGCATTATAGGCACTAAAATATTTTAATTACGGAATGAATGGAGGATAATCTAATCTCCAAAAATTTAACTTAATGCCTTGAACTAAGTGTGGGGGAAGGCATTGGACTTAGACTAGAAAATGTGGTGAATACTCTAAAAAGAGTGTGCTATGCTCCCGTATGACTTCATGATCATAAAGATGCATATTGGGGATCAAGAAAAGTGTCTCTCCCTAAGATTAAAAAGAAAAAAAATAGATATATATTTAAAAAGGGATGATAAAAAATATCTCTCCCAACTGATCAAAATATGAAAGGATGAAGAAAAATATCTCTCATTTAATCTCTTTATCTTTGTAATTCATAAGAATGAGCACATATGGCAAAATTCTTGGAGTCTTTGACCACCTCTCTAGTCTAGGGTCCACAATGAACTTTACCCATCACCTAGTGTCAAGCATGAAAAATCAAATATTTGGAGATGAATTGATTAGCACGTGTGTCGCCCAGGGCATAAGGGGCATGATGACTTGACGTCATCCTCACCTTCCTCCGGCTTAACGTCGGCAGTATGCTTAGAGTTCCACCAAATTAAAATGGCAACTAAACATGAGGGTTGCGGCACGAGCCGACGACAGCCATGCACCACTTGTGTCCATGTTCCCTAAAGCACTCCTCTCTTTCAAGAGGATTCATGGCATGTCAAGCCCTGGTAAGGTTCTTCGCTTTGCATCGAATTAAACCACATGCTCCACCGCTTGTGCGGGCCCCCGTCAATTCCTTTGAGTTTCATTCTTGCTAACGTACACCCCAGGCGGGATACTTAACGTGTTAACTATAGCACTGCACGGGTCGATACGCACAATATAGTTGGTATCCATCGTTTATGGCTAAGACTACTGGGGTATCTAATCCCATTTGCTACCATAGCTTTCATCTCTCAATGTCAGTTTCATCCCAGCAGAATGCTTTCGCCATTAGTGTTCTCTCCGATCTCTACGCATTTCACCGCTACACCGGATATTCCCTCTGCCCCTATCCGTACTCCAAGCTTAATACACTTATTGCTACGATTAAAACATTAATATTGCTAAATGTTTCATTTCATTATTTCTATGCTCACACCTTGACTAATATTTATTCTAAATGCATTGTTGTGACTATTATCCCTACAAAATAGAAAACATATCATTTTGAGCTTACTCGAGGACGAGTAAGAATTTAAGTGTGGGTGTGATGAATCTATAAAATATATCTAAAATAAAGGAAAATTTCATTCATTTCTAATCTTTAAACTGCTCCTAAAACAAATTTTGTCTATCTTTTCAGAAACATTGCCTCTCCAATGAAGTTCTGAGATATTTTTACAAAATTCCAAGAATTTTCAAAGGAAACTGCTGCCCGCGCGCTGCAGCGGCTCTTTTCACAAATTAGGGCGCAGTAGCATGCTACAGCGGGTCCTATTTCGAATCGCGAGCGCGGTAGCAGGCTGCAGTGCATTCATTTGTTATCGTTGGAGTGGTAGCGCGCTACAGTGGAGCATTTTTGCAAAATGCTCCCACCACAGCGCGCTGCAGCGGTACAATTTCAAATGGAACCGCTACCGCGCACTGTAGCGGATAATTTTGCAAAGCGGGAACGCGGTAGCACGCGGCAGTGGGAGACTTTGCTAATTTTGCTTGCACCTTTGTGCGCTATAGTGAGCCGCAGCGACTTATAGTAGCCGCCGCAATTTTTGCCAGTCAGGAGCATTTATTGCGGCTGGGATAAGACCGCCAACGTACATCTTGTCCCCAGCCATCATTCTCTTGCAGTAGCTTCGATTTTTAATGGAATGTAGCCTCTTGATGTGATAAGAAAGATAAACAAAGAAGGATATTGGTCACTTCACCCTTAATTTGGGATTTACCATCATGACTTCTGATTTTTTTTTGTCAAATGCTAGTTATAGAGAGGATGGAAGAGGATGCAGCCACACTCATATAAATACACATCCTCTTGACTAGAGGAGGGTTCACAATTTTGCTCAATTCACTAAGTAAGGAGGAGGGGTGCATAAGTGGAAGTGAGGAACTCTCCAAGGGTGGCGAAGCAAGTTCTTGCTAAGGAAGAGAAGAAAGAAGGCAGCATTAGCGACCTAAGAGAGGAGCTTGAAGAAGGAGAAGAAGAAATCTGGAGAACTTCCAAGGAACATTCGTAGTATCTTCTAAACTTTGCTTTTGTAGTTTCTTTTCTTAGTTGATCATGAAAGGGTCTTTATCCATGTATATGTTTTTCTTCATTTCCTTTGTAATGAGTAGCTAAATCTACCTTGGTAAGGGTTGGGAAAACCCTCATGTGTATGAGTTAAATTTAATGTATGAAGTTTGTTTTCTCAAGCACAAATAAAATGTGAGAACTCTATGCCTTGTTAAGAAATGCATTTTATTATTTAGTCTTGAATGTGGATGAAAGAAAAATGAACTCATAATCTCAATAACTAACTTGTCTTGTGCTCCATAGCTCACCTTAGGTTGGATGCTAGGTTTATGAGTGCATGAAAGCTTAGAACTATGTGACAAAGTTCTTGAGCTTAATGCACCTTAATCTAAGATCAACCAAAGTGTTAATGCATGTGATGCTAAGACCCGCTAAATGAGCTCCTTAGCTTAACATAATTGAGGTAGAGGAAGAAATAGTTGAGTGCTCATGAACTAAGTGACATAGTCATAGAACCCAACATATTAATCCTTCATCTCATATATGTATGATGCAAGTGATGCTCGTGGTGGAATCAATGCTTATAAGATTTAAAAGACTTAAAAATTGAATGTCTCCTTGATCAAGAGATAAGATAAAAAACACTAAACCTAAAATCTTATAGGAATCTTTGTGCCAAAATAGAACTGAATGTGTGTTCATTTTGAGCACAAGATTTAAACTTGTGAAACTTGAGGTAAAACTCAAGGAAGCACAATGTGCACTTGATTAAATCAAAAAGAATAAACGAAAAAGCCTGAGAATTCAACATGCGTTAATAAACTTCTCATCGCATGCGGGATAAACCCAACTCTCCTCGCTCTTGTATCTAACTTATCTTCACATAGTGATTATTATGCTAAATCTAGGGCCAACTCCACCAATCAATTGTATCTTAAATATTAGTGAGAATAGATAGACCTTAGTGTCAAAACAATCAATTATCTGTGGTTTGATAAATCCCGGAAATTAACACTTTCCACTTATTACTTCAGACCACATACGCTTGCGTGTGAGCGCAGACGTGTATTTACAGTCTGTCAAAGTTGAATGTGCTTTGTTCTGGCATTAAAATTGGCATACTTAGTGAGGTTAATTATGTTATTATAGAGCCTCACATACTTCTGCTCCTTGCCCAATTCTTCCATGAACCCCTTTGTCCAAATCATCTCCTTACTTTCCTCTATAATGGAAACATATTCTGCCTCTATGGTAGATAGAGATACAATGTTTTGTAGCCTGTAGATTTAACTCACCATTGCACTTCCCAATGTATGCACGTAGCCTATAGTGCTTCTACTGCTACCAATATCTCGTGCAATATCTAAATATTCATATCCCTATAAAATAATGTTAGATCTTTCAAAGCATAATGCTTTGCTTGCTCTACCTTTATGATACCTTAGGATGCCTTTGTCCTCACCTGTTTTCGTCTGAACCCTCCAACATTCAATGGCTCCATTTCTCGCTTTGAAGTGTTGACTGGCCAACGGAAATAGAGAAACCTTGACCAGTATTAAATGCCCTGAAAGTGAATGCCTTCATCTTGCCACTTACCTATTTCATGGCGAAGTTGAATATTGGTGGGATGGTGAGCTTAAGACATCTTGGAGACTTAAAAATCAAATGTCTCCTTGATCAAGAGATAAGATAAAAACCCTAAACCTAAAATCTTATAGGAATCTTTGTGCCAAAATAGAACCGAATGTATGTTAATTTTGAGCATAATATTTGAACTTGTAAAACCTTGAGGTAGAACTCAAGGAAGCACAATGTGCACTTGATTAAATCAAAAAGAATAAAAGAAAAAGCTTGAGAATTCAACATGCATTAATAAACTTCTCATGGCATGCGGGATGAACCTAACTCTCCTCTCTCTATTATCTAACTTATCTTCACATAGTGATTATTGTGCTAAATCTAGGGCCAACTTAACCAATCAATTGTAGCTTAAACATTAGTTAGAATAGATAAACCTTAGGGTCAAAACAACCAATACTCTGTTGTTCAATAAATCCCAGAAATTAGCACTTTCCACTTATTACTTCAGACCACGTACACTTGCGTATGAGCGCAAACGTGTATTTACAGTCTGTCAAGTTATTGGCGCCATTGCCGGGGAGTTGGTATTTGTTTTGTATTAAGGATAATCAATAAGTAGCTAGCGATTTAAGTATTTCATTACACTTATTTTTAGTTTTTGATTTCTGTAATTATAGAAACTAATGATTTACTTTTCTATTTCCTTATTTTTGCTAACTTTTTGAACACTATTGCAAAAACATTATTCTTGATAGCCTCATTATTAGTTGTATGAGTAAAAGAGTTTGCACTGAATATCTTTTTGATCTTGAAATTGAGAGAACTTACTTACAGGCTCGGAGAAAACAAAACCTTTCAAATCAACAAACTGTTATGGAATAAACTGTTATGGGCAACTGTAATGAAAATGAAGGAGAGCCAGTAGGAGAGCCTAGGGGAAGTGCACTAAGAGACTATGCACTACCCACTGTTAGGGGAATCCCCCATGCAATTGTAAGGCCAAATATTGAAGCCCATAATTTTGAAATCAAACCTTCCACACTGAGAATGGTTCAGAATAATCAATTTAGGGGATTAGCTACTAAAGATCCAACTTCACATACTTCAATGTTCCTTGAGATATGTGACACCTCAGGTTTAACGGCGTCTTTGAAGACGCAGTTAAGTTGCGGATTTTCCCATTCTCTTTAAGAGATAGAGCCAAGAGTTGGCTCAGCTCTCTACCTAGCGATTCCATTCGAATATGGGTTGATCTGGCTAAGAAATTCTTAGCCAAATATTTCCCTCCAAAAAAATTGCCAGGTTGTGGATTGAGATCACCAACTTCACTCAGTTGTAAGGAGAGACTCTTTATGATGGGTGGGACTGATTTAAGGAATGCCTTAGGCATTGCCCACATCATGGGTTCCCTCTATGGATGCAAGTGAAAACCTTTTACAATGGTTTGAACGCTCCTACGAGGACACTCAATGATGCAGCCGCCAGTCATTCTATTTGCGGAAAAGCTCAATAGGAGGCTTATGACCACTTGGAAGAAATGGCCAATAATGCATATCAATGGCCTTCAACTCATTTAAGACTGAAACGATCCAATTTATATGCCACATCGAAACCACTATCACTCACCATGATGCTTCTATCCAAGGAATAGATGCTTCCCTGAGAAATATAGAGACCCAATTAGGGCAGATCTCCAAGCAGCTGACCTCTAAGCAGCAAGGGGTCCTACCCAGTTCGACCGAAATAAACCCTAGGGAGTTGGTTAGTGTGATACATTCAGAAGTTGTGCTAGGTGGAATTAATACTGAAAGTACGAGTGCAACAGATTATAAGCTAGAGGAAAAAAAAAATAGTGGGGAATGAGAGTGAGAAGCTAACAGCTCCTAACTTTGAAGACTCAGGGAGGTTGAGCATCCCTTGCATAATCAGAAATGAAGTATTTGTAGATCCCTTGTGTGATCTAGGTGCTTTGGTGAACATTGTGCCATACCATATTTACGAACATCTAAAGATAGGAGGGATGGAATATACCTCAATGATTTTGGAGTTTGCCAATTTTGAATCCTTTATCCCTCTTAGAATGATAAAAAATGTTTTAGTCAAAATAGGAAATTTTATAGTTCCAACTGATTTTGTGATTTGTGAATGGGATCAATGGAATAAGAATTTCATGATTATCTTTGGAAGACCCTCTCTAATGAGTGTGAAAGTTGTTATTGATATAGGTCGCGGGGTTATGAGCGTAACTGTAAAAGGGAAAATTGAATTAATTGACCTTAAACCCACTGTATTCAAGCAAAGAGAGATGGAAAATGAGGTGAAAAGGAGGGTAAGAGAAGAAAGGTTATGGATTGACAATGTTCTAGAGGATCTAATGATAGAAGAAAGAAATTTTGATAATAGCTCAACTCCTTCCTTAGAAAAGGGGAGCAAGGAAGGAGTAAGAAAGAGGAAAACAAGATGTGGAAAAAGAAAAAAGAAAACTCCCCCTAAGCTTGAATGAAAACAGTGGATCTGCTAATGGAAGTAGAAGATAGTAGGAGTTCGAGCACCCATGAGAGTTGTGCTCACTCTAGCATTTTCAGCTTGTGGAAGAGGAAACCACCGGATCCTACTAATTGATCGTTAGCGAGCCTAGCTTAGGACGTTAAATTAAGCGCTTATTGGGAGGCAACCCAATTCAAAAAAAAAAAAAAAAATTATTTCGGCTGCTACAGCGCACTGCAGCAGAAATTCCACGACAGCGCGCTGCTGCGGGTAAACTGCATCTGTGGAAAACTAGCAATGGCGCGCGGTAGCAAAAATTTCTCCTACAGCGCGCGCAGCGGAAATTCCGCGATAGCGCGCTGTAGCGGAAATTTTACTACCGCGCGCTGCAGCGATTTGCTCCAACAGCAGGAATTTAGTTTTTTTTCCTCTGTATTGGGAACCAGTCAAAAAGTTATGCAATTTGGGTTCCCCATGTAGTTAAAAGGTGTGGCTGAAAATGCTACCCCCCCTTCATATGGATCACCATATTTATGGCATGGGGAAGACCCATTGACCATACTCTCTTGCCTTGGATTCTCTTGGCTATAAATAGGAGGCATGGGGGGGGGGGGGTTATGCTTGCACCATTCTTAACTCTCTTTCTTCCTCATAGTCTTGATTTCTCAAGCTCTCATTTCTTACCATGTCTTCCGGAAAGAAAGCAATTCCAAGAAAGGAGGTCGAAGCCTCTTCCTCTGGGGGAACCTTTAATAAGAAAAGGTTCTCTTCCGCGGAGGCGGAGCAGCATTTCTATTCAACCACTTCTTAGCGGAAGTTAATTCCAAAGAATTGTTTAAGCCTCACCTTACCTGATCTAGTTGAACAAGTCATCCCTCAAGGATAAAAGGAGTTAGTGACTAAGAGATCCCCTACGTACTCGACAATTGTCCAAGAGATTTATGCAAATGCAATCGATGCGGCCGGACAATGGATCTTTTGTAGAGGTAAGGGTGTCACCCATGGAATTGCTCAAATCGAGCAATTCTATGCGCTCGAGGAGGTACATTCTTGCACTTACGTGGATCTCTTAGAATCTCACCAACCCCCCCTTGATCTTGTTGCAGAAATCATCCTCGAGGACACCGAATGGGAAGGAGGATTAGCCAACATTCCTCGTTCCGAATTAACGGATACGTGTAGTGCTTGGCTAGTCTTCGTTTCTAGATTTATCATGCCCATGAGTCACTTGATTGAAGTGACCTGTGCCCGAGCACTTCTCTTGTGCTCGTTGGTTAGGCCAGGCGAGATCCACATTTCAAATATTAGTTTTGAGCAGCTTTGGAAAGCTCTCAAGGGTCCCTGCACTGAATTGGCCTTCGGGCCTTTGATATCAAGGTTGTGCGAGACCCAAGGGGTCAAGATCCTCTCCTCGGACACCATCGTTTCCCCCGGTTGCCCCCTTAACCCATCAAATCTGAATATAAGGGCAAGCGAACGAAATCTGCCCAAGAAAAGAAGGGGCGTGCAGGGGGAAACATCCGCGCAGTCCGACCCTTACCACATGAACAAGCTCTTGATACGTCCCCATAATCAGCAAGCGGAGCTTAGCCAGGCTCTTGCCACATAGATGGAGTTCTTTAAACAAGAACTCATCCAGCAGCGCAGGTTTCAATCCGACTTTTTCATGAAGCCCTCGGTATGATGTTTGAGGATTGGAGCTTGCAAGGTCGACCAGATCCATCCGTGTTTCCTAGGCCGCCTGTTGGTTCCCCCATTCAGTAGATGCGCTATCCCAGTAAAACTGCATATGTGCAGGAGGTAGAGGAAGAGGAGTAGATGATGATTGAATAGGTTGTATTTTTATTTATGTGTCTTATTTTGATTTTTATTTTATGAATTTTTATATTTCTCTCATTTTTTATTGTATTTTTAAATGACATATTTTTTCTGAATTTTTCAAAGAAATGAAAATCACAAAAATATCAAGTTGGAATTTGACATAAGTAAAAGGGAGCTTATCAAAAATGACCAAATGCATTATAAGCACTAAAATGTTTTAATTACGGAATGAATGGAGGATAATCTAATCTCCAAAAATTCAACTTAATGCCTTGAACTAAGTGTGGGGGAAGGCATTGGACTTTGACTAGAAAATATGGTGAATACTCTAAAAAAAGTGTGTTAGGCTCCCGTAGTGCTTCATGATCACGAAGATGCATATTGGGGATGAAGAAAAGTGTCTCTCCCTAAGATTGTAAAGAAAAAAATAGATATATATTTAAAAAGGGATGATGAAAAATATCTCTCCCAAATGATCAAAATGTGAAAGGATGAAGAAAAATATCTCTCATTTAATCTCTTCATCTTTATGGTTCATAAGAAGGAGCATATATGGCAAAACTCTTGGAGTCTTTGACGACCTCTCTAGTCTAGGGCCCACAATAAACTTTACCCATCACCTAGTGTCAAGCATGAAAAATCAAATATTTGGAGATGAATTGATTAACCCACTTATTGATATAATTAAAATATTAATATTGCTAAAGGTTTTATTTCATTATTGATATACTCACACCTTGACTTATATTTATTCTAAATACATTATTGTGACTATCATCCCTACAGAACAGAAAAAATACAATTTTGAGCTTACTCGAGGACGAGCAAGAATTTAAGTGTGGGGGTGTGATGAATCCATAAAATATATCTAAAATAAAAGAAAATTTCATTCATTTCTGATTTTTAAACTGCTCCTAAATCAAATTTTGTCTATCTTTTCAGAAAAATTGCTTCTCCAATGAGGTTCTGAGATATTTTTACAAAATTCCAAGATTTTTCAAAGGAAACCGCTGTCGCGCGCTGCAGCGGGTCTTTTTGCAAATTAGGGCGCAATAGCGCGCTGAAGCAGGTCATGTTTTGAACCGCGAGTGCGGTAGCGCAATGCAGCGGGTTCATTTGCTACTGATGGAGCGGTAGCGCGCTGCAGTGGAGCATTTTTTCGAAATGCTCCCGCCACAGCGCGCTGCAGTGGTACAATTTGCAAATGGAACCTCTATCGTGTGCTGCAGCGGATAATTTTGCAAAGCGGGAATGCAGGAGCGTACGGCAGCGGGAGAATTAACTGATTTAGCTTGCACTTTTGCACGCTACAGCGTACCGCAGCGCGCTGCAGCGGCTGCCGCAATTTTTGCCAGTCAAGAGCATTTAGTGCGGCTGGCACAAGACCCCCAACCTGCATCTTGCCCCCAGCCATCATTCTCTGTGGTAGATCCAATTTTTAATGGAAAGTAGCCTCTTGATGTGATAAGAAGGATAAACAAAGAAGGATATTAGTCACTTCACCCTGAATTTGGGATTTTCCATCATGACTTCGGACTTTTTTTGTCAAATGCTGGTTATGGAGAGGATGAAGGAGGATGCAGCCCCTCTCCTATAATTACACATCCTCTTGACTAGAGGAGAGTTCACAATTTTGCTCAATTCACTAAGTAAGGAGGAGGGGTGCATAAGTGGAAGTGAGGAACTCCCCAAGGGTGGCGAAGCAAGTTCTTGTTAAAGACAAGAAGAAATAAGGTAGCACTAGCGACCTAAGAGAGGAGCTTGAAGAAGGAGAAGAAGAAATCCGGAGAACTTCCAAGGAACGTTCCTAGTATCTTCTAAACTTTGCTTTTGTAGTTTCTTTTCTTAGTTGATCATGAAAAGGTCTTTATCCATGTATATGTTTTTCTTCATTTCCTTTATAATGAGTAGCTAAATCTCCCTTGGGGAGGGTTGGGAAAACCCTCATGTGTATGAGTTAAATTTAATGTATGAAGTTTGTTTTCTCAAGCACAAATAAAATGTGAGAACTCTATGCCTTGTTAAGAAATGCTTTTTATTATTTAGTCTTGAATGTGGATGAAAGAAAAATGAGCTCATAATCTCAAGAACTAACTTGGCTTGTGCTCCATAGCTCACCTTAGGTTGGATGCTAGGTTTATGAGTGCATGAAAGCTTAGAACTATGTGACAAAGTTCTTGAGTTTAATGCACCTTAATCTATGCTCAACCAAAGTGTTGATCCATGTGATGCTAAGACCCACTAAATGAGCTCCTTAGCTCAACATAATTGAGGTAGAGGAAGAAATAGTTGAGTGCTCATTAACTAAGTGACATAGTCATTGAGCCCTAACATATTAATCCCTCATCTCAACTATGTGTGATGCGAGTGATGCTAGTGGTGGAATCAATGCTTATAATATTTAAAAGACTTAAAAATCAAATGTCTCCTTGATCAAGAGATAAAATAAAAATACTAAGTCTAAAATCTTATAGGAATCTTTGTGCCAAAATAGAACCGAATGTGTGTTTATTTTGAGCACAAGATTTAAACTTGTGAAACCTTGAGATAAAACTCAAGGAAGCACAATGTGCACTTGATTAAATTAAAAAGAATAAAAGAAAAAGCTTGAGAATTCAACATGCATTAATAAACATCTCATCGCATACGGGATAAACCCAACTCTCATCTCTCTTTTATCTAACTTATCTTCACATAGTGATCATTATGCTAAATCTAGGGCCAACTCCACCAATCAATTGTATCTTAAATATTAGTGAGAATAGATAGACCTTAGTGTCAAAACAACCAATTCTCTGTGGTTTGATAAATCCCAGAAATTAACACTTTCCACTTATTACTTCAGACCACATACACTTGCGTGTGAGCGCAGACGTGTATTTACAGTCTATCAAAGTTGAATGTGCTTTGTTCTGGCATTAAAATTGGCATACATAGTAAGATTAATTGTGTCATTATAGAGCCTCACATCCTTCTGCTCCTTGCCCAATTCTTCCATGAACCCCTTTGTCTAAATCATCACCTTACTTTCCTCTATAATGGAAACATATTCTGCCTCTATGGTAGATAGCGATACAATGTTTTGTAGCCTGTAGATTTAACTCACCACTGCACTGCCCAATGTATGCACATAGCCTATAGTGCTTCTACTGCTACCCATATCTCGTGCAATATTTAAATATTCATATCCCTATAAAACAATGTTAGATCTTTCAAAGCATAATTCTTTGCCTGCTCTACCTTTCTGATACCTTAGGATCCACTTGACCGCATCCCAATGGTGCTATCTGGGGTTTTCCATAAATCTGTTGACCACTCCCACTACATAGGCAATGTCTAATCTCATGTAGATCATTGCATACATCAAGCTCTCAATTGCTGAAGCATAAGGAACCTTCTTCATATGCACCTTATTCTCTTCAGTCATCAGCATTTATTCCTTAGATAAGCTGAAGTGACTTGCTAGGAGAGTGCCCACTGATTTCACTTCATTCATGTTGAGTCCTTTCAGCACCTTTTCAATATATTCCTTCTACAATAACTTCAGAATTCTTGCACTTCTCTCCCTATTGATTCTCATTCGAAGAATCTGCTTGGCCAGCCCCAAGTCCTTCATGTCAATCTCCCTTTACATAAACTTTTTCAGCATCTTTATCTCCTCTATGGCTGATCCTGCAATCAACATGTCATCCACATACAATAATATGATGATTAATGAGGACTTACACTGCTTTATGTAACAGTAGTGATATGCATGGCCTCTCTTGTACCCTGATTATGACATGGGCCTGTCAAATCTTTTGTACCCCTGCTTTGGTGCCTGCTTCAAGCCATAAAGGCTTTTCTTGAGCTTGCACACTAGTTTAGAATTTCCTTTCTCTTGAGCCTTGTACCCTTCAGGCTGTTGCATGTAAAGTCCCTCTTCCAGTTCTTCATGAAGGAATGTCGTTTTAATATCCATTTGCTATCGATGCAAATCTTCTACTGCAACTAAGTTCCGTACAACCCTGATGATTGTCATCTTCACAACTGGACAAAGATCTCATTGTAGTCGACCCCATGCTTTTGTTAGAAACCCTTTACTAAAAGTCTCGCCTTGTAGCATTTGCTCTCATTCATCTCTTCCTTCACCCAGTAAACCCATTTGTTTTGAAGGGCTTTCTTCCATACTGGTAATAGTGCCAACTCCCATATTCCATTTAACATGAGTGATGTCATTTCATCATTTACGGTAGCCTCCAACTTGCTTGAATCTTCTACTTGAAGTGCCTCTTCTAAGATTTTTGGTTCATCACTATCTATTAGCAACAAATAGAACAAAGAAGGAGAGTACCTCTATGGTGGTCTAGATACTCTTGTGAATCTTCTTAACATAAGTGTTTGTGGTTCAACATTTAAACCCTCTTGAGCTGCTTCATACTCTCCAACATTTAGCTAAATGTTGTCATCAATTTCTGTGTGTTGAGGTTCATAATATGAAGCATTCTTGGAGTCAATCTTGACTCCCATACTATCCTTGTACATCTCACTTTCATTAAAAGTGGCATACATGCTCTTGATGACTTTTTGGTTCTGATTGTCCCACAATCTGAAATCGAACTCGCCCGCATCATATCCAACAAATGTGCACTTGATCGCCTTAGCATCAAGTTTTCTCCTGGATCCTGTGTCAATGTGCACATAGGATAAACAGTCAAATACTATGAGGTGATTCAGTTTCATGTTCTTTCTGCTCCAAGCATCTTTGGGGATCCCTTCATTCAAGGGTACAGAAGGTCCCCTATTGATTAAATATATAGTCATAATAATGGCTTCAGCCCAAAATTGCTTCGATAGACCTGCATGCAATCTCATGCTCCTGGTTCTCTCTGTGATTGTCCTATTCATCTGTTGTGCAACACTATTTTGCTGTGGTGCTGTTGGGACTATAAACTCCCTCTTAACACCTCTCATGGCACAGAACTCCTTGAATTCTTTATCACAGTACTCACCACCATTATTAGACCTTAAGCATTTCAGCTTTAATCCGACCTCGTTCTCCACCAAAGCTAATTACTTTCCAAACACATCAAATACATCAAATTTATATTTGAGAAAGTAAACCTATACCTTCCATGTATGATCATCAATGAAGTGAAGAAATATGTTGCTCCACCTATAGAAGATGTAGGAGCTAGCCCACATACATCTGTATGCACTAACTTCAATTTCTTGCTTTTTACTTCCCTTCCACCTTTGTAGAATGAAACTTTCCTCAGCTTACCCAGCACGTAATCTTCACAAAAGTCAAAGTCAACTGACTTTAATCCTTGGACCTTCCCTTTTGACTATAGAGATTTCAGCCCCCTCTCACTTATATGGCCAAGCCTCTAGTGCCATAGATCTGAATATATCTCCTCTGTAGCTACAATAGTATCAGACACTTTATTGATTAAGTAAAGTGTACCATTCATACTGCCCCATGCAATAATGAGTGCAGCCTTGGTGACCTTCCGTGAGTCTCCTATAAAACAAGTGCTATAGCCTTATCTAGCTAACTAGCTCATTGAGAACAAGTTTCTTCTTATACATGGCACATGTCTAACATCCTTCTGCTTCCAAATAGTGCCACTTGGTAGCTTCACATCCACAGTAACTCCACCTATGATGTTGCACAACTTATCATCTCTAAGATACACTTTCCCCAAGTCATCCTTGGTGTAGTTCTTGAAGGCACTCCTCAATAGAGTCGCATGAAAAGAGGTGCCCGAGTCCATAACCCAGAACTCTGTATTGACAAGAGAGTGGATCAAAGCATCCCGATCCTCCTCAAATGAAACATTCACAGTGGGATTTATCATTTTACCACCACCACTTAGCTTTTTATGGGTAAGGCAGCCTTTCTTGAAGTGACCTACCTTTCCAAAATTCTAGCAATCTGTCTTGGCTTTTTTGGGTCTTGATTTACCTCACCGAGACATAGAGCTATTCCTGGTATGTCTCCTCTCAGCATGTCTCTCTCTACTTTCAGCATTCAGTACTAAGGTAGATGCCTTGCCATGAGATTTCTTCCTCACCTCCTCATTCAGCACAAGCCCAACAATGTCATCAAACTTCAATGATGGATTCCCTGATGAATTTCTTATTGCTGTAACTAGCCCATCCCAACTGTCTAGCAATGAAGAAAAGAACAACTCAACTTGAACATCATCATCAAAATGGATGCCCACCAACCAACTGGCTCGTCACGGTGTTAAATCCATTGAGGTCTTCAGTCACGGAATGGCCATCCACCATATTCATATTAAATAGTCTCTTCATCAAGAAAACCTTATTCAAAGCTAACAGCTTCACATACATCTTCGTTAAGGCATTCATGAGATCTACAATAGCTTTCCCATTAACAATATTAAAAGCAACATAAGAAGATAGTGATAAGCGAATCAAACTCAAACTGGTTCTATCAAGAACCTCCCATTCTTCATGAGTCATAGTTGTAGGTTTCTTGTAGGCTCCTTTCCATAGAAGATGCAACTTCTTTTAGTAGAGCAGATCCTCCATTTGCATTTTCCATAACGCAAAGTTTCTTCCGCTAAACTTTTCAATCTTGTGTCTCATTTCTTCGGCCATTGCTCCCACTCAAACAAGCAAACTCTTTTTTTTTTTCTTTTTTCATTCTTAAGGAGAGACATTTTCTTCATCCCAAATTCCAATCTTTGTGATCATGAAGTCCTACGGGAGCCTAGTACACTCTTTTAGATTACTCACCTTAATCACAAGTTCTTTTATAGCCTTCCCCCACACTTAGTCCTTAGCATTGATTTAAATTTTGGAGATTAGACTCAATCTGAAATCATTCCCTTGCTTAAATGATTTAATGGTTTCAATGAGTTAGTCAATTTTTGTTAAGCAACCTTTGGTTGATTATCAATTTCTTCATTCATATTTTTGTAACTTCCATAAACTTGAAAAATTCAGAAAAATTTGTCATTTGCAAATTATAGAAAGACTTTGGGACTATGATAATCCATAATTTAATTCCTCAAAATAAGAATAAAAATAACAAAAAGAAGAGTACAAAAACTAATAATGTAAATACGAAAAGATACAACCTATTTATTCTTGGGTTGCTTCCCAATAAGCGCTTGTTTTAATGTCTCAGCCTGACCCGTGTAAGATCTCTTATGTGATACCTTCATTCGGTAGGTCTTGAAGGGTCCATCCTCCCTTTTCTTGTAAAATACTTTCCTCCAAGCACAGCTTTAGACGATTTCCATTTACTTTAAAAGTGCCATCATTTGAAGCGACTTCAACCGCTCCATGAGGGAAAACCTTAGTGACAGTAAATGGCCCTATCCATCTTGACTTCAATTTTCTTAGAAATAATCTTAATCTTGAGTTAAAAAGCAGTACTTTCATTCCAGGTTCAAAATATTTTGGCTTGATCAGCTTATCATGCTATTTTTTTATTTTCTCTTTTTATAATTTTGCACTCTCGTAGGCATTTAGTCTGAATTTGACAAGCTCATTTAATTGCAGTATTCTTGGTGCACCTGCTTTTTGGGAGTCAAAGTTCAATTTTTTAATTGCCCAAAAGGCACGGTGCTCCAATTCTACCGGGAGATCACATGACTTACTGTGAATGAGCTTATAAAGAGACATTCCTAAAGGGGTATTAAAGGTAGTTCTATGTGCCCACAGGGCATCTTGGAGCCATAAAGACCAATCATTCCTATTTTGATTTACAGTTTTCTCTAAGATTTGCTTAAGTTCCCTATTTGAGACATCAACTTGCTCGCTAGTTTGGGGGTAGTAAGGAGTTCCCACCTTATGTCTTACCCCATAGCTTCTTAGGACAGTCTCCAATTGCCTATTGCAGAAGTATTTTCCCTCATCACTGATTAGGCATCTGGGTGTCCCAAATCTAGCTAGCACGTACTCCTTGAGAAATTTAATAATAGTTTTAGCATCATTGTTCACACATGCTACCGCCTCAACCCTTTAGGATACATACTCCACTGCAACAAAAATATACATATTGGTTTGGGATAAGGGAAATGGGCCATGAAGTAAATTCCACAAACATCGAATAATTCCACCTCAAAAATTTCATTTAAAGGAAGCTCGTCCCTTTTGCTTAAGTTTCTAGTTCCTTGGCACTTGTCACAACTTTTGACAAAGTCAGTAGCATTTTGAACAGGTGGGGCCAAAAGAATCAGGATTGAAGCACCTTAACCGCCATTCGCTCAATCCCATGGTGACCTCCATAAGGAGATGTGTGGCAGTGATAGAGAATATTTCTGATTTCAGAGTTTGGAACACATCTCCGTAGGAGTTGATCATTGCAACATTTATACAAAAAGGGATCATACCAAAGATAATATTTAATATCAACAAAGAATTTTTTTCTTTGTTGGTAGTTCATGTTTTTTGGTATTACCCCTTCTGCAAGATAATTTGCAAAGTCAGCAAACCAGGGAGATTGATTAGAAGCAATAATGTAAAGCTTTTCATCGGGGAAGGATTCACTAATTTTGGTCAAGTTATCACTATTAAGGTGGGTCAATCTAGATAAATGATTTGCTAGCACATTCTCACTCCCTTTCTTATCTCGAATTTCTAGATCAAATTCTTGTAAGAGCAGTACCCAACGTATCAAGCAAGGTTTTGCTTCTTTCTCTTAAAGGAGATACTTAATAGCCACATGATCAGTGTAAACAATAATTTTAGACCCAATGAGATACGACCTAAATTAATTGAAAGCAAAGATGACAGCTAGGAGTTCCTTTTCTGTGGTAGCGTAATTTCCTTGAGCATCGTCAAATAGTTTACTAGCATCGTAATTTGAATAGAAGGTCTGTTCCTATTGTTGCCCAAAGATAGCACCAACTGCAAGGTCACTCACATCACACATGATTTCAAATGGGGAGTCCCAATTTGGAGTAAAAATTAATGGAACAGAGATCAAAGTAATTTTAATGGGTTGAAACCTTTTAAACAATTTTCATCAAATTTAAACTCAACATCCTTCCTTAGTAATCTACAGAGCGGCAAACTTATGTTAGAGAAGTCCTTGATAAATCTTCTATAAAACCCTACATGCCTAAGGAAGCTTCTAATTCCTTTCACATTGATGGGAGGGAGAAGTTTTTCAGATACCTTAACTTTGGCCTTATCAACTTCTATTCCTCCCCTAGAGATTATGTGTCCAAGGACAATACCTTCTTCCACTATGAAATGACATTTTTCCCAATTTGAGATTAACTTTGATTCTTCATATCTTTTTAGAACCTTTCCTAGATTGATTAAACAATTATCAAAAGAGTTTTTGACAACAGAAAAATCATCTATAAAGATTTCTAAGAAGTCCCTTATCATATCAGAGAAAATGGCCTCATACAGCATTGGAAAGTAGCTGGGGCATTGCATAATCCAAAGGAAATCCTTCTAAAAGCAAAAGTTCCAAAGGGGTAGGTGATGGTTGTTTTCTCTCAGTCTTCGGGTGAGATCAAAATTTTATTGTATCCTGAATACCCATCAAGAAAATAGAAATAGGGATTCCCTGCTAATCTATCAAGCATTGGATCAATAAATGGGAGGGGATAGTGGTCCTTACGAGTGGCTTTATTTAATCTCTTATAATCAATGCACACTCTCCATCCGGTCACCGTTCAAGTGGGAATCAATTCATTATTTTTGTTAAGCACCACAGTCATCCCACTCTTTTTGGGAACCACATGTATAGGGCTCATCCAAGGACTATCAGAGATGGGAAAAATGATTCCAACATCTAAGAGTTTAATAATTTCTTTGTGAACTACTTCTTTTATGTTAGGGTTTATTCGCCATTGAGGCTCAATTGATGGAGTGGAGTTATCTTCTAAGAGGATATTGTGCATACACAAAGTTGGGCTAACCCCTTCCAGATCAGCTATACTCCATCCAATTGCTCTCTTGTGCTCTTTTAAAACCTTGCATAAAAAGCTCTCTTGATTCTGAGTTAACAAGGAGGAGATTATCATAGGAGAGATTCATTTTCCCCTCCTTAATCAATTCCTCAATCACTTCCTCATTACTGGGATCCTTATCCTCCTCCTTTGCTAGCATTCCCTCTTCTTCCACATCTCCCATTAATCAAGCTTCTTTTATTAGATTGATTTTCCAACAATACTCATTGGGCTTAGATGGGTGCCTCATAGAATCATTCACATGAAATTTCACTTCCTCATCCCCATATCGCAATCTCAATTCCCCTTTATTGACATCAATCAAAGTTCTTCCAGTAGCCAAGAATGGTTGACCAAGGATAATGGGGATTTCTTAGTTTTCATCTTCCATATCTAAGATTATGAAGTCAGTTGGGAAGATGAATTTATCAACCTTTACAAGCACATTTTCCATGATTCCTAGGGGGGTTTTGATGGATCTATCAGTGAATTGGAGGAGAACGAATGTGGGTTTGAAATAGTCTATTTCTAACTTCTTGAATATATAAAATGGCATCAAATTTATGGATGCACCTAGATCACAAAGGGCTTTTTGGAACAATTGGCTCCCAATAGTGTAAAGGATAATAAAGCTACCAGGATCCTTCTTCTTAATGGGAATCTTCCTCTGAAGGATTGCACTACATTCTTCTGTTAATGCCATAGTCTCCTTTTCATCAATCTTTCTTTTCTTGGAAAGGATATCTTTCATAAACTTAGCATAACTAGGCATTTGTTCTAAAGCTTCTATGAAAGGGATGTTTATATGAAGAGTTTTAAAAATTTCTTAAAATCTGTGGTATTGGACATCAAGTTTCTCCCTAGCAATTTGCTGAGAATATGGTATGTTAGGGATTGCCTTAAGTTGATCTCTAGGTTCATCCTTTTTTAAATCCCTTACATCATTCCTCTTATATTTGATCATTTCTTCTACCTCCCCCTTTTCCTCTCTAGTTATCGCTATGTTTTTACGATTCTCCTCTCTCACAACTGACTTTGTCATTTTCTCACTTCTTAGGGTTACAGAGTTCCCCGACTCCTTTTCATACTTGCCAATGACTCCCACTAATGATGGTTTCTCTAACTGTTTCTTAATTTCTTTTAGCTTTTGTTCTATTCTTTTTACTAACTCCTCTTGCCTTAAAAGAGTGTCTTCGTGCCTGTTTAGCGTGGCGTCAATTTTACTCATGAATTCAGTTGTGGAGGTTCTAAATTTAATAAAGGAGTTTTATAATCTTTCACTATTCCTTCCATGATTCAGGATTTCATTAATATTTCTTAACTCACAATCTCCCTCTTGATATGAATTTAAATTCTGACATTCTAGCTTTTTATTGAGTTGAGAGATTTGGTTTTGGAGCTCAAGAATTTGTTGTGAATTTTCGAGTGAGTTACATTCATTTTTATCAATATGATCATTCCTCTGGAGAGGCCATTGATAACCATTATTTACCATTTCATCTAAGAGGTCGTAAGCCTCTTCTTGAGTTTTAATGCTAATCGAGCCTCTGACCGCCGCATCAAAAAGAGCCCTTGTTGGAGCATTCAAACTATTGTAAAAGGTTTGAACTTGCATCCATAAAGGAAACCCATGATGTGGGCATCACCTTAAGCACTCCTTAAAATGATCCCATCCATCATAAAGTGTCTCACCTTCTAATTGAGTGAAGTCGTTATCTCAATTCTCAATTGAGCGGTTTTCGCTGGAGGGAAATATTTAGCTAAGAATTTCCTAGCCAAATCCTCCCAAGTCCAGATCAAGTCACTCAAGAGAGAGCTGAGCCAACTTTTGGCTCTATCACTTAATGAGAATGGAAAAAGCCTTAATTTATCTACATCTTCAGAGATGCCATTAAATCCAAAGGTGTCACAAATTTCAAGGAAGGTTGAAATATGTGAGTTAGGATCTTCAGTGGCTAATCCCCCAAACTAGTTATTTTGAACCATACTCAATATAAAAGGTTTGATCTCAAAGTTATTAGCTTCAATGTTAGGCCTTACAATAGCATGGGAGTTTCCCCTAACAGTGGGCAATGCATAGTCTCTCAGTGCTCTTCCCCTCGACTCTCTTAAAGGCTCTCCAAGATTTTCATTAAAATTTTCCATAGCAGCTTGTTGAGTTCGCAAAATGTTTTGTTCTCTTCTAGCCTGCAAATAGGTTCTCTCAATTTCTAGATCAAAAAGATATTCAGTGCAAACTCTTCTATTCATGCAAACAAAGCTATCAAGAACAAATATAGCAATAATGTTCAAAGATTCAGCATATTAAATACAAGAAAAAAAAATAGAAAAGTGATTGGTTAGCAATTAAAATTACAAAAGCAGAAATTAAAATTATATGCAAGATATTTTCTTAAATCACTATATACTGATAGATTCTCCTTAATACAAAACAAGTACCAATTCTCTGGCTACGGTGCCAAAAATTGAATAGGCTTTAATTACGTCTGCGCTTGCATGCAGGTGTACGTGGTCTGAAGTAATAATTTGTAATGTGATTTTTGAGATTTATCGTCCTCAGGAAATTGCGTGTTCTGTTACTAAGGTATATCTATGTTCAAAAATGTTTAAGTTATGCGTATTTTGTCGAATTGGTTCCTATACAAGCATAATAATTCTTAGTAGAAGAATATTATGATAAAAGGAGAGGAGAGTTGGGTCTCTCCAATATGATATGTTAGATGACTTATGTATGATGATTCTTCAAGCATTCCCTTTTTTCTTTAATTTTTAATTAAGTGCACATTGTCCTCCTTAGAGTTTAAGTCCAAGATTTACAAGTTCAAATCTTGTGCTTAAAATGAACACATAGTCGGTTCTATTTCAGCACAAATACCCTTATAAAATTTTTAGATTATTAGTTTTCCTCTCGTTTCTTGATCATAGAAATGAGGGTTGTTCAATTAATATCTTATAAGCATTGATTCTACTAAGAGCTTCACGCTCATCAAGCAAGGTTTAGATAGTGGAGTGGTTTTATTTGGGCTCAATGACTACTTCACCTCATTCATGAGTACTCAAAGAATACCCTCCATCCCTTCACACACACTTCAACTCCTTAGTTGAGCATAGATCAAAGTCTATTAGACTCAAGAACTTTTTCACATAGTCTTAAGCTCTTATGCACTCATGATTATAGCTCTAAATTAAGGGTGAGCTATGGAGCACAAGACTTGTTTTTAGTCTTGATGTCATTTAGTCCATTGTCATTTGGTCCACATTCAAGTCCACAATAGTCCTTTAAACTTCTTTAATAAGTCATTTAATTCACAAAATTTATTAAAGCTTGAGGAAATTTTCATACAAAAGTCTCATTCAATTTATGTAGGATTGCCCTAACCCTCCCCAAGGGAATTTTAGCTCTCCATTGCACAAGATATTAAGAAGAACACATACATGGATAAAGACCCTTTCATGATGAACTAGAAAGACAAGAAGACAAGAGTTAGAGAGTACTAAGAACATTCCTTGATGGAGTTCTCCAGATTTTCTCTTCTTCTTGTTCTTGTGGCTTCTCCTAGGTCCATAGTGCTGCCTTTCTTCCTTCTTCTCTTTAGCAATAGGAGTCCTTCTTCCCTTAGAGAGTTCTCCTTCTCTTTTAAAGCAGCCCTCTCCTTACTTAGGATGTTAGTGAGCCAAGTTGCGAACCCCTCTTAAGTCAAGAAGAATTGAATTTATAGAGGGGCTTCCTTCCTCTTCCTCTTATTTCAAATTCTACATTTCCTTCTTAAGAATTCTGCTGTCATCATTTCAAATACAACTTGAGGGGTTAAGTGACCTCTACTTTTCCATTCTTTAGTATTTACATCACTTCAAAATATCAATTCTCCATAAAAAATAATTTTGCTGCAGAAGCAATGAAGGTTGGGAGACAAGTGGCAGGTTGGGGGTCATGTCCCAGCCTCATTTAATGCGCTTGTTCAGACAAAATTTCGGCGCGCTGCTGCAGCGCGCCGTAGCAGTTGAATTTTGTGAAATGGTTCACTATGGCGCATTGTGGCATTCTGGTTTGTACATTGATGGGCCGCTACAGCGCGCTATAACGCGTTGTAGTGCGCTATAGCGCCAGATTTTTGCCAGTTCATCCGCTGCAGTGCACTACAACGCCAGAGCTTCGCAGGTTTATCCACTGCAGCATAGTATAGAGCCAGAGCTTTGCAAGTTGGTCAGCTGCAGCGCGCCATAGTGCCAGAGCTTCATAAGTTGGTCCGCTGGAGCGCGCTTTGGCGCCAAAATCCCGCGATAGCGCGCTGCAGTGGATTTCTTCCAGAAATATTTAAAAATTCTCCATAATTGTCCAGACTTTATTGGGTAAGCATTTTTTTCTAAAAAGTAGGCAAAATTTGATTAAGGAAACATTTTCAATATGAAAATGAATGAAAATTTTCTTTATTTAGGATATAAATTATGGATTTATCACACCCCCACACTTAATTTCTTGGTTATTCTTGAGTAAGCTTAAAATGGTATTTTTCTATTTGTTTAGGTATGAGTGTCAACAAGTAATATCAATGAGAGTTTGATTTGCATTTCAAAGCTCATGCTTAACTAAAATGACAAGAGAAATTGGCATCATTTAAATTTTTCTAAGCTGGGTTATGAACAACGGTTAATAGACTAATCTTCAATTCATAAGTAGTTTTGCTTGGTGCTCAGTAATGGGGAAGGTTCCTTGGACTAACTAAATTAGGGAGGTAGTGAGTAATCAAGAGTTTTGTGCCATATGTGCTCCTTCTTATGAATTATAAAGATGATTAATTTTTAGGAGAGATATTTTTCATCATCCTTTTCAATTCTTTTCTTTGTGAAAGATATTTTTCTTCATCCCTGTTTTTATTATTTATTTTTTATTTTTTTTTAATTTTTTCATTCTTAGGGAGAGACATTTTTCTTCATCCCAATTTCCAATCTTTGTAATCATGAAGTCCTACGGGAGCCTAGCACTCTTTTAGATTACTCACCTTAATCACAAGTTATTTTATTCGAAAGCCTTCCTCCACACTTAGTCCTTAGCATTGATTTAAATTTTGGAGATTAGACTAAATCTAAAATCATTCCCTTGCTTAGATGATTTAATGGTGTCTATGAGTTAGTCAATTTTTGTTAAGCAACCTTTGGTTGATTATCAATTTCTTCATTGTAATTTTTGAAATATCTGTAAACTTGAAAAATTCAGAAAAATTTGTCATTTGCAAATTATAGAAAGACTTTGGGACTATGATAATCCAAAATTTAATTGCTCTAAATAAAAATAAAAATAACAAAAAGAAAAGTACAAAAACTAATTATGTAAATACGAAAAGATACAGCCTATTTATTCTTGGGTTGCCTCCCAATAAGCGCTTGTTTTAATGTCTCAGCCTGACCCGTGTAAGATCTCTTATATGATTACCTTCATCTGGTAGGTCTTGAAGGGTTCATCCTTCCTTTACTTATAAAATATTTTCCTCCAAGTACAGCTTTAGACTGTTTCCATTTACTTTAAAAGTGCCATCATTTGAAGCGACTTCAATCGCTCCATGAGAGAAAACCTTAGTGATAGTAAATGATCATGTCCATCTTGACTTCAATTTTCCTAGAAATAATCTTAATCTTGAGTTAAAAAGCAGTACTCTCATTCTAGGTTGAAAATATTTTGGCTTGATCAGCTTATCAAGCCATTCTTTTGTTTTCTCTTTATATAATTTTGCGCTCTCATAGGCGTTTAGTCTGAATTCATCAAGATCATTTAATTGCAGTATTCTTCGTGCACCTGCTTTTTGGGAGTCAAAGTTCAATTTTCTAATTGCCCAAAAGGCACGGTGCTCCAATTCTACTGGGAGATGACATGATTTATTATAATTGAGCTTATAAGGAGACATTCTTAAAGGGGTTTTAAAGGCAGTTCTATATGCCTACATGGCATCTTGAAGCCTTAAAGACCAATCCTTTCTAATTTGATTTACAATTTTCTCTAAATTTTGCTTAAGTTCCCTGTTTGAGACTTCAACTTGCCCGCTAGTTTGGGGGTGGTATGGAGTTCCCACCTTATGTCTTACCCCATATCTTTTTAGGATGCTCTCCAACTGCCTATTACAGAAGTGTTTTCCCCGATCACTGATTAGGAATCTGGCTGTCCCAAATCTAGCTAGCACATGCTCCTTAAGAAATTTAATAGCAGTTTTAGCATCATTATTCACACATGCTACCACCTCAACCCATTTGGATACATACTCCACTACAACAAGAATATACATATTGGTATAGGATAAGAGAAATGGGCCCATGAAGTCAATTCCCCAAACATCGAATAATTCCACCTCAAAAATTCCATTTAAAGGAGCCTCATCCCTTTTGCTTAAGTTTCCTGTTCTTTGGCACTTGTCACAACATTTGACAAAGTCAGCAACATTTTTGAATAGGTGGGGCCAAAAGAATCCGAATTGAAGCACCTTAACCGCCGTTTGCTCAATCCCATGGTGTCCTCCATAAGGAGATGTGTGGCAGTGATAGAGAATATTTTTGATTTCAGAATCTGGAACACATCTCCTTAGGAGTTGATCATTGAAACATTTATACAAAAAGGGAACATACCAAAAATAATGTTTAATATCAGCAAAGAATTTTTTTCTTTATTGGTAGTTCATGTTTTTTGGTATTACCCCTCCTGCATGATAATTTGCAAAGTCAGCAAACCAGAGAGATTGATTACAAGCAATAACGTAAAGCTTTTCATCAGGGAAGGATTTACTGATTTTGGTCAAGTTATCACTAGCAAGGTGGGTCAATCTAGATAAATGATCTGCTAGCACATTCTCACTCCCATTCTTATCTCAAATTTTTAGATCAAATTCTTGCAAGAGCAGCACCAAACGTATCAACCGATGTTTTGCTTCTTTCTTTTGAAGGGGATACTTAATAGTCACATGATCAGTGTAAACAATAGTTTTAGACAGAATGAGATACGACTTGAATTTAGTGAAAGCAAAGATGATGTGTAGGAGTTCCTTTTCTGTGGTAACGTAATTTGTTTGAGCATCGTCAAGGAGTTTACTAGTATAGTAAATTGAATAGAAGGTCCGTTCCTTTCGCTACCCAAGGACAGCACCAACTGCAAGGTCACTCACATCACACATGATTTCAAATGGGGAGTCCCAATTTAGAGTAGAAATTATTGGAGTAGAGATCAAATCAGTTTTAATGGTGTTGAATCCTTTCAAATAATTTTCATCAAATTTGAACTCAACATCCTTCCCTAGTATTCTATAGAGCGGCAAACTTATGTTGGAGAAGTCCTTGATAAATCTTCTGTAAAACCTTGCATGTCCAAGAAAGCTTCTAATTCCATTCACATTGATGGGAGGGGGAACTTTTTCAGATACCTCAACATTGGCCTTATCAACTTCTATTCCTCTCCTAGAGATTAAGTGTCCAAGGATAGTACCTTCTTCCACCATGAAATGACATTTTTCCCTATTTAAGATTAACTTTGATTCTTCACATTTTTTTAGAACCTTTCCCAGATTGATTAAACAATTATAGAGAGCCAGATTTTCACTAGTTAATCCGCTGCAGCGCGCTCCAGCACCAGAGCTTCGCAAGTTGATCCACTGCTGCGCGCTATAGCACTGGAGTTTCGCAAGGTGATATGCTGCATCATGCTATAGCGTCAGAGTTTCGCAAGTTGGTCCTCTGCAGCACGCTATAGCATCAGAGTTTCACAAGTTGGTCCTTTGCAGCGCGCTATAGCTTCAGAGCTTCACAAGTTGATCCGCTGCAGCATGCTATAGCGCCAGAGCTTCGTAAGTTGGTCTACTGCAGCATGCTATGGCACTAGAATCCCGCATGTTGATCCGTTGCAGTGAATTTTATTCAGAAATATTTAGAAATTGTCCAGAATTGTCCAGACTTTGCTTGGTAAGCATTGTTTTCTGAAAAGTCGGCAAAATTTGATTAAGGATGTAATTTCAATATGAAAAAGAACGAAATTTTCCTTTATTTTGGATATAAATTATGGATTTATCAAGTGTCACGCAACTTTCTCCACCGCAGCGCACCGGAGCTGGTGAATTTTTATTTTATCAAACTATATTTGAACTAATTGAACAATGATCCTGCAAAATTTATACACTGTGGCGCGCCGCAGTGCACCATAGCGGTTGAATTTTTATTTTATCAAACTATAGTTGAACTAATTGAACAGTGATCCTTCAAAATTTATCCGCTATAGCCCGCCGCAGTGCGCCACAATGAGTAAATTTTCATTTTATAAAAGTATAGTTAAACTAATTGAACAGCGATCCCGCAACTTATCCGTTGTAGGGTGCCGCAGCGCTATAGCGTACGCTGCAGCGATCGAATAAAAAAGATACTAACTTACAAGCAAGAAAAGCGTTTGGAGCACTGCTTCTACAGAGCGCTACAGTGGAACAGAATTCCAAACACGATTGCTGCAGCGTGCCAAAACAAACAGTATTTGAAATGCTGCAGCGTGCCAAAGCAAACAGTATTTGAAATGCTGCTACCGCAGCACGCCGCAGCGGAATGCCCATAATTTCCAGAAACATCAATTAAGGAGCATGGGGAAGGCCACAAAAATGTGACCTTTGGTCTCCCCAGCCTCTTGAAAATAGATACATTAAATCTCTGATGAATCCCAATAGGTTTAAATAGATAGAAAGATTAAAAGGGATGGTAATTAAGTCAAGGAAGAGAAAAGGTCACACATTGAATGCTTTTGAGGCTGAGTGCATCCCTATTTAAGGGCCAACTTCAGACCTTGAAAAGGTTCCAACTTTAGCTAATCAAGACCTCAAAGAAAGGCTGCAGGAAGAGAAAGAAGGAGAACTCTCCAAGGGAAAGAGAGGACCAAGAATAAGAAGAAGGGTAAGATAGCAAAGAACAAAGGGTGAAGCCTCAAGAGGATAGCGTAGAAAAAGTAAATAGAACACCAGAAAACCTCCGGGTGAATCCTTGTATTTCTCATAAACTCCCTTGATTAATTTCTTTGCATGAACAAATGGCAATGTTCACTTTTCTTTACATGTATGCTCTTTAATGCTTAGTAATTGAAGGATAAAAGCCCCTTGGAGAAGGTTGAGATGTAGATGTAAAATTATATAAGGGATATATTGGTTGTATGATAACATTATTTAAATGAAATGAAAAATTATTTGTGTTGTTGAATTTATTAATGAATGAATGCTTGGATGAACTAAATTCTAAATTAATTTAATTAAAAGAGCCAACTGAATGCAGATATTTCAACTTTAAACATGATTCAAAATAACCAATTTCGTGGGATGGCATCGAATGACCCGAATGCACATATTTCAAGTTTTCTAGAAATATGTGACACCTTCCTATTGAACGAGGTATCTGATGACGCCTTGAGATTGAGACTATTCCCATTCTTGCTGAGAGATCCAGCTAAGGTTTGGCTCAGTTCTCTACCCGGTGAGTCTATAAGGACTTGGGATGACTTGGTAAGGAAATTTCTAGCCAAGTTTTTTTCTCCTGCCTAGAGCGCCAGGTTGAGAAATGAAATTTCAAACTTCTCTCAAATTGTATGATGGCTAGGAACACTTTAAGGGCTGCTTAAGGTGTTCCCCGCATCATGGGTTTCCTTTATGGATGAAGGTGCAAACTTTTTACAATGGATTAAACGCACCCACAAGGACCCTCATAGATGCAGCCATAGTAGGATCATTTTGTAGTAAAACCCTCGAGGAGGCCTTTGATCTCCTCGAGGAAATGGCTAACAATGCATACCAATGGCCAACTAAGCAGCCAAATTCAAATAAAGTGGAGGTAGATTACGTGAATGAGTCAAATCAGATTGCTAAATGAAGAAACAAAATTGACATGTTAACCAAATGACTAGAGGGAATGTAAAAGATTTTTGATCATAAGGAAGAAATTAAGGGAGTGAATGCTGTTCAAAACTATAGAGCCCAACAAACTAAAAAGGGAAGAAGCTTGTAGTATTCCCTAAAAGTGTTTAGAACGTATACAACTAATTTTATGAATAGAACAGATGCAACATTAAATCCATACGAACACACACTCCTGAATCAATAAAAAGCTGTTTAAAGAATTGAGTTAAAAATAAAAGAGATTATGATGCAACTAAATCAACCCTTCTTGATAGGAGCCATAGGAGACTATGGGAATGAATCAAAAAATTCCATAACTTTAAGAAGTGGAAAAATTACAGAACCACAGGTACTTAAAAATACTGAAAATACTTCTTAAATTTTGGGAGAGAGATCTATTGAGGAAAAAGAAATCAATAAGGACAAGGATAAGGAAATGAATGAGGAAACAAACACGCAGATGGATAAACCTTCTGACCACACTCCTCACATCCCCAATCCTCAATGAATGGCAAGGGAGAAGCTATACAATCAGTTCCAAAAATTCTGAGAAACTTTTAAGACTCTTCATACCCTTTGTTGAAGCATTGGAACAGATGCCCAGTTATGAGAAATTCATGAAGGATATACTATCAATGAAAAGAAAAATAAATGAAAAGGAAACTGTGGCCTTGACTAAGGAATGTAGTGCCATTCTCCAGCAGAAAATGCCTCTTAAATGAAAGGATCCAGGAAGTTTATCATTCCTTGCACAATAGGAAATCATTCTTTTAAAAGGGTTTTATGTAATTCGGGTGCCTCAATAAATTTAATGCCATTTTACATATTTAAAAAGCTGGGAATTGATTCTTTAAAACCTACATTAGTCCTCCTCCAACTAGCAGATAAATTAGTAAGAACTCCCATGGGGATCTTGGAAAATGTTCTAGTAAAGGTTGATAAATTTATCTTCCTCGCAAATTTATTGTGTTGGAAATGGAAGATGAAAATCAATAGATTCCTATAATTTTAGGGAGGCCATTCCTTGCTACTGGAAACACTATGATTGATGTTGATAAGGTTGAATTAAGTCTTCATTGTGAGGGGGAGGAGGTGAGTTTTAACATAAAGAATTTAATGAGGCATCCATTTAGACCAAATGAGGAGTGTTGGGAAGTGAATACAGTGGAAGAGGTGTTAATTTTTGGAAATATAGAGGAATCACATTTAGAGGAAGAAGAAGAAGCTTGATTTGAAGAGAAAGAAAACAAATTGATGAGATGATTCAGGAAAGAAAGAGAATGTAGTGGTCTATAGATGAACCCCTAAATTGGACTTGAAACCTTTGCCCAAACATTTAAAATATGTTTATCTTGGGGAGGAAACATCACTCCTGATAATAATTTCTGCTTTGTTGAGCCCAACCCAAGAAACTAAATTGTGTGTGTTGTTAAGAGAGCATAAGAGGGCAATAGGATAAAGCATTGCCAATTTGAAGGGTATTAGTCCTATCTTATGCATACACCACATACTGCTAGAAGACAACTCAAAACCTTTCATAGAACCTCAACGAATATTAAACCCAAATATAAGATAGATGGTGCATAAGGAAATCATTAAGCTTTTGGATGTTGAGATCATTTTCCCAATTATGAACAGCCCTTGGGTAAGTCCTATTCATGTGGTCCCTAATAAACTGGGATAACCGTGACCTTGAGTGAAAATAATGAATTAATTCCTATAAGGAAGGTTACGGGGTGGAGAGTATGCATAAAATATAGATAATTAAATAAGGCAACTAAGAAAGTTCGCTATCCTCTCCCATTCATTGATCAGATGTTAGATAGGCTG
This sequence comes from Gastrodia elata, assembly GCA_016760335.1. Taxonomy (NCBI): domain Eukaryota; kingdom Viridiplantae; phylum Streptophyta; class Magnoliopsida; order Asparagales; family Orchidaceae; genus Gastrodia; species Gastrodia elata. The sequence goes on from CM028681.1 coordinate 36,955,917, forward strand.
GCAGAAAATCCCTCTTAAAAGAAAGGATATACTATCAAAGAAAAGAAAAATAAATGAAATGGAAAGTGTGGCCTTGACTAAGGAGAGTAGTTCCATTCTTCAGCAGAAAATCCCTCTTAAAAGAAAGGATGCAGAAAGTTTTACCATTCCTTACACAATAGGAAATCATTCTTTTAAAAGGGCTTTATGTGATTTGGGTGCCTCAATAAATTTATTTCCATTTTACATATTTAAGAAGTTGGGAATTGATTCTTTAAAACCTACATCAGCCCTCCTCCAACTAGCGGATAGATTCGTAAAAACCCCCATGGGGATCATGGAAAATGATCTAGTAAAAGTTGATAAATTTATTTTCCTCGCTGATTTTATTATGTTGGAAATAGAAGATGAAAATAAGAGATTCCTATAATTCTGGGGAGACCATTCCTTGCTACTGGAAAAGCTAAGATTGATGTTGATTAGGGTGAATTAAGTCTTCATTGTGAAGGGGAGGAGGTGAATTTTAACATAAAGGATTCGATGAGGCATCCATTTAGGCCAAATAAGGAGTGTTGAAAAGTAAATGCAGTGGAAGAGGTGCTAATTTCTAGAGATATAGAGGCAGATTTAGAGGAAGAAGAAAAAACTAGAATTTAGGAGGAAGAAAACAAATTTGATGAGTTGATTCAAGAAAGAAAGAGAATGCAGTGATCTATAGATGAACCCCCTGAATTGAACTTGAAACCTTAGCCAAACACTTAAAATATGTTTATCTTGGGGAGCATACACAACTCCTGGTAATAATTTCTACTTTGTTGAGCCCAACCCAAGAAACTAAATTGTGTGCATTATTAAGAGAGCATAAGAGGGCAATAGGATGGAGCATTATTAATTTAAAGGGTATTAGTTCTACCTTATGCATGCACCGCATATTGCTAGAAGACAACTCAAAACCTTCCAAAGAGCCTCAACGAAGATTAAACCCAAATATAAGAGAGGTGGTGCATAAGGAAATCATTAAGCTTTTAGATGCTGGAATCATTTTCCCAATTTCGGACAGCCCTTGGATAAGTCCTATTCATGTCGTCCCTAAGAAAAGTGGGATAACCATGACCTTGAGTGAAAATAATGAATTAATTCCTTTAAGGAAGGTTACGGGGTGGAGAGTATGCATAGACTATAAAATATTAATTAAGGCAACTAGGAAAGATCACTATCCTCTCCCATTCATTGATCAGATGTTAGATAGGCTGGCAGGGAACCCTTACTTTTGTTTTTTGGATCATTACACAGGGTACAATCAGATTTTGATAGCCCTAGAAGACCAAGAAAAAACAACCTTCACGTGCCCCTATGGAACATTTGCTTTTAGAAGGATGCCCTTTGGTCTATGCAATGCACCTGCAATATTTCAAAGCTGTATGATAGCCATCTTTTTCGAGATAATAAGAGATTTCCTAGAAATCTTTTGGATGATTTTTCCATCGTGGGAAAATCTTTTGAAGACTATCTAACAAACTTGGGTAAGGTCCTAAAAAAATGTGAGGAATTGTGTTGGGTCACCTTATATTAATAAAAGGAATAAAGGTAGATAAGGCCAAAATTGAGGTTATTGAGAAATTGCCTCTACCCTCTAACGTAAAGAGAGTTAGGAGTTTTCTTGGGCATGCTGAGTTTTATAGAAGGTTCATAAGAGATTTCTCTAAAATCAGTTTACCTTTATGCCGACTTCTAGGAAAGGATGTTGAATTTAAATTTGATGAAAACTACACAAGGAGATTCAATGCCATAAATCTGCTCTCATTTTAGTTCCTATAATTTCCACTCCTAGTTGGGATCACCCCTTCGAAATCTTGTGTGATGTCAGTGATCTTGCAATAGGAGTAGTTTAAGGACAGTGAAAGGAAAAAAGTTTCTATTCCATTTATTACACGAGCAAGTTAATGGATGAGGCCCAATGAAATTATGCCTCCACCGAGAAAGAACATTTAGTGATTATTTTTGCATTCAACAAATTTAGGGCATATCTTATTGGATCAAAAACATTCATTTACACAGATCATGCTAAAATCAAGTATCTTCTTCAAAAGAAATAAGCAAAGCCACGACTCATTTGTTGGTTTTTGCTGCTACAAGAATTTGACTTGGAAATCTGTGATAAAAAGGGGTGTGATAATGTGGTGGCTGATCACCTTTCTAGATTGACTCATGTAAGATATAAGGAGGGAGAAGAAATTTGTGAAACTTTTCCTGATGAACAGCTCTACTTAATTGCAGCAAGCAATCCTCCTTGGTTTGCTGATTTTGCCAAGTATCTTGCATGAAGGGTGATCCCAAAAGAATTTAACTATCGGCAAAGGAATAAATATTTTGCTAATGTTAAGAACTACTTTTAGTATGATTCCTTCCTATACAAATGTTGTCCCGATCAAATCTTAAGAAGATGTGTGCCTGAAACTGAAACAAATAATATCTTATATCAATGCCATGCATCTCCTTATGGAGGGCATCATGGCATTGATCAAACAGCGACAAAAGGTGCTGTAATTTGGATTTTATTGGCCCAAATTACTCAAGGATGCTGCTGATTTTGTAAAGAGCTATGATCAATGTCATTGGATGGGAAATTTGGGAAAAAGGGATGAGTTACCTCTCAATGAAATCTTTGAAGTTGAACTCGTTGATGTTTGGGGGATTGACTTTATGGGCCCGTTTCCCACCTCTAATTCAAGTAACTATAAATTAGTGGGGGTGGAATATGTTTTCAAATGGGTTGAAGCTATAGCTTGTGCTATTAATGATGCCAAAACTATGATCAAATTATTGAAAGATCATGTCCTCTCTTGGTTTAGTATACCCCATATCCTAATAAGTGATGGTGGAAAACATTTATGTAATACATAATTAGAAACTCTATTGAAGGGGTATGGGGTGAAACATTAGGTAGGTACAGCCTACCATCCTCAACCCAGCGACCAAGTGGAAGTGTCAAACCGTGAATTAAAACAAATCCTAGAGAAAGCCGTTAACAAAAATAGGAAGGACTAGTCCATAAAATTAAATGATGTACTTTAGGCATATAGAACTGCATTCAAAACACCTTTAGGAATGTCCCCTTACAAGATGGTTTATGGGAAATCTTGTCATTTGCCGGTAGAGTTAGAACACCGAGCTTTTTGGGCAGTTAAAAGGCTGAATTTTGATTTTAAACTAGTAGGAGAATAAAGGGTTTCGCAATTGCATGAACTGGATAAATTCCGGTTAGGAGCATATGAGAGTGCCAAGCTATACAAGAGAGAACTAAGCAATGGCATGATAAGTTAAAAAGACCAAAATGCCTAAAACCGGGAATGAAGGTATTGCCATTTAATTCCTGGTTGAGGCTTGATATAGCTGGAATTTCTAGCAAAAATATAGTGTTTAAACATTCATATCACCATATGTTTCCCTATAGTTTTAGTAGAAATTGATGTCTTTTTAGGAAATTGAAGAAAACAGACTGAAGGGCTCATTTACCATATTTTGGACAAAAACCACCACAGCCACTATAGCGCGCTGTAGCGCGCTATGGCGTCCCCTTACAAATTCCTTACCTGGAAGCAGAACTGCATACCTGGAGCACGATCGATGCAGCGCGCCAGGGCCCGCCACAGTGCGCCACAGCGTCATATCTATAAGGATAAATTAAAACCATATAAACGAGTTATTGAATAGAAATATGCAAGCTTGCACGCCACAACATCATTTCTAATGGATTTATTAAAACCTTATAAAAAAGTAATTGAACAGTGTCACGAAACTTTCTCTGCCGCAACGCGCTACTACGGGTGAATTTTTATTTTATCAAACTATATTTGATCTAATTGAATAGTGATCCCAAAACTTGTCTGCTGTTGCGTGCCGCAGCGCGCCACAGTGTACGCTGCAGTGGTCGAATGGAAAAGCACTAACTTAAATGCAGGAAAAATGTTTGGAGCACTAGCGCTACAGCGGGCCGCAGCGGAACAAGATTTGAAACGCGGTTGACGCAGCGCGCCGCAGCGGAATAGTATATGAATTGCTGCTGCCAAAGCGCACCACAGCGTGCTCTAGCGCACCACAGTGCACCATAGCGGATGGCTTAGAATTTCAATAAACAATAGTTAAGAAGCATGGGGAAGGCCATAAAAATGTGACCTTTGGCCTCCTCCAGCGTCTTGATAATTGATAAATTAATAGCTTGTTGAATCCCAATAGGTTTAAAAAGATAAAAACATTAAAAGGCAATGGAATTAAGCCAAGGAAGAGGAAAGGTCACAAATTAATAGCTTTGAGGTTGAGTGCATCCTTATTTATGGGGCAATCTCAGACCTTGAAAGGGTTCAAACCTTTGCTACTCAAAAGACCAAGAGAAAACCTATAAGAAGAGAAAGAAGGAGAACTCTCCAAGGGGAGGAGAGGACCAAGAACAGGATGGAAGAAAAGACAACAAAGAACGAAGGGTGGAGCTTAAAGTGGACAGCGCAGGAAAAGTAAAGAGAACCCCAGAAAACTTCTGGGTGATTCCTTGTATTTATCCTAAACTCCCTTGATTAATTTCTTGCCGTGAACTGATGGCAATGTTAACTTTTCTATTCTTGTATGTTCTTTCTTGCTTAGTAATGGAAGGATAAAAACCCCTTGAAGAGGGTTCAAATGTAGTTATAGAATTATGTAAGGGAAATATTAGTGTATGATGATATTGTTTAATTGTAATGAAAAAATGTTTGTTGTATTGTTAATTTTAATATTGAATGAATGCTTGGATGAATTGAATTCTTATTTATTTTAATCAAAAGAGCTTGTGTTCTAATGCTCATCAATTGAGTAAGCAAGGAAGGTAGTGCGAATAGAGCTGAGAATAATGTGACAGAATTCTCAAGCTCACTGGCACCCTCCTATAGTAGCTCTCCCAAGAGATTGACGCTTGAGAACCAAGTTCTCCATTAACCTTGCTCTGCTGCTCAACAAAGTAGAAGGGATGAGAGGGTATTGAGAACTTCAATGGATGATGTGGCATAATCCGTTGACCCAATGTCTCCACCCATCCAGCTAAACTGCATGTGAAGCGCATGACGCACGCTGGGTTTTATAGAAGGTTCATATAAGAATTCTATAAAATCAGTTTATCTTTGTGCCGACTTCTTGGAAAGGATGTTGAATTTAAATTTGATGAAAACTACACAAGGAGATTCAATGCCATAAAATTTGCTCTCATTTCAACTCCTATAATTTCGACTCCTAGCTGGGATCACCCATCAAAATCTTGTGTGATGCCAGTGATCTTGCGGTGCAGTTCTAGGATAGCGAAAGAAAAATTTTTTCTATTCCATTTATTACACGAGCAAGTTAATGGATGAGGCCCAATGAAATTACGCCACCACCGAGAAAGAACTTTTAGCGATTATTTTTGCATTCAACAAATTCAGGGCATATCTTATTGGATCAAAAACCATCGTTTACATGGATCATGCTATAATCAAGTATATTCTTCAAAAGAAATAAGCAAAGCCATGACTCATGTGTTGGGTTTTATTGCTACAAGAATTTGACTTGGAAATCTGTGATAAATAGGGGTGCGATAATGTGGTGGCTAATCACCTCTCTAGATTGACTCATGTAAAACATAAGGAGGGAGAAGAAATTTGTGAAACTTTTCCTGATGAACAGCTCTATTTAATTGCAGTAAGAAATCCTCCTTGGTTTGCTGACCTTACTAACTATCTTGTAGGAAGGGTGATCCCCAAAGAATTTAACTCTCGACAAAGGAAATTTTTTTTTGCTGATGTTAAGAATTACCTTTGGTATGATCCCTTCCTATATAAATGCTGTCTCGATCAAATCCTAAGAAGATGTGTGCCTGAAACTGAAACACTTAACATCTTATATCATTGCCACACATCTTCTTATGGGGAGCATCATGGTATTGATCGAACAGCGGCAAAGGTGTTGCAATCTGGATTTTATTGGCCCAAATTATTTAAAGATGTTGCGAATTTTGTAAAGAGCTGTGATCAAGGTCAGAGGATGGAAAATTTAGAAAAAAGGGATGAATTACCTCTCAATAAAATCTTTGATGTTGAACTCTTTAATGTGCGGGGGATTGACTTTATGGGCCCATTCCCCACCCTAATGCAAGTAACTACATATTAGTGGGAGTGGAATATGTTTCAAAATGGGTTGAAGCTATAGCTTGTGCAAACAGATGCCAAGAGTGTGATCAAATTCTTGAAAGATCAGGTCCTCTCTAGGTTTGGTACACCCTGTGTCCTAATAAGTGATGGTGGAAAATAATTCTGCAATAAATAATTAGAAACTCTATAGAAGGGGTATGCGGTGAAACATTTGGTAAGTACAGCCTACCATCCTCAAAATAGTGGCCAAGTAGAAGTGTCAAACTGTGAATTAAAGTAAATCCTAGAGAAACCCATTAACAAAATTAGGAAGGACAAGTCCATGAAATTGAACGATGCACTTTGGGCGTATAGAACTGCATTCAAAACACCGTTGGGAATGTCCCCTTACAAGTTGGTTTATGGGAAATCTTGTCATTTGCCGGTACAATTAGAACATCGAGGCTTTTGGGCAATCAAAAGGCTGAATTTTGATTTCAAACTAGTTAAAGAAAAATGGGTACTGCAATTGCATGAACTAGATGAATTCAGGTTGAGAGCATATGAGAGTGCCAAGCTATACAAGGATAGAACTAAGAAATGGTATGATAAGCTAATAAGACCAAAACCCCTAGAATCGGGAATGAAGGTATTGTTATTTAATTCAAGGCTGTGACTCTTTCTAGGAAAGCTGAAATCAAGATGGATGGGCCCATTTATAATCACAAAAATATTCTCCCACAGATGTGTGGATATCACTTCATCGGCTGGGACAATTAAGGTAAATGGGCACCGTCTAAAACCTTATTTAGATGGATCTGAATTGCAAGAAATAGAGAGTTAGTTATTGCAGGATCTCCCAAGAGAAGGAGTGACGTAGATGAGCTAATTTGGCGTCAGGCTTAGATGTAAGAACAAGCGCTCGATGGGAGGCAACTCATGATTAATAAGGTTGTGCTATTTCCTATTTTTGTGTTTTAATTTTCTGTTTTCTGTGTAGTTTTGATTTCAATCAATAAAATAAATTCCAAATTTTTCACACCTAACATTTTTGCTAAAATTGAACTTAAAAGAGAATTTTCTGAATGTGATCAAGTTTTGGATTCAAAGTCAGAAAAATTATGGTATATAATTAAGATGCAAGCATGTAAAAGATAAAGATGAAAATGAATTCAAGTGGCACACCCCTTATTGAGTTCATGAGTCTACTAATTTTGGTTTCCAGGACTTAAAATGAAATGTGCTTAGGTTTATGTGTGTGTGTGGGGGGGGGGGGGGGAATCTAAAAATTAAACCAAGATGGCAAGAGGTGAGTAATAATTTGAAGTGCTAGGCTCCTATAGGACTTCGTTATCACAAGGACTACATAAAGGGAAGAAGAAAATTGGATCTCCCCTTAAAAAAGAATTTAAAAATAGAAAAAAAAAATCAATATTTAAAGGGATGATGAAAAATATCTCTCCCAAGCTAAACAAGTGAATATTTAGGATGAAGAAAAATATTAAATTATCCTTATGAATCATAAGAAGGGGCACACATGGCACAACACTCAAAAGACTCACCAATTGCATCATTAAGCTAAGAATTTCAGGATCAACTCCCTATATTAAAACATTAAGCATGACATTTTAAATTGAAACCAAAGGAAGTGTAGAAACATGAACTCGATTCAAGGGGTAGTAAAAACTTGGAGACATTAAGTAATCTTGACTAGAGTATGTTTGACAAATAAATTCATGAAACATTAGCTTATCACGTTGAATCCTTAGAGAAAGTCAATTCAGAAAATCACATTTATTGAGCTTACTCAAGGACGAGCAAGAATTTAAGTGTGGGGGTGTAATATAACCAGAATTTGTAGCAAGAATATATTCATATCACCATATATTTCCCTATACTTTGATTACAAATTGATGTCTTTTTAAGAAAATGAAGAAAATTGGCTGCAAGGGCTGATTTACCAAATTATGAACAAAAACTGCCACAGCGCGCTGCAACGCGCTTTGGCCTCCCCTTAAACATGCCTTACTTGGAAGAAGAACTGCAGACCTGGAGCAAGACCGCTGCAACGCGCCACAGTGTCATATCTATAAGGACAAATTTAAACCATATAAACGAGTAATTGAATAATAATATGCAAGCTTGCACGCCGCAGCACGCCACGGCGCGCTGCAGCGCACCACAACATCATTTCTTGTGGATTTATTAAAACCTTATAAACAAGTAATTGAACAGTGTCATGCAACTTTCTCCGCCGCAGCACGCTGCAGCGTATGAACTTTTATTTTATCAAATTATATTTAATATAATTGAACAGTAATCCCGAAACTTGTCCGCTGTAGCGCACCGCAGCGCGCCACAGCGCACACTACAACGGTTGAACAAAAAAGGACTAATTTATATGCAGGAAAAGCATTTGAAGCACTGCTGCTATAGTGCACCGCAGCATAACAGGATATGAAATGCGGTTGCCGCAGCATGCCACAGTGGAACAGTCTATGAATTGCTACTGCCACAGTGCGCTATAGCACTCCACAGCTGACGGCCTAGAATTTCCATAATCAGTAATTAAGAAACATGGGGAAGGCTACAAAAATATGACATTTGGCCTCCTCCAACCTCTTGAAAATTAATAAATTAATTCCTGTTGAATCCTAATAAGTTTAAATAGATGAAAACATTAAAAGGGAATGTAATTAAGCTAAGGAAGAGGAAAGGTCACACATTAAAGGCTTTGAGGCTGAGTGCATCTCTATTTAAGGGGCAAGCTCAGACCTTGAAAGGGTTTAAACCTTTGCTACTCAAAAGACCAAGAGAAAAGCTGCAAGAAGAGAAAGAAGGAGAACTCTCCAAGGGGAAGAGAGGACCATGAACAGGAAGGAAGAAAATACAACAAAGAATGAAGGGTGGTGCTTCAAGAGGACAGCGCAGGAAAAGTAAAGAGAACCCTAGAAAACTTCCGGGTGATTCCTTGTATTTCTCCTAAACTCCCTTGATTAATTTCTTGCCATGAACTGATAACGATGTTCACTTTTCTTTTCCTGTATGTTCTTTCTTACTTAGTAATGGAAGGCTAAAAACCTCTTGGAGAGGGTTGAGATGTAGTTATAGAATTATGTAAGGGAAATATTGGTGTATAATGATATTGTTTAATTGTAATGAAAAATTGTTTGTTGTATTGTTAATTTTAATATTGAATGAATGCTTGGATGAATTGAATTCTTATTTATTTTAATTAAAAGAGCTTGTGTTCCAATGCTCATCAATTGGGTAAGAGCAAGGAAGGTAGTGCTAGTAGAGCTGAGAATTATGTGATAGAATTCTCAAGCTCACTGGCACCATACCGTAGTAGCTCTCCCAAAAGATTGATGCTTGAGAACCAAGTTCTCCATTAACCTTGCTCTGCTGCTCAATAAAGTTGAAGGGATGAGAGAGTATTGGGAACTTCCATGGATGATGTGACATAATCCATTGACCCAATGCATCCTCCCATCTAGCTAAGCTACGTGTGAAGCGCATAACACATGGTAAATGGAATCTTGCTTATGAGATCATTTTAATTAAAAGTTGTTTTTGGTAACCTAGACATAGGAAGTCAAAATCAAATTAATAAAGCTAGATCTCATATGATTTTATATGCTAAAAAGGAACCTAAAAGGAGTTCTCTTTGTGCACTAAACTTGAACCCAATATAATTGAAGGGTACTTCAATTTCAATGGTGTTCACTTGATTTATTTAAGCAATTAAATTGAACATATAGATCCAAACAATGAAGTCATATAACCAACCCTTGCGTATATTACAACAAAATCTCAACTGTCTCCTTTTTAATCAAATTATATTTTTACTCAAGTTTTGTGTATTGCTAATTAGGAACCAACAAAAATCAACCAAAATTGCATCTAGACATTTGTGAAAGAAAATACAACTTGGTATCAAAACAACTGTTCTGTGAAGTCTGATAAATCTCATAAACTAAACTTTCCACTTATTACTTCAGACCAAGTACACTTGCAAGCAAACGCAGACGTGTATTTCTGTCTGTCAAGGCTCTTTACGGGAAAACTGAAATCAAGATGGACGGGCCTATTTATAATCCCAAAAATATACCCCCACGGAAGTGTGGATATCACTTCGTGGGCTAGGACAATTAAGGTAAATGGGCACTGTCTGAAACCATACTTAGATTGATCTGAAGTGCAAGAGAAAGAGAATTGGTTATTTCAAGATCTCCCAAGGGAAGGTGTCACGTAGACGAGCTAAATTGGAGTCAGGTCGAGACGTAAAAACAAGCACTCAATAGGAGGCAACCCACGATTAATAAGGTTGTGATGTTTCCAATTTTTTTTTTCTGTTTTAATTTTTCTATTTTCTATTTTGTAGCTTTGATTTCTGTCAATAAAATAAATTATGTATTTCGCACACCCTCATTTTTGCTAAAATTGAACTTAAGGAAGAATTTTCTGAATGGAATCAAGTTCTGGATTCAATGTCAATTATGGTGTAATGTTAAAATGCAAATATGTTTGAGATAAAGATAAAAATGAACTCAAGTTATTCATCCCTTATTAAGTTCATGAGTCTATTAAGCTTGGTTTCCAGGACTTGAAATGAAATATGCTTAAGTTTAAGTGTGGGGGAAAAACCTGAGAATTAAACCAAGGTGGCAAGAGGTGAGTAATAATTTGAAGTGCTAGGCTCCTGTAGGACTTAGTGATCACAAGGACTACATCAAGGGATGAAGAAAAATGGCTATCCCTTTAAAAAGAATTTGAAAAAGAAAAAACAATTCAATATATAAAGGGATGATGAAATATATCTCTCCCAAGCTAAACAAGTGAACATTTAGGATGAAGAAAAATATCTCTCCTAAAATGTTAAAATGTCCTTATGAATCATGAGAAGGGGTACACATGGCACAACACTCAAAAAATTCACCAATTGTATCATTAAGGTTAGAATTTCAGGATCACCTCCCCATATTAAAACATTAAGCATGACATTTTGATTTGAAACGAATGAAAGTCTAGAAATATGAACTCGATTGGAGGGGTAGTAGAATTTGGAGACATGAAGTAATCTTGACTAAAGCATGCTTTACAACTAAATTCATGATACATTAGCTTAACACATTGAATCCTTAGACAAAGACAAATTCAGCAAATCACATTTTTGAGCTTACTCGAGGACGAGTAAGAATTTAAGTGTGGGGCTGTGATATAGCCGGAATTAGTTTAAACATTTATATCACTATATATTTCTCTATACTTTGAGTAGAAAATGATGTTCTTATAGGAAAATGAAGTTAATAGAATGCATGGGATGCTTTTACCTAATTCTGGACAAAAACTGCCATGGCGCGCTGCCGCGCGCCCTGGCGGCCCATTAAAAACACCTTACCTGGAAGTAGAACTGTAGACCTGGAGCAATGCCATTGCAGCGCGCCATTGCCCGCCACAGTGCGCCACGACATTATATTCATAAGGATATATTAAAACCATATAAACGAGTAAATGAATAGTAAAATGCCATTTTGCACGCCGCAGCGCGCCACAACGTCATTTCTCGAGGATTTATTAACACCTTTTAAATAAGTAATTGAACAGAGTCACACAACTTTCTCCACCGCAGCGCGCCACAGCGGGTGAATTTTTATTTTATCAAACTATATTTGAACTAATTGAACAGTGATCCAGCAAAATTTATCTGCTGTAGCGCGCCGCAACGCGCCACAGTGGGTGAATTTTTATTTTATCAAATTATAGTTGAACTAATTGAACAGTGATCCTGCAAAATTTATCCGCTATAGCGTGCCGCAACGCACCACAGCGGATAAATTTTCTTTATATAAAACTATAGCTAAACTAATTGAATGGTGATCTCGCAACTTGTCCGCTGTAGCGCGCCGCAGCGCGCCATAGCATGCGCTGCCGCAATCGAACCAAAAAGATACTAACTTACAAGCAGGAAAAGCGTTCGGAGCACTGCTGCTACAGCGCACCACAGTGGAATAGGATTTCAATTGTGGGTGCCGCAGTGTGCCGCAGTAGAATAATATTTGAAACGCTGCTGCCACAGCGCGCCCCAACGCGCCACTGCGCGCAACTACGCGCCATAGCGGACGGCCAAGAACTTTCAGAAACAGTAATTAAGGAGCATGTGGAAGGCCATAAAAATATGACCTTTGGTCTCCCTAGCCTCTTGAAAATAAATACATTAAATCTTTGATGAATCCTAACAGGTTTAAGCAGATGGAAACATTAAAAGGGATGGAAATTAAGTCAGGGAAGAGAAAAGGTCATACATTGAAAGCTTTTGAGGCTGAGTGCATTCTTATTTAAGGGCCAACTTTAGACCTGGAAAGGGTTCCAACTTTGATTAATCAAGACCTCAAAGATAGGCTATTGGAAGAGAAGAAATGAGAACTCTCCAAGTGGAAAAGAGGACCAAGAATAAGAAAATGGGAAAGACAACAAAGGACTAAGCGTGGAGCTTCAAGAGGATAGCACAGGAAAAGTAAAGAGAACCCCAGAAAACCTCTGGGTGATTCGTTGTATTTCTCCTAAACTCCCTTGATTAATTTCTTGCCGTGAACTGATGACGATGTTCACTTTTCTTTGCATGCATACTCTTTCTTACATAGTAATGGAGGGCTAAGAATCCCTTGTAGAGGGTTGAGATGTTGTTGTAAAATAATGTAAGGGATATATTGGTTGTATGATGACATTATTTAAATGAAATAAAAAACTTTTTATGTTGTTAAATTTATTATTGAATGATTGCTTAGATGAACTGAATTCTAAATTAATTTTATTAAAACAGCTTGTGCTCTAATGCTCATCAATTGGGTATGAGCAAGGAAGGTAGTGCAGGTAGAGCTGAGAATTATGTGACATAATTCTCAAGGCTCACTTACACCCTCCCTTAATAGCTCACCCAAAAGATTGATGCTTGAGAACCAAGTTCTCCATTAACCTTGCTCTACTACTCAGCAAGGTAGAAGGGATGAGTGGACATTGGGACCTTCAATGGATGATGTGACATAATCCATTGACCCAATGCATCCACCTATCTAGCTAAACTGCATGTGAAGCGCACAATGCATGGTAAATAGAATCTTACTTATGAGACTATCATAATTAAGAGATATCTTTGGTAACCTAGATGTAGGGAATCAAAATCTAACCAATCAATCATTATCTCATAAGAGTTTATGTGCTAAGGGAGAACCCAAAAGGAGTTCTCTTTGTGCACTTATGTTGAACCTAAAGCATTGGAGGGTACTCCAATTCCAATGGTGTTCACTTGATTTAATCATGCAAATTTATTGAACGTCTACATTCAAACAATGAAGTAATATAACTAACCCTTGCATGTATTACAATGAAATCTCAACTCTCTCCTTTTTAATCAAATCGTATCTTTACTCTAAGTCTTGTGTATTACTAATTAAGAATCACAAAAATCAACCAAATTTGCATCTAGACATTAGTGGAAGAAAATATAATTCGGTATCAAAATAATCGTTCCCTGAGGTTCGATAAATAATGGAAATTAAACTTTCTATTTATTACTTCAGACTATGTACACTTGCATGCAAATGCAAATGTGTATTTTTGTCTGTCATGATACCAATGAGAAAATCCACTATAAAATAACTTGAAGTTTAAAGAGTTACAAGAGCTATATCACCTCAGCACAAAAGTTGTAGCTCTACTCTTAAAATGGAGAAAGGAAGAAGCAACTATTTCTTGGAGTTTCTCCTCCAACCTATAAGATCTTTCTTGCACAGCAACTTCCTAGGGTTTACCTTAGGGTTTTTCTCCTTTCAAGTAGCCTTATACTCCAAATCTAATATGCCAACTACTTAAGTTTTGTGGTGCCCCACCCCCTAATCTATAAGATTAGGCCTAAGGGGTGGTGTGCCACTCTGCAAATCCCTCACTTATCATTGGATTAGGTAAGATCCACAATCCACTAATAAGGAAAGGATGTGCATATAATGAATACAAGGAATCAGTCACTAAATCAACATGAGTACAGAGTGTAGAAGCATATATAGTAAATATTACATCCATCTCACCACACATCAAATAAAAAATAATAATGAACAGTAGCTCAGAAATAATAGTGTAGAAAAGTAAACATAGTCACAAGTGTACCTGTATAATTACAACATTTATTAAAGTTATAAATGAAATAAAGAATCACTCATCCTCACAAATAATATAAATTAACTAAGGATCTTCAGCTCTAATCTGCTGTGCCTCCTCTAAATAAGGCTCCTCCTCATGCACTGGATCATCAAGCTACTCAAGGTCTGACATTTTTGGTTTCACAATGCCAGGGCCCCAACCAATAAAAGAAAAATCTTATAAGATAATTTTCTAAGTATATTTTAGGCTAAAAATTTGTTATGCATTTATTAATATCAACATTTACACTTAAACTCAACAAAAGAGAACTATCTATCATAGGAGCAGTAAGCATACAAAGAATATGATAAGCTATAAATACAACATTTATAGCTAAGCAGGGATTGAGGCAAAAGCACACCTCAATCAAACTAAACAAGGAATATGCGTACATATATTATACAATAAGTAAAAGTAATAAAAGTAAAGTCTAATCCTAAATATGCTGATGATCTCATGACATATGCTGATTTAAAATAGTAATCTGAAAGTGGTACATATAGTAAGCATAAAAATCTAACTTCCTATAAATATATATACAAGTGAGCAAGTAAGAAAAGAAATATAGTTGGCTGAAATAATATGCATAAATAATGCAGTAAACAGTAAGCTAAAATTGAAATAAGTACGTATAACTGTCAGATTAGAAAGAATTGCCCAATCTGGCCCAGTATAATTCTCAAAGCCTTTTTGGGCTAGGGTAGATAGAAATTCCCATAGCCTTTCTGGGCTAGGGCATACAGAACATAGTAGAAGGACTGAAGAGGCAGTAAATACAAATACAAAATCTTTTAGTTATTTTACTTTTGTTTCTATGGACACGTCCATAAGCAACTTAGTAGTGAAGCACGTCTACAAGACTGTACGAGTTCCAAACTTAGCACAACACTCCTAAATGAGTAATGCCAAGTATTCCTTATTTCTCCTTACCCCTATCTAGTGGAGTAAAATGCGCTAGATCACAAAGAAACTGAACCCAATGAAATGTTATCCTAATATTTTATGTTTCCATTATAATGCAACAATGTTTTCTTATATGGCATGCTCAAGGAAAATAAACACAAAGTTTAAGGAATATGTAGCACAAAATCAAGTAGTAGGCAAGGGACTCTACTAAATATGGTGATATTATTTGTTTTCTAATTAAACTATTCTATCTATTCTAAGTTACACAAGTTTAGGATCTCCAATTCCTACTATTTAGTGTAACTTTGAAATATAGCCTTATAAGTTAAAAAGGATTTAAACTGATCAGGTTCTAATCTAATTTAATTAAGATCGACTATATATTAAGAAATAAATCACAACATGCTAATTTGATGAATTCATATGTTCTATATTAATATCTGATCAAGATCTACTAAACTATAGATTATGGATTAAACACCATGAGATTGGGCTTAATCACATAATCCAAAGGGTGGAACTTAAGATCTAGGTTCCAATCTAAATGTGATCTAATAATTAAGGCAAATCCTATTAAGCAAAGTCAAACTTAATTGGATGATTCTCCTATCCTGGATCTAAGATTGAAAGATAAAATAATCCAAATTAAGTTGAAAAATCTATAAATTAATAAAACTAAGGATTCATTCATTTAATAACCTATTTAACTAATGAATGAAGTCTAATTTATGATATAGTCCTAGTCTTAGAAATGGCCCTAATGTAATGTGAAAGATCCTAAGGAAAAGACTTAACAAAAATTATATAATTTAACCAACTTTATTGAAAAGCTAAATTTATTCACTTTAAGAGACTCCAATAGAGTTCTAATATTAATCTTAGTAGTTTAAGAGATAAATTAGAACTTAAGAGCGCTTAACCTAAATTTTGGGCAAAATGATCATTTTGCCCTACTTTAGGGACCAAAAAGATACTTTTTGATTTAGGGCTCTAATTTATAATTTCTTATTGCCAAATAATTCCTTACTGTCTAATATGAATATAGACAGTAACTACACTCAATTTGGATAAGAAAAGGGTCATATAAGTTCAAACTAAGGATTTTGACCTAAGGGGTAATTTAGTAGTTTACACTTAAGAGAATCTAAATTTTTATGCAATTTACTGTTGGTTACTATTCAAAGATTCCACTCAGTTCAAGAATACTAAATTCTGAAATGAATTGGCTTATAAATATTCTAAAATTCAGGGGAAATTTGGTAATTTTCTAAAGGTCCAAGGGGACAAAAACTGTACAAACTCAGTTTCTATAGCTTGCTTATAACACACTGAGTACTTTAACAGGTAGTAGACCCAATTTGGACTTCAATTGGTCAAGTTATGGCCTAATTAGGGTTAGGGGTATTTTGGTCATTTTTTATTTTTTGGGGTTCTAAACCTTAATTTTATTTTAGATTACTATTGGTATTAAGATTCTAAGATAGTTAGCACTTTGAATTTCTTGATTTGAAGTTGAATTGACCAAGTTATGGTCAATTGAAAACCAAGGGCATTTTAGTTATTTTTGGGTGAGGATCCTAAATGTCACTTTTCAAACTAAGCTTCAAATAGGAAAATTAGCACTATTATAGTGATGGGGCTATTTTCCTGAGTATTTTAAGACCCATATTGCCTATATTTGGATAACTAGAATAAAAGTTATGGGAATTTGTTTATGACCTAAAATATCACTAGGTTAAATATACCTCGGATCAAATTTTTGAACTTCGTCATTTGATTTCTTTTATTTTTCTAAGTAAAATAAGATCTATATTTGATATATTTAGATTATTGTGTTAAAAGTTATGAGGCTTTCAAGTTTTAATTAATTAAATTTTAATAAAATGATATTACTATTCATTTATAGAATTTTAATTATTTTACTATTTTTAATACTTAAGAAAAATGTTAATTAACTCAATTAGCTAATTATAATTACTATTAATATAATTAATTTGATAATTATTAATTAATTAATTAAATAAACTTATTTTTTAATTAAATCAATTTATCAAATTAATGTAAATTAATTTTGATTATAATTAACCTAATTAATTCACTTATAATTAACTATATTAATTAATTAGTAACTAATTGATTTAATTAATTAGCTACTTATTGGACTTATTATGACTCAAATAATGTTGAATTAATTATCTTAATCTAATTAATATAACAGAGATTATATATATATATATATATATATATATAATTGTATACTAATTATACTAATTAAGTATAACTAACATAATTTAAACTAACCTAATATCAACAATTATATGCACAGACATATATATATATATATATATATATATATACACATATTATAATATTCTAATTATTACTGAACAGGTGGCGGGACCTGCACAAGAACACGTGGCTCACTGATGAGTCGAGGCGGGCCCCACTGAGGACGACAGCATCGTGACCTGTGCACTGCATGGGCCACGCGGGAGTGCCTAATTGGGCACTGCACAGCGGGCAGGCCCACATTTCGCGTGCCCACGCGAGAGCGTGACAGCGTTGTCGAGAGGGGCCCCACTGTCACGCCACCGAGCAGTGAACCCGACCGGTTCGTTGCAATTCGAATGGGTTAAGCCTGACCCGGTCTGAGGCATTTTGGGCGGCAATTCATCTTCTGCAGATGCGCCCTTAGGGTTAGTCAGCCAATCGATCCAGGATTCGATCGATCGCGCCGAGCACAGGATACAAGGATTGACATATTTTGTAGTGGAAATACTTAATTAGAGAAAATAGAAGTAGGAGGTACCTGTGTCACACGGCAGCTGACTTGCTAGAGGGTTAGGGCTCCAACAGTGACTGCCACAGCTCTGAGTTTGCGCAAAAATGGCAAATCCCAAACAAGGTTGAGGCCTTAACGACGCATTAGACGGAGCTCGCGAGGCGGAAGGCCACCGGTCGGGCGAGTGTAACGGTTGGCCGCTTGGCGCTCGACCAGTGGAGACGGTGGAACTCACGAAGAGGATGAGTTCACAGCCGACAGATTGGATCGATCCAATGTTTGATCAGGCGGCGCCATTAGGGAAGTTAATGGCGCGGCAGGATTCTGGATGGCGCCATTAAATAGGAAATATAATATTATTTATTTAATTAATTGAATTAATTTTAATTTAAAATTAAATAATAAAATTGAATTTAGAAGAATTTTGAACTATTCATTCTTAGCTAATTGAGGGGTGAGGAACGCAAAGGTGATGTTAGATTTTTAATTCGAAGAGTATTTTATTTTCCTCATTTTCGGGGTATTTAAATATTTTAAAATATTCGATAAAATTTCGACGACTTCGGATTGACACGAAAATATCACCCCTAACAAATTTGGGGGCAATGAACGTAATGGCAAAGTTTGATTTTTGATTTGAGGTCAATTTAGATAAGTCAAATTCTAGGGTTTCTGCATTTTTCTAAGAAATAGGATTTGATCCATTTGACTTTTGATTTGAACTAGGTCTTGGTGGAAGACTCCTAATGACCTAATTAGAGTACTAAGACTGAGATTAGGACCTAGATTAGCCCTAATCAGATTGGGTAATAACTTAGATTGTTACAGGCTCCCCCACTTAAGAACGATATCATCCTCGACATCACTCAAGTGGAAAGAAAAAATCAAGTTAACGAACATGAATTGAATTTGAATGCTAATGCTAAAAAAGAATACCTGAATTCTCGAAGAGTCTTAGATATTTAGCTTACATATCTGATTTCTTCTCTCAAGTAGCTTGGTTCCGAGAACGATACATCCACTAACTCTAATCATTTGGATAGCATGATTTTTAAGCTGCTTGCTATCTCGGGCTAATATTTGAATTGAATCCTCGGCATATGACAGATCAGGCTGAATTTGAATTTCTAGAAATTGAACGAGGTGAGATGGATCTCTGTGGCACTTTCTTAAGGATGATATATGGAATACATTGTAAACTACTGCAAAGTCATCTGGAAGATTTAGTCTGTAGGCGGAAGAACCTACTCTGGCTGCTACCTCAAACGGGCCAACATAACAGGGACTAAGTTTCCTTGCTATGCTAAATATGAAGACTCCTTTCATTGAACTGACCTTTAAGCAAGCAAAATCTCAAACTTTAAATTCTAGAGGGCAGTGATGAATGTTGTGGTATTTGCTGTGACAGTCTTGGGCTGCATGAATCCGCTATTGAAATAACTGAACATTCCTATTAGTTTCATCGACTAATTTAGATCTGTACAACTGAACACTGCTTATTTCTGACCAAGCCAATAGAGTGCTGCATGTTCTGTCATACATGGCTTCTTATGGAGCCATTTTTATGCTGGCTTGAAAACTGTTGTTATATGCGAATTCTACCAACGGGTGATCTTCCCAAGATCTAGCAAAATCAAGGATACATAGTTTAAGCAGAACTTCAAGAACCTATTTCACTCGCTCTGTCTGACCATCCATTTTCGGATGAAAAGCCATACTCATTGCTATGATTGTGCCTAAATCTTGATGCACAGCTTGCCAGAACTTGGAGGTAAATTGACTATCTCTATCAGATACAATTGATTTGGGGATCCCATGCAACCTGATTATCTCTTTAATATAAAACATTGCTAGTTTCTCGAATGAGTCTGTTTGTCGGATAGGGTTGAAATGAGCGGACTTGGTCAAATGGTCAACTATGACCCAAATAGCATCGGTCCAAGATCTTGCATGGGGCAAACCCATAACAAAGTCCATGGAAATATCTAGCCATTTTCTTTCGGGAATCTCAAGCGGATGAAACAGACCACCAAGCCTTTGATGTTCTGCCTTAACTATACTGCAAGCTTGGCACGTCTCAATGAGCTCAACTATATTTTTCTTCATTCCTGGCCACCAAAAAGATTGTTCCAAGTCTTGGTACATCTTTGAGCTTCCTGGATGTATTTGATATCTAGAGTTATGGCCTTCATTTAGAACTTCCTAGTACATGAACTTAGGAATCCATAGACGATCCCCTTGATAAATAGCACCACAGTGCGGCGGACACTCTTGATTGCTTGTTTAAGGCTCAGATACCCATCATCTTTAGTCTGGGTAATAGATACGTCCCTGTAGAATGTGGGCTCCACGTTAATCATTAAGATCATTGTACTCAGTTGGTCACTGCGTGCTAATTTGATATCTATTTTACGGAATTCTTCCACTAGTGGGCTTTCAGAAATAAGTGCATTAAGAGTAGTATGACGACTAAGCGCATCAGCTATAACATTTGCCTTTCCAGGATGGTATTGAATATCAAGGTCGTAGTCGCTAATCAACTCCAACCATCTCCTCTATCTGCAATTCAATTCTCTCTAGGTGAATATGTACTTGTTACTTTGGTGATCCGTAAATATCGAGCACTGAATTCCATATAAATAGTGATGCCAGATCTTTAAAGCGAACACTACAGCGGTTAGCTCGATATCATAAACTGCATAATTCCTCTCGTGAGTCTTCAGTTATCTAGAAGCGTAGGCTAGGATCTTACCTTACTGCATTAACACGGCTCCCAAACCTATGCCAGAGGCATTAGTGTAGACTTGATAGTTCACACCCTCTTTAAGAAGAACTAGAACCGCAGTAGTGGATAGTGCATTTTTTAATGCTTGGAATGCCTCCTCACATGCTGGGGACCATTTGAATGGTACATCCTTCTGGGTTAGCTTAGTTAGTGGAGAGGCTATATGGGAGAAGACTTTCACAAACTTTCTGTAGTAACTGGCTAAGCCCAAGAAGCTCCTGATGTCGGTTACTGACTTGGGCTGAACCCATTCCTAGATAGCGCTGACCTTATTCTGACCGACATACTAACAAATGAATTCACTAACAGAATAAATTAATCTAATCAATATTTTGGGTTGCCTCTTATTAGGTGCTTAGTTTAATGTCCTCAGCACGACCAATAAGAGTTTATATACTTTTAGAATTTTCTTCTAGATTTTCATTAAATATTTTGGATGCACATGAGCTTTCTTTTAATATGATCTTTTTGGATATCGACTATATTATATTTTCGTTTCTAGAACAAGCCTATGTCATATTACTTATAATAATTCTTTTTTTTTTCTCTTCTTTTCATTCATCCCATTTCTCGCATTATGTTTTTCTTCCAACTTATTAAATTCATTATTAACTTCATTCTCAATTTGATTTTGTAAGAAGACATATAATTCAATTTTCTTAGGGGTACATTCCAAGAATTTCTCCACAAATTCAATTTGCACACAATCATCATCAATATTGCTATGGGGTCTTATGATTTTAGAGAGGTTACAAATGGTTTTGTCAGCTTCACTATTTTAAATCAATTTATCTTATTCATCCTCAAATTAATTTTTACGTATTGTTATACATTGAGGTAGATGCACTTGAGGGGTATAAGAGGCATATGGTTCTGGTTGCATTTGATGAACTTTTTCTATTTGAAAATCTTGTTGTTTCCCATTGGTCTAATTTAAATTGATACTAAACTTTTTTATTGTCATTGTTTGCTTCAGTTAAGGTTTCCATTTTACACATTGGTACTTCTTAAGCTTGATCCTTTATATATTCATTTTCAACTACATCTTGGGCAGTGTTAACTAATTATTGTAATATAAATTTTAATTGATCCTCAATTCTCTAACATAGGTGCTCTTGATCTTCCAGATTCAGCTCATGCCTAGTCAAGGTTGGATCAATTTCTTACATGTAGTTGTTCACATACCTATTATAATCTTTAATTGATATTTCTAAATATGATTTCTTATTTGTCCAATTTGTGCTATTAATGTTCATGTCAAGGTAAGTTTATAGTGTTGGAAGTTGTGATCATACTCAATATTGTTAACAGGCTTTGTTCTTGAAAGTGCAAAAGGGTAATTTATATAACAATCATACTTGTATGTGCTCCCCCATATCATATAAACGGATTTGAATTACTGTTGTGCATGACCATGAAATTTGGGTACACTGCTAGAAATTGACCGAATCTGTTGTTCTTCTGTGTTGTAACAAAGTACATTCAATTTTAAGATTTAACAAGAAATTTTCTACGTTCCTTCTATGCCTGCAAGACTTAGATTTAAACAATAACAAGAATATAGTACAATATAAGAATGAAAAATAATAACAATAAGAATAAAAAAAAGTTATATTACAAAAATATAAAATATATACACAAAAATCTTAAATCACTATTTAATATTAGATTATCTCTAATACAAATAAAATTAAATGTTCTCTAAAAATGGTGGTGCCAAAAATTTGACAGACCTAAATTATGTATGTATGCATTCGCACACAAGTGTACGTGGTCCAAAGTAATTTGAGATGGCGAGATCCCGAGTTTTATCATGCTCTGTGATTGATGTTTATATTTTTTTATTAGAGTGTATCTAATTTCAATAATATTTAAGTTGTTAATAGGGTTGTTTTGAGTTTCTAAATTGTGAATCCTAACTTAATTTGTTTTTAAAATAGTTTTGGTAAATTGGGGAGAGTTGAGGTTAAATATGCGATTTATCATGGTTCATACAAGTTACTCTTCTTCCCAATTCTATGTCATGTAAGTGGAGTTTATCTCAACTTCATTATCAATAAATTTTGTATTCTCCAATGCATACATTAAATGTACTAAATCCTACTAGTGCTCTATGATGAACACAATGAGGTTCAATCTCAACACATAGAAAATCATGTGATCTTTTTTATGAATGAAGTTATCTCTTTTGTCTAAGCGATAAAATACTTAATTATAGTTAAGTATCACATGATATTGATTTCACCAATGACTCACACACATCTACTCTTAATTTCGCTAAGAAAATGAGTTGTGATGCTATATGAGCTTATGTTACATTGCTCATTGCCTGACGCGCTCAATTTTCTAAGATAAGTTAGTAGTGATCTATGGAGCTCTAAATGTGGTTCTCAACTCACATGCATCAAGTTCATATCACAAGTTCACAGCCCCAACTC
Organism: Gastrodia elata; assembly: GCA_016760335.1. Lineage (NCBI taxonomy): Eukaryota > Viridiplantae > Streptophyta > Magnoliopsida > Asparagales > Orchidaceae > Gastrodia > Gastrodia elata. The sequence goes on from CM028681.1 coordinate 36,979,134, forward strand.
CTTTGTTCCCGAGACTCAGGCACTATAGTGCGTCATAGCGCCCAACTTCCTGAAACTAAGGCGCTACAGCACGCCATAGTTTGTTGCGTCAATTTCATTCAATTTTCTTTTTCATTTCAATTTTATTTCTTTTTTTTCTGAAATGCTATAGACTCATACTAAATGTACAACTAATCTTAAGAAAAATAAAAACTCTAACACAAAATTTTGTATGTTTATTGGATCCATCACTAAGCCAATTAATACTTAGTATGATGTCAAAACTTTTATTAGCAATACAACTAACTTAGCTTCATGAATATGGCTATTTATGAGAATCCCAAGATTGCCATATTTGTTTACATGCATTTGGGATTCAAGTGGCAATACAATATTTAGTGCCTTTGCTATCTTGTCATATAATAGGTTGAGTGATTTAGCGAATCCTTCTAAAATAAAAAAATGAATTGCTCTGATGTCGAATAGGGTATACAAGCTTTATCATCGAAATATGGTGTTCCTAAGTTAAAGCATTTTGAAAATATTTTCAAGCTATGCTACAATGAAAAATTATAAAGATAGGACATTAATTTTTAGATGTGTACCAAAAAGCACATCATTATCTTCTAGAGCGACAATAGGTGTTAGGGAGAAAACTCAGGCTTGGGTCGTGGGCTAGTGGCGCTTACCATGCTGATTGTTTTGTCATGCTGGAGTGGGTGCTGTCACTATAGGAGTAGGTGCCCTTGCAACTGAATTAAGTATCCTTTTAGCAAGAGCAGGTACCCTTGCAGCTGGAGCAGGTGCCCTTGGTACGAGTGGTGGCCCTCTTTTAAACATTTATTTCTGAGGGCATGCTTAAATCATTTAGTAAGCCAAGTAAAAAGGCATTGAATTTCCACATAACTAAGTCTCAATTATAAAAAATATGTTAAGGAAAATAAGTCTTATCCTTCTAAAGTGTATTATAAAGTAAATCTTTCTTTCTTGATTTGTCATTCATATCCATTTAGTAGACATCAATTATAACTATTCTTATACTATTAAGACTTGTTTGATTTATGTGTCAATCTTAGAAGCTCACTTATAGTACTTAAAATATTTAGGATGTTATAGAAATATTTAAGGGATAACCTTGAATTAATTAACATAATAACCTATAGTTAAGTTGTTTTATTGAGCTAGGATATCTTATATTGAATAGTTTGAGGTAGAACCTTCGATTCACCATGTGAACCCTAAGAATTGAACATATTCTCATGGTAGTATCAATACAATGAAAACTTGATTTTCCCTTACATTTTTGTGGTGGTAAGACCTAATGTAGAATGTAAATGATCTTACTTCAGAGCTTAATATTAAACTATTATCATCTAAGTTATGCCTCCTACTGTTTTGTAAATCCATGAACCTTAAAATAGCTTACATAGAACTTAATCAATGTGATATTATTATTATTATCATATGGGAATGAAGTACATATCCATAACTTAGCTATAATTTTTAGTTAATTTAAGAAATTAGTTGATTTACTTTGTAAGAAAGTGTAGAGTTACTATCTTATCTTAAGAATTTAGATAAGTATAGTTCCTATTAGGATAACATCCCAATTCCATCCTATGTTATAAGTTAGCATTTGGACACCTTAGTTTGGGAGAATAAACTGTGAAAGGATGTATGTCTCCTATCCCTGTGCGCAAGGATAAATGCAATTAAACAATATAAGTGTTCAATTTCTCCATCCTTAAAATATGCTAGTTATATGTATGTGCTCTCAATATTTAAAATATGTTAACTTCAAGTTATAACTATGAAACCTATTCAATCAAGTATAATTAAGATCTAAATTCTGTATAATCAGTCACTTTTTATGGATAAGAATTCTATATGATATGGCATTTGAATTTATATGCATACTAGGTTATGACATGATAAATAGGTAGATAACAAAAAAGTATATTTTTTTGTTATTTGGATTTTGGTTATTTAATTATTTTAGTCTTTGGCATAACATGAATCGCATAAGCATAATATATTTTTAGTGGTGCAATTCGTAGCACACCTAGGATCTCTTAGCAATTCAATTTGGAGCACACCTAGGATTATTTAGTGGTGTAATTTGAAGCACACCTAGGATCTGTAGAATGTATTATGGCATCAATGTTATGCAAACTTGTGACATATTTTGTAACATATTGAAATTCATATTCAGTGGCATATATTATAGCTTAGTTTCATGTTTTATTCAATTATAGTCATAATTTCAATTATTTTACTTTCAACACATCTATTTAAATATTACTCTGCCTTTATCTTTAGTATTTTGATTTATAGTTACATCCTTACTTCAGTTTCTATAGTTTGTTTTCTGATCTGCAGCATATTTGATGTTATGTTGAGTAATATCCCTTAAATATTAAAAAAACACTGTAATCAGCCTAAAATGTACTTGGACATATGGTCTAACATAAGATTTTTTCTTTTTTGGCTGGGACCTGGCATGTGAAATCGACATGTCCGACTTTGAGCAATTTGAGGAGCCAGCTTTTGAGGAGATTAAGGAGCTTTAGGAGGTGATGGAGAAGCCACAACCATTGGATTACTTATTTGAGTGCTTAGTTTTATCATTCCTACTATGAGTTGAGAGAGTTATTTTATTGAACATTTAAATTTTGGTTTATAATAATTTGCTCTAGTTGTATTTTCACCTTTCTTTTCTGAGATGAATCCTTACTTAGCTTCTGTGATGATTGTTATGGATTAATGTTTAAGCTTCTGCACTTTGATTTTCTACTATATTATACTTAGTATTGTGATGTGATCATTGATTTATTAAACCTTATTCATATTGATAGACTGTAAATACACATCTGCACTTGCACGCAAGTGTACGTGGTCTGAAGTAATAAGTGAAAAGTGTGACTTTCCGAAAATTTATCGAACCACAGAGAATTGGTTGATTTATCACTAAAGTATATCTATTCTCACTAATGTTTAAGCTATAATATGTATTGGTTGGTTAGTCTAAAATTAGCGCAAATATTCACTAAGTAAAATAGCAAGATTAAAGAAAGAGGAGAGTTGGGACCATCCCACATGCAATGATATAATACTCATATAGATTTATTTCTCGAGCTTTATCATTTAATTTAATTGAAATCAAGTGCACATTGTTGTCCTTTAGTCTAACTCAAAGGCTTACAAGTTCAACTCTCGTGCACAAAATGAACTCACATTCGGTTCTACTTTAGCACAAAGATTCTTGAGATTTAAAGTTAATTCATTTTCTCTTTATTCGAGGAGAGTCTAAATTTTCTCAAATCTTGAGATCTCACAAGCATTAATTTTCCACTACGAGCATCACTTCGCATCTCACATAGTTGAGATGAGAGAATCATATATTGGGCTCAATGACTATGTCACTTAGTTCATGAGCATTCAACACTTCATTACTCAATCTCAATTATCTGGAGCTAAGGAGCTCATTTAGTGGATCTTAGCATCACTTGCATCAACTCTTTGGTTGAGCTTAGATTGAGGTGCATTGAGCTCAAGAACCTTCTCTCATGGTTCTAAGCTTTGATGCACTCAAAATCTAACATCCAACCTAAGGTGAGCTAAGGAGCACAAGACAATTAGATCTTGGATTTTTTTAGTTTTTTTCTCATAAACATATCAAGACTAATTAGATGAAAATCTCTTAGTAAGGCATTAAAATCACAAATACATTATGCTTGAGGGAAAACATTCATACATCAATATTATATCATGCAAAATGGGACTTCATCCCAACCCTTCCAAAGGGTAGTTTAGCTACTCATTACACAAGAAAATAAGGAAGACACATACATGGATAAAGACCCTTTCATGGTCAACTAAAGAGAAAATACAAGATTGAGTATGAAGATACTAGGAACGCTCCGTAGAAGTTCTCAGGAATTCTTCTTCTCCTTCTAATTATCCTCTCCTCACGTTAGTGCTGCTTTCTTCCTCTTCTCCCTTTGCAAAAGCTTGCCTTACCTTCCTTGGGGAGTTCTCTCTTCCTTTGGCTCTCCTCCTTACTTAGTAGATTTTTGCTAAAATTGTGAACCTCTAGTCAAGAGGAGGGGGGTATTTATAGGAGGGGGGAGGCTGAATTCTTCTCGTTATTTGTGACTAGATTTTCCATAAATAATTCTGATTTCATCATTGCAATATTTTACCATTAATGGTGAGTTGACAAAAATCTCATTTCTTTACCCAAAACATCACCTCCTACAAAAAGCTTCCCTTTTAAACAAAAAATGGCTGCTGCAGGAAATGGTGGCTGGAGACAAAATTCAGGATAGAGGTCATGTCTCCAGCCGCATTAAATGCACTGTCAGGAAAAAATTCGGCGGGCCGCAGCAGCGCGCTGCGGCATGCTTTAGCATACCCTGGTCCCTAGCATATTAGCCAAGTCCCTCGCTGTAGTGCGCGACCGTGCGCTGTAGCGGTCGATTCCATAAACACTATTCAATTAGTTCTTTTTCCTGCTTTTACAGAGTTTAGAAATATTTTTGCAGCAGACCGCTGCAGCGCGCGACCGCGCGTAGTAGCGATGAATTTCGCGAAAAACACTGTTCAATTATTTTGGCTGCCCATTTTATAAAGTCGAGCATTTCCGCGGCAAACCGCTGCAGCGCGCGACCACGCGCTGTAGCGGTGAATTCCGCAAAAAAACACAATTCAATTAATTTGGCTGCCCAATTTATATAGTCAAGTATTTTTGCGATAAACCACTGCAGCGCGCGACCGCGCGCTGTAGCGGTGAATTCCGCACAAAACACTGTTCAATTACTTTGGCTGCCCAATTTATATAGTCAAGTATTTTCGCTATAACCCGCTGCAGCGCGCGACCGCGCACTATAGCGGTGAATTCCGCAAAAAACACTATTCAATTAGTTGGGCGGCCCGATTTATAAAGTCAAGCATTTCTGCGGCAAACCGCTGCAGCACGCGACTGCGCGCTGTAGCGGTGAATTCTGCGAAAAATACTGTTCAAATACTTATCACAAGGTTTAGATATTTCCGTAGCAGCCCGCTGCGGCGCGCGGTCGCGCGCTGCAGCGCCCTGCAGCAGTTTTTCTTTAGTAGATTTTAAGAACCTGCAGAAATGCCTTAGATTACCTTTGGATCCATTTCTTTGAAAAAGATAGAAAAAATTAATTTTAGGAACATCATAAAGATCTTAAATAGATGAATTTTCTCCTTTATTTAGATATAATTTATGGATTCATCACACCCCTACACTTATTTCTTGCTCGTCCTCGAGTAAGCTCAAAATGATAAATTTTTTTTTTTTTTTTGAAGGGATGAAAGTCACAATAATGTAATATAAAATAGGTACAAGTAAAAAATGTGTGCAATGGCAGAAATTAAATGAACATTATAGCAATAATAATATTTTCAATTGAGTCACTAAGGTGGTTGAGTCACTAAATCTCTAAATATTTGAATTTTTAATGATTGATAATAGGTGATGGGTTCAATACATTTGGACTTATAGACTAAAGACATGGCTTAGAGACTCCTAGAGTTGTGTCATATGTGCTCCTTCTTATGAATCACAAAGATGAAAAATTTAAAGGAGAGATTTTTTTTCATCCTTTCTCATTTTATTCATTTGGGAGAGATATTTTCATCATCCTTTTTTTCCATAAATATTTTGTTATTTTCATCCTTAGGGAGAGACATTTTTCTTCATCCCTAACATCTTTGTAATTATGAAGTCCTACGGGAGCCTAGTACACTCCATTTAGAATCCATACCATAGATTTTTTTTTTTTTTTTTTAGTTTTAAGTCCTAAGCCTTCCCCCACACCTAGCTCAAGCACTTATTTAAGATTTTCAGAGATTTAGATTTTCCTCCATTCATTCCTTATTATCAACATTTTAATGCTTATATTTCATTCAATCATTTTTGCTAAGAATTCTTTTAATTATATTATCTTTGAATTTTTACATTTTTTTTTTGTGATTTTCATTACTTTTAAAAAATTCAGAATAATTATGTCAATTAAGAACAACTCGTAAATGTGGGAATATGAAAATTCATAAATTGAAATCTCAAAATAAAAACAAATAACCTAAGGATAAAAAGAAAAATTAAAAAAAAAGAACAAATACAACCTTATTAATTATCCTCGTCCCCATCATCGTCTTCCTCCGACACATACGCCGTCTCGGTAGGGTAGCACGTCTTCAGTATGGGTGCACCGATGGGAGGCCTTGGCAACATGGAGGCATCCGGTCCGCCGTGTAAATTACAATCATCGAACACAATCCCAAGGGCTTCATGAAATTCAAATTAAAACTGGCGCTGTTGGACGTATTCCTGTTTGAAAATCCCCATATCAATAGCTAGAGCCTTATTAAGCTCCGTATTTTGATTGTGGAGGCGCATTAAGAGTTAGTTTGTGAGATGCGAGTCAGAAGGTCCAGATGCTTCCGCCTTTGGGCCCCTTCTTTTCTTGGGCATTTTACGTTCACTTGCCCGGACATTGAGGTTTGAGGGGTGCAGGGCGATGCTGGGGGAACAATGGCGTCGGAGGAGAGGATCTTTACCCCTTGGGCTTCGCATAACCTAGAAATTAAAGACTCGAAGTCCAATGCCTGCGCATGAACCTTTGAGAGCTTCCCGAAGATGCTCAAATATTATACTTGAAATGCGGATTTCGCCCGCCCTAACCAATGAGCACAAAAGGAGTGCTCGGGCACGGTTCACTTCGGTTAAATGACTTGTGGGTATGATATAGCTAGAAATGAAGACTATCGATGCACTACTCATCTCCATTAATTCGGATTGAGGAATGTTGGCGAGTCCCCCTTCCCACTCAGTGTCATAATTGACAATTTCTGCAACAATAGCACGGGGGTCAAAATGAGAGTCCAAGATATCAGAGTATGAACAAGAGCTTACCTCCTCCAACCCATAGAATTGCTGTATTTGAGGAATTCCTAGGGTGACACCCTTTCCCCGACAGAAGATCCGCTGCCTGGATGCTTCAATTGCATTGGCATACACTTTTTGGACGATTGCCGTGTATGTGGGAGCTCTCTTGGTCACAAACTCTTTCCATCCTCTAGGAGTGACCTGCTCATGAGGGATGGGGTAGGCGACACTGAAGCTTCTCTCCAGGATTAACTTCCGTTGGGAAGTGATGGAGGTGAAACGGTGCTCGGCCTCCGCCGAGGAGAACCTCTTCGTGTTGAAAGTTCCTCCGGATGAGGAAGTTTCAACATCCTTTCTAGCAATTGCTTTCTTCCCAAAATATATTGCTTTGGATGTGAGCTTTAGGATGATCAAGAGCACTAAGAAGATAAAGAGAAGGTGCAAGGATAATCCCTCCATTCCCTCCTTATTTATAGCCCAAATATTCAAGGCAAGAGAAGAAGATCAAATGGTCTTCCCCATGCCATTAATATGGTGATCCATGTGAAGAGGGGGGGCAGCTTTTTCAGCAACTTTTGACTGCCTTGGGAACCCAAGGGTCATGACTTGTTGACTGTATTTTCCCAAGGCAGAAAATCTAGGCAAACCACGGCAAATCGCTGCAGCGCGCTATAGCTTGCAATCGCGGGTTTGGGTGCGCCCGGGCGGAAAATGGTTTCGCGCGCTGCCGCGATACCGTTTATGCGTGGATTACCCATTGCAGCGCACTGTCGCAGAATTTCCTAGCCACGGGGCTCAAATGGGCTGATATGTCGTTGTAGTGAGATCCCCAACGGCATGCTGAGGTGGAGCGAGTAGTTGGGGATTGGCCTGTCCATAAAAATTTCTCAGGATTCCTTCTATTGGGCACGGGCAAGACGAAGACAAAGATCTACAGTGCAGGAGCACTGTGGGCCATCCGATGGTTTAGTCGGAATCGTGCTACGGTCCTGATCCTTCGAATCCTAACGGCCAGATCTGATTAAATCTGCACCATAAGATCCACGGGGCGCATCTAACGACAGATCCATGGTTTAACGAGTTCTAATCCTAGCCGTTGATTCCTTAAGTGCGACGGTGAGATCTGCGGGACTCCACTGTTGCGTGACCCTGGCTCCATAGCGGATCACCAACGGTCTGCACAGCGCACCCTGACCATTTAATCGGGTTTAAGGTATATTTGCAATTTTAAATTGTTGGATACCCAAGAATGCAATTTGACTATTTTAATTAAAATTGAATTATGGTCTAAATAATCTCCAATTTTTACCAAACTTTCATGGCTGGCTAATTTGGGGGTAAGGAATTAAAAAATGCAATCAGATTTTAATTCTGAGATCATTTTATTTTAAGTTTAGTTTAGAGCATCTAGACTGATCAAAATGCTAACTTGACTTAAAGTAGTCTTATTGACTTCAAATTTTTAGGATTTGCTTAACTTGATAGTTAAAAATGCAATATGATTAAATCTAATGCCTGATCAAGCTAAGAATTAAATAAGGTAATAACATAGAGTTGTTACAGACTCCCTCATTTAAGAATGATGTTGTCTTTGACATGATCTCAAGAGAGAAAACAACAATGCAAAAATTTTAAGAACCACAATTATAAATTTAGAATTTAACAGATACCTAGATCTTCAAAGATACTAGGATACTTTCTTCGAATATCAGCCTCTTTCTTCCAAAAAGATTTTTCTAGAGAGCGATTCCTCCACTGAACCTTCACCATGGTAATAGAGCGATTCCTCAACTACTCTTGATCATAATCTAAGATCTTAATTGACTCCTCTGCATAAGAAAGATTCGACTAGAGAGATACTGCTAAAAGTTGAATTAGATGAGAAGAATTGCAAAGACATCTCTGTAGAGACGAAATGTGAAACATATAATGGACTGTAGAGAAATCTTTAAGAAGCTTTAATCTTTAAGTTGCAGAACCAATCATCTCTAGAAATCTCTACTATAATCTCTTTCTACATAGATTTGGAGATCCATAGACGATCTTCTTGATAAAATGCATTTCCTCGCATCTGCAAGTCAACCCGGTAACCATTTTCAATTTCTATTTTAAGTCTTAGATAGTCTGCATGCTTTGTTTGGGAGATGGAGACATCGCGATGAAATGTTGGTTCAATGGTACTCATGGATATTAGCTCGCTTAACAAGGCACCATGCACTGGCTTGATATCGAGCTTTCTAAATTCTTCCTCTAGAAAACTTGATCATATCATGAATGAAAGTGTAGCATGTATCCCAAGCCTATCCGAGATGCATTGGTATAGACTTGGTAGTTAAGACCTTCCTTTTAAGTAAGGCCTGAACTTGGGCAGAAGAAAGAACATCTTTTAATGATTGAAATACATTATCACACTTTAGACTTTAGATGAATCCACTATCTTCTGAATCAACATTGTGAGAGCAGACACTATCTGTGAAAACCTTTTAACAAATTTTTTATAGTACCCTACAAACCCAAAAAGCTTCTAATATCTATCACAGACCATGGCTACGACCAATCCTGAACTGCACTAACTTTATTCTAGTCAACCTTTACTCCTTGTGCATCTATGACATGACCCAGGAAAGCAACTAAGTCAAGCTAGAATTCATACTTATAATAATTAACATATGATTCATGACTTCGAAGTTCTTCTAATACTAGCCGTAGATGGTTCTCATGATTAGCTTCACTTCTTGAGTAAATTAAGATATCGTCGAAGAAGACAGTGATGAATTTATCTAAATTCACTTTTAATACTCGCTGTATTAAATCCATAAAAATGGATGGAGCATTTGTTAAGCATAAAGACATTGTCAAAGATTTATAGTGTCCATAGCGGGTTTTTAATGCAGTTTTCTCGACATCTAAATCTTTAACTAGCGGATGGTGCTAACCTGATTTCAAGTTAATCATTGAGAAAACTATATCTCCAGATAGTTGATCGAACAGATCATCGATGCATGGCAAAGGATACTTATTCTTGATGGTTACTTTATTCAGTTCCATATAATCGATGCATATCCGTATCAAACCATCTTTCTTTTTCACAATAAAATAAGCGCTCCTTAAGGAGATGAACTCGGTCGAATAAGACCCTTATCTATCAACTCCTGTAATTGCTTATTCTATTCTTGCAACTCCTTAGGCCCTATGCGATATGGAACCTTCGATGGCGGCTAGGTTCCAGAGATTAATTCAATTACAAACTCTACTTCTCTAACTGGAGGAATACCAAGTATGTATTCAAAAAAGACATCGGGAAATTCACAAACTATTCGATTCCCCGAAATAGGCATGACTTCTTTCTTATCTACTAACATTGTTACGAGATATGCGCACAGCCTTTCTTGACTAACTTTTCTTATTTCATTTCATTAATCAATGATGCTTGGGTAGTAAATCTACCTATAAAGAATTGTGACTGACTTCCACTGCCAAAAGTGATTTTTTTCTTTTGGTAATTTATGGACGCACCATGTTTGCTTAGCCAATCCCTATATAGAATTATATCAAAATTTGTGATTGGCGGCAACACAATTAATTTAGCCCCATATTTTTGGTCTAGAATAGGAATATCAATGATACAGAATTGCTAGGATTGCATACGGGCTCCGAAAGGTAACCCAATGCTCAATTGAATTTACTAATCGATAGGTTGGCAGTTTAAGAGTCTTAACCCAGCTTTTCGATACGAACGAATGACTTGCTCCTATATCAAAATGATTATTGCAATATTTATCATTTATTGTTAAGGTGCTTGTAATTACAATAGTTCTGATAAGGATTTTCAATTCAAACATTCAAAAATACTGAAGCAGAGAAAAAATAAATACAGGAATAGCTGAATATAAATTAAGTTAAGCCACACCAAAGATGAAATCATTATCTTCAAGAGTCGAACCAGGAGTTAGCGTATAAACTTTTGTAAGAGCTATTGGTTGCTTGCCATGAGGTCGCTGGCCTTAGCGATTATAGGCCGGCCGTGGCACAGGAGCAAATGTGTTCTTGCTGGCTGCAGGTACTGGAGATGGCAGTACTGCTAAGGCTGGAGCCCAACTATTCAATGGCTATGGATGGAACACTTTATTATGAAGATAGTGATCAATGATAACTTTTCAATAGTTGCTTTAGAGTCACACTGGTAGTAGCGATTGACCATCTCGGCCGCAGGAAAAACATACGTTGCCAAAGTGATAGCATTTACCGTATGGATGAGCACTCTTACACTCAGGAGTTTTAGACTGGGACTGTTCTGCTTCCAAATTGTAGACTTTAACCACCTTGCAATGACCAAAATGTTCTCTTCTTGGCTGCACAAATGCAGCCTTACGTTTACGATCCATTTGTCCTTGAAATTCTTCTTGGAGGCGAGCCACCTCGATCAATTCAGCGATGTTCTTGATTTGCTGGGACACCAAATGAGCTTTTATGGAGTCTCTCAAACCTTTTAGGAAGTGATGGCATCTAGCTGCATCCATTCTAACCAAGTTCAAAACAAATCATGCTAGCCTTCAAAACTCTTGTTCATAATCGAACACAGACGCATTCCTTTGCGTAAGGTAGAGAAGTTCATCCTATAAAATGGCTTGAGCTGATGCAGGGATGAATGTTTCACAAAATTCTTTTAGAAACATATCCCATGGGATATCTTCCATCTCATAATCAGCAAACTTATTGTTCCGCTCATTTTTACACTAGTACTCTACTTCCTCCTGAAACAGGTGAGTGACTAAGCGGATAGCTTTCGAATTTGGACATTTTATGCTTGCCAAATTCTTCTCGGCCATTTTCAACCAAGTAATAGTGTCCATGGGGTTGAGAGCCCCACTGAAGGTAGGTGTCCTTAATCGTAGGAAACTATGAAGAAGATCATCTCCTTAGAGGGAGCTCCTACATAAGGAAGAGATTGCTGGCGAAAGCTTAGTATAAGGGCACGAGTCTCTTGCGCCTATTGTGTATTACTCTCGATCAGCGCCCTCATCAGATTTGCCATAGGATTCATTTCATTGGGTACGCCAGAGGATGAGACCATGTTCTTAATCGGTGTGGGAGCAAAAAGAGATCTTTGATTCATGGCTGTAAGTGCAAATATAAATTCAGCGAATAATAAAATTTCTTTATCGTTTAATTCATTACTTTCTCAAAAGAGAAGTTACATAGACCCACAAAACGCATAAACTACTCATGAAAGGAAAGACTCAAGGGCTTATAGTTACAGTATTCTACCCAAAAGGTAGCACAAAAATCATCATAAGTGATTAAATGACTCCTACGAGCTAACCTCCTATAAACCCAGAACCACCAATGACTCGCTGATCCCCTAAGTAAGATCTCCACAATCTGAAGATGATGCTCATTGGGACAGGCCGTCTCTAGAAGGGCAGTGATCGCATGGTCCAACCACTCTCTTGCAAGTGCTGGGATGCTGGTACCTCCAAAAGATGATTGGGTAAGGATATTGTCCAAAACCTCTACTCTGCGAGCAGATACTCCATCGACATTCCTACCATAAATCTAGCCATCTTGAAGATCATTTAAATACTTGTCTTTAAAACTCTTAAGGTAGAACCAGAATGCTGATTACATATATTCCATTCCTAAAAGTAATTCAACTTATAAATACTTGATTCATATCTTCTTATTATCTTTGATGTTTGTTCAAGTCTTAGGATGTCCAATTTACATTTAATATATCACTATTTTTATCAATTTATTATGTTCGTTTAATTTCTTAGGATGGTCTCATTCTAGTCATAACCAGTTTTCATTTCTGAGATAGCTTTATGAACATTTGGTTGTTGCTTTTTCTACACTTAGTACTTGTGATCTTAATCTGGTACAAAGAACAAATCCTAAAGTAGATAGGAACAAGCTCCTTATCTGACCCTTTATGATATCTCCTACATACCAACTCTAGTGCCCCATCCCATCACTGCCTGTAAAAATAAACAAAATTTGGCGGTGAAGCGGCGTGCTACTCGGGAAGGCATAACCCATCTCCTTGAATAGGCGGGCTAAGAACCGCATTGAAGGTTGCTGACTCAACCCAAGAGAAGGGCTGAGAGCGAACACCTAAGATAAGAGTAAGAAACTTATCCTAAGTATTAGACTAATATATACATTGGACTATAAATGCATGTAAAGAATCCATATATGTTCTCAAATATCAGTATTTCAAGTATGCTGATCACATCACAATACTAAGCATTGGTAGCATAAAAATAGAATGCGGAAGCTAAAGCAAAACATCCAAAATTCATTTATCATAGAATTGTAGTAAACATTCATCTCAGAAAAGAAAAGTAAACCTGCATCTAGAATTATTACAAACTTCTTACTGAATAATACAGAAGTAAAGTCTAACTAATGTATTAAAATAAAAGAAAAAAAGTGACAAGGCTGGAGGAAGTTTCACTAAGGCTCCATGTACTCCTCTAGAATCTTTTGAGAGTCCTCTTGGCCTGGCTGAACAAGCTACTAAAGATCTATCAAATTGTTGGATCCTAAGAGTACCTAGTGTTAGATAAGAAGTCTGACACATCAAACTAAACTAAACAGTTCTAAAATAGGTGAAATGAAACAGTAAAGTAAAGAAACTGCAGAAAAACTATAAAGAAAGTTGAACAACTGAAACTGCATAAAACAGAATAACACAAAATGAATGTACACTGAAAGCTGACAATGAATAAAAATAGTGTATGCTCTAAAATTGATGTAAGAACATATAAACTGTGCTATATGCCACTGGAATCATGCATCCAGATATGCTACAACACGGTTTGTCACTGATATAAATTGAACTATCACTAAACTATTATGAGTCATATGGTCTAATGTCTACATACATCCTATTGGGAAATTTATCGCGATATCTGAACATCCTAAATTTCCCGTGATGATATATGCAACATTTTGTAACTCATAATTCATCACTGATACTCATGCATCATACTGATACTAATACTCATCCCTCTATACAACATGAGTTAAAAGAAAAATCTAGAAATACTTGAAATCAGATTATGACTCAAATGTCTCTATTGTGCAGAATCCTGCTAAAAGGATTATGACTCCTAGATTCTACTTTCACTAATTAGTTCCTCTTGTTTAGGGAGTTTTTCTTGTAGACATTAATTGGAATGGATGAATACACATGGTTGTATATTTTCAAGAAGGTAAATTTAGCACATAGTTTGCTTATAACTGCACTTATCGAGGCACACACAAGGTAGGAGGTAGAACCTTTTCACAGTTATTATTCACCCAAACTAAGATTCTAGCTCACTCTCTTAAGTTTGGATAATTTACTCTAGCGGGACTAGATTCGGCCTAACCCGTAGGAAACACCTGCTCAGAAGTCCACATTGGAGTGACTCATCCAAACTTGAATATTAATGAAGTGATTTAGTACCATGGGTATGCATGATCATAATCAACCAATAATCAAAGCTTAGCCAATTTCTATTTAATCAACAAGGATTTATCCAACACTATCAATCCTTACTCTAATTGGGTGACTCCTAAATAAGGTTCCAAGGATGTGACCAAGAGGTCACTCATCATGGGTTACTACCACATGGGAGAATCTCAATCTATTATCTTAGGTGTATTCTACAACAAGTTTTAAAATCAACTTCTACGACTGGGGAGGATCATTTAAGTTCCTACCTCGATATGTCACAATAAGTCTTTCTTACCACAATGTATAACATTCTTTAAGTCTTTTAGACATTTTAAGGCACTCCTAAAGCAAGATCATTAAAATCTCACTCGTCTACCACTTAAGTTAAAGATTCAAGGTTTACTTATTAACTTGGATAAAAGTGATCAAATTAGATGATTTGATCCATTTGATCACATCTTATTCTACAATCATGGGCTAAAATCAAAGATATTACTAAATTTAGGTCAATTCATAAATCATTACAGTTTCAATAATCATCTTATGCTAGTAGTCTTATTTAAGAGAAAACAAAGATCTAATATTTAGATTTAGATGATTCAATCACATAACTTCATTATTAATCTTAGCACTTCTAATTAAATGATTAAAGATCAATATCAAATTAGAAGTATTATTGGAATAATGTCAATTGAATTATCTTATAATCAAGTCATTTGATTAAGTGATTAATGATTCAGATCTTAATCAAATAGGTTAGGATTTAACCCCTATCTTTATCCAATTAAGACTATTTGTTGATTTATGGATCAAATGTCAAATAAATATATTATTATTAGATTATTTGTGGTAATCTTAGATTTAAACTAAGTATAATTCACTTGATCAAGATCTTAAGATTTCTTAAGATTAATTAAGGAGCTATGCAACTTAAATCAAATTGGCTAAATTAAATGTTTAAGATTCACATGATAGGCTCTTTACCTTCATAGCACTGTTACGAAAGCTAAATAATAGAAATTTGCAAAAAATAGGAGGTAATTAGTGATAATCAAACCTTAATTCAAAACAAATAGATTATCACCTAATTACAAATCCAACCATTAGAAATTCATAAAACTTGGCAATTATGTGTTATCTATTCATATGAGTAATCAGAGACTAAGTTTACTAAGTTTGGATAGTCAAAAACCTTAATTTTTACTAATCATGGAATTATAATATTAAGGAATAATCAAGAATACATAAATCAGAAAATTAAACCACCTAGCACATGCATTCTACAAGGCATAAGGAACACAATGGCACCTAAATCATGCAATTTGGTTAAGTATACATGCTAATCAACCCTTATTACATTCTGTAAAAATTAGGTTAATCCCAAAAATCTAACCATTAAAAGCTCAATATTATTTTATTTTATTATTCCTCAAAATTTTCTAATCAATTTTATATAAAATATCATAGGGTTTCGACCAGTGGATCAAAAGTTATCACATTAATTTAATTTGTATTTTTCTAATTTAATTTCCCTATGATATGATTAATTGGACTATTTTCCTTAAGGATTAAGAAAAATAAATTCAATTATTCGGATTTAATTAAAATGGGCTTGGCCCATAATCGAAACCACGCGGGTCGACTAGGGATCGGGGACCCGGCACAGTCGCACAGCGCGGGTCACGGGCTGATCTGACCCGCATAGTTCCGTCATCCCCGATCCTTCATCCTGACGGATACTCAATTAGGAAAACCCTAATCGGCCAATTCTTGTGCACCCAGACCATGGCACGACCATCCAAAGAACGCTACACCTTCACCATGGTCAGGCTTATCGGTAGAGACTCAAAGCCCCAAGTGAGGTGGTTTAGATCTCCCCACAGAGGACACGATTTGCTACAAGTTTGATCCCTACACCTTCAGGGAGGTGAGACAGATCGAACCCCTATGATTGCTGAGTCTAGGGTGATTTAGATCGCTGGGTTCTTACTTGGACCCAGCTATTTTTTAGGACTTAGCATGATCAATCAAATTTGATCGATCAGAGCTAGCTTAAGGAACAAGCATGATCACATTGAGTTCGAATTGGAAATACTGAGCAAAAGGAGAGGAGTCTGAGCCTCTTTGATTGAAACCAAGAAAATTGGCGTACCTGGTTTGACGGGCGAGCTTGCATACGCGCAGAGGGAAACGGGGGAACCTGCTAGCTTCCTAAAATTACCTAAGGGATCTCCCGCGGTCCGTACAGCAGATCTCGGCCAATTAATTGGGTATAAGGTTAATTAGCAATTTTAAATTGTTGAAAACATTGGACTACAATTAGACCATTTTAATTTAAATTGAATTATGGTCTAAATGATCTCTAAATTTTACCAAACTTTACCCCTTGCTAATTTGGGGATGAGGAATTCAAAATTGCAATAAGATTTTAATTTTGAGAACAAAATATTTTAGGTCAACTTTAGAGCATTTAGACTGATCAAAATGCTATCTTGACTTAGAGAAGTCCAATTGACTTCAAATTTTCAGGAATTGCTTAACTTTATTTTTAAAAATGCAATAGGATTAAAACTAATGCTTGATTAAGCTAAGAATTAAACAGGGTAACAACCTAGGGTTATTACACTAGGTCAAGAGCAATCCATGATAGCTTCTTAAACTCCATTTCATTAGCAAGAGTAATTCTACTACCCTGGGTCAGCTAGATCAACTCATCCTCAATTATGTTTTTGGCAGAAGGTGGAAGAAACACTTTCTTGAAGGCTTCTTCAAACATCTCCTACGAGATCTCTTTGACTTGGACTTCAATAAAATAAGTCTTTAACTCGCTATCCCACCAATATTCTGCTTCTTTTGTGAACATATGAGCAGTAAGGCAGATAGCTTCGTTATCTGGACACTTTAAATTGGTCAAGTATTTTTCAATGAGTTTAAACCAATTTACAGCTTCAATTGGTGATGCCAATCCAATTAAGGTAGGGGGACTGAGTCTAAGAAATACTTGTAGGAATTCATCAACTACAGGTTCATGTGCTTGTTCAGGATTCTCATGAAGGATTTGCGAAGAAGGAGGTTTAAGAACCATTTCAGCACCTCTAGTCTAGGTTTCTACCATTATTTTCCTAATTTCCACTAAGGTTTTGATTTTTTGCACAATCAATGAACTTGATGTAACTATCTTTTTGACAAATGAGACGGGAGTATTTAGTTTGGGATTCATTCTACGAAGAAATAGGAATAATTCAAGAATAGGAATAAAGAAACCTCTGCATTAATGCTAAATTGAAAACAAGTTTGTTAATGCTAAAAGCAGATAGGTGAGCAAAATTACTACACCATTATCAAAATAGTGCAAAATTTTGCAATGAAATAAATTTTAAAGTCTTGATAGATAGGTGGGCAGTATTTATGGCTTTCGCGAACAATCTTAGAATAAGCATGTCCCATCATTCTTCATCGTAGTCGTTAAAGAGTTTTTCTAAAACCTTGAAACGAACTGGATCTTGCAATCTATAACATGGAAGGCTATAGATGCTCTAGAGATCCACTCCTTAGCCAACTGAGGAAGACTATCCCCTCTATATACTAGCGATTGGAGAATTTTATTAAGCCCACCTCCTCTCGTAGGTGATACTCCAATGTAGAATATTTTGAACTTGAGTCCACTTTGGTAATCTTCATCCCCGTATTGGAAGAACATCCTAGTTCAATAATCTAAGTATTATTCATAATTCATCATCCAAAGAGTTATTATAAATTAGGCTGAGTTAAGTTTAATATTGATACAATGTTTGCTAACCTAAGGTATGATTAATAGTGTAATAGTTTTACTTTTCTGTGCTATTCTATTTGAATAGATAGATGGTTGCTTAATTTCCTTCTATTAACCTAGCATTCTAATACCAACTATAACGCCCTAGTGCTATGTTAGTGATTTCTAACCTAGCACTAGGAGTTACCGTAGTATTTAACACTGAATTAGTAGGAAACTAACTCACTACAAAATACCAGGTAGCGAAGAATCTGTTTGACACAAGGAAATGTAGTAATTTAAATGGAGGAAAATATATATAAGAATACCCATATGCATCATCCAAACTAAGCAAAGTAAGAAGAATAAAAAATACATCTATCATAGAAAAGAAAGTATGAACATCTAGAGCTTAAGTATTACAAATAATTTATAGAATTTCATAAAATTCACTCTTCCTCACATATAAAAATGAAAATACAAGTCTTCAAGTTACTACTGTAGGATGAAACTGGCTCCAACGTCGAGCTCCATTAGGTGCTTCTGATCTACCATATTTAGTATTTAATATGGTAAAACATAGCAAAAAAAAAGGTGTTTAGAATTAAAATGTCTTGAGTAGATTTTAGGGTTACACTAAGTTTTATTTAAAGATATATGGATATCAAATTAGTTATTTACAATTTTTTGAGTAAGAGGTGCTCTAAGAAATATAATAAATAGGTATAAAAGTATGTAAGAATAGTATATCAAGTTGATGAAATAAGGTACTCACCAGTAGTATGCTTTATCTTGTAGAAAGTGTGTAAGAAGGAAAATAATATATAATGGCTAAAACTACTAGCATGCATATGAAACATGAAGGAAAACATAAATATGTTTATTTGTAGTTATGTTGAACAATAATAAAGGTGTGCAGTGCATGGATAAATGACATTAAATAAATAATAAACTTTGCAAGAAAAGTAAAGTAATGACTATACTGTAGGAACAATAAGAAGTATTATACAGTAAAGGAAAGTGAACTTCAGTCTCAATCACTTAGTAAATGTAGTCATAAGAATATGATAAGGCATTCTTAATTAAAAAGATTGTGAGAAATGTAAGGTTAAGTTGTTCATCTTATTTGATATTTTATTTTGAGGGCAAAATTATAGCACAAATGAGGAGTTAAGCATATCTGCTTAACCAAGCAAAGTAGGGTCTCCCATAACACACACACTCCCCCTCTAGGATAATTATGGTCTTTAGATTACTAGATAGGTTTCCCTAGCATAATAGCTAACCATATGAAACTCCCATGCTTAATGTTTTAAGATTTTATTCATGCACAATATCTTGTTAAATGTTCATTATAGCAATCTAAAAGCATTGCAACATTAACAGAGCTTATGTTTATTGTAAGCCATGTGAAATCCATTATTTAAAATTTTAGTTATCTGCCTTAATGATTGGGAATAGTCAACCCCCAATTGACTTAAATATTAATAATTTCTAAGTTAATTGAAGTATAATATTATTGTTATTGTGATTTTGGAAAATAGATGTTTAATTAAGAGTTATTTAAGTGATGAAATAATTTATAAGTACATATGCAAACTAAATTAAAAATCCCATCTTATAACTAGACTTACTATTTTCCTAAATTATTAGAGTTAAAATAGTACTAGGGTCTTTCACTAAAAGGGTTAAGTTGAAGGTTTACTAGACTCAAGTTCACTATGGAATTTAATTATTAGGAAAATCCTAAGTCATCAATTATACTAAATTGGCTAACTACATACTAATCGTCATAACATGCAAGTTGCTAAGTGAGGCTTTTCTAACCACTAGCTTCTAGGTCCCAATCAATGCACTAGGAATCCTAAGGTTAGTTTTGAGGTTAGGCTAATATGATGATCTATAATTACTAAATTAATACTTGGATGGTCAGGGTTAATCCTACACCTAGAAAATATAAGGAGTTAAGCTAAGCTCTTTATAATATTTCAAAGATTCTACTAATGGATTTTATAGTCATAGGGAACTTGCCGATCTATTTTTCATCCGAAGGGTTAGAGCTATTAGAATAATCAAGTACTAGATCAACTCTTAAAAACTCACACTAACTTCTCATTTATAACTTTTGGCTCTTTCCTATGTTTGCTAGAACTAAACTACCATGTGATGAGCCTAAGTATTTCCTTGTTAAAGACATGCACTAAGGTGTTATCAAGGCTCAACCTAAATTTAGGTTTGTTGTCCTAGGGTTTAGGGTACTAACATAGGAAAATTTCTAAACATGTGAATTTAATATTAATTAAGTTAAGTGCCCAAAACCACAAGTTTATCATTTGGTGACCAATTGACATGAAATCAGTGGCTATAGATTCTCTATAGCATATGGAGTACAATGACAACACTTTGGAGTTCAAATGATCAATCTAAGCCTTAATTACACTTAAGCAAAATTTATTATAAAAGTAGAAATTTAGCTTCATATTAACGTCCTACATGTTTTATTGATCATTTTCGCATATAATTTCTTTATATTTGGATGTACAATTAGAAAGTTACAAAATTAGTTAAAATTGATTTACTTGTTAATTAATTTCCCTAATTACCAACAAGACCTATGCACACACGTGCTTGGCCTGATCGGGTTCATGGTCACAGCACGCACACTGGCCAGTTCATGTGTGCTGGCTTGATGGATAATGTCGCACAGGTCGGGCTGACCTCCCCCACACTATTCATCATCTCTGTCTGTCAGGGTGGTATTAGGGTCTCAGAATATTTCCCAAATTTTTTCCAAGGGATGGCCTACGTGGGGTAGGGAAACCCCCAATCCCACAATCATCTAGTTGTCAAACCCCTTGACCCTAATTACCTAAGGTTAGAGTTTACTGTGGAGTCAAAATTTTACACCCATATTTAACTCGAATGGTAGAGATCGCAGCCGACAAACTCCTCGGGACCAGGCCAATTGAATGGGATTAGTCCCATCGGTCCTAGACGTCGGACTGTAAGAGAGAGCATTTGAGCCCTTACCGTGGCTCAGGTACTATTTAATACCATAGTACCCAAAGTCTTATTGTGTCCATTAATCTCGATAGGGTCAAATTGACCTTATCAAATGACACTATAAGTTTAGAGATTCAATAACAAAAGTGTAGAATCAGAAATGAGACATTCTAAATTCGAAAAAAGGAGAATACATTTCACCATGGCGAGCTTCTTTCCTCACGCATTTGTCAGCTGCTGCTTTGCCTTGAGCTCAATTCCACCCCAAGCTCAATTCCACACTACCAGAAGGTTGGTTTTGGAGTGGAGAAGGATATTGAGGGCATTATGGCTAAAATTTAGGACTTCCTTCAGTCGACTCAGAGGCCATAACATGGATCGCTTGCGCCATGCACAATCGTGGCAAGGTCGATGGAACACAATTGAGTAATAGTAATGTTCTAGTCTGATTATTGGATTGATGCCATGATCCAATGGTCTGATCTTACTTGGCTCATCGGATTGTTCTTAAGCCATTCGATTAGGGTGAGGAAAAAGCTCAATGGCCATGATCGATATCTCGCATTTTGCCCAGCACAGTGGATCCACCACTGATCAGTTTAATGAAAAATAGTAATATTTAAATTATTAACCAAATTATTTTATTAATAATGATAAACTTAATAATTAAAATTGAGCTATCAAATGATCTCCAAGAAATTCAAAAATTTCACCCTTAGCTAATTTGGGGCTGCCGAACTAACAAATGAAGTCAAATTTTTAATCGAAGGTCATTTTAATAGTCATAATTTTCAAGCTAATTAAATTGCTCAAAATATACATCAAAATTTAACAGTTTCCAAATTGTACCAACTTTAGGGGTTAGCTCCTAATATCACTATGAGTTTAATGGCAAAGTTTTTAAGCTATTTAAACTACCCAAAATTGAGCAACAACACTAAGGTTGTTACAACAGTGCCCGGGCCTGATAAACCATCTAGCGAACCACCACTCCTCAGGCAGTAATAGAGGGACCCTTAATCAACCTCATCCTATAGAATTCATTAGCATTTAAATTGTACTGAGTGGTGAACTATATATGAAGAAATAGCTCTCCACTATAAACACTAGGCTTTCCGATAAATCCCTAACACTTGGAGGATAGGGTTGATATCAATTAGGACTCTGGAATGTATTGGACAGGTCTCATTATTAAATTCATTTTGACATATAATATGCATCATGAATCAATATCTGCATGGATAATTTCTAAAGCATAGATGGATCCTTATTTGTCCCTGGTGGAAGGTATGAACAATGTCAGGTGGGTTGGCCCGCGACTCGCGCAGCACTTTGTGGGGGCATATTCAGAAAATATACGTCCACTCGCCAGGCCCCGTCAGGCCGACTGGCCGAACGCCGTTACCACCGTATTAAACAGGGAATATTCTTATGAATATTCCCAATTTAATAATTCAACTTAATGGAAATTAATGCATACTCATTTAATGAAATAATTCAGCAAATATAAATTCAAATATATTGAAATAATAAATCAAAATGATCATAA
Organism: Gastrodia elata; assembly: GCA_016760335.1. Classification (NCBI taxonomy): domain Eukaryota; kingdom Viridiplantae; phylum Streptophyta; class Magnoliopsida; order Asparagales; family Orchidaceae; genus Gastrodia; species Gastrodia elata. The sequence continues at coordinate 37,001,773 of CM028681.1, forward strand.
AAATGGGTAGAACAATATTATGACATTAATTTTTTGGTTTTAAACTTAATATTACTATTGACCTTCCTAATATTTGTTAAGGATAATTAGTGTCTAATAAAGCTTATAGTGCTCCAAATTGACCCTACAACATATCATTTTAATCCTTATGCTATAAAGTATATATTCACATATTTCATTCCATTTGGACATGAATTCGAGAATTTGAATTTTGGGTTGAATTATATTATTATTTTAATCATAAAATTGGGATTAATGCCATTTAGTTTCTTTAAACCATAGGAAAACTTAAATTAATCTTGGTCATAACATAATTGAATTATAGAGAACATTATTAGTGGGAAGAAAGTTGGATTAACATAATTTTTGTTTAACCCTAGTCTGCTTCTGCTTGGATCCAATCCTTTAGGAGAGAGAAAGAGGAAATTTAAGATTGTAGTTTAAATTACTTAATGGATAGTTTAGATCAATAAGTAGTAGTATATATTGTTATTATGCCACTTATAAGCTTCTATAGTTAGACCATTAGTTTGGGAAAGCTTATAATGATTAGATGGATTTAGATTAGAAATCCCTTTTTCTTAATTTAAATAGTAATGCAAAACTATCCTTAAGTTGGTAGATGAGTGATCATTAGCAAAGTGCAATAGAACAGTTAGAACTATTTAGATTAATCTATTATCAAACCTCAATGATGGGGAAGATACCAATAATTGTCAGCTTTATAAGCCACTCCGTCTTAGATACCTTAGTAAACCCTTGTAGTTGTTAGAGAAACTTAAGCCATATAAATTATTTTTAGATGTAAATAGAACTTTAACCTTTAGTAACTTAATATAGATCCTACATTCTGAAATAAAATCAGTTGTTAGTGGAAGACTTAAGAGATTTTAACTTCAAAATTTAAGATATAGGTTATAAATTTAAATTTTTAATTATATTAAATTTTATCTCTCATTTAAATAATAATACTTACAAAATAATATTTTCAAAACCATATTTTTATATATGTATGCCTTTTACTTCATTTGACATTGACATTTAGTTAATGTCTAAGCCGATTGGGGGGCTTAATTAGCCTGAATCATTAAGGTAAATATTTATGGAAAATAGAAATGTATATTATATAATTTATAATTAACTTTGATAATTCTTGAATGCTGCATCGTATTAAGACTAAGTCTTTGAACATTCATTCATAAAATGTGCTTAGAAAAACATTAAACATTGTACATATGGATTTCATATGGTGGATTAGTCTCTACAAATATATTTTGAGCCAGTGCAGGTTATCGAAATATCGCAAGACCCCACATATCCTAGAAGGGGAGCGTGTGTTTTGGGAGACCCCACTACATACGGTTGAGCAAATGTGCCAAACTCCTTGCTTGTTTTATATTTTTCTTGCAAAACATAATTAAAAAAGGTAAATTAAAATTAACATTTCATATGATACCATCTTATTGATTGTACATGACTTTATATAGTCACTGATTGTGCTTTTTAGGGTATTGAGTCCTTAGGACTGAGACTACTCTACTTATTTCAGTAGTTTATTTTTCAGCTTACTTATAGCTTTTTCTACATTATGGGTTTTACATGGTTTCTATAGTTACATTTTTTTTTCTAACACTACTTTACTTTTACTCAGTATATATCTTATTGAACATGCATATTTTTCAATCATTTCGATGAGCACACTAGTATACATAGCTACTTGTATTTGCTTCCTTTACTTAACTTGTTTTATGCAAGCTTGAGCTGCTACCACTGTATATATAATTACTCTTTTTACTTGAAAGTTTCTAGTATTTCCATACTTTTAGTATGTCACCCTTATTTATATTATGCACCGCTTATTGAAAATTGTAAATTACAAATATGATATCTTTTAATTAAATTTTATTTTTTTGGCTATGCCATACCATATTAAAAAAGAAATATAGTAGATCAAGAGCTTGGTGGTGATCCAGACTACATGTTGAAATTTAAACCTGAGGAGCAGCCCTAATGACCTTAGTCTTAGTTATTTTTGCTTTTATTTTTTTGTGAGAAATAGTTCTATTACATCTTTAAAATAGTTTGTAATATTTATTATGACTCAGAATTTTTTACTTTTTTTTCTGTGATGGATATTTTTTTCTTAATCTAGATGGTGGATGATAGATATATTTGTACTCATTGCTCATTTATTTTTATTTACTTTTCTTGTCTCATAGGATTCTTGGCCACATAGTAATGAATAGTGGGTTATTTTATACTAATTCAGTAGTAAGTACAAGGGTATTCCTAAGAGTTGGATTGAAATATACATAATATAACTCTAGGGCATCATAGTGCCATTCATGCTAGTTAAGCAAGACTAGCATTAGTGTCGAGTGGATTTGATATGTGTAACACTCAACATATGATGCAATGCAAATATAGAAATAATTTAGGAGAAACCAATTACTGTTGATATTGGATGTGTGGTGACCTGTGCTCCGACAAGGTAGTTTGGAGTGGTAATCATTAGGCAATCACTAACTTATCATTAGATTTGGTTTTCATCTCTAATCCACTAATTATGGAAGGATGTGCACTATGTAAAGCTAAATCATTCACTAAATAACATACATACTTATCAGAGTGCAGAGGAAAGAAATGAGTTTACATCCATTGAAGCCATAATACAAAAATAGAAAACATACAATTTAGAATAAAGTATGCAGTAAAGGAAAATACAAAGAACTGTTGTATTGTTACAATATTTTAAATAAGTTCTAAGCAGAAAGAAAGGACACTCATCATCACTTAAATAAAAATGCAACCTAAACTAAGGCTTCTCAATTATAAGGTGCTCTTTCTTTAGGAATTGCTCCTCCATAGGTGCTAACTCCTAAAAATGCTTAGAAACTGACATTCGAATTCACAATGCCAGGGCCCAACCATAAAGAGAAGAACCGGTTAGACATATATTCTAAGTACATTTTAGGCTATTAATTTTCATGTATTTAATGATATCAGAAACATCCTAAGCATTTTAGGAGAAATAAAGTAACAACATAAAGTGGTAAAAGCTATAATCATACAATTATTTCTTAAAGCAAAATGTGAGGTAAGCACATACCTCAACCCAAAGCTGCAATAAGATTAATAATGAACATGCAAGAGAAAATACTAAGTACAAGAAACATCCTAAGTAAATATGATCAATTTTACACATGCTAATTTTATAAGTAAAGTGAATATAATAGAATTGAAATAAAAGACTAGCATCCTAACATGCTTGCTTATAAAATAAAGAACTGTTGAACATATAAATAAATGTTGGAAACACTATAACTTCAAAATATTTTCATAAATATTGAAGAATACTAAGCTAAAAATATAATGAAAAATGCTATCTCATCTGGACATGTGCCTACTTAGAACTACCATAATAGAAAATGGTGACTCATCTAGCAACTAAGTAAATCTTTTGAAGCATCTAAGAGAAAGTTCTTAGATCAACAGTTCCATGGAAAATATGCCATCTAAGAGAAATTTCCCAGATCAATAAATCATCTCAAATATAAATATCCTATAGGACTAAAATACCTAGGCACTAAACTGCATCTGAATCTCAAAGTTCCATTATACTGTAGAGGCAGACGAAGTATAACAAATTCAATTTCAAATGTTAAATATTTTATTGATTCATCTTTTATTTATTCATTTGATTATTCATAAATATGCCTTATATAATTTTCAAATATAATATAGAATATTCCACAAATATTCCAAATTTTATCTATTATGTCACAAATATAAAGGTCAAAAATAAGGAAATAAAGTAAACAAAGTAAACAAGACAATGTATAAATAGCACTATACAAAACTCTGTGATATTAGTTGTTTTATAATTCAATCGATTATAACTCATCTGAGACTATACAAGCTTAGGATCTTTAATATCCTACTATCTAGTATAAACTCGTAACTACAGTCCTATAAGGTTAAAAAGTAATTAGAAGTAATCCAGTTCTAACATAATTCAATTGGTGATGCTTACATAGGTTGAATAATAAATCAAACTTTCAAATTAATGATTTTAAATAGCCAAGACAATCTTGATTAATACAAATTAAGATTGAGGGATTAAGAGTTAAACTCCAAATATTAGAGTTTAACCGCTTACTCCAATAGGTTATAAAGACTTAAAGTATATGGTTAAGCTTAATTCGCACGGACTACAAATTAAGACCACCTTATTAAGCAAAGTCAAAATTAATAAGATTGATCTCTAATCTTAGACTAAGGTCTAAATACAAAATACTCAAAATAAAAGATGAAATCTAGAAACTAATAAAACTAAGGTTTCATCCGTTGAGTAACTCATTTATATAATGAATGAACTCTAACATAAATTTACATCTAAATCCTAATGTTTAAGGAAGGATGTTAACATAGGAAGAGGTATGATTTACAATGGAAGATTAGTGTAAGAAGCTTTAATAAATTAACATTTATTTCAAATTGCTTATATTGCTAATTTTATTATATAATTAAGGTTTCTAAAGCTCAAGGGTGCTTAAACCTAATTTTGGAAAAAATCACCATTTTGCTCCTAATTAAGGATCTAAAATTGCAGCTTCTTGATTTAGGATTATTCTAAATAAGAATTTATTAATGTCAAATGGTTACTTACAGTCTATTATGAAGATAAATAATAAGTAAACCCAAATTGGATAAGGATTGAGCCTCATGAGCTCAAATTTAAGGTTTTATCTCAATAGGGATAGACTGGTAATTTTACATAAGGATATATAGAATTATAGTTATACTTGTGTTTTTTATTGTCTAAGAATTCTATAGAATCTAAGATCTCTAAATTCTAATATCATTTGGCCAAAGTATGGCCAAAATAATATTAGGGTCCGAAAGGGTAATTTATGAAGTTTATGAAAGATCCAAAAACTTAACATTTCCAAATAATGTGTAATTCAGCAAATTGAGTGGTTATAGTTTCCGTATAACACACTGAGTACAATGACTGAGTGCATACCTAATTTGAACTTCACTTGATTATGTTATGCTCTAATTAGGGTTTAATGCTATTAGTAAGTGATTAGTAAAACTAATCATTGAAATCGAAAATTAACTTTACTAAGGTGTTCTACTCTACTCTAGGAGTCTACAATAACTTAAATTTCTAAATTTGGATCATTAAATATGCTAATATTCACTAATAAAGAATTAGTGTGATTTGAGCTAATTAATAAAACTAATCACCAAATTATAAATATTTTTGTAGTTTACTAGTCTACACATTCTCTTGAATAGAATGGTATATTCGATGACCAAATTTGGAGTTCGAAAGAACAAGTTATAGTTAATTAAAGTTCTAGAGTTTAATGGTACAATTAATGAAGGGTCCTAAAAGTCATTAGTCAAATCACACTCCAAATGGCAAAACTAATATCATCAAAATGTTATTGGCACTCTCTTGAGCAAAATGAGATATAACTCGACTATGTTTGGAGCTAGGAGTACAAAGTTATGGATGCTAGAAGTTTAGGGTTAAATAGGTCATTAGTTAAGGATCCTAAATATCATTAATAGAAATATACATCAGATAGCAAAAAGGACACCACCATAAAATTCCTCATAATTTTATGGTTAAAATGAGATATAATTGGTATATTTGGATTATTTGTTTGAAAATTATGAAGGCCTAAAGTTTTGTGATTAATTTATTTAATTACATTAATCGAAGTAAATTAGATTCAATTAAATTTAGGTTAATTATTTATTATGCAGGATTTGTATAGCCACATGTCCCACGGTTCAAGTCAGTAGCACCATCAAGACAGCGGATCCCATAGCCTCGACTTCTGTAGATGACACATGCGCAGACAGTGGGCCCCAGCACTTCATCATTACCATGGTAGGATGCATAGAAGGGGCCAAAGACTCTACCTAGGGCATGCAGAATAGAGCTTGATTTGGCCTCTCTGGAGGTCAGCCTGCATGACAACTGGTTGGGATCGTCACAACATTCCTATCGATGGTAGAACCAAGGCCTGAGGGGTCTTAGTTTGACGGGAATTCTAAACCATAGTTACCTAGGATTGGGTCAAAGAAGGCATACTGCAGAGCACTATTGATCAATTGCAAAATTCAAATGATCAAACCTATTAGGGTTTTATCAGATGCTATCTTACTACAATTAGGGCATGAAATGGCTATGTGAAATAAGTGATGAAGATTGTGTAGAATAAACAAGTGGATCTGGATGTACCTGATTGAAGGGCCGAGGATCTTCAAGGATTCGGTTCGATGACACCGGTTGCAATGTATCTCTCAAATGGTTCTAATGATACACTCACAACTATTGACCTCAAGGATTTTTAATGGAGGCTCGGTGGAGCGTCCGAGTTTACCAGCATGCGGCAAAGGCCTGTAAAGTGCGCATGCATGACATGAGGGGCTCGGCTTGGGGAAGAAGAGCCCCAATCATTTGATCTAGCCCACGTAATCGATCATATGGCAGGATTGATGCGTGATCTGATTAGATGACATCGTTTGACAAGTAGATGGCGCTGAGGGATTTGAGGCCGCGCCCCTAAGGAATTTAATTAATATATTATATTCTTTTTATTCTTAATTTTCTTTATAAAATAGGTCTATTATATAGCTATAAAAAAATTCTAATAGATGACCCCTAGCTAATTGAAGGGTGAGGAATGAAATGGTAAAGTCAAATTTTGCTTTCAAAGAGTTTTAATTTCCTATTTTCCAAGGTTTTTTTAAATATAATAAAATATTCTAAGAAAATCCAAGGACTTCGAATTGCCTTAAAAATATCACCCCTAGCTAATTTGGGGGTGATGAGCACAATGGCGAAGTTCAATTTTTAATTTGAGGTCAAATTAGATAGGTCAATTTCTAGTGTTCCTGAATCAGGGTTTGGCCCTTTTGACACCAGATTTGGACCAAAAACTCAGGGTGTGGCCCTTATGAGTTATTAAGAGTGATAAAATTAAAATTAAGACATGATTAGTCCTAATTGGCTTGGCTAACAACCTTGGGTTGTTATAGGATGCCACTTAAACTAAATGACCCTGGTAAGTTTAACATATCTTGTGTGATAGAAGGGGAGACTTTCATTGATCCCCTATGTGATCTGATAGCATTCGATTAATATAAAACCATATCATATCCATGAGCAATTAGGTTGAGGGGAATGCATGACACTCATGTAATACTTGAATTTACAAAATTAGACTCGATGACCCCAATAGGTGTGCTAGAATATGTATTTGCTGAAATTGAAAATTTTAAAATATCGACTGATTTTATAGTTTGTGAATTAGATTGTTGGAATCACAATTTGATAATCATGTTTAAATGAACATTTTTAGCCACAATTATATCAATCATATATGTGGAATGTGGAATGATGAAGATTAGAATAATTGGTAAGGAAGAGGAAGTTGGCCTAATGAATGTAATTAATAAACACAAAATGGTTTATTTAAAATTAAGAGAAAGAAAAAGGGAAGAGTTGAATCAGGAAGAGGAATTTAATGATAAAAGCTTGGACGTGAAAAGAGTGAGCACATTAGCATTGAGTCTACTTGGGAGAAAAAAACCTAATCTGGAGGAATTTATGAGCCGTGTTAGTAAGTAAAAAAAAAAGGATAGAAAGAAGGAAAAGTTAAAAAAATTGTATATGCTGATTTCAGAGAGGAAAACTCTAAGAACAATTTTTTGATAGGAATAGGAAGAGAGAGCATTAGAATGAATAAAACTTAAACAATAAATGAGCAAACTAGTGCCCACCCTAAGGGGATTAACAAAATATAGAAGGTGTTAGTAAAGAAATGAATGAATTCATAAAATTCGAATGGTCTAGCTAAGGATATTAACCTAAGCGATTATGGGAGGCAATCCATGCAAAACAAAATTTATTACTGATTAGGTGTTGCAATTCTCCACGGTGCCCAACAAATAAGAATGAAGCACTACAGTGCGCAACAGCACCTAATCATCAAAAGTTAAACACAACAGCATGTCGTAGTGCCTGCTTAGCACAAACAAAGCGCTCCCCTGTGCTGCAATGCCTAACTAGTGAAAGCAGAGGGCTATAATGTGCTGTAGTGCCTCATGGAAAATTTGAATTAATTGCTCCATTAAAAGTGCTACAATGCATTAGAGTAGCTATGGGAAGTATGTTAGTCAAGAAGAAACTAAAGCTTGTTGTCCTTTGTAACAACTTAAGTGTTGTTACTATAATTTAAGTAATCTAAATAGCATAAAAATCCTACCACTATACTCCAAACATTATTTGGAGAAAACCTTTAAATTTTGAGCCAATTCAAGGATTGTTTGAATTAATTGATTATTTTAATAAATTAAATTATATAGAAAAGTAAAAAATCGAACTACATTTCTTACTTTCTCACTCCCAAATTACCTAAGGGGTGAACTTTTGGGAGTCTTTGGAGCTCTTTTAGATATTAAAATTTAATTAAATTAATTGAATTAAATAACTATTAATATAAATAATTAAAATGCCTAGTTATTTGACATTAACTGCTGTTTTTGCCATTTGGATCGATATGACACTCTTTTAGCACCGTCCATTCCTTCCCTGGATACAGATCTAATGAATGTGAGATTAAGTCCTATCCATCCATTGGATCTACCCATGGATGCAATGATTCAATCATCACCCATGGTTAATTAAACTTTAAGATCTAATATGGGCTACCATATGCTGATCTAAGGGTGAAGACTTATAGGAACACTGTGGTCCTACCATTTTCTCTAGCTCAATCATGAATGATCAAGCGAGTGGAAGAACAATGGAATGATAGTCCTCTACCCCTTCACTAGCCCATTTTAGCTTTGAATCTACTTATTCATGTTCCTCTCATTTGGGCTAAGCTTTTGGGAAGAAATTTGTGCTTGGAAACTAGCAGAAGGAGCTTGTTGTAATTGCATCAGGATGAACCCTAGGTATGACTCTCTACCATGTTCTACTCCTCCTTAGTAACAATATTAATTTTGTTTAGGCATTCCATCAATCCTACTATCATTCCCTAAGCTCAATTGAGCTCTGGCGAGCCTGTTTGAGTGTTGGGGACTCACGATCCAATGACTCAATCTTGACCAAAGAATTCTCATTAAGACACCACATTCAAATTGTTATTTTCAAAAAAAAAAAAAAAAAAAAAAAAAAAAAAATATATATATATATATATATATATTTAAATAAATTAACTTAAAGATTTGCTAATGAATAAGTCAACTGAGGGCTTGATTAATCCTAATCATTAAGGTAGATAATATAATTAAGTAACAACGCACATGATTTAAAATTAACTCTGAAATTCCTTGGATAGCATCGCATTGAGATTTAAACCTTAGACATTCATTAAGATATTATGCATAAATAAAATGTTAAAATACATTATATTGGGGTTTTATGGGGAGGGTTATTGAGCCAGGGCAGGGCAGTCTATGGAGTGATCTAGAGACCACACATATCCAAGAGAAAGAGTGTGTTTGTTTTGGGAGACCCCTCTAATTTTTGTTAAGTAGACATTCTTAGCTTCTCATTTGTTCTGTAATATGCCTGTATAATATATTTAAACAAGATATGCAATATAATATTGAATATTACACAATCTTATAATATGTATACGAATTTTCACAATCTTTTAGACTGTGCATTACTGTTTACTCAGCCTATGAGGCTAACATGCTTTACTTACTTTGTTACTTCTGTGTTATAACTTATTTGTAGTGTACATTTACTTTATTTTCAAATACATTTTCCCTAGACTACTTTACTTTAATTGTTACTTAGAATACATTCTTGTTGGACATATTCATGTTATTCAGATTTCTTAAGCACTAGCACACACACACACACACACAGGGAGAAGACACACACAACCCACTATAGGTACTCTTAATCTGTACTTGTTTACTTCCAATTTCTTATAGTTTTTAATACTCATTTCCTTTCATCAATTTGTGCACCGCTTTTTAAATAATTGTAAATGATGAATGTGATATCCACTAAACTTAAATAAATAAAATTAACAAACTAAAATGTACATAAATTTTTTAAGTTTATTGGTTGTGCCCTATTGAATTAAATAACAAACAGGGTAGATCAAGAGCTCATTTGTGATCTAGAATACGTGTTGAAGGTTGGAGTTGAGGAGCAACACTGAATCTCTTATTTTCAAAATTTACTTATTGTTTTCCCATGAGGAGAAGAGCTTTTATGACATTTAAGATTATTTTGTAATAACCTTAACTCTGGATGTTTTAACTTTTCTTTTGTGATGATGCCTTTTTTTCCTTTATTCTGGATGGTTTGGATGATAGATATCATTGTATTCATTGCATTTTTATTGCTTATTTTTCTCATCTCATAAGATTCATGGCCACATATTGCTTAATAGTGAGTTAGTTTTCTAATGATTCAAAATTAAGTACTACAGTAGCCATTAGTGCTGGGTTAGTATACACCTAACTCAAAACTAGGGTGTTACACCTTTAATATCACAAAGTTTTACTAATTAAATCATACTAAACTTATTGATTGAACCAATTGACCACCATATAGGGAGGAGAAGACACCTACAAAAAGCATAAAAAATATTTGAAATTATCTATTTCTAAATGCATAAAAATACCTTAAAATGCTTAGAGAAGTCACTCATAGCAAGAGATAAAAATTTTGATTTCCCAATACTCTTTTCTTTATTTGTAAAGAATATTTTCATTCAGATGTCATCATAAAATAAGGCAATTGTGAGGAAGGCATCTGCTGCATCTTTCTCAAGAGGGGCTTCCATATTGGGATGTGAAGATTGATTAGATCAACACGGGACGGACCGATGGAATTCTGATGTATACCAGAGGTTTTAAAGAAAAGAAAGCATAGAGCTGGCATCAGATCAAGCACGTGCAATGGTGTGCTATAGTGTAGGGGTTTTTAGAGTGGGGCACCTCAGCATGCCCTAGCTCCTAGGAATGAATAGCAATGGTACATGCCTGGTATACAACATCAGGAGTCAATGGTGCAAATGGGATTTGGGAGCGTGGTTCCATAGTGCGTTGTGGCACTGCATAGTATTTCAAGATGGTTCACCCCCAAAAGTCACAACTTTTGGCTTTCAACTATTAATTTAAGGTGTTTTAGGGCTTGCATAAAGCATTGAAAAGCCCAAATGATTGTGTTGATTGGTAAAAAGTTAAAAGGTGAGATTTCGGGAGTAGAAACCTTGTGGCGATAAGGATTTGGTTGAGAGCCAAGTAAAAGGCATAGAAGAAGTGGGGAACACTTCTTACTCTTCCAAGGGATATGGCTTATTAGGCACTCTATAAAATTATGAAATATTGATATTGGATCTTCTTGGTTGTGTGGTCATGGTTCTTACTAGGTTTTGGGTTTTCCGCATAAATTTCTTCTCTGCTTATTTTCTTGTGGTCTCCTATTTTTATTTTGTGTGTTATCATAATCGCTCTGCGTTGCTCAAACTTCGATCACTAAAGAGGGATGAAGAATCCAAAAAAATCATAACATTTTTATAGCTAGAGATTTACATCACTAGAAGTAGAGCAGAGATTCATACAAATCACCCTGAAGAGATACAATATATCTGATAGAGGCCTTATTGAACCATGCCCTATTCCTACTGATAATATCTTAAAATGAAAATGGAACTAATGTGCGGACACCCTAGATCCATTTAATTTTCTTAGTTCAAGAAGGGTATTAAAATGCTCTAAATGCTAGAATGAGGAATGTCTGTGTTAGATAAAAGAGCATCGATCTTAGTTACTAAGCAATATCAGAATATTATGGGCTAGAGTATGTAGGAACTTGTTCTTACACTAATTACTTAACCTTTGATTTTTAACATGTCCAATTTTTCTAAAATTTGACTGGCCAGAATATAACCTAGATAGGAGATTATGCCAACATTCCTAGAACCACTCTCACACCCCTATTTCCAATGCCTAACATACTCATATAATGAGTAAGATTATGCCAATAGGAAATTTTGTGATGTCATGAGAAAGACCTATAATTAATTACACAATCCAAAATATGGGACCAATCAATAGTCCACTCTTCAATCAACTTTTGCAAGAAATGAATGGATACTATGAAACTTTAGCCTTTGGTTGACTAATATTTGAGTTATGTGCATGCAGCTCAAGTACTGTAAATTAAAGGAGACGAACATCATCTTTCACCGCGAGCACCCCTATAACTGAGAAACATTCAGAAGACTTATACTGAAGAAGTGTCAACGAGAGCGATATGGGGTAGGAACTTCAACTCCAGCTTAAAAGTATGGAGAATTATAAAATCTGCAAAGGACTATAGAACACTAGGAGGAACACCACCGAGAGGTGGGGAAATGGATTGACAAAAGAGTGTCATGTATTTAATAAATAATGCATTGCCAATTCATGTATACCAATGACTTCAACAATACTTTTGGTAACATGATTGTAAGGTGACATACTCTTATATATAACCTTTTTTGCCCTGCCAATAATCAGAAAACCTCCAACCACTCCATGGCCCAGCCTTAATGAAGATAATTGATAATAATGAATATGAGAACTATATCTTTCAAAAATTTGATTAGAAACCAAACATGACTCTGTAACATCAAATGGGGTTTGGCTGCGATAAATGACTTAATGGAAAAAGAAACCAAACAAATTACGGCTAAGTGAAACAAACTTGATAAATTTACCAACACACTTTCTCAGCTTAATCAAGTGAAGAAATAGACTAAGTATGGGAGAGATGTGGATGTGATGAAAGGAATATAATAGTGGTTAAATTTGTGTGTGTAAGGCTTTTGTATGACTTCATAAATGCAATGTGCATCTAAGAAATAAAATATGAAGAAAAATATCTCTCCCATTAATTAAGGCATTACATTTCATAAGTGGAAGCACATATTACACTTAAACTTTCCTAATACAGCTATAATCCATCCTCTCAAAAGAACTATAATTCTCCCAAAGTTTGGTTTAGAGTAATCATGAGATTAAGTATGAGAAGTTGAGGTCAGCTATGCGTGAGTTCCATAAAATATGAAAAAAAACTCGGAGAGAATTTCAAGATAGAATTGATTGCAAAGATCCAACCATTTGATCCTAACTAAATTTTTTTAAGCTACCCTAGATTAGATTTGCAAAAAATATAGTTTTCATTTATTTACTTCAAATTATCAAGAAAGTATTTGATCAGCTTCCTCGAGAATGCACAAGAAGTTAAGTGTGGGTGTGCAAGACCATATATTTATATATCTCTTCTAGTAAAAATTAGTATTTTAAAATGAATTATTGTTATTATAGACAATTTTTGTGTATTTTATAACTTTGTAAGCAATATGCACAAATAAATAAAATGAAGAATAATGCACTTAAGAAAATGGGAGCTAGAGGTCATCATAGCGCTGACCTTCGAGAGCGAAGCACCCCAATGTGCCGCAGTGCCAGATTAGCACAAGCGAAGCGCCATAGCACACCGCAGCTCCAGTTCTAGGCAAGCAATGCGAAATGGCGTGCCACAGCACTAGGTTATGACAAGTGAAGCGCTATAGCATGCTGCAGCACCAACCCATCGAGAGTCAAGTGACACAACATGTTGTGACTCATATTTAATAAATTATTTGGTTAGAACATAAATTTAAGATAGAAACCCAAGCACTATGTTGCGTCGTAGCGTCCCCCTCCCGATAATCTCAATAAAAGAAAATAGTTGTGAGGATTTTACTTAATTTATAAATCTCTTCAGCTCCCAAGACTAATTCATGAGATAAATTCAATCCAATCAACTCGCAAAGCATAATGAAAGGAGAATATTCAAGGAATTAGTAACATATACCCAAGTTTTCAATAATGATAAAAAGCAAAAATTAATTAAATAAAAGAGGAGGAATTAATTGATTTATCACCAAAGGCTAACGAAAGGGACATTATTTAAGTAAAGCTTGGAAAAATAATAAGAAACTTTTGGACCTAAAGATGGGATTGGAACCCTAGCAGCCACGAAATGCTTTTTGAGGAGTTTCCTGAGAACAAGGTTTGATGCATAGAAGAAGGGGAAAGAAGAAGTAGAACCAAAAAAGAAGAAGAGAGAACAAAAATGGGAGAAGGAAAGGTGAACACTAGAATGTTCTTCCCAAGTATCGTATCTCAATTCAGTTCATTTCAACTTTCTTTTTGTAAGAATTCCATGAATTACTTATCTTGTAACTTCATTTCATTTTGCATTTTATCTTCAATGGCAGCCTAAAACCTCTCTTATAGAGGGTTAGGTTGAGAACTATGTAATTTGTATGTTTTTTAGCATGTAATGAACATCTTCAAATTAATGAAATTTTATATGTTTTCTCTGTTAAAATTTTATATGTTTATTTCTAATGAAAGGATAAGAGAAATTAATTTCTAAATATAAATGATTAAGAGAATAGATTTAACAGCAAAACCTTCATAAAGCTAGACATTCATCACTGTTAGAAGCGTGAATGCAGAGAATGTTGTGATATAAGTTTGTAGAGCTTAAAGCTCATTCATTTGCTTAAAATCACATATTGGAAGAGTCAAAGTTGTGAAGAATAACTTGGCCAATTATCTGTGCTCCATAGCTCAATTTGGGATTTAAATACAAAGAGTTGAGCATGTTCAAGTAGTAAACAAAGTGACATAAGTTCAGATATGATCTAGGAATCCTCTATCAAGTACTAGCTTTTTCTGCTATGTTATTGAATGAAACATTGTTCAGCCTCAATTGAAGCAAAATGACAAGTAACAAAGATTTGGAACATGGAAGGAGTGGAAGCGGTGGCTTTACCTATGCGTTTCTTTCAATATGCCATACCTCAATCATCTTTAAAAACAAATTATGAGATGAATGGTGTGCAATTAAACAAAGAAGTCATGGAGTTTACATATATGATTGAAATAGACATACCATGTGAAATTAACCTGTTGATTTAAACTTTTCCATGTGTCAAGTCTTCATAATATGGTCAATAAAATACATGGATTCCCAAGAACACCAAACAGTTTTTGGGCCCATCTGGCATGCCGCAAGAAATTAGCTTAAGGTTTAAGGGGGTTCAACAATCTTATAGCCAAGCAATAGGTGCCCAGGTGCACCTATACACGTAGTTTCAGCTTACCCTACACACAACATTTGCTTGAAAAAATAGGTTCTCCACAACATTATATCCTAACAAAATTCTGCCCATAGAAGCAAATATTGGAAACTACCATAAACTAATTGTACTGAGAAACAAAAATTCAAATCCTATAAACTAACAATCTAAGCTGGGTTGCCTCCTAGTTAGCTCTTGGTTTAAAGTCATCAGTTCAAGCATTATTAGCTTCTCTTTAATCATTTTTTTAATAGTCTCCTTCTAGATTTTATGTTCAACCTTAGGGTGAGTACGAGCTTGATTAACCTTAATCTATTTCTCAACATCAGTTGTGCTCTCCATGTTCTTCCAAACCCACTTAGTTGACAAATTTATCCTATTTCACACTTCAGAACATCTAATGTGATTTTTCTTTGATTCTTCTTTTTTTTTCTTAACTTACCTCCTCATCTAATTTTTAATTTTATTTTCTCACCAAAGTTTCCATGATATTGCCTTTTCTATCTTCTTCCAAATTAACTTCTAATTTCTTCTTACAATTTTTTATTTTATTAGATCATTCTTCACACATTTTCTTTTCCAATATTTCATCTTCATTTCCTTTCATTCCTACATCTTAAAGTCTTACTTTATCCAATTCACAATAGAATTTAGCAGATCAATTTCTTCCTCTACTTCATGTACCCTAAATTTTATTATACCCTTTTCAATATCTCTAGTAGCCTTAGTTATGGCTAGGAATGGTCTAGCACATAACATCTTGACTCCACTCATCTAACTTATAAATAATAAAATGTAACGCCATGTCCCAATGCCGCGATCAAACGAGATGATTATAAATAAACAGAAGGCGGTAGAATAGTGTTTTACTTAGGAAAGACTGCTAATCCTCTTCTATTAATGCAGTATTCTGCCACCTTCTATTTATTTATAATCATCTCATTTGCACGCTGTGGCGGGATGAGGCGTTACAGTTAGTATCAGAGAAATATCATAAAGTGTTAGATAACAAGAATGTTCTTATATACTTTATGATCTGTTCCCTATAGCAGATATGATCACAATCATTAAGTGTAAGAAAATCATCATCCATAGTTCATCCAACTGAGATCTCAGAAATGAAACAAAGAACATCTGGAAAAGACATCTTAGGACTTGAATGAACTTTAATGAAGTAAAATATAAATAAAACAAGTGAAATGCAAATCCTTTAAATAAGTGAAAAACTAGAACTAATAATCAATGGAAATTTTAGGATTGGAATGTCAGTAGCACGGGTTCAACTTCTACCTTAGATTATTTGATGAGTATTGGACAGATGACTTCCATGATGGTAAATTTTATGGTAGGATCATTAATGGAGTGCCCCCTCATAGAGTAGAAGTACTTATATAAGATCCCAGTCCACTCAAACTTCAGAGGAACTAATCTTCATGTTCATGCCAAGGAATGATTGGATCGTGAGTGTGGCGCCCCACCCCATAACCCGCAAGATTAGACTTAAGGGGTGGTGTGCCACTCTAGTAAATCCCTCCGTTATCATTAGATTAGGTAAGATTCACAATCCACTAATAAGGGAAGAGAGTGCACATAATGAATACATGATACCAGTCACTAAATCAATATAAGTACAAAGTGAAATAACATAAAAATTAAACATCACATCCATTTCACTATACACCAAGTGAGAGACAAAAAATAAACATAGTCATAAGGATACCTGTATTATTACAAAATTTTACTTAAGGTTATAAATGAAGTAAAGCAATGTCACTCATCCTCACAATGAAAATAAAAGGAGCTGATGGTCTTCTACTCCAATCTGCTGCGCCTCCTCTAGATAAGGCTCTTCCTCAGGCACTGGATCTTCAAGCTGCCCAAAATCTGACATTATCGATTTCACAATGCTAGGGCCCCAGCCAATAAAAAAAAAATTTATTAGACAAATTGTCTAAGTACATTTTAGGCAGAATATTTTACATGAATTATTAATATCATCATTTTACTTAAACCAACATAAGTGAACTAACAAACATAGGAGCAGTAAGCATACAAGGTATAGGATAAGTTATAAATATAATATTTATAACTTTGTAGGAATTAAGGCAAAAGGAAGGCCGCAAGCAAACTAAGCAAGGAATAGGCATACATATATAATGCAGTAAGTAAAAGTACTAAAAGGAAAGTCTAATCCTAAACATGCTGATGATCACATAACATATACTGATTAAAATAGAAATTTAAACATGGTACATATAATACATAGTAAAATCTAGCATCATATAAATATGTACAAGTGAGCGGATAAGTAAAGAAAATACAGTTAACTGAAATAAAATGCATTAATAATATAGTAAATAATAAATTGAAACTGAAACAGGTATATATAACTGCCATATCAGAAAGGATTGGCCAATTAGGCCTAGACAAAAATTCTCAAAGCCTTTCTGGGCTAGGGTAGATAGAATAGAATAGTAAGACTGAAGAGACAGTAAATACAAATGCAAAATCTTTTAGTTATTTTACTTTTATTTCTGTGGACACGTCTAGAAATAGCTGAGAAGTCAAGCACGTCTGCAAGACTATAGTGGTTCCAATCTTAACACACACTCCTCAATGAGTAATGTTAAGCATCCTTATTTCTCCCTACCTCTATCCAGTAGGGTAAAATGTGCCATATCAACCAGTAACATAACCCAATGCAAATGTTATTTTAATATTCTATGTTTTCATTTTCATGGAATAATATTTTCTTATATGACATGTTCAATAAAAATATGCACAAAGTTCAAGGAATGCGTAGCACAAAATCAAGTAGAAAGCAAGGGACTCTACTAAATATGGTGGTATCATTTATTATCTAATTTAAACCATTCTAATTATTCCAAGTTACACAAGTTCAGGATCTCCAATTCCTACTATCGAGTGTAACTTAGAAGTACAACCTTATAAGTTAAAATGGATTAGAACTGATCAGGTTCTAATCTAATTCAATCAAGTACGACTATAAGTTAAATATTAAATCACACTGTCCTAATTTGATGAATTTAGATGTTTCTATCTAAGATCTGATCAAGATTTACTAAGTTATAGATTATAAATTAAATACCATGAGCTTGGGCTTAATCACATAATCCAAAAGGTATAGTCTAAGAAATATAGGGTTATACTAAGATTGAACTACAAATTAGGGCAAATCCTATTTAAGCAAAGTCAAGTTTTTATGCTGTTTATTGTTGGTTAATGTTCAAGGATTCCAAAGAATCTAAGAACACTAATTTTTGAAGTCTATTGAATTAGTTATGAACAATTCAATTCTAACTGCAATTATGGAATTTTTCTAAGGCAAATAGGGGTCAAAAGCCTAACTTTTCTATTTGAGATCCAAATTCAGTATACTCAGTGGTTATACCTTCCCTATATCACACTGAGTACTTTAATAGGGAGTAGACCCAAATGGACCTCATTTGGTCAAGTTATGGTCTAATTAGTGTTAGGAGTATTTTGGTCAACCAAGAGTTTCTGGTGTTTAGAATTGAAATCTTATTATTAATTACTATTAGTACTATAATTCTAAGCTTTCCATCACTTTGAATTTTTGATTTGGAGTCCAAAAAACCAAATAATGGTCATTTCAATGCTAGGGTCTATTTTCTTAGGGGGCTAAAACTCAATCTCTTCCATATTTAAAACTCACATATAATTTTATACGGTGCTAAATTTTACTTAAACTAGATACAAATTTGATATAATTTAGCTCTACTAGGGTCCTAAGGTCTATAAAATTTGAAAGTTGTAAAGTTTTGACTATTTAAGCCGATTCTGGACTAGTCCGGACAGTTCTGGTGCTACGGCACGCTATAGTGCCTTCTGGTCAAAGGCCAGGTGCTACGGTGCGCTACATCAGATTTTATCACTGTGGCGCACTGCAGTGCTCTCGGAGGCTGCGGCGTACTACGGAGCCTGTTTATGAGATGCGGGCGCTTTGGCGCGCTACAGCGCGCTACGACAGTTTCCAAAATTATCTCATAAAAATAAAATGTTATACATTGCATATTATCATACAATTGCGGTGCGCTATGGTGCGCTATGGCTCCCTACAGCACTATGGCGGATCAAGTTTGAAACTTCGGGCACTGCAGCGCGTAGCAGCGCCCGACGGTAATTTTGCCTAGGTGAAAACCGCACCGAGTCAAATTTCGGGCTCAAATAGTCCTAACCTAGAGCACTTCGCGTGCGGTGCTATATACCGATGGAAAGTAATTTCTGAGACATTTCCATTGATATCAAAATTGGCACAAGGCAGTCATTCTATCTATGCAAACAATGGAGTTAAAGGTGCAGGTGTACAGAAATTTGCATTTGCAGATTTTAATGAACTTGTACATCTTAAACACAGATTTATAAATATACAACTAAGGTAACATAGATTCTTATATATGCAAATGAGCATAAGAATAAAATGGAATAGCTATTAGATTAACCAATAGAGGGAAAGGGACCACCTTGGCTTTGACAATGGAACATTTCTTAAGGGAGGCTTGAGAGCTTGAGAGGTCCTTCATTCAGCAAACACAACAATGGGGGAAGGAGGAGAGGAGATGAGCTCAAGTTGTTTTAATGGTAGAGAAGGCCTTACTTTAGATGGGATGGGCATGAGTTGTCCCATCCCGACTGTGGAGATAAGAGGGGATGGCAGGAGGTTGAGAGGAAAGGGGACAAAGGTGACAGGAGTAGAGAAAAATAAATTGGGGCAGGTTGAGCATGGCAGGGGGGCTGACGGGAAAGGAGGCTCAACAAGGATTGGATAGCTGTGGGTCCCAGCCAGGCAAAGAAGAAGGAGGGGAAGAAGATAAAAATAGATTTAAATAAATTAAATTACTTAATCTCAAAAATCATATTTTATAAATGATCTCTGAAAAAATCCCAAAATTTCATCCCTAGCTAATTTGGGTGTGAGGAATTCAATGACAAAGTCGGATTTCGATTTCGACGAGTATTTGATTTTTTTATATTTTGGGGTTTTTAATTATATTTAAATATTTGATAAAATCCAACGACTTCCAAACGCGTCCAAAGCATCACCCCTAGCTAATTTTGGGGTGACAAGCGCAATGGCGAAGTTAGAGTTTGATTTCAAGATTAAGCTAAATAGCTCAACTTTCTAATTAATTAAATAATATTAAATATTCCAAATATTAAATTCGGCTCCAAAATGCTCCAAATTTTTATGGATTGGTTCTAATGACTAGATGAACTCAAAGAAATAATGATTAGGATGTGATTAAGCTAAATTAAGATAAGTAATAACCTAGGGTTGTTATAGTGCGAGTACTGCCTTTTGAGAGACATCATGTCCAGATGACTATCATCTTTAAATTTTGGGAATGCAACTCGGAGGATCAACTTAGAGATGGTGGTTCTGCCCCTATAGAAGATTAGTAAGGAAGCGTCTAGTACTCATGTACGATTACTTTTGTACTGCCTTTATGGCAGAATATTGTTGTTGATCTTATTAAATTATCTCTTATATTTACCTTTGACATCCATTTATATTCCCTAAATTTGCATCTTGGGATATTGCAGTCTTGAATCCAGGTTCCCCTTTAGTTTCTTCCCCTATTAAGAGCACGATCTCATCCTCTGCGAACCTGATGAAGTTAACTCGCTCGCTAGTCTAATGAAGGCTTTAATATAAAGCAACACTCAGTAAGCACAGGAAACTCGTGCCCTCATACTTAACATGCAACAGCCACTTGTCATTCAGATGACCGCTCCGTCCACACCATACTTTTCTGCACCATAGGTTTTTTCGACTCAGAACACCTACCTTCAGTGTGGCTTTGAACCCCATGGAAATGATCAGTTGGCTCAAGTTAGCTGAAAAAACCCCAGCAAGCATAAAGTGCCTAAACTGAAGCCATCCATCTAACCACCTAGTTGTTCCAAGATGATGCTGATTATTGGTGGGAAAATTAGCACAACACCAAGTTTGTGGACTATTTACTCGAAGATATTTAATGGATCAGCTTGTAGAAGCCCTTAGAGAAGCTTTTATTCTAGTATCTGCTCAAGCGATACTTGACGATTACTTAGGGTGGAAGAACTGTGGCTGACTACAAACTCGAATTTCATCTACTATCCCACTTCACTCTTAATTTGGTTAATTTTGAAGCCTCCAGATGCCACTGGTTTCTAAAAGGGCTGAGAGACTTAAACAAAGCTCACTTAATCTCCCCAAAAATTAAATGTTTCTCAGAATTAGTCAAAGATGCTATCTACAAGAGAATTTTTAAGGCCAACTAGTTCACAAGAGGAAAGCTAACTTTGCACCATTCAGAAGAGAAAATTTCCATCATCGAAAGGTGGTGGAAGTATTTAATCTTAAGGCAGATCAACTGCAAGCGAAACCCTCTGAGTGTAAGCTTCATCATCCACATGGGAGGTGTTACAACCAAGGTAATGTGTGCTACACCTGTGGCCGATAGGGCCATTGATTTTATCACTGCATCACCAAGACCATTATCGACGGAGTACCTATTACCCATCCTCGGCATGATCAAGTGTTTCATCTTCAACCGCTTAACAACCGAGCTCTTGCTTTGGCTGTAATGCTATCCCCCGTTCCATTTGCAAATCATAAAGCAGTAGCATCTACACCTAAGTAAGCCTACAACCATCAAGGCCAAAGACCATATAACAAGCAACCAATAGCTCTTGCCCGAGTGCATATTAACTCATACGTCGGCTCCTACAGACAACGATGTCGTATCGGGTACATCTTAAATTTATTTTCAATTATGCTCTATTATTTAACTATTGATTTAAAGTTTCAAATAAAGATTCTTATTATTGCTAAAACTATAGTCACCTTAACAATTAATGATAAACTTACAACATCCTTTTTGATACTGGGGCGAGTCACTCCTTCACATCAGAAAGTTGGGTTAAGGCCCTTAAATTACCATCGTATCATATAGCAAGCTCATTAAGCATCGGTTTACCTTCTGGAGCCCGTATGGAATCTCATCAATTCTATAATATAAAAATTCCTATTGGTGAACAAAGGTTCGAAGCTAAGTTGATTGTACTGCTAATTGTTAATTCAATATAATTATGGGAATGAACTAGTTAAGTAAGCATGACACCACTATTAATTACCAAAAGAAGAAAATCATATTAGGTGGTGGAAGTCAAGTGAAGACTTTCATTGGCAAATTCAGTACTCAAGCTTCATTAATCAACGTGATGAAAGCCGATAAACTAGTCAGGAAATGGTGTGATGCATACCTAATGAATATGCTAGGTGATATGAAATAAAATATCCCTATCGCTGAAGATTGTATAGTATGTGAATTCCTCGATGTAGACCTACCTGGTCGTCCACCTGTTTGAGAAGTAGAATTTGTGTGAAATAAAGGTTTATGCTGGTTCCTTGGGAGCTTGAGAGTCTCTTTTAGCAGCAAGCACAATAAATGGAGGGAAGATGTGTTAAAGGAGACTAGACAAAGTGGATGAGGTGGCATGGGCTTGGATGGGATATGGTGGATCCATCCCATCCAAGGCATGGAGGAGAAGGCTAGCTTGCAAAAGGGGAGGTTGCGTGCAACCATTGGGAATGGAAGGGGAAGTGTGGGTTCCATGTGCAGAGAAAATTTTAGAATTATTTAAAAACTAATTTAATTAATTAAATTTAATTAATACGATTTGTTAATCAAAATTTGATGGAAGAACAAGCTCCATAAAATCCCAGAAATTTACCTCTAACTAATTTGAGGATGATGAATACAACGACAAAGTTGGATTTTAATTTTGAGAGCAATTTAACAATCCTAATTTTTTGGGTAATTAATGATATTAAAACATTTGATGAAAATTCAACGACATCCAAATGCATCCAAAATAGCACCCCAAATTAATTTGGGGGTGATGAACACAATCACGAAGTCAAATTTTTGATTTGAGGTCTATTTAATTAGGTCAAATTCCTAGAATCAAGGTTTGACCCAATTGGCACCATATTTGGACCAAGAATTCAGGGTGAGCTTCTAATTACTTATTTAAAGAAATAAAATCAAAACTAGGACTTGGTTTACTCTGAAATGGATTGGATAACAACCTTGGGCTATTACAACTATGGACCTTTGACCCTGCTCATCCACATCCCAGACCGAGGGGATCTTCTATAGACTAACAGTAGGCTTTGTCCCTCTCACCTTCTTTCCACCTCAGCAAGCCGTTGGGGTTCTTCCTCTAATGGTTAGGCAACCTAATCAGTCCTCGTGGCCCTGATGAGCTCAATTTAAAAATTAATGAGCTCGACCATTGTCCGAGCCCTCGGGCCATCTCTTGCCCATCCTTCCGCCTATAGAACCTTCACTTCCTGTACAATGGCTATAAATAGCCTCAATATTACTGGCTAATCCCAGCTGTTCTCGGTGTTCCATCTCTATCCAGCGGCATTCTAAGGGTGCATCCTAGAGTTAAGGACCCCTCGCTCTTCTCTGAAGCTCAGCATCAACTAAAATTTCCTCAGCTGATCGAACCAGCCACCCCATCAAGAACCAGTAACCCAGTTACTGTGAAGAGCCAATTAAGCTTGACAATTAGCTCCTTTTGAATTGTAATTGCATGCCTAAGCTAGATAAACCCATCCTGATCAATTCCAAGGCTTGAGCTAGCCCTATTAATTGTATTGATCAATCGGGCTAGTTCCTCCAGCTTGGCCTGGGTCCGAGTAAGGACCCACTGATTGGGCCATTCCCTGACCTAGAGGGTGGAGGGCTTAGCTTTTCCATCATCTTGGGATGGTGTAGGAATCAAGAGGGACTAAATGGTGGTCTATGGAGGAAGAATTTTCCCTCCACAGATTGTTGAATAGGTTCACTGGGCTAGGGACAATCCCTATTGGTGATTTTGGGCTCCACCGATGCGCCTTGGCATGAGGATAAAGTCCCAATTCATTCAAGGCCATGCATAGCTTAGTTGCTGCAAATTTGGCCGATTAGGGTTACCCTAATCTGCTGAGTATCGGGGATGGCTCGGGGAAGAAGATGAACTGTGCAGGTCGGGCCGACCCGTGACCTGCGCAGTTCGACAGTAAAAGGTCCTCTGGCCGAGCCGACCTGTGCATTTTCTTAATGGGCAGAGCCTGTTTTATTAAATATAAAACTCATTTATAAATTATATTTCTTAAGAAAAATCAAATGGAATATTATAAATGTAATTAGAAAAATGCAGATTAAATTAATTGCATAACTTTTTATCTACTTATCCAAAACCTATGAAATTATATACCATTTTGTTTAGAAAATCATAAGGAATTAGAATATGAAATAAAATTACACACTCTATAGGTAGATTTTTTTTAATTATGCTTAATTACTCTTGAATTTAATTAATGAAGATTAGCATGTCTACTTAGCCAAAATGCATGGTTCAAGTTTCATTATGCTCCTTATGCCTTATTGATCGCATGTACTTGGTGATTTAATTTTGTTATTAATATTTCATTGATTTTAGCCTAATCTGAACTTACATATTTAGTAAAAATTGTGGTTTATACTTAATCAAATTTAGCAAACTCAGTCTTTGATTGTTCGCATGAATAAGTAGGACTTAATCACCAGTTGCATGAAATTTAGATTGTTAATTTTATAATTAAGAGCTAATAATTTTTGGCTTAATTTAGGGTTTGATTAGCATTAATTACCTTCTATTTTAGTCAATATGATGTTTATTTTCTTCATTAGCAGTACGATGCATGATAGAGATCTTAAACTCTGATTTGGACACTTAAATCCTTAATTTAATAAGAATCATCATCTTATCCCTTAATGATCTTAAGGAACACCTTAATCTAAATAATAATTGATTTAACATCAATTTAAATATCAATAATGCACAATAAACTTACTCATTTTATTATTAATAAAAATTTAAGAAAATAACTTTGATTTGGTCAAGTTGGTGGTTAAACCCTAATTTGGTTTAATCAAGACTCAAATCCTAATTTGGTTAAATTAAGAAATTTAAGGAACCTGCATGATTTCAAAAATACTTATTGTTGTCATTAGAAGTATCAAGAATTATAGCAAACTCATATGATTAATCATCTAAATCAAACCTTTAGTTATTTGACTTTCTCATAAGAAAGATCATTTGCAAAAGTTGAATTATAAAATAAGAATAATTTTTGAAATAATCAATTCCTAATAATTCACATGATTGTATCCCATAGATGTAGTATAGGTTATGATCTGATGGATTCACCCATCTGATTTGTATAATCTGGCTTCTTGTATTTAGGATTGTAGATGTAATATGAACTTTGTAACTTAGATCATACTTTTAACATAGAAAATCTGATGGTTTAACTATATTATTTGTTAGACCTTTTATTAGCTAATCTATTGAGGCAAGGAGAGCTTATTATTTGATTTTGAGGTAGAAGCTTAGATGAACCCTTATCATCCTTAGACTCTAATCTTAGATCCTTGTGATATAATAACCTAACGATTTGAGAATGAGATTCTTCCTTGTGGTAGTATTCTAAATTGAGTGACTTTTAGGTCACATCCATGGAACCTTGTGTAGGACTCACCACAATACAGTGTAGATTCATTAGCTTGTATTCCTTGATTTAGATATATAGATTTTTTAGAATGAGAATCAATAAAATTATCAGTTGGAGACAATATTGTATATCCATAGGACTAATTTATTTTAGTAGAAAGTAGAATTGGTTGATTTTTCCTGAATAGAACTGTAGAGTCTCGGTCTTATCATAAGTAATTAGATAAGTACAATTTAGTTAAGGATAAACACCCTTAGTCCAAGGGTGTTATAAGTAGGGGATTGAATTACTTAGTTTGTGCGAATAAACTGTAAGAAGAATTTGTCCCTTATCATTATACATTTTGATAAGTGCAGTTAAAAAAACTAATAGTTTCAAGTTACCTTTCTTAGGACATTATAAGTATGCTTATAATTAGGGTATTCAATAATTTAGTTTGAGAGAATAAACTATAATAGGATTTTATCCCTTATCGTTATGCGTTTCAATATGTTCAGTTAAATAAATAAAATGTAAAATCCACCTTTCTTATAAACATGCTGATCATGCATATTCAACTCTTCCCATCTAATGATTTAGGGTGTGATTATACTAAGAAATCATAATAATTTAGTAGACTTAAATCAATGGTCAGAATTAATTCGGTAAATTCTGCACAATGTAGATAAATAGAATCATTACTGGATTTTTAATCAATTTTTGGATTTCAAAGATTTAAAGCATATAGTCATCAAATCCTTGGCATATCATAAATGCATAAGTCATTTCAGTATAAACATAGCGCTTGGCTCACCAAAGGACTATTAACAGAGCATTTGCTCACCTAGGATCTGTGGGGTGTCATAGGATACTAAGTCAGCATACTTGTGGCATACAATTCCGTGGCATATTCAGATGCATTTGTATAAATTCAGTGGTATACAACACAATTTTAATTTATTATTTACTCAGTTACAGTTTATTTAATGTTCTCTCTACTTTCAGTACTTAGTTTTCAATTTCAGTTTTACTTTACTTCAGTTATGTACTGTTTTGGACTCATTTAGCTATTTTTATACTTTTTGCAGTTTTATTTAAATACAAAATATTAGATAACCATAACTTTTAGAATGGCTTTTAATGTGTGAGACTTATTGTCTAACATGTGGGACTTTTGGGATCTGATAATTTGTTAGATCTAGAGCAGTTTGTGGAGCAAGATCAAATGGATACACAGGGGATCCAAGAGGAGTTCGTGGAGAACTAGGGGAATCTTTTTCAGAATTACTTTTCCCTACTTTAGTTTATTTTCAATTCAATATTTAAAATTTTTCTTGTATTTTATTAAGTAAATAATTTGTTATAACTTTAAATTTTGGAGTATTTTCTATTCTTTTTGAGATGAATGTTTTACTTAATTTTTATGATGAATGATCTGGATGTATTCATTAGCTTCTACACTCTATATTTAATATTACTTATACTTAGTATTGTGATATAATCAGCATATATGAAATGCTAATACTCATGTATATTAGATCCTTATCCCATTCACATGACCCAATGTATATAAGTATCTTACCTAATACTTAAGATAAGGATTTTATACTTTTCTTAAGGATTAATACTCATCCCTCTTCTCTTATGAGGTTGAGTCTTAGCAGGTCTTTATTCAGCAGATTATTCAGGGAGGTTCAGCAGTCCTTCCCGAGTAACGCACCATTCCGTCGCCTTCTCTTTACTTATAATCATCTCATTTGTGTGCAACGACGAGACGTGACATTACATAAAATCAATTTGTACCTTAAATCTCCCCATCTTTACCATTACATCTTCTACTATACCAATAGGCCCTTTACAAGATGGACCAAAATTTTACAATAACCCAAGGGTGTCTCTCATCCCATCCAAACTTATTATAGATAATGACTAATGCTTCTAGAGCACATAGAGGATCTTGAAATCCTACACCAAAAATTGAACATGGGACTATAAGCCTAACGAAACATTTAAGTTTAATAGGTTTTTGAGGTGTTCTCTTATTACTTATAGGATCATTATCAAAATTCATAGCATTATCATTCAAAATTTGCGTAGTAACATAGGAAGTATCATCAAAATTTTAAGAATTTTGACTAGTAAGGGTAATATTATTGTCATGAGAATGAAATCAGTAAGTTTAGAAATCATACCTTTGATTTGCATAGAACTCATAAACTACTTTGAATTTATTTCAGTTGTGCTTCATAATGTAGTTTGGGGCTGACTTGCAAGTTGTTGCTACAACTGCCTAATCTGCACTTTAATGTTTTCAAGGCCACTTCTTTGCAGATAATGGAGGATTAATGACTAGTATGCATCACTTCCATCCTTTACATTAATTGAAATATGAGTTTATCAAGGTTGACTCACCTTCTCTATTAGTTGTTTGCATTGTATTATTGAAATGAATATGTTGATTATTGAATTTGTTGTAATTTTGTTGTTCTCGTGTTTGTGTTATCACTTGGTTTTTGCTCCATGAAACTATTTGCGTAAGGGTTGTTTAGATGTTGTTGTTGTTGTTGTCGGTAATTGTTATTAATGTGGAAGGGAATTAAGAGTTATACATCACACAACATGTTATAGTATGCAAACCTTCAAATAGATCACAACTAACCTCTTGGACTACATGAATAATTATATATTAATTTCTTAGTTGAGTGTAACAATGTCCCTCAACAATTACAAGATTTGGTCACCCCCTACTATATTTGCAGGCTCTCTCCTTGGTTGATTCAATCCCTTAGTGGGCAACTTGTAAGAATTTGCTTGTAAAATATTCTTGTAAAATATTCTTCTACAAAACCTAGCCTTGTGTCTAAGTGAGAGGTTTATTTTTTGGTGCTAGATAAATAAGAACATGAAATTACATGCAGCATAAAACCCTAGTTCTATAATTCATCATTCTATACATGAATCAGTGCACAAAATACAAAAAAGATAATACATAGAATCCTTTATAAATCTCTTAAGAAAGATAACCGAAGAATGTAAAAACCTTCATCCAAAATTAGTATTTTGCGTGTACCTTTAGCTTATAGACTTCTTGCATTTCTATAGAGAGGTTGGGTACTAATGCTTCTTACCTAGGCTGGAGCCAATCAAGCAAGATTTCCACAGTTCGGCTCCTGTTGCTCACTCTTCCTCGTAAAGAATTATAGAGTTGCCTTCAGAAAACTAGTATCAAAGGTTAAAGTTATGGTTCAGCTTAGAAAATGAGGGGAAATGAATTTTCCAAAAGGGAGGACAAGAGGCAGGAAGTAGAAGAGCATCATAGTAGTCCAATAATTTTTTTTTCTATTAAGTTTTTTCTTAAGAAATTTAATTAAATTTGTGATAAGTGGAATCTAAAATTATTATTTCTTATAATAAATTTTGAATTTTATAATTATTCTATGACATAATTCACTTATGTTGAGATTTTCTTTAGCATGTAATAAATTAATGTACTTATTGAAATACAATATACTCTACAATAATATTGTAGTTGATACATTTAAAATATTATAATTTTCTCAATTTGAAATTTATTTAAATATAATTAGCACTTCTAAAAAAAAAAAGATAAACTATTTATTTTTTTTAAATTAAAATTTTTGTGAATATTGAATATTACTTGATCATTTGGAAATAAAACTTCTTGATAAAGGTATTTAAATGTGAATTTGAGATTAAAATAGTATATAATAAATATTTTTAAACAATGTGAGGCTTAACTGAATAATTAATCTTAAGAAAATTCTAGTTAGTTGCAAAAGCATAGACAATACAAAATTCTAAATTCATAGATAACAACATTTAAATGCATTCCTTTTCCCCATTTAGTACTCTCATATTTCATTAGTAAATTTAAATAGAACTCTTAAACATTAAGCAGAATAATACTCTTGCGCTCTCTCAGAAAAGTCATGGAGATGGGCATTTTTTATTAATGCTAATGATACCAATGTTGCTAATTCTTCTGAAAATGCTAGGAATCTTATTTTTGAACTTATTACACTTGAATTTAATGCGATTAAACCTTATTAGCATTATAGTTATTGAACCTTCTTTCCAAAATAAGGTGGGCCTATTGAGGCAAAGCTTGCTTGTGAGCCTATTAAGGTATCGGTTGATGATACTTATGCTAAAATGATATTCTCCTCGAGCGGCGATTTAGCTAAGATGGGTGGTGAAAATGTAAAAATTGAATCAAATGAGGTTTCTAGGAATATTATAACTGTCTATGATATCTAAAACTTCATCTTTAGGAAAAAGTTGCATGACTTATATTTGGAGAATCGAAATGGTATAGTTGATAATGTTTCTAATGTTTTTAGTGTGTCTATAACTTACAATGTTGTTGTTGTATCAACCACTTTTTCTTCAATGGAAATGAGTATTAGTAGTATGGATGCTTCTAATATTTCTATGAATTTTCTCTCCCTGATTAATACAACTATTCCTTTTAATGATAAACATGTTGCTAGCTCCTTGGAGTGTGGTGGTTCTCCTATTCTCGAAAGGGTTATTAGAGTCCCGTTCTTTTGCTCGGATTGGATTATGTATAAAGGGCATAATTTTTTTGTTAATTTGTGCAATTTAAGAAAGCTAACAACACTACTTAAATATTTGTGAGGCTATTGATAAATCTAAGATTTATAGTAAAATAAATGAATAAAAACAAATACCTTTGATGTGTTTTTGCTACTTTTTTAGAATAAAAGTTGAGCAATGTAAAATCTGACCTAAATATAAAATTCTGTAAGAGAACCTCCTTGTACGCCCCGGCACACCACAGCGGACACAAGGCCGAGAGATCAGCACTATTGCGTGCCGCAGTGGGCTTAAGACCAAGAGCTCGGCGCCACAGCGCGCCCAAGCAGGCTCATGATAGATAGCTCGATGCTACAGCGCGCCACCGCGGGCACAAGACAAACATTCACTTAGCAAAAATTCAAAAGCAAGACTATTGCGAGCGCCGTAGCGCACGCAGTAAAACTACTCTGAAATAGGCATCCGAATCAACATTAGGGAGAGGAATAGAATTAATATTTCCCCTTCCCACAACAGGAATTAATGATAAATCAATTAAACCTCCTCATTTTCAATGAAATAAATGAATAAATCTTAATTGCAATACAATTCTCAAGATGAGGAAAAGGTTGGCTACACAAATGCTGAGAAAGTTTTAAAGGATTATAAAAGTCAAGGAGAAAGGCTAAAGAGGGGTTTCCCATTTTAATAGTCAAGCTTCTAAATATTTGAAGGTGGAAAAAGTTGAAAGAAAGGAGAGAAGCCATGCCCAAAGAAGGATATATTCTATCACCAAAAGAGAGAGGAATCAAGCTCAGAAAACAAAAAACAGAAAGAGATCGTTAATTGAGAGAAGATTCGGCGAGCGCGACAACAGTTCCTAGTATTTTATCTCTATCTCTTTTCTTAATTTTTTTTTCTGCAAAGAACAATGCAAGGATTCAATGTCCTGAATTTCTTTACCTATGCTTCTTTTGTGATGGAAGCTTAAACCTAAGGAGGGTTGTTCCTAACATGTAATGATTTGAAGGAATTTAATAGTGTTTGTACTCAAACTATCAATGAATAAATTTCTTTTGTCAATTCTTGATTATTGATATGAAAAATGGTTTGGATGAATGATGAGTCATGTATATATCTTCTTATGTAATGTTTATTTAAAACTTGAAAAACCATCAAGCTAGTTTATCCTTTTAGAACCAAGGACATGCACATAGAACATCCTCGTCGTGGGTATCCGTGACAATATTGAATTGCGAGGATGATAGTGCAACTCCTTAGACTTTGAATTGATGAGCAAATCAATAGAAAAGTAAATGATCTTAGAGCTCCACCGCTCACCTATAGCTTCAGTTATGAACATGTGCACAACTACTGAAAGCCCAGTGACAAGCTTTTGAGCATTGTTGCATTGTTCCTCTAGCTAAGCTGAGAAGTTGATGCGTTTGAGCCAAGAGCCACCAAATATGCTCGATAGCTCATTTTAGTTAATGAAGGAACATAAAGTGTTGAGTGTCTATGGGGTTATGTGACATAACCCGCTTGGCCCAATGATTCTCTTCCTTATCAAAACTAAAAATAGACGCATGTTATGCTATTTAGTGGAACCAAGTTTATGTGATCGCACAATTAAAACCAAAGATATGAAAACTTTGACGTAAGTATCAAATTTGACTAATATTGATCATGTTAGGGTCTAAGTGCTGGGATTGAACATTCTTGAGTTTATATTTGAGCACTAGACATAACTTATTTTGTATTAGGGGACATTGGAAGGAAGACTAGCATTGCTTCATTATAACTACAGTATTTACGTAATTTGACATTTAAAAATTGACAAAGAAAAGTACTTACACTAGATCCTTCATGAATTACATGTTAAACCCAAGTCTCCCTTCTATCTCAACTTTTAGTTTCTAATCAACGAAACTCTGGTTGGTAATTGGGAACCAAAAACACAAACCAAACAATTATTCAAACATCAGTGAAAACAAATAAACTTTAGTAACGTAACACTCCATTCTCAATGGATGATAACTCTCGGGACTTCAATCTCTTATTACTTTAGACCACGTGCACTTGTGTGAGCGCAACTGTATATTTTCAGTCTGCGTTCTTGGCGCCATTGCCGCAGAATGGTGATTTGTTTCGTATTAAAGACAATTTGTTGGTAATTGGTGATTTGAAATTTTTTTGTTCTTATCTTTTCAATTTTTGTAATTTACTTTTCTATCAATTTTTACGATTTCATTTTTATTTTTGGAGTACTCAAGTTTCATGGTCATGCACAACAATTGATGTATGTAGTGCGGGGGAACATATTTAAATTATGATTAATACAAATAACCCTTTTGCACCATCGAGAACAAAATTTATTAATCACATTAAGTATGATCACAATATGCAACAGTATTATACGCACTCTAATATGAATATTAATAACTCAAATTGGACAAGTGAGCAATCATAATTTGAAGAATCGGTTGAAAATATTAGTGGGATTGTGAACAATATTTTGGACGAAATGGAACCAACCTCGATTAGGCACGAAAATAATCTAGAAGACCATGAGCGTCTATGTAAGTTAATTAAGGTTAAGTTGGAATTTATATTGCAACAATTAGCTAAACATATCCAAAAAATTATTGAAAATGAGAAGATAAATGAATAAGTTCAAGAAGTGTCAATGTATAGAGAGAAAACCTTAACTCAAAAAGAATTTAAATTTGACAATTTCAAAACTCAATAAGAATTTCAAATAAAAATATTTCATCAAATGCTATCCAAAAATTATATTTCCTACACACCTTAAGTGCATCAACCTCAATATTTAACAATGGGTGACACATTATTTGAGGATGCGGAAAGAAAATTGATTAAAAATAATGAAGGTGTGAAAATGATTTGTGGCATCTCAAACATCAACAAACCCCTTAGTAATCTTAATGATTATTATGTGTAATTTAAATTTGTAGAGAAATGCTTTGATTGTACTCCTTAGAAAATTGAATTTTACGCCATTTTACAAAATGAAATTGAGAATGATATTAATGATGGACTTGATGAGTTTGATGACAGACATAAAGCGAGAAATGAGAAGAATGAAAAGAAGAATAAAAAAAGAACTATTGTAAGTTATAGGACATAGGCTGGCATGGAAGGAATAAAATAGTGTATCTGACATTCATAACGATTACATTATTAAACAAGCTCGTACTCATCCGAAAGCCTTAATGAATATCTGGAAAGAAATTTTAAAGGGATATAAACTTTTTATGGTCAAGTTGAGGACATCAAACTAAGCGCTGGTTGGGTGGAAACAAGAAATAGTTTTATGTTTTTGTTTATTTCAGATTATATGTGATATCTGTGTGTGTCAATAAAGGAGCAGGAGGAATCTCGAGCAAGATTGCAGTAACGACAATTTGTCATTATTTATATCAGGTTGCTTCATTTCTTACTACTCCTAGTAAATTATCTTTAATTTGGTAACTGGTTTTGTACTTTTGATTTTATTATTTTATATTTTAGTTTTTTTAATGTGGTCATTCATTAAAATTATTCATCTAAGAGTAAAGATAAAAATTAGTGATTTGATAAATGAGTTGATTGATTTGAGAATTTACTCTTCCAAAAATTTGAATTGAAAACAAAATTCTAATTCCGTGCATCAAAAGCATTAGATTTATGATTGATGTCTAACCTAAACTTTTAACCAAACAAAATAAGGATTGATGGATTAACTTGATAAAATAATCAACACATACTCTAGACTTAATTAAAATGATGAAATAAACTTAGTGTGGTGGAGTAAAAATTGCAACGAGAGAATTAGAACAAGAGACTAAATTTGGAATGCGCCAGGCTTCTGTAAGGTTTCATGAATGTAATGCATGTGCTAAATTCGGCAAACTTTAAAATAAAAAAAAATGATAAATATTTTGGAATGAAGAAAAGCGTCTCTTCATAAAACATAAAAGGAATGAAGAAAAATATCTTCTTATGAGAAAAGCATTACATCTTATAAGAAGAAACTCATATGGCACATAAAATGTTCTTGGAATAACCACTGAACTATTTCTTTTGAAAGCAATTAAGATTCTCTCAAGTTTTATTTATAGTAATCATGAAATTACAAAAGAGTTGTTGGGAAAGCTAAAAGTTAATCTAACTAAGATTCTCTCAAATTCAACTCTAAAATACTTGTTAAAATTTATATTTAGCATTGATCACAAAAAGAGCCAATGACTTGATTTTGCAAAATTGATCTTAAACCGTCAAATTAGAATACTACTAATTTTCAATCATTTAATTATATTGTTACAAAGTTCTATTTTAATTGCTTACTCGAGGGTAAGCAAGAAATTAAGTGTGGGGTGTGATAAATCTAAAATTTATAGTAAAATAAATGAATAAAAACAAACATTTTTATGTTAGAAATGTGTACTTTGATATGTTTCCGCTGCTTTTTCAGGATAAAAGTTGAGCAAAGTAAAATGTAGACTAAATATAAAATTCTAGAAGAGAACTGCCTCAGTGCGCCCCAGCGCCCCATTACGCGCCACAACAGACACAAGGCCGAGAGCGTGGCGCTGCCATGCACCGCAACAGATACAAGACTGAAAGCTTGGCGCTACCGCGCACCGCAGTGGGCACAAGACCGAGTGCTCGGAGATATAGTGCATCAAAGCTGGCAAAAGACAGAGAGCTCAGCGATACAGTGCGTTAGAGCATGCACAAGACAGAAAACTCGGTGCTACAGCGCGCCACAGAGGGCACAAGATAGAGAGCTCCATGCTACAGCGCGACACAGCAGGCACAAGATAGAAATTCACTTAGCAATAATTCAAAAGCAAAACTGCTAAAGTGCACCGTAACGCCCGCCGTAAAATAGCTATAGAATATGCATCCAAATCAACATTAGGGAGAGGAATAGACATAATCTTTCCCCTCCCAATAGCAGGAATTATTGACAAATTAATTAAACCTCTCGATTTTTCATGGAATAAATAAATAAATCTTAATTGCAATACAATTCTCAAGATGAGGAAAGGGTTGGTTGCACAAATGTTGAGAATGTTTTCACGAATGGCTAAAGAGGGGTTCCCCATTTTGACAATCAAGCTTCTAGATATTTGAAGGTGCAAAAAGCTGAAAGAAAGGAGAAAAGTGCCTAAGGAAGGAATATACTATCACCAAAGGAGAGAGGAATCAAGCTCAGAAAATAGAAAAGAGAAAGAGATTGGTGATTGGGAGAAGATTCGGCGAACGTGATAGTAGTTCCTAGTGTTGTATGTCTATCTCATTTCATAATTTCTTTTTTGCTAAGAAGCATGCAAGGGTTCAATGTCCTGAAGTTTTTTTCCTATGCTTCTTTTCTAATGGAAGCCCAAACCCTCATTGGGGAGGGTTGGGCCTAACATGTAATAATTTGAAGGAATGAAATAGTGTTTGTACTCATACTGTCAATGAATAAATTTCTTTAGTCATTTCTTGATTAACGATATAAACACATTGCTCAGATGAATGATGAGTCATGTATATATCTTCTTAAGTAATGTTTATTTAAGACTAGGAAAACCATCAAGCTAGTTTATCCTTTTATAACTAAGGACATGCACATAGAGCGTCCTTGCCAATGAGTATCTAGGTTAATATTCGTTGTGCGAGGACAATCAATGCAATTCCATAGGCTTTGAATTGATGAGCAAATTGATGAAAAATTGAATGATTTTAGAGCTCCGCCTCTCACTATTAGCTTAAGCTAGAAACATGCCAAAAGCCCAGTGACAAGCTTTTGAGCATTGTAGCATTGTTCCTCTAACTAAGCTGAGAAGTTTATGCGTGTGAGCTATAAGCCACCTAATATGCTCCATAGCTCATTTCAGTTAATGGGGGAAGATGAAGTGTTGAGCGTCTGTGGGGTGATGTGTCATAAGCCACTTTGCCCAATGATTCTCTTCCTCTACTAAACTGAGAGCTGACGCATGAACTTCTTTTTGGAGTAATCAAGTTTATGTGATCGCACAATTAAAACCATTGATTTGAAAACTTAAACATAAGTATCAAATTTAACTAATATTGATCAACTGAGGGTCTAAGTGCTGGAACTGAACCTTCTTGTGTTCATCTTTGAGCATTAGACATAACTTAGTCCAAATCGGGGGACACTCTAGGGAAGACTAGTGTTTCATGATTATAACTAAGGCATTTAAGTAACTTGACATTTAAAAATTGACAAATAAAAATACTTACAATAGATCCTTCAATGAATTACATGTTAAACCCAACTTTCTCTTCTTTCTCAACTTGTAGTTTCTAATCAAGAAAACTCTGATATGCAATTGGGAACCAAAAATTTGAACTAAATAATTATTCAAACATTTATGAAAACAAATAAACTTTAGTAACAAAACTATCCGTCCTTAGTGGATGATAATTCTTGGGACTTCAATCCCTTATTAGTTCAGACCACTTGCACTTACGTGTGAGCGCAGACATGTATTTTTTGTCTGTCAGTTATCTAATGCCCCTCTTTTACCAAGACAAAGAAACTTTCATGTCCCTAAAGAAATAGTAAAATTTTTGGGTGGGCCCAGTATAATTGATGGTGAAAGATTGGCATTTGAAAATTATAATAAAATTAAGCAAACATGTCCTATTAATGATGTAGTGCATATTTAAATTTGTACAAACTAGAATTGATAGAAAGGTTTGTATATCTTGAAAAGGAATCAGTGAATATGATGTTCTGATGGAAACTTTTAGGTGCTTACAATCCCCAATGTCGATAAACAGCAAACTGATACATCTCCTAGTAAGGGTAAAAAATTTCTTTATATTATTATTTCTAACTATTTTAATTATCTAACTTCAAAAAATGGAGATGATGTTGATTCTGATGGGGAAAATGAAAGTGTTAATAAGGTTATTTTTCTTTTTTTTACATAAGAGAGTGATTAGATGTAATACTAAAATTCAAAGGTTCACTCTGTGTCTTTTAAAGTTTAACTATGAATTTTCTAGTTGTAACATAAGAGGTATTGTATTGGCAATACCTTTCCAAAAATTAAGTTAATGCATATTACCCTTAAAAAAAAATGACATTGTTGCTCTATTAGACCTATGTTAAAAAAGAAAGACTACTCTGAAATTTAGATGTTGATCAAGTTTGATGACTTCCAATCTTCCATTTCAAGCAAATTTAGGTGTTTTGTAAAAAATATTGGAAGACTAATATTCTTAATCAATGTTATCAAGCTATTCATTTAAAATTTTATAATGATGCTTCGGAATTTCTTATCACTTTGGAATTATGAGGATAATGTGACAAATTCTTGGAATAAATTTTTGGTATATATGGATTCATTTAACATGCTAAAATTTCTTAAGAAGTTAGAAAATATTTGGCTAGGTGGAATAGAAGAAAATATTTGCAACATTTTCATCAACCTCCTATGACAATAAAACTTAACTTCAAATCAAGAATATATTTTTGAAGAATGTCCGAATAAAGACAATATAATAAACCTTTCAAAAGCTAAGGCTTACATTATTCAGAGTTATAATGATGTTTAAATGTTTGGGAAATAAAAAAGTAGGATTAACTACAAATTGGAAGGTCATAAAATATGAGATTTTATCTCAATTGGGTAGATAAGAGGAGGCATTTGAACAAAATCATTGAACTAAAAATCCTTGAAAAAAATATGATTAAGGATATAAATCAAATCCAAGAGTACTCTGATAGGCCATAAATAGTGTGACTTTTGATCACACATAAGTATACGTAGTCTAAAGTGATATAGGGATGGTGAGTCCAAGATATATCATTCTCAAGATTTAATAAAGGATTAGTAGATAATCTTCTTTCTTCTAATGCTTAGATAGTTAAAATGTTGGTTTAAAGCTGATTTAAATATATGCATGTATGTAAGTAAATCAAAATTACTTGTTGAGTTAGACTGATTGACTATGATTTATTATTCCTAATTCTTGCTGAGTTTAAAATGGCTATTATATATGAATTCTAATTTGTATTTTTAGTTATTAAGATTAGTTACACACACTAGTGATCTCTCATGCACATGAGTCACTCCCCATTAAACCTTAAAGTTATCTCTAGATGATCTCGTATGAGTCCCTTGATTTGTTATGTTTTGTCAGCATTGCTTGTCTAGCGCAAGTGGAACTAAATTATTATCTTTGTTCTCACATGCACATAGACATCTCTATTATCTAAGTAGAGTGAGTAAACTTCTCTACTCCAACAATCCCTTACTCAGTTTCTCCTTATGTCCTTGCATGTGATCGCTTGAAGTATGGAACACAATAGATAAAAAATGTTAAGTGCACTCAAATCCTTGATCTGGACTCTTACTCTGATCTAGGTTTTGGTGTAAGTTATGTATTTTCTTCATAAATTTTTGATCTACACTTTTGTTTCAATCTAGAGATTAGTACTACTTATGCTTCACTATGCACATACGGCTTGATCAAAACTCTTGGCTCAATCTAAGTTGAAGTGCATAGTAAATGCTATCTAATAATTATAGTGACTATTTTATGATTGCAAAGTAAATATTTGTAGTAAGCACAACACAGATATTCATCACAAAAATACATAAACTCTATGTTCAATAAGAAAACTCTACTACATAGGTTTAGCCTAACCCTAGCTTTATGCTACCATTATAATTGAGTCACAAATAAAGATAAAAACTATTTTCAAGAGAATCATAACTTTCACCCAAGATAATATAAAAGAAAATATAAAATAAGGGGAAAATATGTTACTGAAGAAACACCCTTAAAGTTCTCTTTGTCTTCACGTGTGCCTCATCACTATAGTTGAGCAACATTAGACACGCATGCGCTCAGATGCGCTCAAGAAGAGTAGTGATAGAGACTCTAGTGCTTAGATGTGCCAAGTGCCATACTAACAGAGACTCTGGCACACCCTAGAGCCAACCTAATAGAGACACATATGCGCAAGTGTGCCCCAATGCTTAAGAATAGAAGCAAGCTCGGATGCCTGCCAAAGTGGCCCATGAATTCCTAAGCGTCCAAAACAGCCCCCAAGACATAAGTAGACTCCCCTTGACACCCAAGATGCAATTTTGGGCAATTCCAAGGCCAAATAAAAGTCTTCAACTCAAAGAATACATAAAGGATGAAATAAGAGAGAGAAAGAACAGAAGAAAAGTACCTCGTGTTAGATAATAAATCTAACACATCCAAAGCTATAACATACTTTTATAGTTTAAAATTTTAACATTTAAATAACAAAACACTACTGTAGGAAAGCACTTAAAAAATAGAAAAGTATATCACTGTACATAACTTTAAGTAAAAAAGAAAATTGTTACTTAAAAATAGGGTGCTGAAAACAAAAATATGTAAAGAATCTGAAATAGAATAAAACCCTAATACAATATTGTGTTGTATGCCACTATATATATGTATATATAACTAAATAAAACACATAATATTATGCCTCAAATATGCATAACCTTAATGACACATGACATCCCACAAAATTCTTGGTGAGCAGAACACTAGGCTAACAAATCCATGGTAAGCACAATGCTCTGCTGATGTAATGATATGCTTATGTGATACATGATATACCAAGGCTTTAATAATTGAATGCTTTTAAATTATTACAGTGAGAAAACAATCATATCCACAGTAATACCCATTTGTCTCCAAAAATTAGTAGTTGACCAAATGAACAGCATCATTCTACTCTAGTTCCATTGAATTCAACATGTATTCCATATCAATATCCTAATTCACCACATGTGAAGAGTACATAAGTATAATTAGCATGTCTTAGCAAGAATGACTTTAACACTTAGTTTTTAACTGTACTTATCGATACGCACAAGGATAAGGGACAGAATCCCTTTATAGTTTATTCTCTCATACTAAGTTAAGTGCCCAGCCTATATCACACTTTGGGCTTGGGATGTTTAACCTGAACCGAATTGTACTTATTAAATTACCTAAGATAAGATCGAGACTCTACAGTTCTATTCAGAATAAATCAACCAATTCCATATTCTACTGAATAAATTAGTTCAATGAATATAAACTACGATCCCCATATGATAATACTAAGGTTCTCATTTGAACAATCTATTTAATATGCAAGGAGTAACAAGCTAAAGAATATTTTCTCCATTATGATGAGTCCTAGACAAAAAGGCTCCAAGAATGTGGCATATATGCCAATCAAATTAGGATACTACCACAAGGGATAATCTCAAATCTAGTCTCACTAGGTTACTCTACCACAAGGTTTAGGATCAATCACATAGGTTGTTAAGGTCCATCTAAGGTTCTACCTCAAAATGAGACAAATAAAGCATTCCAACCTCAAATGAGTTCTACTTAAGGATGGAATATTCACTTAGACAGTATAACTATATTAATACTTTAAGATTTACTGCTACTAGTCACCACATTTAAATTACTAGTAAAATTCTAAGATGATGAAGCTCCATGTAAGGTTAGAAGTTTAATCGCATTATTTGGATACAATAATCAAGTATGCGAACAATACTATTACAATTCAATTTAACACTCCAATTATGGGGTAAAATCATACAAATTATTGAGAGTTGATTATTTTGCAAATCCATCTTGTTTAGATATCAATTTATGCTAATAGTCTTATTTAGGAGAAAATCAAGGATCTTATAATTAAATCAAGTTGATTAATCACATGGGCTATTATATGATTTAAGCCTTCTAGTTTACTAATGTAGAGTTAATGCCAAATCAACATGTGTCAATGAATTCCATGAAAATTCAATGTTTTCAATTTAGGTTAACTTACACTTGAGATTAATTAAGGCAAATTAGGTTTGAAACCAGTTATGACATAACTAAAGAGGGTTATGCAAAATTTTACTTATAAGGTTATCATTAAATCATTTATCAATTATTGGAGCTTCAATTCAACAATCTAATCATCAAATTTAAGATTAAATTTAACTAGGTGAACTTAATTTGAGTTCACTTTAATTAAGGGAGATTAAAGGCTTAAAGTGTCCAATTCAACTCATAAAGTTATTATCATCAATATTACTATCCTAAGATATCAATAAATCCTTATCAACTAAAGGAGAGAATATTAAATACTAATTAACCATTATTCAAGTCCTAAAGGGATTAGCACATAAATGCAAGAATAATAGTCAAAATTACATGATACTTGGAAATTAGGTTCTAATTAATCATATGAACCAACAAAAACCATTCAATGCAAATTTGGTTAATTATAAACCTTAATTTACACTAATCATGAGCAAGAAGGGTTAAACTATAATTATTAGAATAATAATAAGATAATTAATTTCTTTGGCATTTTCATTCAATATAAAATTACTAAGCACTAAAAATAATAAATTGAGAATTTGGGTAATTAAGCATGCTAATATTCATTAACTAAGCTACTGAAGTAATTAGGCAATATGAAGAAAATAAATTAAAAAAACTAGAATGTTTTTGTATATTATTATTCATTGCTTTTTTTTGAATAGAATGGTATATAATCTTATATAGTTGGATAAGTATTTAGAAAGTTAATTAAATAATTCATTCTGAATGTTTTTAATTAAAGTATGATTTATTTATTTATTTTCCTTAAAGAAAATAAATCCATTATTCCTTTTCAATAAAACAGAGGCAGCTCAATTATAAAAGACGAGGTTTGGCCGAGCTCCTTGGCCCGTTACTATCAGACTGCGTCAGTAACGGGTCGGCTCAACCTGCACAGTCCTTCGTCTTCCTCCCATCTTCCCCGATGCTTTGGGATTTAGGGTTAGGATTTTGAGCCCAATTGCCACACAATCAGGAAGCTAAGGCATGTTGAACGCACCAAGAATCCCTTTGTGAGGAGGCCATTGACATTAGAACCTTACTCACCCGAGGTCTTCCATTAGGGTTTACTATGGGGATCAAATATTCCCCACAAGACCCATTATATTGAGCAGGCTCAATCCATACACCTTCAGGGAGGTGAGACAAATCAAACCCCTATGGTCATGAGGCATGAGGTGAACCCAGACATTGGGTACTCGGACTCCACGTACTAAGGATGTCTCAGCCCGATCGATCTATATGATTGATTGAGGCTAACCCAAACCTTAAGAGTGATAGCAATGAGTTCAGCTAGTCTAATTACATAATTAAGAGATGATTGGATGCAATGCTAAGCCTGCTCAACTCTTGATAGAGCGGGGATTGGGGGGTGATAGGGTACCTAGTTTGAGAGCTGGAGCTAAATTGAGTGACAGAGGGAATCTAGGGACTAGATGAGCTTTAGAAAGAGACTAGGGGACTTAAACTCCAAGTCTTGCTCTCTGATTTCCACTGGTTGAAGCTGGGGTTGTTGAGAAAGCCTTAGGAAAGTAGGGAATCAGAATCTAGGAGAGGAAAATGATTGAGATCTAACAATTAGCAAATTTCTCATTAGGAAATTTTTGGTGCTGTTTATAGCCTCAAGGGAGTGCTAGGACTATGGCTGATGGGTTGGCTTGAACCGAGAGCTCATGCCAAAGTTGATCTCTCAAACTTTCTATAAAATGGAGCTCAGGCTTCGAGGGCCCGGTCCATGGCATCTTTTCTAAAGTGGTAATGCCTTAAGAGCCGGTGAAATGGCTGGGAGGAGTGGGGGATAGGCCCGACAGCTGGCATTCGAGGATTTTTCCTATCGAGGATGCAAGCAATGTGGGATCCTTGGGCCCAATCCAATTTTTGATCGGTGCCCGCGCTTGATTAATCGTAGGTCATCGGATGATGCAATGGAGCGATGGCCATATAAGGGTCGAATCCTCTATTGCGGGAGTTGTGCTCTACAGTGGAACACCCATGGTCCACACAAAGGATCCCAGACAGGTAAAGCTGTTGGAGGTAATATTTGCAAATATGAATTATATTAAACCCTTTTGTGCAATTTCCTATTTAAATTAAATTTAATTATAGCCTAATTAATCTCCTAAAATTCCCTAATTTCTAGCTAATTTGGAAGTGAGGAATTCAAAAATACAATCAAAATTTGGTTTGGAAATTAAAATATTTTGGCTTTTAATTTAGGTTCCTAATTTGGCAAAATTACGAATTTGAGCTAATAACGTTCAATTGACCCTAGAATTTTAGGGTTAGATCCTAATAACCATATGCATGTAATGTAATAAATCTTAAATTGTGACTAAGCTTGGTAACAACCTAGGGTCATTACCGAGTCTCCTCCACTTAAGAATGATGATGTCCCCAACATCATCCTAAGAAAAGAAAAGAAGGCACAAAAAGTTAAGAACAGAACTTAGAGATTAAGAGTACCTGAGTTTTCAAAGAAACTTAGATATTTCAACTGCATATCAACCTCTTTCTCCCAAGTGGATTCTTCAAGATAGTGATTCCTCCATTGAAATTTCACCATAGGGATAGAGCGATTTCTTAGCTGCTTCTGATCTCAAGCTAATATTAGGATGGGCTCTTCCATATATGAAAGTTTCGGCTAAAGGGAGACTACTGGAAGTTGAACTAAATGTGAAGGATCATGAAGACATCTCCACAACGATGAGATATGAAAGACATAATGTATTGCAAAAAAATCTTCGGGGAGCTTTAACCTGCAGGTTGCAGAGCCTACCTTTGCTGCCACTTCAGAAGATTTGACATAGCGAGGACTAATATTTCCAGCCACACCAAAACAAAAAGCACCCTTCAATTGGCTGACTTTAAGGTATGCAAAATATTCAATGCTGAAATCCAAGGGATGATGATGA
Organism: Gastrodia elata; assembly: GCA_016760335.1. Classification (NCBI taxonomy): domain Eukaryota; kingdom Viridiplantae; phylum Streptophyta; class Magnoliopsida; order Asparagales; family Orchidaceae; genus Gastrodia; species Gastrodia elata. Next base: position 37,045,863 of record CM028681.1, read on the forward strand.
GCATCGTGATATTTACTTTGGCGATCTTGCATGGCTCTAATTCTTTGTTGAATTAACTACACCCTTTTATTCGTTTCATCAAGGTCATATCCAAGAAATTGAATGCTGCTAGTTTTAAACCATGTAAGTGGAGTGCTACACTTTCTGCCTTACAAGGCTTCATATGGCATCATGCTGATACTTGATTGATAGCTGTTATTATAAGCAAACTCCATAAGAGGAATATGGTCTTCCCAGAAACCACCAAAATACAAAATACATAATCGCATGAGGTCTTCAAGAACTTGATTGACTAGAATTGTCTATCTCTTTATTTGGGGATACAAGGCAGTGCTCTAATGGAAAAAGATTAGAGTTAATTAGGTCATTAATTGATGGGTAACAAACTTAGATGTAAATTTTCTATCACAATTAGGCACTATCAATTATGGAATACCGTGTAGTCTTATAGTTTCTTTGATATATTGCTTTGCCAACTTTTCTACAGAATCTGTTTGATGCATAGGAATGAATTGAGCTGACTTGGTTAAGCAATTGACCATCACCCAGATAGAATCAGCTCTGGATCTTGACTTAGGCAAAACCTTGAAAAAATTCATGGATATATTGAACCATTTCCAATTTGGGATTTCCAAAGGATGAAGGAGCCCTCCAGGCCTTTGGTGTTCGACATTGATGAGCTTACAAGTATGACATTTTGCCATGAATTCTACCACACTTCTTTTCATACTATGCCACTAGAATGACTACTTCAAATTCCAATTCATTTTCTTGCTCCCTAGATAGATCTGGTATTCTATAATATGACCTTCGATGAGAATCTCCTAATGCTTGGAATTGGGAATCTAGAGACAAATTCCTTAATATAATACATTTCCATGTAGCTGCAGATCATGGCTATGACCACCTTCAATTTTAGCCTTGAACGTCAAATAGTTTTCATATTAAGCTTGACAGATGGAAACATCTCTGTGAAAGGTGGGTTCCACGATTCTCTAACTTAACATCACGCTCAACATATCACCATAGACGAGAACAATGTCTAGCATATGCAATGATTCCTCAATTGGGCTTTTAGTGATCATGGTATTAAGATTAGTATAATGGCTAAGGGCATCTGCTACATCATTTTCTTTGCTAGGATGATACTGGATGTTCAGGTCATAATAATTTATCAGCTCTAACCAGCTTCGCTATTGGTAGTTTATTTTGCACTGAGTGAAAATGTATTTTAGGCTTTGATGATTGGTGAAGATCTAACACTGAACACTGTAAAGATATTGATGCCAAATTTTCAAAGCTAAGATAACGACAACAAGTTTAAGATCATGCACCGGATAATTCTTTTCGTTCGACATAAGCTGAGGAGAATAAAATGCGATTACTTTTTATTCTTGCATTAGCACACATCCCAAACCTATTCTAGTTGCATCTATGTAGACTTGGTAGCTTAGAACCTATATTGGAAAGACCAGCACTAGGGCGGAAGAGAGTGCATCATTTAATGCTAGGAATGCTTCTTTACACTCGGGACATCAAATAAAAGGTACGACCTTTTGAGTCAACCTTGTCAATGGTGACAAGATTTGAGAAATACCGTTAACCAACTTTTTGTAGTAGCCAGCTAAACCCAAAAGGCTTCTAATGTCGGTTACTGACTTTGGCGGTCACAAATCTTGAACAGCATTAACCTTTCTTTGATCAACTCTGATGCCTTGGGCATCGATGACTTGACCAAGAAAGGCTACTGAGTCAAGCCAAAACTTGCACTTGGAGTATTTGGCATAAGGCTAATACTTGCACAATTCTTCAAGAACGTTTTGCAAGTGACCTTCATGATCCAATTTACTTTTGGAATAGATCAAAATAACATCAATGATTATGATGACAAATTTATTAGGAAAAGCCTTAAGTATGCCTTGCATTAAGTCCATGAAGATGGATGGTGCATTTGTTAAGCCAAAGGCCATCACTAGAAACTCATAATGTCCATAATGAGTCCTAAACGCCTTCTTTTAAATATCTTTTTATTTGATTCACAGTTGATGATATCCTGATTGCAAGTCGATCTTTGAGAAAACTTTAGCACCGGATAATTGATTGAAAGAACCATTGATACGCGGTAACGAATATTTATTTTGGATCGTTACCTTCTTGAGCTTGCGATAGTCAATGCATATATGCATAGAACCATCTTTCTATTTGACGAACAGAAATGGAGCTCCCCAAGAAGATGAACTTGGCCTGATGAGACCCTTCTCAAGCAATTCTTGAAGTTGCTTATTCAATTCTTAAAACTTTATAGGTGCCATATGATACATAACCATTGAAATGGGCCTGCATTCCAGGAATGCGCTCGATAGAAAACTACACTTCTCTTACTGATGGAATGCCAGGTAAATATTCAAGGAATACATCAGTGAATTCAAAAACAATATGATTTGAACTGAGTGGGACGCTTTCCTTTTCCTCACCTAGTATTGTAACAAGGTAAGCATCACAGCCCTTTCTGACTAATTTCTCAGCCTTCATGGCAGCGATCAATGCGGCTTGGGTACTAAACTTGCCCACGATGTCTTGGTTGGCCTCCACTGCCTAAGGTAATCTTTTTCTTTTGGCAGTTAATTGTGGAGCTATGCTTACTTAGCCAATTCATCCAATTAATCATGTTAAAATTTATAATGGAAAGCATGATCAACTTGGCTTCAAGGTTTTACTTGCCAATTGGGATATATATGCTACAAAACTATTGAGCTTGCATACGGGCTCTAGAAGGCAACCCTATGCTTAAAGAATTTGCAAAATGATAAGAAGATAACTTGAGAAGTTTGACCCAGCTTTCTGACTACGAATGAATGACTTGCTCTGGTATCAAAAAGAATATTGCGTGATATGCCATTAATTTCTTGAGTGTCCATGTTTAAAGCAATAATAAAATCCGTTATTATAATAAATTAAAAACATACTGGAAAAAACATCATTATCCTCAGGAGTAGATGCGGGAGGTAACTTATAGACTATAGCAAGAGCAGACAGTTGATGATTTTGCAGTACTCGGTCTTGATGATTATAGGCCTAGGTAGAAGCAGGTGCATTTTTGGGGGATGTAGTAGGAGCAAGAGATGGCATAATAGCCAAGCAGAAGTATGACTATTCAGAGGCAGTGGGCAGAATACTTGATCTCAATTTGAATAGATGATGGGCACCCCATTGATGGCTTTCTTAGCACCACATCGGTAGAAGTGATGTCCAGGTCTACCGCAAGTGAAGGATATGTTCCCCTGATGATAACACTTTCCATAAGGGTGGGAATGCTTACATCCTGAGGCATCAACTTGAGATTGATTGGTTTTGATTTGAAAAACTTTGGCAACTTTTTGATTCCCAAAAGTCTCCCATCTGGTCAGCGTGAAATGAGCTTTTCTTTTCTGGTCCATCTTTGTTTCAAAATGCTCTTGAAGTCAAGCTATTTCAACTATCTTCAAGAAATGTTAAATTGATGAGAAACTAGATGAGCTCAAATTGAATCTCACTGTCCTTTTAAAAATTAGCTACACCTTGATGCTTAGAAACTTTCTAGGACAGGGGTGAAATGGGGCTAATGCTGGAATTGAAGTTGGTTATTGGAAACAGATTTTCCACCTTGGGAGAAGTTGAGCAGTTCATCCTTCAGGATGGTTTGGGCAGACATGGGGATGAAGGATTCTTTGAATGCTTCCAAAAATGATTCCATGGTATGTGCTTGATCTCGTAGTCGACAAACTTAGTATTCCTTTCATTCTCCCACTATTGTTCAACTTTGTCCTAAAACAAGTGTGTGACCTAGTGGATGGCTTTAGAGTTAGGATACCTGATGCTGGTGAGGTTCTTCTCTGCCAATTTCTTCCAATTGATGGTGTTCATGAGGTTTATAGCCCCATTAAATGTTGGTGTTCTTAGATTTTGGAAGTTATGAAGGAAACCATCTATGGAGAAGTAGTGGGGCAGATGGGGTAGCCCTATGGATGCCAGGTGGTTGCTACACTCTAAGGAGGTTACAAGTTTCTTGGGGTTGTTGAGCATGACTCTCAATCAAGGTCTTCACCAAGCCAACTAGTGAATTTATATCATCAGACCCACTAGATGATGAGATAGTTTTCTTAATCAGAGTTGTCAATGAGGAAGATCCAAGACTCATTACTGCAATTTCCAAGGATGCATGTACAGAGAATGAAGCAAATAACTATTTCTCAATAATTACTTCTCAAAAGAGAAGTTACATGGATATGCATAAATGATGAACTGATATGAAGGATGAGTACAAGAAACTATCAATAAGTTCAGCTACATAATTCAACTATAAAAGCAGTACAAAAGTTATCATAAGTGCCTACATGACATCCTCCCAAATGCTTTCTCGCAAGTCTTTGATACGTCCAGAACCACCATCTATCCACCGGTCTACCAAGTAAGGCTCCCAGGATCTGTAGATGATAGCCATCTGGATACACAGTTTCTCGAAAGGCAGTAGTCACACGGTCTAGCCACTCTCTGGCTAGAACTGGAAGGCTAGTTCCTTGGAAGACTAGGTGAACTAGAATCTTATCCAGCACTTCTACTCCTCTGGGAGATACACTATTAGCATTCCCACCTTAAACCTTTCTATCCTTGAAATCATCTGCCCAATAGTAATCGAAGATGTTGGTAAAATACAGCGTAAGACAAGCAATGCGAAATGGCACTTGTAATGCAAACAACAAACCAATATCCATGTTTTTGGCATACTTGGATATTATTGTAAATTATGCTTCAAAATGGCCACATAATTGCTCTCCTAAACAAATTTCATGAATTAGTTATCCATGATGTTATGAGAACATTCAAGCACATGTATCTCTACTATTATTGTGTTTGAGCGCATAAATGTTTGTCAACCTAATGCTTGAGCAGGCTTGAGAGCATAGGCATCTGTCACTATTGCGCTGGGGCACCCAATAGCACCTAAGCTTTTAAATGTTGTTCAAGTGCTGTAATGAGGGACTTAGGCATGCTTGAGCACATTGCTAACCTTTTTGATGAATAAGTTAGTAATAAATCAACAAATTTATCTTGAATACATGAAAACCAAAAAGGAAATAAAACACATCAAAAACAAATTAAAAGTAATCTATTCTAATACAAAATTGCATGAAATAATGTGGTGATTTTAGTGTAATTTTAAGGCTTATCGTACTCCATGAAATACATCAATGAACAATTTGGAAAAGATATAAATGTTTTTCTATCTCAAGACCTAAACTCTCATTCAATGTTCATTAATATTCGAATCTATATGATTCTTAACTCTATTCATAGGTAAGTGAAGAGTTGGGATGTGGTTGTATCCCTTAGTCCTAAATTAAGTCTAAGGCCTAATGGATTTTTATGTTAATTCTAAATAAAGTCTTGCACATTATTAAAGGTAATGCTTATAATGGAATTAAGGAAATTGTTTGTGGTATTCATGACATAAAATTTTTAATCATATTGCTATTTTTGTTATTCTTAAGGAGCAATAATTAATTCAGTGCATTAATTTTAGGACAATCAATTTACGTTCTACTTTCAACAAAAGCATCTTCAAAGTTTTAGTCAATAATATTAAACAGTATCTCTATGATCTTAGTAAACGTACCTAATCTAGATTTATCCCTAGGATAGATATAAAAAAAAACATCTTTGCAACTCAAGAACTCTCTATAAGAAATAAAGAGGGCTTGATCTTATCCAAGAATAAAATTTAAATAAATCTTATGACAGACTGAACTAAAAATTTGTAGCTCACTCTTAATTCTAGTAATTTTGAGGAATCTTTTGTCATCAAGTTAGACAATTAATTAAGAATGTGTGGTTATCTATATTTTTGAATTCTTATCCCAATTGGTACTTCCAATCTCATAGGGGTTTGAGGAAAGGGAACCAAATTTCTCCAATTATTTTTTATTTGGCCATGAATCACTAGTCTACAAAGATCAAAAATCTATTTTTAGATGATCCTAATATAAAAATTAGTTTGGTGGCTTAATTAGTAGTCACTCACAATCTGTTAATCTCATTACCCTATCTAATGGAGATAAGAGATCTCTTGGTGAAACTAATGCCCTTATCCATTTGAAAAGAACTCTGGTTTAAATATGAATGAGAAAATACCCAATTTTAGTTAAATGATAAGGCTTTTCCTAACCTTAATATATATAGAGCTAATCATTTGAGTTTTAAAAAAGATAAATTCTTCTTAATTATCTTGACCTCTCCATTTTTGATGGCCAAAGCTATAAGCTTCTAAGGAACGTATTGATAAATGTTTCAAGAGAAAAAGGGTATGGGAACATAAATTTCTCTTACCAAATCATGAACTACATTCTTAATAATATTTTGCTATATTTACTAGAAGTTTTTTCGATACCAAATAGAATTATAACGTATCAATATTTTCAACAATTAATTCAATTGGGTTCATGTTAAGGGATAATAAAATATTAAGACTTCTTAAAATTAAATCACTTGCCCAACTTTTGAATGAAGGATTATTATTAGAGAATTCAAAGACTTCATTAATGATTTCTCCATGAAAATTTGGTTGAATTTTAAAATTTCCAATTCTTAGTGGAGCCAAACCCTTAAGGCAAGATTTGTTCTACAACGTATCCCTTCAATGCTGCCAATAAAGTTACTGACTCTTTAACATGGTAAAGATTATTGAGGAAAAATGGCATCATGGAAATGCTTTTTTATAGGGGTCTACTAATGTTTCAAATTTTTTTTTGCTTAAAAATTGGTCTCATGTAGGTATCATTTGGGATATAAGTCATTCTATTAATCATATACTCTAACTTGGATGATGATTAAGTCAAGAGATTGGGTGGAATTGAGAATTCTTAATAAGATCTTCCCCATTAATTTTATCACAAGTTTAAGATTAATTTCTCCTATCATGAATAAGGTCAAATCTTCCATTTTTGATATCTTATAAGAGAAATTCAGTATCACTTTAATATGGCATACTTATAGTTAATCCGAAAAACCTCTAGTATTGAACAAATTTTACTTACCCATTTTAATTTGTTCATTTATGTGGTTCTCAATAAGAATACTAGTGTGGATGAATAACTGAAGAATACGAGATATCATATATCTTCCAAATGTTAATATTATAACAAAATTGACTCATTAAATCATGCTTGTTTCACTAACATGCACAATTTTAAGGTATGGGCAAAATATTTGTTTATGAGAAGAATGAAAGGCCGATACTTAATTCAGTGGATAACCCTAGGTAGTTCTATCTCATGGAGTCTTCCCATTCCTATTTGGCTTCTTCTACTGATGAGTTTCGCCACTAGACACTAACCAATATAATGTTTTGGCCATGCAATGTTTTGTTATCTGAACCCAAAATTTCAAGAGTTTCCTCCTTATAGTTCAAATATGGTTGGAGTTGGATGGAAGGATTAGAGATTTGCAATGATGGTTTTTAAAGAAATATTTGTAGTGACAATACTTGGAATATGTTGTGAACTACTAAAAATTTATTCTTAAGCTTGAGCCTATATGTTGCATCCCCAATTTTGGCTATTATTACAAAGTTCTCATTGTATCTTGGACCAAACTTTATTGATATGTCAAATCTATGAACTCCCTTCATCGGACTTACTTTTAGATAGGCACGACCCTTGATTTGAAATTTTAGAACACAATGCTTAGCAGCATGTTATTTATTGTACCTATCATGTGTTGTCATAATAATTTTATTGATAAGTAAAATTTTCCAATTTGTCTCTGCTACTAGCTTAGCCCCATACAATTGTACATCACCCATTTCTTCCCATGATATTGGGGTCCTATATTTTCTTTCATATAGAGGCCCACATAGTTCCATCCATATACTAGTATGATGGATATTTTGGTGTAAGCAAGTTCTATAAGTAGGATGTGCTCCCCCCAATTTTCTCCAAAGTCTAGTGTGTATAGACATAGCAAATCTTATAGGATTAGTTTATCTCAATTTATGTAGCCATCAGCCTATGAGTGAAAATCTATGCTTATGTCTTGGGTGATTCACAAATTTTGGTGAATTGCATGTTAGAATCAAGCGGTGAGTCTACCATCAAAATACAAAACTATGGGTTTGGGAATTCCATGCAACCTAATAATTTCTTATATGTACAACTTTGCTAGTTATTCAATGGAGTATGTTTGTTTTATAGGAATCAAGTGAGCTATCTTGGTTAATCTATCCATTATAACCCAAATGGTATCTATTTTTTATTTGCTTTTTGGCATACCTATTATGTAATCCATGGAATGTTGGACCAATTCCATTTTAAAATTTTTAATGGGTGCAGTACCAGGGAATTTATTTTCCACTTTGACTAGATTCCAAATGCGGCATTTGGCAAGAAAATTAGCTACACCCCTTTCAGTCCTGATAAAATTTGTTACTCCCATGGTGAATTGCATAACTTGAGTAATGAGCTTCGGTTAGTAGCCAATTCCAAATATATGAATTTTTTTGGGACCCAAATCCTATTTCCATTATAGATATATTTTTGTTTCTGCAAATGTAAGTTTGTTCTATGACAACTTTCTATGTTTATTCTTAGCTTTGGATACTCTTCATCATCATCTTGAGTGACTATTACATGTTGTAAAAAGGTAGGTACTATGGTACTAAAGGATAGTCCAATATCTAACTATTTCCAGTGAAGTGTTTTATATTTAGGTTCTGGAATGCTCTAATAATGGACTAAGAAAACATATGACATTTAATATTGCCTTTATACTTAGAGCATCTATGATGAAGTATGCTTTTTAGGGTGATATTGAATATTCATGTCATAGTCACTAAGTAATTCCAGCCATCTCTATTGTTGGCAATTTTGTTTTTTCAAGTGAATATGCATTTTAAGCTCTGATGACTAGTATAAATCTTATATATTATCCTATAAAATTAGTGCATTCAATTCTTCATGGAAAAAACCACTATTGCTAGTTCCTGGTCATGAACTAGGGTAGTTTTTCTTGTGGGTCAAGTGAAAGTAATAACTTGCTTATCTTTCATGAGGACACAACGAAGTCTTACTAGTAAAGTATCAATAGACACATTGTAGTATTTTTCTCCTTGGGGTAGGATTAGGATAGGTGCAGTTGTGACAGCTTCCTTTATCTTTTGAAATGATTCCACATATTCAGGACTCCATAAGAATGGTTTTGATTTCAAATTTAGTCTTGTCATCTGGATGGCTATATTTGAGAAGCCTTCAATGAACTTTGGCAATACCATGCTAGTCTTAGGAAGCTGTAAATTTCTATGATGGATGTTGGTTGGGGTCATTCTTATATCATGCTTATCTTTCTCTGTTCTACTTTGATTCATTTAGAATCTATCATATGACCTAAAAAAGTTATAAAATACTGCCAGAATTCTCCCTTTGAATAATTGGAAAATAGTTAATGCTCTTTGGGAGTTCCTATGATAATTTTTAGATGATGTTCATATTTTTCCTTACTCTTGGAAGACATTAGAATATCATATATGAATATTATCACAAACTTGTCAGCATTTGGGCGCTCATTGAAAATGAAAACTAGGGGACAGGTCTGTTCCTCAGTAATGTAATGGCGGGAAGCTTCAAAATCAAAGAGACTTGATTTAGCTGAAATCGAGAGAAAGAATCCTGTGCTTTTATTGAGATATTCTGAAGTTAGAGTTTATTTCCTGGCTTCATTGAATCCTTAGTTAAAGTAGCTAAAAGCTTTCGATAAACCCTCTGCTTCTCCCTATTGTTAAGATCTTGCCCTCCCAGGTTAGTACCCATAGCTCTTGGAGTTTGGGTAACACTCTCCTAATTGGGAGGTGAGAGAACTCTTTGCATTAGATCCATGAAGATAGATGGGGTTTTTGTAAGTTTGAAGGACATCACAAAGAACTCTTAGTACTGTGGTAGTTTTGAATGTTGTCTTGGGAATAACTTTTTCATTAATGGTGGTAGCCTGAGTTCAAATGCATTTTTGAGAACACTTTAGCTCCAGCTAATTGGTCAAAGAGGTCATAAATAGGTGACATTAAATCTTTATTACTTATTATTACCTTAAAAAATTTCTTGTAGTGGATGCATATGCTCATGGATCTATCCTTTTCCATCATGATGAGTATTAAAGATCTCTAAAGTGACATACTATCTCAAATTAACTCTTTTATGGCTAGTTCATATGATTGTTTGTCTAATTCCTGGAGCTGCTTTGGTGTCCTATGGTAGAGTGCTATTGATTTTTGTTGGGTTATGGGGATCAAATCTATTGAGAACCTAATTTCTCTTACTTGCGGTAGCCTGGGAAGGTCATCTGGAAACACATCCTTGAATTATCATAAAATATCTATTTTTGATATTTGGACATCTTCTTTTCTTCTTCCCATCATAGTTATTTGCTCTAAAGTGAGCATATTTTTATCTTTAGGGGGTAATCAAATATGCTAGTAAACTTGCTTTCTGACATTCCTAAATTACATATGTCTGCCTTTGCATATAAGTGTATGTGGTCTGAAGTAATATTGGATGGTAAGATATTGAGATTTATCATCCTCTGGGAACAGTGCTTAGATTTGATTTTAGAGTGTATCTAATTTCAATAATGCTTAAGAAACAAATTTGCTTGGATTTGAATTCCAAAATTATGATTCCTAAATTACTTTAGTTTGGCAAAAATTTGGAAAATTGGGGATAGTTGATGTTAAACATGTAGTTCATCATGAGTTCATGCACATACTCTTCTTTTCAATTCCTTAACAAGTCAATTGGATTAATTTTGATTTTATTATCAAGAGGTTCAGAGTTTTCTAAATGATATATTTATTGTACTAAATCTTTTCTAGTGCTTTGAGATGAACAATATATTGTTTAATATTGGCACACATATAATTAATTGATCTTTAAGTTAATGAAATCATCTCTTATAGATAAGTGATAAAATCTATATTTTTTAGTTAAGCATCATATGAACTTAATTCCACCTATAGCTCACAAACATCTACTCTTAATTAGCTAAGGAATTTAGCTGTGATGCTAAATGAGCTTAGGTCACTTCACTCATAGCTTAAGGTGCTCAAAATTATGGCATAAATAAACAGTGAGCTAGGGAGTTCTATAGATTACTCCCGAATCACATGCATCGAGTTTATACTTAGAGTGGTATAAACTGAGCTATGGAGCTTAGAGAAAATTAGGTTATCTTTTTTCATGGCTAAAATAATCAAGCTTTTGCCCTAAGTTATGCTTGGGCTATTTTTGCACAGCAAATTTTATCACAGCCATTTGCAGAGTTAATGCTCAAGTGTTGACAAGTTTTGGACAAAGCGATCATTAAGATTTACGAGACTTCCATTTAAATATATACAACGAAATATATATAATTTTTATTAAATCCATATGGGCATAATTTTATTATATAATTCAAAAAGATTCAATAAGGGTCTATGAGGTTACAAAAAGCCTAAATTCTAAAAAGGCTTGAAATAACTCAAAAATGCTGGGTCCAAGGGTATAACCTAAAAAGACCTAGAGAAAAAGAAAAAACCAACCTACAAAAAACAGCCAGCCAACTAGACAACAACCAAACTCCAAAAAGCACAAAAGTCTAAGCAACAAAGAAATAGACACTACTAAGGTAAAGCAAATAGAAAAGCAAAAGGATCATAAAAATTATAGTAGACCCGCAAGACAAATAGTAACTAAATAGCAATAGAAAAAGGATCATATAGATCTGAAAAAGAACAACCTCTAGTAGTTTATATATATTATAAGACATGCAATTATCATCAATTTTAGGCGTCCATCCTAAACAATCTCCAGCAAACATCTAATCACTCTTTGGGCAAACAACAAGCCAAAACCTGCATAAGAACCCATATATATATATATATATATTCATCATTTTCCAACTCATTCATACAGTAAAACATTTAAATATTTTAAGAACTAAGTGACATTTCAATGATTAGAAAAGTTTACATGTATTACATCATGATTTCTTTATGCTCTTGCCCAACCCTCCCTAAGTGGGTGTTTAATTTACCATTACAAATAATAAACAAACAAAGCAACAAGAGATGATGAATATTTTCATTGCTATTATAGGGAATTATCAAGAAGATAAGTTGAGAATACATTATTTAGGAACACCTTTTGGCATTCTCTTCGCTTTCCTCTCTTCTCAGGCTCCTTCCCTTCTCCTTGCTCTTTGTGCTTGTCTTTCTTCTCAATTTGAATCCCTCTTCTCCTCCTTAGGATCAAGAAGTCCTCTTGAATTTCTTCTTCTCCTAACCAAAATTTAAAACTGTCTCATAGTCTTTCATCTTCCTTTTTATAATTCCTTATTCTACCTACCCCTTTCCTATGCTCGCAAAATCTCTTCTTGAAACTTGCAATTGCAATTAATTTTATTCCTTTATTCTCCTAGAAATGAGGGAGCTTAATGTTTTGCATTAATTTTGTTCCTTTATTCTTCTGGAAATGAGGGAGTAAGTTTCCAAGGCAGCGTTACAGTGTACGCTATGGCACATTATAGTGCCTCGCTTCCAGTTCGTCTAGCGCTACAGCGTGCTATAGAGCATGAGTCTCTAGAAATCTGGTGCTATGTAATTTTGTATCTCCAGGGTCTCTAGGAATTGGGTGCTGCGTCGTGCTAGAGCGCCTTAGTCTCTGGAAATTAGGCGCTATGGCGCGCTGTAGCATCTCAGTTGTGGGGAGCCAAGCGCTATGGTGCCTCAATCTCGAGAAATTGGGTGCGATGGCATACTATAGCACCTCAGTCTTGGGAATTGGGCACTAAGGGGTTCTATAGCACCATTCTCTAGGGATTGCAGGCACAACGACATGCTATGGCATCTTAATCTAGTGAATTTTGGTGCTACAGCGCGCTGTAGCGCCTTGGTCTCTGTAGTAGAGGAGCATGACGCTCCATAGTGCGTAGCGGTGTCCTTTCAATAGGATTATGTTCTTTGCTGTAAGATGTTCCCTTAAAAGCTGAGATGATATAAACACACACTAAAATATGTAGTTTAAACAAGAAAATAATAATAATTATCTGGCTCATCACTTTCCTACCATTATGGTTGATGTCTTACTGCTTTTGATTGTAACCTTCTTCTTTTAATAGTTGATTAAAGTGTTATGTATACTTAACCAAGCTATTCCATGAATTAATTTAAATTTTAGGATTGGTAGTATCACTAAAGTAGCTTTAAATAGCTCACCCTTTCTAAGAATGCTATAATTCTTCTGAGCTTTGATGTAGTCTAAGGTAATTCAACATTAAAGGTGGTTGTTAATTGATGGTTTGGTGGTTCTATGGTTGTTTCAAGCTTCTTGGAGATGAAGAGGTTCTCTCTCCCATGTCTACTAGGGTGTTACATGGTTTATTATTGATGTACAAAGTGCTTTATATTTTATGATCTATCAGTAGTATACTATAGCTTAGAGGTGTAAACGAAGTGGGAATGGAAAAAGTGGTGTAATTAATACTACATCATTGTCCTCTCATGCTTGGATCGGGGTGAGCATGTATATCTATTTAAGAAAAATGTGCTGAAGGTTGGCCCCTCATTTGATTGAGTATAGGTACAATTGGAGGTGCTTGTGGTCTTGTGGCACTGACCAGTTCTAGGGTAACTCTCCTTATAAGGACATGGGTTAGTGTGGGGGTAGGTTTTGCTACTTGAGTTTTGGTGCTTCTTCTAATATCCACTTGGTTTATTATCCTAAAGGATTGACATTCCCAAATTAGATGGCCCAGCTTACCTTATAGCTAGCATCTTCTATCATCATGGTAACATATCCCATAAAGATAGGGCCTTCAGATGTGCACTGGAAAACCTTGACAAAAGGGTTGGTATGTTGCTGATTGAACATCCCATGGTCCCTTGTGGGATGATCTTTCCTCTTTTTTTATTTTTTGTCATCAGAATGCTTGTTTTTTTCTATAATCATCGTGTATTTTAGGAGGTATGAAAATCATGTATTCCTTAGCTAAAGTAGGCTCCATATAATGATGTCTTTCAACCCTACTTAAAAGTGACTAAACCTCCCCCTCTCGGTGCTTAACAAGTTTTGGGCATACTTGGATATTATTGTAAATTATGCTTCAAAATGGCCACATAATTTCTCTCCTAAACAAATTTCATGAATTAGTTCTCCATGATGTTTTGAATAGCCTGAGATATGTACTTGGCTCAAAATACCTTTGAGAATTCTCCCAAGCTTAAATCCCTTAGCTCTATGCCAGCAAATTTTATTTTGACAGTGGATTCTCATAGTTTATCCTCTTTACCTTTGAACAGCTAGTAGGATGCTTGTACTACTTTCTTGTTTGGGCATTCCACACTTTCCAACATCTTTTTGATGTCCCTTATGCAGCCCTTTGACTCTTTAGTGAAGGTAGTTCCATGATTTATTGATGGGTTTAGCTTCAAAAATGGTTACATGTCTCCATCAAATATGTGCTTCTAGGGTGAGCGTGCAGGTGCTGATGGGGATTCCTTATTCTAATTAGCCAAGAGCTTAAGTACTTCCGCCATGAAGTGATTGCTTGTACTCTCATAAGCTTCTTTCGCTACATGCATTTTATCGAAGGTTCTATTGGAATATTCAAAAATCATTCTTCATAATCGATATGTATAGAAGGTATATTGTTTCTAAATGACCAATTATTTAAAACAAAATTAACTTCTATTAACAACTATATCATTTAATGTTATGACATGCTTTTATACACCATAATCAATCCAACAAAAAATTGCTATAAAAGTAATTTCAAAGTGCAATTGGCTTTGTTCTTGCATCGCTGAAGTACTGTTTCTTCATCAAATACCACCAGCTTACTGCTTCATATTTTAGCTAGTTCAGAACTATCGTCAATGATATTGCCTTAGGGCATGTGATAGCCTTCGTAGATGTCATCACTCATGCAAACCATTCCTTAGCTGCCACTGATGTTTGTATTATTCAAAATATGGGATATGGTTAGAATGCATTCACAGCTCTTTCCATCAATGGGGAATACATAGTAAGGCCTAGACCAATCAATTTTAGCTCATGGTTCTCGATTTCCAAGTAGTTGAAGAATCATACTTCATACATCTTGACACATTTTTGCATACATCCGATCTATTGGAAACTTTAATATAGATAATTATATAAAGGAAAATTTAAGATGATATAATGATTATATAATAGTCAAAAAGTAGAATTTTACTGCATAAACAATGATATATCATTAGATAAGTGTCTAAAATCTAATCCTTTGAGTTGCAGGGTCAGTAGATTTTTGCTAGAGAGATTGTTTCTTGAACTTTCTTACATTGCTCGTCCTTCTTTTGATGTCATATGTCAAGGATGGACCCTTGCTAGAAGCTTTCTTGAGGCATTGAAATTCCTATCAAACAATGTAGGTTCAGTGTTGAAAACTTCATTTTTTCTTCCTCACATCTTCTTGCATGATTTCTCCTTCATTTTGGAGGGCAGCCTTTAGATCTTCCAACTTCATTTCTAAAATTCTTTTCATTCATTGGGAGATATTAATATACCATTCCATCACTCCTCTTAAATATCCTACCTCCCCTTTCAGGTGCTCCATTTTGGACACAACCTCAGAGGTATGAGGAATGTTTTTAGATTTGGAGCTTGTGACTCACATGTATCAAGTTCTTTGGGTTCTTATTCAATGTCTTCTATAAAATCACTGTCAGAATCCGTCTATTTATCAAAATTTGTTAATTTAATAATTATTTAAAATCTTAAGTGTGTTATCTATTTCTACTTTATGAATGAGATATTTGGTGGTCATATGTTACCCTCTTTAAATTTACCTAAACCTGCTGATAGGATCATAAAATATAGTGATTTCATCCCATATTATGTTCATATTTTTATTATAATAATATATATTAAATACTTTTTGTGTGTTTTTACACATTTTTAGTGATTCGTGTGATCCAAGTATGTAAACAAAAAATTGACTAAGAAACCAAGAACACAGGCGTACCCAGGCATCCGTTGCAGTTACAGCCGCTCTAGCATTGTATAGAAGCATCCCTTGACATCCATGGGGAAGTTTTGAACTGGTTCAAAAGAAAATTTTAAGCCCTAAATATGATAGGATCCTTGGGGATTAGAATATAACTAAGCCAATACACTAGAGCTACCAAGGGGCACAAAAGGAAGAAGGAGAAGAGGAATCAGAGCACTAGAAGGCAATCGTAGGGGTTGTTCCTTCATTAACTCTTGTTTTTATTTTATCTATGTATATTATTTTTGTAATCTTGTTTGTCTTCTACTCTCAAAACATTTGTTTTAGTAGTTATCTTGTAATGATAGCAAAAATCCCCTTTGGGTAGGGTTAGCTAACACCCATGAAGTTTATTTTTACGTGTTAGTTGAATTTACTATATGAAAATGCTGTGATGAATGCTAAAGGCCTTCATTTCTATAATGCATTAAATTCTTATTTAGAATCATAAGTTCTGAAATTAGGGTTAATGTGCATAAAAAATTTTCATGTTCATTTGAATCTTGAGTTAATGAAAATACACAAATTAAGAATTTATAGCAAAATAAGTGAATAAAAACAAACACATTTATGTTGAAAACGTATACTTTGATGTGTTTCTATTACTTTTTCAGAATTAAAATTGTACAAAGCAAAATCTGGGCCAAGAATATAATTATGGAAGAAAATTGCTACGGCGCACAATGGCGCACCACAGTGCGCCTCAGCGGACACAAACCCGAAGAGCTCAGTGCTACCGCACACCGTAGCAGACATAAACAGAGAGCTTAATGCTAGCGCGCACCGCAGCGGTTACAACCGAGAGCTTGGCACTACTGCATGCCGCAGTGCTATAGCAATTAAAAGCTACTCGTTGCAGCGCGCTGTAGAGGCCCCAAACTGAAACACGGGCGCTACCATGCATCGTAGCGCCAGTCGTAAAACTGCTCAGAAATAGGCATTTAATCAGCAATGGGAATTAGATGAGATATAATTTTTCCTCTTCCCACAGCAGGTAATTAAAAGCTATACATTTAAATTTCTTTATTTTCAAGGGATTGAAAGAGTAATTCATAAAGAAACAATTTTTGAGGAAGTTGGAAGGAATGACTGCACTAAATGTCGAGGAGACTCCCAAAAATTATAAAAGCACAGATTTATGATAACTTGGGAGAGAGCAAAAGGTTGATTTAATTTTTTTACATAGTCAAATATAAATGCAACAACCTAAGACCCTTCATTCTAAGGGAATAAAGGAACAATCATTTAATGAAAGCACAATTTTTCAAAATCGAATTTATTGGCTAAATTAAATCTAAAAAAAAGGAAAAAGCTGAAAAGAAGTCTATAAAAAAAGAATTGAAGATTGAGAGAGGTTCCTCTTTTTGACATTCCAAGACCTAAAATCTGAGCCTGGTATGAGAAAGAGAAGGAGACCCTCACCAAGAAAGGAAATGGGAACCATTCAACGAGAGAAAAGAAGAACAATTCAAGGAGCTCGAAATGTCAAAATTAGGGAGCAAGGACAGATCCAGAGAATGCCAACAAGTGGATGTTCCTAGTATTGTTCTCAAACTCTTTCTTCATTTTTTTTTACAGTATAACCATGCAAGGGTTTGTATTTCTGTATGCTATTTCGTGTATTTCCTTTGTAATGGAAGGTTAAACCCTCCTTGGGGAGGGTTGGGCTGACATCATCTAATAAGTAAAAGGGACAATGGTGTTTGTATGAATCTTCTTTGATGAATAAAAATCTATTTCATTTTGATTTAGATGTGTTACTTGTATTTGCATGGCTGTGGAATAAATGCTTATCTTTTTTTTAAATGGCTTATCACATAAATAATGCCTAACCAACTCTAAATTACAAGCTCAAGGCAATGCACATAAAGGTTCTTGCCGTGAGCACATGTTCACTACATGAGGATTCATGGTGTAAGCACTTTGAGATTGAAATGAAAGGTTGATTTAGTAACTTAAAATATCTTTGAGCTTCATAGCTCACCAATTGGCATAATGCTAGAAATATATGCATTAGTGCTCAAAGTCCAGTGACAAGCTCTTGAGCTTAACAACACTATTCTTTGAGCTCAACCGAGAGGTCGATGCCTGTGAGCCAAGAGCCAACAATCAAGCTCCGTGGCTTGGCAGACATTAAAAGAGGAAGAGGAATTCTTGAGCGCTGATGTATGATTGTAACATA
Organism: Gastrodia elata; assembly: GCA_016760335.1. Taxonomy (NCBI): domain Eukaryota; kingdom Viridiplantae; phylum Streptophyta; class Magnoliopsida; order Asparagales; family Orchidaceae; genus Gastrodia; species Gastrodia elata. The sequence goes on from CM028681.1 coordinate 37,064,125, forward strand.
TTCCATGTAGCTTGATAATTCACTTCCTTATCTAAACTACACATGTAACATGTGACGCTAATTGGTGGAAATCAAGCTTATCTGATCGCTGGTATTAAAATGATTATTTTGATAACCTTGATGTAAGGAATCTCAATTAACTCAATCCGATCACATGAGAGTCTATGTGCCAAGATCAAATTGTTGTGTGTTCATCTTATACACTAGACATGAAATAGTTAGAATTAGAGGATCAATTTAAGGAAAACTATCTTCACTTGATTAGATTAGCATTAAAACAAGTTTCATTAAAACTTGAATGAATATGAATATTGACACTAGTCCCATAACCAATTGCATGATGAAAACCCAACCCACCTAATTTGTCAAATAGTTTCCCTAATTTAAGATCTTTGAATTGTTAATTAGGAACCATAAAACCAGAAATATCTTAGTCTAAACATTATTATAAGTAGTTAAACCTTAGTTAAAAAATGCACCATTCACTGATGCTGATAAATCTCATAGCTTACCTTCCAAATATTTTTTCAAACCACGTACACTTGCGTGCGAGCACAGACATATATTACCATCTGTGAAGCTTTTGGCATCGTTGCCGGGGAATGGTGATCTATTTTGTATTAAGGGCAATTTGCGAGTAAATAATGATTTAGAGTTATCTTTATTCTGCATATATTTTCTTATTTCTATAATTTAATTTTCTATTAATTTTTATTGTTTTTATTTTCATATATGGAGTACTCAAATCTCATGGTCTTGCACAATAATAATTAAAATTGGTGTAGGTGGTGCAGGAGAATGCGGTCAAGTTTTGATTGTAATACAAACAACCCTTTTGCACCATTAAGAACAAAACTGATTAATGATATTAAGTTTGATCACAACTTGCAACACAATTACACTCACTCTAATATGAACATTAATAGTAAAAACTGGACGAGGGAGCAGTCTTACCTAGAAGAATCGATGGAACATTTTGGTTGTTATATGAACAATAATTTGCACAAAACTAAACCAACCTTGATTAGGCACCAGTTTAATCTAGAAGATCAAGATCATCTATGTAAATCAATTGAGGCAAAGTTAGAATTTATATTGCAATAATTAGCTAACCCCGTCCAAGAAGTTGTTATAATTGAGCAGATAAAAGAACAAGCTAAAGAAGTGTTGATTTGTAGGTAAGAAACTTTAACTCAAATAAACAAAGAAAATGAGAAAGAGTTAGGATATCAATTTAAATTAGATAATTTGAAAATGCAATAAATTTTTCAAATAGAAAAAGTTGATCAAATGTAATCCAAAATTTTTATCCCACGTATACCTCAATTACATCTACCTCAATTTTTAACAATAGGTGACACATTATTGGAGGATGAGCAAGGTAAATTGATTCAAACAAATAAAGGGGTTAAAACCATTTGTGGCATCTTAAACATCAACAAACCCCTTAGAAATTTAGATAATAATTGTGTGTAATTTGAATTTGTTGAAAAATGCTTTGACTGTACTCCTATGAAAATTAATTTTCTTACCTTTTTACAAAATGAAATTGAAAATAATGAATTTGATGAGTTTTATAACAAACAAAAGGAAAGAAATGAGAAGAATGAAAAGAAGAATAAAAAGAAGAACTACTCTAAGTTAGAAGACACAAGCTAAACCTGGAAGGAAAAGGATAGTGTAGATGACATTCATAACAATAACATTATTAAACAAGCTCATACTCATTCTAATGCCTTAATAAAAATCTAGAAAGAAATTTTAAAGTGATATAAACTTTTTTTGGTCAGACTGAGAACATTAAACTAAGCCCAAGTTGGGAAATAACCTCAATAATTAATTTTTTATTTTTATTTATTTCAGATTCAAAGTAGTACATGTGTGTGTCAATAAAGGAGCAGGACGAATCTCTAGCATGATTCCAGTAAAGTCAAATCATCATTAATATCAGGTTGTTTCATTCTTTACTATACCTAGTAAATTTTCTTATTTTTTTTTTTGATTTCAAGTTTGTACTTTTTATTTTTGTTTAAGTAAAGCTTAGTAAACTACTTTCCCCCAATTTTTGTGCCAATAGAATGCCATTATCTCAGCATTTTTTCTAAAAATTTTAATTGGCTGAATTCAATAGTGATGGAATATGTGAAGATTTTCTTTAGTCTAAATTATTTAACAAGAGGTGATTAAGTAAAATGAGTAGTTCTAAAATTTTTCATGCTAAATTGTTTTACACTCATTTTAATATAAGTTTTCCCAATAAAAAATATGTGATGCTTTAAATCTAAGTGTGGGGGTGTGATTAGCAAACTTGATTGAAAAAAGTAAGACATTGTGAAATAAAGAATGAGCTAGGTTCTTGTAGGACTTACTAAATGCAATGAAAATAGATGGGGATGATGAAAAATATCTCTCCCTTGAATTAAATGCAAGATGAAACAAAAAAAATTTGAGATGAAGAAAAACATCTCTTCCAAAGTAAAACTAAAAAAATAGGATGAAGAAAAATATCTCTCATGAAGAAAATTATTCATTGCGATTTATAAGAAGATGCACAAATGCTACAAGATTATAACACACTGAAGATGGCTTTATCTTAGTCAAGCAACCTTAGAAACCCCCCTAAGAAATAAGAGTTGAGCATTGTAAATTTTAAAAATGGAAACTAAAAATGGTAAAAAAAAGGAAAACATTAGTATGAGAATTTTTAGAACTAGAATCTTTTTGATCACTTTGTTAAGTAATACATGAAGTAGGAAAATTACTTCACACCGATCATATTGAATTATGCAATCTAGAAAATCAGTAAAATTTATTCTTAAGCTTACTCGAGGATGAGTAAGAATTTAAGTGTGGGGTGTGATAAATCAAATATTTATAGCAAAACAAGTGAATAAAAACAAACACTTTTATGTTAAAAATATATTATTTGATGTGTTTCCATTGCTTTTTATGGATTACAATTATGCAAAGCAAAATCTGGGCCAAAAAATAGAATTCTGGAAGAAAACTGCTATGGCGCGCTATAGCGCGCCACAGTGCCCCTCATCAAACACAAACCCAAGAGCTCGGTGCTACCGTTGGCCAATGTGGGCACAAAGAGAGCTCCAGCGCTACCGTGCACCGCAGCAGTCACAACTTGAGAGCTCGACGCCTCAGCGTTGCAGCACTATAGTAATTCAAAGCTACCTGCTACATCGCGCTGTAGCGACCCCAAACTGAAAGGTGTGCGCTACGGTGTGCCGTAGCGCCCGCCCTATAACTTCTTAGGAATATGCATTTAATCAGCATTAATAATTTTTCCTCTTCCCACAGGAGTAATTTAAAATCAATACATTTAAATTTCTTCATTTTCAAGGGATTGAAAGAATAATTCATAGAAAAAATTTTATAGGAAGATGGAAGAAATGACTGCACTAAATGCTGAGGGGACTCTAAAAAAATTTTAAAAGAATAGATTTATGATAACATGGGAGAGAGCAAGAGGCTAATTTTATTTATTTACACAACAAAACATAAATGCAATAGCCTAAGACCCTTCATTACCTTGGAATGAAGGAACAATAATTTATTGAAAGCACAATTTTCTAAATGGGATTTGTTAGCTGAATTAAATCTTAAAAAAAAGGAAAAAGCTGAAAAGAAGTCCATAAAACGGAGAATTAAAAATTGAGAGAGGTTTCTCTTTTAGACATTCTAAGACCTAAAATCTGAGCTTGATGTGAGAAAGAAAAGAAGACCCTCACCAAGGAAAGAATGGAGTACCATTCAAGGAGAAAAAAGAAGAACAATTCAAGGAGCTGGAAAGAATGAAGTTGTGAAGCAAGGAAAGATCCAGAGACAACCAACAAGGGGTTGTTCCTAATATTCTTCTGAAAACTCTTTCTTCATTTTCGTTTAGTAGAGCCATGCAAGGGTTAGTATTCTTGTACGTTATTTATTGTATTTCCTTTATAATGGAAGGTGAAACCCTCCTTGGTGAGGGTTGGGCTGACATCATATAATAAGTAAAAGGGACTATGGTGTTTGTATGAATCTTTTTTGATGAATAAAAAATTGTTTCATTTTGATTTAGATGTGTTACTTGTGTATGCATGCTTGTGGAATGAATGTTTATATTTTTTCTTAATGGTTTATCATGTAAATAATACCTAACCAACTCTACATTTCAAGCTCAAAGGAATGCACATAAGGGTTCTTGCCATGAACACATATTCACTATGTGAGGATTCTCGGTGTAAGCCCCTTGAGATTGAACTGAATTGTTGATTTGGTTACTTAAAATCTCTTTGATCTCCATAACTCACCAATTAGCGTAAAGCTCAGAATATGTGTGCTAGTGCTCAAGGCCCAGTGATAAGCTCTTGAGCCTAACATCATTATTTCTTGAGCTCAGTCAAGAGGTTGATGCATGTGAGCCAAGAGCCACCCGTCAAGCTCCGTGGTTCAATAGACATTAAAGTAGGATGATGAATCATCGAGTGCTCATGGATGATCGTGGCATAGTCCATGTAGCCCGATAATTCACTTCCTTATCTAAATTGTGCATGTAGCATATGATGCTAATTTTGTGGAAATTAAGCTTATGTGATTGCTCGTATTAAAATGATTATTTTGATAACCTAAATATAGGAAATCTCAATTAACTCAATTTGATCATATGAGAGTCTATGTACCAAGATCGATCCCTTGTGTGTTCATCTTGTGCACTAGATATGAAATAGTTGGAATTAGAGGACCAATTTAAAAAATAATATATGTACTTAATTAGATTAGCGTGAAAACAAGTTTCATTAAAAGTTGAATGAATACGAATACCGACACCAGTCCCATAACAAATTGCATGATGAAAACCCAACTCTCCCTTTTTGTCAAATAGTATACTCAATTTAAGTTCTTTGAATTATTAATTAGGAACCACAAAACCTTAGTAACAAAACACACCATTCTTTGAGGACGATAAATCTCGAATCTTACCTTCCAAATATTACTTCAGACCACGTACACTTGTGTACAAGCACAGACCTGTATTTACAGTCTGCCAAAAACCTTTCACTTAGAGTTAAGGCTAGGTTTAAATAAAAGATGATTGAGTAAATACATAAATGAGACTCTTTCTAATCACACTATTATATAGGAGAAATTTTGAATATCTTGTTACAATTGTACTAGATAGGGCAATGCTGATTGTATGTTAGACTATCCACCATATATATGTTAAGGTATGAATTCATGAGGTCTAATTAGGAGAATAGCTAAGGATGACCTTAAGGTTGTAATGCTAAGCCATCCATGTGCGTGAGATATTCATAGTGGATCAACCTTCTTGCGGCCCTTTGAAACCAAAATAGAATTCTCACCATTTTTTAATTTGTTAATTCAACATGCTGAAATCATAACCATGGAGAAAGAGAGAAATATTGGGAGGAGGTGTTCTAGGAAATGTTGACATTGGGAATTAGGATGGGGAGGTCATGGAAAATTATAATGTAACCTCATCCAGCCCTAGCCACTGGGATGGTATAGGCAGATGGTAGGGCCAGAGTTTAGGCATCCACTGTGGGGCCCTCTACTAGGTGCACATGATAGCCCCTAATTGGCTAGATAAGACTACACATGCACATAGGTTGCAACCTTATCCTTCTCTTGAAAAAATGATGTATGGTCTAGCATACCATGGTGCCTATTTTGCAATGACAATGAAAAATATTCTTATGAGTGTCGCTAGAAGGAGGAAGAGATATAAGACTAAATCATGGCCTTCAAATTCAATATTTAGATCTAACGGTCTGATTTGACACCAAGCATTATATTTACCTTGGACCATCAGATTCTATTTAAATAGGATAAAAAGGAATTAGATTTTCGTGACATCTCATAATTCATGTTCCTACCCATTACACGAGAACATCGGCATGGGATCAAAGGGATAATAGACCATCGGATGGTGGGCTGAGCGAATCCAGCACCCATGGTAGTGTCATATCATGATTTGGTCCTTCAGTTGCCGCAATGGATCATATGTGACATTTTGATTTAATAAAAATAAAATTATAATTCAGTTTGATTTATTTAAATCAAATTTGATGCAATAATTTTTATTTGTGTCAAAACCTTATGAAATCTTCACCCCTAGCTAATTTTTGAGTGCAATATAAAAAAAAACTATTGTTTTCTCATTTAGAGATTTAAATTATATCCCTAACTATTATTATTTAATTAATCATCAAAATTAATATTTTCCAAAAATATTTTATTGCTTATACTTTAAAATAGAAATTATAGTGGAGCAATTTGATGATAACTTATGCAATTGCCAGTTGTGATGGAGATTTTCAGCTCCCACAAAAATCCCTATGTTTTGTTTATCCTATTGATTTGTTAAATTAAACTTTCAATGGGTCTTGAAGAATTTTTGTCCTTTGGTTCCTACAAAAACCATGATTTGTCTTCAACTGTTCTCTTAGAGTTAGCTAACTAGGTCAATTCTAGGTATTGATATGAATAAATCTAACCAATTTGCAAAAGGTATTAGCACATGTGGAAAGTAATGCCCAGGTTGTAAATGACCTTCCTAGCTCTAGTTCTAATAATGATAATGCTACTTCTAGAATTGAAGTAAGAAGTACTTTAAAGATAATGTTTATACAGAATCCCCTGCTTACACTAAGTCAAATATTACTCTATTGTTACCTCCAATTTTGAATAATATTTGCCTGTGAAAGTGCAACTTGGGGTGGGGCTTAGGAGCCCTGATATACTATTTTGTTGAATAGTATAGCTCATAAGGAGGAATGTGAAATTGCTGATACATATATTACTTTTTCTAATGTTGATATGAATGGGTCTTTTGCATTAATGCTTTTGAAGAATAACAGTTTTTTGTGGTTAAAGTGCCATGTGCTTGCTTCTTTATCCCCTTCTCATTCAGCAGTTATGGTTAAATTTGAGTTGGGAAGGTCATGAAGGGATCTATAGTTTTTTTGGCTAAAAACTTGTAGTAAGAATTATGATAGGATAAGGATTTTTAGAGAATTATTAGATCAAAAGCTATGTATAAGTTCCTGAAGGGATTCTTTGAATCTATTAATGATTTATATTATAGTATGGATTATTAGGGGGTTGGGTAACAACTCTTCTAAAAGTATATTTAAATGTACAACTTTGGAACATAAAATTGATATTGATGTGATTATTGGGCCCAAGTTGAATAAAAAATTTAGCGGCAAAATATGTAAATTTGCTAACTTTGGTAAATGTTTTTTCTAGCTCGATTAGTAATATTTGTATATTTTGGAAACAAGGATGGGAAATTGAAATTTTAAATGAATGCAAACAAATAATTCATATATGAGCTTTAAAATCTAAAATGAATGTGATTATGACCATTGTCCATGGTAAATAATTAGAATTGGTAGAGAAAGACTTAGAGACTTCTTAAGGAACTGTAAGACTTTTCACACCCCTTGGGTAGTGAGTGGAAATTTCAATGTGGTTATGAGAACTTCTGAAAACAATGGATATGCTTATAACTAAGATAAATCTGCAACTAATTACAACTCTATTATGGTGTACTCTGGGTTGGATAAATTAAAAAATGTAGTGGCTTCTTTAAGATGGTCAAATGACAAAAACTTTTCTCATCTTGATATATATATATTTAATTGTGAATGAATAAATACTTTCCAAAATTTTAAGAATACAACTTTAAATTTTACTAAGTATGATCATAAACCTTTTCTTCTCAAGGCTTGAAAGGAGTTTAATATTATTTAATATTTGCTTAGGTTCAAGTTATTTTGGGTACAAAATGAGGAATGTGCTATTGTCAATGGTAACTTTTAGAATGAGGAGTAATTCTCTTATTGTATATATAAATTGGTGCTTAAATGAAAATGTCTTAGAAAGGATTTATCATAATGAACAAGGAGTATATTGGCATTATATTTAGTAACCTTACAAAGTTAAACAATAGGATGTCAAACCTTGACATCTTGTATGATTCTAACCTTAGAGATTATACAAAGGCTAATTTATTTAAGGCCAAGGCTCAACTCATTCAAGGTCATAATGATATTGAAGCTTTCTAGAAACTTAGGTGTAGACCTAGATGGAAATTTGAAGGGGGAATAAATACAATGTTTTGCCACCATTGGGTCAATAAGAGAAGCAAATTTAATAAAATTGAAATTATCTCCACTCTAATGGGTTTTTTAATTAAAAAAAGTAAAGAGAACGGCAATCTCTGATATCTCTTTTTTATAATCGTCTTAAAGTAATAATGAGAATTCTTTTTGGCCCTATCAATCATTTTGGGCCGAATAATGTTAATGTGGACATTAATGTAAATTTATTTAATATTATGGATGAGTATGAAATTTGGAATCATATGAAATGGACAACTTGGTCTACCCCTCGACACCTAGCTAAGGCCTAATTAAGGGGGTTTGATGGTGGAATCTCCATCCAGTTGATGGTTGGACTGTGCTAAGTTCTAATATCTTGGGATATGCATTTGTCTCATTACTATTTGTATTCCGTTGAAGTTGGTGGTTGTGTTAATTTTTGTTTATGTTTTCTTGACATTTTTACAATTAAATGTTTAATTTTTTGTTTTTTTTTTTGCTATGAAGAGGAACCTTTCTAGGTTAAACTCTGGGACCCTCATTATTTGGGGCAGGTTTATGGTTTTTAAATTTAAGTTTTTATAACATCTCAACCTTCTTTGTATTTTTACTTTTTTACCTATAAAGTTGTTTTTGCATTTATATTATATATATATAAGATTTCTACTCCCGAAGGTGGCATGCTCTCCCTCATGCTCTCATGCGATTAGGGTTTTTATTTTGTTAGCCTAGCCAACAGGCTGTGATGAAATCCAAAAATTGTAGACAAGATGAAGAGCTCAATTTAAAAATAAAAGAGAAATCAAGATAAATACGGTGCTGCACCGCGCTCCAGTGTGCCAGAGAACGTCATCGCACACCACGACTCACCGTGGCAGATAAAATACCGAGTCTTGCTCTATAGCATGCCCTGACAAATCAATTATTGAGAGCCAAGCGCTCTATCGCACCTTGGTGGATAATTCCTGAGAGCCAAGCACTACAACGTGCCTTGGCTGAAAAAATCTTGAGAGCTTGATGCTACACTGCTCCATAGTGGATAAGATTCCTGAAGGCCAGGCGCTACAGTACACCATGGAGGATAAAATTTTGAGATCCCAGGTGCAAAAGCGTGTTTTGGTAGATATAAAACTTGACAGCAAGGCACAACAGCGCTCGAGGTAGGTACATTCTTAAGAGCCAGGCTACAGTGCGCCATGGTGGATAAATTTTTAAGAGCCAGGCGCTACAGCTTGCTGTTGCAGAAAAATTCTCAAGAGCTTGGTACTACAATGTCGCATCAGACACTAACCTGAGAGCTAGGCACTACTGTGTGCTGTAGCACCAGATTGGCCGAAATCTTGGCGCTATAGCACACCATAGCGCCCGTCAAATTTCTGCTTGGAAAACAATCTCCTAGTCAACATTGGGAAAACCTATGAACTTAAATCTTTCAATTTTCCCATAGCATAAATTAATTGCATCATTAAAACTATTTCGTTACGAATTGAATAAAATAATACAACATAAATATAAATTCAATTCTCAAGCAGAAAGTTGCTGGCTACTTTGATGAATGGAGGTGGTTGAAGCAATGATTATAAAAGAGAAAGTTAAAAACTTAAAAAAAGTTATGAATTTTAGTTTCAGTGCTTGTTCTTATGTGTTCCTAGTATAAGATATTGAGGAGAGTCCCAAAACCCAAAGGAGGTGAAGGTTGTAGCTTTGGAAGAGGAGAAGCATAGAGAGCATGGAACCAGGGAGATCAAAGGAATAAGAAATCAAGGTGAACGTGACAGTTGTTCATTAGTATTGTTTTCCAGCTTTATCCCTTATATTTTCATGTAAGAGCCAAGCAAAGGCTCATCATTTTTTGTCACTTTCCCTGAACTTTTATTTAAATGGCAGCCTAAACCCCATTGGAGGAGTGTTGGGCAAGTGTATGCAAAAGCCATGGATGTATTATTTGCACTCTTCATTTCAATGAAATACTAATTAGAACTTGAAATGTTTGCATGTTACCTAAATGAATAATTAAAACATAGTGAATCCTCATTCCAACCTTTATATATATATATATATATATATAAATGAAAATCTCATAGAGCTCAATGATCACCTTGTCCTAAATCTATCACCTTGTCCTAAATCTATGAATACATGAGCATTTACACTGTGAATGTCCATGATAACATTTATTGTGCAAATGCAACCCATCCAAAACTTTGGACAAATGCTTGATCATTTGTGCCAAAGGAAATGTTAATAATCTCTAAGCTTCATGGCTCATTCGTGATTTATGCAAGGTAATGGAGCTCATTATGCTATGAGATATGTGACAAGCTCATTTAGCTTCACAGCTCATCATCTTGGATAAATTAAGAGTTGATTCATGTGAGTCGAGAACCACCTTTTTGAGCTCTGATAGACTGTAAATACACGTCTGCGCTCACACGCAAGTGTACGTGTCTGAAGTAATAAGTGGAAAGTGTTAATTTCCGGGAATTTATCGATCCTCAAAGAATTGGTTAATTTGGCACTTAGGTGTATCTATTCTCACTAATGTTTAAGATACAATGTAGTTGGATGAGTTGGTCTAAAAATTAGCACAACAGTCACTTAGAAATAAAGAGCAAGATGAGAGAAAGAGGAGAGTTGGGACCATCCCACATGCCATGATATAACAATTATTTATATTAATTTCTCAAGCTTTATCATTCATTTTAATTAAAATCAAGTGCACATTGTTTTCCTTGAGTTTAACTCAAAGTCTTACAAGTTCAAATCTAATGCACAAAATGAACTGACATTCAGTTCTACTTCGGCACAAAGATTCTTGTAAGATTCTTTGGATTAAATTTTAATCTAATTATCTTGATCAATGAAAGCTTGATTATTAAATCTTAGGATCTTACAAGCATTACTACAAGCATCACTCACATCTCACATCGTTGAGATGAGGGATTCATATGTTGGGCTCAATGACTATGTCACTTAGTTCATGAGCATTCAACACTTCCTTCCTCTATCTTAATTATGTTGAGCTAAGGAGCTCATTTAGTGGGTCTTAGCATCACTTGCATCAACACTTTGGTTGAGCTTAGATTGAGGTGCATTGAGCTCAAGAACTTTGTCACATAGTTACAAACTTCCATGCACTCAAAACCTAACATCCAACCTAAGGTGAGCTAAGGAGCACAAGTTGATTAGTTCTTGAACTTTTTTAATTCTTTACTCTTATTCCACATACAAGACTAAATTAGATAAAATATTTCTTAGCAAGACATTAAGATCACAAAATAATTTAGGCTTGAGGAAAGACATTTACACATGAATATTACATCATGCACATGGGACTTGACCCTAACCCTCCCTAAGGGAGTTTAGCTACTCATTACAAAAGAAAAGAAGAAAAATGCATACATGGATAAAGACTCTTTCATGATCAACTAAAAAGAAAATACAAGAATAGAGTTTAGAAGATACTAGGAATGCTCCTTTGGAAATTCTCTAGAATCCTTCTTCTCCTTCTCAATGTTCCCTTCTTAGGTCGCTAGTACTGCCTTCTTCTTTCTCCTCTAAAGCAAGCGCTTGCTTTGCCACCCTTGGGGAGCTCTTCTCTTCATTGGCACTCCTCCTTCCTTAGTAGATTTTCGGCTAAAATTGTGAACCCTCCTCAAGTCAAGAGGAGGGATATTTATAGGAGAGGGGCTGCCTTCTTCTTCTTCTTTTCAAAACTAGCATTTCTATTTAAAATTTTGAACTCATGATGGCAAAAATCCTCCAATGATGGTGAGGTGAGAATATCTTTATTTGTTTACCCAAAACATCACCTCAAGACCTTCTTTTTCAAATAAAATGTAGCAGCTACAGGGAATGATGGCTGGGGACAAAGTGCAGGATAGAGGTCATATCCCCAAACGCATTAAATGTTGTCTGGAAAAAAATTGCGATGGGTCGCCGCAGTGCGCTGTGGAGCGCTGCGGCATGCATATGTACATACCAATATTGCTAAGTCACCCGCTGCCGTGCTACCGCATTTTAATTAGGGAAGATGACCCACTGCAATGTGCTGAAGCGGGCCATTCTACAAATCTACTGTACAATTACATCATTTTTTTATTTAAAGTAAAAAATTTCTGCTGCAGACCGCTGTACGCGCGCGACCGAACGCGTTTTGTTTTTTGTATGTTTTGTTTTTTGTTTTTGTTTTGTTTGTGTAGCGACTTATTTTGCAAAACACTGTTCAATTAGTTTATTTTCCCATTTTTATATAGTCTGAAGTATTTCTTTATGTGCAGTGCGCGACTATGCACTGTAGCGGCTTGTTTTGCAAAACACTGTTCAATTAGTTGAGCCCTCCTGTTTATATAGATTAATAATTCCGCTTGCAATCTGTGCAGCGGCTGTTGAAGCAGATTCCTTTAATAAATTTCAAATATTTTCAGAAATACCTCAGAACTCCCTTGGATGCTTTTTCCCTGAAAAAGATAGAAAAAAATGATTTAGGAGCATCTTAAAGATCTGAAATGAATGAAATTTCCTTTATTTTAGATATAATTTATGGAATTCATCACCACCCCAACACTTAAATCTTACTCGTCCTTGAGATAAGCTCAAAATGATATTTTTTCTATTTGTAGGGAGAAAGTCACAACAATGCAATTAGAATATTAGTAAAGTCAAGATGTATGCATGCAAAAGTGGAATGAAAGCATTTAGCAATATAAATTATTTTTACTTGTGGCCATAAAGTGGTTTAATTGAGTAATCTCTCAAATTGTTGAATTTTAAAATGTTTGAAATTACGGTGATGGGTACAGTTCATTGTGAACTTTAGACTAAGGAAGTGATATAAAAATTCCAAGATGTTGTGCCATATGTGCTCCTTCTTATGAATACAAAAATTTTAAAGGAGAGATAATTTTTTGCATCATTTCTCATTTAATCAATTAAAGAGATATTTTTATCATACCCTTTTTTCATAAATATTTGCTCTTTTCATTTTTAGGAGAGACATTTTTTTTTCATTCCTAATATACATCTTTGTGATCATGAAGTCCTACGGGAGCTAGCACTTTTTTAGAATACGTATCACATCTTTTAGTTTAAGTCCTATACTTTCCCCCACACTTAGCTCAAGCATTATTTAAATTTTTGGAGATTAGATTATCCTCCATTCATCCTCAATTACAACATTTTCTTGCTTATAATGCATTCAATCATTTTTTTACGCATTCTTTACTTATGTCAAATTCGATTTTTTCATTTTGTGGTTTTCATTTCTTTTGAAAAATTCAGAAAAAATATGTAAATTAAAAATACCATAAAAATGAGGGGATAAGAAAAATTCATAAATTTAAATCTCAGAATAAAATCATACTAAAAATAAAGATACAAAAAAAAGAAAGAAAAAAGAAAAATTGAAAGAAAAGAACAAATACAACTATTTAGTGATCCTCTTCCCTTCTCGTCCTCCTCCTATAAATACGCCATCTCGATAGGGTAGAGCATCTCCGGAATGGGTGCTCTGACAGGAGGGCCTTGGCACACGGAGGCGTCTGGTCCACCATGCAAGCTCAAATCCTCAAACATCATCCCAAGGGCTTCATGGAATTCAGATTGGAACTTGCACGTTGGCCGATCACCTGTTTGAAGAACCCCATATCGTTGTAAGAGCCTTGCTAAGCTCCGCATGCTGATTGTGGAGGCACACCAAAAGTTGGTTTGTGAGGCGCAAGTCGAAAGGTGCAGATGCCCCCTTTCGGTCCCTTCTCTTCATGGGCGGCTTTTGTTCACTTGCCCGGACATTTAGGTTGAAGGGTTAAGGGCGCAGCTAGGGGGTACAATGGAGTCTGAGAGAGGATCTTGACCCCTTATGTCTCACATAACCCGATATTAAAGACCCGAAGGACAATGCCACGCAAGGGCCCTTGAGAGCTTTCCATAGCTGCTCAAAGATAATGCTCGATATACGGATTTCGTCTGCCCTAACCAGCGAGCATAAGAGGAGCGATCGGGCATGAGTCACTCCTCTGTTAAGTGACTCATGGGCATGACATAGCTAGAAATGAAACACTAGCCAGCACTACTCGTCTCCGTTATTCGGAGCGAGGGATGTTGCTAGTCCTCCTTCCCACTCTGTGTCATCATTGACATTTCTACAGTGAGACTACGGGGGTTAAAGCGAGGATTCCAAGAGGTTCGAGTAAGAGCATGAATAAACCTCCTTAAGCCATAGAATTGCTCAATTTGAGCAATCCCTAGGGTGACAACCTTACCAGGCAGAAGAGCCGCTGCCCGGACGCATCAATTGCATTTGCATACACTCCTGGACGATCACCGTGTATGTCGGGGGCTCTTGGTCACAAACTCTCCCCATCCCCGTGGTTGACTTGCTCATGCGGGACGGTGTATGTGGTGCTAAAAACTCCTCTCCGGAATCAACTTCTGTTGGGAAGTGATGAAGACGAAGCGGTGCTCGGTCCGCCAAAGTGAACCTCTTCTTGTTGAAAGTTCCTTCGGATGAGGAGGCTTCAAAATCCTTTCGAGCAATCGCCTTCTTCCCTGCTGACATGGCAAGGAATGAGGATTAGGAGGATCAAGAACTTAGAGAGAATAGGAGAATGGAAAGGTGCAAAGATAATGCCTCCCCATTGCCTCCTTATTTATAGCCCAAAAAAATTCAAAGTAAAGAGAAGATGGTCAAATGGTCTTCCCATGCCAAAAATATGGTGATCCAGTGAGGGGGGAGGGGTGGGCAGCTTTTTCAGTAATATTTTTGACTGCCTTGGGAACCCAAAGGGCATGACTTGTTGACTGCATTTTCCTAAGAAGAAAATTTTTTCGAAACTGGGGCAAACCGCTGGATCGCGCGTAGGGGTATTTCGGCGGGTGAGCGGGTTTTAACGCGTTAGCGACTGGAGCGGAAAATGATTTCTACATGCCGCCCGTGATGCTCTACACATGCAGTTTTCTCGCTGCAGGGTGTTGTAGCGCAAATATATATATATTAGGGTTGGGTTGCCTCCCAATAAGCGCTTAGTTTCACGTCCTTAGCTAGACTCACTAATGATCAATATGTAGGATCTGGTGGTTTCCTTTTCCATAAGCTAGAGATGTTCAAATGAGCACAACTCTCATGGTGGCGCGAACTCTCTTCATCTTCAACTTCTAATAAAGAA
The DNA here is from genome assembly GCA_016760335.1 of Gastrodia elata. Taxonomy (NCBI): domain Eukaryota; kingdom Viridiplantae; phylum Streptophyta; class Magnoliopsida; order Asparagales; family Orchidaceae; genus Gastrodia; species Gastrodia elata. The sequence goes on from CM028681.1 coordinate 37,079,411, forward strand.
TCCATTTTTTCAGTTTCAGAATTGGGGGAAGTCTTTTCTTTCTCTTCCCTTATCACGTTTTTCTTTTTTACTCCTTCCTTGCTCCCCTTTTCAGAGGAAGGAGAGAGTAGCCATTAAAGTGTTTCTCTTCAATTGTGAGGTCTTCTAAAACATCATCGACGCATAACCTCTCTTCTCTAACCCTTTTTCTCACTTCATCCTCCATCTCTCTCTTTTTAAAGATAGTTGGCTTAAGATAAATCATTTACGTTCTTCCTTTAACACTCATGCTCATTACACCGGGACTCACATCGATGACAGCCTTCACACTCATTAAAAAGGGTCTCCCTAAGATAATAGTGGAGTTTTTGTTCCATTGGTCCCATTCACACACTACAAAGTCAGTTGGAACTATAAAATTCCCTAATTCAACTGCAACATTCTTTATCATTCCTAGAGGGGTAAGGGATTCAAGATTTGCAAACTCCAAAATCATCGAGGTATATTTCATCCCTCCTACCCTTAAATGTCCATAGATGTGGTAGGGCATAACATTTACTGAAGCACCTAGATCACACAAGGGATCTACAAATACTTTGTTTCTTATTATACGCAGGATGCTCAACCTCCCTGGATCTTCGCATTTAGGGGAGGTTAAATTTTCATTGTCATTCCCTTTTCTTATTTTCAATTACTCTAGTTTAAGATTTGTTGCACTCTCTTTCTTATTATTCATTCCTTCTGATACATTTTCAGAATGTATCACACTCACCAATTCCCTCGAGTTTATTTCAGTTGAACTGGGTAAAGTCCCTTGCTACCGAGAGGTCAGTGCTTGGAGATTTGCCCCAATTATTTCTCTATATTCCTAAGGGAGGCTTCTATTCCAACTGCACGAGGGATTCCCCTAATAGTGGGTAGTGCATAATTTCTAAGTGCTCTTCCCCTAGGCTCTTCTAAATTTTCTATGCAATTATTCATAACGGCTTGTTGGTTTGATAGGTTTTGTTCTCGCCTAGCTAGTAAGTATGTTCTATCTATTTCGAGATCAAAAAGATATTTTGTACAAATGTTTTACTCATACAACTAACAATATGGCTTATCGAGAACAACTTAGCAATATAGATCAAACAGTTTTGCAGAAATAAAATAACTAAAAGGTAAAATGTTAGCTTTGATAATTACAAAAAATGTAAAACTACTATTATATGCAATTAAATGCTTAAATCGCTAGTTACTTATAGATTGTCCTTAATTCAAATCAAGTACCAATTCCCCGGCAATGGCGCCATAAACTTGATAGACTGTAAATACATGTCTGCGCTCACACGCAAGTGTACGTGGTCTGAAGTAATAAGTGGAAAGTGTTGATTTCCAGAAATTTATCGATTCTCAAAGAATTGGTTGATTTGGCACTAAGGTGTATCTATTCTCACTAATGTTTAAGCTACAATGTATTTGGATGAGTTGGTCTAAAAATTAGCACAATAATCACTAATCAAAAAAGAGCAAGATGAGAGAAAGAGGAGAGTTGGGACCATCCCACATGCCATGATATAACAATTATGTATATTAATTTCTCAAGCTTTATCATTTATTTTAATTAAAATCAAGTGCACATTATTTTCCTTGAGTTTAACTCAAGGTCTTACAAATTCAAATCTCGTGTACAAAATGAACTCACATTCGGTTCTACTTCAGCACATTGTAAGATTCTTTGGATTAAATTTTAATCTAATTCTCTTGATCAAGGAGAGCTTGATTATTAAATCTTAGTATCTTACAAGCCTTGATTTCCACTATGAGCATCACTCGCATCTCACATAGTTGAGATGAGGGATTCATATGTTGGGCTCAATGACTATGTCACTTAGTTCATGAGCACTCAACACTTCCTTCCTCTACCTCAATTATGTTGAGCTAGTAGCTAATTTAGTGCGTCTTAGCATCACTTGCATCAACACTTTGGTTGAGCTTAGATTGAGGTGCATTGAGCTCAAGAACTTTGTCACATAGTTCCAAGCTTTCATGCACTCAAAACCTAGCATCCAATCTAAGGTGAGCTAAGGAGCACAAGATGATTAGTTCTTGAACTTTTTAATTCTTTGCTTTATTCCACATTCAAGACTAAATTAGATAAAATATTTCTTAGCAAGACATTAAGATCACAAAATAAATTATGCTTGAGGAAAAACATTTACACATGAATATTACATCATGCACATGGGACTTCACCCCAACCCTCCCCAAAGGAGTTTAGCTACTCATTACAAAAGAAAAGAAGAAAAATGCATACATGGATAAAGACCCTTTCATGATCAACTAAAAAGAAAATACAAGAATAGAGTTTAGTATATACTAGGAACGCTCCTTTGGAAGTTCTCCGGAATCCTTCTTCTCCTTTTCAATGTTCCCATCTTAGGTCGCTAGTGCTGCCTTCCTCTCCTCTAAAGCAAGAGCTTGGTTTGCCACCCTTGGGGTGTTCTTCTCTTCCTAGGCACTCATCATTACTTAATGGATTTTTGGCTAAAATTGTGAACCCTCCTCAAGTCAAGAGGAGGGGTATTTTATAGGAGAGGGGCTACCTTCTTCTTCTTGTTCTTTTCAAAACCAGCATTTTCTATTTAAAATTCTGCACTCATGATGGCAAAAAATCCCCCATTGATGGTGAGGGTGACAATAATTCTCATTTGTAAACCCAAACATCACCTCAAGGCCTTCTTTTTTCAAATTAAACGTAGCAGCTGCCGGGGAATGATAGCCGGGACAAACTGCAGGATAGAGGTCATATCCCAAATGCATTAAATGCTGTCTGGAAAAAAATTGCGGCGGGCCGCTGCAGCACACTGCAGCATGCTGTGGCGCACTGCGGCGTGCAAATGTACATACCAATATTGCTAAGTCACCCTGCTGTCGCGCGCCTACCGCATTTTAACAAGGGAAGATGACCCGCTGCAGCATGCCAGAGCGGGTCATTCTCTGCAAATCTACTGTTCAATTACTTTGTTTTTTCTATTTTAACGTAAAAATATTTCTGCTGCAGACCGCTGCAGCGCGCGACCGCGCGCTGTTGGAGCAACTTATTTTGCAAAACACTGTTCAATTAGTTTATTTTCCCATTTTTATATAGTCTGACATATTCTGCTGCAGACCACTGCAGCGCGCGACGTGTGCGCTGTAGGGCTGTTTTGCAAACACACTGTTCAATTAGTTGAGCTCTCCTGTTTATATAGTTTAAATAATTCCGTGGCAGGCACGCTTGTAGTGGATTTTCCTTTAATAAATTTTAAATGTTTCCAGAAATGCCTCAGAACTCCCTTGGATGCCTTTTCCTTGAAAAAGATAGGAAAAAATAGATTTAGGAGCATCTTAAAGATCTGAAATGAATAAAATTTTCCTTTATTTTAGATATAATTTATGGATTCATCAAGCTCCACAGCTCACTCTTGGTTTTTGAGAGGACTCTTAAAGCACTTTGAGCTAGGAGATATGTGACATAAGCTCATTTAGCCTAGTAGCTCATTTCCTTAGCTATACCAAGAGGAGATGTGTATGATCCTTTGGAGGAATAAAGTTATTGTGATATTCAACCTAAGAGGTAGATTTTTTGCCAATGGACATAAGAAATAATTTTAATATGCTGAGAATCACATGAATATATATCTACTTAGATTGAACCTTTAAGTGTTAATCTCAATGCACTAGATATTATTTGGAACATTAGTAAGTTCACTAAAGAAGAATAAATCTCTTGATTAAGAAATAAATTTAATTAAATTGACTTGATATGAATTTGAGAAGAAGAGTATTGCACGAACCCATGTTACTTTGCATGTTTAATCCCAATTCTCCCCAATCTTCCGAAAATAGTTTCAATACCAAAGAAACCTTGAAATTGTAATTTAGGTCCATATACAAAACTATATTGACTACTTAAATATTATTGAAATTAAGTATACTTTAGTAACAAAATAGAGAACTGTTCCCAATGTTTACTTATTACTCTGTAAGCCTGCCCTGGTATCGACATATGAAACTCCTAAGTTCTATTTAGAATATTTTATTTATGCACAATGTATTTAAGAATGTTCAAGTTTGTAGTCTCAAAGCGAAGTAGCATTTCAAGGAATTCAAATAATTATAAATTTTGTGATATCCAATGTTGTCTAAATTTAAATTATCTAGCTTAATGTTTGAAGCTGATTAAACCCCCAATTAGTTTAGAGATATTGATCTCTAAGCCAATTGATATTAATACTATAAGTGATCTATGTTGGAAAAAAGAAAATTGTTTTAGGTTTATGTAAGTGACAAAATAATTTATTTGTATAATAATGTAACATGACACTAATCCTACATTAATCCTAAGCCACATAATCATTATTGGTTGTTAGATTCAAGGCTTAAAGAGCTAATGGGGAAATTCAAAGTTTAAAATTCTGTACATGTGAGATATAATTTAATAATTCCATTTTCATGGAGCAGTAGCTAAGTAGATTCATTAGTGATGTCTCATGCACATGAATTTGTCATCACATTCAACTATGAGATTATCATTAGCCGATCTCCTACAAGACCAATTGAATTCAAGTCTCAGCTATGATTGTGATGGTATTTTGCATTTACTTTTGTGCCCCACCTTATTCTATTATGAATGTACTATGGTTTCTGAACATCACATGGGTATTCTGAGTACTTAAGAGAAGTCATGCAGGTAGATCTGCATGCTTTTTTTATAAAACATATTCTTTTGTCTAAGCAAAAAGTTTAATGTTGAATCCAAATAACTAAAACATAAATTAATCAAGGCAGTCATGTGTCTAGCCTATTGTTAGAAAACAGAGCAGTGAAAGTTCAGTGATTAATGCCTTGTTGAGTATTTTATTTTATCATAATATATTTATTATAGTTTAATCAAATTATTATTTCAATATGATTACATGATTACTCTCATAGGTATACTGGATAATGAAATAATTTATATTGCACAATGAAAATTACATAGCTATAGTTCTTGGCTTAACCCTACCAAATAGGGGGGGTTAAGTTATCATTACAATGAATAAGCATGAAAATACATTTAAGGCTGAGCTACAATACATCTTTACACAATAATCTAAATCAAAATATATTAAAAGATACAATACATATAGAACAGCACTTTGTGTTTCTTACATAGATTTTTCTTTCTTTCCTTGACTTTGAACCTCTTTTTCCTAGAATATTCTACTTTTATGTGGCTCCCTCCCTTCTTTAGAAACTTTTTAATGCTTTTTTCTTTGCGGCTAGGGTGTCTTCCCTTCTAAATCCTTTGTCTTTGTTTAATTCATTGAATGTTCCCTTTTTAACCAGTCTTGCAAGTTGAAGGGGTTAAACACTTAATTCTTTTATTGAGAGCTAAAATGATTAATAAATTAATTTCCTTGAGCTCCCAACCATTCAACTTTACTAGGCTTTCTGGACATCGAACATCAAGTCTTGAAGAGAAAATTACGTGGAAAACCCAAGGGCAGGAAAAACCTTAGAGCCACACCATAAAAATATCACTATGAGAGCTTGAAGATGATAGAGTTGCAAAGAGCTTATCCTGGATAGAAAATAAATAAGTTCTTACTCTAATATTGAGAGGAGAAAAAGCAGCCACTACTTGAAGTGTCTTCTCCAACATGGAAGAGATTTCTTGCACTATGTATTCCTTAGGGCTTCACCTTGGGATCTCTTCCTCATGACAGCAATCAGCCTCCAATATGAAATGCTAGCATTATAAACTCCTCTCAACTAGTTTCCTTAAGTACCCAGCTCATTTTTAGACCTTAAAAGGTCCAAAATGCCCTCTAATTTACTTAGGGCATAACCTAAATTGGAGCAGAACTCCGCTAGGCACTACGGTGCATAGTAGCACCCGGGTTTCAAATGGCATATCACTGCGGTGCGTGGTAGCGCTTGCATATTGAAATGGAACCCGTTGCAGCGTGCGGTAGCATTGCCTTTCAAGATAAACCAATTGCGGCGCGCGGTAGCGCCCGCCCTTCGGGATGGAACCCACTGCGGTGTGCAGTAGCAACTGCCTTTAGTGATGGAACACATCGCAGTGAGCAGTAGTGCCTGCCTTTTGAATAGTCTGCATCTTTGAATGGATTCGCAGCGGCATGCCGCAGTGCCATTTTCCACTACAATGTGCTGAAATGCTCGTTTCTCAACCTACTGACCGTTGAGGTGCACGATAGCGCCTCCGCCTCAGGGGAAGGATTGCCAGGGTGCGCTGCAGTGTTTGTGTTATTCATGGACTTCCCACCTTATTCTGAATTGCCTTGAAACCTCTTTGATGCTCATCGGAGTACCATTAGAATCTTTATGATGGACTAAATGGTCTCTATAACACAATAATCACCCACTTGGAGACCTTTAAGAAATAACCGCCCCTTCCAACTATAATTTTTCACTGTCTACTTCTATTCCTATCAATAACATGGTGTACTGAGACCAACTGAAGTTGCACATAGGTTTTTTTTCTCCACAGTTACTGCTTTTATAAGTTTAGAAGTGTGGATCTTCTTTAATTCAAGCTATCCTTCTTCTAATAGTATCTGTATGAAATGGTAACAAAGTTGAATGTAGATATTGTTCATGAATTGCTACATTTCTCACTTTATATCAAGTTGTGCTTTGTCGTGGCATGAATTGCTGCATTTCCAGCTAGGTAAATATCGCTCATACAATCATTGTAGAGCTTTACATCCTCCCGCTCCTAGCCCAATTCTATCATAAAACTCTTTAACTAGATCATCTCCTTAATTGCCTCTGTAATGGCAACATATTTCACTTTTGTGGTAGATAGCGACATGATATTTTGTTGCCTGGAGATCCAACTCACCGCTGCACTTCACAATGTATACACATAACTTGTAGTTTTTCTCATGCTATCAACATCGTCTACAAGATCTAGTCTACATATCCCTGTAAAATAATCTCAGATCATCTAAAGCATAAAGCTTTGCCTACTGTTCCTTTCACATTCCTTAGGATCCACTTGGCCACATCCCAATGGTGCTTCCATAGATTTTCCATAAATTTGCTGACCACTCCCACTTTATGGGCAATATTCGGTCTTGTGCAGATCATCGCATATATCATGCTCACAACTGCAGAAGCATAAGGAATCTTCAGCATCTGCTCCTTTGATAAGCTGAAGTGACTTGCTAGGAGAGTTACCACTAGCTTCTCTTCGCTCATGTTAATCTTTTCAGCACCTTTTTAACATATTCTTTATTCAATAACTTCAGAATTCCTGCTCTCCTTTCCCTAATTATTCTCATTCTAAGAATCTGTTAGGCCAGCCCCAAGTCCTTCATGTCAAACTTCTTTGACATAAGCCCTTTCAGCATCCTTATCTCCACCATGTTGGATCCTACAATTAACATATCATCCATATACTATAACATAATTATATGGAGGACTTACACTATTTTATATAACAATAGTGATCTTCCTGACATCTCTTGTACCTTGATTCTATCATGACCTGTCAAATATTTTGTAACACTATCATGGCGCTTACTTCAAGCCATAGAGGCTCTTCTTGAGCTTGCACACTAGCTTAGCTTTTTGTTTCTCTTGAGCCTTATACCCATTAGGTTATTACATGTACTGCTCTTCTTCCAGCTCTCCGTGAAAGAATGTAGTTTTGACATCCATTTGCTCTAGATGCAAATTCTCAACAGCAACAATGTTCAACACAACCCTAATAGTTGTCATCTTCACAACTGGGGAAAATATCCTACTGTAGTCAACCCCATGCCTTTGCTAGAAGCCCCTTACTACTAGTCTCACCATGTAGCTCTTGCTCCTATTCGGTTCTTCCTTCACCCAATAAACCCACTTTTTATGAAGGGCCTTATTCCTAGGTTGTTGAAGTGCCAACTCTCATGTCCTATTTGACACGAGTGATGCCATTTCATCATTCATGGTAGCCTTTCACTTGATTGAATCTTTAACTTGAAGTGCGTCTTCCAAGATTTTTGGTTCACCACCATTCGTTAGTAAAAAGTAAAATAAAAAAGGAGTGTGCCTCAGTGGCAATCTTTTAACTCTTGTGGATCTTCTTAATATGGGTGTTTATGGTTCAACATTGACACCCTCCTAAGCTTCTTCTTGTACTTCAATATCTAGCTCAACACTGTCAATAATTTTTATGTGATGGGGCTCAACACTTGAAGCATCCTTAGAATTAGTATTGACTACAATACTATCCTTGTACATTTCACTTTTAATAAAAGTGACATCCCTGCTTCTGAAGGCCATTTGGTTGTGATTGTTCCATAATCTGTAGCCGAACTTGCTCACACCATATCTAACAAATGTGCACTTGATCGCCATAATGTTAAGCTTGCTCCTGGATCCTGCATCAATGTGCACATATGATGAGCAACCAAATACCTTGAGGTTGTTCAGTTTCACCTCCTTTCAACACCAAGCTTCCTCAAGATTCCCTTAATTCAAGGATACGAAAGGTACTCGATTTAGGTCTCTGATTTATCAAGTAAACAGCTTGTAAACAACTTCAGCCCAGAACTACTTTGTGAGTCCCGCATTCCATCTCATGCTCCTGGCTCTTTTTGTGATTGTCCTATTTACCCGTTCAACAACACCATTTTGTTATGGTATTCTTAGGACTATAAACTCCCTCTTGATGCCTCTCAAGGCACAGAACTCCTTGAATATCTGTTGTAGTACTCATCGCCATTATCAGACCATAAGCATTTAAACTTTAATCTGGTTTTGTTCTCCACCAAAGCTAACCACTTTCCAAACACATCAAATACGTTAGATTTATGTTTTAGAGAGTAAACCCATACCATCCTCGAATGGTCATCAATGAAGGTGACAAAGTATGTGACTCCACCTAGAGAAGAAGTAGGAGCTGGCCTCCATACATCTGTATGCACCAACTCACCTTGCTTCTTAGCTCCCTTCCAACTTAGGAGAATGAAATATTCTTTACCCAGCACACAGTCTTCACAAAAATCCATGTCTAGTAACATTAGTTCTTAGAGTCACTTTAACTATAGGGATTTCTATCCCATCTCGCTCATATGGCCAAGCCTCCGGTGACATAGATCTGCATCTATCTCTTATATAGCTGCAATTGAACAAGACACTTTACTAATAAGGAAAGGTGTACCTTCCATATTTCCTTGTGCAACAATGAGTTCACTCTTGGTGACCTTCAATGAGTCTCTAAAGAAACAAGTGTTGTAGCCCTCTCTGGCTAACTCGCTCATAGAAATCAAATTTTATTTTTTGACATGGCACATGTCTAACATCTTTGAGCTTCCAAACTATGCCACTTGGTAACTGAACATCCACATCACCTTTGCCAAAGATGTTGCATGCCTATCATCTCCAAGATATACTTTACCCTAGTCTCCCTCGGTGTAGTTCTTAAAAGCACTCCTTGATAGAGCGGCATGAAAGGATGCGCCCAAGTCCACTACCCAAGACTCCGTGTTGACAAGTGAGAGTGTCAAAGCATACTGATCCTCCTCAACTGAGACATTTATAGTGAGGTTCATCATTTTAACTCTACCATTTTGCTTCTCCAGGGTAGGGAAGTACTTCTTGAAGTGACCTATCTTCTCATAGTTCCAATAGTCTAGCTTTGCTTTTTCGGGTCTTAATTTTCCTCATTGGATTGACCTATTTCTGTTATGTTTTCTTTTAGTGTGTCTTACCCTACTTTTAGCATTCAGTGCTGAGGTGAATGCCTCCCCATGGAATTTCTTTCACACCTCCTCATTCAACATAGGCCCGACAATATTGTCGAATCTCAACGACGCATTTCCTGATGAATTGTTATGGTTGTAACCATTCTATCCCAACTATCTAGCAATAAAGAGAGGAACAACAAAGCTCACACCTCATCAACAAAATTGATGCTCACCTAACTTAATTGGCTTGTCACCATGTTGAACCCAATGAGATGTTCAGTCACTAAATAGTTATCTGTCATCTTCATGTTAAATAATCTCTTCTTCAAGAAAACATTATTTGAAGCCTAGGGGTTCTCATACATTCTCATCATGGCATCCATGAGAGCTATAGTAGTTTTCTCATTAACAATGTAAAAAGCAACCAAAGAAAACAATGATAAATGAATCATACTCAGTGCAGTTCTATCGAGAACTTCCCTCTCTTCGTCTGTCATCGTTGCAGGTTTTATGCCGACTCCTTTCAATGGAAGATATAACTTCTTCTGGTGAAGCAGATCCTCCATCTACATTTTCCATAAAATAAAGTTTGTTACACTAAATTTCTCTATCTTGTGTCTCATCTCATTGGCCATTGTTCCCACTCAAGTAGTAAACCCAGGACCAACAAGGTATTCTTCTCTTTAATACCCCTTATTGGGAGAAGAATCTTTGCAGCCCCAAGCACATTGTACATTGTGGAAGCAGTTTTCACAAGAGCACTCGATTGAAGACTAGGGTTGTGTTGACTGTTACCAAGCAAATTCGATATCACAAAACCATAAGTAAAACATCACACAACACATGCATGCAAGATAAACACAAACATTCAAATATCCAAACATTGAAAATTATGTGGAAAACCCAAGAACGGGAAAAACCACGGAGCCACACCATAGAAAATATCACTCTAAGAACTTTAATATGATAATGTTACAAAAAGATTATCCTTGATATGGAATACATAAGCTCTTACTTTAATATTGAGAGGAGACGAAGCAGCCACCACTTGGAGTGTCTTCTCCAACATGCAAGAGGCTTCTTGCATTGCAACCTCCTTAGGGCTTTACCTTGGGATATCCTCCTCAAAGTAGCAATCAGCCCCCAATCTGAAATACCAATATTATAAACTCCTCCCAACTTGTTTGCTTTAGTGCCCAGCTCAATTTTGGACCCTTAAAGGTTTAAAATTCCCATCAATTTACTTAGGGCATAACTTGAAGTGGAGCCAAACTCTGTCATGCACTATGGTGAACCGTAGCCAGCATCTCAGGATGGAACTCACATGCGGAGCACGGTAGTGCCCACTTTTCAGGAGGGAACACACAACGGCTCACGGTAGCACCAGCTTTCCAATAGCCCGCATCTTGGGATGTATCTGCTGGGCACATTATCGCACCTATTTTTGCAATGGCACGCTGAAGTGCCCGCTTCTCTGCCTGCTGATAGCTAAGCATGTGATAGCTCCTTCTCCTCGGGTGAGGGATCGCCATGGCGCACTGCAGTGTTTGCATTATTCCTAAAATTCACACCTTATTCTGAATCACCTCAAAACCTCCTAGAAGCTCACTGGAGCACCAATATCATCTCCATGATGGACTAAATGCTCTCCACAAAGAAACACAGCGTGCAATCATGCATCTGAAAAGAAAGATTTGGATAGATTAGTGTTCTAGATTAATTAAAACTGCTAATTAATAATAAAAGTTATTAAAAATTAATACATATTTAATTAATCAAAACTAAATAATCAAATGGACTTTGAAAAATCCCAAAAATTCACCCTTACCTAATTGAGCGGTAAGGAGCTCAAATATGCAATCAAATTTTTGATTGGAGGTCAATTTAGTTATACTAATTTTCTATGTAATCAAATATTATTAAAATATTTAGTCAAAATTCGACGACTTCCAAACACTTCAAAATACGACTCCTACCTAATATGGGGGCGAAGAGTCCAATGGCGAACTCTAATTTTGATTACGTGGTCAAAAAATAATATATACTTTTGGAATAATCAAAATAATCAAGAATGTTTATGAATTATAAATGATCTCCGAATTACACTAAATTAAAGCCTTAGCCTTTTCTTCTTATTTTTCTACGAACTTCTGGGATTGCATCTCTTGCTTATGTGATATCATATTAAATAGAGACTTTTTTCTTCCTTACCGTACACCCTCATAATTATGATTCCATTTTCTACATCTATTAAAAAAAATTTAATTATTACTAGAAAAGGTCTCCCTAACATTGTTGTGATTTCCTTACTCCAGGGATCTAGCTCACATATGATATAATTAATTTCTATTTTATGGCTTCCAATCTTAACAATTATGTGTTCCATTACTCTACATGGGTCATTGAGAGAAGATCAGAAAATTGAATAATTAATTGAGTTTTTTTCATCCCTTCTAACCCTATCTCTTTTTAAATGCGATAAGGCATGATATTAACAAATGCTCATGTATCACAAAGGGGATCAAGGTATCCTACATCTCTAATGGTGCATGGAATACTGAGCCTCCTATGATAGGCCACAAAATGTTGTTACTTTAGATTACACGCAATTTCACATGGTTTGAAGTAATAATAGAACAGTATGTTTTGGATATATCATCCTCAAAGATTAAATAAAGGTTACTAGTTACTATCTCCTTTGCTAATGCCTAAATAATCAAATATTGGATTTTTTTTATTCAACTTGATTTATTCATGCAAATAAGTAATCATAAAATTATGAGGTTCTAATCAAGTTTAAGAGATTGGGGCGAGTTAGGCCGGTCAACTATGGGTCAATAAATCCGGTTCTTGCTAAGTTTTAATTTATCATCTCATGAGATTCTTAATTTTATATTTTAAGAGGCTATGAATAGTTAGACCCATAATGATCTCTCACCCACATGGGTCACTCACCACAAAACCTTAAGGTCATTTTAAGCCGACCTTGTACAAGACTCCTTGACAGACCTTAATCTCTAAATGAAGGTTTCCTTATGTTCTATCAAAAAAATTTATCTAGTGTAACATGAACAAAATTTCCATCTATGTTCTCATATGCACATAAACATCTTTGTGTTCAATAGGGAGCATGTAGATCTCTCTTTCTTATGATCTAACCTTATATGTAAGAGAAATTTTGTAGGAGGAGGTGAACACTGATGACATAAAATGCTCATGTGCCCATAAATTCTAAATCTAATGTATTGCCTCGGTCATGGAGATCAATAATTGTGTTTTTTGGCAAAAGACTTAATACATGTGAACTTATAAAATGCCCATTGGTTAGTCCAGATTAACTCAAACTTACTAAAAGTCATAACTCAACTCCATGTCATATTATGAGATCATCTTATAAATTCATTGCAATTTATATAACATAATAATTATGCTATTTCCTTATCACAATGTAGGGTAATTCAATCCTCCATGGTTCATTAAAGTTATAATGAGATGGGGATTTAAGTGACCTCTAGGCTTCTCATTTATTGCGTAATGGAGGGAGATCTATTTTTCATTAATTCACTAAGCTACAATGAAACTGCCCCACACTTGGTTTAGTATAACACTATTGTTTAATGTTGTGTTTATTAGTTTATTTCAAGTCTCATCATATTCAATTAAACATTATTGAGCAAATATCTTATTCGCTTTCATTAATCTAACTCACCTTTAGAACATTCACTAAGTTAATATAACATAGAGAAACCGACCATCAAAACACTAAAAATTAGGTAATGACATAGCCGAAAATTTGAACTACATTCTTAATTCAATACCAATGTGTATAATAGAAACAAAGTATAAACTACAAGACTCACTAAATAAACACTCATAATAGGATACTAAATCACTACACTAGATGATCATATAAAACTAAAAATAGAAAAATAAAGACTAACTAAAATAAAATAGCAATAAAAATAAAAAAATTCACTTGGATAGACCAACTACAAACTTTTGTTATTAAAAATTCCTTGAACCCTAATAAATGCTAATATGAACAAACGCACACTCTCCACATACCATCTTCTTTTCTCATGCCAGCAAAATGACTTGATACGAATCCTTCCCTTCATTTTCATCACTCACTTCTTCCATTGTGGTTGTACAATAGGTTGGCCATGGTTTGTTTGGCATGTCTTTCATGATAAGCGGTCTTTGTAAGGCAACATTTCCTGGTACACCATGTAAATGTCAATTAACAAACACATTCAAGAGTTTTGTTAATTTCATCAGTATAAAGATAATGTGTATGTGTGGTTTCCTAGAGATTGGATACATTTGTGTTAATCCATCTTCTTGATCTCATATGATAATTTCCATTATGTTTATACTTTGGAGAAAATCTTCATACCCATTTCTTCTTGCAGCTGCTATAGATGCATCAATGCTAGAAATGTATGCCCAACCCCTCATATTTCTTTCCCAACATAGACCCCACCAAGGTGCTCTCAACTTTAATTTAGACTAAATGTAGTTTATACTAGCTCACATGTCTAACATATTACTGAGCCAAAAGACAAAACCAGACAACTCCCTTTTAAAGCTGGCCACAACCCTTATAAATTAGATGACCCACCTCGATGGGTTTGAGCTTTTGGGTACCATAATTTAAGTTGGCTCGAACTCTTGCGAAAACTCTAAGATGACTAGTGAACTCAACTTACTTGAGATTAAGATGTTCCATGAATGAGATGTTTGGTCAATTACAGCACTAAGGAAGTTGGCCTTAACTCATTCATCACAATGCATTCTGTGTCTCAAACATGAAGATGAAGACTTCTTTGATGTCAAAGATTTTGTTCACATAGTTCTGATATGCATAGTCTTGCACAATCTCTACATGATAAGGTGTGTTCGTACATTTTTCCGTAAATTTCACTACTTTGCCTCGCATAAAAATCTTATATTTTCAAATGTCAATAGCATTGATGTACACCTCTTAGCCAAATGGGATGCTAATGTTTCTTGGAATGTGATCCCATATTCCAAAACCCACATTACAAACTTCTGCTATGAATTTAACTAGGTGAAGCGTTTCTCCGCCTAAATCGCTGAGGGTTAACCATCTTGCATCAAAAATATGGAGGACTATGCGGTGGTTTTCCCCATTCATTTTCTTTTAATAGGCCTTCTTGTAGACAAAATGAAAATGATTAACAAGAGAAGGGAAGTAAATAAGCACAAGAAAAGAAGATATGTTGAAGTGTGTAACTCTGCTAGCATACTACAGTATTTTGTATGAAACTAATCCAAATGCTAGAACAATGATCTACCCACATCAAATTAATGCAATACAAGTACAAAACTCTCATTAACAACCTCTTCACAATTGTTTATGTTAAGCCAAAATAACTAGAATCTAAGAGGTTTGGGGGAGGGATGAACATTATACCCGAAATTAAGGATAATGGGTTTGTGGTTTGAAATGGTGGAGTTGAGAGAGAAATTTTTAATGTGGAGAAAGGAGTTACACTAAATATTGTAACAGCAGTGGAATAAGTAAAGGGAACTCCATTCTATTGGAAGTCATCATGCATATACTCAATGATGGCATAGTTGAAATAAGAGGTAGATAAAAAATATTTGTGAGTGTACACATTTTATTCATTAAGGTGATAACGAGATCTATTGTTAGCTACCAAATACATTACAGCCAAATTTAATGATCTGAGCCATCATGTCAAAATCCAACTGCCAATCTAATCTTCCTCATCTTAGCCACGGGCTGCTCTCTATCTAACCATTGGACTGGCCTCTAGGTCAAATGGCCAGATATTCAACCATGGTTAAATAAATTGGAAGATTTAATCATAAGCTTCCAATCTGATCAGAGGTCCATGAAGGGATGGAGCACTGTAGTCCAGTTCTTCGTCCCTTCTGGCCACGATCAAGGAAGATATAGGATGCCATACCGAATGGCCATCATTTCATGCATTCTTCCCCCAAATTAAATCACCATTGAGGTCCCTTCAAACTCAACTCATTGAACCCTAGCATTTAGTAGCCATGATAAGAGTCTAGAGCCACCTGATTACTATCTGGAGCTCACCAAAGGGACCCCATCATGGAACTCAGGTACCCTCCTTCTTAAACTCCACATAGTGTAATTTTCTAACTTTAATTTTGTATACATATTTCATGAATTGTGTTATTGTGATTCAAAGCCAATTTGGATCAATCAAGTCCTATAGAATTGGTGGGACTCATGCTATTATAGTCATGCACAGTAGCCCGAGCCCTAGCCCACCATCTGGCAGCTCATTCGACCTCCGTCGTTAGTTTAATGTTCCATATGCTAGCCTTGACCCAAGGAAAACAATGGAACCAAGATTTAGCCAATTGGTCCACTATGGAGGGTGCATTTTCCCTCCACAGTAAACACTAGGTGGACTTTCACAACTACCTAAGGTTAAGCAATTTATCGCTCCTCAGTTGGGGCTTTTAGGCTCATTCAAAAGGAATGGTCGACAGGGTTGTTTTAAGGTGAGGCTTGGAATTTGATTTGGCCTATGTTAAGAGGAATTAAAATTTATACGAAACCATAATTCTACTTAACATTTGACCTCGACGTGCCAATGCAAAGAAGAAAATAGTGTGGGTCGGGTTCCTATAAACCTGATATAACCTAAAAATCAAATGGGTAATATTTATTTATGTTACATTTTAAACCTTACAAAATTAACGCAATTTAAATTATTGTGAAAACTTAATAAAGACGCATCCAAAAGTATTAAAATCATATATCAAAATGATCAAAAAATTTAATTTACAATATTTAAATTTACTAATGGATTTCTAATTACTATTAAGGGTTATTAGCTCATAATAAAGCTTAGTGTAATAATCCTAAGTTATTATCCCATTTAATTAAACTTAGCCAACCTATCATTTCATTCCATTAGTTTTATCAAGTCATTAGGACATAATCCTGAAGATTTGGTGTCAATCAAACCTCAATAGGTTGGATTAGCAATTTTGCTAATTTTAGGACCCTAGAAATTAGCTAATTTAATTTGATCTCCAAATTAATCTCTGACTTTATTTTTTAGCTCATTGCACCAAAATTAGCTTATGGTGAATTTTTTGAAATTTTTGGAGGTCATTTAGCCTTAAATTGAGTTTAATTTTGATTATATTTAATTTTTTAATTTAAATTAATTTTTTGATTCCCATTTATCCGATGGTCGGCTTCAGTTCAGAAGGCAGGCTGGTTTCGGATTGTCGGTGCCTTTCCATGACCTAGATCCAAGGTGATCCATCAGTCATCAAATTACAACCGCATCCAATGGCTGAAATTGCACCCATGGTTTTCTTTTCCAAACATCCCTCTCTTAATTATCAGGAATTTAATTCTAAGTTTACTAGTACTAAGTCAAGACTAGGTCAATCCAATTGTTCTCATATCCAAATCATCATCTAATGCTCAATCATATCATAATTTAAATTACCCTATGATGTCCTAAGGTTTAGGAAGCTTAAATAGGGAAAACTCTAATATTTCATTAAAATAATAATTTATTTAAGTGTCAAAAACTCATAATTGTCGAGTAATGTTCAAATAATGTATAATCTGTGCCTATAGCTTCCCTATAGCAAAATGAGCATAATGACTATAAGTATGGTAAATTTGGATTTCAAATGCTTAATTAAGCCTTAATTTCAATTAATGAAAATTGGGAGGTGATTAACAAGATTAGTAATCAAAGTTGAATTTAAACTTCATATAATTGTCCTATATATTTTTCTTATCATTCTGATATATAATTTTATTATACTTGGACTTATATTTTAAAAGGTATTAACATTATTTAAATTGAATTAAATTTAATTAATTAATTAATTTATTCCCTAAATAAATTCACACGCGCATGATTCCATAACGCATGCAACCCCCAGTCGTGGACTGCACGCAACCCACGGTCGTGGCCTGCACCCAACCCAGATTGTGGCGTGCACGCAACCCACGCTCGTGGGGTGCACGCAACCCACGATCGTTGCCTGCACGCAATCCATAGTCGTAGCCCGCACGCAATCCACAGTCATGGCCTGCACACAATCCACGATCGTGGCTCGCACGGAATTCACTCGCGTGTGAAGGCCTGATGACAATGTCGCACGTGTCAGAATCCACGGTCGTGGCCTGACCTGAGGATTTTAGTAAAGGGTTTTAGCAGTAGCATGGAGTTGACTACAGTGAGATTTTCATTCTAGTTCTGAAGATGACTACCATCAGTGTAGTGCTAAATATCATTTTAGTTGAAGAATTTCACTTGAAGCAAATGTATGTAAAGACTATGTTTCCTCACGAAGAGCTAGAATAGGAATTGTATATGCAACAACCATAGAAGTGCAAGGCTTGAGAAAATGGTAAGGGAAAGCTTGTGTGCAAGTTCAAGAAAAGCCTTTATAGCTTAAAACTGGTGCCTAGGCAATGTAAAGGAGATTCAACAGATTCATGTCAAAAACTAGGTATAAGTGGTGCGAGGTGGATCACTCCTTCTATATGAGATAGTGTAACTCCTCCTATATCATTTTTTTAATATACGTGGATGATATGTTACTAGTAAGATAAAATATGGAGGAGATTAACATGCTAAAGAGGCAAATGCCATGGGAATTTGACATGAAGGACTTGGGACCGGCCAAGTAGATTCATGAAATGGGAATCAATAGGTTGATATGTGCCAACAATCTAAAGTTGTCTCATAAGGAATATGTTATGGAGCTGATCAAATTTAACATGAGTAAGACAAAATTAGTGGGCACTCCCAAGTAAATCATTCCAATTTATCAAAAGATCAAATACCAAAGACTAAATAGGAGAAGGAACACATGTAACATGTTTCTTATGCTTCTGCAGTTGAGAGATTAATGTATATGATCATCTACATGAGACCAGATATTGCACATGCAGTGAGAGTAGTCAACAGATTCACGAAAAATCTAGGGAAGCACCATTGAGAAGCGATCAAATGGATTTTAAGGTATTTTAAGGGAACAACAGACAAAGCACTTAGCTTTGGAAGGTTTTATATTACTATATAAGGCTTGTAGATTCAGATATTGTAGAAGATGTTGATAGATAGAGGAGCACTATCAGACATGTGTTTATATTAGAAAGTGCACTAGTGAGCTAGATCTATAGGCAACAAAACTTTGCTGCTCTATCCTCCACAAAGGCTGAGTACGTCGCCATCATTGAGGTGAGTAAGGAGATAATCTAGTTGAAGAACTTTATGGCAGGGTTAGCCAAGAAGCAGGAGGATATGAAGCTAGCTGAGTACGTCTTCATCACTGACATAAGTAAAGAGATGATCTAGTTGAAGAACTTTATGACATAATTGGACGAGAAGCAGAGGATGTTAAGCTTGCTGAGTACGTCGTCATCACCTAAGCTAGTAAGGTGATGATATAGTTGAAGAGTGTTATGGCAGAATTGGACAAGAAGTAGGATGATGTGAATCTCTACGGTAATAGTATAAGTTCAATTCACCTCATAAAGAATGTTCCATTTCATGCTAGGACGATGCATATATAGCGTTGATATTATTTCATCAACCACTGTTGAAAGAATGTCAGCTAGGATTAGAGAAGATTCGCACTTTGAAAAATCCTACTAAAATGTTCACAAAAGATGTAACAATAGATAAGCTAAAGCTATGTGAAGCCATAGTTGCCTCGACAGGTGATGAGAGTGTGGGGTTGATAAGGATAAAAGAAGACAATGAAGATCCAAGATTGAACAAGGGATAATCCAAATAGGTCATCAATTGGAAAATTTTTGGGATGTGGAGACCATTTAAAATATTGTGTATAAGCCAATGGAGCGTCAATGGGCATGCAAGAGGTTTCGGGGTGTTCCGAAATAAGTCGAAGGAAGTACGGGCACTCCATCGAGCCCCGACAAACCTGTCAAAAATTGTTCTCATGGGCAAGGCGCCACAGCCTTTCAAGGCACCCTTATGGCTGTCGTGGGGCACTCTGGCATATTGCTGTTCAAGATTGGGCATTGTGGCATGCTGCGGCGCCCCCTGGTTTGATACTGGGCACTACAGCACGTCGTATCGCCTGTCAGAGTCCTATTTCGGATCTAGGTGATGTCCTAAGTATTTTAGGGGACATTTTGAATCTCTTGGGGTCCAAAATGAATCCTAGGTATATAAAGAAATATGTTGATATGTTTCTTAAGGTGATATCAATCCTAAATCAGATTTTGGCTATTGTTGGTCTTCTTTAACATACAATGAGAGCTGAAGATTCCAGGAGCACAGAAGTTGGTCAGGAGACTGTGTAGTGGTAGATCTTTCTTGTTCATGTGAAGTTAAGGCTCTATGTGGCTCTATAATCATCTTATTTATAATGTATTTTTTTGTGTGGTGTGACTCCGTAGTTTTTCTTGTAATCGGGTTTTTCACATAAAATTTATTGTGTTTGGATTGCTTGTATTTTAAGATGTGATTTGGCTGTGGTTTTATTCTTTTTTGTTCTTGGATATTTCATTTATTTCTTGGTAACCATGAATGAAATACCGCCCAATGACTTCCGTGCATGCTCTGATGTCTAGATTCTCTTCCTAATCCATTTTCCTTAAGACTTTGATGGAAACTATGAATTTTGAACTCCATTTTTGTTTTTATAATAAATGATAAATATTGTGCTAATTATCATCCTTGTCAAGTTAAAAATAAAATCACTGACTCTCAAACTTGGAGAGCGATGCTTGATAATAGAGATATCATTGAAGATCTTTTGGTTTGGGATCAACATGACCCCTCCAACTCTTTAAGGTTTGATAAATGGAAGGACTCTGATGTGTTCGAGACTTTGCATAATGTTGTTCTTCCTAAGTTAAGTTTAGGAGATTTTATTAATAATGATAATAGTTGGAATTCTAATCTTATTCGGACAATTCTTCTTGACGAGATGGCCACTCAAATTATTTCTTCAAATCCCTCTTTCTCGATCACCAAGCAAGCCAAATCCTGTATATGTGATAATAATAAAATAAAGTTAAACAATCTTTGGAATATTTTTCGTCCTCATGTGCTCCTTAATATTTCTAATTAGATTTGGCATAAATCTCTTGCTACGCTTATCAATCTATTTCTTTGGAGGATGTATAATAAATTGATGAGCATTTACAATAAAATGCAAGATAGGGGTTTCCATATAGCTTCCAAATGCCAATGTTGTTTTGATATAGAAACTCTCTACCATGATTTCATTGACAATTGTCAATAGCACTCAGGCCTAGAACACTTGAAATTTAAGCACTTCTATTGCCAAGTATACAAACATCTCTTCCCTTAAGGAGAGATGGCTCAATAATAATCCATCGTCAAAAAAGTTACATATGGGTCAACTATTAAATGTCCATACTTTTTGGCAATCTATGGAATGCTAGCAACAAATCAAAATTTGTGAAAATTCACCAATTTGCTCGTTCAAAATTATTTTGTCTATTCTCTCGGATGTTCAAGTTACAATAAATACTTCGGAAACAAGTTTTATTTGGGTTAACTTGAAAGATAACATAGTTGCCTTGTTTATCAAATTTAATCCTCCCTCGGGGTTTTTTTTGTTTGGCTATCCTGTGGTCTGATAAAATTTTGCATTCCTTCTGGTGTTTGTGGTTGGTAATTCGTTGATAGTTTTGTTTTGCTGGTTTATGTTTCTTTGTTTGCGGATGCTGGCTGTTTGATGGATGTTGGTGGTTTGTCGGATGCTGGCGATTTGGCAGATACTGGTTGTTTTTCCCCTAACTGTGTATTGTGTATGTGGGTTTTTGCTTGGTTTGGTTATTGGTGGCTTCTTATTGGGTTTGGCAGTAGTTGCTTGGTCTGGCTGTTCCAGGAGCAGTTGGGTTGCTTAGCAATGCTAGTTGCAGTTTACATGCTAGACGGCTCGGCATTGGGACAGTTCATTATTCGGATGTATCCTTTTGATTTTATTGGGTTGTTTGGATGGCTCCGATTGTGGTTTGCCTGGTCTATTAGTCTATCTGGCTGTTTTTGCTTTCTTGCTTTCTGACTTTTAGGTCTCGGTGGTATTCCTGCTATTTATTTGACTGGTTGTTTTTGTATAAGTTTTACAATTTTCTCTTTCTTGCTATGTTGGCTTGTATCTAATATGAACAATTACTTGCTTTTGCGGAGTTATACCCTGGGACCCTATTTTTTTCGGAGTGATTTCAAGTTTTTTTAGTTCTGACTAGGATCTCGTAACCTGAAATTCAAATATCATAACTAGATAAGAATAATTAATATTAAAAATAATTGTATAAATGTTATTTTATCTTTCGAATGTGAACGACTCAATGACTTCACACATAATACTATTCTTAAGGAATCAAATAAAGCTTTAAAAAAGAACCAAATTTAAAATCTAACAGTAATATTGAACAAAATGAAGTTCTTTATTTGAAAAAGTTAAGTCCAAGTAAATAACTTGTAGAATGTTCTTTAATATGCAAGAGAGATAGGAGCATTAGATCCTCAATTAGCAAATCTAACAAAATATGGTCCGGATACCCATAAATAGAAATGAAGGTGGACTCGAATTTAGGCTCAGCCCACTAACATTTGTTATCTCACATATGCTGCTTGGACATTGGATTCTACAAACATACGAAAGTCATTAGAATATGCCGTCAACGCCCAGTCGGCGTCTAACCGTCTCCTAAAATCCCAATCTAGGTTCTCCGGTTTGCAGCTAGCTTGCATCTGATTGAGTTGTGGCAAGCACAAAATCACTCCAAGCTTCCACACGCATCTTGAGGATTTCTCCGAGACCAACTCAGTGCGCTCGAGGGTTCACTACGGAGTCCAAGCGCACCAACGAATCTCGAGAATTCACAAAATGCTGCTCCAAAACCTCTAACTGCAATTTAGAAGTAAATTTATATGCTTGATGGCATGAGCTCATTTAGTTTATTTTAAATAAATACTATCATTTTTTATTTTTGAAAGATTTGAGATTATTTTATTTGCAAAAATAAATTTCTATTTATATAATATATTTGATATTTAAATTTTAAATCTTAATTATACATATTTTTTAGAAAATATCTGAGAGCAAAATAATATTTTTTTAAAATAGAAACTCTATAGGGTTTATCCCACAATAAGATATAGAGTGAATGCATGATTGCTTTGAGATTATATTTAATTGAAATCTATAATAGGCAGATGTTATGCGTGGAACGGCTCCTTGTTCCGAATTATTTTGATTTCTATTTTTAGTAAGGGGCAGCTGCTCCATCGATCTCCCATAAGAATATAAAAACGACTTGGTTGTCTTTCACCTAAACACCATTAATTAATGTTTAAAAAACAAAAGGGCAATGGAGGCCCCACACACCATTGCCCTGTAACACCTGTATAGTTCTTTTTTCCAAGTATAGTAAGGCAACGGACAACTTGTTCCTTGTCGTATTGTACTTCTTAACGATTTAGAAATTGTTGATGAAAGCCTTCCAACTCTTCTCCCAGACGTCATTATTCTCTTTCTTAAGGAATCTAATGACGAATTATGTTGACAATAACTGTAACATATTTAAAAGCATTTAATAGTTTTCTCTTCAAATAAATGCGTGGACTTGCTTTATTTCGTAACGTCTAAACCGCTAAATAAGGAAAACCGCTAAGCATGTTTCTTTTCCTGTTAAGCGGGCGCTTAAATTCTTCCCGAGGTCGAGAAGCTGATAAAATAATAACATGCGTATTCGCGCATAAACATACTATTTTATTTAATCTATATCCGCATATAACTTACAGTTGTAAGTCATACTTGCAATACGTGTCTTTGTTCCTCGCTAGTTTCCCAAAAAAATATAAAAGCTTGCAGCTTATTAGTGCTGGAGTTCGCTCCATTATAAAGGAAAGGCCGCAGTTAAACGTGAATGAATGTACACAATAAATGAGCATAGTTGTTAGAGCCATCTTAATTTAGGAAGATTTTTTTGGATCTGGGGATAATTTGCCCAGGGATTGGATGCATGCCTGATTCACCCTCTAGAATTAGGAATCTGGGCTAGCCAGACCTGAGCGTTTGACAATCACTACTTAAGCACTTGGAATATAAATCGAGAGGTTGAGATGGATTAAGGATGCATCGGTGATCCTTTGAAGATTCCCGCAATCCCGGCCATAGGGTTAATCAATCTAAATCTAATCGATTCAAAAATGATCCTTGCCCTCACAATATTGGTCTGACAAGTATCACTTAAGCAATTATGGGTTAATGAAGCTAGCATGATTTGAACCAAAGGGGGTTAGGGGGATACCTTCACCGTGGCTATTGGGGGAAAATTGGGTCCAAGGATCCACTGGATTCTTCTTTAGGATATAACCACAAGCACCACACACAATCCACTGGATCCCCGGAAAAATTCTCTTTAGTTTGCCAAGGTTTGAGAAGGGGAATTTGTGGTTAGGAGGAGGGAGGGCGACTAGCAGAGGAGATTGAGATCTCTTGGAGTTTGAAATCGAGCAAAGGAAACTCCCAGAGAGATTTTGGGGTCTTAAAAAGGCAGGGAGAGGCCCGGGAAGGTAGGACAAGGCCACCCGGGTCGGGCCCGAATGTCAGCCTCATGCAGCCATTTGGGGCGAATGCGGGTTCTCGACTGGGCTCGCGGGAAGAATCCTTCAGGAATAGGAAGATGCTACGATTGAAGGAATCATGGGGGGACATGGCAGACAAGCATTGATACGAAAGAATTTCTGATGTTAGGACATTCCTTTGGAGATGAAGAGGAGCAGGGACATGAACGATAGATGCTATATGATATTCGATTGAAAAGGCACTGCAGCTCAAATCGCGCAAATCAGATTTTTGCAATGGGCATTAATCTCGGTTGTTGGACCCAAGGCTTGATCTGACTGCCCAATTTTAAATCTAATGAATTACAATGTGTGACTCGATCAAAACTGTTTGATTTGATCGCAAGGAACGTGGAATGGCTGCGATCGCCTAGATTCCTCGTCCCGTGTTTGGATCTGCTGCAATGGATTTTCACTGTTCGAAATATAAACGTTATAAATTTGTAATAATTTGGTTCTAATTAAAATGATATAGTTTCAATTTAAATAAAAATATAAATTGTATTTTCTGAATACTTCAATCGTAACGAGCCTAAAAATGATAGGAGTCATCGGCTCTGCCCCTTAAATAAACAGTTTCATTGGGTTATTATTAATTTAGCTTCAAAAATTAAAAACTTTATACCAATTCGACCATCTCGACGAGACTTAAGCGCATGGCTAAACAATAACAAATTTGGAGTTTTTTTTCCTAAATTTCAGAAGTTAAGACTTTAAAATTAAATCTAATATTGCTTGGGATTCCAATCGATCTCAAGCTTTTGTAGTAGGATCCCCTCACTGCGTTTTATCTATACTTATTTTGATTTAAGGTATCTAAAATTATTAAAATAATAAATAGTTATTCCCTAATCATTTGGATCCCAATTTCTTTGGGGACAGGTTCTAAGGATGTTTAGAACTTATTAATGGCATGATTAGAAAATTTGTTGATCCTAATTAAGCAAGAAAATAACATTTGGTTATTACTACCATATTAATGGGTCATTAATATCTTTAAATAAATATTTATTTCACAATTTTGTTGCAAACTTAAATTTATTTGATATATTTTCTAATCAGATTCCTTTTGATTTTTTTCTATTATCTTTATAATAAACAAAAATAGAGTGAAATTCTACAAAGAAACCAACATCATATAATTAACAAATTAATAAAAGATTAAACGTAAGACCATCTTAATAAAGAGCATTCTCAACATAAAAGGTATCTTACATACTTATTTTGTTAATAACTATGATTTTTTATCTGTCTTCTCTCTTAAGGTGACCCTTCCTCATTTAAGTTCTTGTTTTCTAAGCTTGGGTCTAAGACTATGCTATAAGCACTCACTATACTTGTACTAAATGTCCTCATCAGTTAAACTATGAAGATGTTCCTAAATAAATTAATTTAAATGTAAGTGGGTTGAACCCACCTTAATATAAATCCAAGTTCTTTTCTAATTTTGGGTAACCATATCAAGTTTAAGGATTTACTTGATCTACATATTGAAGAAATGTGATTAAATAATCTTCATACAAGGTGATGTTTATTTGGTAATGATTCTTAGTAGTAGAATTTCTTTTCTTCACTTGTGCGGATCTAGCACTCAAAGGTATTGGCTTTAATCCACTTAACTTGTCTTTTATGTTTGAATATAAAAAAATTATAAAAACTTCATTATAATCAATATTGTTAACAAATTATGAATTTATAAGCTAGGTTTTGAGTAGCCAATATCTTTTTTTTGAGTCTCAACCAAAGATCTAGATTTTATTAATTCTTTCTTCAATGCTATGTTTACCACTTTGAGATTATTATAAGCAACCTAAATTTTTTTCAAGTATTGATTTTAATTTAGTATAAGAAACTTTTCTACCTTATTATTAGATGATCAGAGTTTAATTCCTTTTAATATCTTACAAATTAACAATAGATATTTCTTCTTTGTCTTGATCGAAAGTGAATGTAAGAAAATATGCATGGAATCATAGTATCTAATAGAAACCATTCCAGCTGGTTTTCCCATCCCAACTTACTTAAGTAATGCAAGGATTTGGCCAAAGCCAGGTTTCATTTTTTCCTAACTAAACTTGTCTTCTAAGGTAATATAATGCCCAAATGCTGAGTTAGTGTACCTAAATCAACAATAGGTGTTAATGTGACTCATAACCTTGATTAGAGGTGCTAATCCAATATAAGAGGTCACATTTGCCAAGAGTCCTATAGAGGTGTAACACAATGATAAAGGCAAGAAGGAAAATATACATCACATCATCTATAATTTCAAACATCTAGAATAACTGAAATAAAAATGCATGCATCCTAGAAAAGAAATGAAAATATTCAAATACAATTATTTATTGTATACAAGATTTAAATATATACTCATCATCACTAAAATAAAAGTAAAAGAAAAAATAAAATGCTGATGTTGTGAGGCTAAGCAGTTGAATACTCCTGAACATGCTCCTCCTCCAAGGTCAAAGCTCCCTTAAGCTCCTCATTTAATATATAACTATCATATGATAGAGCACAGTAAAAGAAGTAGAAATTTGATTAGATATATTGTCTAAATACATTTTAAGCTTCCAATTTATTTTCTTTTAGGATATCACATTTATTTACAATTAATTTATTAAGCATGTGCATTTGTAAAAGAAAATAATGTAGGTAAAAAAAAATATGACTAAAATAAAAGAATTAAGTAAATGATAAAATACCATATACATCCAAGCAACTCATACATTTGAAATTGTAATGATATAAAGATATATATATATATATATATATATATATGTATATATATATATATATAAACATGCATATACATTGAAAATGAAAAATAATTCTGAAAATATGATCGATGTAGGTAAATGCTAATCACTTAAAATATTGTACAAAACTGTTGAAAAGTAAATAACATAGAAGCTATAAAAAGCTAGAAGTACAGTACAGTAACAACCCTAGGTTGTTATCAAGCTTAACTTAAGCTTAATAAAACTTTAAAAAATTTTCCATTGCATTCATGTGGTTATTAGAACTTAATCCTAAAATTTTGGGATCAATCAGACATCACTAGGATAAATTGACTACTTTGCCAAATTAGGAAAACTAAAATATAGCCAAAATATTTTGATCTCCAAATCAAAATTTGATTGCATATTTGAATTCCTCACTCCCAAATTAGCTAGGGGTCCAATTTTGAGAATTTTTAGAAATCATTTAAGCCATAATTGAAATTAATTTAAATGAGAAAAATTGCACAAAGGGACCTCCAACAATTCATATTGCATTCATGCCTCCAACAGACGCTACCTGTCCGGGTCCCGTGACAGCAGATTCCCATAGCTTCTGGCCGTCACTCCATCACATCGAACATCTTAGGTTTGATCGTGCTCGTACACCGATGGGGCGTTGGATCGGGCCTGTGGATCACATAAGCCAAATCACTCTGGATCATACCATTATAATCCAGAGGATAAGAACTGTTCATCGATTCAGATCTATAGATCATATGGACCGTAGTACTCCTGCACTATGGACCTGTGTCCCGGCCTCACTAGCATCCCCAATAGGGAAAATTTTTGCACATCCACATCAGGCACGTCCCACACTACTCCCCAATGGCCTCTGTCGACTAGCCCCAATCCTCTCGCCGGGTCACCTTGACCCGACTTCACCAATCTTGGCAATGGATCCTTCTGGTTCTCGGTCTCGGGCCGACGCGATTGGCCCGACCTCCCTAAGCTCTTCGATCTATAAATAGATCGGGAGCCCCTTTTTTGATGCTCATCTTAATTCCTGAGTGAGCTCGCCCCCTCCATTACCTCAATTCCTCAGTACTTCATCTCTCTGCTTCTCTAGCCTGTCTGATGATTGAAGCTATAGCATCTGGCTCATCCCGATCAAATCTGAGGGTGAAACTCATCGTTTGAGTCCCTTATCTCTCCCTGCTGATCTTGGGAAGCTCCAGTGATCATTGTCAGCACTCCGATAGCACTAGTCAGCCTTCTCTATTGTAAGCTATTGGTTCATGTACCTCCTTCGCTATATCAAATTCTACGTGCTCATTCATTGCTCATGGATTACTTCTTCAATACGTTATACTTATGATTGCGATTAGGAATAGACAGAGAAGCTGTAGGTCCCATTCCAGGGGTGCAAGGGCTCAGATAGTTCAGAGCACAATTCAAGTTGGATCAAACTATATGGAATGGTTAAATCTCCAATTCTTGATAATTGATGTTTGACTGAGTCACCGATTGTCTAGAATAATTTATTTGTATCAATCCAAGTGAATGATCTAGTGCATCGAGCTCAAATCTGATCGGTGCAAGCACTCTCTACTCGTGTTGCCATTGTGCCATGGCTCAAGTAAGGGTACATTGATCTGGCCGCGCCTAAGCTTGGTTATTATAGGGCTTAGCTTCGTCGTGCTTTAGTGATGGTGTATTGAGATCGGTGGCTAGTCTTGTAGTGGTCCATGTGGAGAGAATTTTGTCCCCACAGTAAACCTTAAAGGTGCCTGTAAGAAGGAATTTGGGGGAGCAGCACCCTGTCAGTTTGAGCTCTGCCAATTAGGGCTTATAAGTTCAATCAGTGCGTCATGGCATGGTGAAGGTGTTGCGATCATCTAGGGGCGATGGCGCAGTCTATAGTCAGAGATTTTACCAATTAGTGTTAACCCATACCAACTTGAATCGGGGTGAAAGCGAAGAGGAAGAAGGGACTATCTGGGTCGGGCCAACCCATGACTCGCGTGGTTTGACAGTAGTGGGTCAATGGGCCCGGTCGACCCAGACCATCTTAATTATGTCATCTCTATGTAACTAATAAAAAGGATTTTCTAATTTTTTTCCTTAAGGAAACTAAATTAGAAAATCAAACTTTAATTAAAACATTTAAAATGTATTAATTAATTAACTTTTTCATCTTAGCTCCAAACCATATGAAATTATATACCATTTTGTTACTACGATTTATATTTAGTATTGTGATGTGATCGACATGTAATATATGCAAGTACACATATACATTGGATACTTATTAAACCACCTCTCATAAATCTAATTTATGTAAGTACCTTATATAATACTTATCTTAGGGAATAGTCATCAATTCTACCTTGGGTAGAGTCCCAATTGCATTCAGGAAGGTTCAACAACCCATCCCGAGTAATGCATCGTTCTGCAGCCAATTATTTTATCTTTATTATCTCATTTGCGCACGGCTGCGGGACGGGGCATTATAGTTATTATTAAAAATGTATCATAAAGTGTCAGTTAATAAGAGTGTTCCTATATACTTTATGATTTATTTTTTGGAGTAGATATGATCACAATCACTAAGTGTAAGAAGGCAGCATCCATAATTCATTAAATTGAATCTCAGAAATGAAGCTAAGAACATCTGAGAAGGACATCTAAGGGTTTGAACAAACTTTAAAGAATTAAAGGACATATTAGTAAGTTAAAGTAAAATCAAGGCTGATCTTCAAATGACATTTTAGGAATGGAGTATCAATAATATGAGGTCAAATACTACCTTAGACTCTTCGATAACTACTGGTCATTATATTTCCAGGATGACAAAATTTATGGTAGAACCATTAGTGGAGTATCTCCTAGAGGGGTAGAAGTGCTTGATAAGATCCCAGTTCATCCAATCTTTCGAGGAACCAGCCTTCCAATTCTTGCTATAGAATGGCTAGATCGTGTGACTACCACCTTCAGGGAAACTGCATGCCTAGAAGGCTACTGTCTTCAGATCTTGGGAGCCTTACTCGATGGATGTGGTTCCCCACCCCTTAATCCACAAGATTAAGCTAAGGGGTGGTGTGGCACTTTATCAAATCCCTCACTTAACATTGGATTAAGTGTAAAACATATTTTAATAGTTAGGAAGAGATAAGCTAATGTAAACATGTTATAAAATCAATCACTAAGCAAATACATAATCAGAATACGAAAGCAAAGTAAAGTGAACATACATCCAATTTACCATAATAAATAGAGAAAATGAAGCATTCAACTCAGAATAAATAGTACAGTAAGAAGAACACAGTTAAATAGTACCTGTATTATTACAATATTAATTAAGTTTAAATGAACTGAAATGAATCACCCCTCCTCATAATAAGCAGAAAAGACTAAACTGCTTCAGCTCCTTCCTGATTCCCCTCCTCAAGATATGGCTCCACTTCTGGATAAGGCTCCTCTTTAGAACCAAGCCTCACGAATCAATCCAATTCTGACATTGTCAATTTCATAATGCCAGGGCCCCATCCAACAAAACTAAATTCTTAATAGATAATTGTCTAAGTATATTTTAGGCTGAATATTTTTTTTGATATTTTATTAATGTCACCATTTTACTTATAAAACAAAAATTCTAACTAGCATAGGAGCAGTAAGCATATACGGAGAATGATAAGTTATAAATGCAGCATTTATAACTAAACAAGGTTTGAGGCAAAAAGGCACACCTCAAGTAAACTAAGGAAGGATAGGCATACATGTATAATATAGTAAGTAAAAGTACTAAAAGAAAAATCTAATCTTAAGCATACTGATAATCATATGACATATGCTGATTTAAATGAAATTATCCAATAGTGGTGCATATAATTAAGAAACAAAGGTCAAACATTTTATAATATATAAGTAAATAAAGGTAGACTAAAGTCAAGTACGATGGTAAACAGGAAATAATGAATAGTAAACAGTATATGGTAAACAGTAAATATTGAACAGGTATGTAAGTACTACCTTATCCAAAGAGGGCTAATCTAGCCTGCTGATATTAAAATGATTCTTAGCATCAACACGAAGGCTAAGGTGACAAAATATTCTTAGCATTATCTAAGGCTAGGCTGGAATAATAGCACAAAAATTGAATTAAAGAGGTAGTAATCACAAATACAGTAATATTTTAGTTATTTACTTTACTTCTGTAGATATATCCAGAAGTAGCTGATGAGTCAAGCACGTCTGTAAGACTATAGAGTTCCAAACATAGAACAACACTCCTCAATGAATAATGCTAAGTACTCCTTATTTCTCCTACCCCTGTCCATTAACATAAATGCACCAGATCAACAAATAATTGAACCCACTGCAAATGTTATCCTAATCTTCTATGTTTTAATTTCATACAACAATATTATATTGTATAACATGTTCAAGGATAAGGCACAAAATACAAGGAATTCAAAAGCATAAATAAAACAATAGTGAGCAAGGGACTCTACTATATAAGGTGACACCAGTTGTTATCTACTAAACCATTCTAACTATTCCAAGTTTCACAAGTGTAAGATCTCCAATTCCTACTATCGAGTGTAACTTAGTAGCATGACCTAATAAGTTAAAAGCAATTAGAACTGATCAGGTTCTAATTTAGTTCAATCAATAATGACTATAAGTTAAATAAGAAATTATTATGTCCAAATTACTGAATTTAGACGTTCTAAACTAAGTTCTGATCAGGATATACTAAAACTAGGAATTATGCATTAAAAACCACGAATTGGAGTTAATCACATAATCTCTAGGTAATACTTAAGGACTATGGTTTAAATCTAAATTGTGAACTAATGATTAAGGCAAATCCTATCAAGCAAAATCAAGTTTAATAGGATGATTCTCCTATTTTTAATCTAGAGTTAAGATATAAAATATTCAAAATCAAAGTATAAAAATCTATAAATTAATAAAATTAAGGATTCATTCATTGAATAACCCACTTTATTCAATGAATGAACTCTAACCTAGGATCTATTCTCATTCCTAAAGAAAAGGTCCTAAAGTGAAGTGAAGATTCCTAATGAGCACCTAATGAAAAGACTTAGAGAGATTCTAAGAATTGATTGAATTTATTTGAATTTAACTTAATTTGTTGTTTTTATTTAAGTAAGAAAGTTAAGAACAAATTTTAGCTAAGTAAGGCATATTATTCTTACTTAGAGATTTTCAAGCATAAATTAGGATATTTGACAAATTATTAAAATTATGGGATTTAAGACTTAAAGTGATCCTAAATCAGTTTTATTCTGTTTTTAATAATTTAAGAGATATTTTAAAGGTTAAGAACACTTAACTTAAATTTTAGGCAAAATGACCATTTGCCCCTACTTAAGGGTCCAAAAAGCTACCTTTTGATTTCGGGCTCCAAATTTGATTTTCTTATAGCCAAATGTTTCCTTACTATATAAGATAAAGATAGACAGTAAGTACAACAAATTTGGATGAGAAATGGGTCCTCTAAGTCTAAACTAAAGAATTTTACCCAAAGGTTGATTTAGTAATTTTCTCCTAATTGAATCTAAAACTTTGTACAGTTTATTGTCGCTTGTTGTTCAAGGATTCCATAGAGATTAAGAACACTAAATTCCGAGGTCTATAGGATTAGTTATAAGCATTCTAAGTTTAAGGGTAAATGTGTGATTTCTAGGGTTAAGTGGGGTCAAATCTAACATTTCTATTTGAGATCCAAATTTAACAAACTCAGCGGCTTTAGCTTCCCAATATGACACTGAGTACTTTAATTGGAAGTAGACCTAAATTGGACCTCATTTGGCCAAGTTATAACCAAATTAGGGTTAGAGTATTTTGGTCAACCTAGGGTTTCTAACAGTCAAAACCCAAATTTTATTTCGTTTACTATTGCAACTGAATTTCTAACCTAGTTAGCATCCTGAATTTCTTAATTTGGACTCCAAATGATCAAGTTATGGTCATTTCAATATTAAGGTTATATTTTTTTGAAAGGGGTCAAAACCCAATCTTTTTCATATTTAAAAATCACATACAATTTTATACAATACTCAATTTACTAAACCAAGGATTAAATTTGATATATTTCGGCCCCATTAGGGTCCTAGGGTCATTAAAATGCAAAATATATGAAGTTTTGGCTATTCCAGACAGTTCAGGGCTGTTCCAGATAGTTTAGGGAGCTACTGCGAGCTGGAGCGCCTTCTGGTCGAAAACCAGGTGCTGTGGCGCTCCGTGGCACCTATTTTTTCAAAGCGAGACCGTTACGGCGCGCTAGAGCGCTTTCGGGCCCTTCCGTTGGGGCGTGTGGTAGCAGATTTTGGCGTTGCGGCACGCTACAGCGGGTAAATTTAATTTCATCAAAAATATTTTTACACTTCATCAAACTATTATTCCGCTGCGGCGCGCTGCGACTACCCAAATTCGGAATTTCGGGCGCTACGGCGCGGCAGCGCCCGACAGTGATTTCGCCTGTGTGGTAACCGTAATGGGTCATCTTTTGGGTTCAAATACTCTCAAGCTAGAGCACTTCACGTGCGGTGCCATACACCGTTGGAAAGGTATTTCCGAGAAATTTCCATCTATACTAAAATCAACACAAAGCAATTATTCTAATTATGCAAACAACGGATTTAAAGGTTCAAGTCTGTAGAAAGAAGGAAAAATAGAGTTGTTAGAACTTCTTAAAATCACAAGCTTAATGAGCTCTAATGAACTCCATAAACTCAATACATATTATTTAAGGATGCAACATAAGCTTAAAATTAAAATGAAATAGCCATTGAATCCTATTCAATGGGGGAAAGATGGTACCTTGGCTTTCAAATGGAAGAAGATGGAGGAAGAGAGCTCTGTTTTTTGTAGGAACTTGAAAGCATGATAGCTTCTTTAATAGCATGGCAATTGAGGAAAATGTAGAGGAGGGAAGCTCAGCTTGTTTTAATGGAAGGGAAAGCCTGGCTTTGGATGAGATGGGCTTGAGTTGTCCCATCCTAGCTATTGATTAAAGGGGGGGGGGGGGTTGGAAGGAGGTTGTGAGGAGAGGGGGAACAAGAATAGCAAGAGAAGAGGAAAAAAAAAACAAGGAGGGAGGGGCCGAATTTTCAGAAGGAAATAAAGAATGTGGGGTCCAGCTATAGAAAAAAAAAGGAAAAAGAAGATGAAAATAAAAATGGATTTATATAAATTAAACTAATTAATCTCTAAAATCATATTTTATAAATGATCTCTGAAAATCCCAAAAATTTACTCCTAGCTAATTTGGAGGTGAGGAATGCAATGAAGAAGTCAGATTTCAATTTCGATGAGTATTTAATTTTCCTATTTTCTGGGTATTTAATTACATTAAAATATTTGTGAAAATTTGACGACTTCCAAACATATCCAAAACATCACCCTTAGCTAATTTTGGGGTGACGAGTGCAATGACAAAGTCAGATTTTGATTTCAATGTCAAACTAAATATCTTAATTTTCTAAATTATTAAATATTTCAATTATTTGATTGAGCTCGGAATCGCTCCAAATCTCCGGGGATTGGTTCTAATGACTAGATAAGCTCAATGAAATAATAATTAGGATGTGATTAAGCTAAAATTAAACTAAGTAATAGCTTAGGATTGTTATAATGGACCATCTAAATGTTAGTAGTTCTGGACGTATCAAAGACTCGCGAGAAAGCGCAAGGGAGGGTGTTATGTAGTCACTTATGATGACTTTTGTACTTCTTTTATAGCTGAATTTTGTAGTTGATTTTATTGATTATTTCTTGTATTCATCTTTCATATAATTTCACCAGTTATAATTATCTATGTAACTTCCCTTTTGAGGAGTAACGATTGAGAAATAATTATTTATTTTATTTTTTGAATATGTATCCATGGAAATTGCAGTCATGAATCCAGGACCCCCCTTGATGACTACCCCAATTAAGAACATTATCTCATCATCTAGTGGGTTTGATGACATTAACTCATTGGTTAGCCTTGAAGCGCTCCGCCTCGTCATCATGCGCAAGAAGAGGTAACATAATCAATCAGCGATAGAGTGGCGCGCCACTCAGAAAGGGATATCCCATCTCCCCAAATAGCTGGAACTACAACACATTTGAATGTTGCTGACTCAATCCCAGAGGAGGGTCAATAGTCAATACATAAGATAAGAGTAAGATACTTATCCTAAATATTAGACTAATACATATATTAGATTATAAATGCAAGTAAGAAATCTAATATACGTTCACATATACCAGTATTTCCAGTATGCTGATCACATTATAATAGTAAAATATAGTAATAGGATAACAAAGTGAGGAAGCTAAAGTAAAACATCTAGAATACATTCATCACAGAACAGTAGTAAACATTTATCTTAGAAAAAAAAAGTAAAAGTGCATCTAGAATTATTACAAACTGCTTACTAAATAATATAAAAGTAAAGTCTAGCTAATGAACTGAAATAAAAGCAAAAATGTGACAAGGCTGAAGGAGGGTCCACTAAGACTCCATGTACTCCTCCTGGATCTCCTGAGAGTCCTCCTGCCCTTACTCAACCAACTACTCAGGATCTAGCAAATTGTCAGATCCCAAAAGTACCCCGTACTAGACAAGATGCCTAACACATCAAAACTAAACCAAATAGTTCTGTAACATATATAATGCAATGGTAAAGTAACTAAAGCTATAGAAAAGCTATAAAGGTAACTGAATAACTGAAATTATGTAAAATTGAGTAAAGTAAAACTGAACTATAAACTGAATGCTGGAAACAACAAAAAATAACAAATGATCTAAAACTAATGTAAGAACATCCCAACTGTGCTATATGTCAATGAATTCATGCATCTAAATATGCCACAATATTGTATGCTACTGATATGCAACTGAACTATCACTGAACTACTATGAGATGTACGGTCCAATGTCTACATACATCTTATTGGAAAATTTTATCGTGATGTCTCAACATCCTAAATTTCCCTTGTTGAGGTATGCAACATTCCGTAACTCTTAAATCTTCACTGATACTCATACATCATGCTCATACTCATGCTCATGCCTCTATACTACATGACTTAAAATCTAGAAATCCAAAAATGCTTGAACTTAGATTATAATTCAAATATCTCCATTGTGCAGAATCATGCTAAATGGATTCTGATTCCTAGATTCTAATTTCAAAAATCAATCTTACTTAGGATTTTACTTAAAATCATCAGTTGGAAGGACTGTATATTCATACTGGGTATATTTCCAAGAGAGGTGGATTTAATACTTAGTTTATTTAAAATTGCACTTATCTAAGTGCACTAAGATCAGAGGTAGAACTTGGTCACAGTTTATATCTCAAATTAAGTTGTTAAATACTCTAATTATAAGCATACCTAGTATCCTAAGGAGGGTGACTTAAATTACTTAGTTTGTTTAAAATTGCACTTATCGAAGTGCACTATGATAGGAGGCAGAACCCAGTCATAGTTTATGTTCTTTCAAACTAAGTATTTAATCGCCTATATATAACACTATTAGAATTGCTTGGTTTACTCTAAGCGAGATTGTATCTAACTAAGCCCGCAGGATATCACAAAGATAAATCTTGCCTAGAGTGAATCAACCATTCCTGAATACTGTTAGAGTGATCCAGCATTATGGATATACACTACTATACTTAACTAATAATTGGGGTTTAGTAAATTCTATTCAGTCACCAAGGATTTATCCAACACTATCAATTTTTACTCTAATTAGGTGAGTCTTACACAAGGCTCCAAGGATATGACCCAGAGGTCACTCAACATTGGTTACTACCACAAGGAAGAATCTCAATCTAATATCTTAGATACATTCTACCACAAGATTTAAGATCAACTTCTAAGTTTAAGGAGGATCATCTATGTTCCTACATCAATATGACACAATAAGTCTTTCCTACCCTAAGGTGTAACATTCTTCAAGGCTTTTAAATATTTTAAACCACTCCTAAAGTAAGATCCTTAGGATCTCACTATTCTAAAACTTAAGTTAAAGATTCAGAGTTTACTTATTAACTTAGACAAAAGTGATCAGATCAGATGATTAGATCCATCTGATGACATAATATTTTACAATTATGGGATGAAATCAAAGATATTATAAATGTTAGGTCATTTTGTAAATCATTACAGTTTTATTAACCATCTTATGCTAATAATCTTATATAAAAGAAAATCAAAGATCTAAAGCATAGATTCAGATAATTCAATCACATAATTTCATTATTAATCTTAGCATTTCTAATTCAATGATTTAAGATCAATACTAATCTAATGCATTATTAGAATAATGTTAATTGAATTATCTTACAATCAAGTCATTCGATTAAGAAATTAAAGATTTGAATCTTAATCAGATTAACTAGGGTTTGACCCCTAGTCTCACCCAATTAAGATTAATTATTTCCTTATAGATCAATGGCAAATCCTATAGATTGGAGGTGTATTATTAATGGCAATCCAAGATCTAGATCAAGTACTAACCCCTTGATTAAGATCTTAAGATTTCTTAAGATTAAAGGGTTTAATTATCATTTTATGAAATTAAGAATTGAAGTTGCATAAGAGTTTGTATTTACTTTTATGTTACTGTTATAAAAGCATAATAATAGAAATTTATAGAAATCAGAGGGTAATTAGTGCTAATCAAACCTTAAGTCAAGATACATGAATTAGCACCTAATCATAAGTCTAACCTTTAGAAATTCATGAAACTTGGCATTAATATTCTATTCATTCATATGAACAATTAGAGACTGAGTTTTCTAAATTTGGATAATCAGAAACTCTAATTTTACTAATTATACATTTATAAGATTAGGGCATAATTAAGAGTACATAAATCATAAAATTAAACTACCTAACACATGTATTCTACAAAGCGTAAGAAACACAATGGCTCCTAAATCATGAAATTTGGCTTTTATACATACTAATCAACCCTAATTAAGTTCTACAATAATTAGGCTAATCCAAAAAATCCAACTACTAAAACTGCAATATTATTTTATATTCTGATTCCTTATAATTTTCTAATCAATTTGGCATATAATATTATAGAGTTTGGACTAGTGGATCAAAAGTTATAATATTAAATTTATTT
The DNA here is from genome assembly GCA_016760335.1 of Gastrodia elata. Classification (NCBI taxonomy): domain Eukaryota; kingdom Viridiplantae; phylum Streptophyta; class Magnoliopsida; order Asparagales; family Orchidaceae; genus Gastrodia; species Gastrodia elata. The sequence continues at coordinate 37,117,632 of CM028681.1, forward strand.
GTATTTTTTCCAGTTTAATTTACCTATGGTTTAGATAATTGGATTATTTTCCTTAAGGAAAATAAATCCAATTATTATTAATATTAAACCACGGGCCCAAAATCAAAATCGCGCAGGCCTGGGTTCGACCCGGCCTGCAATGTGCTTTTACCACGCTCCCTCGACCCCCGACAGTCAGCTATTAGGGTTAACCCTATTCGCAAAATTCAGAGGCTATGGGACAATCCAGAGCCTCAAGCAAATCCCTACACCTTCTGACTTCTCAGACTCATCCAGAGAACCTTGAATTATTGGCTGGGGAGGATGGGATGGCTAGGGTACTATTCTCCCCAAATTGGGTGAGTACCTAATTATGGGCCTTCACTGTGAGGGGAAATTATCCTCATAGAATTTACGTCAGGACCAGAACTCTATGGCAACACCATAAGTGTAGCCAGACGCACCAGAACCATATACCAAGAAAGGCTGAGTGCATCCAGATGTGTGGGTACTTACTCAGACCGATTTCTAAAAATTGTAGAAATTAACCAAGCCAGCGCTATACACTGGTTGAGCTCCAACTAACCAGACCATATCTATTCAATAAGGGTGGATATATAATTGCATAAGCAAAGAGAGGGAGACTGCGACTCCACTTGACTCACAATTGAAGAAAAGGGTACCTGGAAGGTTTGGCTAAGTTGAAACGCCTAACAGGAATCAAGGTAGAAGCTGCTGAGCATCAGAGGGATGCACATAAAATTCCTGAACACCAAGAATAGCCTCTATCAGCGGTACGCACACCAAGGATGCCTAAGGAAGCTCGGGAAGGTCGGTAATGGCAGAGGGAAGATTAACTCCAATTGACCAGCAAGGGATCAAGGGAGGAATGATGAGACTATTTATAACCTCAACAGAGAAATGGGAAGCTTTCAGAGAGCTGGGTAGGCCTGGAGTTAGCCCAAGAGGTGAGGCCGGGGACATGTGTCCCAGTTTTTAATTATGGAGCTCAGGCCTCAGGGCCCTGATCCATGGAGCTTTGCCAGGAGAGGTGAGGTCCTAACAACCATGCTGATGTGTCAAGAGGAGTGTGGGATAGGCCAGGCTATCGGGGATCCTTAGGATTTCCTCTGTCATGCGCGGACGAGGCAAAGACGAAGATCCACAGTGGTAGGGGAAATGGGGGGGGGGAGGGGCAGGTCCTGTAGCCATCTGATTAATCAAACAAAATGGCGCAACAGTCCTGATCCTAATGGCTAGATCCGATTGAATCTGCGCCATCGGATCCACGGGACGCATCTAACGGCAGATCTATAGTACTGCGAATCTGAATCATAGCCATCAGATTAATAGGATGAATGGAGGATATGGCGGGAGCACCGCTGTCACGCGACCCGGGCTCCACAGTGGATCCCAACAATTTAATTGGTTTACAGGTATATTTGCAAAATTAAAATATTAGAAACCCTAGAATGCAATTACACCATTTTAATTTAAATTGAATTATGGTTCAAATGATCTCCAAATTTTACCAAACTTTCGCCCCAAGCTAAATTGAGGGTGAGGAATTTAAAAATACAATCAGATTTTAATTTGAAGATCAAAATATTTTAGGTCTTATTTAGGGTATCTAAACTGATCAAAATGCTAACTCAACTTAAAGAAGTTCAGTTGACTTCAAATTTTCAGAATAAGCTTAACTTTGTATTCTAAAAGAAATGGGATCAAAATTAATATCTAACTAAGTTGAAAATTAACAGGGTTACAATCTAGGGTTGTTACAGGCCTGCTGAAGACTCTGATTGCAAGTCATGCCCAACAAGCCTAGAAAACCTATAACACCCTCATAGCGGTGCAACCACCTATTATTGATGTGGACATTCCATCCACCCTTAATTTCTCTGTAGATCGATTCCTTCATAGCTTCTTAAGAATAAGAACATTAACATTTAGTGGGGCTACGAATCCCATGGATAGTATCAATTGGCTGAAACTTGCATAAAAGAACCTCACTAGCATTAATTGTCCCAACTCTGAAGCCATCCGTTTGGTCATGCATCTGTTATAGGATGAAGTAGAATAGAAGTAGGAAAATGAGAGGAACACCAAATTTAACAACTACAGATCAAGGACATCATGTGGGAAATGTTTATGGAGGCATTCAAGGAGGCCTTCATTCTTGTATCTACTCAAATTATCCTAGAATATGAACTGCTTAATCTCTCTCAATGAGGGAGATTCGCCTCAGATTATGAACTAGAATTTTGGCATCTGTCCCGTTTCACCCCAGATATAGTGAGATCAAAAATAGCAAAGTGTAACCTATTTTTGAAAGAACTTATGTATTTGATTCAAGCACATCTCATTTCTCATCGGTTCAATTATTTCTTGGAGCTAGTTAAGGCAGCTCGACCGCAAGAACATTTCTTGTGCTAGATGGACAAGAAAAGAAAAACACATTTCTCCCCAGCAAGGAAGAAAATTTTTGGGCAACGAAAGGTCGTCAAGGTCATCCATATTGAAGTCGATCAATCCCCAATTGATGCCTTAGGATATAAGCATCCTCACCCATATGGGAACTTCTATCACCAAGGGAATGTTTAATTCAGTTATGGTAGGCACGATCATTGCTTTTATCAGTGCATCATCGAGAAAACCATCGATGGAGTTCCCATCATTTACTCAAAGGTAGACCAAGTTTTTTGTCTGCAACCTCTGAATAACCATAATCTTACCTTGGCCATTATGCCACCACCTGCTCCTGCTACATCCCCTAGGAATGCACCTGCTCTTACCTAGACCCATAATCATTTGGGCTGAGCACTGTAGATCTATCAACCTTCTGCTCCTACTAGAGTTTATGTGCTAACTTTCGTATATGCCCCCGAGGACAATAAAGCAGTATCAAGTAGTTTTTAATTCATTTTAATTCTAGTTTTTGTTTACTACCTAATTCCTAGGATATTACAAGTAAAATTGTGTTATTGTTCTAAATATAGGCACTCTAAAAATTAATGGCAAATCATGCAATATTCATTTTTATACCAGAGAAAGTCACTCCTTCATATCAGAAAGTTGGGCTAAGACTATAAAGTTACCTTCCCATCATTTAGCAAAATCATTAAGCATAGGGTTACCATCTGGAGCCCGCATGCAAGCCTAACAATTCTGTAATATAGCAATCCCCATCGATGAGAAAAACTTTGAAGCCAAGTTAATTGTGCTCATAATTCCCAATTTCAATGTAATTCTTAGAATGAATTGGCTAAGTAAGCATTGCATCACAATTAACTGCCAGAAGAAGAAAATGACCATAGATAGTGGAGGCCAAGACAAGACATTTGTAGGCAAGTTCAGTACCCATGCCTCTCTAATCAATGCATTAAGGCTGAAAAGCTAGTTAGGAAGGGATGTGATGCTTTCCTAGTGATGATGTAAGGTGAGAAGAAGGACTCCTTATTAGCAAAAATTATATTGTATGCAAATTCTCAATGTTTTTCATGAAGACCTGCATTGTCTTCCACCCATTAGAGTAGGGGAATTTACGATTGAGCTTAATCCAAGAACATAACCCATATCTAAAGTCCTGTATCGAATGGCAACCAAGGAATTACAGGAACGGAATAAGCAACTTCTGGAATTGCTAGAGAAAGATATCATTAGGCCAAGCTCGTCTCCTTGGGGAGCACCGATTCTCTTCATAAAAAAGAAATATGGTTCAATCTGCATGTGCGTAGACTAATAAAAACTCAACAAGGTGCTAATTAAGAAAAAGTATATGTTACCTCAAATTGATGACCTATTCGATCAGCTGTCTGGAGCCAAGGTATTCTCCAAGATTGATTTGCGATCCAGTTACCACCAGCTGCGAGTCAAAGATGAAGACTTCAAGAAGTTAGCATTCAAGGTTCGTTATGGACATTATGAGTTTCTAGTAATGTCTTTCGGTCTAATGATTGCACCATCAATTTTTATGGATTTAATTTAGTGTGTACTCAAAATTCTTCATAGACAAATTCGTCATCAACTTAATCAATGATATTTTGATCTACTCAAAGAATAAAGTGGAAAATGAAAACCATTTAACAGCTGTACTAGAAGATATGTGCAGTAATCAACTTTATTCTATGTGCTCCAAGTGAGTTCTAGCTTGACTCAGTGGCATTTATGGGTCATTTCATTGATCTACAAAGCATTAGAGTTGATCAAATAAAGTCAGTGTTGTTCAGGATTGGTCACAGAAAAAGTCAGTAACCAACATTAAAAGCTTTTTGGTATTGGTCGGTTACTACAGAAAGTTTGTTAAAGGTTTTTCTTAGATCACATCTCCATTACGAAAGCTAACTCAGAAAGATATACTTTTATTTGGAGTCTCAAGTGTGAAGAAGCATTTCAAGCATTAAAAGATACACTCTTCTATCCTATTACTTGTCTTGCCAAAAAAATATTTAGACAACCAACTCTACACTGATGCATCTAGAAGAGGTTTGTGATGTGTGTTTATGCAAGAAGGTAGGGTAATTGCATATGCATCTCACCAACTTAAGCGGCATGAAAATAATTATCTGGAGCATGATCTCGAACTTGCTGTCATTGTCTTAGCTTTGAAAATTTGGCATCACTATCTCTATGGCATTTTATGTTTGATCTTTACTAATCATCAAAGCCTGAAGTGTATATTAACTCAGTGTGAACTTTAGTATCTGTAGCAAACTTGGTTAGAACTGATAAATGATTATGATTTGAGCATTCAATATCATCCTGATAAGGCAAACGTTGTGGCCGACACACTTAGTCGTCATGCTACATTATGTGCCTTAATCACCCAAATTCCTATCGAGGAAAAATTTTGTAAGCTGCTCATTGGACATATCAGAGGTAATATGCTCAGTGAGCTAATTCAATTAAGTTCCATAGTACCAATATTTCATAGAGATGTCTCCATCTCTCAGACTAAAGATAAGGACTATCTAAAGTTTTAGACCGAAATCAAAGCTGGTCGTCACCATGATCTACAGCTGCATGGTAATATAATTTATCAAGGAAATCATCTCTAGATTCCAAAATCCACGCATTAGGAGATGCTCATTGAAGGTCATAAATCGGGATATCAAGTCCACCCAGGAAGCATGAAAATGTACCAAGATTTGAAAAAACCATTATGGTGGCATGGTATGAAAAGAAGCATTGCAGAATTCATTATGAAATTTCATGCTTTTAATCTCATCAAAGTTGAACACTAAAGGCATGGAGGACTCCTTCATCCATTGGCAATCCTTGTATGGAAATGGTTTGATATATTAATAGATTTTGTCTTAGGTTTTCTTAAATTGAGATCTGGAGCTAATTTGATTTGGTAGTAGACAATCGATTAACCATGTTGACTCATTTCATTCTTATTCGTCAAACTGATTCAGTGGAAATGTTGGCAAAAATCTATATTAAAGAGATCGTCAGACTTCATTGTATTCCAAAGTTGATAGTTTCTGATTGAGATAGCAGATTCACATCAAAATTAAGGTAAGTGGTACATCAAGAACTAGGAACTACTTTGGCAGTGAGCACTGCCTTCCATCTGCAAACAAATGGACAAACAGAATATGCCAATCAAGTTCTTGAAGATCTCCTGTGTTTATGTATTTTGGATTTTAGTGGTTCTTGAGAAGACCACATTCCTCTTATAGAGTTTGTTTATAACAATAGTTATCAAGCATGTATCAGCATGGCTCCATATGAAGCTTTATATCGAAGAAAGTGCAGCACCCTACTAGCATGATAAAAAATTGGTAGTCTTCAGCCTTTTGGGTTCAATTTGGTGGATGAAATCAATAAAAGGATGCAAGTAATTCAACAAGGAATTTGAGAAGCGCAAGATCTCCAAAGTAAATACCACGTTGCACATCATCATGCCTTGGATTTCAGTGTTAGATATTTTGCGTATCTTAAGGTCAGCCCAATGAAGGGTGTTTTCTATTTTGGCATAGCTGGTAAGCTTAGTCCCTGCTACGTCAGACCTTTCAAAGTGGTAATGAAGGAGGGCTCAGCAGCCTACTAGTTAAAGCTGCTCAAAGTCTTCTCTGCAATACACAACGTCATTTATATATTATCATTATGATGTCTTCATTATTCTTTGCATCTAGTTTAACTTCGAACTGTATCCCTTCAGCCGGATCTTTCATATGGGGAAGAGCCGATCAGAATCTAGCTCGCGATCAGAAATAGTTAAGGAATCTCTCTATCCACATGGTGAAAGTTCAATGTAGAAATCACTTTCTTAAGGAATCCACTTAGGAGAATGAGGTTGAAAAGCACCAAAAATATCCATGTCTCTTTGAAAATTCAGGTACTCTTAAATTCTAAGTTATGTTCATAAGGTTTGCATCTCTTCTGAGGATGATGTAGCATACAACAACGTTCTTAAGTGGGGGAGTCTGTAACAATTCTAGGTTGTTACAAAGCTTAACCTAAGCTTAATCACACTTTAAAATTTTTTCTATTTCATTCATGTGGTCATTTGGACCTAACCCTTAAGTTTTGGGGTCAATCGGACCTCACTAGGATAAATTGGCAGTTTTGTCAAATTAGGAAACCCTAAAATGTAGCCAAAATATTTTGATCAGCTAATCAAATTCTATTTATATTTTTTAATTCCTCACCCTCATATTAGCTAGGGATGCAAGTTTGGGAATTTTTGGAAGCCATTTTGGCCATAATTGAATTTAATTTGAATGTGGAAAATGGCACAAAGGGACCTCCAACAATTAACATTTGCATATATACCTCCAATGGTCGCTAACCATTAGGGATCCCTTGTACGGACCACGAGAGATTAGCTGCGGAGCCCGGGTCCCGCGACAGTGGATTCCCATTGTATCTTGTCGTTGCTCCATCAAGTAGGATGATTTAGGTTTATCATGTGCGAGGACTTATCGAGCGTCGGATCATGCCCGAGGATCCCACGGCCCGGATCACTTCAGATTATACCGTTAGAATAAGGAGGATCAGAACCATTCCATGGTTATGATCAAAAGATTAGATGGATTGCAGTGCTCTTGCACTATGGAATTTCATCTCAACCTCGCTCACATCTCCAACAGGAAAAATTCTCATACGTTCACATAAGGCCTATCCCCCACTACTCCCCAATGGCCACTATCTGCTTGCTTTTGCAGCCCCTATCCACCCACTGGGTCACCTTGACCCAAATTCACATTCCTACCAATGGGGCCTTCTGTTTCTTGGGTTTGGGCTGACAACATTCTCTTGACCTCCATATGCTCCCTGAGCTATAAATAGCCCGCAAACCCCTTTTTTGATGCTCCTTTGCATTATTGAGTGAGCTTGCCCACTATATTACCTCAATTCCTCAGTACTTTGTCTCTCTGCTACTCTAGCCTGTCCAACAATTGAAGCTGTAGCAACCAAGCTCATCTTAATCCAACTTGAGGGTGAGACTCAACATTCGTGTGCCCTTGTTCTCCTTGCTGATCCTAGGAAGCACTAGTGATTCAAGCTCAGCACTCCAGTAGCCCAGTCAACCTTCACCTTTGCAAGCTCTCAGTTCAGGTACTTCCTTTCCTATATCGAACTCTGTGAGCTCATTCACTACTCATTGATCACTCCTTCAATATGTTATACTTATGATTGTAAATAGGAGTAGCTAGAGTAGCTATAAGATCCTTTCTTGGGGTGCGAGGGCTCGGATAGTGCAGAGCACAGTCCGAGTTGGATCAAACTCTCAGGAATGGTTAAATCTCCAATTCTTAATAATGGGTACTTGATTGAGTCACTAATTATCTAGAATTTCTTATGTGGATCGATCCAAGTGATCGATATGGTGCATCAAGCTCAAACCAAATCGATGCAAGCACCCACTAATCGAGTCACTATAGTGCCATGGCTTGAGTAAGGGTACACCGATCTAGCTGCGCTGAAGCTTGGAAACTATAGGGCTTAGCTTCACTGTACTTCAGTAATGGTGTATAGATCAGTGGTTAGGACTTTAGTGGACTATGTGGGGAGAATTTTGTCCCCACAGTAAATCCTAATGGTGCTCGTAGAAAGTAATTTGGGGAGTTGCATCCCGTCGGTCTAAGCTCTGCCAATTATGAATTATATGTTCATTTAGTGCGTCTTGTCATGGTGAAGGTGTTTCAATCATCTGGGGGCATTGGCGAGGTCTGGAATTGGAGAATTTACCGATTAGGGTTAACCCTAATCAACTTGAATCAAAGAGAAAGCAAGGAGGATGAAGGGATTGTGCGGGTAGGGCTGACCCATGACCCACGCGGTTCAATAGTAGTGGGTCATCGGGCCCAGTTGACCCGCTCCATGTTAATTGGGTCATCTCTGTGTAGCTAATTCTGATTTAATTTCCTTAATTAAAATAAATCAGAAAATCAAAATTTAATTAAAAACATTCATAATGTATTAATCAAATAACTTTGCCATTTGAGCTCAAAACCATATAAAATTGCATACCATTTTGCCAAGAAAAATGTAAGGAATAAGAATATATAAAAATATTTTTATTTCTATGATTTATTTTCTTAATCTTGCTTAATTACTCCAATATCTTAATTAGCAAATATTGGCATTTCTATGTGTCCGAATGTCTTGATTTAAATTTATAAATGTTAAAAATGGCACGTAGAATGTATTCCAAGTGATGATTTAATTTATGAAATCAATTTTTGTTAATTATTCCCTAATCCTCAATTGGAATAATTAGTGATAATTAGGAATTTTATTACTTAATCTAATTGGCATGTTATATTCTCTAATTTATCTCATGTATATTTAAATCTAATTTGTCATATTAAGTTCATTTTTGAACATCCTTTATCCATTTAGATGTTAAACACTTTAGAAGAGGCTTAGAGTTAGTTAACCTTAATCATCCTTTGCTTTTGTTAATTTAGTATGCTCATGATCATTGAACAACAATAACTATGTCAGTAAGCTCATAATCTAGTTTAGACATCATATATCTCTAATATCTCATAATTAGGGTGAAACCCTAATTAAGTTTATATATTACAAACATAATTCAAGAAACTAATTTGTACCTTCTAATTTTGCATAAACTCAATTAGCACTTATTGATTTGACATTCATTATAGGCTAGCAAATAATAATATTCTTATACTAACTCATGTGATCAATTATCTTGATTTAAATCTGAAGATCCCCAATTTTCTTCTAAAAAATATAACTAGTATAAATTGATCTTTAACAATACAAGATTGATTCATAAACAATAAGATTCCAATAATTGTGTGATTTTATCCCACAACTCTTGCTTTTGTTAAGGTATAGTTTAGAAGATTAGCAGATTTGATTTTGCATTTCAACATAATGATTGAACTTGTAAACCTACATGAGGTTTCATCATCTTGACTTCTTAGAATATAGCCTATGATTTAAATGCAATGATTAATAACTTTTGATCATTAAAGTATTAAGATAATTCTAAGTTTAATAAAATGCTATTCCTTTAATAGAGTTATTTTGAGGTAAGAAATGCCTTGATTATCTCCTTTTAAGGTAGGACCTTAGATGAATATTAATAACATTAGTGATTGTTCCTTTGCCTTGTGCTAGAAAACCCTAAAGAAACTTAGAGTGAGTTATCTTTTGTGGTAGTTATCCTAAATTGAATGACTTATATGTCACTTCCTTGGAGCTTTTTGTGTCAGACCTATCACAATAGAAAAAGGATTCATTAGCTTGTAAATCCTTGATCATTAAATTGATTGTTAGAATGAGAACAATAGTATTATCATATGAAGATGGTAGTGCATATCCATAGAACTAATTTATTCAGTAGAATATGGAATTAGTTGATTTACCTTGAATAAAAATATAGAGTTTCAGTCTTCGACATAAACAGAGACAGAAATAGTCTAATAGACTATTTCTGTCTCTGTTTATGTATACTAAAACAAGACTAAAACTAGGATATATAATAGAATAATAATATAATTATGAAAAAAACTAGATCAATAAAAAATATTAGTTCACGTAATAATAAACTGAGAATATTAAAAGGAGTTATTTATATTCAATCAGGTTTTAATAATACTATTGTAACTGTGTCAGATGTTATGGGTCGGGTTCTTTATTGGACTTCTGCAGGTACTTCTGGATTTAGAGGGACAAGAAAAAAAACACCTTATGTTGCTCAAATTACAACATGTAACGCTATGCAGAAAATAGTAGGTCTAGGTATTCAACAAGCTGCGGTTATGATAAAAGGTCCGGGTTTAGGAAGAGATGCAGCATTAAGAACTATTCGTAGAAATGGTATCTTATTGAGATTCGTCCGAGATGTTACATCTATTCCACATAATGGATGTCACCCGCCTAAGAAAAGGCGAGTATAATTTATAGGTAATTAGATAAGCATAGTTTAGTTTAGGATAAACATCCCAAGTTCAAGGTTTATTGAAAGATGAGGATTTAATATCTTAGTTTGAGAGAATAAATTATTAGAGAATTCTGATCCTTACCCTTATGTACATTTGTAAGTGTAGTTAAGCAAACTAAGTGTCTAAGGTCACCCTTCCTAGTTCATACTGATCATGCATATGTACTCTTGACATATGATGAAAAAGGATGTTACAAAATTATAATATTGATTAAATGTTGAGTTTAGTGGAATTAAAAAAGAATGATATAATTTATACAATTAAACTTCAAATTTGTGAAGGAAAATGTGTATAAGAAATTAGAAGAGATATTTACTTCAGTTTTCATCTATTTTATGGTTTTTAATGTTCTTAAAGCATACAATCAATAAAGCTTTAGCATATCATAAATCACATAAGCATATCATGCATTAGCAGAGCTGTTCTGCTCACCTAGGATATGTTAGTGGAATGGTTCTACTCGCCTAGGATCTGTGGGATGTCATGCGGCATCAAGGTTATGCATATTTGAGGTATAATTTTATGTGGCATATGATATAGTTTTATCTCAATATTTTATTCAGTTTCAGCTCCTTTTTAGATTATTGTTTTCAACACCCAGTGTTTTAGTTACTATTTTACTTTACTTTCAGTTTTGTATAGTTTTACATCTTTGAGTTATTTTAGTATTTTTCTGCAGTAGTTTTTCTATTTTACTTAATTTTAAACTGTGACAAGTATTTCTTAGCTTTTTTAGTGCTAAACTTATTGTCTAACATGAGGCACTTTTCTTTTTCTTTTGTCTGAGAAACTAACATTTTGGTGTCCGACGATTTATCAGATCTGGAGCAATTTGAGGAGCGGGCATTGGAGGCTTCCCAAGAGATCTAGGAGGATCTAGTGGAGCACTAGCTGCTTAGCTTTTACTTGCTACTTTAGTTACTTCCTGTCAGGAGTTGAGGGACATTTACTGCTCTTTTATTTTTTAACAATAGTTTGTAATAATTTAACTTTGGATGTATATTTATCTTTCTTTTCTGAGATAAATATCTGTACTTAGCTTTTATGATGAATGTTATGGATGAATAAAATAGCTTCCACACTTTGTTGTTACTACGACTTATACTTAGTATTGTGATGTGATCGGCATATAATATATTCAAGTATTTATATACATTGGATAATTATTAATCCACCTCTCAAAAATTCAATTTATGCAAGTTGCTTATCTAATACTTAAGATAAGAATATCAAACTTATCTTATGGATTAGTCATCAATTCTGCCTTGGGTAGAGTCCTAGCTGCATTCAAGAAGGTTTAGCAACCCTTCTGAAGTAACACACTGCTCCACCACCAACTACTTTATCTTTAATATCTCGGTTGCACGTGGCAATGGGACGGGACATTACAAGTACGGTTAAACCATAAGTATGTAAAATAGTTTCCAAAAAATGTATCTAAATATACAATCATATGACTGTACCTAAACTACAGTGTACAAACTAAGAGATTGTACCTGAATTTAATATTAAAAATTATGTCTTATTTTACTAATCTGTTATATGGGCACTATATAAAGAAACTTAGGATATATGCGCATCTGCCCAACCATTTGAATTTGAGATTCTTGAATAGCGTACACACTTTCCTTCTAAGATATGTACAGTCTCTTTATCTCTCCATAGGCTTCCATAGCTCAATGGTCTGTAAAAAATCAAATGTAATAACCCCTAAAATTTACACTTATAAATTAGGCTTAATGAGGGCCTAAATTTTGCTCCATTAGACCAAAAATATCATTAGGAGCCTAGCGGCAAAATTTGGAGTCAATTCGGACAATGTTAAATTTTTGGAATATTTTAATATTAAATTTACGATCAAAAAAATATAAAAATTATTTTCACCTCAAACCCCAAATTGGTTTGTATATTTGAATAAGTCATATCAAAATATGCTAAGAGTGCAAATTTCACAATTTTTAGTTTTAAAATGATCGAAAAATACACAAAAAACATATAAAATTTTTATTTAAATGAATTATATAAATTAGATTAATTAAATGAATAAATATATAACTAAATACCTAAAAATTAGACAACATAATTCGTTGTCCCAATTTGAACACGAAATACAAGATTCGCGCCCGATTGTATCCCGACTGTCGGATCGGATCTCGAATCCGATAACTGGGAACGAACCTAGTTAGTTCGATCCCATGCAGCAAACCGCGTTCGCATGGAAGCTGGCGGTTGCCACATCACTGCCGTGCATACATTTTCGATGAGGAAAATAAGGAAATTTCTTTTTGATATCTCCTTTACTCATTTGGAACCTCTTTTATAGTTAGCTAGTGCTGCAATCTAATAAAATACTTGTAATAGCCCAAACTCTTAAGCAATAAGATATTATTTTCTTTAGCTTGATATTTCTTATAATTTTGCCCTTAGAAGATAACTTCCTAGCATGTCACCCATCTTGGGAGTGTTCCCACATAAACATACTTAACTTTAGAGTTCTTATTAGGAACTCCACCGTTATTTAATAATGCACCTCAATTTTATGAGTTCCACTAAATACTACTTAAGGGGGTATTTAAAATCTCTCCAACTTAAGTAACTAATGTCATCATCAGTTTCAACACATAGATCCAAAAACTATCTACTGGGTAGATAGGATTAGAGGTGGTCCCTACAAGCCCAAGAGGTACTCATAACCATGTAGCACCTTAATTATCATGGGTTCAAGAGGTAGCTCACATGAAGTGATACTTTTCCCTATATGGCTCTTAGCTCTTATCTAACACCCTATGGCCTACTCTGATACTATTTGTAATATCCCAAACTCTTAAGCACAAAAGTATTGTCCACTTTTGACTAATAGGTCTCATGATTTTACCCTCAGAAGATAACTTCCCAGTAGGTCAGCCATCCATTGAGTGCTCCTATCTAAGCACGCTTAACATTGGAGTTCTTTTCAAGAACTCCACCGTTATCTGAAAATACGCTCTAGTGCTATGTTAGTATATTTTAACCTAATACTAGAGGTTACCATTGTACTTAATACTGAATTAGTAGGAAGCTAACTTATTATTACGTACTATTTGTCCAATAATTGTTTTGAGAGAAGAAAATTTAGTAAGTAATATAGCAATATATATAAGTAAATCTATATCTATCATCCAAACTATACAAAGCAAATAAAGAAAAATGCATCTATCATAGAATGGAAAAGTAAGAACATCTAAAATTTAAGTTATTATAGACAATTTATAAAATTTTATAAAATTCTCCCATCCTCATAATAAATAAAAATACAAGTCATCAAGGGTACTATTGAAGGTTAGGATTAGCTCCAAGTCCAAGCACCACATTATATTCTTGATCAACCATATTTTATTTTTAATGCAATAGGGCGCAACCAAAAAATATAAACAATCGATTAGACTTAAAAAGTCAAAGTATAGTTTAGGATTACACTAAATCTTATTTAATTTATGCGAATACCACATTAGCCATTTACAATTTCTAAGTAATGTCGTACACTACACAACAAAAAGAAAATAGGTATAAAAATATGTAAAGACTAAAGGTAAGTAAGGGAAAATAAAGGTACTCATAAGGAGTTGCTCTAGCCTGCATAAAATAAGTAAGAAAGAAATAATATCTAACAACTAAAAATACTAGCATGTATATGAAACATGGAAGAAAACTTGTGTATGTCCAATGATAAATATGCTAAGTAACAGTAAAAGTAAAGTAGTATAAGAATAAATGGAAGTAAATAAGCTAATATACAATACATATAAACTGAAGTAAGAACTATAAAGAGTGTAACACATAATAAAAGGAAATACAGCATAGCGACGTAAAGTAAATTTTAGTCATAAAAACTAAATATACATAGTCATAAGACTAAATAAGATTGTAAGCGATGCAATGTTAAGTTATTTATCATATTTAAGGTTTTTTTATGCAAGCACAATATAGAAAAAATGAGAAGTTAAGCACGACTATTTAACTAAAAATTGTGAAGTTTCCCATAACATACATACTCCTCTCTAGAATATGTGTGATCTCTAGATCACTCCATAGCCTACTCTTGCTTAAATATCTACCATATAAAACCCTTATTTTAATGTTTTAAAGTTTTATTTTTACACAATTTCTTAATAAATATTCAAGGATGTAATCTCAAAGCATTGCGGAATTCAAGGAGTTCAAAATTAATTATAAAACTTATGGTATCCATTATTTTCAAATTTAGTTATCTTCCTTAATAATTGGGGTTAATAAGCCCTCAATTGACTTAGACATTATCAACCTCTAAGTCAATTGAAGTATAACAATATATATATATATATATGCTATTTGAAAATAGTAGTTTAATTAAGTATTTTTTAGAAGCTAAAATTGTTTATAAATATAAATGCAAGTTATAATTTAAAATCCTATCTTACTTCTAAATCCACAAGTTACTATACCTTATATTTCCTAAGCTACTAGGTTTAGACTAGTGCTAAGGTTTTCAACAATAAGGCTTGCTTGAGTGTTTTACTAAGTCTTAAGCCTATTAGTGTGACGACTCCAATATTGATAATAACTTAACTCAACATTGACACATCACCACAATACCTAATACTAGATTAGAAGAAAGCTAATCCAAATCATTAGATATTGTGTTTGGCCAAGGATTTAGAAGTGGGTCTTAAGTTAAGATGGAAGGGAAAATTATGAATGGCATTAAGTAGTTTTATAAGTGAGGATGCTATACGTGATTTTACAAATGAGAGTAAGGTAAAATTTATCACATGATACATGCAAGAAGACATGAGGTTGTAATTTAAAACAATTGAAATGAACACTTGCAATCTTGATATGAAATTCTAAGTATTTGTTGAGTATTTAACATGTGAGTTATGAGTACATTTTCTTATTAAGATTTCTAAGTCTAAAATTTCTTTAAAATTTCGGCAGAGTCTCCTTTGTAAATGGTTAAGGAGACACCTACAAGGTAGACATGCAAGACTTTCATTCCAATGGAAGTTATATTATTAAAGAAAAGACAACCTAAACAAATATGCATTCAATCCATTTTAACTCAAATTCTAATATAGAGTTCAATCTATTTCATAGGATTGCTCATTTACAATTATAAATGTTTAAAGGGAGAAAATCACATGTGTAACAATTGTCTACCCTAAGGTTTGCTTTATCACAAGATTCAATACTCACATATATACATGAAAGGATTATTACTTAGATAAGAAACTAAATTCCAATTCTATAAGCAAATGAGTATACAACTAATTCCAATTTAGCATTCAAAGTAAATATGCAATTAAAGAATTAATTAATATGCAAATTTTATACATTTATAACCATTCATCCATTCATTCATCACAAGCATTTGAATATAACTAAGCTCCAACAAAGTTTAGTAAAAGTAAAGTAAACAACATTATTACAAACCAACAGTAAATTTAAAGGAAGGGAAGAAATTTGATAGCTCACTTGAAGTTCTTATTAAGCTATAATTTTAATATATAATAAGCGGAAGCAATTTAATTTTTAGCGCTTGGTCCAGATCCACTAGCCTCCAAGTGCATTTGATCTATCACATTTTGGCAAATGTGATAGGGCAAAGCCAAGAAATAAAAAATTTGGTTAGACTAAATAGTCTAAGTATAATTTAAGATTGGCTAAACATGTTATTGTTATAATTGAATATCACATTTCTAGTTACAAAGTTAGCATAAGCATAGGTGCAATATAGTAAGCATGCAAGTAAGGAAGAGTAAGTAAGAAAAATAAGTGAGTTAGAATACTCACTTAAGTATACATCCTAGCCTTCAAATCATGCAAGGGTAAGAGCATCCTAAATAGGCTAGAAATATACTAATGTGCATATGAAAGTAAATGAAGTAAAGCATGTATATGTTCAAATGAACTTATGCTAATTAAGAAAAATCAATAGTGAATCATTTAAATGAAATTATACAACATTTACTATAATCTAAATAAATTGTAAACAAGTAAAGTATACTTCTAAATCATATAAAATGCATAGTAAAGAAATTGAAGAAAGATCTTAGACTATTAGCCTAAGATTCACATAGTCTAGAACTATGGAAAGTAGCATAGCTAAAATCTATGGTGAGTCTTAACAATCAATAAGATTGAAGATCTCACATATTTATTAATTGAAGTTAATTTAATCTGTACTCATTTTGTGGGCATATTTAGAATGAAATAAAGAGTTAAACATGCCTGTTTAACAACAAACGAAAAGCAGGGTCTACCTAAAACACTCACATTCGCCCTCTAAGAATGTGAGGTCTCCTTATTACTCCATTTTTCAGTCTGCCCTAGACTGAATCCACCATATAGACCCCTAGTAATTTTAATGTGAAAGTTTTATTCATGCACAATGTCTTATATGAATGATTCAAAACAAAAAGGCTCAAAGCTAAGCAAGC
This sequence comes from Gastrodia elata, assembly GCA_016760335.1. Classification (NCBI taxonomy): domain Eukaryota; kingdom Viridiplantae; phylum Streptophyta; class Magnoliopsida; order Asparagales; family Orchidaceae; genus Gastrodia; species Gastrodia elata. Next base: position 37,134,496 of record CM028681.1, read on the forward strand.
ATTCAAAGAAAATCAATAATTATAATTAAGTGATATCCAAAGTTATCTAATTTTAATAATCTACTTAATGATTAGAGCAAATTGAGCTCCCAATTAACTTTGAGATATTGATCTCAAGTTAATTGTAATATAATAATAGTAGGGATTTTGAAAATAGTAGATTCAATTCAATATATATGATGTGACAAAATAATTTATAAGTATAATTATTATTAATAGAAACTAGCTCTTAATCTCATCCTAAACTATAAGATCTAATTACAATAATTAAATCAATGTTTAGGTGTTTAGAAGGAATAAGTTTAGATAAGAAAATATCTAACTTAAGAAATTAGAACTAAGACAAAACTAATAAGGTTCACTAGAATTCACTAGTTAGGTTATAATTTGAAGGACCTAATCAAACAAATGTTAATCTAGCTAAGTTATAAGCAATTATAAGGTTTAGGGTAAGTAATTACTAGAACTTAAGAATTGTAAGTTCTAAGTATTCTAATAGTTGATGTTTAAAAAACTCAATAGGATTCCTAAACTAATCTATATAAGTTAGGGATACCTATCAGTACATCTTAAAATAATCAAGAAGAAGCTTTAGGGATTAGGATGAATAAACTAAGTTCTAATCTAATCATTAAAACTAGATCTAATTGATTCACAAATCTACTAATACCAAGGCATTAAGACTATTTATTCTTAATGGTTATAACTAATAGATCTAGAGATCAACTATAGATCAATTGTAAATCAATCCTAGGGTTTCTACCTTAGGGTTGAAAGGTGAATTAAGCACTTGGCAATTAATTCACATTTATAGAAGGTTGAGAACTATGCTCATAAAATACAATCTTATTGGTAAGGGAGATAATAAATATGTCATGTTAGCTATCCTAGGGTTTTATAAGACCTAAAACATAATATCTAAAAAAATAGAATAATCACAATAACACAAAGTAAGAGTGTAAAACCTAAAATCCTAAATTATTGACCAATGGAATTGATTTATATATCAATGAAATCCTTATTTTTTGAGGAGAGGAATGACACTAAGTATATCAATTTTAGACAACTTTGGAAAAACTATAGTTTTAATGACTCCTAATTAAGTTAAAAAGTGATTAAGAAAATTAGGGTTCAATTGTTAAATTTTATTTTATATTATTGTTCCTCACATTTTTGTGAGTGAAATGGATTATTTGATCATTTAATTTAGATCTTAAATGATCAAATTAGGTCACATGAAATGATGAAATTAATTTGTAACTAATTAATTAATCTTAAATATTGACTAGTTAAATTAATTATTAAAATAGAAATTAAATTGTATATTATTAATCTACTCATTTTTGTGATCAAAATGATATATAATTTTGTGTATTTTGGTTAACTATTTTTAGAGTTATAATTAAATGAAATTTGAATTAACTTGATGAAATATTAATTTAAGATTAAATTTAGATTATGAAATCTTTGTTAATTTGTTTTGCAGTCATGACAGAGATGAATTCCTATGTAGCACCAATTCCTGCAAAAGACGGTGCCATCATCACCAGAATGCGTGCCATCGCCCAGAGGTCGACACGCGTCTTCCACACCTTTTGAGAGTCGGCGGAAATTCTAATGACCCAAACCAGCCTGGTCTAAGAAAAATAATCGACCGTGCCGGTTCAGGGCACTGAACCCTTTGTCCCCATCGGGGTTATGAAGAGGAAATTAAGGTTTCGCTCCACGGATGATTCTGATTACCTCTATGCCCGGATCAACTGTCGATCGATAGATCTCTACAAGCTCTATCAGATGACATAGTAAATGGACCCAGAGATAGTCTCCATTGCCGATAGATCTCAACCCTAAAATCTAGGTTTAAATGTTTCAGCGAAATTATTTAGCTGAGGTAATAAGCTAAGTTGAAGGTAGATGAGCGCAAATAAACCTTATGAAACAATCTTACAGAGTAGGATCATAAGGAACAAATATGTAGAAGAGCAATGACTATGATTTAATTGGTAAAAATTAATAACCATACCTCAGCCTTTAATGAGAGGATTTAAAGAATTAGGGTTCGCTTGAGCTCGAGTTAGTGGCTGTAGCAAACTCCCAAAGATCTCTAGCAGCTCATAGGTCTAAGAGAAGGTATTATGGCTGGGGAAAGAGGCTGGGGTACGACACCTGCATTTCGCCCGTGACCTCTGTGTGGGTATCAGGGCTGAGCACGGGAAGGGAAAAAGATTTACAGGCGAATGATCCAGGCCATTGGATTTAAGCGCCGATCCAATGGCTGGATTAGCAGGCTTAAATCAGCGCCGTCTGATTTGGATTAAAAGGATCCAATGGTTCTGATTCGACGGAGCGGCTATCCCATGTTCGAAGCAAAACACGGCATCCCCACCTTTTGGAAAAGCCATTAGAATTTAAATTATTAAATATATATATATATATATATATATATATTAATTATTTTTAATTACATTATTTAATTAATTAATTAAGCACAGTTTATTACTAAAAATAAAATAATCAAACGCACTTCAAAAAATCTCAAAATTTCACCCTTGCAAATTTGAGGTGTGGGGAACTCAAAAATGAAATCGGATTTTTTATCGGAGGTTAACTTAATTATCTTAATTTTCTGGGTATTTAAGATATTATTGAAATATTCGAGGAAAATTCTATGACTTCAAAACGCTTCCAAAATACCACCCCTAACTAATTTGGGTGTGGTGAGTCCAATGGTGGAAATTGCCAAACGATCTCCAAATCGCATGAAAATTGAATCGGAGACTCCTTAGACTATTACAAGACTAATGGAAAAGGATTAGAGTCAATTATGTCACTAATTAATGGGTAACAACACTAGGATTGTTACAGTTAGAGTATCTAAGATTTAGACCTATCAAAATCTACAACAACACTAACTGTTGACTACTCACTAACAATCTACTATGAAGGGTTCTAAAATGAGAGTTTTACTAATCATTAGAATCTAAATCCTAATATTTCTACTAGGAATCTTAAGATTAGCTAAGTGGTTTGGTCTCTAATGATCTTCAATAATTACTAATTAAACATCTATAGTGCTAGAATGATTTAGGTCACTCTTACATCTAAGGAATGAAAGGTGTTAGATTAAGTTCAATCTTTCCTCTCAAGTCTTCTACAGTTGAATTTGATAACATTTTTAGTCATAAGAAATTGACCAATCTATTTCTTCCTATAGTTTAGAGTAGTTATAATGATCAAACACTACAAAAATTATTAAACTCTAACACTATCTTCTCAATTCTAAAGTTGAAGCTTTTTCCTTTGTTCACTATAACTAAGCCACCACAAAACCAACCTAAGTGTTTTCTTACAAATGCATGCCTTAGGGTTTAGTTAAGTCACATTCTAAGTCAAGGCTTGTTGTCCTAGGGTTTGGGAAGCTAAAATGGAAAAAATCTCAATCATATAAATTTAATATTAATTAAATGAAGTGCCAAGAATACACATTCTCCAATTAATGTCCAAATGAGTTAAATTCAGCAAATATGGATTCCTTATACCATAAGTATCAAAATGACACTAAGTCGGGTCAGATTGGACATCATTTGGAATATAGGAATTAATTACTCCTAAAGATAATTAAAAGGTGATTAGTAAAATTAATAGTCAACACTAAACTTAAATTCCATATTATTTTAGTCATAGGAAACAAAATAATATACTTTCTTAAGGTTTAGAGCAATTACTATGATCGAACACTAAATCAAATCCTAAACTCTCACACTATATTCTCATTTCTAAAGTTGAGGATCTCTCCTAAATTCACTAGAATTAAACAACTACAAAACCAACCTAAGTGTTTTTTACCAAAGGCAAGCCCTAGGGTTCAGTTAATCACATCCTAGGTCAAGGCTTGTTGTACTAGGGTTTACCGTGCTAAAATAGAAAAATTCTTAACATATGAATTTAATATTGAATAAAATGAAGTGCTAGCATTACACATTCTCAAATTGATGTCCAAATGAGTAAAACTCAATAAATACATATTTTTTATAGATTAAGTATCAAAAAGATTGTAAGTAGAGTCAATTTGAACATCATTTAGCTTAATTAGGAATTAATAAATCTTAATGACAATTAAAAGAAAATTAGTAAAATTCACACTCAAAACTAAAATTAAATTTCATATTATTATTCTACACATTTTCTGATTATTTTGGTATATCATTTTGTTATGTTTGAATGAGTAATTAAAAAGTTATTCAAATAAATTAAATTGAATTAATTACTAATTAAGTGTATTAATTTACTACTAATCCCATGCATGCGCGCACCTAGCTTGCTTGGGCTCGTGGTCACTGCACACAGACAGGCGCCCGTCCACGTGTGTGAGCTCAGTGGATAGTGTCACATAGGTCAGGTCTGACCCTCTCGACACTGTTCATCATCACTATCCGTCAAGAGGCTGAGAATTTTTTATCAAGAGTTAGCCTTAGATTTGTTGAAAGAGGGTTTCAGACTGTGTTATATAAATCAAAATAATAGTCTCTCGAGATTGACATGATGGACCCAAAAGCTTCTTGGGAGGTGGACCTTACCTCAATCAAACATTAAGAGTAAGTCAGCCTTCCAGGGTTTAATATGGAGGGAGAATCCTTCCTCCATAGTGGGCCATTGAATGCATTCGTTAGCCAGATGTGTTCCTTGGGTCAAGGTTGACCTAGGAAATACCTCCCCGATGGCAAGGATAGCTTGGTCATCAGGTGCAAAGTTTTGGACTTGGGATATCATGCAAAACTGTAGCAGCTCGAGTCCCCCTTGACTATAAGGGTCTAATCAAGCCAAATTGGCTCGATCTTATACTAACACCCTTGGATAAATAAAAGAAATGGAATTAAAATGAAATATTAAAAAATGAGGAGCTAGGGATTGTGATGCATTAACTCCCAACTTTAGATGAAGGTATCGAACGATGGAATTGCGGCTAAGGAATCAAATGGGGGTTTAATTGGGGGGTTAGGGGTCTGGAGCCGTAGGTCGTGTTATGGAATTTGTGTCTGGTGCGATCATTAATGGGCCAGTGGAACCCAACAAAGTAATAATACCATGTCATGTTCAGGTGATTGGATCAATGGCTTGATCCAATGGTCATATCTCACTAGGCTTATGGGGTCGTTCCTCAGCTGTTCGATCTAGCTGAAGAAAAGGCGCAATGGTTCAGATTTCATGGCACCGCTGTCTCATGTTATTTTCTACGCAGCTTATCTCCATGAATATGTTTATTGGTAAATGCTAAATATTAATTTAATTAAATTATTTATTTAATTAATTATAATAGTCTTAATAATTAAAATTGAGCAATCAACTGAGCTCCGAAATATCTCAAAAACTTATGCCTAACTTATTTGGGGGTGAGGAATGCAAAAATAATGTCATATTTTTAATTTGATGTCAGTATAATTTTCTGAATTCTCAAATTAATTAAATTGCTTAAAATAAATGTCAAAATCGAATGATCTCTAAATTGCATCAAATTCTAGGGGTTGGTTCCAGTGCCTTTAAGAGTCTAATGGTAAAGTTTTTAAGCTATTTAGACTGCCCAATAATAGGTAATAACACTATTGTTGTTATAGACGACCCTTATTATGGTGATAGATATTTTTCTTTGTCATTTCTCATTTTTTTTAATGAATTCAGCAATATCAGCATGAATAACTTAGCATGAGGGTTCATACTCATGAGAATTTCTTAGGAGTCTAGCATCCCTTTATCCATAGTTTATATTCATCCCATAATGCTAACCTCACTCTTCCCCACACTTAGGCTATGTCATCATTCCTAATGGTGAGGAACTCTATTTTGGTTGTTTCATATAAGTTCCAATTCACCAAACTAGTAGGATTTAAATCTAGTCTTCAATTGATATTGAACAACAAATTAAATCATCTCTAACATATCCTCTATTTGTTAAGTTATACAATATAAGATGTCACATTCATAATCAAACAAACCTTGTTTCAAATTTCATTCACTAATTTCATTAACTTGAGAAAAGCAATCATTAAAGTGGTTTTTTTTTTGCATTATAATAAAGAATACAAAAGTAACTAAAAAGAAAATCTAAAGAAGCAAATACAGCCTAGTAGCTAAATAGGGCTGCCTCCCATATGTGATTGGTTTAATGTCCAAATCCCAATCATCAATCTTTAATCTTCTCGTTGTACCTTGTGTAACAACCCAATGGTTATTATTTAGCTATAATTATCTAAATTAAGTTAAAACCATCACTAGTAGATTCTTAATAGCATTAGAAGCTAACACCTAAAATTTAGTGCGATTTGGAAATTGTTCATATCAGTGAGTATTTCAAGGCAATTTAAATAACTTGGAAATTCTCTAAATTAATTTGACCTTCAAATCAAAATCAAAGTTCGCCATTGCACTCCTCACCCCCAAATTAGTTATGAGTGATGTTCTGGAACTTTTTGGAAGTCGTCGAATTTTTATGAATATTTAAATATATTTTAAGTACTCAAAAAATAAAGATAATTAAATTGATTTTTGATTCAAAATTCTACTTTTTTTTCAGTTCCTCACCCATGATATAGTTAAGGGTGAATTTTTGAGATTTTTGGAGCTCATTTGGTTGTATAAGTTTGATTATTTAGGTAGATAATAATTTTTGAATATTTAATTATTCATTTTAAATAATAAACCATCTATGACAGTGTCATCCCACTGTTCCATCAAACATCGGGTTCGCATCTCATCGTCTATCGCCCGATCACTTCTGAACGAACGATAGTAGGTGCTTGTATTGTGCCTCTTCCACGATTGCTTGAGCACCGTAAAGGCCGTGCGATGGATCTCTGCCATGAGCACTTTATTCATGGCCTCCACCTCCCAATCCCAAACATTTAGTCGCATTCAGGGAAGTAGGGCCATGGGAACGAGCGCTGAGTGATCAGGCAGCTGAAAGTTTGTCTGAACCTAGCCCTAGCCTCCTAATTGATAGTCAAGGTATATTCGATTTCCTTTGATTTAATTAAGATATTTCTTTAATGCAATTTTTTTAGCCATTTCATGTAGTTTAGGATCAATTAATTGAGCCAATGGAGTTCGATCGATCTTGGTAGAGCTCAATTCAATCGACATGCAATAGTGATCTACAGTCATGCCCGCCTTGTTCGCTCATTTGCTAGTTAGAAACTAAGGCTTCCCCTTACCTACGGTAGAGATGGCTTTCAATGAATCAGGTACCATTCGAAAAGGTTTCTCCGAGACCTTTCCAATGGTGAGTAGGCCGGCCTCCGGTGACCATCAGAATGAGTCTGATTTCAATGCCCTAGCTCTAGTATTGTGTTTCTCACCGCATTTGGGCGCGATCCGGGTGGACCTGGCCTAACCTGTGCAAGTTCGACCCAAGCGACCTCAACTGCAGTCCGTGTGTGGTCCAATGTCTGGCATGTGCAGATCTAGTGCGCGCGTACGTTATGGATTAGGTTTGATTAATTGAATAATTAAGAAAAATTAATGTAATTTTATAAATATAATAAATTAAAAAATAATTATCCAATTATAGCAAAATTATATAGCATTTTGATCCAAAAATACGAGGATCAATAATATTAGATTAAATTTTTTGTTTGATGATTAATTTCGCTAATTACTATTGTACTTAATTAATTAATTATTTAATTAATTAGCCTAATTTTGCAAGTATTGCAACTTAGTCAATTCTCGTCCAAATGTGTAGGACAATAATATGAGCTTAATTCTCCAATTTAACAACTTATTTCACTATTAAATGTTTAAGTGTCAATAAGAGTCATTAAAATCTTGATTTGCTATTTGATGTCCACTTTGACCTTACTTAGTGTCATTTTACTCATTGTGCTATAAGGAAGTTATAAACACATTGCTTCTGTGACTTGAACATCAGATAGAAAAAATAAATTTTTAACCCGTGACTAAAATAATATTAAATTTCCAAAAGTAGGATTTTGCATGTTTAAGCCTCCTAATGGCTAGGACACCATAAACAACCTACTTTATGACATATAATGACATTAGATGATATTTTGATTAAGAAAATACTTAAAATAATATACTCCTAGCTAGTACTGGTGAACTTAAGTTAGAGCCACAACATAGAATCAAATGAGTATTAGAACTCCCAAGGCTAGATTTTAATACATAAGGATTATTGTAGTCCAAAATCCCTAGTATGAAAGAGGATTATATAGACTCCTTATATTTATGAAATTCATTAAGAGAACCCTTAAGAGTTAGCTAGAGCCAAACCTACTCCCTCACATTTCCTAAGTGTAGGATTGAGTCAAGACAACCCATTAAGTAACTTAGAGATATTGACTCACTTTAGTAGCCTAATCACATAGTTAAACCCTAGGAATCATAGTACCTTGACATGAACATAGAAGTTAAATAACTGAATGTCTTCACTTAGAACTTCACTCACTAGAACAATCATTGACTATTCACTTAATGAATTATTGATTAGGATCTCCTAATACTAAGAATCCCTTAATGAAATTAAGGTTATAAGAACTCATATGTCAAGCCTTTTAGTTAGTGATCTATTGGTACCAATCAAAGCCTAATATATTGATAATAAAAGGTAGACTAATTGTAAGTTAAATTTTTAGTTCAACATAGATCAATTCTTACCCATTAAGTGTCATTTAGGCAACATAAGGTAAATCCTAACTTGCAGGATAATGAATTATAGATCATATTTAGATCATGTGAACTACTTAGAATAATATTAAGAAACCCTTAGCATAGCAATTGTGCTTAAGAGAAGAATTATAAGATGAATAGTATGGAACCATTTTAGGAGGTTTAGTGCCTTCCACTTTGACTTAAAGATTAACCTAATTAACTTAGTGCAACCTACTTATGATTGTTTGAGCACCATAAAATGCTAGGTAAAGAATTTAGAGATTAATCAAGTACTGAATGCAACCTTCTTTGTGTGGTGTAGTTATTAATCTTATTCTAAGTCTAATGCATAGGATCTCTTAAGAAGACTAAATTAATAAGCTAAGACTCTATGTGAGCATAGATAATGAAGAGGGTTAGAACCTTAAGGCTTGATCAGCTGAGTAAGAGCTAAAGATTTTGAATCCCTTCAGAGCATACACTAAAATTAGCCTTAGAATCTTAGTGGTTATAATACTAAGGTTTGGAACCATATGATTTAGATAAGAACCATAATGTTAGATTAGTAACTTAATGTAATTATAAATAAGATAATAATAATATAAGTAATATCATTCCTTTAGTCTTGCCTTATTAGAATAGAAACTTTAAGAAAACCAAGAGTCTAAAATTGGACCAGAATTATCTTACTAATAACATATCAAAGACTAAGATAACTTAAGTGCTTAGATAGTGGAACCTTCATAAACATATAACCCTAGAATGCAAATATAGTAATTAGAGTATATACTTAGCTTAGATGCTTAAATGTGATAGTTTTTAAGAGCCCTTCAGTAAAAGTAAAGAGATGCTTGTTCAAAGGTTAAGGAATCCTATAGCTAAACCTTCTAGTATTCTAAGTCAAAGGAGCCTTGTAATCTAATAAGTATACTAGTGAAACCTTTAGTATGTGCTTAGAATGTCCCATTAGAGTAGAAATGATTATTTGTTAGTTTAGTTGATTATGTGTTAGAAATCGGATAGGATGCTTGCTTGTAATAACTCAATTATATCTTTAAATTATTTTGTCACATTAATAAGACCATAATAAAATCATTTTTTTTAAACCTCATTTAAAGTAGTATTTTATAATTTATCAATTGATGAAGACTTTCATTGAATGTTTAAGTAATATAAGGAGCTTGATAAGCTCCAATAATAGGATAGATAACTAAAATAGATGATAACAAATATCATATGGCTTATAATTAGCTTTGAACATCCATAAATGTTACAACACAATGAAACTAAATCCTTAAATACATTCATTAAGATATTGTGCATAAATTATACTTATAATATTTACTTTGGGTTTTCATGTGGTGGACTATGCTAGGGAAGGCAAATGGTGTAATAAGGAAACCTCACATATCATATAGGGGGAATGTATGTGTTATTGGAAGCCCCCCTTAATTAGTTAAGCAGACATGCTTGACTCCTCACTTATTTTTGCGCCTATGGAATAAGATTACAAGATAAATAACTAAACATATTACAATCCTTTATGACTGTTCTTACTTTTCCCACAATCTTTGTGATTGTGGATGCTTTATCATAGTTTCTTGACTATGTATACTCAGTCCTTTATGATTGCTTTTACCTTATACCTAGTCTTTGAGACTGAGAACTTCCTTACATGCATATATTATAGGTTCACCTAGATTTTTAGCTCCCTTTTCTTACTTACTTACTTGTAGTGTATATTGTTATCACTTACATTTATGCTTACACTAGTTTCTCTTATATTACTTTGCATACATCTATTTGTACATATATTCTTACTATTTTTACTTGTTAGTATATTTGTACTTATTTTTCCATAGATGATGCAGGTTGTACCAGCTTTATAGTTTTTACTACTCTTAGCCTTTGATTGTGGATTACAATCATTTACTTTACTGTACTTTACTTTATTTAGTTTATTTCCTTTTTGATTATATTGAGCTTTGCTTAAATAATATTTGTAAATGACTAATGTGATATTCACTTAACTTTAAATATATTTGTTGCCTTAAAAAGAACTTAGACATTTTAAGTTTAATCACTTATTTTTCTTTTGTTAGATATGTTATACTGTTCTAAATACCAAATATGATAAATCTGGAGCTTAGAGAAGAACTTGTACCAGAGGTAGATAAGATCAAGTAGTTGCATCTTTGAAAACTCTTACTTTTTGTTGTTCTCATTTACTTTATTCATCCCTAGAGGATGAGTGCCATTATGTTAAATGTTGTATAACTATAAATAGTTCTGGATATTATACTTTACTGTTATGGAATGTGTTCTTACTTTTTTTTAGATGGCTGGAATGGTTTATATTTACTTTGTATTATGCATTTCATTTTTCTCTTTAGAGGCCCTTGGCTCCCCGTAGTGCTTAATAGCACGTTAAAACTCACTAACCCAGTACTAAGTACTACTGTAACACATAATGTTAGCTTGGGCTCCTGATCCAATTTTGGAATCATTATAGTTGGTATCATAGTAGGTTTGAGGAAAAGGAAAATTAGAAGAATAAGCAAAATACCGTTCCAATCATACAGAAAAACACAGAATGGTAAAGTATGCATCAATAGTATATGATAACAAACTCACTTTAGTGATCAGTTAATAGCTTAAGTGACATTGAGTAGTGTTTTGGAGTTAGATCAATTTCCATAGATAAATCTATTAAACTCCCTTATCTTTACTCATTCAAATCTTGTCAATTCTCATTAGTAAAATGAATCCTAAACCCAACACTCCCACTTCTACTATTGAGATGATGATAATTCCAACTCTTCTTCATTTTCAGATGAGATCAAGATCTTGAAGGAGAAGATGAAGATCTTAGTTGAATTGCAAGCTCGAGGATCTTAGAGAGAAACTAATCCGCTTCGTACTCAAATCATCCATGTTAATCCTCAAGAAGCATCAAGTTCAAATGTGGATGGATTCCTTCATGCTATTCTCTGACTAAATCCTCCAACCTTTAATGGATCTGCTTCTCCCATTGAAGTGTCCAATTTGTTAAGGATAATTGAGACGAACCTAGTAGGCATCAAGGGCCCTAGCATTGAAGTTATCCACCTAACCACTCACTTGTTCATCGAGGAAGAAGAGTATTGGTGGGGTAATGAGCAAAAATCTCATTTTGCAGAAGTAGGCGTTGAGGAGATTTTCTGGGTTGAATTCGAATCAGTCTTCAACGAATAACTTATTCCTTCTTTTGCTCAGCCGATAATAGAAGATGAGTTGATCCAATTGACTCATGGCAAAAATGATCCTGACCTACTAAATAGAATTCAAAAAGCTAACAAGATTGCTCTTTATTTTGCTAGAGTTAGATAGATGCCTTATTAATTTTGTGCTTCAATAGAGATGTAAGAAGATGCCATAGTATTTCAGTAGATATTATTAGAAAAAATATAGTTAGCTTATCATCAGTTCAGTTTAAATAACAAGAACTTTAGTCCTTAAGTGATTAAAATCCTAAGTTAAGAGACTTGAACACCATATTTGGAGTTTGATCTGTTGACTCCTAATCTGGATAGATTACATCAAGGTTGGGTTGTAGTATAGAACAAGGCAATTGATTTAAATCACCTCAACTTTATTAGATGACACAGATTGATTGAAGTTATAACTAGATGAGTTCTAATGCTTTGATTTTTATAGGAACGTGCAGCTGTGTTTACATTAAATAGTAGGATCATGTGGATATTGAGCTTGTTTATTCTTAGTTTAGTTAGAGCGAATTTGGATGTTGTTGAGCTTACAAAAACTACATTTGCATTTTTGCCTTCAATATTATTGGGTAGTTTAAATAAACTTGATATGGAGATCGGGGATACTTTTCTCGGATCTGAACTTTATAGTTATTTAATTATTTGGGTGTCGAGGACAATACTCCTTTAAGAGGGGAATTTTGTAACAACCCAATGGTTTTAATTAGTTTTAAATATCCAAATTAGGTTACAACCATCACTAGTAGACTTCTAATAGTATTAGGAGCCAGCACCTAAAATTTGGTGCAATTTAGAGATTGTTCATTTTTAGCAAGTATTACGAGGCAATTTAAATTCCTAAAGATTACCTAAATTAATTTAAATTTTAAAACGAAATCAGAGTTCACCATTGAACTCCTCACCCCCAAATTAGCTAGGAGTGATGTTCTGAGAATTTTGGAACTCGTTGAATTTTCTCGAATATCTTAATATATTTTAAGTGCTCAAAAAATTAAGAAAAATAAATTTATCCCTGATTCAGAATCTGAGAACATTTTTGAGTTCCTCACCCATGATTTAGCTAAGGGCAAATATTTTAGATTTTTAGAAGCACGATTGGTTGTATAAGTTTGATTATTTAAGTAGATAATAATTATTTAATATTTAATTATTCATTTTAAATATTAAAATGGCTCTAATGTTGTAAACCCACTGTTCCACCAAACGGTGGCATTGTATCCCATTGTTCATCGCCTGATCTCCCCGGATTGAACGATTATAGGAGCTTAATTGTGCTTCTTCCTCAATTGCACGAGCGTCATAGAGGTGGTGCTATGGCTCTCAGTCGTGTAGTTTATCCGTGACCACTTCTTCCCATACCCAGGCATTTAGCCGCATTCAAAGAAGTCGGACCATGCGAGCGAGCACTGAGTGATCGGGCAACTGAAAGTTTGTCTAAACCTAGCCCTAGCCTCTGAATCAGCAGTTAAGGTACCCTTCAATTTCCTTTGATTTAGTCAAGCAATTCTATCAATGTAATTAGTTTAGCTATTTCATGTAGTTTATGAGCATTCAATTGAGCCAATGAAGCTCGATGGAGCTCGATCGAGCTCAATTCAATCGACCTGCTACAGTGGCTTACAATCACGCCCGCCTTGTCCGTTTGTCTGTCAATTAGAAACTACGGCTTCCCCTTATCGGTGATAGGCAGCATCTGGCGATGGCTTGGGATCCATTTGAAAGGTCATTACGCATTGTGTTATAAGGAAGTTATAGCAACCTTATTTATTATAAAATGGTAAATATGAGTTTTGGACTTTTAATAAAATAATATTAAATTTCAAAAATTAAGATTTTGCAGGTTCATGCCTCCTAAAGATTAGGACACCTTAGACAACCTGACTTGTGACATATTATAACATTACATGATATTTTGAGTAGGAAAATACATAGAATAACCTACTCCTAGTCTAGTATTAGTAAACTTAAGTTAGAAACTCAACATAGAATCAAGTGAGTATCAGAACACCCAAGGCTTAATTTAAGTACTCTAAGACCCTAGGATGAAAGAGGATTAGTCAAACTTCTTAAGTTTATAAAATTTATTAGAAGGACCCTTAATATGTTAGCTAGAGCCTTACTTAGTCCCTTGCATTACTCTAGTCAACCCATTATGTAACTTAGAGATATTGTCTCACTTTACTAGCCTAATCACTTAACTAAACTCTATGATTCATAGTACCTTCACATGAACACTGAATGTCTCACATAGAACTCCACTCACTAGAGATTCATTGGCTAGTTATTTAGTGAATTATTCATTAGGATCTCCCAATCCTAAGAATCCCTTTGTGAAATTAAGGTTACAAAAACTATCATACCAAACCTTCAAGTTAGTGATCTATTTATACCAATCTAAGCCTAGTTTCTTGATAATTAAAAGTAGACTAATTGTAAGTTAGATTATTAACTAAATTGAGATCAATTCTTTCCCATTAAGTTCCATTTAGGTAACTCAAGGTTAATACTAACTTGTAGGAAAATGAATTATGGATCATACTTTGATCATATGATCTACTTAGAATAATATTATGAAACCCTCATTATAGCAATTGTGTCAAAGAAAAGACTTATAAGATAAATAGTATGGAACCATTTTAGGAAGCTTAGTGCCATCCACATTGACTTAAAGATTAACCTAAGTGACTTAGTGCAATGTACTTAGGATTGTTTGAGTAGCCACCAAATGCTAAGTATAGAACTTATAGATGAATCTAAGTTCTATGTTCAACCTTCTTAGTGTGGTGTAGTTAGTCATCTTAGTCTAAGTCTTATGCTTAGGATTTCTTAGAAAGACTAAATTAATTAGCTATGACCAGAATTAAGCTTAGATAAGAAGAAGATTAGAACCTTAAGGCTTGATCAACTGAGTAAGAGCTAAGGACTTAGAATCCTTTAAGTATTAGCCTTGAAGTTATTCATAGGATTTTTGTGATTCTAATACTAAGGTTTGGAACATTATGATTAAGAGAAGAATCATAATGTTAGACCTATAACTTAATATGAGTTTAAATTAGATAATAATAACCTTATTAATATCATTTTTTTTATCTTACCTTGTTAGACTAAAAGCTTTAATAAAACCAAAAGCCTAAGATTAGACTAGAATTATCCTACTAACAACATATCTAAGACCAAGATAACTTAAGTGTTTAGATAGTGCAACCCTTACAAATATAGAATCCTAATACACTAATACAATAATTAGCATATATAGTTAACATAGATGTTTAACTGTGCCAAGTTTTTGAAGCCCTTCAACCTAAGAAAAGAGATGCTAGTTCAAAGGTTAAGGAATCATACACCTAGACCTTTTAGTTTTCCAAGTCATAGGAATCTTGTAATCTAATAAGTATACTGGTAAAACCTTTAGTGTTTGCTTAGAAGGTCCCATTAGAGTAAAAATGGTTTTTTGTTTGTTCAGATGACTGTAGTGTTAGAAATAAGATATGATGCTTATTTTTAACAATTCAATTATATCTATAAATTATTATTTCATATGAATAAGAGCTAAATTCAATCTTTATTCTTAAACCTCATTTTAAATAGTATATTATTATTATATCGATTGATGATGACATTTGATGAATGTCTAAGTCAATTATGGAACAATCGTTTTTAGACTATTTCAAGGGGCGACGGGTAACCTAGGTAATTACGAGAATTTTAGTTGTTTTTCTTTCTTTGTTTCAGTTCTAACCGCTACGCGGCCTCAATGATTCGCCACCCTCACCAGAGATATTGAGGCTAATCTTATTTATTGTAGATGTGAGCTTGGACCTAAACGAATTCAAAAAAAGTACCGATCCCCCAGTCGGTAAGTGGATCTAGCTTTGCTAGCTAATCCAATAATGATTCTATATCTATATTGGCATCCGTACCTTTCTATTCTATAAGCGAAGCGTACTTTCATTTCAGAGTAATTGGCCTGGCACTTTATTTAATTTCAAGGAATTCTTTTTTTTACTTGAATCTCAGCGGAAGAGTCGAATGGGCTGCGAAGCGGGGGGGCACTGAGCGAGCCGCCTTGTCTACGAAGCTTCGCTGCTTTCTAAAGAGAAAAGAAAGCTCTCCAGCTCGAGCTCTTCGACTACCCTTTCTTGGTTAGCTTCAATCATTGGATAGATAACTACAGTAGATATTAATGGATCTCACATAGTTTACAATTAGCTTTGAACATCCTTGAATTCTGCAGCACATTAAGACTAAATCCTTGATTATATTTGTGGAGGCATTGAGCTTAAATAAAACTTATAAGATTTACTTTGGGGTTTCATGTGGCGAACTATGCCTGGGAAGGCAAATAATGTAATAAAAAGGCCTCACATATCAAAGAGTGGGAATGTGTGTGTTATGGGAAACTCGCATTACTTAGTTAAGCAGATGTGCTTGACTATTGACTTATTTCTCCACCCATAGAACCAGATTATAGGATAAATAACTTAACATATTACTGTCCTTTATGACTATTCTTACTATTTCGATAATCTTTGTGATTGTGGGTGATTTATCATTATCTTTTGACTATGTATACACAACTCTTTATGAGTACTTTTACCTTATACTCAGTCCTTAAGACTAGTAATTTCCTTGCATATATTATAGGTTCACTTGTATTTATATCTCCCTTCTTATTCACTTGTTGTGTATGTTGTTATCACTTATATTTTTGCTTGCACTGTTTTCTTTAATATTGCTTATCATATGTCCATTTGTACATTTCTACTTACTATTTTAATTGCACACTTATTAGTATAATTGTACCTTTTTGTTTACTAATATAGATGTTGCAGGTTGTACCAGCTTCCTCTTTTTTCTACCTTTTGCCTTTTTTACTGCATTGACCTTTGCTTAAATAACAATTGTGTATGGCTAATCTTATATCCACTTAACTTAAAATAGATCAGTTGCCCTAAAATGTACTTGGACTTCTTAAGTCTATTCACTTATTTTTATTTTGTTGGATGTGTCTTACTGTATTAAATAATAAATATGGTTGATCAAGAGCTTAGAGTAGATCTTGTACCTGGGGTAGATTAATCCAGTAGTTGCAGCTTTGAAGAATTTTACTTTCTGCCATTTTTATTTACTTTATGCATCCTGTGAGGGTAAGTGTCATTACATCAAATGCTGTATAACTATAATTAATTATAAATGTCTTACTTTACTCCTCTATGCTGTGTTTTTTCTTTCTTTCTTTCTGGATCGCTAGAATGGTTTATATTTATGTTATATTATGCATCCAATTTTCCTCTTCAGAGACCCTTAGCTACTCGAAGTGCTTAATAGTGGGTTAAGACTCACTAACATAGTATAAAGTACTATAGTAACGCCTAATATTGGATTGGGTTTAGATCCAATATTGGGGTCATTATAATTGGTATTAGAGCAGGTTTGAAGAAAAGGAAAATTAAAAGTATTAGCAAAATATCATTCTAATAATACAAATAAACACAGAAAGGAAAAGTATGTGCATTAATAACTTATGATAGCAAACTTGCTTTAGTGATCATTTAATAGTTTAAGCAACATTGAGTAGTGTTTTGTAGCTAGATCAATCGCCTTAGATCATTCTATTAAAATCTCTTATCTTTCCTCACTCAAATCTTGTCAATTCTTTTTAGTAAGATGATTCTTGAACCCAACACTCCCACCTCTTCTGTTGAGAAGATGATAGACTCCAACTCTTCTTCATTTTTTGATGAGCCCAGGACCTTGAAAGAGATGATGATGACCTTGGTAAAATTTCAAGCTTGAGCCACTCATTGTGCAATTGATCCAATTAGTCATAAAATCATCCATGTCAATCCTCAAGCTGCATCATGTTCAGCTGTGGATGGATTCCTTCATGATTTTCTCCAACTCAATCCTCGAACCTTCAATGGATTTGTTTCTCCCATTGTAGAGACCAATTGATTAAAGATAATCGAGAAGAGCCTGCCTAGCATCAAATGCCATAGCAGGTATTTGCCTAACCACTCACTTGTTCTTCGAGGAAGCCAAGTACTGGTTGGATAACAAGATAAAATTCCACTTTGCAGAAGTAAGGGTTGAGGAGATTTCTTGGGTTGAATTCAAATCAGTCTTTGGAGATGAGTTAATTCTTCCTTCTGCTCAGTTAATAATACAAATGATTAAATGGTACTAACATACAAAATGGAATTCAAGAAGCTATAAAGATTGCTCTTGATTTAGTACAAACTAAAGAAGCATGGTGCAGTTATTTCCTTAAAGTACTTAAAGACTTAATTAATGATCATCTTGTATCCCATCACCATAGCAGTTTCTCAATGTTGTTGAAAGATGCAAGATTCATAGAACATCACTAAGCATAGAAAAGGATGAGGAAGAGATCCTTATCTTTCTTAGAGGATTTTGAAGAAGACCAGGAGGATATAATTCAACCATCTCAAGTATTCCAAATGACTCAGCCACCGCAGCAGCAAGTAAAGCAAGCATCCAAGTGCTCAAGACCTCATCCTTATGGTAAGTGTTACCATTAAGGAGAAAGGTGTTATACCTATGGTAGGATAGGTCATATGTTTTGGGAAGTCCATGCTTGTTGGACTATGGACAAGATATAGGTCAATTGTCAACTACCAGTCTAAAATTCAATCTTGTTATATCTCAAGCTCCAGCTCTTGCAATTATGCCTCCCTAGTGGTAGAACCAGTGCTTACACCAAGGAGTAATCTGAAAGGAAAGGTAGATAATGTGCTTGCTGCACTATGAAGGGTGCCTGCTCTCACTCTCATTATCACCATTGAGGGAAATAAGGTTGCATCAGGTATTTTTGTAATTTTAACCTCTTAAGTTTTTGTTTATTTCTATCCTAGTTATTGTAATTTTAATCTTTGTTGTGGATCATTAGGACTTTAGTAAGTTCCTTAATTAGGAGTTATATAGATGCCATATTAATTTTCTACGTAAGTAGAGATGTAAGAAGAGGTCATAGTATTTAGGTATATCTAATTAAAAATAAGACAGTTAGCTTTTCTGCTTGCTGCACTGCCATAGTGTTATACCTATGGTAGGTTTGGTCACTGTTCTGTGCTATATTTTTACTTACTTTCTGGATGACTGGAATGGCTTATTGATAGAGTTTAGTTATGTCTACGCTTGCAAGCAAGTGTACATGGTTTGAAGTAATAATTTGGAATGTGAGTTCCAAGATTTATCGTCCTCAGGGAACTGGGTGTTCTGTTACTATGGTATATCTATGTTCAAAAATGTTTAAGCTATGCATATTTTGTCGAATTAGTTCCTAAACAAGCACAACAATTCTTAGTAGAAGAATACTATGATAAAAGGAGAGGATAGTTGGGTCTCTCCCATATGATATGTTAGATGACTTATTATGATGATTCCTCAAGCACTCTCTTTTTTCTTTAATTTTTAATCAAGTGCATGTTGTCCTCCTTAGAGTTTATCTCCAAGATTTACAAGTTCAAATCTCGTGCTTAAAATGAACACACAGTCGGTTCTATTTTAGCACAAAGACCCTTATAAGATTTTTAGATTATTAGTTTTCCTCTTGTTTCTTGATCATAGAAATGAGGGTTGTTCAGTTAATATCTTACAAGCATTGATTCCACTAAGAGCTTCACGTGCATCATGCACAGTTTAGACAGTAGAGTGATTTTATTTGGGCTCAATGACTATGTCACCTCGTTCATGAGCACTAAAAGAATCCCCTCCATCCCTTCACGTATGGTGAGCAGCGGAGCATTTTTAGTGGGTCTTAGCAACACACACTTCAACTCCTTAGTCGAGCATAGATCGAGGTGCATTAGACTCAAGAACTTTCTCACATAGTTCTAAGCTCTTATGCACTCATGATTATAGCTCTAAACTAAGGGTGAGCTATGGAGCACAAGACTTATTTTTAGTCTTGATGTCATTTAGTCTATTGTCATTTGGTCCACCTTCAAGTTCACAATAGTCCTTTACACTTCTTTAACAAATCATTTAATTCACAAATTTTATTAACGCTTAAGGAAATTTTCCTACAAAAGTCTCTTTCAATTCATGTAGAATTCCCCAACCCTCCCTAAGGGAAGTTTAGCTCTCCATTACACAAGATATCAAGAAGAACACATACATGGATAAAAACACTTCCATGATCAACTAAGAAAGACAAAAAAACAAGAGTTAGAGAGTACTAGGAATGTTCCTTGATGGAGTTCTCCAGATTTTCTCTTCTTCTTGTTCTTGGTTGCTTCTTCTAGGTCTGTAGTGCTGCCTTTCTTCCTTCTTCTCTTTAGCAATAGGAGTCCTTCTTCCCTTGGAGAGTTCTCCTTCTCTTTTAAAATAGCCCTCTCAATACTTAGGATATTAGTGAGCCAAGTTGGGAACCTCTCTTAAGTCAAGAAGAGTTGAATTTATAGAGTGGCTGCCTTCCCCTTTCTTTGTTTTCAAATTTTGCATTTCCATCTTAAAAAATATGCTGTCAATATTTCAAATGCAACTTGAGGGGTGAAGTGACCTCTACTTTTCCATTCTTTAGTCTTTACATCACTTCAAAATATCAATTCTCCATTAAAAATAATTCTTCTATAGAAGGACTAATGGCTGGGAGACAAGGGGCAGGCTAGGGGTCTTGTCCCAGCCTCATTTAATGCACCTGTTCAAACAAAATTTCGGCGTGCCACTGCAGTGCACTTTGGCGCGCTGTAGCGGTTTAAATTTTGTAAAATGATCCATTGTGGCGTGCTGTGGCATTCTGGTTTGTACATTGGTGGGCCGCTATAGCACGCTGTAGCGCGCTATAGCGCCAGAAGTTTGCCAGTTGATCCGCTGCAGCGCACTATAGTGCCAGTGCTTTGCAAGTTGGTCCACTGCAGCGCGCTATGGCACTAGAATCCCGTAGGTTGATCCACTGCAGCATGTTATGGCACCAAAGCTTCGCAAGTTGGTCCGCTGTAGCGCGCTATAGCGCCAGAATTTTACTAGTTGATCAGCTGTAGCACGCTATAGCGCCAGAATTCTGCCAGTTGATCCGCTGCAGCTCACTATAGTGCCAGAGCTTTGCAAGTTAGTCCGCTGCAGCGTGCTATGGCACTAAAAGCCCGCAGTTTGATCTGCTGTAGCAGATTGCTTCCAGAAATATTTAGAAATTGTGCAGAATTGTCCAGACTTTGCTGGGTAAGCATTTTTTTTTGAAAAATAGGCAAAATATGATAAAGGAAGCAGTTTCAATATGAAAATGAATGAATATTACTTTTATTTAGGATATAAATTATGGATTTATCACTTATACTTACTTTATATTATGAATCTGATTTTTCTCTTTAGAGACCCTTGGCACCCCGTATTGCTTAATAGTGGATTAAGACTCACTAGCCTAGTATTAAGTACTATAGCAAAACCTAATGTTGGATTGAGTTCCAGATCAAAAATGGGGTCGTTACAGCTTGGCATCCCCCAATGTGATGAATTCTTTCTATTCAATAATTTTCTATTCCAAATAGGGCTTAAGTGACAATACCATCCTTAGATGACACCTCAATTACACCATGAAAGTGAATTTTATTGATGGTGAATGGACCTGGCCAATATGATTTTAGTTTCTTAAGGAACCATTTAAGCCTTGAATTAAATAAAAGCACATTCATGCTGGAATTGAAATCATTTTGGTTAATATATTTATCAAGCCATTTCATGGTTCTTTCTTTGTAGATTCTAGTATTTTCATAGGCATTAAATTTTATCTCCTCTTGTTCATCAAGTTGAAGTAATTGATGTTCTCCAGTATTATAATCCAAGTTTAGTTTTTCAACTACCCAAAATGCTTACTATTCTAACTCTATTGACAATTGATAAGATTTTCCATAAATGAGTTTATAAGCTGACATCCCTATGGGTGTTTTATAAGCTGTCCTATAAGCCCATAAAGCATTATTTAGTTTTGATTCCCAGTCCTTCCTATGGTAATTCACTAGTTTTTAAGGAATTGCTTTCATTCGCCATTGGAGATTTCTAACAATCCACTAGTTTTCGAATGATAACTAGTCCCAATTTCTTGCCTCACTCCATACTTCTTCACTGATGATTCAAGATTCCTATTGCAAAAATGTCTTCCTCCACCACAAATTAGAACTTTAGGAGTATTAAAATGGGTTGAAATATTGTTTTTAAGCAAAGCAATCACTACCTTTGAATCGTTTATAATGCACACAATTGCTTCAACCCATTTGGACACATACTTGGCCATACCAAGTTGTAATTGTTAAGTTTAGATGAGGGGAATGGGCCCATGAAATCAATTCCTGAAGCATCAAATAATTCTTCCTCAAAGATTCCTTACAGTGAAAGCTCATCTATCATGATAATTTTACTGGTTCTTCGGTATGATCACAACTTCTTACAAAAATATGTGCATCCTTAAATAGGGTCAGCCAAAAAAATTATAATTGTAGGACCTTTGCAATAGTTTTTTCTGAATCATGGTGACAGTCGTAAGGTGATGAATGGCAATGAAAGTGAGGTGATGAATGGAAATGAAAGTGGATAGTTGTGGTATCAATTTTTGCACATATTTCTAAATAATTTGATCGGCACATCTTCTATAAATAACTAGATCATATTATAAATAATGTTTTACATTGCTTAGGAATTGATTTCTTTCATTGATAATTGAATTTTGAGAGAATTACATTGCAGGAGAGAGAGTTTTCCTTGTGGGCATTCCTTGGTGGCATGGATGTAGTTAAGGAAAATAATTGCTCATCAGGAAAATTCTTAGAAATATTTTCAGTTGTTACAAATTCCAAATGAGAGAGTCTTGATAAGTGATCCACTACTACATTATCACTCATCTTTTTATCCTGAATTTCTAATTCAAATTTCTGGAGCAATAATATCCATCTAATGAGGTGGGATTCTACATCTTTCTTATAAAATAGATACTTAATGGTTGCATGGTAAGTATAAACAATAATTTTCAATCCAATGAAATAGGATCTAAATTTATCAAAAGCATAAAAACAACAATGAGTTTGTTTCTAGTAGTAGCATAATTATTTTGAGGATCATTAAGTAACTTGCTGGAATAAAAAACAAAATAAAAGATTATATTCTTTCTTTTACCTATTACATTCTGCACTAAAACTTCACTAGTATCACACATGACTTCAAATGATATCTCCTAGTTATGTGTAACAAATATAGGAGTTAAAATCAATGCTTCATTTAATTCTTTAAATCCTTCCATGCATTTTTCATCAAATTTAAAAGTTGCATCTTTTGCCAAAAGTAAACATAATGGGAGGCATTCTTAAGAAATCATTTATGAATTGCTTATAGAACACATCGTGCCCAAGAAAACTTTATACATCTTTTGTAGTCAAAGGTGGGGATAACTTTTCTTTTACATCTATCTTTGCTTTATCAACCTTTATTCTATCCATTGTGATTTTCTATTCCAAAACAATCCCTTCCTCACCATAAATGACATTTTTCCCAATTCAATACTAATTTTGACACTATACAATGTCTTAGAACCTTCTCTAAGGTTAATCCCACTACTAAAAATCATCCATAAGAGCTTCAAGGAAGTCTTCCACCATGTCAGAAAATATCACCATCATGCATAATTAAATAGTTCCTAGTGCATTCGTAGCCCAAATGGGATTCTCGTAAAGGCAAAAGTCTTGTAAGGATAGGTGAAAATTGTCTTTTCATGGTCTTCCAAGGAAAATAAAATTTGCTTATACCTTGAATACCCATCAAGAAATAGTAGAAAGGATGCTCAGCTAGATGATCAAGCATTTGATCAATAAATCGGAGGGTGAAGTGAACTTTTCGGGTAACTTTGTTCAATTTTCTATAGTTAATAAAAACTCTCCAACCCGTAATGTGCCATATGAGGATATTTCAATATTATATTAGTTATCATAGTCATCTAACTTTTCTTAAGCACCACTTGAATGGGGAGCACCCAAGAGCTACCAGAAATTGCGAAGATGATATTGTAGGTTAATAGTCACCATTTCTTTAACTTTAAGGTTTAATCTTCTTTGATGATCAATATATGGTTTGAGGTTTTATTCAATTAATATTTAATTCATGCAAATAGAAGGGATAATTCTATATTTCTTAGCAATACTCCATCCTATAACACTTTTGTGCTTAGACAACAACATACTCAGCGGTTGTTCCTATTTGACTTTGAAGGAGGCTAAAATAATCTCAGTGAGAATTAAAGCCTTCCCTAAAAATATGTATTTCAAGTGCAATGTGAGTGACTTTAATTCTAATTTTAGAGGCATCTCAATTGATTGAATAATCCTACTTCTCATTTCAACAAACTACTCAACTACTTCCTTACATTCTTGGTCTTCAATGTTTTGAAGATTATTGTCTGGATTTTCATCTACTGGGATGCTACTAGATAGGTCTCCTATACACTCAATCTTCCAAGAACTATCATCATAATCGAAAGGATGTTTCATTGCATCAGCTATATTAAAAGCAATTTCCTCCCCATCGACTCGCAAGATGAGGTCTCCATTTTCAACATCTATTAAAGTTTTTCCTATTGCTAGAAGTGGTTTTCCTAGGATAATATGCACTTCTTAGTTATTTCCTTCAAAATCAATAGGTTATATGAGTTTATCTGCCATAACAAAAACATTTTTAAGAATACCCACAAGGTTCTTAAAGGATCTATCAGCTAGTTGCAACAATATCAAAGTAAGTTTGAAGTTTTCAATTTCTATTTCTCTATATAAGTAATAAGCATAAGATTCACTAAGGCTTCTAAATCACACAAGGTTTTGGGAAATGTCTAGTTTGTTACTGTACGAGGGATGGTAAAACTTCCTAGATCTTTTTTATTGAAGGGGATTTTCCATTGTATTATTGCACTACACTCTTCAGTAAGAGCTATAGTTTCCTTAACCTCAAGTCTCTTTTTTCTAGAGAGAATCTCTTTCATAAACTTCATATAGCTAGGCATTTTCTATAGAGTGCTAGCAAAAGGAACATTGATGTGACGTTGTTTAAGAATTTAAAAAAGCATTCCGAATGGCTTATCTAATTTATGTTTTGCCAATAGTTGAGGGAATGAGATTGGTGGTGTGAAAGGGCATGAATGTTTTGAGGGAGAATTATTAGTTTTTCTAGTGGCTCTTTTCCTAATGTTGGTGTCTCTTGGTGATCATAATCAACTAATTCCTTGTTCTTATTTGTGTTGTGTACAAGGTCAATAATTTATTAAATTCCATAGACTCACTGCTTGGAATTCCTCATGTTGCAAATCATTAACAACCTCAAGAGCATTTGGCTTATACAGTTGTCTTATCATAGCTTCCAAATGCCCTTCAATTATTTTCACAAATTTTTCCTAGGCTCTTTGAGTCACTTCTTGTCTATTTATAGTGGTGTTAGTTTATTGCATGAATTTAGTGGCATAGCTTCTATATTTATCCATATATTTGTCCAAGATTTATTGCCTATTTGTAAAGAATCACATGGATTCTTGTAGGGCATGGTTTGTTGTCAAAAATAGTTATTATTTTACGGCATGGTTTGTTGTCAAAAATAGTTATTATTTTGATTCACAAGATTTATTTGTTCTTTCTATGGGATTGCAAAGGGGCTATTAGAAACACAAATTGATGTTTCATGTGTGCCTCTGCACAGCTTACAATTTAACTCCTACACTACAGGAACAAAAAAACATTCAATTTTCCTGTTAAGGATTCCAATTTTCTGTTGAAGTTAAGAAATGAGGGGTTACTTACTATGCCAAGTTGCTCTTCTTAGGATTATTTGTAACTCCTCAATGCTAGATTAGAAAATACAATCTAATACTGGGTGTTACTGTAGTACTTAATACTGGGTTAGTGAGTCTTAACCTACTATAAAGCACTGCTAGCAGCCAAGATTCTCTAAATTAGAGAAATAGATACATAATTCAATATAGATATATACCATTCCAGCCATTCAGAAAAAAAAAAATATCCATCACAGAATAATAAAGTAAAGCATTCAGAGTTTAATTAAAGTTATACAAACTGCTTAAGTTGTAATGAAACTCATCCTCATGGGAAATATAAAATAAGATGATGGAAAAGCAAATGTCACCGAGCTCCGACTGTTAGACATGATCTTATTCAAGTTCAAATTCCATTCCAAGCTCTTGGTTTACCATATTTTCTTTTTAATATGATAGATCACAGCCAAAAAAAGAAAGTAAGTGGTTAGACTTATAAAGTCTAAGTATATTTTAAGGAAACTAGGCTATTTTAGTTTAGTGGATATCACATTAGCTACTTATAATTTAAAAGTAGTGCACCATGCAATAAATCCAAAAAGTAAAGAAAATGACTGTAATATAACAAATATAAAGATACATGTAATAAATGGAAAATCTGCTCATAACTTGCATCAAATACATAAGTAAGAAGATAGGTACATATATACATACAAGCATGCTCAATACAAGAAGAAATATGTATAACCTGATATATGCTAAGTATACAGAGTAGTGTAAATCAAAATACTCATCAAAATTTATAAGTAATAGGGATTATAAATATAAACAAGTTAGCAATAATATATGAAAGCAAGATATTTTCTATCTTAAGGAATGAATAACTGTGAATATATTCTTAGATACTATAAACTGGAATGTTATTTATTTATCCTACTTTAATATGTTAAACTGGCACTCTACAGAACAAAGTGAGGAGTCAGTCATATCTGCCCAACAAATATGAAAGCGAGTTTCCTATAAACACACATATTCGCCCTCTAGGACATGTCTAGTCTCCTAATCACTTAATATCCTACCCTGGCCTAAGTTAAATGTTAAATGTTCAGTTTATGCATAATTTCTTAATGAATATTTTCAAAAATTTTATCTCAATGCATTGGTGCATACAAGGATTTAAAAGTGAATTGTAAACAATGTGATATCCATTATTATCTATTTTAGTTATCTATATTGATGAATGGGGCTAATCATGCCCTTCAATTAAGTTAGATATTTATCAAATGCTTTAGTCAATTAATACATAATATATAAATATATATATATATTTATATTTATATATATATATATATATGAGGTTTTGAAAATAGTAATTTAATTAATCATTATTTAGGTAACAAAATATTTTATAAATATAAATGCAAGTTTACTATTAAAGGCCCTATCCTAATACTAGACCTACAACTATCTAAGCCATCTACTTTACTCCTTGTAACAACCCTAGGTTGTTACCCTATTAATCTATAGTTTAATTGCTCCTTAATTTCAATGCCATTGTTTTTAGAACATCAAATTGAGCCAATTCTACAAATTTGAAATCCATTAGACTTCTCTAAGTCCAAAATGATATTTTGATTAGTCTAGATGCCCTCGATTAGACCTAAAATATTTTGATCTTAGAATTAAAATAGGATTGCATTTTTGAATTCCTCACCCCCAAATTAGCTAGGGGTGAAAGATTGGTGAAATTTAGAGATCATTTAGACCTGAATCCAATTTAATTTATTTTGGTCTAATTGTATATTAGGGCTTCCAATAATTTGAATTTACAATTTTATCCTATACACGTTTAGACGATCGGGATCCGCTGCGCGGACCGCGGGCGATTTGCTACGGATCCTAGGTCATGCGATAACAGAGTGCCGTACATCTCACCGTTGTCCCTTCCTATCCATTGGCTAGGATTATATCTCGCAAAATCGAGGATCTGCCGTTAGATGCGCCCCGTGAATCCTACAGTGTGGATTCAATCGGATCCCGCCATTAGGATCGGAAGGATCAGGACCATTCTGTGGTCCTGATTGATCCATCAGATGGCCCACAGTGCATCTGCACTATGGAACTTTATCTTCACCTCACCCGCATCTGACTGAAGAAATCTTGCAGATCCTGGATAGCCTGGCATGTCCCCCACTACCCGTTCCACCTCAACATGTCGTTGGGGATCTTCCCTCAACGGCATATAAGTCCTGATCGGGCCTCGTGACTCAGCCGAGCTCAATTTGGAAAAGTGAGAGCTCAGTCATGGCCCGGCCTCTCGGGCCTTTCCCAGATGAGCCAACCCATCTAGAAGCTTCGTTAAACTTGTTTGAGGCTATAAATAGCCTCAGCAATCCTCCCTCTGCCCCTTTGCTGCTCAATTGCCCTCAACTCTCCACTGTTTACTCTTTTGACATTACTGTTTGTCCGAGCTCATGTAGGCGATTCCAGAAGCCTTCAAACAGCTGGTATTAGGCTCTCCTGGTGTTCAAGACCCTTCACACTCTCTAGAAGCATCGCCAGCACCTACCTTGCCCTCAGTCGACCACCCCGAGATCAACTGTCGAACCAAGTACCCCCGTTTACAAGTCTTGAGCCAATAAGGCTCGGGCTCATCTCCATTTGACTCGTATTGTTGCATATTGTCGAATCAAACCTAGTTCTATCATAATTGAGCTGTGAGCTAGCCCCGATCAATCGAATTGATTGATCGGGCTAAGTCCTTAAGGAATGCCTCGGGTCGAGTAATGTCCCGATGTTCCAGACCACCTCAAGCCCTCAGACCAGGGATTTCGATCCGCCTCACCTCCTTGAAAGTGTAGGGATCGATCCCTGGGTTTTGCATGGCCTCTATGGGGAGAATTATCTGCCCACTGTAGCTCCATTAAGGGAGCCCTCGGGTTAGTAAGGTCCGGCCTATCCGGACCCTCTCATATGGGGCTTTGAGTGTCAATTGACGCATCTTGGCTAGGGGATCGATTCTCGAGCAACCCAAGGTCGTGGCGTGGTCCCTAAGCAGTGGATTTGGCCGATTAGGGTTACCCTAATCGGTGAGACGTTGGGGCTGGTGAGGGGAAGAAGACGGACTGTGCCGGTCGGGCCGACCCATGACCCGTGTGGTTCGACAGTAACGGGTCCCCAGGCCGAGCCGACCCGCGTGCTTTGGATTCGGGCCGATCCCGTTTTTAATAATATTCGAAAAATTGGAATTATTTTCTTTAAGGAAAATAATTCAATTATTCCAATCATAGGGATTTAATTAAATAAAAATGCAGAATGTATTAATGAAATAACTTTAAATCCACTAGTCCAAACCCTATGATATTATATATCAAATTGATCAGAAAATCTTCGGGAATAAGATTATAAGAAAATATTGAATATCCAATAGTTAGATTTTTGATTTTTGCTTAATTATTATAGATCTTGATTAGGGTTGTTTAGCAATTATACTTTACCAAATTGCATGTTTATGGTGCCATTAGCTTCCTTATGATTAGTAGAATGAATGTGCTAAGTAGTTTATTTTTTTTATTTTTGTATTTCAACTTATGCCCTAATCTTTTTAAATCATGATTAGTGAAAATTAAGGTTTGCAACCATTGGATCTTAGCAAACTTAGTCTCTGATTAATTGAATGGTAAATTAGAACTTAGGTGCCAAATTGAATGAAATTTTGATGGTTGGATTTGTATTTATGTGCTAATCCTTTTGGATGGATTTAGGGTTTGATTAGCACTATTTACTTTTTGTTTTTTGAAAATTTTCTATTAATATGATTCATAACAGTAAGTTAGATATATTGAAATCATGTATGAAAATTTATAATGTATAAATTGAATAAATATAAAATTGAGAATTTAAATCTCTTAATTAACCTTAAGAAGTCTTAATACTTTGATCAAGCTATTAAGACTTGATCTAGGTCTAAGATTGCCACAAATAATACATCCCAAATTCACTGAATTGACATTGTTTTATAAATAAACAATTGATCTAAATTAGAGATGAGTAAGGGGTTAAACCCTAATCTATTTGATTAAGATCCAAACTCTTAAACTTAATTAAATTGAATTAATTATAAGATAATGCAATCGTCATTATTCCATTAATGCAACTAATTTGATATTGATCTCAAATATTTGAATTAAACATATTAAGGTTAATAATAAGTCTAGGTGATTTATTAATCTGAATCTTAGCTTTGAATCCTTAATTTTTTCTTAAATAAGACTATTAGCATAAGAAGACTAATAAAATTGTATTGATTGGATAAGCTGATCTAATTCTAATAATATCCAAGATTTAAATCCCCTATTCTTAGAATAAGCTATGATCATATGACTTAATCATCTGATCTGATCACTCTAAGCCTAAATGATATGTAAAACCTAGAATGTTAGCATTATAATTAAGAATGTGAGATCTTAAGTATCTCATTATAAGATCATTTTTTAAATATTTTAAAGACCTAAACTAAATATACATTGAGGTAGGAGAATTTTGTATAACTCATTAAGATAGAAGCTTAGATGATCCCTTAACCTTAGAAATTGATCTTAACCCCTCGTGGTATGAATCACTTAAGATATTGGAATGATACATTTTCTTGTGGTAGAATCTGTATTGAGTGATCCATGATCACATTTTTCTTGAAGCCTTGGAAAGGACTTACCTATTTAGTAAGTAGTCTTGATAAATCCTTATTGATTAAATAGAGTTGTATGAACCGAAGTTATGGGTTAGTGTAGTATGGTATACCCATAGTACTGAATTTCTTAAGTAGTAGTCAGGATTGGTTGATTCACTCCAATGTGGACTTATGACCAAGTGCTAACCCAAAGGATTAGACAAATTCAGTCCCATTAAAGTAAATCTCCTAAAACTAAGAGTGTATGAAATAAGAACTTATTCCTTAGTTTGATTGAAATACAAATTGCCAACGGGCGATGCCTCCTAGCGTTGACCGCTTCAATAGGTGTGGCTCTAATAAACTATGTAATTAGAATCACCTTCTTTAAGACACTGAGTATGATTGTGAGTCGGGCATCTTAATGACTTAGTTTGAGATACAAATTGCCAATAGGCGATGCCTCTTATCAAAGACCACTTCGTTAGGGTGGCTTAATTAAACCAAGTGTTAAGAACCACCTTTCTTGCAACGTGCTAAATATTTGTATACAATCATCCTATATAATGATTTTTAAGTAAATCTTCAACTTTAACCAATTATCGTTCTAGAAGCTAGGTGTTAGAATCCTTTTAGCAGGATTCTGCACAGTGGAGACCTTGAATTCATCATCGACATTCAAAGTTTTATGAATTTCTAGGTTTTCCTCATATAAAATAGAAGGATGGGCATAAACATGAGAATGAGAATGATGAATGATTTAATGGTGACGTATGAGTATCAGTGATAAATTATGGGTTATGGAATGTTACATACCCAGACTAGGGAATTTTATGATGCATCAGCATTACAGTAAGTTGTATTCTCATTAGGAATATGTATACATTGGATTGTATGACTCATTGCCTTTCAGTGATAGTTTTGTTACATATCTGTGGCGTACCATGCTATGGCATATTTAGATGCATTATTCCAGTGACATATAGTACAGCATTGGACATTTTTACCTTGAATTCTGAGCATTTGATGTTTTCACTTACTTTCAGCATTTAGTTTTCAATTCATTTTTACCTTATTTAGCCTTTACCTTTTTTAGTGGTTCATTATTTTACTACTTTTCTAGAGTTTTCGTTACTTTACTATCTATTTGTAATTACTTTAGTACTGTTTAGTTTAGTTGCGATGTGTTAGACTTCTTGTCTAACACGGGGTACTTTTGGGATATGGCAATTTGCTAGATCCCGAGCAGCTTGTTGAGACAGGGTAGGAGGACTTACAGGAGATCCAGGAGGAGTACATGGAGACTTAGTTGATCCATCTTCCACCTTTTTACTTTACTTTTTATGCTTTAGTACTTCAGATAGACTTTACTTTTGCATTATTTAAATTAGTTTGCAATTATTCTGGATGTATTTTACTTTTCTTTCCTGAGATGAATGTTTACTATTGCTCTGTGATGAATGTATTCTGGATGTTTTGCTTTAGCTTATGCACTATATTATTCTACTATTATACTTAGTATTGTGATGTGATCAGCATACTAGAAATGCTGATATATTGATAACGTATATTGGATTCATATTTACCTCTTTAAATCCAATCTATGTGTCTGTCTAATACTTAAGGCAAGTATCCTGTACTTATCTTAAGTATTGACTCTCGATCCTACTCTTGGGTTTGTGTCAGCAGCCCTTCAGTGTGGCTCATTTTAGTTAGCCTATTCAAGAAGATGTTATTGTTTGTCTATCCCAAGTAGCGCACCGCTCCGCCGCCGATCTGTTATACCTTTTGCGCACGGCGATGAGGCAGGGCGCTACACTCCTACTCTATAATAGGATAAAATTACTGACTTAACTACTGCACACCCAAGAATATGTGATTTTCTAAAATTAAGTATATTTAAGATCATAAGTATATTGCTCGCTAATATTCTTATCTTAATTATTCACTACGGTTATTCTTTATCAACATTTATCATAAGTTACACTTGCTTTTCTCGAGAGGTTACTAATAGATTAGTTCTTGCATACTCTAAAGCCTAATGGCTTTTCATAACTATGAGTCTACTTGGGTAAGAATTAAGGGATGATCATACTTGGGATAAGGTTATTTAAATATAACTCTTATTATTACTCTAATCTAAGTATTAAGTTTTTATTTTAGTCATGGGGTTCTAGGTTCTAATTTTATTCTTACTTAGTTCTATCATTTGCTATAATAGTTAATGCATGAAGGTTCTAGGTCTTATTATCACTTAATTCTATTATAAGCAAAATTGCTAGACATCCTAGATGGCTCTAGGTCTTGCTCGTATCACTTAAGTGGCAACATAAATTACAAAAGGAAGTTCACTCTTATCCACTTAAATTCTACAAAATTATAGGGATTTAATCATTAACTAAATTATTTTTTCACACTATCTCTTCTAAGATGGCTCTACTATAAAACCTTTGGTTCTCTCCTAGTTACAAGCACTATCCTAATGATCAAACACTACCATACTAATTTAGTTGACTAGGTTAAATTATAGGTTTCTCACCATAACTTCTCTTTATCAAAGGCTAAGGTTAAAATCTAAGTTTACTATTACTAACTCAAGACTAGGTCAATCTAATTGCTCAAACATGTCATAATCTAGGGTATCCTATGATGTCCTAGGATTTAGGAAGCCTAAATATGGAAAACCCAAATTTTAGAATAAAATAATACCTTAATATTTAAGTGCCAAAAACTTATATTTTTTATTTGATGTACAAATAATATGAAATCAATGGCAATAGCTTTCTTATGGCATAATGAGCAAAATGACTATAAGTATAGTCAATTTGGACTTCAAATGATTAATCTAAGACTTAATGACATTTAATGACAATTAGAAAGTGATTATTTAAAATACCTACCAAAATAGAA
The DNA here is from genome assembly GCA_016760335.1 of Gastrodia elata. Taxonomy (NCBI): domain Eukaryota; kingdom Viridiplantae; phylum Streptophyta; class Magnoliopsida; order Asparagales; family Orchidaceae; genus Gastrodia; species Gastrodia elata. Next base: position 37,167,758 of record CM028681.1, read on the forward strand.
ATATATTGCATGTTATTGTCTAACATATTTTTCTTATCATTTTGGTATATAATTTTAATATGTTTGGATAAATATTTAAAAAGTTATTTACTTATATTAAAAGGAATTAAATTTAATTAAAAATACATTTCACCTAATTTCCATTAACGCATGCGGTGCACACACCACTCAGCTTGTGGCCGCTATACGCACGCTATTCGGATGTGTACGTAGCGTAGTTAGGATGTTAGTGTCGCACTGGTCAGGGCCTACCCGCCCAACAGTATTCATCATCTCTGTCAGGAATCGAATTAGCAGTTCTAAGGCATCCAAATTCTCCCTACTCAGAGGGTTTCAAATATTACATTATATATCAAATTAAAGCAATTGACGAGATCTATCCAATGCATCTAAGAACACTAATTGGTATCACCTATGTTGGCATATCCTTTGTCTACCTAAACTCTTTACTAGGGTTTACTTTAGAGGGAAATTGTTCCCTCGACAGTGAGCCTTATGGCTTGGGCTTGGGCTTGAAGAAATCCATATGTGAAGACCGACCCAAGGAATCCATTTAGGGCCATGTGAGTTGCTAGGAATGTAAAGAGGGGAAAATAAGGCTCAGGCACTGCATGGGACTATACCCACCCAAGCTCATTGAGGTTCAATTGTGTCTTTTTGAGTGCAATTAAACACTTAAGATGATGGAAATGGACTTAAATTCTCAATACAAATCAATAACTACAATAATAGAGAATGAAATTGGGATGAGTGAGCATACCTAGGCAATGTGAGTCTGCTGCTTCACCGCCCCCTACCATCTCAACAAGGTAGCCTCAAGCCTCAATAATAGTCTCTAATGCATTAGTAGGGGAAGTGGAGATGAATGGAGGGATTTTAGAAGGCTGAAGAGCAATGTCTGGGCAGCTATAGCACATCCTACCGCGGCCCACTGTGACCGCACACAGTTGTGGATGAACATGACATAGCACAAAAATGAAGTCTGATTTTCGTTTAGAAATCAATTTAATATTCTTAATTTTTTAATTAAATAAATGCACTAAAGTATTCACTAAATTCAAATGACTTACAAATTTCACCAAATTTTTGAGGATTGCCCTAAATACAATTTGGGTACTAATGGCGAGGGTTTTAACCTAATTTTGATATCTAAGACTTGGTAACAATGCTAGGGCTGTTGTAGATTTTTTGTCTTAATAGAGGTGTCGTCCTCGATGCCCTAATGATCAGTTAAACTACAAGGTTATATTAGGGAGAAATGTCACTGATCTCAAAAAGAAAATTTATTGGGTTACCAAATCATAGCGAACAAAAAAAATATGAATGTATTTTCTATAAGCACATCAACAGACGAATTTACAGATACTAAATTCACCATTCACTTTCCTTTTATTGATGATAAATTGCTCTAATTTATTCATTCTTACTATGCTGAGAATATATAAGCTAAGTATCCCAAAGATCCTACTATCCAGTATAATCCCATATTCGCAATCCTATGAAGATTAAGGTGTCAGAACATAAAAATTTCTAATTTAAATCAACTAGTGTAGCCTAATAAAGTTAAATAGTTAAATCGATCATCCTAATTTACATTAAGAGCCAATCTCGATATAATTTATCAATATTAGAACTTATGAGGTAAAACTCCAAATATGATGTTCAAGTCTTTTAACTTAGGATTTTAATCACTTAGAGGCTAGGGTTCCTACTTGCTAATCTAAATAAAGATTAATAAGATAATAATCTTACACCTAATTAGTATAGTTGTCTTACTTCCTTCTATTTCAAAATAATAAAATAAGATTACAATAAACTAGTATTGAAATAAAAGGAACTTCAAGAAATAGAAATTGTAAGAATACCTAATGCAGGCTCAATGTTTTCATTAGTATGAATAGGGGTTAGACCATATACCCTTGGCAGTGCAGCAAGTGTATATACTTCTTATCCCTTCGGATTAATACTTTGAGTGGGAACAATTTATGTCACTAGGGGAGGTATGATTGCTACAGCTAGAGTTTGAGATCTACTAAGAACTAAATTTCAGACTAATGGAAGATGGTTGATCTCTACCCTATCCATTTTCCATCTGGATCAACATTCTCAAAACTTATGCCTTGGTCTTTCATAGGTATAGCCCCTATTTCCCAAATGGTAGCACTTACCATAAGGATGAAGTCTTTATCTCTTAAGTGACTGCTTCTCCTACTGCTCTAGTTACTGAGCCATTTTGAAGGCTTAGAGTGACTGAGTTCTATTCTTCTTGGCCTATTCATAACTTTCTAAGGAAATTAAGGATATATTTTTTTGCCTCTTTTGCACTTGTTGATATCTTATTAATCTTGCACCCTCTAATAGTCTTGCAAAATTGTCATGGTGATGGGATATAAGATGGCCTTTAAATAAGCCCTTTAGTCCATAGAGGAAACAACTGCATCTAGCTTCTTCATTCCATAACAAATCAAAAGTAAATCTTGATAACTTCCTAAATTCTATTTCATAGGCTAGGACTATCTTATCATCTATTATTAACTAGACAGAGACTGGGCTGAACTCTTCTCTGAAAGCTTCTTTGAATTCATCTCAATAAATTTAATCAGTATATACTCCCACAAAATGGAATTTTTGTTTGTTATCCCACCAACAGTTGGCATCCTCAACAAACATGTGGGAAGTTAGATGAATACCTTTGTTGCCGAGGCACTTAATGTATGAAGTTCCTTCTCAATAATTTTAAACAAATTGGCTGCTTTTATAAGGGAATCATATCCATTGAAGGTTGGGGGATTGAGTTGGAGGAAAGCATAATGAAATTCATTCACAACTGAGCTAGACTTTGATTGAGGATTTTCATAGATAATTTAGGGACTAGGTTGGTTGAGAGCTCTTTTAACTACTTGAGGTTGCAAGTCCAACATAATCTTCAACATCTCCACTAGGGTCCTGATTTCTCTGATGTTTATGAAGAACCAGAGTCTGCCTCCTTCTCAATTGGATTGGGATTGGGATTCATATTGCTGGGTTTGGTTTGGGATTCATATTGCTAGAGGAATTTTTAAAAAAATGGTTTAGGAGAAGATGAAGTAGTCAAATAGAACATCCTAAAGCAATAGTCTAATTAAAATATGCTACTTGATGTTCATTAATTATTAACTTATTACTAGAGTGCATTTACTATCCTAAATTATTAATGTACATACTTTAATTTTCTATGTTTGCTGTATGATAGGAAGAGTATTTGCTTATGCACCTAATTTTTTTTATTTAGACCTGCTCTAATACCAACTGTAACATCCCAATGCTAGATTAGCCAATCTAATCCAACACTTGGATTTCCTATAATTTAGCTTATTTGAGATCCTAGGTTATATTGATCTCTAATATTCCTTTCTTAGTTTGTTGCTATTCTTATTCTTTATCAACATTTATCTTAATCTACACTTGCAATTCTCGAGAGCTTACTAATAGATTAGTTCTTACATACTCTTATGCTTAATGGATTTTCATAACTACTAGTCTACTTCAGTAAGACTTAAGGGATGCTCTTACTAAGGATAAAGTTATCTAGATCAAACTCTTATTAATTCTCTAATCTGAGTATTAAGTCTATTCATTTAATCTTGGGGTTCCAAGTTCAAATGTTACTATTACTTAGTTCTATCCTTGGCTTCAAAAGTTAATTCTTAAGGGTTCTAAGTCTTATTATCACTTAATTATGTTTTCACACTATCTCTCCTAAGATGGCTCTACTATACAACCTTATGTTCTCTCCTAGTTACAAGCACTACCCTAAAGTTCAATCACTACCATCCTAATTTTGTTGATTAGGCTAACTTATAAGTTTCTCACCTTAACTTCTCTTTCACAAAACTTAAGGTTCAAATCTAAGTTTACTAGTACTAAGTAAAGACTAGGTCTATATTATTCTTACCCTATGATGTCCTAGGGATTAGGAAGCCTAAATAAGGAAAACCCTAATTTTAGAATAAAATAAGAATTTACTTAAGTGCAATAAACTCATTTTTTTTATGTCCAAATGATATAAAATCAGTGGCTATAGTTTCCCTATAGCATAATGAGCACGATGACTATAAGTATGGCCAATTTGAACTTCAAATGTTTAATCTAAGCTTTAATGACATTTAATGACAATTATAAAGTGATTAGTCAAAATAGTTGTATAAATGGAAATTAGAATGCATATTATTGTCTAATATATTTTTTGATTGCTTTGTTATATAATTTAAATATATTTAGATAAGTAATTAAAATGTTATTTACTTAAATTAAATGGAATTAAATTTAATTAAAAATAAAATCAACCTAATTTCCATTAATGCACCCGACGTCCACAGCCGCTTGACTAACGACCGCTACACATGTGGTTTCATTGCATGCACATGCAAGATGATAGTGCCACGTGAGTGAGGGTCGATCCGTCCAGCACTATTCATCTTCTCTATTGGGGACCAAATTCACAATTCTAGGGCATCCAAATTCTCCCCGCTTAGAGGGTTTCATGTCAAACTATATATACCAAATTAAACCTATTGACGAGACCTATTTAACGCATCTAAAACCTTAATTGGTATCACCTCTATCAGTAGATCCTTCATCCCCAAACTCCTCATTAGGGTTTACTATGGAGGGAACTTGTTCCCCCCATAGTGATCCTTATGGCTTGAGCTTGGGTTCAATAAAATCCTTCTATTAATACCAACCGAAGGAATCAATTTTGGGCCACTAGAGTTACTGGTAACATGAGGAGGGGTTGATGAGGCACTGGCACTATACAAGATTGTACATGCCTAAGCTTGTCGGGGTTCATCTAGGTTTGTTAGTGCTCAACTGAACCCATAAGATGATGGCAATGGACTAAAAATCGTTATATAAATTGATATCTATAATAATAGAGAAGGAAATTGGGGTGATAGAGCGTACCAAGGCCCGTGAGTTCGCCTCATATCCGCCCTCTTCTATCTCAATGAGGTAGCTTCAAGCCACAGGAATGGTCTCCAATGCATGAATTGGGGTAGAGGAATCGAATGGGGGGATTTTGAAGGGCAGTAAATTAGTGTTTGGGCAGCCATAGCAAGGTCTTCTACATCCCACTGTAACTGTACGCGGTCGCGGCCTGTGCAGCTAAACATGATAGAGCATAGTCCCCTGTTAGGTTATGGCCATTGGATCATGGTCTGATCCAACAACCAGATCATGTTGAATTTGTGTGGAGAACCTTAGTTGTTTGATCTAACAACAGGTTTGATCGAATGGAGCAGATCGTTTGTTATTTGATCTAACAATTAACGGCGGAAAAAAAAACTAAAGAGTATAATTAAGTCAATTCATTAATAATAATTAGCATTCTAATTAGTAAAAGTTAAATTACCTAATGAGCTCCAAACAATTCCAAAAATTCACCCCTAACTAATTTGCGGGTGAGAAACTCAAATGATGCTAGACTTTTTATTAGAGATCAATGTAATATCTTAATTCTCAGATTAATTAAATACATTAAGGTATTCCATAAATTCAAATGACTTCTAAATTGCACCAAATATTTTGGAATTGCTCCAAAGAACATTTGGAGAGTAACGGTGTGGATTTTAACCTAATTTGGATATCTAAAACTATGTAACAATGCTATGATTGTTACCTTATTTAACCTTTCAATAGGCCACTGTTATGAGTTCATGGCCATCTGCTATAGTATTTTGTATGCTTGCTCCTACATCTTACTATTTATTGACCCACATGATATTGCATCTATTAGTATTATAGTGATATCATTTAATATAATGTAAAATATTTACAATTGAAGTCAAAGGGGCAACCCATGGTGAGGACATTTCCTAAGTAATTCCTTAAATCTTTTTCAGCTATCATAAAATAACTCACTATCGTACTGAACATAGTTCAAGATTTCATTGTGTATGGAGGCTATTTTTGAAAGAAGAAAATATTCGGCGAATAAATTTTGAGCCAACTCATTCCAAAGGGTTATAGAATACTTTGGGAGTGAGTTCAACCAACTCTTTGCATGATCTCTTAAAAAAAATGGAAATAACTCTAGTCTAATGGTGTCATTAGTGACAGCATTGTATCTTAAAATATCACATATATGAAGAATGTTTGAAATTTGTACATTGGTATCCTAACTTGGTAACCCACAAAATTGAGTGTTTTTCACCATCTATAAGGTAAGCGAGTTTGATATCAAAGTTATTAGCCTAAGTACATGGTCTGACTATAGCATTAGGAATTCCTACAATACATAATGCATAGTCTCTTAAAGCTCTTGGTACATTATTATTATTATTGTTGTTGTTTCCATTGCTATGACTTTTATTATAAAACTCACCTAGATTTAGTTCAGCCATGATTTGATTTTCTAGATTAAATTCTATGTGTCACTTGAATCTTTGGTAATTTTTGTCTATCTTTGGATCAAAAAGTAAATTTTGGTTATCTAAATGTCACATACACAGACTTAAGATGCAGTTATAATGAAATGGATTCAACAAATTTATATGAATGAAGAATAAATAAGACAAACACAGTATAAATAAAAATGAAATTAATAAAACAAAACCCAAATAGAACAAAAAAAAGTCCAAGTCACTAGCTCAGAAAGTTTGCTAATACCTTCAATTTACACTACAACAACAACGCCAATAACATGACATGCCACAAATTCTAACTTTTTTCTTACATGCAAGTGCACATAGTATGAAGTAATAAAGGAATGATAAGTTCTAAATTATCATCCTCAAGGATTTAAAAAAGGTTACTATCTACTAATTTCTCTACTATTGCTCAAACAATCAAATTTTGGTTTTTGTTACTCAACTAAGACTAAGCATGCAAAGTAAATAAAACTTGAGTTATGATGATGTAATTAAGTATTAGAATAGTGGGGCGTGTTAGGCTGCTCTACAATGGATCAACAATTTAAGCTATTGCTTAGTGTAAATCAATCAATTTGATAGAATGCTAAATTCATATTTCAAGGGTTACAGATAGATAAACCCACTAGGGATGTCTCACGCACATGGGTCACTCACCAGTAATACCTAATGACTTATTTTTTGCTGATCTTGTACGAGACCTCTTCACTTTAGACATTACCATCTAGATGATGGCTTCCTTAAGTACTATCAATATTTCCTATCTAGTGCAAATGGAACTAGATTTCCATCCTTATTCTAACTTGTACATAGACATCTTCGTATTCAAATGAAAGCATGTAGATCTCTTTACTCTGACATACCTTTATTTGGTCTAATCTTATATCTAAGTGAGAGACTATATAAGGTATGGAACACAGAAGATAAGAAATGTCAAGTGCACATATTTGTACTTTTTCTCTAATTTAAAGTTTAGTACTACTTGTATGGCATGAGATCACATGCACATACTTCATGATCTAAACTCTTGCTTTGATCATAGGTGTAGTGTGAAGTGATCAAATTCCTTTAAAGATAGTTATTGTTCTTATAGATGCAACATAAAATATTTATGATAAGAGAAACACATGCATTCATCACAATATTTCACAAAATTAAACTCAATGTTCACATGGAAAATTTTACTACTTACATCTAGCGTAGCCCTCCACGATAGGGGGTTTAGGCTGCTATTAAAAATAAATCATAAGCACATATAGTTTTTGTTCTCAAAAGCATCATGATTTTACAACAAGATAATATAAAAAGAATGATAAAGGAGAATAAAGTAGTTGTTACTAAAGGAACGTCCTCGTCTTTGTCTTTTTCCTCTTCCTTTCTTAGTCCTCCATTGAATGGTAGCTTTAGGGTTTTCTTACTTAACATGGCTTATATTTACTCTCTATAGAACCCTATTTTTATACAAAAATCATCCTCTTTTTCTTACTTTTAACTCTTATGGTTTCGTAGCATCACTCAAAGGAGGCCAACAGTTGCCTCTTTTCGCTATAGAAATAAGACATTTTGAATTCAAAAATTCATCGTGGTGCTTTGGGGCATTTGAACGTGCACCCAAATTTAGTGTAACTTTCTCTGGTGCCTGAATGCTCATACTTCTATCAGGTTAGCATTTAGGAATGCTTGAGTGCACATTATTTTGTCATCTTTATGCTTTGGCACACCTGAGTGTGCAGGCGTCTGTCTTTTTGGCACTCGAGCACTCTGAAATGCTCGTGTTTATACCATTTCATTGCTTGGGCACACTCGAGCATGCAGGCCTTTATCTCTTGGCACTCTGGTGCACCTGAGCACTCATTTTTTTGCCATTTTAGTGCTTCGGTGAAATTGAGCACTCAGAGTTCTGTCAGGCTGGCGCTTGGGTGCATCGAAGCTCACGTGTTTCTGTCACCTTTGTGTTCAGGCGAGCTGAGGTGCGCAGAGTTTTTTCAAGGCAGCTTAGGTGCTGTATTGAGGTGTTTAGACACATCCTATGCTTGGCTGTTCTCTTCAATGAATATATGAGGTAGAAACCAATAAAATGCCTTCAGTTTCTGTAGACTCAAAATTGATGCGTAATATTCCAAAAATGGTTTTAAAATAGTCTATTATAATATGAAATTACACAATATGGTGGGTTTATTTTAGTGTAAATGCATGGCTTACCAGTGACACTAGCATGACTTTAAATAAGTACGTACTTCCTCTTCTCTACAAAACAAACCATTGCGGGTATCATTTTTTATATTACTATGAAGCTAAATTTTAGTAGCTCTAAGCTCGCCTTAAGTTAATTATGGACTCCAATCTTTAATGGGCACAATTAGAGTTACATCTGCAAAAGCATCACGATAAAATGTTAAACAAAATAAAGGTTGGCATTTCAAATATTTGTCTCTTGGTGGTTGGTTGACCTTAATCAATTTTGTTCTCAGCCTTATTCCTATTTATTTATTGGATATTATAACTCCTACTAAGTGATCCTTAATCATATTAAAATGGTGCTTAATAAGTTTATTTGGATTAGGGAGGGAGGGTCTAAAAGCTTATTGTCCATGTCTAGTGGCATTGTTTATTTTGTTAATGAATGTGGCAGGTGTTCTACACTTTGAAAAAATTCACAATGCTTTTACCCTTAAGATTTAGAGGTCACTTTATACTTCTAATATTATTTGAGTCCAAGTTCCTTTAGCCGAATACTATGCTATAAGAAACTCTAATATTGTGCACCGTAAGACTACTGATTTTACTATAAGACTTCAAGGAAACTATGCAACATATGATTAACTAGAAGATCCTTGATTTTACTTCCACTTTTTGGTTTGACAATTGGTAGAATTAATGTATTATTGGTCACCAATTTGATCATGTCATTCCCAATTGAAAGGTGTGTGTGTGTGTGCTGACTTAAAGTCTCAATTGTAGCAAAATTGGGACTCGATTATCAATCTCCTCCCCGATAATGTTATTTAATCCCTTAGTAATTTGAATCTTGACTATGAATCCAAGAAAAAGGCTTGCTCTGATCTCGGTATCAAGGATAAATTTATTATTGGGCTTGCTTAGCGATTATCCCACTCTCATAGCCTGTCAAGGTTATCTACTTGATTCTTAAATACCTATTTCCCTTCTCACCTTAGCATTTTCATTTAGAGAATTCATAATAATTTTTTTATTTTTTGATGAGGTGTTGCAATTTGGAGGGTTTTACCTTTCCTCTAGTTGTCAATATTGTAAATTTTTTTGAATCCATTATTCATGTTTTTCTATATAACAAAGTTAGTATGCAACTCTAAGATTATATAAATTTAGACAAACATAACCCCCCTTTGGGTAACACTATTAATTTCTTAAGTAAATGGAGCACTACTATTTCAAATTATTACAAAAAGATCCATGTTGGTAACCTTGTTGATTTTCTTTTTCTTTGGGCTATTTGGAATTCAAAAAATCAAGCTAAACATGCTAATAAAATTATGGGTCAATGGGAAAATATTAACAATAACATTAATGAAGTTCAAATTAAGCTAAGTAGTGTCCCAAGTAAGTAATGTAGACAAGGCCAATTTCCAACTCATCTTTAATTTGTTTAACCTTGAAGAGTTCTCCAATGTCTAATTGGTTCTGTGCTTATAATGTGGTTGTTAATTCAATTTAGGGCTCTAGTTTTTATTGTTGTTTCTCTATGGTTGTGAGTTTTCTATGCAGTTATGCTAATATGACATGGAATTTAGAGTTATGTATCCATTTAGTGTTAGGTTGCTGCATCTAGATGGCAATTGAGTTATTGTATATGATTATGACTGGTGGTGGACTGTTCATAGAGTGCTTTTATATTTATGAAAGTGTTTAGTAGACATGTATTTTAGGGTTATGAATATTTATGTGAATATATGAATGTTTAATGGTATTTAATTTTATGTATGTGATAAGGGTTTTATGGTCATTTTTCCTTCAATTAGAGTGTTGCTTGCCTTCGTTGTAGCTACTACGCATATAATGTGAATATATATGTGCTTTATTCGAATGTTAGCCATGAATCCATATATTATTCTTAACATTTTTATGGGTTCGTTGGTTGAGGGTCAATATGGTTCCAAGATAATTAAAGGGACCATGGATGCATATTTTATTCACATGGTGTTGTTTACTTTTTGTTTTTGTGATGGTTTTGACATGTATTATCACACATTATCTTTGTTTGCTTGAGATGGGATATGAACCATTAATATTTTTGGTTTTCTCTATTGGGTCTACGTTTATGAAGTGAATAAGCATAGTGGCTCTAAATGTTATGTGGGTCATCTTATTATTGAGCATTAGAGCATCTATATGAATATTTGGTTTTCGGTCTTTGCATTGGTTTGTACTGATTTTAATGCAAATAGCTAGTCGACATTAGCTCAAAGCGTGGTTGTAGTTTTTGAAGATTCTCTTGGTAAATTTGATGCTTTGTTTTAGTGTTTCTATTTGTATATTGTTTTATTTTATTGGTGCATGCTGCCTTTTATGAACAAATTCTTTACCCTTTATTTTGATTGATAAAAATACACCCTGTGATGGGGGTAATGCTGCGCACCATGAATCCCCTCTTTCTGAAAAACATAGCCTCTCAAGATTCTTTAAGTTTGATAATTCTACTTATAGTACATCCTCAAAGCTTCAATTTAATTTTAACCTTACTTCTAAGGCTAGGACTTTGACAGGTTCAAATCAAAGAGTGGATGTGAGTTTGTTCACTACTAATCAGGGGGTCATTGTTGATTTTCCCCTATCCAAAGTGAATTAAATATGGCGGGCCAAGAGATGATTGGTGAGTGCAATTTTTTTGACCCCCATGATCCTATTGCAGGCTCAATTGGTCCCAAGGTTCTTATCCCATTTATTGCAAAGCAGTTAAGTACTATTGAGCTGGATGTTTTATTGCATGTGATTGAAAATTTTGTTGTCCCTTCTATAGCATATTGTTTGCAACAAATATTATTTATACAAGTTGTTTTGAAGACAAGACCTGGAGATGAGTCTAAACAAAGGGCTTTGAAATGCCTTAACACTGATCAAATTTATTCTTAAGCTGATTCAATGCATTTTGAAATCACTGGAGATATTGCTAACAATGACGATTAGCAGATCAACTAGGCAGGTTGGTTGCTTGTAAAGTCTCGGGAGAAATCCCAAAGGCTATTAAACATGCTTCGAGTTCTAACAACTTAAACTAGCCTAGCCCTTTAGCATCTAAATACAAGGGTATATCCTCCTTTCTTAACATATTGAAATCTTAAATAGTGTGGATGAGTTCATTAGCAACATTAACAACTCTATGCATGTTAGATCTCAAAAACATCAAATTAATGACAAATTAATTACTTGATCCATTGTTAATAAGCTGGACTCAATGGGGACTTCCAAGAACTTATGATCAATTTGGCAATTTGGAATATTTGAGTTATTGGTAATATCTTCTCTAGAAATAGATTTAAACATTTAATGCTTAATTAAATCATTAGCATTGATGATATTCTAGAACCTAAAGTTAATGTTAATATTATAAGTAATATTTGCAAATCTGTTAAATTTGAAAGTTTTTATGATACCAATAACAATAGAGTTAGGAGGTTCATATTTTATTCAAATGTGATCCTGGAATCGATCTCTTATTCTTCAAACATGTTGTTAAATTATGACACCTTCTAAGGCTAGCTGCATTAGGTTTGAAAGGGGAAGATTATGGGCTTCTTTTAGAGCTTGTAGCTTTGGTAACATCCTTTGGATTGTGGGGAGAGACTTTAATGCTATTCTAAGTCAAAAATGAATATAAAGGGTATAAGTTGAGCCGCATACATTCCAAAGCTAATTTTAATAATACCCTCATTGAGTGAAATCTTGAAGATTTCAAATATACAGGCTCTCCTTTCACCTGGACCATCAAAAGAAAATATACTAGATTGGAAGGATTTCTCATCAACAATCACTAGAAAAACACTTTCTCGTGCATAAAAAGTTTCTCCCTTCGTTCTAATTTTTCTGACAACAAACCAATTATATTCAAGTCTCGGAATGAATCATATATTATTCCTAAATTATTTAGATTCCAATTGTCTTAGTTTTAAGAGGTTGGTTGTGAGGAGGTTGTCTATAGCTCCTGGAAGAAAATTGTCACTTCTTTTGCATGTATAGGCTGGTTAGTAAACTAAAAGGCTTTGAAAAACCTTGGTTATCCAGAATAAAAATGTTGTTGGTAATATCTACAATAATATCACTCACAAGGGAAATTGTTTCTTCTCTTGAAAACAACCTTGAGCAACATCCCAAGAAAATTATTAGAACTAACCTCTTTAAAGCCAAGGCTATCCATCTCATTAACAGTCTTGACAGTCGTATGGCCGAGTCATTTTTCAAATTTTTGAGAATAATTTAAGTTTCCTCCACTATATGATTGGCTTTGAGCGCAGATTTCATTGAATCATTAACTTAAAGAGGAGGAGGGTTCGGATAACATGTGAGGAGAGTCCCTTCTTCACAATTTTAGAGTTTATCAATTTCTTAATTTGATCAATTAAGTTGACTGGCATTCTGTTATGAACTAAAGAATAATATAAATTCATATTTTTACCCCATGTAGTACCCAATTTAAACTACATTTATGTTTCTAAAAATTCTCCACATCATTAATCTAAAACAAATTACAGCATAGGATTGAGAGGTTACAAAAAACTTAACAAAATCCAACACCAAAAAAGAAGGGGAAATTCTAAAAGGCTCACTTAAGCAAAAAGCTATAAACCTAATAATGAAAACATAATCATAACATAGGAGAAGTCCAGACAAATCCAAACAAGCAAAGTATCAGCATCTGAAAGTTTGTTATCTTAAATATAAATTCAATCATGGCAAAATCCAACTTGTGGTCAAAATGCACCTCAAGAGGACTTATTGAATTGAGCTTGTAACCAAACTCTAGATTTCGATCTGCTTTAGAATACACCTAAGGGAGATTATAAATTTACAGTATTTTATTGCCCATAGAACCATATGGAGCACCATCCTCCAACACCATGAGAGATATCAACAAGTTGATGCAATCAGTACATCCCCAAGCAACTCGTTAAGAATTACAAATTAAACACACAAAAAAAGTGACACTAAGGGAATTGTGGAAATTATGAATGCAAAATTTCTCATAAGTGTCAAAGGATACATAAAATTTCAAATATATACTGTAAACATCCTCATTCAAAACATAAATCCAATTAACACAAAGCCAAAACATTACAACACTAATAGAAGTGCAAAAAAAGGTAGCAAATAGAACCCAAAGCTTCAAGATTTTCTTGATAGAGACCACATCCTCACAAAGCAACAAGTGATCATTCATCAGAAAATAAAGAATATCCGAACATGATAAATTAACAGACCCACAACACAAAATAGTCACAAACTAATAGTTGAAAGCATCACAACCCAATTGAAAACTAAAAGCCTTAACCTAAGCACATGCTTATGTACAAGTGTACAACACCATGACACATTCCAACATAAAACTTAAATCACAGCCCCAATGCACAGAGAAAAGTAGTAAATCCAAAAACATAACCACACTCAGCAAGGATCTACTTCACCACCCAACATCACATCAAAACACACATCATGTTTATTGAAGTGAAACAAGGTAAACCAACATTGTCAGTAAAATGTAGGGGCACCACTCCCACATTGAGCCTAACTGATTATCATTAAATTTTTGCATGATTAAAAATGGTTTTAGGAGGAACTATAAAATTTCTAGTTTAATATCTTTATAGTAATATATTTAAACAACACATTCATCTCAAATTTAATTATGCTTAAGTCATGATTTAAGTTGAAAGCCTTTTGGCATGTTTAAATTAACTTTGAATAGTCCACAATTCCAAAGATTGAAGAGCATCAACTAAATTACCCACATGATGTTTAGTTTATTTAGATGATTTACATAATTCCAATGGCTTAATAAAGAGGGTAAATTATTTCAATGAGACTGAGAAAACATTTCATATATTCTACTGTAAAGCTCTTGCACCAAGAGGACATAATTGGTTGATTCACTTTGTTCACCACAGGAGCATTTGGAAGCCATCTGGAACCCTTTTGATTGCATAACCGCATCAACATGAACCAAACCCTTGTAAAGCCTCTATATAAATAGAGGTGCACATTGGGTAAGCTATGGGATCAAACAAAATTCTAGGCAATGGAAAACTTAAATTTGTTATTTATCCCAAAATCAGAAAAGGTTCTATAGTGCAAAGACACAAAAGGAATAATCTCTTTCATAGTCTCTATCGTAATCCTAAGTAAAAAAATACTAATGTCACTTAAGTTACATATAGTATGAGAGAGTTAGTTGGCAATTTTATGATTATGATTAATAATAATTTCCCCCCATAACCCAAAGGCTTGACAAATTATAAACCAAAATGAAGAGGACATATGCATCGTATCAGAACTAATTTAATTTTCCATTGATTTCCTTCATTCCAAAATTTTGCTCCAATAAATGTAATCCATTAGCTTGTCGTACACCTATTGGGATGATTAGTGGCACAATACTTCATTTTTAAAATTTTATCCCAAATACTATTGGAAGTATGAAAGTGCCACCAAAGCTTATAAGATAAAGTTGAATAAGTATCCTTGAGATTTCTTATCCCTAAACATCAATCATAAATGGGTTAAGCGATAGAGTTTCTAATAGTCCACAACATTTTTTACCCTCCTCCTTAATCCACAAAAATTAATTCATAAAGTTTAGAGAAACATTCAACCACTAAATGTAAATCAAGTTTAGCACATATTTTATTGAATCAGCTTCCCCCAAAATATTGATAACTTATTTACCAAACCTTAAATATTATTTAAAAATGTATCCATAAGACTCATGAAATGTTCCTTCTTTATTTGACCTCATATATTATAAATTCCAAGATGTAAAAATGGCCATTTATATTTTTTAAAATTGAATTCTGAGCAATCAGCGCAACAATTCTCACATTACTCGTCTTCCCAATAGAAAAAAGTATTTATTCCTATTAATGTTTAGACACAATAAGACTTGACTGACTTTCGAAATTCAAGATGGGCAACACATACATCTCCAATAATAGAGGTACTTCCATATTCACAAAAGATACAATATTTAAATCATCTTCTGAAGCCAATGGACAGACCCTCTTAATAGATAGATTAGAGGGCATTAATCACATAGAAAAAAATACGTTCACTTAATTATTAGCATTCAGTGCATGGTTTAAAATACCAAGCTGAGCTTTCATAACATTAAGACAAGCTAATGGTGAAAGAGAATCAATAATCAACTGATCATGTTACACATACTTGGGTGATTCGTGGGAACATATATATGTTGTAAAAAATAGTTGGATTTATGAATTGAAGGTTTTACTGACTTGACTAACTTTTGAAGTGAGGATAAAGTTTTAATTAATTAAAAAAGTCTTAACCATTAATTTTATAATTAGTACAATATATTGAAATGTTTTGAAAACAAATTATCTAAAATAACCTTCCTCTTCAATCCCAATATATATATAAGATCCAACATTCTGCTTAATGTGTAGCATTGGAAGGTAGTCAAGCTTGATATCCTCTTTTTCCACCAGCTTTATGGTAATAAGCTGATGGAACCACCCCCAAGATTCTAGTTCCTCACAATGGGCAAAATGATCATCATGATAGATAACATATATGGTGTGTGTGTGTGTGTCTGTATATATATATATATATATATATATATATATATATATATATATATTTGAAATTTTGTTGTGATAGGTATCTTGAAATGAGCAATACATGCCAAAATTGCCAGTTGAATATATTCTAGTTATAAATGTTATCTTTTCATGAAAATGTGGCAAAATGAATGTCTCCTGCGTGAGACAAGCCTTACTAAAATAATGAAGGTCAATTATAATGTTTTTTTCATTTTCTGTTTGTTATTCTATCTTCTCCATGCATATTACTTAAATATATTAAATGCAAATATGATATACAAGTACCCAAAGAAAATTATCTGGAATCAAATACGCTAGTACATTTCCTGTGTCAGGTCTAGTGCTTATTGAGGAGCGGGGCCTAGCTATATAATCATTGCGAGAAGTGATGAATGTGCCCCCACTACTCTTTAGACAAGAAAAGAAGTTAACTCAATTAGATTTTTATTATCCTTTTTATTTAAGAAACCTTATAATAAAGCTGATGAATGTTCTGAATTAAAAGTTTATTATATATTTTTAGATTATGCTAAATGTATGAATACTATGTAATGGCTTTGTGATAAATGTTTTGAGACATGTGTTACTTGTCAATTTTCTTGAGTATACCAAAAGGGTTCTATCAAGAAGATTTTTACTTTTGGTGTTGGATTAGTTTAAAATCCATCACCGAGTAATCATAGTAGCTCCTCGATGTCCTCTGCTAAACATTGTACCTAAAACTATAATTTGTCATCCTTGGCTCATTCCCACTCACTTTTGGCGTGCCAAAATCAGAAATATTAAGTGGCTAAAGCTGCCTCACATGAGCCTCCTCTTTAATATCTCTCCAATATTCAAACTCTTTATCAAGTAAGAACTTAACTCACCTCTATCATATGTTCACATCTTCTTTTGAGAGGAGATATGAACCCTTTTTCAATGTTCCTTCACTCTAGTTTTATCTATGGAGAATAATGAAGTGTTCTAGGTACACATTTATTTATTGATTCCTTTAATTTGCATTTTATATCAATCCTTGCATGCACATTTGTAAAACTATATAAGACCTTCAATTTAGGCATGTTACATTTTAATGAGATATTGTTCGATACATTTTTTGATGTCAGTGCAAGTCATTTGTTTAGCTCTAAGAGATTTTGAAACTCGATTGAATTAAATAACAGATGTTTGACAAATCACTAAATGTTGAATTACCTCCAGCCATATTGATGCACCCACAAAAGTTTTATGAATGAAGTATGCCAATCAATAACAAATTGTACAAAGCTAAATTAAATTTCTTATGCATAATCAATTTCGTTATCATTTTAGAAATGAACTAGCTTGGAAAACACTATATAGTGATTGATTGCTAGAAAAATAAATTTTTTGTTCATGGTGAATTAAAGCAAGAAGTATTCTTGGGTTTCTTTTGTGTTGCAACATTCTTAATTATTGTACTACAAATAAATCATTTAATTAGAAAAAAATTTGATCCATACCTTGTCACAATGATTGGTGAGAAGTTAGAAGATATACATGTAGTTAAAACTTGAGTAGTGAGAGAGTTCAACGATGTATTTCTGTGAATCTTCCAGTGTTACCCCCTATAAGAGAAATTAAACTTTTTATTGAATTAATTCCTATATTTCAACCAATTTAGATAGCTCCATATAGGATGGAACCAAAAGGGCTCCAGGAACTAAAAGAGCAGTTTCAAGAATTGCTATATAAGGGCTTTATAATACCAAGCATGTCATCTTGGGGAGCACCGGTATTATTTGTTAAATAAAAGGATGGCTCCATGCACAAGTATATAAATTATAATGAATTGAATAATGTTATTATTAAGAGTAAGTATTTGTTACCTCAAATTGATGATATATTTGACCAACATGCCGAAGCAAAGGAAATTTCTAAATTAGATCTAAGGTCAGGTTATCATTAGCTAAGGGTTTAAAAAGTGGATATTCCCAAAGACTACATTCATAACTTATCAGTTCATAGTTATATCTTATGACTGACTAATGCTCCATCCATATTCATGAACCTAATGTAAAGAGTACTTAAATTTTTTTTTATTATATAGTTTTTGATAATATATTAAACTACTCCAAGTGCAAAGCTGATCACCAAAGTCATTTGTGAATTGTGCTTTATACTTTGAGAAACCATCTGCTATTCGCCAATAATCTAAATCCGAGTTTTGGCTAAATTTTGTGTCATTCTTAAGCCACTTAGTGGATACTAAAGGTATAAAAGTTGATCATAAAGATATTTACACTATGCAAGATTGATACCATACTAAGTTTGTGAAAGCATTTTCACAAATAGTGGCACCTTTAACAAAGTAAACTTAGAATGTTATGTTATTAGAGCTTAAAGTGTGAATAATGATTTAAGCAATTAAAGAAGGCTCTCATTACAACTCTATTATTAGTCTTACCATAAGAAGTAAGTGATTATTCTTGTGTAGGACTTGAATGCATTTTGATGCAAGAAAAGAGAGTAGTTCCAAATGCATATCATCAATTCAGAATCCATGATGGAAACTACCCAATGCATGACCTAGAATTATTTGCGGTAGTGTTTGATCTAAAAATTTGGGATACTATTTGTATAGTGATGGCGTGAACAATATACCATCGTACCTAAAAGTGTCACAAATTTCAAAGAAATTTATGATGTGACCATTTGGATCTTCAGTTAGCAACCCACCAACTAATTGCTTGGCACCATCTACAGGGTAGTTGATTTAAACTCAAAATTGTTAGCCTGAATTCCTTGCCTAACTATTGCATTGGGTATTCATCTAACACTAAGCAATGAGTAATGTGTTAAGGTTTTAGTTATATTGTTGTTGTGTATCTTACCTAGACCTAGTTCAACCTTTATTTAGTTTTTAAGATTAAATCCTAAACATCACCTAAGTCTATTATAGGTTCTATCTATCTATGGATCTAAAAGTATGTTTTTATCAACTAGACATCACATACATAATCTTAAGATTTAGTTAAAATGAAATGGCTCTAGATTATTGCAACAACATAATATGTTACAAAAACAAATAAACAAAAATGAATATAAACAAAAATGAAAATAATAAAAGCGGTCTGACTTTTAAAAAAAATAATAATAGTACATTCAACTTTATCCCCAACAACAAGACAAAGAACTTGGAAAGCCACAAAATAGTATGACTTTTGCTTACAAGCAAGTGCATGTGGTATAAAGTATTAATAAAATAATGTGTTCTAGATTCATTGTCCTCAAGGATTAAAGGAAGGTTACTAGTTACCTTTTCTACACTAATGCTTAAATAATCAAAAACTTGGTTTTGTCGCTAAACTGAACTACATATGCAAAATAATTAAATTTGTAATTACGAGGATGTAATCAAGTTATAAAAGATCGGAGAGGGTTATGTCGATGAACTATGGTTTAATAAATTCAATTCTTAATAAGTTTGAGTTAATCATCTCCTGAGAATGTTAACTTTACAATTTAAGGAGCTATAGATAGTTAAACTCATTAGTGATCTCTCGCACACATGAATCACTAGCCACTAAACCCTAAGGTCATCTATAAATGATCTCATATAAGACTCCTAGAATATGGACCTTAACGTCTAAATGATGGCTTCCTTAACTCCAATTGGTATTACTCTTCTAGTGCCAATGGAACTAGATTTTCATCTCTATTATAATATGCCCATAGACATATCCGTGTTCAAAGGAGAGAATGTAGATCTCTATACTCTGACAACCCTTTAGTTGTTCTAACTATATGTCTAAGTGAGAGATCTCATGTAGCAAACATAGAAGATATGAAATAGCCAAATCAACATAAATCCTTGATCGGGAGTTTTGCTCGGATCAAAACTTTAGTGCTACTTGTATGCCATGCAATCACATGCATATACATATTGATCAAAACTTATGGCTTGATCAAAGGCTTAGCGCGATGTGCACATACTCCTTAAAAATAATTATTTTCAGATGAAAAATTAAAAATTTTATCATAGAAATATATTAATTTATACATATTATATATCAATTAACTGAAATATTTGATAAATATCTAAGTCAATTGAGGAGTTTGATTAGCTCCAATCATTAGGAAAGATAACTAAAGCAGAAAATAATAGAAATCACATGGTTTACAATTAGAATTGAAATCCTTGAATTTTCAATGCATTGAGACTAAATCATTGAAAATACTCATGAAGAGATTGTGCATAAATTAAAAATTTAATATTATACTTCGAGGTTTCATGTGGTATATTATGATGTAGCTATTATTGAGCAAGGGCATGCTATGAAGTGATCAAGAGACCTATAGAACCTTATCCCTCCCATTGTCATATTAATACTACTATTAACATAATTACAATAGAGCACTCATTGTGTTATAGATCCCCAATTATAGTTGAATTAGGTTTTCAACCTAATCCACCAATAACTATAGAATATACCACCTATATCTATAATTTTTTCATGAACATGCATAATAAAAATAGAGTGCAGAAGCAAAATATATATAACATCCATTTCCATAGTGCAGTAGGTAAAGAACAACAACTCAACTCAATATAAAAGTACAAAAATGTAAGAGCATTCTGAAAATGAATTATTATAATTTTGGATTAAAATTTCAAAAGAATGTAATACTTATCCTCACAAATAGAAAATAAAAGCTAACTAAGCCTCAACAACAATAGGAAGGTTCTCTTTCCTAGCTTAACTCGTCACCTGATGCTATCTCCACTAACAACTCTAAAATTAACAATGTTGGTAACACAATGATAGAGCTCTAGCCAAAAAAAGAAAAACACACATTAGATAATTTGTCTATGTACATTTTAAGGTGATTTAATGAAATCCGTATTTTTATGATATCACATTTAATGAACATTTATACAACTGTAGAGGTCAAACAAGTAACAAACAAAAGCTAGATAGCTATAAATAAAGCATTTATAACTTAAATAAGTAAAATATGTAAGAAAATATATCTCAACCAGGAGCTACAACGAAGTTAGGCAACCTATGTATATAAGGCTAAAATAACCAAAAGAAAGTCCTAAACATACATATGATCATCAGAAGGTAAATCTGAATTGATATAAGATATAAACTGAGTATAATATATAACTATATATAGCATTCTATAAGCAGTATTAATGGACTATATTGAAATAATAGTAAAAGGATGCAGAACATAAAATAATATTTAAACATACCATAATAGAGAAATATGGCAAACAAAGCCAATGAAACTATACTAAAACAAAAAAAAAATTGCAAATAGAGATGTGCCTAAATTAGTACTACCATAATAGAATCTGGCTAAACAAAGCCACTACACAAAAATTCCCACGTGTAATCTTGCCAATAATAGAGCTATATCCAAGCCAAACTATAGAATCACATGTGTATCATCCAAACCACTCATGGCTAGATCTGAGTACATTCTAATGCAGAAGAACTGAACTACAGAGGAAGACTAAGTTGGACACACTCTGCTGAACTAATAACTGAAAGTACTAAATGTCTTGATTAACATTGATAATCTATATGCATTTAAAAATTGATATTAAATACTCATTGAGAATCCTAAGTTCAACTATATATATCCAAGGTATAGGCTTCAAATACAAGGTGTGCAAAGTAACAAAGTCAAAGTAATATATACTCAACTAAGATAATTGAGAGAATACAAGTGATATCTATTGTTATCTAATTTTAACCGTTCTATTTATTATGGGAGAATACATGTTCAGAATCTCCAATATTCTACTATTGAGTAAAATCTCAGATTCATGGCCTTACAAGTTAAGCATTAAAAGTTAACGAGTTCTAATTTAAAATTCAAATATGTCTCCTATTAAAAGTTAAACAATTGATCATCAACTTAATTAATGTGCTTTAGTAACACATAGCCAATCTAGATCAAGAAAACCAATATTTAGAAATTTAAAATTAAACTCCAAAATTGGGGTTAAGCTTTAAACCCTAGATACCAATATCTAAGGATCTAGGGTTTCACACAGAATCTCACTCTAAAGATAAGAAATTATAAGGACTGAAGATTTATGTAGATGTAAAGATCCAATTTTAGAACGATAAATGTCTAAAGTCATAAGACCAAATAATCAAACTTAGCTTCTAAATCTAGAGCTAGAGTTAATCTATTGAATAATTTAATTATTCAATAAAGTAGAACTCACTAAGGGCTATAAGAGAGAATCTACTATCTTATCTCTTAAGATTTCTATAGAATTTATAAGGTACCATTAATTCATAATGAGGTGAGGATGAAAATTTCTAAGAAGGCTCCATCTATTGAGTAGTTCAATTACTCAATAAAAACAAACTATTAAAATCTAAGATTCAAAGATTGAGATTAAATACTTAGGATATTTGATTAAGATGAGCTAAATGACTTACTCGAATATTCTTTGGATAGGATTCAAGGATTGTTTGATAATTAAATAAGTTAATTATTACTACTTGAATATGCACTGATTTACATTTAAATGAGATAGTAATGATGATATAAGATCTACCTTAAGGAACTTAATAAGCCTCTTATGTAGATTTTAGAAAGATATAGGGTTTGGCTTTTAAACTATATTTTTCTAGTTTAAGGATTAATAAAATCATTATATTCAATTAACTTATTAATTTTAAGCATTTGAATAGGTTCTTAGAGTTTAAGAGCACTTAAACTAACCTTTGGGAAAAATAACCAAAATTCCCCTCCTTAAGGGTTAAAATTGACATTTCAAGATCTAGGGTTCCAAAGTAATTCTAATCACTTATAATAGGTTTTTTACTGTTTAATGAGAGAATTAACACCTAAAATATTTAGTTTGAACTAAAGATAGCTATAATGAGCACTAATCAATTTTCATGGTCATTAAGGATGATTAGTAAATTTATGCTAAGAAAGTGAGATCTAAGCTCACCAATGAGTTCTATATGACCTATAGAGTTCATGGATACTAAGATCCAAGAAATTGGAGATTAGTTAAGCTAATTATTTGGTAATTAAAAATTGGGATAATTAAAAGGTGATTAGTGAAATAAAACCTCAGAAAATATTTGTAATTACAAAATTAAGTTTTCGCCTATCTAATAAAGATTTAGAAACCTTAATCATGTAATTTGGGTAAGAAATAATATAATATCCACTAATTGCATTTTAGGGTAATTAAACCTTAATTAAAAAATTGATTACACCTAAAATTTTATTGCAGTTTATTGTTCCATATTTTATTTTGATCAAAATGGTATATTGGATCATATTATTTGGAGTTATATTGAGTGAATTATTTCAATAATTCATTTAAAATGTTTACATTAAATGAACCTTAGGTTAATAAAATTATTACAGAATTTTTAGAAGGATTAAAATTCAGTTAAATAGGGTTATTTAAATTACTCGATTGTAAAGGCGCAGATCAAGGTCCGACCTAACCCGCCACTGCTCATATTTGGCACCGAAGAATCCCCGATGCAATGATTTAAGGGTTTCGGTTTAAAGCTAAAAGCAGGCTATTTTAACTACTTCTCGGCCCAAATCTGATTGCTACACCATCCTCAAGTGGAGATGCGAATAAGGTTTACTGTGGGGAAAGAATCCTCTCCATTGAGATGGAGACGCTAGTCAAACTTGACCCTCACACCTCAGGGCTCACAGATGAAGTGATTGAGCTGATTATTGTGATAGAAGATTCAATGGTTAGTCAGTGTGCTATTCATGGTAGTGCACTATAGTGCACAATTGTGAGTCAAAATGGTATCGAATGATCGAGTAGAATTGATCGATCCTGACTAGAACCATGGATTTCAAATACTCAACAATTATCCTACTAATGGAATTGGGGGCTAAAATGAACCTCAAACCCATGAAATTACAGAGGATGGATTACCGACATGGTTGCACACTTGTAGATAGTGATCTCACTATCTGGTTCACTACCAGGTTCAGCCAAGTCCTAAGACCAAATGCAACACCACCCCTGTCGATCCTAACATAGCATCTAATTTTAGTTTAAACACCATTAATAGTAGTTGAGCTGAATTCAGCTCATCAGATGGAAAAAAAGGAGAATACCTTAGAACGGGGTTGCAGACTGATGGTGTTGACTTGAATCTTGGAGCTAGTCACTAGAGCTCTCTTGGATGGTCAACAGAATCTTAGTGAGAATAGTGTTACGATTCACTGATTAGATCAAAAGAATTAATGAACATGAGTAGAGAGCAAGATATGGCAATGGAGCTTCAAGAGTAAATCTTAGTGAGAATAGTGTTCACTAAAAAATTCAGTGCGGTGAGAGTAATTCGAGCTGGCCGAAAGAATTCAACTTTGCGTCCGGTCTGCGAGGGGTAAACATGGGAGATCAACTCCATACCGTAATGATTCGAGAACAAATGGGGGGCAGGATCACACCTGTACTACAACTCAATTATAGCTGGACAAGCTGTTGGGTCAACTTCATATAAGTGGAGATGAAGCTTAATTGCACTAGATGAGTTGCAGACCATCTGATCCACTTGGCAATTGGCAATGGACAACTTGATGAGATTTATTCAATAACTGAAATGTAGAGATGGTCTCTGCCATTAGGTCAAGGAAGCGATCCTACGGCTAACGAAGGACCTGAGCAATGATAGATTGACAACGCAGTATCGAAGCTTGAAGATTCATACGACGAAAGTTACTCATTGGATACATTGAACCGCTGTCAGAGCCTGTAACGAATTTGTCGCGGTCTCAACAACGAATTTCGACCATTGGATTTTAATAATTTAAAATAAAATAATTAATTGAAATTCTATAATAATTCTTAATTCCAATATAAGACTAAATGATCTCCCAAAATTCCCAAAAGTTCACCCTTAACTAATTTGGGGATGAGGAATTCAAAAATGCAATCAAATTTTATTCTTAAGATAAAATTAATTTAGCTAATTTTCAAGATCCTAAAATTGGAAAAAATAACCAATTAGCATGATGGAGTTTTGATTGACTCCAAATTTTTAGGGTTAAGATTAATTGACCACTTGAGTCTAATGGAAAGAGAATTAAGGGTTGGTTTAACTTAGATTAGCTTGGGTAATAACTTTGGGTTGTTACAAGACCACACATATTATTGTTTGGCAGATGTGTTTGCTCTTCACTTCTTTCTACAGAGTGCCCACAAAACAAAACACATATTAAAACTAGATAAATTATTAAAATTTATAGCTTACAGTCTTTATGGCTATATTTATATTTTATTCAGTCCTTGAGACTAGACTCACTTTACTTCACATGTTATACTGCTTACTTGTATTTATAATTCTTCTTACTTATATTTTTGTAGTGTATTTCAGTTTAATTTTAATTTTCTTTACACTACTCCGTTTACTTATCATAGATTATGTTGTACATATTTATTCTTGTATTGAGTGCACTTGTATGTATATTGTACTTGCTTTCTCCTTACTTGCATATTTGTTTCATGTTATGAGCAAATTTTTCCATTTACTACATTTGTCCATTTTACTTATTATACTGCAGTCATTTTCATTACTTGCCATTTTTACTGCATTGTGCACTGCTTTTAAATTGTAAATGGATAACGTGATATTCACTAAATTAAAATAACCTAGTTATGCTAAAATATACTTAGACCTTTTAGGTCTAATCACTTGTTTTTCTTTTATTGGTTGTGTCGTACTATATTAAAAACAAAATACTGTAAATCAAGAACTTTTAGTAGATCTTGAACCTAAGACATATCATTTACAGTAGATGCATCTTGAAGACTTTCCTTTATAGTATTTTTATTTTATTATCCCATGAGGATGAGTGCATTACTTCTTAAATGCTTGTACAACCTTAATTAAACTCAGAATATTTTATTTTACTATTGAGTGATGCATTATTTACTTTTTTTGGATGGCTATAATGATATGTATTTATATAACATTATGCATCTATTTTTCCACTTTAGAGATTCTTGGCTCCCCATAGTGCTTAATAGTGGGTTAGGATACACAAGCACATTATTAAATACTATAGTAACACCTAATATTGAGCTAAAGTACCTAACCCAATATAGGACATTACAATTGGCATAAGAGATCCTTGAGTCTTCAAATCCACCAGGATCTTCAACAAAAGCCTATACCGTGCTATAGGCCTTAATGTTTAAGAGTATCACGTATTACAACTAGATATATAATCAGCGTCTATAGCTTTTCTATATTATAAGGTACAGAAGGACTATAAGTACGGTCAATTTGGGCTTCAATTGTAAAATATGAGTTTTGACACTTTATTAATTTAATAATTAATTCTAATAATTAGAGTTTTCCTTATTTAAATTTCCTTATCCCTAGGACATCTTAGGGTAGCATAGATTATGATATGATTGAACATTAGATGATAATTTGGATAGGAGAACAACTAAGTTGACCTAGTCTTAACTTAGTACTAGTGAACTTAGAATTGAACCCTAATCCATAAGAGAAAAAAGTATTTATGAGAATTCTAAGTCTTGTTCTATTGAACTAATTAGGATTATTGTAAGAAAACATTAGTGTAGTACATATGTCTAGAAGAGAATCCTAAGGCCTTAGAGTTGAATCATATTAGGATATTGCAATGCTCAATTTAGTGCTAATGTTTAAATCCCTTTGGACTAGAAGGTAATCAAAGTAGACGGGAGTCAATTGACCTTTGTAGTGTAAGTTTTCATGGCATGATAAGTATTAGAAATAGAGCCATCTTGGATACTTAGTGATTGACCTAAGATGAGACTTAGCCTTAAGTGTTATTAAGACTTAGAACCTTTATGCATTATCTATTGAAGCTAAGGATAGAATAATTTAATATAAATAGTAGATCTTGGAAACTTAAGATTTACAAAAATAGACCTGATACTTATATTAGTTAGTTAATAAGAGTAAGATCATCCCTTAAGTCTTGCAAAACTAGATTAGTAGACATGCAAAGCCATTATAATTAAGAATAGACTAGTATTTACCTATTAATGACATATCTAAAGATAAGATAACCTAAGATGTTAGTTGGAAGATTTAATTATAGGACATTAAGTTGTTAGTGAAATAAGAAGATTAGAGAGAGTATAGCCCAGAATTTCAATAGTCTATACTATAGGAATCCTATAACCTAAGTTGTGTAGAACTGAATCTTATTGAAATAAGTTCGATTCTTTTATCATCCTATGGAGTAGAAATAAATTAGATAGATTAGATAATTGTAGTACTAGCATTATGATAGGATTTTTGTCACCTAAATAAAACATTAATCAAATTACTAGCTTCAAAACCCCATTTATTTATATATATAATGTATTAATTGATTGAAATATTTGATAAATGTCTAAGTCAATTAAGGGGCTTAATTAGACCAAATTATTAGGATATATAATTAAAGGTGAAAATAATGACTATTATATAGTTTACAATTAGCTTCTAAATTCTTAAATGCCGGAATGAATTGAGACTAAATCCACGAAACATGTATTAAGATATTGTGCATAAATTAAACATTTAACTTTATACTTAGTGGTTTCATGTGGTGGAATATGCTAACAACTCATATTGAGCCAGGACAGGCTATTGAGTGATCAAGAGACCCCACATGTCCCTTGAGAAGGAATATGCATGTTTGTAGGAGACCTCACTTAGATTATTATTGGGCAGACATGCTTGATTCATTTCTTGTTCAGTTGAGTGCTTGCATAACAAATCACATTATCAAATAGGCTAAATAAATAACATTTCTAGTTTACATTATTTAATATTATATTTATAGTTTATTTAGTTCATGAGATTGAAATCGCCTTATTTTCACATTACAACTTACATGTATTTATAATTCATTTTACTTATATTTTTGCAGTGCATTTGAGTTTATATTTCCATTTCCTTTATATTGATCTTTTTACTTAACATATATCCTATTGTATGTATTTATCTTCTTGTATTGTGCACATTTGTATGTATATTTGTACCTACCTTCTTACTTGCATATTTGATGCATATTATGAGCAGCTTTTCCATTTACTGCCTTTGCCTTCTTACTTGTTGTATTAAAGTCATTTTTCTTACTTTCCATTTTACTTCATTGTGCATCACTTTTAAAATTGCAAATGGCCAATGTGCTATCCACTAAATTAAGATAACCTAATTTTCCTAAAATATACTTAGGCTTTTTAGTATAATCACTTGATTTTCTTTTGTTGGTTGTGCCATACTATATTAGAAACCAAATACGATAAATTATAATTTTGGAGCAGAACATGTACCTGAGGTAGATTGTGTCCAGTAGTTGCAGCTTAAAGACTTTTCTCTATATTGTTATTTTACTTTATTATCCTATGAGGACTAATTAGTGTCATTACATCTTATAATATTTATAAATGATTAATTAAATTTTGGATATTTTACTTTACAGTTCTGTGATGTATTTTTCTTTTTTTGTTGGATGGTTCGAATAGTATATATCTATATTGTATTATGCCACTTCTTTTCCACTTTAAAGATTCTTGGCTCCATGCTACTATCCCAATATTAAGTACTACATTAACACCAAATATTTAGTTAAATTATTTAATCCAATATCGGGTCATTACAGTTGGTATTAGAGAATGTCTAAAGAAAGTAAAAGTAAGTGTTTAAGCAAATACACTTGCAATCATACAAATAAACATAGAAAAGTAAAGTATATATACTTTAATAATTTAGGATAGTAGACACACCCTAATAAAAAGTTAATAATTTAATCGACATCGAGTAGTGTAATTTAGTTAGACTATCGATTTAGGTCGTTATATCCAACTCCTTTGTCTTATTCTATATTATCTTTTGTTAAATTTTATCAAGTAAGATGAATCATGAAGATAACACTCTTATCATTCTTATTGAGAAGGCTGAACACTCCAACTCTTTTTCAACATTAGAAGAAATCAAGAATCTGGTGGAGATGATGAAGAACCAAATGGAATTGTAGACTCAAGCAGCTCAAAGTACTCTCATTCCACTTAGTCCCCAAATCATCCATATAAATCCTCAAGTAGTGTCAAGCTTAGCTATGGATGGATTTCTTCTTTCTCTCCTCTAACACAATCTCTTGACATTCAATGGATCTACATCCCCATAGAAGAAGCCAACTAATTTATGATTATTGAGAAGGAATTGTCAAGCAATAAGTGCCCCATCAGTGAAGTTATCCGCCTGACTACCCACATGTTCATCAAGGAAGACTAATACTGGTTGGATAAAAAGCTAAAATCACATTTTGCGGAAGCAGATATCAACAAAATTTCTTGGGATTAATTCAAAGAGGTTCTCAATGAAGATTTCATTCCACCTCTTACTCAGTCAATAATAGAAGATGGGTTGATCCAACTAACTTAAGGCGATTAAGTTGCCCTAGCCTACAAAATGGAATTCACGAAGCTATCAGATTTGCTCCTAATTTGGTATGCACTGAAGAAGCTAGATGTAGTTAATTATTCAAATGACTAAAGGAATCAATCAAGGACAATCTTATATCCCATTACCATGATAGTTTTGCAAAATTGTTGGAAGGTGCATGATTTATAGAACACCACATAGTATAGAAGAGGCATAAGAAGAGGTTCTTATCTTCCATAGAAAATTTTGTAGAACACAAGAAGAATAGAACCCAATCGATGCAAGATTAACAAATGACTCAGCAATCGCAGTAACAAGAGAAGTAGGAACCCAAGTGTTCAAGACCTCATCCTTATGATAAGTACTACCAACAAGGTAATTGGTGTTATACCTGTGGAAAGCCAGGAGATAGGTTTTATGGAATGTCAATCCCATTAGATTATGAACAAGGTAAGGATCAACCTTCCTTTATCAGTTCGAAATCTAGTTCCTATTAAATCAAAAACTCTAGCTCCAGCAATCATGCCTCCCCCAGTGGTAGAATTAGTTCCTACTCTAAGGAGTAATCTAATAGGAAATTTAGGTAATCCACTTGTTGCACTGCCAAGAGTGTATGGTCTAACCCCATTGTTACCAATGATGACAACAAGGCTACATTCGATTTTCTTGCAATAATAATCTCCTAAAGTTTTGTTTATTTCAATTTTAATTATTATAATCTTATTTTACTAATTTGGTATTGAGGATGACACCTTATTTAAGAAAGGAAGTTTGTAATAGTTCTAGTGTTGTTACCCAATTTTGGTAAGTCAAACTGGGTTAGAAACCTTTCCATTAGTCTTCTAATAGCCTTAGGAGCAAACTGCGTAGATTTGAACCAATTTGAAAGTCGTTAGGATTGACGTTGATTTTAATCAATTTTGATAATTAGAAAGACAAGGAAATCAAATTGATATCCAATAAAAATTTTGACTTCATTTTTTAGTTCCTCACCCCAAAATTTGCTATGCGTGATTTTTTTGGAGGCCATATGGTTAAAAAATTTACATTAATTTAGTCTAAAAAATTTATTTATTTTCCTTTCAATTAATAGAGAAAATATAATTCATATGTCCAGTTAAATTGGACGGCAAGTGATCCACCATTCTTGACCAAACAAGAGAGCCATATCGATTGATTTGGGTTGTCCGATGTAAATTCAGAACCTGATCTAATGAACGAGATTAGTTCATGGATCTGATCTCATTCACTAGATCGAGGCCCAAACCCAATGGCTATGATGATTTCCATGGATCTAATAAAACCTTAGTGTCGATCAAAACTCTCGATAAGAATTAGATGGCCCTGACCAACAGGAGCACTGTGCTCCAATTGTACTGCCATCTTAGCCATAACCAAGAGTGGCAGTAGTTGTGCTATGGCCCACACCCATCCCTGGCAACCACAACACCCCATTAGCCCCTCAATTGAATCCTTAGCTCCCATTATTGCATTTGAAATCCTCAGCAGAAGACGGGGGGCCTCTCTATCACCCTCAGAAGTTTTCCATAAATATGTTGTCACGAACACTAGGTACATACATCATTCTCCTCCATACTTGTTAGCATTTCTGTTTAATTGAGTTTTATTTCAATATGTAGAACTACTATAAATTATTGGATCAAGCCAATTTGGCTAGATCGGGGTTCTTTAGCCTACGCAGCCTCGGGCAGCTACAGTGCCGCATAGTAGCCTATGTACCAAACTTCACACCTAACAATTCAAGTTGACCTCACCATGGAGTAGGTGTTCCTTGGGTTGTCTTTGACCTAAGGAACAGTCTGAGCACTCAAGCTAGCCTAATGGCCCATCATGGAGGGAGAATTTTCCCTCCATAGTAATCTAGGAGGTTGACCCTTTCTCAATGCCATTATGAGATAGGATCCACCTCCCAAGTGGATTTTGTGTACGCCGTGCCGATCTCATCAAGACCAACATTTTGATTTGTAGCACACCATTTGTGATCCAATGTACGCAAATCTAGGGCTAACCCTAGGTTAGCCCTCTCGACAGATCAAGGTAAATGAAGATGAATAGTATAGCTAAATCGTGGCCCTATTTGGTCTAGGAGCATGAACCGGTTAGTCCTGCCACCTCAGAACAGTGTGACCCCATTATGAGCCCAAGCACTCATTTCATTTGCGTGCGAGTATTAGTCATGGGTGCATGCAATTAAATGTGGATGCCTATGGAATAATTATGTTTATTTTATTTTAAATTTAATTTAATTCTACTTAAAATAAGCAAATAACTTTTTAATTACTCATACAAATATATTGAAATTATATATCAAAATAATCAAAAAAATGTGTATAATATTAACATAAGGTTTATTACAACTTAGACCATACTTGCAGTCATTGTGCTCATTTTGCTATAGGAAATTTATAGCCACTAATTATATAACATTTGAACTTTAATTGGAAAATATGAGTTTTCATACTTGTTTAATTTAATTATTTATTCTAATAATTAGGATTTTCCTTGTTTAGGTTTCCTAATCCCTATGGCATCTTAGGGTAGTATATATTATGACATGATTGAACATTAGATGATTATTTGAATAGGAGAACAACTTGATTGATCTAGTCTTGACTTAGTACTAGTGAACTTAGAATTGAACACTAATCATTATGAGAAAAAGGTTCTTATAAGAA
Organism: Gastrodia elata; assembly: GCA_016760335.1. Taxonomy (NCBI): domain Eukaryota; kingdom Viridiplantae; phylum Streptophyta; class Magnoliopsida; order Asparagales; family Orchidaceae; genus Gastrodia; species Gastrodia elata. The sequence continues at coordinate 37,200,091 of CM028681.1, forward strand.
ATTTGTGCCTTGTTGTAGTGAATAAATTAGGATTATAGTGAGCAAACATTAGTGTAGTACATATGGCAAAGAGAGAATCCCAAGGCTTTAGGGCGGAATCATCTTGGGAGTATGCGATTCTCAATTTAGTGTAGTTAATTTACAAATCCCTATGAACTAGTAAATAATCTAAGTAGATGGAATTGTATTGATTTTTCTAGTGTAAGTTGCCATGGAAAGATAAGTACCAAACTTAGTGCCATTTAGGATGTTTTGTTATTGAACTAAGATGAGACTTAGCCTTAAGTGTTATTAAGAATTAGAACCTTTAAGCATTGTCTATTGAAGCAAGGATAGAATTAATTAATTCAAACATTAGGTCTTAGAACCCTAGAATATAAGAAAAGAGACTTGATACTTAGATTAGTAAATTAATAAGAATAAGATCATCCCTTATGTCTTGACAAATATGACTAGTAGACATGCAAAGCCATTAAGTTTAAGAATAGATAAGTGTTAACATATTAGTGATATGATTGAGGATAAGCTAACCTAAGATGTTAGTTGGAAGATTTAAGTATAGAACATTAAGTTATTAGTGAAACAAGAAGATTAGAGAGAAATATAACCCAGAATTTTAATAGTCTAAACTTTTGGAATCCTATAACCTAAGGTGTGAGTAGTGAAGCTTATAAAATATAAGTTAGGTTCTTTAATAATTCTGTAGAGTAGAAATAAGTTAGATAGATTAGCTAATTGTAGTACTAGCATTAGGATAAGATTTTTAATTGCAATCTTGCAACTATATCTATAAATTATATTGTCACCTAAATAAAACCTTAGTCAAATCACTATTTTCAAAACCTCATTAATTTATATATATAATGTATCAATTGATTGAAATATTTGATAAATGTCCAAGTCAATTAACGGGCTTGATTAGCCACAAACACTAGGATATATAATTAAAGTAAAAAACTATATATCACCTAGTTTGCAATTAGCTTTGAAATCTATAAATGTTGTAATGCATTGAGACTAAATCCTTGAAATTATGCGTTAAGACATTATGCATAAATTAAATAATGAACATTACACTTGAGGTTTCATGAGGTAGATTGTGCTGTACAGCTATTATTAAACTAGGCAGGTTATGGAGTCATTAGAAGATCACAAATGTTTTATGAGGGGGAATGTGTGAAATTGCAAGGGACCCAGCTTATATTATTATTGGGCAAACATGCTGGACTCCTTACTTTTTCTATAGAGTGCTCACAAAACAAAACATACATTTACAATTTATAATCCTTAAGACTGCATTTATAATTTATTTAGTCCTTGAATTTGAAATCACCTGACTTTTAAGTTGCAGCTTACTTATATTTATAATTTCTTTTATTTATATTTTTATTTATATTTCCATTTTCTTTCCATTTACTACCCTCATAATTTTACTTATTATATTGTAGTCTTTTTTCCTTACTTTCCATTTTTATTACATGGTGCACCGCTTTAAAATTATAATTGGCTAATGTGATATCCACTAAATTAAGATAACCTAGTTGCCCTATAATATATTTAGACTTTTTAAGTCAAATCACATAATTTTGTTGGTTGTGCCCTACCGTATTAAAAACCATATATGATATATCAGGAGCTTGGAGCAAGACTTGAGCCTGAGGTAGACCAGGTTTAATAGTTGCTGCTTGAAGACATTTCTCTATATTATTATCTTACTTTACTTTCCCGTGAGGGTGAATGTCATTACGTCTTATAATGTTTGTATAACTTTAATTAAATTATGTATGTTTTACTTTACTATTCTCAGATGTATTTTTCTTTCCTTTATCAATAGCTAGAATGGTATATATCTATATAATATTATGTATCTATTTATCTACTTTAGAGATTCTTGGCTCCCCGTAGTGCTTAATAGTGGGTTAAGACTCACTATCCTAGTATTAAGTACTACAATAGTACTTAATATTTGGTTAAATTACCAAATCCAACACTGGGTCCTTACAATTTCCTCCTCTATCATTCACTTATTCTTCATCATTCTTCTTTTCAAATTTATAATCTCTCGGGTGGTGGCTAAGAATGGTCATCCGAAATTAATTGTCAAATTTGCATTAGACTAATATAATTCACGGATTATAAAGTTAATTGGTACCTTAAAACTTCTATTTCGACTATTACATCTTCCAGTACACCTATTGGGGTCATTAATTCCAATTTTACAAATTTCAAAATTACAAGAGTGTCCTTCCTACATTCCCCCAAATCCTAGCTTTTAAAAAATTGTTGATGATAAAGCAAAGAGCACCACAATATAAGTAGTTTTGAGCACTTGATCGAGAATCGGGGTTGCGTTAATGGTTACCAAGCAAAATATAAGATCACAAAACATCCAGAAAAAGGAATCACATCACATGCATTCATCACAACCACAAGCACATCCAAAATAACATAGATTTTATGTGGAAAACATAAGAATGGGAAAAACAATAGAGCCACACCACACAGAAATTTCCACTATGAATTTTGAGAAGTACATAGTTATAAATAGCTTCACCTTAATAAGAAACACAAGCTCTTACTATAAGATGAAGAGGAGAAGTAGCAATCATTGCCTGAAGTGTCTTCTCCAACACGCAAAAGTTCCCTTGCACAGCAGCTCGCCCTTAGTGTTCCTCCTTGGATTCTCCTCCAATAGCAGCCAAAGCCTTCTCAAAATAATTTTCCAACTAAGAAAATATCTCCAAGTTGCTTACTTAGCTACTCAGCTTTATTTCAAACCCAAAATAATCCAATATACCTCTGAAATATATTAGAGCGTAACCTGAATCGAAGCAAAAATTTGTTTGGTGCTACGGTGCACCGTAACATGCAAGCTATGGGTAGTCACACACTAGGGCTTAGCATTGGGCTTCCTTAGCACTAGGGTTTAGTAGCACCCTGCTCTCAGGTTGCTTGGTGCTGGGGCACACTACAACGTGCACCAAAGTGCAATGCAATGCTTTGCTCTTGGGATGCCTGCCGCTGGGGCACACTGCAATGCCCAAATCTCTATATACTTTCTGTTGTGGCGTGCTACAGTGCCATAACTTCTAAAGTTCATTCGCTAAGGAAAACTATAGCACCCTGGTCTCAGTATGCCACCTCCATGTCATGCTACAGTGCCTCCCACTTGGGTGTTGGGAGCCATGGCATGCTACAGAACACCACGGTGCGTTATGGCACCTATGCTGCAAATGAACTTCCCACTTTGTTCTAAATTGCCATGGAACCTCACAGAAGCTCACCAGAGCACCATTAGCATCTTTATGTTGATCTGAATGGTTCCCACAACATAACATAAACATGATATGTCATTATGTTAACTGATGCAACTTGATCACATAAGGGAACTACAAAACCTTTCTCCTCTATCATACAATGTATGTTAATTTTTTCTAGGTAATTTAGTTTAGGTGGCATTATGCTCTTAAAATTTGTATTAGTATTATTGCAATTAGTTTTTTTAATATTCTTTCCATATATGAGTTGTATTCCTTGTTGTTTGTCATTACTTTTATCCAAGTCTTTCAATACCAATCTCACCAGTTTTTCTTCCCCTAATTTTGTTTTATTATTTTGAATGGCACTCACCATCTATTTAGGATTTATTCTAGTGGAACCCGGGAGTGTTCCCAGGTGTCTGTTCAAAAGGTGCTGTGATATTTTACTTAATTTTAATTTAATCTTTTTAAAGTCTCTTTTGTCCCTAAATCTTCATGATGAGTCAAGGTGACCTTAGTCCTTTGCATGAACTAATGATTCTTAGTTTTAAATGCATTGAAAAAATCTTATAATCTAGATTCCTATTTTTTATACGATTGTTCTGATGGACGTTGAATTGATTCATTTATCTATTAGATTATTGGTTTTTTATCGATGCATAGTTTGGGTATTTCCATTCTTATAATTCTAATAAAAATTTGAGTGATTTATCCACCAGGGATTTTATGTATTTAAATAAGGGCTTTTTGAGTTTGAAAAAATTATTATTATTTTTGAGGAAGTTTACTTATTCGGGGTTTGATGTAGCAAAGGTGTTGTTTAAGATGAAATTCTCACTCATATGTGATCCTCCAAAAATTTGCAGTAGCTTTCCTGTCAAGCATTTTCATTCATTTTTCCAAATTTCATATTAAGCAAGGTTATTTTCCGTTGCAATGTGGAAATCTGGTTATTCTCTACTGCATTCACAGTTTCTCTTCTATTATCATTGAACTTCTCAATCAGACACTTATATAAATTGTTAGCCATTTCTTCTTGGAGTTTATAATTCTTTCTGGGTTTGGTTATTTAATGAACCTCCAAAGGCTGCATCAATCAAGGTTCTCATGGTTATACTCAATCCATCGCAAAATGTTTGAACTTACATCCAAAGATGAATTCCATGATGCAGGTATAGTCTGAGACATTACTTAAGCCACTCCCAACTATCATATAATTATTCTCCTTTTAGCTGAGTGTAGTTAGATATTTCTATTCTTAGCCTAGCAACATAGGATGGTGGGAAGTACTTTGCGAGAAATTTTCTTGCTAATTCATCCCATATCATGATTGAATTGCTAGGTTGTAATGTCATCCAACTCTTAGCTCTATCTCTTAGAGAAAAAGACAACAACTTAAGTAAAATGGAATCATTGGTGACACCATTATACTTAAACGTATTGCACATTTCTAGAAAGATAGAGATGTGAGTGTTTGGGTCTTCACTAAGGAGTCCACAAATTTGGGCATTTTGTACCATTTATATGGTTGCTAATCTTATCTCAAAATTGTTTTCCTAGACATTTGGTCTTATTATGGCATTTGGAATACCCCTAGCATTGAGTAAAATGTAATCTCTAAGAGCTCTACTTTGTTTGTTCTAATGGACCTCACCTATGTTTTCTCCCAAATTTTCCATTTGATTATGAGTTGTAATTGACCTTATTCTATGCCTAAGCCTATTGATACTCTAGTCAATTTTTGAGTCAAATAACTAGTTTTCTTTCCCTCCTCTATGCATGAAGTACCATATAATGAGTTAGCAATGACAATTATCACACTAGTTCAAGCAATTGTTCTGCAGAACAATGCTTTGCAGAAATGAATTCATAGAATTTTATACGAAAAACCAATACAACAAAAATAAGATAAACAAAATAAATAAGCAACAAAATAAGAATGTCTGAATCACTTTTTAATAAAAGTTTTCTTCAATATTAACAACCATTCCCTAACAATAGTGCCAAAAACTTGACAAACCTAAAATTATGCATCTATCTGAACATGCAAACGCACAGAGTCTAAAATAATATATAAATGGTTAACTCCTAATATTTTATTTTCTTCTGAGATGGATGTGTTAGTTACAAATTACTTTCTCTTTTCAATAATGTTTGAATGATTGAATTTTATTTATGATTACTGAGCTAGAATAAACTAGATTATGTTAAAAGGTTTTATATGATCAGTTGGACTAAGATGGGGAGATTTATGTTCTTGAACATACAATTTGCATTAATCATGTGCTATGATCTTTTCAATTTACTAGTCTTACCATTGTTCTTTTTATTATCATCCATTTATTTATCAAGGAGCTACATTTTTCACTTTAAGGTTTCTTATAGTTTTGTCCTATCTAGTTCTATAAGGAACTTATAAGGGTTCTCATTAAGCATATAGATAATTTTGTGATCAATTTAGTGATAAATATTATTCTTACACCTACATAAATTAACTTACAGGTTAATTGGTTATCACAAAATCTGGATATGTTCACAACTCACATGCATCCACATCTAACTTAGCTAAGAAATCAAACAATAAAGCTCCATGAGTTTTTCTCACATCACTCAAGGCTTAACATACTTTGAGCTTTCTTGCTTAATTTACAAGTGAGGAGTGGAGCTATGTAAATCAGTTATTCTCAACTCACGTGCTTCTAATTCTTGATTTTAATATTTAGAAAGTAATTGAGCATATGTGAACATATGTCATAGCATCCACTTCTTAAAATATGCCCAACTCTCTAAATTTAAGCCTTGAATTGAGCACAGAACTAAACTTTTTTTTAAAATTATTCTACACGACTCAAATGCATCTAAACTCTAACTTCAAAGAATTGCACAAATAGTAAGCTCAACAAAATTATTCACTTCGTTCACGGCTTAAATGCTTTAAGTGCATTTGTTATAAATAAGATATGAGAATCTAGCTTAATGATTGTTTTACAGTAAAATCTATTTTTAAGAATTTTAAATTGTTTTCCATATTCCTTTAAACATATAAAAAATTTTAGTGCAAAACTCAAATACTATTTCATCAAATTGAGAAATTGATTAAATGCACAAGCACTACATACATCTCATAGTTCTCAGCTTAATTCTCCAAAATGAGGTCTTAGGATGCCATTACAGTAGATACAAAAAAGGAAATACAAGAACAACATCTGGAACTCTTTGCTTTCTCACAAGAAAATAAAATAAAAATACAGTGTTAAAAATATGATATGTCAAAATTGCTTACCAGCTTTCTTTTTGTCTTTTCTCCTCACTATTCCTTGTTCTTCTTCCTTAGTACTATACTTTTCTTCTTCCTTTTTGGCTTACTACTCTTCTCTTCATGAACTCCTAACAATATTATGTGATGACTAGGGTTTCTATCCTTCCTAATCAATCCAAAAGATTCCACTTATTTTTCACATTCAGCCCAGGGGTTGACTCAAATTTTAATTCCCCTTTATCTCTATTTAATTTCTTCTCTTAATCATTCTTGGAAGCTAGAGTTTTTAATTGCAAATTTCTTGAATAGTCATTTTTATTCTACTTTGGGAGTTGAATGGGTCTACTTTTCTCTTAAACTAGCCTTAGGAGTAAAATGGATTAATAAATTAAGTTCCTTTAACTCCTAATCATTAACCATTTCTAAGATTTATGAATGGCAGGCTCCGCGATGTGGTGTGCTGTGGCTCCAGGACTTTGGCTCAATTAATTATTTGCCTATATATTATCCTTGAGGCATGTCGAGGCGTGCGGTACCACTTGGCTTTTGAATGGCTAGCACCATTGCACTCTATAGCGCTTCCAATTCGTTGACCTAGTATAGCAACTCGAATGTTGTTACCCAGTTTTAGCTAGCCAGACTAGGTTAAGAACCTCGCCATTAGACTCCAAATGTTATTTGGAGAAAACCTTGAATTTTGGGTTCAATTTGGAGACCGTTTGAATAAGTTTATTATTTTAAAGCATTTAATTAATTAAAAAAGTAAGAAAAATAAATTGACATCCAATCAAAAATCTGACTTCGATTTTGAATTATCACCACCAAATTAGCTATGGGTGAATTTTTTGGATTCTTCAGAGCTCATTTGGTTATATTATTATAATTAAATAGAAATATATTAATTAATATTTATTTAATTTATTAAATCTCGTTTATTCTTAGCCAAACATCATCCGCCTGTGGTTTGATCAAATGGCAAGCCAGCTCTGCACCCTCCATTACACTCGATGCTGATCAGATAATTGCGGGCGGATGAAGACTATACTATTGTACGTCTTCTCCACCGAGGCCATAATCGGGCCTTGGCAGATGACTATACCCAACGGCCATCCTTGTTGCCTCCCTGCACTAATTTAGCTAGCATGACTCCCTCATTTCCTTCACCTCTTTGAACTCAATCAGCCGGGATCATTTGGCGAAGCAACGAGTGACTCCAAGTGGCAAGTTTTCTAAACCTAGCGAGCCACCGATGAAAGCAAAGGTACTACCATTTTCTAGCTATTTTCATTTCATTTTGTGTTGTGATTGCTCGTACTATTATTGCAAGTTTTGATGTAATGTTGGTTGTATACAATTGTGCTTGGGGATCCCAATCGATTGGCAATCAGCTCTAGCTTATAGTATTGTTTAGTGCTTGAGCCGATCAGCTCCCTATTAATCATGTGGTGTCCAAGACATGGCCTAGGGTTTGCCAAGTCATCCATGACCAGGTGAACATGCTGGGATCGAGTATGGGCCAAGATGAGCTCTGTGGAGGAAGAACGCTCCCTCCACAGTAAACCCTATGAGACTGGCATGCTCGAGAAGGAATGAATTAGGATAGATGCATATAAGGTTTAGGTGATTTAGAAGGTCTTGACGTATTCTTCATTTTGACATATGGCATGTGTGCTGGGTTGCACCGAGCATAGAGTATTTTATTTCTCTAGATTCTTACCTATCAAACCCCATCGAGAAGAGAAACAGTGCCAAGCAGGTTGACCTTGACCTGTGTGGCACTAACGTTGGGCTGAGTGTTCATGTAATGGTCGTAAGCTGATCAAGTTGAAGGTGCTATTTGGAAATTAGAAAATAAATAAAAATTATTCCTAAATTGAATATAATTTCATTTAAATTAATTAAATAACATTTTAATATAAGTCCAAATATAGGAAACTTATATACCAAAATAATCAATAAAATACATAGTACAATAATATGAAGTTTAATGTTAATTTTGTCTAATAATTATATTAATCATCTTTTAATTATCATTAAGTATCATTAAGCTCTAGTTATGTCATTTGAAGTCCAAATTGACCATACTTACATATATTGTGCTCATTTTACTATAATGAATTTTAAGTCACTGACTTTATCTCATTTGGACATTAAATGGCAAATTTGATTATTTTGCTCATTTATTAAATTAATAATTCAATCAACATTAATGAGTTTGCCTATTTAACTTGGAATTAATTCCCTAGTGAAATTTAGAATGGATCTTATGTTAGTGAATGAACATTAGGGTAGTGAGTGGGGCTATGAGAGATTTCAATGTTTTAATTTGGCGCTATCTTAGAATGTTTGAGAACAAAATCAACCTAGTGTAGCTACTGCTAAGATAATCTATAATATTTTAGATAATCTAAGTGGATAAGAGTGAATCAACTATTGTAGTATAGCTTTCCATGTAATGGTAGCAGTAAGTGTGATGCCCTGTGCTAACCACCGCCAGAGAACCCGGAACATTAGCAGGGAGATAATTCATTCTCACTCGTCATCAAAGCACCACTTATGCTAAATGGATTGAGGTCAAATGAGTTATCTCTAATACTTCATCTGAGTACTAATCCTTATGATAATTATGTTAGTTATCCCAAGTATCAACCTTCTTATCCTTATGAATAAACAATTTTTATAGCTTATAGGGTTTGCCAAAGAATATCATGTAAGATTAATAATAGAAATATCACATCACAATACTAAGCATAAGATAATGTAAAATAAAAGTGTGGAAGCTAAGCACTCATCTATAACATTCATCATAGATACTGAAATAAACATTTGTCTCATTAAAGAAAATAAAAATACATCTATAGTTATCTAATTATTACATTCAAGCATTAAATGTTTAATAAAATAACTTTCTCATCTCACCCAAAGAATTGAACAAATATAAGTCCTAAACTCAGCAACCCTGCGGTTGTGGTTCCTCTGTATCCTTTTGAAGCTCTTGGATCTCTTCAAAAGCAGGCTCCTCAAATAGCTCCAAACCTAACATGTCAATTTCACATGCTGGGGCCTCAGCCAAAAAAAGAGAAATCTTGTGTTAGACCATAAGTCTAAGTACATTATAGGCTAACTATAGAAGCTCTTATTATTTAAGGGATATTACTCAATAGTTAAAACATAAGTAAAATACACTTTGCGACTGAATAAATTTGTAATAAACTAAAGATAAAATTATAACTATAAACCAAGATTGTAGGACATAAATCTAAAATTGAAACTCAATTGTACTAGAAACAGAACAAAAGTGTTATAAGCAAAATAATCCAAAATAAGATTGTGAACTTACTAAAATGTTGAAAATGAACATAATAAAAAGTACGCCACTAATTAGGCTACGAAATATGCCTCATGTAGCATAACTTAGATGCCTACACTACATCCAACTTATCTTAGGTGTGCTCTGAATTGCATCACTAACAGATACTATGTTTTTTATGCATCACAACATTAATGTATGCATAACTCATATTCCCTTTGTTGTCTATCTATTTTATCATGATATTTTCTAATATATAAGTTAATACCATGCCACAATATCCATGAATTTACACATAAAACTATCTAATTTACATACATTTTAGATCTTGATTATGCTTATTTATCACATGTTAATCTAGTTACTAACCTTAATCAACTAGCGACATTTCTATATCTTGAGTCAAATTCTAATTTATCATAAGTTAAGAATGCATACATACAGGTAGCATGTTTTAAGAAAGGTGAATTCAAACACTTATGCTGCTTAATTACACTTATCCACATGCCCAAGGATAGTAGGCATACACCTATCATAGTTTATTTTCCTTAATTAAGGTGTCCAAACCCTATCTCATAACACACAATGGGATTGGGATGTTTATCCTAAAATGAACTATACTTATCTAATTACTAAAGATGAGATAAAATCTCTACAGTTCCTTTTAGGGCAAATTAACCAATCCTTATGTCAACGGGAAATCAAATTTAGGTTATAGATATGCACATCACTGTCTGATAATCCTAATATTATCACCAGATTAAGTTTAAGAAAAAGGTTTTAGGGTTTCATGGACTTTCATAGCTATAGGAGACTTGAATTAAAGCTATTTACATAATACCAAGTTCTCAAGTAATAAGCATATAAACCCATCATTTGGATTTAACAACTACAAAACATATGTTCAATCTAACTATCACTTGGGTTTAGCTACCATTGAAAATATATTGAAATCCTAGGGTTCACATGATAAGCATAAGGTTCTACCTCAATGAAGTTCAATTAAGTTGTATTACCTCAAAGTTTAACTGAACTATAGTTCTCACAATATTAGCTTAAGATTATTGCTAACTACTTGAGGAATTTTATAATAGTTCTAATCTCTACTCAAATGAAGGTGATAACTAAAATACATGATTCTAAGATCAAAAGTCAACCATAATGAACCTTAATGATCATTGACCTTTTCAATTATCATTTACCAGCCTTGCTTAATATTGTTACACATAAGGATACTGATTTTCTTCCTTACCCTACCTCATTAAAAGTTGATAATTAACATTTTTGAACCTCCTTAACAATTCTTTTATTCATACCCAAGAATTGGGGTTTATATTATTAGCTTGCTAATATTCTTTAAATGAATCTACTAGGATTTTTAAACACTTAATCCACTGATTTTGAGAATAATTTACTGATTAGAGACCTATCATTGGAATTTGGGCTCCATTTGACTCAATCATTCAAAACTAAGGCTCTATGTTAATTTTTATGAAATTGAGTTCAAAAATGACACTTCTCAATCCTAAATGATTCCCTTACTCTCTAATGAAAGCATAAGTAGTAAACAAAATGAAATTAGCTAAGTGATTAGCTTAATACATACTAATTAGGGTTTTGAGTTAATTAAATGTGATTAGTAAATTAAATTACCCAAAATGAAATATTAAGTTACATTTAGGCTCTATACTTTCTAACAAGTTATTAGACACTTAAATTATTCAAATTAAACTACTAATGGATTTAATAATCCCTAATTAAATTTATAATGACTACTGACTGATTAGCAAAAGTACTTACATAAATTCATTTCTAATTCCATGATCAAGTTCATCTCTAACCAAGAAAAAGAAGGAGACCTTAATCATGCAATTTGGTCATGGATTAAGCCTAATATTCACTAATCACATTCTTGGATAATTAAGGCATAATTAAGAAATCTACTCATAGAAAGTAAAATATTACTGCAAATTTATATTCTACATATATTTTTGATCAATTTGATGTATAAGATCACTAAATTTGGATATCATATGACAAAAAATTCTCAAATTATAACTTTCATTAATTTTCCTATGTTAAAACTTTAGGTTTGCATTTAATTCAATTGCATATTTTCCATTTTAGGGTTCGAAACCTGTCAAGTCGACTGGCACCCAATGGGCTCACATGATGCGGGACAGCACAGGTCAACTGGGATTCGACGACCCATTACTATTGAACATAGTTGGTCGTGAGCAGCCCAACCGGCACTATTCTTTTTCGTATCAATGAATGAACAATTATATTAGGGATTTAGGATTTCAAAAAATCTTATTTTCTTGATACACAAAGCATTAGAGTCCACAAACAAAGGATCAAAAGAATACTGTGAGTGAGCTCTATACGATGGATCAAGATGCCCATCTGAGGTGTTCTAGATCAATCAATCCTAATTCTATTCTTATGGGTACTAGAGTTTTCTGTGGATGAGAAATTTTCCCTCCATTGTCAACCATATGGCTTGATCAAACTCCTTACACATTCCTTGGGATAAGGCTGACCCAAGGAATGCATAAATGAAGTAGGAGATTGTCTAAGACAATTGAACCCTACTATGGCATTGTGCCTGCCTGTACAAGTTCGATCCAATCGATCGATAACATAAATTAGCCTATGATTGATTATCAAATGGAAACAAAACCTTACATAGAAAAATTGATTGCTCGATATACATGAAATGGTGTACCTAGCTTGTGAAGGAGAATTGTGGAATGCAAGGGCAATCCAAATGCTGATGCCAATGGCTAGCGCTTCCTTAGAAAGACGGCAATCTGTTAAGGATTCATACACCGAGTCACACCCATTGTCATTCTAGTAATTGGAGTTAGAGCTCACCGAATCAAATGGTTGAAGCTACAAAGAGCTCGAGAGAAATATAGGTTGCAGTAGGGGGAATGTAGCCTTCTCAGTGAGCAATGGAACTCACAAAGTCTTCAAATGACATTTAAAGAGGCTGGGGAGGCTCATGAAGATCAGGCCATGGCTTTTGTGCCTGACCCAGTAGTTGGTCTCCTAGTCGCTATATAGAGTAGTATTAAGCCGAATTGTTCTGGAGAAGAATTCTTCTGATAATGGAAATGGAGGTTAATGGCTTGCTAATGTGGTCATGGAGTGGGGAGTAGCCTCTGACGCAGGATGTATGACAAATTTTTCTTGTTTGGAGCAAGCGAGTTTGGGATGAAGGTGATAAGTAATAGGAGCATGGAGAATAGTCAGATTGATAGCATGAAAATGTGGAATAGCCCTGATGCTTTGGCCTGAAAATAACTATTGCAATGGAATATTGACTGTCAGGTCTGTGTAGATGGATGGCTTGATTGCACCTGATTTTGCTGTACCATGGATAGGACACCATAGCGGATCGTTCGTGGTCTACTTTCATGGAGATCAGCCAATGGTGGAGCCTAATTTTGCAAATATATGAACTTTAGGTCCCATATGTGCAAATCCCCAATTTAGTTTTTATTAAATTTAGGCCTAAATATCCTCCAAAAATTCCCAAAATTTCATGTCTAGCTAATTTGGGTGTGAGGAATTCAAAAGTGTAATCAAAAACTAATTTGGAGATCAATTTAATTTAGCTAATTTTCAAACACATTAAATTGACTAATTAATTAATTAATCCAAACGGATTCTGATGGATTCCAAATTTTAAGGTCTAGTCCTAATGATATTTAGAAGTTAGTGGCATAAATTTTAAGATCTATTTAAGCTTATATTAAATAAGGGAACAACTTAGGGTTGTTTCAAACTCTCACACTCAAGAATGATTTTATCATCGACACATAGTTAAGAAGGCTAAGGATTCACTAAATAATAGATGGAAAGCTGAAATAAGGGTACTAGGATTCTCAAAAAATCTTACGTATTTAGAAACATATCTACCTCTTTTTCTCAAATAGATTTTTTAAGGCTACGATTCTTCCATTGCACTTTTACCATAAGAAAAGAGTGACTTCTTAGTTGCCTTTGATCGCGCGCTATGATTTTAATTGATTCTTTGATGTAAGAGAGATATGGTTGAAGAGCTACTTTTAGAAGTAGAACATTATGAGAAGGATTTCATATACATCTTCTCAATAATAATACAAGAAGCATGTCATGAACTGTAATGAAACTATCTAAGAGTTTTAACTTGTAGGCTATAGATCCCACTTTAACTACTACATCAAATGGTTCGACGTAATAGGAACTGAGTTTCCCAGCTACGCCTAATCTAAACACACCCTTCATTGGGCTAACCCTTTAAATATTCAAAGTCACCAACTTGGAATTCTAGAGGATGATGCTTGGCATTGTGATATTAACTTTGATGATCTTGCATCGCTCGGATCCTCTATTAAATGAGTAGCACCTTATTAGTTTCTTTGACCAATTCTGACCCAAAAAGTTGAACACTTCTAGTTTTTTACTAATAAAGTTGAATACTCTGTCTTTTTACATGCAGAACCCCATATGGGGCCATGTTGATGCTTGCTTTCATGGCTATTATTATAAGCAAACTCAACAAGTGAAATTTGGTCTTCCTAGAAACTACCAAAATCCAAAATACAAAGATGCAGGAGATCTTCAAGCACCTGATTAACCCTTTTTGCTTGGCCATTAGTCTGAGAATGGAAAGAGATGCTCATTGACAAGTTAGTTACCAAGTCTAACTATACAACTTGTTATAATTTAGAAGTGAACCTACTATCTCTATCTGATATGATCAATTTAAGAATCCCATGAAGTCTGACGATCTCTTTGATGAATACATTCTCCAATTTCTCCACTAAATTAGTTTGATAGATTAGAATAAATTGAGTTGACTTTATCAGATAATTAACTATAACCTAAAGCAGCTATTGGTGGTTGCTCAGCATCGAGGTGATACACATTTGTTATCTTCAAGTATTTGAATGCATATTTTCTGGTAGGAATGAACTGAGTTTTCTGCTTTTTGTCCATTTGGATCTTGAAATTCTCTTAAATGAGGATAACTCCAGCCAATTCAGCGAAATTATTTGAAGTGATGGGACTCTTAATATCCCTTGATAGAGTCTTGGAGTCCTTTTAAGAATTTGTTACATCTAGATGCTTATGATGGAACCAAATTAGGAGTAAACCTTAGCAGTCATTGAAATTCCATCTCATACTCATAAATAGACCCTCCTCAATGAGTAAATTAGAGTATTTCATCCTTTAGTATAGTCTGTGTCGATTGAGTAACAAATTTTCCTTGAAGACTTTAATGAATGATTACCATGAGATGTCTTCAGTTTCAAAATATGTGAATTTGGTGTTGCACTTGATAGACCTAATTTACATTGTCTGTGCTTGCAAGCAAGTCTACATGGTCCAAAGTAATATTAGATGGTAAGATCTCGAGATTTATCATCCTCTGAGAATGATGTGTGATTAGTTATTAGGGTGTACCCTCTTTCAATAATGTTTATGTAATGATTTGTTTGAGGTTTTTGATCCAAAATTTTTCAATCCTAAATTAGTTTGATTTGTAATCAATTTGGGAAAGATTGGAGAGAGTTAGGGTTTAAACATGCATCTCATATTAATTTATCTGCAATAATTACAGTTCTTCCAATTCCATGTTAAGTTGAGTTAATTTATTAATCATTTTATCATCAAGAGAGTTAGCCTTTTGAATTAAAGAAATAAACTAAATGCTATCTAGTTATTAGGGTGTATCCTCTTTCAATAATGTTTATGTGATCTTTTCATGAGTAAGAACTACCCTTATGTCTAAGTTATAAAATTCAGATTTTAATTTCTTGACCACATGGTCTTTATTCCATCTGTGATTCACACACGTCTACTCTTAATTTAGACAAGGAAATGAGTTGCGAAGCTAAATGAGTTTATGTTACATCACTCATAGCTTGACTTGCTCGAATATCTCGCATAAATTAAGAGAGAGCTGTTGTAACAACCCTAGGTTGTTACCTTATTAAATTCTAGCATAATTGAGCATTCATTTTGATCCCAATACTTTTAGGATATCAAATTAAGCCTATCCTGAAAATTTGAAGCTAATTGGATTCCATTAAGTCTATAATTGCATTTTGATCAATCAAGATGCCCAAGATTAGACCTAAAATATTTTGATCTCAGAATTAAAATTTTGATTGCATTTTTGAGTTCCTCACCCCCAAATTAGTTAGGGGTGAAAGTTTGGTACAATTTGGAAATCATTTAGGACATAATTCATATTAAATTAAAATTGTCTAATTGCATTTTAGGGTTTCCAGTAATTCAAAATTGCATTTATACCTTTAACTAATTAAACGGCTGGGATCTGCAGTGCAGACCGCGGGCAATCCGCTGCGGAGCCCGGGTCGCGCGACAGCAATGCTTCCATTGTATCCACCATTCGTTCTATTAATCCAATGGCTAGGATTAGATCCTGTGGAATCACAGATCTACCATTAGATCAACCCGTAAGATCCTACGGCGCAGATTTAATCCGATCCGGCTGTTAGGATCCGGAAGATCAGGACCATCATGTCTTTTTGATCGATCAATCAGAGGGCTCTAGACCCTCCCGCAAATGTGCATCTTTGTCCCCACTCGTTCGCGCACCCGACAGGGAGAATCCCCGTACTGCCAGCAACCCCACCTGTCGCTCACTCTCGTGTCCACCTCAGTAAGTTATTGGGGCCTCTCCTGAAATGCATTGGACCCCAATCGGGCCTTGTGGCCCGGCTGAGCTCGAATTGGAAATTCAAAAGCTCGACCATGGCCCGACCTCTCGGGTCCCTCCAGCCCAAGCCAATGGCTATGGAAGCTTCCACATTGCATGCTGTGGCTATAAATAGCCTCAGTATTTCACCCTATGATCTTTTGTTAATCAATTGGAGCCGAGTTACCTTCGGCCATTTCCATCCTTCCATTGCTGTCTATCTGAGCTTCCCAGGTGCCCAGGCATGCGTACCGCTGATAGAAGAGTCTCCTGGCATTCAGGAACTCTTAGAGAAACCTCAGGAAGCTCAGCAAGCTCAGCATTGTTCCCGGCATCGTCTACAAGTCCCCCGTCAAACCAGGTACCCCTATTTGCTCAGCCTGAGCCAATTGGGCTCAAACCCTCTTCTTTTCAATTCGTAATCCTGTGTATTATTGAAATGAACCCAAGGCTATCGAACCAAAGCTCTAAGCTAGTCCCGATAGATCAGTCTAAATCCTTATGAAATGCCACAGGTCGAGTAAGGCCCAGCGATCCAGCCCACATCAGGCCCTTAGACCATGGGGGCTTCAATCTGTCTCACCTCCCTGATGGTGTAGGGATCGATCCCCGAGTCTGGCATGGCCTCTGTGGGTAGAATTGTCTCCCCACAGTAGTTCCAAGATGAAGCCTCTCGGGTGGGTAAGGTCCGGGCTACCCCGACCACCTCACAAAAACCAAAGGAGTTCGATCGAAGTGTCTTGGCCCGCTGATGGTGAGAGGATCAATTAGGGGCCACGACATGACCGCAGCGCTCAGTACTTTGCCGTAGAAGCCAACCCTAATTCCCTGGGTATCTGGGAAGAGGGGTTGGGGATGACGGCATTGTGCAGGCCGGGTCAGCCTATGAGCCGCGCTGCGCGATAGTGCCGAGTTCTTCGGGCCCCGGTCGACCTGCGCGGTTTGGCTAATGGGTCGAGCCCATTTTAAATAAATTTGATTAATTGGATTTATTTTCCTTAAGGAAAATAATCTAGTTAATCCAATCATAAGTAAATTAAATTAGAAAAATACAAAATAAATTAATTGAATAACTTTTAATCAACTAGTCTAAATCATATAATATAGTATATGAAATTGATCAGAATATCCTTAGGGATCTGAATATAAAATAATATTGAACATCTAATGGTTAGATTTCCCATTCTTACCTAATTATTATAGATCTTGATTAGGGTTGAATAGCAATTATACTTAACCAAATTGCATGTTTAGGGTGCCATTAGTTTCCTTATAAAGAGTAGAATGAATGTGCTAAGTGAATTATTTTTCTGATCTCTCTACTTTAACTTATGCCCTAATGTTGTTAAACCATGATTAGTGAAATATAGGGTTTATATATATTGGAACTTAGCAAATTTAGTCTCTGATTAATTGTATGGTAGATTAGAACATATGTTCTAAATTGCATGAAATTTTGATGGTTAGATTTGTAACTATGTGCTAATCCTTTTGAATTTGTTTAGAGTTTGATTAGCACTAATTACTTTCTATTTTCTAAAATTTTTCTATTTATATGATCCATATCAATAAACTAGATGTATTGAAATCATGTATGCAAAGTTATGATGTATAATTTGAAGAATTCATAAATGGAGAACTTAAACCTCTTAATTAACTCTAAGAAGTCTTAAGACTTTGATCAAGTTATTAAGACTTGATCTAGGTCCAAGATTGCCATCAATAATATATATCTAACTCACTGATTTAACATTGATCTATAAATGAACTCTTGATCTTAATTGGACATGAGGAGGGGTTAAACCCTAGTTTGTTTAATTAAGGTCCAAACTCTTAAACCTTAAATAAATGAATATGATTATAAGATAATGTTATTAACATTATTCCAATAATGCATCTGATTTGATAATGATCCTAAACATTTAGATTAGACATATTAAGGATCACAATAAACCTATGAGATTGCTTAATCTGAATCTGAATCTTAAATTCTTGATTTTCTCCTAAATAAGACTATTAGCATGATAATATTAATAGAACCATATCGATTGAACAATTGATCTAACTCTATTGAAATTCTTGATTTAAATCCCAAGATCTTAGAATTATCTATGATCAGATAACTTAATCATTTGATATGATCATCCTAAGTCTAAATGATAAGTAAAATATATAGTGTTAGTAGTAGAGTTAAGAGTGTGAGATCTTAAATATCTCAACACAAGATTATTTCTAAAATATTTTAAAGTCCTAAATTTAAATATACATTAAGGTAGAAGGACCTTTCATAACTCATTGAGGTAGAAGCTTAGATGATCCCTTAACCCTAGAAGTTAATCTTAACCCCTCGTGGTAGGAGTCACTTAAGATATTAGAATGATGCCTTTCCTTATGGTAGAATCTATATGGAGGGATCCTTGATCCCATTTTCTTGGAGCCTTGTATAGGACTTACTTATTTGGCATAAGAATTTATAGTCTTGATAAATCCTTGTTAATTAAATAGAGTTGTGTGAACCCAGATTATTGGTTGGTGTAGTATGGTATACCCATAGTGCTGGTTTTTCTTCAGCAGTATCCAGGATTGGATGATTCACTCCAATGAGGACTTATGAGCAGGTGCTATCCCCAGGGATTATACGAATACAGTCCTGGTAGAGTTAACTCCTAAGACTAAGAGTGTATTAAATGGGTACTCATTCCTTAGTTTGATTGAAATACAAATCGCCAATAGGCGATGCCTCCTTGCGAAGACCGCTTCAATAGGTGTGGCTCAAACAAACTAAGTAATTAGAATCACCTTCTTTAAGACACTGAGTGTGATTGTGAGTTAGGTATCTTAATAACTTAGCTTGAGATACAAATCTCCAACGGGCAATGCCTCCTATCGCAGACCGCTTCGTTTGGGTGGCTTAATCAAACTAAGTGATAAGAATCACCTTTCTTAGAAACATGCTAAATATGTGTATACAATCATCCCATCTAATGATCCTTAAGTAAATCTTCTACTATAAACAATCATTTTCTAGAAGCTAGGAGTCAGAATCCTCTTAGTAGGATTTTGCACAATGGAGACTTAAAATTCATCATCAGTGTTCAAGGTTTTGTGGTTTTCTGAATTTTACACATATAGAATAGAAGCATGGGCATAGACATGAGCATGAGTTTGAGGAATCGTTCCAGCACTGATGCATGAGTATCAGTGATAAATTATAGGTTACGAAATATTGCATACATAGACTGGGGAATTTCATGATGCATCGGCATCACCGTACTATCTTCCCAACTTGGTGTATGTATACATTGGACTGTACGACTCATAGCCTTTCAGTAATAGTTCCGTTACATACAGTGGTAAACCGTGTTGTGGCATATTTAGGTGCATTATCCTGGTGACATATAGTATAACATTGAACATTTTCACATTGATTTCTGCGTATTTGAGATTTTTGTTTACTTTCAGTATTCAGTTTTGATGTAGTCTTACTTTGCTTAGTATTTTACAGTTTCAGTTATATAGTGCCTTTACTAATATGTTCTACGGTCATGTTTACTTTACTATTTATTATATTTACTTTAGAACTACTTAGTTAGTTGCGATGTGTAAGACTTCTTGTCTAACACGGGGTACTTTTGGGATCCAGCAATTTACTAGTTCCTGAGCGTCTTATGGAGATAGGGCAAGAGGACCTACTAGAGATCCCAGAGGAGTACGTGGAGCCTTAGTGGATTAGCTTTCCACCTTTTTCTTACTGCCTTATTTTTAATACTTCAGTTAGACTTTACATTTGATCCTTTAAATCAGTTTGTAATTATTCTAGTTGTATTTTTCTTTTCTTTTCTGTGATGATTGCTTACTACTGCTCTATGATGAATGTATTCTGTATGTTTTGCTTTAGCTTCCGCACTCTGTTATATTACTATACTTAGTATTGTGATATGACGAGCATACTAGAAATGCTGATATATTGATAAGATATATTGGATTCATATTTATATTTTTAAATCCATTATACGTAATAGTCTAATACTTAAGACAAGTAATCTACTCTTATCTTAAGTATTGACTCTCAACCCTACTTACAAGTTCGAGTCAGCAGCCTTCAGTGTGGCTCAGTCTTTTAGCCTAATTGGGAAGATGGGTTTTGTAATCTCGTCCTTCCCGAGTAGCATACAGCTCCACCGTTGATTATGATTATACTTGTCTTTTGCACACGGCGATGGGGCGGGGCACTATAGTTGGTATCAGAGAAGAATCATAAAGTGTCAGATAAGGAGTTTTGTTCCTATCTACCTTATGATCTATTCTCTGCATTAGGTCAAGATCAAAAGTTACTAAGTGTAATGAAAAGCAAATATCCAAACATTTATTAAATTACCTCGGAAAAGAAAGGATTGAATTTGTCTAGAATAATGACATCCTAGGAATTTAACGCACATACTAACTTAATTTAAACTATGTGTATTCTTAATATCAAAACTGACATCCTAGGAATTGAACGAATTTGAAAGTGATGATAAATTGTGAATGAAAACTTATAAGTTGAGTTATTTTAGGGATGTATTACTCGCAGTCAGCATTTTTATTCTACCTTAGGAGATTTAATGACTACTGGATAGACGACCTTCAAGATGGCCTAATCTACGGAAGGATCATCAATGGAGTGTCGTATCATGGAGTTGAGGTACTGGATAAGATACTTGTCCATTCATCCTTTGGAGGCACTAGCCTTTCAGCACTCGCCAAAGAATGGCTGGATCGTGTTACTATTGCACTTCGAGAGACAGCCTGTCCCGAGAAGTACCGTCTAGAGATTGTATAGATTCTACTGAGGGGATCAGCGAGCCATTGGTGGTATTGGGTTTATAGGAGATTAGCTTGAAAGAGCCACATAGTCACATATGATGACTTTTGCACTACCTTTTGGGTAGAGTATTGCCACTAAGATTTTTGGAGATCTTATTATTTTCTTTCATCTCAGTTATATGCTTGGTGGATCCATGTATCTTCTCTTTTGAGAAAAAATGAATGAATGAAATTAAAATAAAATTTTATGTTTCTGAGTTCATACTTTTATTTGCAGTCATGAATCCAGGTTCCCCATCTGCTCCTACTCCAATTAAGATTACGATCGCGTCATCAGGCGGACCTGAGGAGTCCAACCCTATGGCAAGTTTATTGAAGGCCTTTATAGATAGCAATGTGCAACAGGCGCAAGAGACATGTGCTCTTATTCTCTCATTTAGATAGCAACCTGCACCCCCATCAGGATTCTCATTGTCTTCACACTATACGGGCGATGGAATCCTACACAGTTTCCTTCGCCTCCGAACTCCTACGTTCAATGGAGCGTTGAACCCTATGGACATAGTGAACTGGCATTAGATGGCCGAGAAGAACTTGGCCAGTATCAAGTGCCCTATCTCTGAATCCATCTGCCTAGTAACTCATCTATTTCAAGAAGAAGGTGAGTACTGGTGGGAGAATGAGTGGAATAATAGATTTGATGATTATGAAGTAGGGGACATTCCTTGGGATATGTTCTTGGAAGTGTTCCATGAAGCGTTCATACCGGCATGAGCTCAAGCAATTCTGGAGGATGAACTCCTCCATCTCACACAAGGCAAGAATTCAGTGTTCGACTACGAGCACGAATTTCGAAGATCGTCACATTTCGTTCCGGATCTAGTTAGAACGGAAGCATTTAGATGCCACCGTTTCCTGAAGGGTCTGAGAGACTCTATTAAAGCCCACTTAGTATCCCATCAGATCAAGACTCTGATAGAATTAATCGAGGCTGCACGTCTATAAGAAGGATTCCATGGTCAACTGGATCTGAAAAGAAAGGCAATAGTAATGCAACTAAGGAAGGAACATTTTGGCCATCATAAGGTGGCAAAAGTCTATAACATGGAAACTACACAACCCCAACCTCAGAATTTTGAATGCAAACAAATACATCTGTATGAGAAATGCTATCACTTCGGTGGTATATGTTTTACTTATGGTCGTAAAGGCCACCTCCATTTCGAGTGCAATGAGAAGAACACAATCGACAGAGTGCTCATCAACCACTCCCGTCATAAGCAACCATTCCGTGCACAACCAAGGAATAGTCGAGAGCCTGTTCCTATTATAATGTCGGCTCAAACCTCAAACTCAAAGGCAATTTTACTGGCACAAAGGCCAAATCATGATCGTTAGGGTCAAAGGTCCCAGAACAAACAACCCTCATCACCTGCCAGGGTGTATATGTTAACTCCTGCCTCTTCTCTTGAGGACAACGATGTAGTGTCAGATACGCCATAAATTAATTTTTATTCAGTTCTCATTGTTTCAGTAATCAGTCTTTACCATTTCAGTATTTTAAATGTTTGAGTAACTATTGTTATTAATTTCTGTAACCATAGGCACCTTGTCAATAAACGACAAATCTTGTAACATCTTTTTCGATACGGGAGTGAGTCATTCCTTTGTATCGAAAAATTGGGCTAAAACTCTTAAGCTACCAATCTATCGATTAGCTAGCTCGTTGAGCATCGGGTTACCTTCCAGAGCCCATATGCAGTCCCAACAATTCTATAACATAGATATTCCTATTGGGCAACAAAACTATGGGGCTATGTTAATTGTACTGCCAATCGCAAACTTTGATATAATACTAGGCATGAATTGGCTAAGCCAGCATGGTGCTTCCATAAATTGCCAAAAGAAGAAAATAACTATGGGCAGTGGAAGTAAATCAAAATCATTAATGGGAAGATTTAACACCCAAGCGTCGTTGATCAATGCAATGACAGTAAAAAGGCTAGTCAGGAAGGGATGTGATGCGTATCTAGTAACGTTGTTGGGAGAGAAGAAAGAAGTCGTGCCTATTTTCCAGAACTATATAGCTTGTGAATTTCCGGATGTTTTCCCCGAAAACCTACTCGATCTTCCTCCAGTTAGAGAAGTAGAATTTGCTATAGAATTAATTCTCGGAACACAACCACTATCAAAGGTTCCGTATAGTATGGCACCAAAAGAACTCCAAGAATTAAACAAGCAACTTCAAGAACTGTTGGAGAAAGGTCTTATTTGTCTAAGTTCATCTCCTTGGGGAGCGCTAGTTTTGTTCGTAAAGAAGAAAGATGGATCGATGAGAATGTGCATCGATTATACGGAATTAAATAAGGTAACCATCAAGAATTAGTATCCTCTACCTTGTATCGATGACTTATTTGATCAGTTAGCTAGAGCTAAGGTTTTCTCAAAGATAGACTTGCGATCTGGATATCATCAATTGCGAGTTAAAGATCCAGATATGGAGAAAACAACATCTAGAACCCGCTATGGACATTATAAATTTTTGGTAATGTCCTTTGGCTTAACAATTGCGCCATCCATTTTTATGGATTTAATGCAGCGCGTGTTGAAAATGTATTTAGATAAATTCGTCATTCTTTTCATCGACAATATTCTGATTTATTCAAAAATTAAAACAGATCACGAGAACCATCTGCGATTAGTACTAGAAGAACCATCTTTGATTAGTACTAGAAGAGCTCCGAAGCCATGAGCTATATGCTAAGTATTCCAAATGTGAATTTTGGCTTAACTTAGTCACTTTTCTGGGTCATGTCGTCAACTCTCAAGCAATCAAAGTCGATCAAAATAAAGTGAGCGCAGTTCAAGATTGGTCACAACCAAAATCCGTGACCGATATCAGGAGTTTCTTAGGACTATCATGGTTCTATAGAAAATTTGTTAAGGGCTTCTCACAAATTGCATCTCCTCTCACAAAATTGACGCTGAAAGCAGTACCATTTAATCCTATCCAATTCTTTAGAAGAAGAATTCTGAAAGCTCGAAATCAGGCCAGTACGTGGTGCTATGCTAAGCACACTTAAATCCATAAGTTCAGTTGAACCCACATTTCATCGTGATTTCTCCATCTCCCAAACCAAGGATGAAGACTATTTGAAGTTTAAAGCGGACATCAAAAGTGGTCGTCATTTTGATCTTCATATTTGAGGTAATGTAATCTATCAAGGGGATCGCCTATGGATTCCCAAATCCATGCACCAAGAGATTTTAGTGGAAGGTCACAATTCTGGTTACCAAGTACATCCTAGCAGTACCAAGATGTATCAAGACCTGAAGAAATCATTCTGGTGGTCTGGAATGAAGAAAAGTGTGGCTAAATTTTTAGCAAAATGTCATACTTATAACTTAGTTAAAGCCGAACACCAAAAGCCTGGAGGACTTTTTCATCCTCGGCAATTCCTGAATGGAAGTGGCTCGACATTTCTATGGATTTTGATATGGGCTTACCCAAATCAAGATCCGGTGCCAATTTAATCTGGGTCATTGTTGATCGACTGACCTAATTAGCACATTTCGTTCCTATGCATCAAATTGATTCAGTGGAGAGACTAGCAAAGTTGTATATCAAGGAAATTATCAGACTCCATGGAATTCCCATATCTATCGTATCTGATCGAGATAGCCATTTAACTTCTAAATTTTGGGCAAGCAGTGCATCAAAACTTGGGAACTACTCTAGCCATGAGCACCACTTTTCATCCTCAAATAGATGGACAAATGGAAAGAGTAAACCAAGCTTGGAAGATCTTCTTCATCTCTGTATTCTGGATTTTGGAGGTTTCTAGGAAGACCATATTCCTCTCATAGAGTTCACATACAATAACAATTTTTAGGCGAGTATTGGAATGGCTCCATATGAAGCTCTTTATGGCAGGAAATGCAGTACTCCATTAGCATGGTCTAAAATAGGAAGTGTCCAGCTATATAGTTCTGATTTTGTTGAAGAAACAAATCGTAAGATTCAGTTGATCCAGTAAAGAATCAAAGCAGCTCAAGATCGCCAGAGTATGTACCATGATGCTCATCATCGTACTCTAGAATTTGATGTCATAAATTTTGTGTATCTTAAGGTCAATCTGATGAAAGGCATGTATCGTTTTGGTGTAGTCGGGAAGCTAAGTCCCTGCTACATCGGACCATTTGAAATCCTAGAAAAGATTGGTTCTGTTGCTTATTGATTGCAGCTTCCTAAAGATTTCTCTGCAGTCCATATGTATTCCACATCTCCTCTCCGTGGAGATGTCTTCGTAACCTATCTCATTTAATTCAACTTCCAGTGATAACCCTCCAGCCAGATCTTTCTTATGCGGAAGAGCCAATTATGATCTTAGCTCATGATCAAAAGCAGATAAGGAATCGCTCAATCCTAATGGTAAAGGTTCAGTGGAGGAATCGCTCTTTAGAAGAATCTATTTAGAAGAAAGAGGCGGATATGAAAAGAAAATATCCCAGTCTCTTCGAAAATTCAGGTACTCATTAACATTCTGAATATTATTCTATCCTTCAAATTTCTTCATGTTTGTCTTCCCTCTGGAGATGATGTCGAGGACGACATCGTTTTTAAGTGGGGGTATCTGTAACAACCCTAGGTTATTACCTAGTTAAATTATAACATAATTGAGCATTCATTTTGATCCCAATACTCTTAGGATATCAAATTAAGCCTATCCTAAAAATTTAAAGTCAATTGGATTCCCCTAAGTCTATAATTACATTTTGATCAATCTAAATGCCCTAGATTAGACCTAAAATATTTTGATCTCAGAATTAAACTCTAATTATATTTTTGAATTCCTCACCCCCAAATTAGCTAGGAGTGAAAGTTTGGAACAATTTGGAAATCAATTAGGACATAGTTCACATTTAATTAAAATGGTCTAATTGCATTTTAGGGTTTGCATCAATTCAAATTTGCATTTATACTTTTAACTAATTAAACGGCTGTGCAGACCACGGGCGATCCGTTGCGGAGCCCGGGTCATGCGACAGCGGTCCTTCCCTCCTATCTGCCATTCGTTCTATAAATCCAACGACTAGGATTAGATCCCGTGGAACCACGGATCTGCCGTTAGATCAACTCATAAGATCCTACGGTGCAGATTTAATTTGATCCGACCTTTAGGATCCAGAAGATCAGGACCGTCACGTCCTTTTGATCGATCAATCAGACGGCTATGGACCCTCCTGCAACTGTGGATCTTTGTCCCCACTCGTTTGCGCACCCGACAGGGAGAATCCCTGTACTGCCAGCTACCCCACTTGTCCCCCACTCCCGTGTCCACCTCAGTAAGTCATTGGGGCCTCTCCTGAATTGAATTGGAGCCCCAATCGGGCCTCGTGGCCCGGTTGAGCTCGAATTAGAAATTCGAAAGCTCAACCATGGCCCGACCTCTCGAGTCTCCCCAGCCCATGCCAATGGCTTTGGAAGCTTCCGCATTGCATGCTGTGGCTATAAATAGCCTCAGTATTTGACCCAATGATCTTTTATTAATCAATTGGAGCTGAGTAACCTTCCGCCATTTCCAACCTTCCATTGCTATCTGTCTGAGCTTCCCAGGTGCCAAGGCATGTGTACCGCTGATATAAGAGTCTCCTGGCATTCAGGAACTCTTAGAGAAACCTCAGGAAGCTCAGCAAGCTTAGCATTGTTCCCGGCATCATTTTCAAGTCCCGTCAAACTAGGTACCCCTGTTTGTTCGGCCTGAGCCAATTGGGCTCAAACCCTCTTCTTGTCAATTCATAATTGTGCGTATTGTCAAATTGAACCCTAGGCTATCAAACCAAATCTCTAAGCTAGTCCCGATCGATAAAATCGGTCGATTGTGCTAAGTCCTTACAAAATGCCAAAGGACGAGTAAGGCCCCAGTGATATAGCCCACATCAGGCCCTTAGACCAAGGGGCTTCGATCTGTCTCACCTCCCTGATGGTGTAGGGATCGAGCCCCGGGTCTGGCATGGCCTCTGTGGGGAGAATTGTCTCCCCACAGTAGTTCTGAGACAAATCCTCTCGGGTGAGTAAGGTCCGTGCTACCCCGACCACCTCACAAGGGGGAAAGGGGTTCAACCGAAGTTCTTGGCCCGCTGATGGTGAGAGGATCAATTAGGGGCCACGGTGTGACCGCAGCGCTCGGGATTTTGCCACGGAAGCCAACCCTAATTCCCTAGGTATCTGGGAAGAGGGGTTGGGGATGATGGCATTGTGTAGGCCGGGTCAGCCCATGAGCCGGGCTGCGCGACAGTGCCGGGTTCTTCGAGCCCCGGTCAACCCGCGTGCTTTGGCTAATGGGCCGAGCCCATTTTAAATAAATTCGATTAATTGGATTTATTTTCCTTAAGGAAAATAAAACAATTAATCCAATCATAGGAAAATTAAATTGGAAAAATATATAATAAATTAATTGAATAATTTTAAATCCACTGGTCCAAACCCAATAATATTATATATAAAATTGATCAGAAAATCCTCAGGGATCTGAATATAAAATAATATTGAACATCTAATAATTGATTCCCCATTCTTACCTAATTATTACATATCTTGATTAGGGTTGATTAGCAATTATACTTAACCAAATTGCATGTTTAGGGTGCCATTAGTCTCTTTATGAAGAGTAGAATAAATGTGCTAAGTGAATTATTTTTCTAATCTCTCTACTTTAACTTATGGCCTAATCTTGTTAAACCATGATTAGTAAAAATGAGGGTTTATATATATTAGATCTTCGCAAACTTAGTCTCTTATTAATTGTATGGTAAATTAGAACTTATGTTCCAAATTGCATGAAATTTTGATGGTTAGATTTGTAATTATGTGCTAATCCTTTTGAAGTTTTTAGGGTTTGATTAGCACTAATTACTTTCTATTTTCTAAAATTTTTCTATTTATATGATCCATATCAATAAACTAGATATATTGAAATCATGTATGCAAAGTTATGATGTATAATTTGAAGAATTCATAAATGGAGAACTTAAACCTCTTAATTAACTCTAAGAAGTTTTAAGACTTTGATCAAGTTATTAAGACTTGATCTAGGTCCAAAATTGCCATCAATAATATATATCTAACTCACTAATTTAACATTGATCTATAAATGAACTCTTGATCTTAATTGGACATGAGGAGGGGTTAAACCCTAGTTTGTTTAATTAAGGTCCAAACTCTTAAACCTTAAATAAATGAATATGATTATAAGATAATGTTATTGACATTATTCCAATAATGCATCTGATTTGATAATGATCCTAAACATTTAGATTAGACATATTAAGGATCACAATAAACCTATGAGATTGCTTAATCTAAATCTGAATCTTAGATCCTTGATTTTCTCCTAAATAAGACTATTAGCATTATAATATTAATAGAACCATATCAATTGAACAATTGATCTAACTCTATTGATATTATTGATTTGAATCCCATGATCTTAGAATAATTTATGATCAGATGACTTTATCATTTGATATGATCATCCTAAGTCTAAATGATAAGTAAAATATATAGAGTTAGTAGTAGAGTTAAGTGTGTGAGATCTTAAGTATCTCAACACAAGATTATTTCTAAAATATTTTAAAGACCTAAATTTAAATATATATTGAGGTAGGAGGACCTTGCATAACTCATTGAGCTAGATGCTTAGATGATCCATTAACCCTAGAAATTGATCTTAACCCCTCGTGGTAGGAGTCACTTAAGTTATTAGAATGATACCTTTCCTTATGGTAGAATCTATATGGAGGGATCCTTGATCCCATTTTCTTGGAGCCTTGCATAGGACTTACTTATTTGGCATAAAAATTTATGGTCTTGATAAATCCTTGATAATTAAATAGAGTTGTGTGAACCCAGATTATTAGTTGGTGTAGTATGGTATACTGATAGTGCTGGTTTCTCTTCAGAAGTATCCAGGATTGGTTGATTCACTCCAATGAGGACTTATGAGCAGATGCTATCCCGAGGGATTATATGAATACAGTCCTGGTAGAGTTAATCTCCTAAGACTAAGAGTGTATTAAATGGGTACTCGTTCATTAGTTTGATTGAAATACAAATCACCAATGGGCGATGCCTCCTAGCAAAGACCGCTTCAATTGGTGTGGCTCAAACAAACTAAGTAATTAGAATCACCTTCTTTAAGACACTGAGTGTGATTGTGAGTTAGGCATCTTAATAACTTAGCTTGAGATACAAATTGCCAATGGGGGATGCCTCCTATCGAAGACCGCTTTGTTAGGGTGGCTTAATCAAACTAAGTGATAAGAATCACCTTTCTTGCAAACATGCTAAATATGTGTATACAATCATCCCATATAATGATCCTTAAGTAAATCTTCAACTATAACCAATCATCATTCTAGAAGCTAGGAGTCAGAATCCTCTTAGCAGGATTCTGCACAATGGAGACTTAGAATTTATCATCGGTGCTCAAAGTTTTGTGGTTTTCTAAATTTTACACATATAATAGAAGCGTGGGTATAGACATGAGCATGAGTTTGAGGAATCATTCCAGCACTGATGCATGAGGATCAGTGATAAATTATGGGTTACAGAATGTTGTATACATAGACTGGGGAATTTCAAGATGCATCAGCATCACCGTACTATCTTCCCAACTGGGTGTATGTATACATTGGACTGTACGACTCATAGCCTTTCAGTGATAGTTCCGTTACATACCGTGTCAAACCGTGTTGTTGCATATTTAGGTGCATTATCCCGGTGACATATAGTATAGCATTGAACATTTTCACATTGATTTCTGCGTATTTAAGATTTTTGTTCACTTTCAGTATTTAGTTTTGATGCAGTTTTACTTTGCTTAGTCTCTTACAGTTTCAGTTACACAGTGCCTTTACTAATATGTTCTACAGTCGTGTTTACTTTACTATTTATTGCATTTACTTTAGAACTGCTTAGTTAGTTGTGATGTGTAAGACTTCTTGTCTAACACGGGGTACTTTTGGGATCCGACAATTTACTAGTTCCTGAGCGTATTGTGGAGACAGGACAGGAGGAGCTACTGGAGATCCCGGAGGAGTACGTGGAGCCTTAATGGATCAGCTTTCCACCTTTTTCTTACTGCCTTATTTTTAATACTTCAGTTAGACTTTACTTTTCATCTCTTAAATCAGTTTGTAATAATTTTGGATGTATTTTTCTTTTCTTTTCTGAGATGAATGTTTACTACTGCTCTGTGATGAATGTATTCTGGATATTTTGTTTTAGCTTTCGCACTCTGTTATACTACTATACTTAGTATTGTGATGTGATCAGCATACTGGAAATGCTGATATATTGATAACGTATATTGGATTTATATTTATATTTTTAAATCCAATATACGTATTAGTCGAATACTTAAGACAGGTAATCTACTCTTATTATTGTCTTTTGTGCACAGTGACGGGGCATGGCGCTACAGCTGTGGAGATCTATAGCTGGGTCTCGGCTCACATGCATCAAGTGCATACCTTAACTAGGGATTGGCAAAGGCCTATGTGAACTATGTCATTTCAGCAACAACCTAACATGCCTCCTACATGTGTTATGGACTGAGATATGGAGCTCAGAGAAATTACATTATTTTTTCATGGTTCAAATGATCAAGCCTTTGTTCAAATGTTTTGCACAAGCTGTCTTTGCACAATGAAT
Source organism: Gastrodia elata (assembly GCA_016760335.1). Lineage (NCBI taxonomy): Eukaryota > Viridiplantae > Streptophyta > Magnoliopsida > Asparagales > Orchidaceae > Gastrodia > Gastrodia elata. Next base: position 37,231,159 of record CM028681.1, read on the forward strand.
GATGATATTCATTCGTTGTGTTAACGCTCAATGTGTACAGCATTTTAACAATGCGATCATCAAGATCAATGAGGTTTTTATTGAAAATAATTAGTTTTAATATTCAATATCATTATTTATTCTTTAACTCATCTCATACAATAATACATAGAAAGGTTTAAGCATGAAATGACATTTCCTAAATCAAAAAAGTTTTTACATGCATTAGTACTAAGATTTACTACATATTATGCCCTACCCTCCCCTAAAGGGGGGTTTAGGGTGCCATTACAAATGAAACAATGAGAAAGCTATAGGAAATGCTGATTGTATGCAATGCTCTTATAAGGAAAACAATTAAACTGTGAGAGAATATTGTACACTAGAACAACCCTCGGCATTCTCTTTATATTCTCTTCAAACCTGTCCTCTTCTCCTCCCTTACTCTCCGTGCTTATCTCCCTTTGAAATTGCAGTAGCTTTTCTTCTTCCTTCAGGGTTAGGGTTTTTCATACAATGTATTCCTCTCAAACTAAAAATCAAATCCTAGATTAAGCATTTCGTCTTCACATTTATAATTTTCTTCTTCATTTATAATTTTTTTCTTCTGCCCTTCTCTCTTCCAAACATCCATTAATTTGCTCTCGAAAGTTAAAGTTTAATAAATATTATTCCCTTATTCTTCTTGGAGCTGAAAGCCTTGATTGCTTGCAATAAATTTTTAATGTGAGAAAATGGAGAACTTTATGTCATTAACTTGGAGCAGCTTTCCAAGACAAGATTCTGATGCGCGTTTTGGCATGCTGTAGCATTAATGTTTTAGTAAGACTGACATTGTGGTGCACTATGGCACCTTGGTCTCGGGTGAATGAGTGCTATGTCGCACTGTAGCACCTTGCTCTATGGCAGACTAGCACTGTGGTGCACTATTGCGCCTTGTAGAATAGTTGGATCGGCATTGTGGAGCACTATGGCACCTTGCTTTCTAGAATTCAAGCACTGTGGCGTGCTATGATGACTTTTCCTCTTAAAATTTGGCGTTGTTGTGCGCTAAAGCATCTTGCCTTTTAGAATTCAAGCGTTGTGGCACGTTATGGTCCCTTTACCTCTAAAAATATGGTGATGTGGAGAGCTATGGCACCTTGGCTTCTGAAATTCAAGCAATGTGGAATGCTATGGCACCTTTTCCTCTAGAAATGTTGCACTGTGGCATGTTATGGCACCGTGCTTTCTAAAATCTAGGCGCTATAGCACGCTGTGGCCCCTTGGCCTCAAGAGCACGGAATCGTGGTGCATCGCAGCGTGCTGTAGTGTACAATTTCATCTAATTTTATTCTTAACTGAAATGTAATAAAACAACACTAAAGCTACAACAAATCCTAATAAAAACATAAATTAAGAATAAGAAATATACTATAATTATGGGGCTCATCAATGCTCATTCTCCAATAATATTATGCCTCATCGTGGAATAAATGAGTGGTCAAATGGAGGGTCTTAAAGTTAGGACATTTAATGCTTGCTAAGTTTTTCTCTACCAACTTTAGCCAGCTAATGGTATTCATAGGGTTTAAGGACCCATTAGACATCTGTGCCCTTAAACAGAGGAAACTGTGAAGTATGCCATCTGCCAAGAAGAACGAGGTAGATGGGGTAGGTACATTGATGATTAGAGGTTGTTGAAAAGAAAGGATATTTTGAGTTTCTTTAGCTTGGTGGGCTTGACTTTCAATCAGGGACTTTATATAACAACCCTAGTTATTATTATAGCTAAATCCAGATTATTTAAGCTAAACTAAGTTCTAATCTTGATTCTAGTAAACTCATTGAGTCATTTAAACCTAACCCTAGAAGTTTGGGATCAATCGGAGCTTAATTAATAATTTTAGTATTTTAGCCTATTTTTGAGCCCATAAAGAATGCTAAAATTAAATTGATCTCCAATTTAAAATTTGATTTCATTTTTGAATACCTCACACCTCAATTATCTAAGGGTGAAATTTTGGGAATTTTTGGAGCTGATTTAACCCTAAATTGCATTTATAAAATTAATTAAAATTTAAGTTAATTATTAATTAAATTAAATATATATATATATATATTTATTTATTTATATATATATATATGGGATTTGCTGTCGGGACCGCGGCAGATCCACTACGGGGTCCTGACAGCGACGCATGGAATATAGCCAATGGATGCAATTGCACGCATCTTAGCGCAATCCATCTAACGACGAGATCTCCTCCATGGTAAGATCTAATCCTAAGCGTCGGATCCATCTTGCGCATTAGATAGCAATCGTTTGATCTGCTTAAGTAATCCATCAAAGCTGTCCAGAACCAACGGCTGATCCATCAGACGACGGATGAAGACCCAAGCACTGTGGATCTTCGTCTACCTCTTGCTCGCTCGCTCACTGGTCCCCCCCCTCCTGACAACTAGGAAACCTCTAGTCCCCGTGGTAGTACGGGAAAGCCCTGATTTTTCTTTTCTGGCCTCGGCATGAGCTCCTGCCGGTAGCAATCTCCCTGAATTGCCCTGAGCCATTGGCTAAACCTCTCATTCGACCTGAGCCTTTCTCCATGCTCGAGCCCTGGTATCCACCCCCGGACTTCCCTTACACTTATAAATACCCCTAGAACCTCACTGTGAGTCCCTTTGCTTACTGTGAATCCTCAATTACCTAGCCGAAGTTCTCTGGAGCTCCCATCATTTCAGCATTTTCTCAGCATTCCCGAAGCTTCGAATTGCTGATAGAGGGTCCACCTGGTGTTCAGAATCTCTACAAAATTGCACCTACTGCTTGGTGAGCTCAGAAGCCTCTTAATTCCTTTCGGCTGTGCCCGTAACTCCATCTTCAGGTACAGCCTCTCTCGCTGAACTCAGTAAGTTCAATTTTCCATTTAAGCTTCTGGATGAGCCTCTGGATGTTGCCTAGCTTACCTTAGCCACATAGGAAACCCATTCGGATTGTCATTAGGGTTTAAGTTAGCTCTGATCGATCGTATCCATTGATCGAGCTATCAGTCGAGCCATGGCTGGGTCCAAGTAAGCACCCAGTGATTGGCTGCACCCCATGCTACAAAACCTTGGGGGTTTAACTTGCCTCACCTCATTGATGGTGTAGGGATCGAGCCATGTCTATTCGGTAGCCCCTGTTCGGAGATTTATCCCCTCACAGCAAATCCTAATCGTCTGTAAATGGATGCTTTGGTGGAGTAGCCATCCATCATTCTGGCCTATCCTAGTTGGGGCTTCCATGTTCAATCGATGCGCCTTGACCTCCTGAAGGTGTGGCGATTGAATGCTGGTCGCGACGTGTCCTATCGGTGGTGAATTTGGTGGTCCAAGGTGCCCTTCCCGCTTCTGTGAGCGAAGAGGGGTATCGGGGACATTACATTGGAGCATCAGGTCAGTCCTCTCCTGACCCGTGCGATTTGGATTTTGGGCTGTGGATATATAATATAATTTTTGGAATTATATATCCTCTATTAAATAATTGATAAATGCAAACCTATGATTCCAATTTAAATAAAAATATAGATTAAATTATTTAAATAACTTTAGTTGTACTTATTCAAATGGTTACCATTTTAAACAGAAAAATGCAAGGAAGAATAATATAAAATAAAATCCAAGGATCCAATGGTTAGAATTAAAATAATTGCCTAATCTTTTTTTGTTTTTATTTAAATCATAATAAATTTATTAAATTTCAAAAAATATTGATTAAGGTCTCTGATTGCTCATATGTCAATAAAGAACCTATGTAGACCATTAAAAGTAATTTAAGATCTTTAATTTTGCTAATCACCTCTTAATTATCCTAAAATGAGTTTAGTGAATTAATCCTTAGTTTAGCCTCTGATTTTGGTGAATCTAGTTTCTAATGCCTTATTAAGTATAGTAGAGACTCATAATATGTTTGGATCTTCCTAGTATGCCTTACTTCTCTTAATCACCTTAATTGGCCTTAAGGTGTGATTAGTGTTAATTAAGCTAATTATGCTTCCAAATCCTAAGATAAGTGTTTATCCTACTTCACTAATCAATATAGAACTCATTAAAATAGACTTGAATCAATTTAGATAATTAAATCTTAAAATCCCATTTTTAGCCTAAGAGGGGTATTTTGGTCATTTTGACCAAAAAAAGCTTAAGCACCCCTTAAGCCTTGAAAATTACAGTAAAATATCCCTAATTAATTCATTGGCACCCTTCTAAAATCTCATATTAATAAGGGTGGAGCAAAGTAAAGAAATCTTAAAAAGTTCTAATTAAGATCCTAAGATCTTAAGAGTACTCAAAACCACTCCCTTAAGAAAGCAAACCTAAATAGATTTAATACTAAATCTTTAGTTTAATTACCTTATTAAGTTGATTCACAAGTTGCAAATATTCAATAAATATTCTTGTAAAATCCTAAGTGAAGTTCTTAGTTGAGATCTAAAGTGATCAAACCTTTGATCTTAGACCTTAGACTCAAGATCATCTAATTGAATTGAATCATCTTCTTTGGACTTCCTTAATTGATTTATTGATTAATCCTTTTGAAACCTCCATGTGGGTGTAGGATTGATTCAATCTATAGAATAATGCAATTATCCTAAAGATTGAAGATAGATCTTAGATTCTTAGTTTCTAATTGATTATTTTATCTTGTAATATTAGAATAACCTTTCATTAAGATCTTAGCTTCTAATCCTTCAACTTATCAGATTTTGTACCTTTAGTTTATGCTTGAGTGTGAACCCTAGATCCTTATTAGGATATCACCTTAGATTTAGGATTTGAACCCCATATGTGGAGATTAAGTCCGGAATCCTCTATCTTGATTTACTTGATCAAGATTTGGGTTAAGTGAGTATAATAAAAATAATTATGCCATTGATTTATTTACTTTAAACCTTTATAGTCATCACTTGATTTTGAATTAGAACTTGTTAAGTTCTAAGGTTAGACATTAAAGTCGTGAATCTGAGATTATACTCGATAGCTAGATATTGGAGATCCTAAACTTGTATCTTCTTAGAATTGTTAGACTTGGATAATTTAGATAACAACAGATATCGCATAAGTCGAGTTGAGTCTTTTGCTTACTTTGACTTTGATTGCTCTGCACACCTTGAATATGGAGCCTTATTCCTTGAGCATAATAGGAGAACTTATGATATGGAAGATACATCCTAAGTTAGTAATGGCAAAGCATAACATTCACTCAATTCTTTCAGTGTATTCAGTCTAGTAGGGTATGTCCTAGCTTAGTCTGCCTCCTCAATTCTAGTTTTGTTATAGAATATACTCGGACTGGCCCAGTGCTTTACTAGGATGGAAACATGTTATATTCTATAAGTTCAACTCAGACCTAGCTCTGATGATGCCAAGGATGGAAACATGTTGAACTCTCTGTTTAGAGGCCCTATTTGGCCTATTTCTATTATAGCAATACTATGTTTTAGGCTTACTTTTACTTTAGTTTAATTTTAGTGCTTGTTTTGTTTAGCCACATGCTTCAGTGGACTTAGTTTTTGGTGCTTTTAGTTGCTTTGCCACATGTCTCAATGGCTTTACTTTTTAGCTTAATTATGCTCTCAGCTTATTTTTGCCACATGCTTCAGTGACCTTTTATGTATTAAAAATTTGCATGCTTATATATATGTTTTATGGAGTAGTATTAGATATTGACATGTTTAGGATGTTAGCTTTATATGTTCATTTCAGCACTCTTTTAGTACAGTACTTTTATAAACTTAACATATCTTCATATGATCATAAGCATATTTGGATCAGTTATTTCAGCGCTCACATATAATTTTGCTCTTAGCCTCACCTTGCTTGGCCTTAAATTTTGTATGTTACTGTACATACCTATTGTTCAGTTATAAATGAGTAGTTTATAGCTATTATTTTATTTGTAGCTTGATGCACCTTATATTGCTTGCATATTCAAAAATAGTTAATGTGATTTCTTTAAATATTCAGTTCACTTAAAATAACCAAAAATGTACTTAAATAATTGTCTAACTGTAATCTTTTTCTTTTGTTAGTTGGGGCCCTAGCATTGTGATACCGTCAAATGTTAAATTTGGAGCTATTCGTTGGTGGTTCTGTAGGAGAGGAGCCAGTGCAGGAGGAGGATCTTCCTACTGTCATTTAATTAGATCTTTCCTTTTTGTTGCAGTGCGATTGAGAGATATTTTCTTTCTTTTAATTCAGTCTGTAATAATTAAATTATGAATGTATTTACTTTTTGCACTTGAGTTGAGTTACTATTTCACTTACTCTTTTATACTATGCTATAATGTGGGTGTTATACTATACTATTTCTTGCTTCTGCTACTTTGATATATTAATGTATGTTTACAGTTCCATGTGATAAGTCATTGGCTTAAGGCGAGTTGGGTCTTATCTGACTCTACTTTAGTTGGGTATTTGCCACAGTTGGAGCACCGTGCTCCTCGTGATTATGCTAATTTTAGTATTAGCATGGTCGCGAAGGGTACGGGGCCCCACAATTGGTATCAGAGAACACCATAAAGTGTCAGAATGGGATATATGATTTCTTTCTACCTAATGGACTGTTCTTCTGAAGTACAAACATCAAGATATAACATCCATAACATAGTACTATCAGTAACTCTCTAAAAAAGTTAGAATGAAAATACTCATATCTTAAATATCCTATTAACTCTTATTGACAAAAACTGTTATATTCTACTATTAGGATTAAATGATCCTGAAGAGTCTGACTTGGACTATTATCTGCATGCCTTTGAGTTGGCTTGGAGCTATAGTTTCAAATAGAGACAAGAAAGAAAATGGCAGATCAAAGGAGTTTTAGCAAAAGGAACCCAAGTCTTGGACAAACTTCTACATCAAATGGCGTACCGAGGGCTTGACTTTCCTATCTACGCCCAGGAATGGTTGAGCCGAGTAGAGTCAGTCCTGAGGCACATAGAGTTTCCAGAGTCCCTCTTGGTTGACATAGTGTTGGATCAGATGCTAGATTATGCGAGAGTCTGGTGGTACAATAGCATTAAGAATCTCGAACGAAAATATAAGAGAAAGTGTCAGGAAGTGGCCTTTGAAGATTTTTGTGTTGCATTTAGGGCTGTACATTAAGGATGTCTGAGTGTTAGTTAGGGTAATTGTCACTTCTTGTTACTTAAATAATTTTAATAGTATGGTGATTTTTAGCATTTTTTTGAACCTTATGTAACTCTTCATTTCAAAAGTAAATGAGAATATTTAGCATCTATTAGAAATTTAATTGCTATCTTCCTTAGAATGATTCTGAAGTCTAGATTTGTATTGCTCAACTAGAATGAATTCTGGATCAGCCCCTGCTGCTACCCCTATCAAAGCTGCTATCGCTTCAAGCAATTCTTCTGATGAAGTAGCTCATCTTCGAGCAATAGTGGCAACCTTGTTGGAGAATCAAGCCAACAAGCACTTGCAATGCAAAAGATGATGTCCAATCATTCAATACTAGTCATTGCTGCTCCTACTGTTCCCATTTCACAACATCCTTTTCCTTCCCATCACTCCATGGATAGTCTTCTCCATAACTTCTTAAGATTAAGGCCTTCAACCTTTAGTGAAAACTTATCACCAATGGATACAGTTGACTGGCTGAAAGCGATTGAGAAGGATCTGATTAGTCTGAAGATCCCAAATTCAGAAGCCGTCCATCTCACAACACATCTGTTTCATGCTGAAGTAGAATACTAGTGGGACGATGTCCAAAATACTAAATTCATTGATTTTGAACTCGAATACATCTCTTGGGATGACTTCATAGAAGCATTCAAGACTAAATTCATTCCCTCGTCTGCACAAAATATCATAACAGATATGATTCTTAGGTTGACTCAGGGAAGTCGTTCTGTTACCCACTACAAAAGAGAGTTTTATAGGTTGATTTGTTTTGCCCCAAATTATTATCCAATCTAAATTGTCTAAGTGCCATTGATTTCTCAGTGGACTACGAGATTCACTAAAAGACCTGATTGTTCCACTTTGTCTGACTAGCTTATTTGAGCTAGTAGAGACAGCCAAGGTGCTTGAGCACCATCACTCAGAAAGAGATCACAAGCAAATGATGCAGTTAACTCCTCACCGATATGAAGCCTTCAAAAAGCATAGACCTCACTCTACAAAGGTCTATCAAATTGAAGCTGCACCAACTACTGAACCAATTTAAGGCTGTAATAGGCCTCATCCATATGGCAAGTGTTACCCCTTTGGCCATAAGTGCTACACTTGTGGGCATCCAAGGCACCTATTCTATCATTGCACCTACACAGAGATAGTGGATGGAGTCCAAATTAAGCAGTATCAGATGAACCAAGTATTCAAAGGAACTCCACTAAATATGAGAGAACTAGGTTTGGCCATAATGTTGGCCCGTGCATCTGAAGTTACTCTAGGGCAGCCCTCAGCTCCTAAGTCCCAGAATAATCCCAAGAAGCAGGTAAGCAATCATCCTACTGGTCTTGCATGAGTATATGCTTTACCACCTCTGGAAGCCATAGAAGACAACAATGTGGTTTCAGGTACATGTTTTTGAACCTCTTCTTTTAAAATTACATTTTTGTATCTTAATCATTGTAGTCTATTAATGTAATCGTGTGAATAATTTTAGGCACATTATAATTTAATGACTAGCCCTGCAATGTATTATTCGACACTTGTGCTAGTCATTCGTTTATTTCTAAATGTTTTGCCTATATTTTGAAACTACACTCGTACAACTTAGCAAAATCATTATGTGTTGGACTTCCATCTGGAGCCCAACTCAGTGCTCATAAGTTCTATAATGTTAAAATCCCATTAAATGGTCAGGAGTTTGATTCCAAATTAATCATCCTGCCATTAGCAAACTTTGATATCATCCTTAGAATGAATTGGCTTAGTGGCAATAATGCTGCTATAAATTGCCTTAAGAAAAAAGTCACTCTTCATTCCCAAAGCAAGTCTGAAACCTTTATAGGAAAAGTTAGTACACAACTATCATTAATCAAAGCAATTAAGGTTGAATAATTGATCAGTAAAACTTGTGATGCTTTTCTAGTCAGTATGATAGGTTAAGCAAAAGAAAGCATCCCTATCTCTGATTGTAAAGTAGTTAAGGAATTTGTCGATGTGTTCCCAGAATATTTGCTTGGTGTACCTCCTTCTAGAGAAGAAGAGTTCTCTATCGAATCAATTCCGGGTACCCAGTCTATATCTAAGGCTCCATGTAGGATGGCGCCTAAGGAACTTCAAGAACTCAATGAACAGTTGCAAGAGCTCCTGAATAAAAGCTTTATTAGGCCAAGTATATCTCCTTGGGGAGCACCCGTTCTATTTGTAAAGAAGAAAGATGGATGTATGCAAATGTGCATACATTATGTGAACTAAATAAAGTCACCATAAAGAATAAATATCCATTTCCTAGAATTGATGATTTGTTCGACCAATTGTTTGGAGCTGTCATATTCTCTAAGATTGACTTAAGGTCTGGATATCATCAATTGCGAGTAAAAGAAGATGATGTAGGAAAGACCGCTTTCCGTACTCGTTATGGTCATTTTGAATTCTTAGTGATGTCTTTCAAACTCACCAATGCGCCATCAATCTTAATGGATTTGATGCAGCGAGTTCTTAAACCATATTTAGATAAATTTGTAATCATCTTTATCGACGATATTCTCATTTATTCTAGAACCTTAAGAGATCATGAAGATCATCTGAGGTTAGTATTAGATGCTCTGCATGAACATCAACTGCATGCCAAGTTTTTCAAATGTGAGTTTTGACATAAATCCATTGCATTCTTGGGACATGTAGTCGATGCTCAGGGTATTCATGTAAATCAAAATAAAGTAAGCGTAATTTAGGACTGGGTTCAGCCTAAGTCAGTCACAGATATTAGAAGTTTCTTCGGTTTAGCTGGATTTTATTAGAAGTTTGTTAAAGCCTTGAAAATTCCAGTAAAGTATCTCTAATTAACTCATTAGCACCTTTCTGAAATTGCATGTTAACAAGGGTGAAGTTAAGTAAAGAAATCTTAAACAGTTCTACTTAAGATCTTAAGATCTTAAGAGTACTCAAAACCACTTCCTTAAGAGAACAAATCTAAATAGCATTAATGCTAAATGTTTAGTTTAATTAGTTTATTAAGTTGTTTCATAAGCTATAAATCTTAAGTAAATACTCTTTTAAAAGTTCTAAGTTTAGTTTTAACTTGGATCTAAAGTGATCAAGCCTTAGATCTTAGATCTCAGATCTTAAACTTTGGATCATCTAATTGAATTGAATCATCTTCTTTGGAATTCCTTAAGTGATTAATTGTTTAATCCTTTTGAAAGCTCCTTGTGGGTGTAGGATTTATTTAATCTATAACATAATGGAATTATTCTAAAGATTGAATATAAATATTAGATTCTTAGTTCTTAAATGATTATTATTTCTTATAATACTAGAATAACCTTTCATCAAGATCTTAGCTTCTAAATCCTTCAGCTTATATAATTTTGCATCATTAGACTATGTCTGAGTGTGAACCCTAGATCCTCATTTGGATATCACCTTGGATTCAGGATTTGAACCCCATATGTGGAGTTTAAGTTCGGAATCCTCAATCTTGATTTACTTGATCAAGATTTGGGTTAAGTGAGTATAATAACAATAATTATGTCATTGATTTATTTACTTTAACCTTCATAGTCATCATTTGATTATGAATTAGAACTTGTTAAGTTCTAATGTTAACATTCAGGTCATAAATCTGAGACTATACATGATAGCTGGATATTGGAGATCCTAAGCTTATATCTTCTCAGAATAGTTAGATTTGGATAATTTAGATAACAACATATATCACATAAGTCTAGTTGAGTCTCTTACTTACTTTGACTTTGATTGCTCTGCACATCTTGAATATTGAGCCTTGTTCCTTGAGCATAATAAGAGAACTTAGGATATGGAAGATACATCCTAAGTTAGTATTTGCAAAGCATAACATTCACTCAGTTCTTTTAGTGGATTCAGTCCAGTAAGGTATGTCCTAGCTTAGTCTACCTCCTCAGTTCTAGTCTTTTTATAGAATAGACTCGAACCTAGCCCAGTGCTTGGCTAGGATGGCTACCTGTATTATTCTAAAAGTTCAAATCGAACCTAGCACTAATGATGCCTAGGATGGACACATGTTCAACTTTCTATTCAGATGCCTTGTATGGCCTATTTCTATTATGACAGTACTATGTCTTAGGCTTACTTTTACTTTAGTTCAGTTTTGGTGCTTTCAATTGCTTTGCCACATGTCTTAGTAGCTTTACCTTTTAGCTTATTTATGCTCTTAGCTTCTTTTTTCCACATACTTTAGTGGTCTTTTATATATATTAAATTTGCATGCTTGTATTTATGTTCTTATTGAGTAGTCAATAAATATTGGCATACTTAGGATTCTAGTTTTGTATGTTCATTTTAGTACCTTTCAATAGAGTTTACTTCTATAATATCAGCATGTCTTCAAATGATCATAAGCATGTTAGGATCAGTTTATTTCAGTACTTATTGTCATTTTTGCTCTTTAGCCTCACCTTGTTTAGTTTCTTATTTTGTACTTACTTGATGATTAGGTATAAATGAATAGCTTATAACCATCTTGTTCTATGTAGCTTGATGTACCTTATATTGCTTACATATTTAAAGTAGTTAATATGATATCTTTAAATATTCAGTTCACTTAAATAGCCTAAAATGTACTTAGACATTTTGTCTAACTGTAACCTATTTCTTTTGTTGGCTTGGGCCCTGACATTTATGATACTGATAAATGTCATATTTGGAGTTGTTCATTGGTGGTTCTGCAGAAGAGGGACTAGTGCAAGAGGAGGATCTTCTTACTGTCGTTTAGTTAGATATTTCCTTTTTCTTGCAGTGAGATTGAGAGATATTTTCTTTCTTTTAATTCAGTCTGTAATAATTAAATTCTGGATGTATTTACTTTCTGAAATTGAGCTGAGTTATTATTTCTTTTACTATTTTATATTATGCTGTGATGTTGGTGTTATACTATACTATTTCTTGCTTCTACTACTTTGATATATTGATGTATGTTTACAGTTCCAGGTGACAAGTCCTTGGCTTAAGGCGAGTTGGGTCTTACATGAATCTACTTGAGTTAGGGATTTGCCATAGTTGGAGCACTGCGCTCCTCGTGATTATGTTAATATCAGTATTAGTATGGCAGCGGAGGGTATGGGGCCCCACACACCTAATGTTGCAGCATGCTGAGGCTCTGGAGCCTTGATGGTTTGGCAGTGCAGTGTGCTATGGCACCTCACTTGCTCTAACCTGAAGCTGTAGTGCGTGGTGGCATCTTGCTTACATTGACAGGGTGCTGCAGTGAACTGTGGCATGTCACTTTTGATGGTCAAGCGCTGCGGCACACTATAGTGCCTAGCTTCTTAAGTGCATTATTATTCATTTAGTTCCTTTGAACAGATTTGGTCACTTCTATTAAAAAGTTATAAAATTACAAAAATGGCTTAAAGTAGCAAATAATTCATTTAAAAAATGGTAGTTATTATTATAAAAATATTAGTAAAAGGTTCATCATGTATAATTATCACTTAAAATACTAAAGTTTTTGTTCCTCTAACAATTCAACAAGATTTTCCTTTTGGTTCCATCTTGGAGAAAAATTTTGGATATGAAAGAACTTCCTAACCTTTGTTAGAATCTCTTATGCTTTAAACTTTATTAGTTGATCTCGGTTTGCAGCAAAATTTAACATTTAAGCCTTGAATAAAATATAATATATAACTTGGCGTTATTTTTATTTCATTGTCTAACAATTCTAATATAGATTTCTTCTCGATATTTTCCTTTCCTTGGACCACTTTGTTGTGTTGTGAAGATCATTTAGTCCATCATGGAGATGCTAACGGTGCTTTGGTGTGCTTTTGAGAGGTTTCGAGGTAATTCAGAGCAAGGTATGGAGACCAGAAACAACACAAGCGCTGCAGTGCATCGTGGCACGCCTTGGCGATCCCTCACACAAGATGGAGGCATTGTCACACATCTCAACAATCAGTAGAAATTCAAGCAGGCATTGCTGTGCACCCTAATAGAAATCTGTGTTGTAGCGCGCCATAGGAGGCCCATACCCAAGTCGCAGACATTTCAAAATGTGGGCGCTACTGCGCATCGCAGCGGGGCCATCCCGAGCTTTACCAAAAGAAGTTATATCTTCCATTGAATGGTGCCAAAAGAAAACCTGCAACTATGAATGACGAAGAGTGGGAACTTCTTGATAGAATAACACTGGGTTTGATTTTTTTATCATTGTCTTCTTCAATCGCTTTTAACATTATTAATGAGAAAACTACTTTAGATTTTATGGATGCTCTGACTAGAATGTATGAGAAGCCTTAGGCTTCAAATAAAGTTTTCTTAATGAAGAGATTGTTTAATATGAAGATGATGAATGGCTATTCAGTGACTGAACCCCTCAATGCATTTAATATGGTGACGAACTAGTTATGTTCGGTGGGCATCAGTTTTGATGATGAGGTTCAAGCTTTGTTGCTCCTCTCTTCATTGCCAGACATTTGGGATGGGCTAGTTACAGCCATCAGCAATTCATCAAGAAATGCATCGCTGAGATTCGACGAAATTGTCAGGCTTGTGCTAAATGAGAGGGTGTCAAAGAAATCCCATGGGGAGGCATCCACCTCAGCACTGAATGCTAAAATCCGAGAAAGACACATTGAGATGAGACACAATAGAAATAGGTCAATGTCTTGATGGGGAAAATCAAGACTCGTAAAAGCAAGGCCGGATTATTAGATCTAAGGGAAGGTAGGTCACTTCAAGAAGGATTGTCCTACCCTGAAGAAGCCAAGTGGTGGTAAAATGATGACTCCTACTGTGAATGTTTCAGCTGAAGAGGATCATGATGCATTGATCCTCTCACATGTCGATACGGAGTCCAAGGTAGTGGACTCGAGCGCATCCTTTTATACCACTCCGTCGAGGAGTGCCTTCAACAATTACACCAAGGGTGAATTGGGGAAAGTATATCTTTGAGATGACAATGCTTGCAACATTATTGGCAGAGGTGATGTGGATGTTTAGCTACCAAGCGGCGTAGTTTGGAAGCTCAAAGGTGTTAGACATGTGCCATGTATAAGGATAAATATATTTTTTGTAAGCTAGTTATCTAGAGAGGGCTACAGCACTTATTTCACAGGAGACTCGTGGAAGGTCACCAAAGGTGCACTTGTTGTTGTACGGGGAAATATAGAAGGTATACTTTACTTGATCAATAAAGTGTCTAATTTTATTGCAACTGTAGAAGAGATAGATGCAGATCTATGGCATCGGAGGCTTGCCATATGAGCGAGAGGGGATTGAAATCCCTACAGTCAAAGGGGAAGATCCAAGGATTGAAGTCAGTAGACTTAGATTTCTATGAAGACTGTGGTGCTGGACAAACTAAAGAATATTTAATTTTCCAAATTGGAAGGGACCTGAGAAGAAGGAAACTCGGGTTGGTACATACTGACGTGTGGGGGCCAGCTCCTACTTCTTCCATAAGTGGAGCCACATATTTCATCACTTCAATGATGACCATACGATGAAGGTATGGGTTTACTTTTTAAAACATAAATTTGATATGTTTGATATGTTTGGAAAGTGATTAGCATTTGTGGAGAATGAGACATGACTAAAGCTTAAGTTCTTAAGGTCCAATAATGGCGACGAATACTGTGATAGGGAGTTCAAGGAGTTATGTGTCTCGAGAGGCATCTAGAGAAAGTTTACAGTACCTAAAACACCACAACAAAATGGTGTTGCAGAATGGATAAACAGGACAATAAAAAAAAGAGCCATAAGCATGAGATTGTATGCGGGTCACCCAAAGATGTTTTTGGCTGATATCATTAACACGGTTCTTTATCTAATAAATCAGAGACCTTCTGTACCCTTAAATGAAGAGATTCTCGAGAAAGCTTGGAGCATAAAAGAGGTAAAATGGAACCCTCTCAAGCTATTTGGCTGCTCATCATATGTGCACAGCGATACAAGGTCCAGGAGCAAACTTGATAGTAAGGCGATCAAGTGTACATTTGTTGGATATGGCACGATCGAGTTTGGTTATAGATTATGTGACAATCAGAACCAGAAAGTCATCAGAAGTAGAGATTTCATGTTCAATGAAAGTGAAATGTACAAGGACTGTATTGGAGTTAAGACTGATTCCAAGGATGCTTCAGAAGGAGAGCCCCGTCATATAGAAATTGATAACAGCATTGAGCCAGATGTTGGAGTATATGAAGAAGCTCAGGAGGGTGTCAATGTTGAACCACAAACATCTATGTTCAAAAGAACCATAAGAGTCATAAGACTGCCACATAGGTACACTCCTTCCTTATTTTATCTATTACTAATAGATGGAGGTGAACCAGAGAGCTTGGAAGAGCCACATCAGGTTGAAGATTCAATCAAGTAGGAGGCTGCCATGGATGATGAAATGATATCACTCATGTCAAATGGGACATGGGAGTTTGCTCGACTACTAGTTGGGAAGAAGGTCCTTTATAATAAGTGGGTTTACCATGTGAAGGAAGAACCAAATGTGAGCAAGTGCTACAAGTCAAAGCTTGTAGTTAAGGGCTTCCGATAGAGGAATGTGATCGACTACAGTGAGATCTTTGCCCCATTTGTGAAGCTGACAACTATCAGGGTTGTACTGAATATTATTGTAATTAAGAATTTGCATATGGAGTAAATGGATGTTAAAATTGCATTCTTTTACAGAGAGCTGGAGGAGGAGCTGTACATGCAACAAGTTGAAGGGTATAGAGCTCAAGATAATTGAAATTCTAAGCTAGTGTGAAAGCTCAATAAGAGCCTCTATGTATTGAAGCAAGCGCCAAGATAGTGGCATAAAATATTTGAAAGGTTCATGTCAGAATTAGGATATAAGAGATCCTAGGCGGATCACTATTGTTATATAAAATAATGTAAGTCCTCCTATTTCATTTTGTTGCTGTATGTAGATGATATGTTAATCTTAAGATCAGACATGGAGGAGATAAGGATGCCAAAAGAGGTTATGTCAAAGTAGTTTGACATGAAGGACTTGGGGCTAGCCAAGCAGATTCTTAGAATGAGAATCAATAGGGAAAGAAGTGCATAAATTTTGAAATTGTCACAGAAAGAATATGTTAAAAAAGTGCTAAAAAGATTTAACATGAGTGAAGCAAAGCCAGTGGGCACTCCTTTAGCAAGTCACTTCAGCTTATCAAAGGAATAGATGCTAAAATTTGAAGAAGAGAAAGAATATATATTGAAGGTTCCTTATTCTTCAGCAGTTAAGATCTTGATGTACATGATGATCCGCATGAGATCGGATAATGCCCATGCAGTGGGAGTGGTTAGCAAATTCATGTAAAATCCATGGAAGTACTATTGGGATGTGGTCAAGTGGATCTTAAGGTAATTGTAAGGTACATTAGACAAAGTTTTATGCTTTGGAAGATCTGACATTCTTTATAGGGATATGTAGACTCGGATCTTATAGGAGATGTTGATAGCTGGAGAAGTACTACATGTTATGTGTATACATTATGAAGTGCAGTGGTGATCTGGATCTACAGGCTACAAAGTATTGTGTAGCTACCTACCACGGAGGTGGAATACGTTGCCATTATAGAGGCAAGTAAAGAGATGATCTGGTTGAAGAGTTTTATAGTAGAATTGGGCAAGGAGCAAGAGGATGCTAAGCTTTGCAATGATAGTATGAGCATTATTCATGTAGTGAGAAATGCAGTAGTTCATGCCAGGATAAAGTACATTCAACTTCATTACCATTTCTTTCAGACACTGTTGGAAGAAGGATAACTTGGATTGGAGAAGTTTTACACTTCAAAGAATCCAGCTGATATGCTTACTAATATAGTAAAAGTATTGAAGCTGAAGCAATGTGCAGCTTCAGTTGGCCTTGGTATGTGAAGAGAGAGCGGGGGTGAGCCACACAGCTGTTCTTGCTAATAATAGAAGATGATAATGAAGAACTAAAGAGGGGTGATTTTTTAAAGGACTCCAAGTGGGATATTTTCATGATGGGGAGATCATTTAGTTCATCATGGAGATGCTAATGGTGCTCCGGTGTGCTTCTGGGAGGTTTTGAGCCAATTCAGAACAAGATGTGGATACCAGAAACAACACAGGCAAGGCAGCACACTATGGCGCACCGTAGCATGCCTTGGTGATCACTCACCCGAGACAGAGATACTATCATGTGCCTCAACGGGTAGCAGACAAAGAAGCAGATACCACATTCCCCATAATGAAAATCGGTGCTGCAGCATGCAACAGCAGGTCCATCCCTAGTCATAGACATTTCAAAATATGAACGCTACCACCTACCGCAACAGGTGACATCCCAAAACGTGGATGCTACTGCACATCGCAGTGGGTGCCATCCCAAAACATGGGCGCTACGGTGCACCGTAGCACCTAGCAGATTTTTGCTCTTGATCTAGTTACGCCCTAAATAAATTGGAGGGCATCTTGGACCTTTTAGGGTTCAAAATTGAGCTGGGTACTTGAGCAAGGAAGTTGGGAGGAGTTTATAATGTTGTCATCTCAGTTAGAGGTTGTATTCTTATTGTGAGGAGGAGATTCTAAGGTGAATCCCTAGGGAAGCTATTGTGCAAGGAACCTCTTGCATGTTAGAGATGAGACTCATGGAGGTGGCTGCTTCCTTTCCTCTCCATATTAGAGTAAGAGCTTGTGTATTTCTAGTCCAGGAGTAAGCTCTTTGTAACTCAGTAATCTTCAAGTTTTCAAGTGAATTTTTTCTGTGATGTGGCTCCATGGTTTTTCCCATTCTTGGGTCTTCCACATAATCCCTTATGTATGGATGTTTGTGTGCTTGTGCTTTCTTTGCATGCATGTGTTGTGATTTTATTATTGTGAATCTATGTTTTTGTTTGAACTTGCTTGGTAACCATCAATTCAACATCGGTCCTCAATTAAGTTTGTAATCAAACCGCTTTCGCTGCAGACTGTGTGCTCGGTATATTTCAGATTACAAACACACTTGACCCTCCTGGGATCTCCACATTATTGGCACTATTTATATAGACCTCAAGGATACTCCATTAATATAATGAATTGCGTGACCATTTCTTGATTCATTTCACATTTCTTTGATGTGCCATGTAAGATATTAAATTAATGATATATAACAAGATAATAAAAAGGCTATATTTCCTTTCTTATGAACAATGTAATAAATTCCAAAATGTCTACTCAAGTATTGACAATTTGCATGCAAGCCCACTCAATCAACAATTATAATCCCTATCAATGCCTTTGATTTTATTTATACAAGCATTGGACATTGGATAAGTATATTCGCAATTCAAATTCTTAGGATATTTACATACTTAAGAATATAACAAAAGATATATGAAAAATATTCTAACTAATATTTTAGCTTGCACAATATTTGCATAAATGTGATAAGTTCAAGTTACTAAACTATGCAAGAATCATAGCACATCATGGATTATGCTACACTACTAAGTTATAATTCTCATAGTAGATATGATAAATTCAACAGTACAATGAAGAAAAAGTGCAATACTAACATTTAGTGTCATGCATGAATAACATAATAACTTAATTAGATTTAAATGTAGTTGATAAGATCGTTGCAATGACTCAATATTGGATTATGTATTCTAACCCAATATTTGGTGTTAATGTAATACTTAATATTAGATTATAAGAAGCAACCTAATTCTAAGTATTACCTAGACCAAAAATCTAACAAAATGGGAGAAAAATCTATAAAGTAGTGAGTATGAAACTATATGGGAGAAAATGGGAGAAAAATCTACACAATCAACGAGATTATGTTCAAGATATGATGTAAGATATGTCCATCACAAAAACTTTTCCATCCATTCAAAAAAAAAAAAGAAAATGTCCATCACAAAAAAGAAAGGAAGAACATCCAGATAGATAAGTTATACAAATAGTTTAAGCAAATGACACTCATTCTCACTGACTGAATAAAAGAAAAAGAAGCTTAAATGTCTTCAAGGCTGCTCCTGCACCTCCTTTTGGGCTGTCACCGCCTCTCACATTAGATCTTCTCCAAAGTCTTGATCTGTCATGTCTAGTTTTTAATATGGTAAGGCACAGTCAAAAAGTAAAAATATGATTATAATTTTAAGAAATAAGTACATTTTAAGCTTTTATGATTTATTGTTAGGGATATCAAACCTTATTATTTACAATTAATTTGTAAGCAGTGAAAAATTGCAATAAGAAAATAATATTAGAAATAAAAGAATAAAATAAAAGGTATGTAAATTTTAAAGGGATAAATGTATATACTAGTATGGCTGCTGAGATCCTACAAAAGTCTGTCAAACAAAGGCAGCAAGTATATACAAGTGTGCATATAAAAGAAAGTATAATATGTAATTATGCTAAACTAGAATTTTGCTAAGTAATTAAAAAGTAATATAAATGAATCTTATTGCAGTAAATTGAAATATGCATAAGCTGAACTATATGAAATACTAAAGTAAGTGTAAGTAAAATGGGTATAGTCTCTAGGACAAAATTAGATAGTAAATCATAGTCTTCTAGACCTTGTAATGTAAGCAAATCTACACAATCAATGAGATTATGTTCAAGATATGATGTAAGAGGTTATTTTATTTTTATCTTATTTTAATATATTCTATGAGAACATACAGAACAATGAGGAGTTAGGCACATCAACTCCACTATATTTAGTGGAGTCTCTTGTATGACTACACACTCCCCCTCTAAGACATGTGTAGTTATTTAATCTCTACATAGCCTACTCTGGCTCAAATGTCCTTATAGATTGAACCACCCATAGTGAAATCCCTTATCCATGTTATCTTTATGCTATTTATATACAATGTCTTAATGTGTTATTCAATGAATTTAGACTCAAAGAAATGCAACAATAAAGAATTTAAATTTTCAATCATAAATTGTGTGATATCTTTTGTTATTTTATCTGTTATCTAACTTTAATGATTAGGACTAATCAATCCCCCAATTGAATTAGTGTTGTGTTATTAAGAACACTTAATCCATCATGAAGATCCTAATGGTTCAGGTGAGCTTCCAAGAGGTTTTGAGATGATTTGTAACAAGGAGTGAAGTCCAGCACCAACACAGGCACTACAGCAGAATGCAACAGAAATCAGGCCTGCAACATGCCACAGCAGGTTCCATCCCAAGATGCGGGCACTGTCGCACACTGCAGTGTGTTCCATCATGAGACGTGGGTGCTGTCGCGCACCGCAACGGGTTCCATCTCGAGATGCAGGGCTTCTGCACACCACAGCGGGTTCCATCCCGCGACGCAGGAGCTACCGCACCCCGCAATGGATTCCATCCTGAGATGCGGGCGCTTTATCACGCCGCAGCACCTGACAGAGGTTTCTACTGCTTAGGTTACGCCATAAGTAAATGGGAGGTTATTTTGGACCTTTCATGGTCCAAAATTAAGCTGAGTACTTAAGCAAACAAGTTGGGAGGAGTTTACTATCTTGGCATTTCAGTTTGGAGACTATTTGCTACTGTGCGGAGGAGATCCCAAGGTGAAGCCCTAAGGAAGCTGCAGTGCAAAAAGCCCTTGCATGTTGAAGAAGACACTACTAATGGCGGATTCTTTTTCTTATCTTCTTCTTAGAGTAAGAGCTTGTGAGTTTGCTGTCTAGGTTAAGCTCTTTGTAACTATGTGCATCTTCAAGATTCTAATGGATATTTTCTGTGGTGTGGCTCCGTGATTTTTCCCATTCTTGGGTTTTTCATGAAATTATTTGTGTTTAGATGTTTGTGTGCTTAATTTATTTTGTATACATGTGTTGTTTAATTTTCTACTTGTGATTCTGTGATTTCGGATTTGCTTAGTAACAGACAACATAACCCCGATCCTCAATCGAGCGCACTAATCAAACTGCATTCACTATGGAGTGTGTGCCCAGTGTTCAGATTTTTTCAACAAGCGGTATCAGAGCATGAGGTTACCTTATTGGAAGGGTTTGCTATTTGAGTGGGATCAATGGTCGACGATATGGGGCACAAGATAAAGAAATTTAGCGGAACGAACTTTTCGTTCTAGAAAATGCAGATGGAGGATCAACTTTGCCAGAAGAAGTTATATCTTCCATTGAAAGGAGTCGACAGAAAACCTACAACTATCACTGACAAAGAGTGGGAAGTTCTCGATAGAACTGCACTAGGTTGGATTAATTTATCATTGTCTTCCTCTATTGCTTTAAACATTATTAATGAGAAAATTATTGGAGATCTCATGGATGCTCTGATGAGAATTTATGGGAAGCCCTAGATTTCAAATATAGTTTTCTTGATGAAGAAATTGTTTAACATGAAGATGACAGATGGCTATTTAGTGACTGAACACCTCAATGGGTTCAACACGATGACAAGCTAGTTAAGTTTGGCGGGCATCAATTTTAATGACGATATCTGAGCTTTGTTATTCCTTTCTTCATTGTCAAACAGTTGGGATGAACTGGTTACAGCCATCAACAATTCATTAAGAAATGCATTGTGTAGCTTTGACGACATTATCGTGCTTATGCTGAATGAGGAGGTGCGGAAAAAATCCCATGGGGAGGCATCCACCTTAGCACTGAATGCTGAAAGTAGAGGAAGACATACTGAAAGGAGACATAACATAAATAGTTTAATGTCCTAATGAGAAAAATCAATACCCAAAAAAGCAAAGATGGATTTCTAGAACTGTGGGAAGGCAGGTCACTTTAAGAAGGACTACCCTACCCTGAAGAAGCCAAGTGGTGGAGGTATGATAATCAACCCCACTGTGAATGTTTTAGCTGAGGAGGATCAAGATTCATTGATACTCTCACTTGTCAACACAGAGTCCTGGGTAGTGAACTCAACGCTTCCTTTCATGTGACTCCATCGAGGGGTGCCTTTAAGAATTGTTCCATGGTTGACTTAGCAAAAGTATATCTTGGAAATGATAAGGCATGCAAAATCATTGGCAAAGGTAATGTGTATGTTCCGCTGCCAAGTGACACAGTTTGGAAACTCAAAGATGTTAGACATGTGCCAAGTCTAAGGAGAAATCCAGAAAGGGCTGCAACACTTATTTTGTTAGAGACTCGTCAAAGGTCACTAAGGGTGCACTTGTTATTTCACGGGACATTATGGAAGGTACACTTTGTCTGATACATAAAATGTTTGTTCGATTGTAGCTGCAGAAGGGATAGATGCATATCTATGGCACTAGGGGCTTAGCAATATGAACGAGAGGGGATTGAAATCCATATAGTCAAAGGGGAAGCTCCAAGAATTTATAGTGATTCAAGATAATAAAAATAAACAATTTTTATTAGAACTTGTATGCTTTGAAGTATTTTTTGATATTTTCAGGTCAAGGAAGAGCTAAATTGAATTATGGACTAAAAAACTAGAAGAAACATGCTACGGGGTGCCACAGCGCACTATA
The DNA here is from genome assembly GCA_016760335.1 of Gastrodia elata. Taxonomy (NCBI): domain Eukaryota; kingdom Viridiplantae; phylum Streptophyta; class Magnoliopsida; order Asparagales; family Orchidaceae; genus Gastrodia; species Gastrodia elata. Next base: position 37,253,702 of record CM028681.1, read on the forward strand.
GCAAAAATCAAATCAAGAGTTCAACGCTACCGCACGCAGTAGCAGAACTAGGACCGAGACTGCCACGCTGCCGCGCACCATAGCAGACCTTCAACCAAAAGTTAGATGCTATCACATGCTATAAAAGATGTATAATATTAACCAAGATTACATTATTCAAAGTATCGCACTACCACTCGCTACAGCAATTCAAAGACCGAAACGTTCGCGCTACCATGGGCTACAGCGGTCCAAAGACTGAAACCTTGGTGCTACCGCGCGTTGTTACTTTCTCAAGGATTAGACTCTAGTGTTACTGCACACCACAGCAAAATTAAAAAATTGTGCGACACTTTACATTTTAGCCAAAATTCAAAAGTCTCGCATTATCGCGCGCTGCAGCGGTCCAAAGACTGAAACGCTCACGCTACCGCGCTCTACAGCTAATCAAGACTGAAATTTTTGTGTTACCACTTGCTACAGTGGTCCAAAGATTGAAACACTGGCACTACCGCACGTTACAGCACCCTCAAATAAGAAACTCTGGTGCTACCGCGCGTCGTAATGCCCACTGTGAATTTTCCAAGTAATAGCATTCAAAGCAACATAGGGAAAACCAAAAGTCAGGATTCCTCCCCGTCCCATAGTAAGGATTAAATGCAAGCACATTAAAACTCCCCTTTCCAAAACCATAACATAATAATTATTTAATGAATTTTAATTTTAAAGAGATGGGAAACATGGTAGATTAAATGCTGAAGATTAAACTGAAGAAGTCTATAAGAGAATGGCTTGAAGATTGAAAGAGGGTTCCCCATTTTGATATTCAAGTAGTCAGAATATTTGATGGTGCTGAGCATAAAGAAGGAGAGTCCCCCCTGCCCAAGGAAGGAGTAGGCTTGAATTGAAAGAAAAGGATCAAGCACAGGAAGTAGAAGGGAGAAAGAGGTCTGAGATAGAGAGAAGATTCGGTGAACGCGACAATAGTTCCTAGTATTGTATCTCGATCTCTCTCTTAATTTATTTTCTGTGAGAGCCATGCAAAGGCTCTGAGTTCTAATATGTTTTCCTTGTATTTCTTTTTTAATGGAAGCCTAAACCCTCCTTGGGGAGGGTTGGGCACATGCATGTAATAACTTAAGGGATCAAGTGTGTTTATACTTTGAAAAAGTATTAATGAATACTTTATTTAGTCATGTTCTTTTGATTATTAATGTGAATAATGCCTGGATGGATAATGTGTCATGATTATAGTTTTATGTGAGTGTTTTAAACTTAGGAAAACCTGTCAAGCTGATTAATCTCTTAGAACTGAGGACATGCATATTGAACAACATCGTCGCGAATGTCTGTGACAACATTCTCTGTGCGAGGGTGATCGATGCAAGTCTTTAGGCCTTAAAAGATGAATAGAGCAATAGAACAAAATATTATCTTGAGCTCCACTACTCACCATTAGCTTATGCTAGGAATATGTGCACGATTACTGAGAGCCTTGTGATAAGAACTATGAGCACCATAATATTGTTCCTTTTGCTTAGCTAAGAAGTTGACGTGTGTTAGCCAAGAGCCACCGATTGAGTTCTGTAGCTCATTTTAAGATTATGCAAGTATTACGATGCGTTGTGTTCTTGTGGGTGATGTGACATTACCCACTTAGCCCAATGTTTATCTTCCTTAGCTAAATTTAGGACTGATGCATGTAAGCCAAGGGTGGATTCAAGCTCACGTGATGCATAACTAAAATAAGAGATTTGATAACTTAGACGTAAGAATCAGATTTAACTAACTTTGATCATGTGAGGGCTTATGTGCTGAGATTGAACCTCCCTGTGTTCATCTCTGTCCATTAAGCTGAACTTAATCCAATTTGGGTGACACCCAAAGAAGACTATATATCGTGATTATAATTAAAACATCTAAGTAATTCGACACTAAAAGTTGATAAAGAAGAGTGCTTGTACAATACCCTTAATGGATTGCATGTTAAACCCAAATCTCCTTAATTTATTAATAAGTAATTTCAAATCAAAGAAATCCTAATTATTAAAATTAGAACTAACATCTAAAACTAAAGCATTGTTCAAAAATCAATGAGATCAAATATACTTTAGTAACGAAACACACCATTCCCAGTGGACGATAAATCTCAGGAAATCACAATCCCTTCTTACTTCAGACCACGTGCACTTGCGTGTGAGCGCAGGCGTGTATTCTCCGTCTGATAAGGTTTTGTTGTCGTTGTCGAGGAACGATGAATTGTTTCGTATTATAGACAATTTGTGAGTAATTGGTGATTCGAAATTTTTATTACTACATATATTTTCTTATTTTCCTTAATTACCTTTCAAATAGATTTGTGTATTTTTAATTTTACTTTTTTTCTTTTAAATTTCTATTATTATTTGTGTTTATTACTGTGAACTGCACTCTATTAAGTAGAAATCTAGGTTGCATGAGAATAAGAGATTGTTCAATCGTTCTCTTCGATCCTGAAATAAAGAGAGCCTAATTAAGAGTTAGGAGATAATAAATAATAATAAATCAAGCACAACTAGAGATGGATAATTTAGATGAAAATCTGGTGGAAGGGTTAGGGGAACAAAGGGGTAGAACTTTAAGAGATTATGCATTACCGATTGTAAGGGAATCTCACACACAATAGTTAGACAAAATGTAGAGGCAAACAACTTTAAAATCAAACCATCAACTCCACATATGGTGCAAAATAGTAAGTTTAGCGAGTTAGCCACAGAGGATCCCAACTCACATATCTCTCACTTTTTGGAGATTTGCAACATATTTAGGTTCAATGGCATTAGTCATGATGCAATTAATTTAAGGTTATTCCTGTTTCCACTAAGAGACCAAGCTAAGAGTGGCTCAGTTCCCTACCTAGCGATTCTTTTCACACTTGGGATGATTTGGCTAGGAAATTCTTAGCCAAGTTTTTCCCACCTGCAAAGACTTCCAGCTGAGGATTAAGATAACTAATTATTTCCAACAAGAAGAAGAAACATTGTATGATAGCTGGGAACGCTTCAAAGAGTGCCTCGGACGCTGCCCCTATCATGGGCTCCCTCTGTGGTGCAAGTGCAAACATTCTATAATGGATTGAATGCACCCACTAGGACCCTAATTGATGCAGGCACTAGAGGTTCTCTAAGTAGCAAAACTCAAGAGGAGGCATCAAAACCATGGGCAAAATAACTCCTACACCTATAATACTAGATGGAGAAAACATCTAAATTTTTCATGGAGTAACAATAACATAAATGGAAATTTCAATGGAAACACTTCATAGTCTAGGCAGGGGAAAAGTTACAATAATAATCATCAGCCCAACAACCAGCAAACTCAAGATTCAGGTCTAGAAGGAGCCTTTAATGCTTTCAAGGCAGAAACCATACAATTTATGAGAAGAACTGAATTAAAAGTAAGTCTGCATGATGCCTCAATCTAAGGGATTGAGGTGTCCCTTAGGAACATTGAAGTCCAGTTAAAACAAATTTCCCAATAGTAGTCTACTCGTCAGCATGGAATGCGTCCTAGTGCTACAGAAGTGAACCCAAGAGAAATAGTAAGTGTAATTAATTCTAATAAAATAAACATGGTTTGCCTAGGAGATAGCTTACCAGAAGAAACTATAAAAAGGGGAACTAAAATAACTAATCCTAGGAACATAAAAGATAACATAATAGCAATTTAAGAACCAGACCTCAGGAGAAAGAATATTCCATGTGTCATTGGAGGTGAAGTCATTTTAAATCCCATGTGTGATCTTGGGGCTTACGTCAATGTCATGCCATTTCATATATATTCCAGACTTAGGGTAAGGAGAATGGAGGAAACCCCTATCATTCTAGATAATACAAATTTTGATACCATGGCCCCTTTAGGAGTGGTAAGGAATGTCCTAGTAGGGTTAGGAAGTTTCATAATCTTTACTGATTTCATCATTTGTGAATGGGACAGATGGAATGAAAATTCCACTGTCATCTTTGGGAGACCATTTCTTGCCAACACGGGAGCTATTATTGACATCGAGAGGTGGATGATGATGGTGAGAGTAAATGGTGTGGCAGAAGAAACAGATTTGAAGCCCACCATATTCAAACAAAAAATTATAAAGGCTAAAAGGCATAAGAAGAATGTATTTAAAATTCCTAATCCAAAACTTGTAATTCATTTTAATAATTTAAGTAACACGGACTCTGAAAAGACTAAATGCACCTCGGCTGGAGGTGATAGTGTTAAGGAGCAAAAATTGAAAAAGTAAATGTGACGTAAAAAAAGAAAGAAGAAGATGACAATTGAAATTGTAATTCTTTAAAAAGAATTTGAGTTCCTGAGTTTGAGCACAATAGTTAAAAATGATGTTAGTGCTCACCCAGGAATACCAAAAATCTGGAGGGAAATTCCTCCGGGTAATGCAATTTAAAGAATGCTTAAATCCGTCGAGCTGATGATGTTAAACCAAGCGCTTTTAGAAGAAAGCCCAATCCCTTTTGAGTATTTTTTTTGTTATGTTTAGTGTAGTAATTTGCTTTGTTCAAAATAAACTAGCATCCTGTTTAGTAAAAAAATAGAAGGATTGTAAAATTTTAAACCTCATAAAAATTTTTTCAGCAGGCACTACAGCGCACCGCCGCGCATCCTAGCGTTGTAGCACGCCTGCACTGTAGCACGATGCAGCAAAATTCGAAGCTATAGCGCACTATAGCATTCTTGATCCCAAGAGTTTGGCGTTGTCGCGCACCGTAGCGCGCTACAATGCGATGCAGCGTACGACGCAATTTCTTATAGCTGGAGATTTTTTAACTTGGAGGGAATTCTCAAGCAGTCAAAATCGCTACAGCGTGCCTTTAAATGCTGGAACCTGAAAAGGTGCTGAAAAGAATCTCATTTTTATCTTTCTAAGGACTAATTTCAGCTCACACTTGCCTTAATGATCATTTGACTAGCAATTAGAGTGAGTTGAATTCACTTTTAATGAGAGTTGCCATAAATTTATGGGTAGAGAGGGGGGTAAGTGGTTCTTCACACTCAATACCTTAAAATTTTTCTTGCCGCTATATCTCTTAAACCCAAAACCCTTCTTTCTTTAATGGCTTCCCAAAAGAAGAGCAATACTAGCAAGGGTGCAGCTGCCCTTACATTGGGTGGCAATTTCAATAACAAAAGGTTCTCCTCAGTCCAGGCAGAACAAAGATTCATCCAGATCACTTCGAAGAGAAATCTTATCCCTGGAGAGGGGGTTCATCCACACTTATCCAATGAGCCACAATGATGTGGCTCACTGGGGGTGGGAAAGCTTGGTCAACTTGCAGAACGATTCTTGCCCAACCATCGTACATGAAGTTTTCACCAATGCAATCTATGCAATGGGGCAAAAAATCTTTGTACGAGGGAAGGCAGTGAGTTTCGAGCTCAAACAGATCGAGCAATTTTATGAACTGAGGGTGGTAGAAGAATGTGCCTACCAAGCCTGCCTAAACACTGAATTCAAACTATCAGCTATCGCAAGCGCCCTCACCTCTTATAATGCTAACTCAAGAGGAAACCTTGCCAACATTTCGCGAGCCCTCCTTAAAAACTCAAGCAATGCATGGCACGTTCTTATTTACAACAAAATAATGCCATCTAAGCATTTAAGTGAGGTGACTTAGTCAAGGGCAATGTTGATTTATGTAATCAAATGCCCCGGAGATATGGATATCTCCGGGATTATTCTTGAACACCAATCGCATGCCTCGACCGGGCCTTCAACAGCCTTAGATTTTGGGTCTTTAATTTATGGGATTTGCCCTAGCCAAATGGTCAAGGTATTATCCAGTGACATAGTGATTCCCCCTCGTGTTCCTCTTACCCGCTATAACTTGCATTCTCGCTACCAAGAAGGGAAGAAGAGCAAGAGAAGAAGACAAGGGGAGGAAGGAGAAGCATCTTCGTCTCCCTCAGGAATAATGTCAAGACTGAAAAATCTGCAAAAGGAATGTCTAAAATGAGGGCGTATCAAACACAAATGGGGAAGTTTCTGGAGGAAGATAGAGGTACTACAAACCTCCATGTTCCAACAACAACAGTTCCATCATGACTTCAACTCGGCTCTTGGAACAATGCTGTCAAACTGGAGCTTGCATGGAGGACCGAGAGATGCTATCCTCTCACAACTATCAATTTTTGAATTCAGTCCAATGTCACAATGGCCTGAAGAGATGATCATGAAGATGAAGAAGAAAAAGAAGAATAAGAAGAAGAAGATAATGATAATGATGATGATGAATGAACAGGTTGCCAATTTTTCCTTTCGGTTATTTTCTTAGTTTTTCTTTGTACTTTTATTTTATTTCTTTTCAATAAATCTTAGTAAAAATCATTTTCCCAATGGCTTGTGCTGCTACGATTTCAATTTTATTGCTCAAATTTTCTATAAAATTTTTATGATACAAATACTTAACTACTATGGTATGTTGAAAATTTCCAATTTAACAAAATGTGAAATCTAAAATTTATTGATTCTAAAGTGATTTTGCTGATGTAAGAGTATCCTCTAATCACTATAGTACCCTCAACTCAAAAATTTGTGTCGCTAAAACATAAGTGTAAGGGGTGGGAAACTGAGGAGCTTTATTGAGAGGAACAAAAAGTGGTGAAATCCAGAATGTGCTAAATTTTTGTGGGACTTTTTGAATTCAATGAAGGGATGAATAAAAATATTGCTCTCTTGAAATAAAGGTAAAAAGAAAATGAATGGATGAAGAAAAGTATCCCTCTCAAAAGAAAATTGAGAAAAGTAGAATAAAGAAAAATATCTCTCCTAGAAAATGACATTCATTGTAATTCATAAAATGAAACACATATAGTACCAATAAAATTCTAAAAATACTGAATCTTGTTTCCTCTCGATCAAAGAAGACTTAGAAATTCTCTCATGAACATTTGAGTCTAGCACCATTCATCAAGAAGGAGGGATAATTTAATAGTGAAAAGAGAGAAAAATACTGGGGCTAAGTACAGGTTAGAAAGTAAATTTCACTGATCACATTGTTAAGTAACATTCTAAAAGAAGAAAATTTTTATTACCTATCTTAAAAATGTGCAAATAACAATTTTTTCAGAAAAGCCTTTTTTTTATGCTTATTCGAGGACGAGCAAGAAGCTAAGTGTGTGAGTGCGATAAATCTTAGATTTATAGTAATTTAAGACAATAAAAACACACTTTTTATTAGAACTTGTATGCTTTGAAGAATTTTTTGCGGTTTTCAGAGCAAGGAAGAACTAAATTCAATTCTGGGATGAAAAACTGAAAAATAGGAAGAAACACACGGCGGTGCCACAACGTGTTGTGGCAGAAATCAAACCGATAGTTCAACGCTACCGCGCGTCGTCGTGGAACTGAGACCGAGACTGCCACGCTGCCGCGCGCCATAGCGAACCTTCAACTAAAGGTCAGACGCTATCGCATGCTACAACATATGTATAATATTTCTCATGATTTCATTATTCAAAGTATCGTGCTACTGCGCACTCCGGCGGTCCAAAGACCGAAACACCGGCGCTACCGCTCGCTGCAGCGGTCTCAAGGCCGAGACTCTGGCGCTACCACGCGCCACAAGGAAATTTAAATATCTCCCGACTCTTTACATTATAGCCAAAATTTAAAGTCTCGCGCTATCGTGCGCTGCAGCGGTCCAAAGGCCGAAATGCTCGTGCTACTGCGCTCTGCAGCGGTCCAAAGACCGAAACGCTCCTGCTACTTGCGTTTTGCAGTGGTCCAAAAACCGAAACACCAGCACTACCATGCGATGCATCGCTCTCAAGAGAGAGAATTTGGCACTACCGCACGCCGTTTGGCTTGTCGTGAATTTTGCCAAGTAACAGCATTCAAAGCAGCATAAGAAAAACAAAGTCAGGACTCCTTCTCTTCCCACACTAGATAGGGTAATGCTGATAGCATGTAAAAATGCTCACCATTTAGATGTTAAGGTCTAAAGTCATGAGATCTCGTATGATATTATTAAAGATGACCTTAGGGTTGTAATGGTGAGCTATATACGTTTGTGAGAGTCACTAGTGGATCAACATTCCTGCATCCCTTTGAAACCATAATATAGAATTTTCACAAACACTAACTTGTAATTCAGCTTGCATTGAAATCAAAATCATGGAAATTGAGCCTATTTCTTTCAAATCCCTTTAAATTGATAAAATCCTCAACTTAATCATTATACTTTTAAAATTCTGCATCTTAGGTTAACATAGAATAGAAAACTCAATTTCTACCATTTGAACCTTAGTAGAGAAGAAAGTAGTTGGTAACCAATATATCAATGCCTTGGGACAATAATCTCGAACTCCAAACTATCTGATATCTATTTTCAAGCTTTGTAGTTGCACATTGGTGCACATATGGACGTCTGGGCACGCATCTGGGCACACATATGGATGTGTCTGGGTTGACATATGAACTTGATTGGGCACTTACCAAGTTTATGAGTAGTAGGGATCATTTAATGTAAATTCAGCTTGTTCAATTTAGTACATGCTTGCTTGGGCATGTGCACATAGCCCGCCCAATTAAAAGAATTTTTTTTAGTAATAATAATAATAATAATAAAATCCTTATTATTTGATATGAGTTAATAGAAATGCAAGAGAGACTAAATAGAGATTATTATTTGGCTTTTGCTACGTATTTTTTATTAATAGGGGCTATTATATAAATAGAGATTACCTGAAGATGTTTATGTTAAAATTTTCCACGTTAATATTACTTTTTTTAACAGATTTTTAAAGCGGTGGGAGTGGCGAATGAGAGTCCACGTAGGCCATAAACCCGTTAAGGGGAATTCTTTCTTGAATCCTCGGCGTAGCACGAAAGCAACAGTGCTCCAAAAAACAAATAAAAAAAAAAAAAAAAAAAATATATATATATATATATATATATAAATTCTGAAAAAATAAAAAATAGTATTAATAATAGATTTAACTTTAAAGAATAGGATTTGAGTGTCCAATATTTAAAAGAAAGTGGTATCTTTACTCATCGCATGGATCAAAATATCAAAAAGTAGCTATAAATTGGGCTAGCGCTTGGGCCCGCCAAATACCAGCCCGTGTGAGGAGACATCTCATGGCCCGTATTGCCTTAAACCGAGCCGCTTTCTTCTTAACAGAAAAAGACCGTCGCTTGAGCACCCTCAGCCATATATACGCCTATTTATTTACCTATTTGAGTTATGTGTTAATTAATTGTGCTAATTATGTTGATTATAGTAACTAGTTAGTTAGTTAACTGTATCTTAATAGTTTATTTATTTCTTAATAAATTAATTATTTAAATTAATAACTCAACTTAACTTAACTTAACTTATTATATATTAATTCTAATGGCATACAACGATTCATTATTTAAATGACCATAGCGTATTTTAATAGTCTAATATTTTAACTTAACTGTTCATCTTAGCATACACATGGGACTTTTAATGGCATGCATGAATTCAAGTATAATAATTGATAATAGCATAATGTTTAAACATGTGTGAGGTAAGCTAATCTTTTTTTAAGGATTCCAATTGATAATATCTTTAAACATGTATTGTATAATGTAGTTTAGAACTATCACCCTCTCCAACAATTGGCATGACATTGAATTCACTTGACTACTTGGCCAAAAATATGAATGCCTTCGATGGAAATTGGTTTTAGAGTTTCGAAGGATAATGTATGTGAAGCTTACGAACACCATAACCAACACATTCATCCACTCATTAGCCATAACCAGTCATGTTATGTGTGGAGAGCCTTTAGTGCCCAAGAGGCTGTCGCACGCTTCAGCTGTCAGAAATTGAGAAGCAGGCGCTCCGGCGCGTCGCAGCGGAAAACTTTAGCGAGTCAGCAAGTCCATCCCGAGGCGCGGGCGCTACAGCATGCCACAACGGTCTAAACTCGAGATTGCGGGCGCTCCAGCGTGCTGCAACGGATTCAATTAGAGAACGCAGGCTCTACGGCCTGCCGTAGTGCCCGGCGGAAATCAGCCCAGCCTATGTTAAGCCCTAAGAAATAGGAGGGCATTTTGAACTTTTCAAGGCATGTTTCTTCAGGTGAGTACTTAAGTAAATATTAGGAGGAGATTCCTAAGTTCTGTGAATGCATGTAAAGTCAAGTGGAGCCTGGAAGCTTGTGGGAGGAGGAGATCTCTAGGCTGAACCTTAAAGCAGCTGCAGTGCAAGTTAGGCCTTGCATGTTGGAGGAGATACTCCAGCTGGTGGCTGCTTCCTCTCCTCTCCATTTTAGTGTAAGAGCTTGTACAATTTGTGCTAAGATGATAAGCTCTTTGCAACTCTGCAACTTCTGCCATATTCTCGTGGATTCTTGTGGTGTCGCTCCATGGTTTTTCTCATTCTTAGGTTTTTCACGTATATCTTAGTGTTTAGATGTTCTGTGTGCAGTGACTTGTGCATGCATGTGCTGTATTTTCTGTTCTTGTGATTTCTGAGGTACTTGGTAACCTCAACGCAACCCCGGTCCTCGAATCAAAATGTGCGCTCCTTCTAAAACTTCTTCCGTTGTAGAATTGAGCTCAGCTTATTTTCAATAAGTGGTATCAGAGCGAGAGGCTTACCTTGCTGGTCTTAAGGTTTGCTTGTTTGAGTGGGAGCAGCGGCCGAAAAGATGAGATATAAGATCTGTTGAGAACAATGTCTCTATAAATCCCTTAAGCCTTTGAGGATCAGGGAATGCGTTGACGGTTACCAAGCAAATCTAGAAATCACATAATCACAAGACAAAGATCGCAGCACATACAATCATCCAAATACAAAGATATACGTGAAAAACCCAAGAATGGAGAAAAATTACGGAGCCACACTAACGAGAAAATCCACTAGAAAACAACTTAAAACTTACAAATTACTAGAGCTATATCACCTTAGCACAAAAACCTGTAAATCTACTCTTAGAATGGAGAAAGGAAGAAGTAACTACCTTCTTGAGTTTCTCCTCCAACCTACAAGATCTTTCTTGCACAATATTGGAGGATTTAGCTTAGGATTCTTCTCCTTTCAAACAGCTTTAGCCTCCAAATATGATATGCCAACAACTTAAGTTTCTTCCAACACTTAGGCTTAAGTAGTCATCTCTATTTCGGAACCCCAAAACTCTAAAATACCCATAGATCTGCTTAAAACAAAACTTGGAACGAAAGCAAAATTCCGCCAGGCGCTGCGGCGCACCGCAACACTAGGCTCTCGGGTTGATACCCACTGCAGCGCGCGGTAGCGCCGAGATCTCAGGGTGGCACCCGCTGCGGCATGCTGTAGCACGCACATTTGATTCTGCTGCAGCACGCTGTAGCAGCAATTTCGCTGAGGCGGGCTGCAGCATTAATTTCTACCGAGGCATGATGCAGCCTTGCCTTCTCGTTTCTGATTGCTGAGGCACGCGACAGCACCTCCCACTCGGGTTTGGGACTGCCTGAGCGCGATGCAGCACCTATGCTGTTCTTGGGCACTAAAGTTTCATAGTATAGTAATCTCCCAATTGGAGACCTTTTGCAAAACTTCCCTCCTTTTCTTCATTGACCCTTCATTGTCTTCTTTTGTGTTTGTCAAGGACTATGGTGTGGCTCACCACCACTCTCTCTTCATGTACCTAGGCCAACTGAAGCTACACATAGCTTTAGTTTCACCACTGTTACTGCTTGGGTAAGCATATCAGTTGGATTCTTAGAAGTATGAATCTTTCTCCAATACAGGATGTCCTTCTTCCAATAGTGTCCGGATGAAATGGTAATGAATTTGAATGTTCTTTGTCCTAACATGAAAAGCGGCATTCTTAGCTAGATGAATTGCGCTCATATTGTCACTGTAGAGCATCACATCCTTCTACTCATTTCCCAATTCTGCCATAAACTATATTATCCAAATCATCTCCTTACTTGCCTCTATAATGATAACATATTCCGCCTCTATGGTAGATAAGGATATGATATTTTGTAGCCTAGAGATCCAGCTCACCGCTGCACTTCCCAATGTATACACGTAGCCTGTAATGCTTCTCCAGCTAGTGATTCTCATGCTATCAATGTCTCCTATAAGATCTGAATCTACATATCCATGTAAAACAATGTCAGATCTTCCAAAGCATAATACTTTGCCTGCTGCACCTTTCAAATACCTTAGGATCCACTTGACCGCATCCCAATAGTGCTTTTCTGGTTTCCCATGAATATGCTGACCACTCCCACTGCATTAGTAATATCCGGTCTCATGCAGATCATCGCGTACATCAAGCTCCCAACTGCTGAAGCATAAGGAACCTTTGTCATATGCTCCTTCACCTCTTCAGTCTTCTGCATCTAATCTTTCGATAAGCTTAAGTGACTTTAGAAGGGAGTGCCTATTGGTTTCGCTTCATTCATGTTGAATCTTTTCAGCTCCTTTTTAACATATTCCTTATGTGACAGCTTCAGAATTCTTTCACTTCTCTCCCTATTGATTCTCATTCCAAGAATCTGCTTCATCGGCCCCACGTCCTTCATGTGAAACTCCCTTGACATAAGCTCTTTTAGCATCTTTATCTCCTCCATGTATGATCCTGCGATCAACATGTCATCCACATATAGCAATAGGATGATATAGGAGGACTTACACTGCTTTATGTAACAGCGGTGACTGCTTCACATCTCTTGTACCTTGATTCTGATATGAAACTATCAAATCTTTTATACAATGATAAATCTATAATTTATATCCTAAATAAAGGAAAAATCTCATTCATTTTTTATATTAAAATTGCTTCCTTGATCAAATTCTGCCTATTTTTCAAGAAAATGCAAACCCAACAATTTTTGAACAATTCTGGAAAGTTTCTAAAATTTCTGGAAGAAATCCTCTGCAGTGCGCTGAAGCACGCTATAGCGTGCCACAGTGGGAGAACTTGTGGGACACAGGCGCTATAGCGTGCCAAAGCGGGAGAACTTGCGGGGCTCAAGTGCTACAGTGAGAGAACTTGTGGGACTTAGGCACTATAGCGCGCCATAGCAGGAGAACTTGCGGGACTCAGGCGCTATAGCATGCTACAGTGGGAGAACTTGCGGAGCTCAAGCACTACAGTGTGCCATAGTGAGAAAACTTGTGGAGCTCAAGCACTACAGAGTGCGCGCTAGCGGACCATCAGAGAAAATGCCCAGAATGCCACAACGCATCGCCACGGACCACTTTACGAAATTAGATCGTTGTGGCACACCACAATGCGCCACGATGTGCTACAGCGTGCTACAGTGGCGTGCCAAATTTGTATCTGAAAAGGGCACTTATTGCAGTTGGACAAGACCCCTAACCTGCTACTTGTCTCATAGCCATCATTCCTTCTGCAACAGAATTGTTTTTAAATGGAAAAATGAGAGTTTGAATGGATGCGGAGATTAAAGAATAGAAAAATAAAGACACTTCACCCATCAAGTTGGATTTGCAATCATCATAGCAAAATTTTGGAAGAGGGAAAAGCGGATTTTGAAAGGGAAGAAGTGGAATGCAGTCCCTCTATAAATATAGCTCTTCTTCACTTAAGAAGGGTTCCCAACTTTGCTCAAGAAAAATCTTAAGGAGAGGGCTGCATAGAAGAGAATGAGAACTCTCCAAGGGTGGAAGAACTCCTATTGCCAAGGAGAAGAAGAAAGAAAGGCAGCACTACAGACCTAGGAGAAACAACAAAGAGCAAGAAGAGGAGAAATCCGGAGAACTTCATCAAAGGAACGTTCTTAATACTCTCTAACTCTTATCTTGTGTTTTTCTTAGTTGATCATGAAAGGGTTTTTATCCATGTATGTGTTCTTTTTTATCTCTATTGTAATGGAGAGCAAAACTCCCCCTTGGGGAGGGTTGGGGCAATCCTACATGAATTGAAAGAGATTATTTATGTATGGAAAATTTCCTCAAGCATTAATAAAATTTGTGAACTAAATAACTTGTTAACGAAATGAAAAGGACTATTATAGACTTGAATGAGGATGAAATGATGAAGGACTAAATGACTTCAAGGACTAAAAAGTATTGTGCTCATTAGCTCATCCTTAATTTAAAAATGGAATCATAAATACACAAAAGCTTAGAACTATGTGAGAAAGTTCTTGAGCTTAGTGCACATTGATCTATGTTCAACTAAAGTGTTGAAGTGTGTGAGCTAAGGCCCACTAAATGATCTTGGCTGCTTAGCATACGTGAAGGGAGGGAATAAATTCTTTGAGAGCTCATGAACGAGGTGACATAGTCAATGAACCCAAATGAAATCACTCCTTTATCTAAACTGCACATGACACGTGTGATGCTTTTAGTGGAATCAATACTTGTAAGATTTTAAATAAAGAAACCACTCTCATATCGAGAAACTAGGTCTAACGCCCCGTCCCGTCGCCGTGCGCAAAATACGAGTATGATTCATAGATTGGCGGCGAAACGGTGCGCTACTCGGGAACGGTGGGCCATATAAGTAAAATCCATCGTCCCGAATAGGCTAAAGGGGCAGAGCCATACTGAAGGCCGCTGACTCGAGCCCTAAGAGTAGGCTCGAGAGTCAATATCTAAGATAAGAATGGAGCACTTATCTTAGGTATTAGACTTAGTACGTACATAAGGTGCAAGGGAGTGGAGACGAACCCATGTACGTTATAAAATATATCAGCATTTCCAGCACGCCGATCACATCACAATACTATGTATAGTAACATAATAGAGTGCGGAAGCTAAAAAGCAAAACATCCAGAAATACATTCATCCCAAGCAGTAGTAAATATCCATCTCAGAAAAAGAAAAGTAAAAGTGCATCCAGAGTTTTATTACAAACCATAATAATGCAGAATATAAAGAGTCTAGCTAAAATGCTGGAAGGAACTAGAAAGTAAAAGTTGGTGCTCAATCCCCTTCAGCTCCAAGTGCTCCTCCTGAGTCTCTGGGACATCTTCCTGACCTGTCTCCAATAAATGCTCGGGATCTAGCAAATAATCGGATCCCAAAAGTATCCCGTGTTAGACAAGAAGTCTAACACATCGAAAGCTAGCTATACAAGCTAATCTAAATAATAAATACGTAGAACATAAAGTAAAAATGCAGGAAAACTGTAAAGCATCAAATAACTGAACTATAAGAACTAAGTAAAGAGAAACTGCATCAAAAAACCAAATGCTAAAAATACCTGAAAATGTCAGATGCTGAAAAGGATGCTATAAGCTGCACTATATGCTACTGAAACAATGCTCACCGACAAGCTATATCACGATATACCACAGAACTATCACTGAAGGTCTATGAGTCATACGGTCCAATGTAAGTACAACAATTATGAAGTTAGTATGGTGACGCAGATGCACCCTGCAAATCCCTAGTCTGTGTATATAACATTCCATATCTCATACTGTATCACTGATAACCATGTGTCAAACAGAAGCAATGAGGTCAACTCATGCTTATGCTTCATGTTTATGCCATAGTATGATATGAATGGAAAATCTAAACAAAATCCATGAAGAATGTAGTAAGAAACATAAGTGAATCCTAAGTCTCCACTGTGCAAAATCCTGCTAAAAGGATTCTAACTTCAAACTTTAGATCGATATTTAGTTAAAGTTGCTTATTTACTTCAAAGATCACTGGGCAGGGTGATTATATACACATATTAAATATGCTGCAAAGATAGGACACAACATTTAGTTTGATTACGCCATCCTAATAAAGCGATCTTCATTAGGAGGCACCATCCGATGATGATTTGTATCTCAAACTAAGCATTTAGTCACTAATCTCACAATTATACTTATTGTCTTATGGAAGGTAATTCCCCTTTTTCTTAGTTTCACTTAAGCCATACCTATTGAAGCGATCTTCGCCAGGAGGCATTGCCCGATGGCAACTGTCCTTCAATAAAACTAAGAAATGGGTACCCATTTAAGACACTCTTAGGATTGATTGGTTTATTCTAAGCAAGGTTATGTCCGCCTAAGCCCGCAGGATAGCAACAAAGACAAATCTTACTTAGAGTGACTCAACCAATCCAGATTATTACTGGGGACCAGTAATATGGGTATACTATACTACACTTACCCAACAATCATGGTTCCATCAAATCTATTTAATATAATAAGGATTTATCAAGAATACAAGTCTTAAACTAATACGTAAGTCCTATACAAGGTTTCACCAATCTAAGTGTGATCAATGATCACTTTATATGGGTTCTACCAAAAGGAGATGTATCTCTTCTAGTGTCTTAAGGGATTACTACCACAAGAAGAATTGATCAAGCTCTAAGGTGAAGGGATTTTCTATACTTCTACCTCAAGGATTTATACAAGGCCTCCTACCTCATGATATATAAATTTAGGTCTTTTAGATAATTTAAGATGATCTTATAAGAGAGCATCAAGATCTCTTCTTTAGATGTTGATATTAGACTATCAGGTTCTGGTTCATTATTGGATTTACAATGATTAGATTAGATGGTGGAATCATCTGATCATACTTAGACTAAGATTATGGGGTGTAAATCAAACATATTGTTAAGAATTTGATCACTTGTTAAAATCAACCTAGTATTAAAGGTCTTATTATGTAGGTTTGTTACTTAAGGGAAAATCAGGGATCTTAAGGTACGATTCAGATTGTGAAATCATAAGGATTATTATTAACCTTACTTTGTTTAATTCAAATGTCTAGAATCAATAGTAAATCAAATGCATTATTAGAAAATGTCCAGTTCAAAGTCTTGCAATCATTATAGTTAAGTTAGGGTTGTTATGGTTTTAGATTTGCCTTAAGTAGATTAAGGCTTGACTCCTTCTCAAATCTTAAGTCAAATCAAGTGTATATTTAAAGATCAATGTCAAATCAGTAGATTAATTTTGTATTATTGGTAGCAATCTTAGATCTAGATCAAGTCTTAAAAGCTTGATCCAAATCTTAGGATTTCTTAAGTTAATTAAGATGTGTAAGATTCTATAGTTTTACACTGATTCAAGTATACTTAATAAGGTTATAAATAGGTGATTTTATTTCATTTAGATTATTGTTATAAGCCAAAATAATAATTAAAGTTTAACAACCAGTGGTTACTTAGTGCTAACCAAACCCTAATTTCAAGCAAAAAGGATTAGCACATAATTAAAAATCCCACCATTCAAATTACATGAAATTTGGCAAGCAAGTCCTAATTAATAATACAAGAAATCAGAGACTAAATTTGCCATGATCCAATGTGTATAAATCCTAAAATTAACTAATTATGATTTGACAAGATTAGGGCATATCTATATTTACAGAACTCAGAAAAAATATTATACTTAGCACATGCAATCTAATTAACATCAGTGAGCTAAGGGCACCCTAAACATGCAATTTGGATAAGTAAATTTGCTAATCTACCCTAATTAACATTCACTGTAATTAGGCAATAATTAAAGATATAACCATCAGATGTGTGATTTTATTTTATATTTAAGTTCCTGAGATTTTTCTGAACATCTTCATATATGATATTATAAGATTTTAACCAGTGGATTAAAAGTTATTAAGAAAATACAATCTGTATTTTTATTTAATCAAATTCCTATGATTTGATTAATCGAATTATTTTCCTTAAGGAAAATAATTCCATTAATTCGATTTAATTAAACGGCTCGGCCCGAAATCGAAAACACGCGGGTCGGCCGGGGCCCGGGTGACCCGGCACTATCGCACCGTGCGGGTCATGGGTTGACCCGGCCCGCACAGTGTCGTCGTCCCCAGTCCTCAGTCCCACAGAAAGATGCCGATTAGGAAAACCTTAATCGCCGAATTCTGGCGCATCCAGTCCATGGACCAGCCAGCATTCGATTGCTACACCATCACCCTGTTCAGACGGTCGATTGGAACCTGAAACCCCTTGTGAGATGGTCTGGATCAGCCAGACCTTACTCACCCGAGGCTCCTTCAATGGTGTTACTATAGGGAGATAATTCTCCTTACAGGGACCACACCAGACCTTGGGCTCGATCCCTACACCATCAGGGAGGTGAGACAGATCGAAGCCCTCTGGTCTGAGGGCCTGGGACGGCTTGGATCGCTGGGACCTGGGTCAACCGAGACGATCCTTCAGCAATCAAATTTCGATCGATCGATTCGATCGATTGGGCTAGCCTAGATCTTAATTTCAATACCTGTGGGTTCGAAACGACAATATAAACTCATGCGCATCAAAAGGAGGAGGACTTGAGCCTCATTGGCTCGATTCCAGTAAGAGGGATACCTGGTTTTTCGATGGATTGAAAAACGGATCTTGGCTCACTGTTGCAGGGACTCTGGAAGCTCTTAGGGGTCCTGAACTCCATGAGTAACCCTCTATCAGCGGTTCAGGAGCACAGGAGTGCATGGGTGAAGCTCCAGGACTTCGGCAATGGCGACAAATTTTAGAAGCTTCAATTGATCAGCAAGGATCAATTGAAGCAGATCTGGGGCTATTTATAGGCTTGGCTGAACTTAGGGAACTTTCTGGAGCCACTGGCTCGGGCTGGGGAGGCCCGAGAGGTCGGGCCTTGGCCGAACTCTCGAACTTCCAATTTGAGCTTGGCCGGGTCGCTAGGCCCGATCGGGAGCTCCATGGCATAACGAGAAGGATCCCAACGGCTTGCTGAGGTGGCGCGGGGAGTGGGGGACAATCTTGACAGCTGGCAGTACGGGGATTCGCCCTGTCGGGAGCGCGATCGGGAGGAAGACGACGATCCACAGTGCGGGATTCCCTGGGTGCTGTCTGATTGATCGATCGGAAGACGCTACGGCTGGGATCGCTCGGATCCTAACGGCCGATCGCGGGAGCGATCCTAGCCGTAGGATCCACGGAATAGATCCAACGACGGATCGACTATTCTGCGGAATTGTATCCTGGCCGTAGATCAAAAAGGCGGAACGGCTGGATTCACGGGGTGCCGCAGTCGCCTGATCCGGGCTCCGCAGGGGATTGCCCGCGGTCCGCACAGCGGATCCTGGCCATTTATTTAGGTATTAGGGTATATTTGCAAAATCCATTTGCTTGGAACCCTTTTATGCAATTGAACTATTTTAATTTAAATTGAATTATTGCGCAAATGAACTCCAAATTGCACCAAAATTTCACCCTTAGCTAATTTGGGGGTGAGGAATTCAAAAATGAAATCAGATTTTAATTCTGAGGTTGAAATATTTTGGGTCTAGGCTAGGGCACCTAGACTGATCAATTTGCAATTTTTGACTTAGAGAAGTCCCATGGACTTTAAATTTTTCAGATAGGCTTATCTTAATGTTCTAAAGCAATGATGCTAAAAAAAAATTGAATCAATCAACATCTATTTTGCATGGTAACAACTTAGGGTTGTTACACTAGGAATGAGAGGAAAACCAATAATCTAAAATCTTATAAGGGTCTTTGTGCTGAAATAGAACGGATTGTGTGTTCATTTCAAGCACGATATTTGAACTTATAATCTTGGAGCTAAACTCTTAGGAGGACAATGTGCACTTGATTAAGTTACATAAAAATTAAGTAAAAAAGATCAATGCTTGAGGAATCATCATACATAAGTCACCGAACATTTCATGTGGGAGAGACCCAACTCTCCTCTCATTTTTATCATAGTTACTTTCTACTAAGATTTGTTGTGTTTGTTGAGGAACCAATTCATCAAAATACGCATAACTTAAACATTATTGAACATAAATATATCTTAGTAATAAAACACCCAATTCCTTGAGGACAATAAATCTCGGAACACATTCCAAATTATTACTTCAGACCACGTACACTTGCGTGCAAGCGCAGACGTATAATTTATAGTCTGTCAAGTTGTTGGCACCATTGCTGGGGAATTGGTAATTATTTCGTATTAAGGAGAATGTTACAGTAAATAATGATTTAAGCAAATCCTTTGCATAGAAGTTTAATTTTTGATTTTGTAATTATAAGTGCTAACCACTCTCTTTGTTTATCTTTTATTTTAGTTTGCTGAATCATTGAATGTTACTACTATTTGTTCTTGATAGCTTAATTTCTATCTTGCATGAATAGAAGAATTTGCACTGAATATCTTTTTGATCCAGAAATAGAAAGAACCTATTTACAAGCTAGAAGAGAACAAAACATTCTGCTAAATCAATAAGCCGCTATGGAAAATTTTAATGGAAATCTTGGAGAGCCTTTAGGAGAGCCAAGGGAAGAGCACTTAGAGACTGCACTGCCCACTATTAGGAGAATCCCCCATGCTATTGTAAAGTGTAACATTGAAGCTAACAACTTTGAGATCAAACCTTCCACATTGAGTATGGTTCAAAACAACCAATTCGGTGGATTAGCCACAGAAGATCCTAACTCACATATTTCAATTTTCTTTGAAATTTGTGACACCTTCAGATATAACGGCATCTCTGAAGATGCAGTTAAACTAAGGCTTTTTCCATTCTCATTAAGAGATAGAGCCAAAAGTTGGCTCAGCTCTCTCCCGAGCGATTCAATTCGCACTTGGGATGATCTAGCTAAGAAATTCTTAGCCAAGTATTTTCCTCTGGCCAAAACTGCTCGGTTGAGAATTGAGATAACCAATTTCACTCAATTAGAATGTGAGACACTTTACGATGGTTGAGATTTTTTTAAGGAGTGCTTAAGGCAATGCCCACATCATGGGTTTCCTTTATGGATGCACGTTCAATCCTTTTACAATGGTTTGAATGCTCCTACAAGGACTCTCATTGATGCAGCCGTTGGAGGCTTAATTAGCAGCAAAACCTAAGAAGTGGCTTATGACCTCTTAGAAGAAATGGCAAACAATGCCTATCATTGGCCTCTCCAGAGGAATGGTAGCCTTGATAAAAATAAATGTAACTCATTCGAAAGATCACAACAAATTCATGAGCTCCAAAATCAAATCTCTCAACTCAATAAAAAGCTAGAATATGAGTATTTAAACTTTTATCAGGAGGGAGATTGTGAGTTAAGGAATGTCAATGTAATCCTGAATCATGGCAAAAATAGAGAAATATTAGAGAACTCATTTATTGAATTTAGAACCTCCACTACTGAATTCATGAATAAAATTGACGCCACGCTAAATAGGCACGAACACACTTTTTTAAGGCAAGAGGAGTCAGTGAAAAGAATAGAACAAAAGCTATAAGAAATCATGAAGTATTTAGAGATACCAGCATTAGTAGGAGTCATAGGCGAGTATGAGAATGAGTCGGGGAACTCTGTCACCCTAAGAAGTGGGAGAATGACAAGGCCGATTATGAGTGAGGAGAATTATAAAAACATAGCCACAACTAGAGAAGGACAAGGGGAGGAAGAAGTAATTATCAAAAATGAGAGGAATGATGAAAGGAATTTAGAGAAGGTTCAACCTGGTGACCAACTTAAAGTGACTCCTAACATCCCATATCCTCAGTGAATGGATAAAGAGAAATTTGATGTCCAATTCCATAAATTTTTAGACACTTCTAAAACACTTCATATAAACATCCCTTTCCCAGAAGCTTTAGAGCAAATGCCGAGTTATGCAAAATTTATGAAAGATACATTATCCAAGAAAAGAAGGATTGATGAAAAGAAGACTATGGCATTAGTAGAAGAATGTAGTGTAATCCTTTAGAGGAAGATTCCCATTACGAAGAAGAATCCTGGTAGCTTCACAATCCCTTGCACTATTAGAAGCTAGATTCTTTCCAAAAAGCCCTTTGTGATCTAGGTGCATCCATAAATTTGATACCATTTTACATATTCAATAAGTTAGAAATTGATCATTTAAAACCCACCTCTTTTCTCCTCCAATTTGCTGATAGATCTGTAAAAACCCCTTTAGGAATCATGGAAAATGTGCTTGTAAAAGTTGATAAATTTATCTTCCCAGCTAATTTTATAATCTTAGATATGGAGGATGAAAACCAAGAAATTCCCATCATCATTGGTAGACCATTCTTGGCTATCAGAAGAACTTTGAT
The DNA here is from genome assembly GCA_016760335.1 of Gastrodia elata. NCBI lineage: Eukaryota > Viridiplantae > Streptophyta > Magnoliopsida > Asparagales > Orchidaceae > Gastrodia > Gastrodia elata. The sequence continues at coordinate 37,275,676 of CM028681.1, forward strand.
TGATGTTGATAAAGGGGATTTGAGATTGCGATATGGGGATGAGGAGGGGAAATTTCATGTGAATGATTCTATGAGGCACCCATCTAAGCCCAATGAGGATTGTTGGAGGATCAATTCAATTGAAGAAGCTTGGTTAATGGGAGATGTAGAAGAAGAGCGAATGCTAGCGAATGAGGAGGATGAGGATCTTAATGATGAGGGAGTGATTGAGGAATTGATTAAGGAGAGGAAAATAATTCAGCCTTCTATAGTTTTCCCTCCAGAATTAGAATTAAAACCTCTTCCCTCGCACTTAAAATACACTTATCTAGGGGAGAAGGAATCTCTTCCCATAATAATCTCTTCCTTGTTAAGTCATCATCAAGAGAGTATTTTATGTAAGGTCTTAAAAGAGCACAAGAGAGCAATTGGATAGAGTATAACTGATCTGAAGGGGGTTAGCCCAACTCTTTGTATGCACCGTATCCTCTTAGAATATAACTCTAGTCCATCAATCGAGCCTCAATGGCGCTTAAGCCCTAACATAAAAGAAGTTGTTCACAAGGAAATTATTAAACTCTTAGATGTTGGAATTATTTTTCCCATCTCTGATAGTCCTTGGGTGAGCCCTATTCATGTAGTTCTGAAAAAGAGTGGGATGACTGTTGTGCTTAACTTAATGACAACAATGAACTGATCCCCACTAGAATGGTGACCGGATGGAGAGTGTGCATTGATTATAGGAGACTAAATAAAACTACTCGTAATGACCACTATCCCCTCCCATTTATTAACCAGATGCTTGATAGATTGGTAGGGTATCCTTATTTCAGTTTTCTTGATGGGTATTCAAGCTATAATCAAATCCTAATTTCACCTGAAGACCAAGAGAAAACAACTTTCACCTACCCCTTTGGGACATTTGCCTTTAGAAGAATGCCCTTTGGATTATGCAATGCCTCAGCTACTTTTCAATGCTGTATGATGACTATTTTTTCTGATATGATAGAGGAATTTTAGAAATCCTTATGGATGATTTTTTTATTATTGAGAGCTCTTTTGATCATTTCTTAATCAATCTGGGAAAGGTTCCAAAAAGGTGTGAAGAATCAAATTTAATTTTGAATTGGGAAAAATGTCATTTTATGGTGGAAGAAGGTATTGTCCTTGGTCATTTGATCTCTAGTAGAGGAATAGAAGTTGATAAGGCCAAGGTTAAGGTAATTGAAACTCCCCCCTCCCATCATTATGAAAGGAATTAGAAGCTTCCTTAGGCATGCAGAGTTTTATAGAAGATTTATTAAAGACTTCTCCAACATAAGTTTGCCACTCTATAGATTACTAGGGAAGGATACTGAGTTTAAATTTGATGAAAATTATTTAAGAGGTTTCAACACCATTAAAACTACTTTGATCTCTGCTCCAATAATTTCTACTCCAAATTGGGACACCCCATTTGAAATTATGTGTGATGCGAGTGACCTTGCAGTTGTGCTGTCATTGGGCAGTGAAAAGAGCGGACCTTCTATTCAATTTACTATGCTAATAAGCTCTTGGACGTCGCTTAAAAAAATTATGCTACCACGGAAAAGGAGCTCCTAGCTGTCATCTATGCTTTCACTAAATTCAGGTCATATCTCATTAGGTCCAAAACTATTATTTACACTGATTATGTAGCTATTAAGTATCTCCTTCAAAAGAAAGAAGCAAAACCTTACTTGATATATTTGGAGTTGCTCTTGCAAGAATTTGATCTAGAAATCTAGGATAAGAAGGGGAGTGAGAATGTGCTAGCAGATCATCTATCTAGATTGACCCACCTTATTAGCGATAATGTGACTGAAATTAGTGAATCATTCCCTGATGAAAAGCTATATGCTATTGCTTTAAATCACTCTCCTTGGTTTGCTGACTTTGAAAATTATCTTGCAAGAGGAGTCATACCAAAAGACATGAACCACCAACAAAGAAAGAAATTCTTTGCTGATATTAAAAATTATTTTTGGTATGATCCCTTTTTGTATAAATGTTGTGATGATCAACTCCTAAAGAGATGTGTTCCTGGCACCAAAATCTGAAATATCACTGACACACATCTCCTTATGAGGACACCATGGGATTGAGCGAACGGCGACAAAGGTGCTTCAATCTGATTCTTTTGGCCCCACATGTTCAAAAATGTTGTTGACTATGTCAAAAGTTGTGATAAGTGCCAAAGAATCAGAAACTTAAGCAAAATGGATGAGCTTCATTTGAATGGAATTTTTGAACTGAAGTTATTCAATGTGTGGGGATTGACTTCATGGGCCCATTTCCCTTATCCTAAACCAATATGTATATTCTTGTTGCAGTCGAGCATGTGTCCAAGTGGGTTGAGGCGTTAGCATGTGTGAATAATGACACTAAAACTGTTATTAAATTCCTCAAGGTGCACATGCTAGCTAGATTTGGGACACCCAGATTTTTAATCAGTGATGAGGGAAAACACTTCTACAATAGGCAGCTGGAGAATGTTCTAAGAAGCTATGGGGTAAGGCATTAGGTGGGAACCCCTTGCCACCCCCAAACTAGCGGGCAAGTTGAAGTCTCAAACAGGGAACTTAAGCAAATCTTAGAGAAAACTGTAAATTAAAATAGAAAGGATTGGACTTTAAAGCTTCAAGATGCCCTGTGGGCTTATAGAACTACATTAAAACCCCTTTAGGAATGTCTCCTTACAAACTCATTTATAGAAAATCATGTTATCTTCCAGTAGAATTGGAGCACCGTACATTTTGGGTAATTAAAAAATTGAACTTTGACTTCCAAAATGCAGGTGCACAGAGAATGTTGCAATTAAATGAGCTTGATGAATTCAGATTTAACGCCTATGAGAGCCCAAAATTATATAAGGAGAAAATAAAAAAATAGCATGATAAGCTGATCAAGCCAAAACATTTTCAACCTGGAATGAAAGTACTATTTTTTAACTCAAGATTAAAATTATTCCCAAGAAAATTGAAGTCAAGATGGACAGTACCATTTATTGTCACTAAGGTTTTCCCTCATGGAGCTGTTGAAGTCGCTTCAAATGATGGCACCTTTAAGGTAAATGAAAATCGTCTGAGGCTTTACTTGGAAGAAAGTATTTTACAGGAGAAGAGAGGATGGACCCTTCAAAATTTCCCGAATGAAGGGATCACATAAGAGATCCTACACATGTTAGGCTGAGACGTCAAAATAAGCGCTTATTGGGAGGCAACCCAAGAATAATTAGGTTATATTTTTTCTTTTCTTTTGTGTATTTTCATTTTTATTTAAGGAAATAGATTATGGACTCTCATATTTTCAAAATCTTTCTATGATTTGCAAATGATAATTTTTTTTTTGAATTTTTTAAGCTTGTGAAAGTTACATGAATGTCAATATAGAAATTGATCATCAACCAAAGTTTGCTTAACAAAATGTGATTAAATGCATTGACAGCATTAAATCATCTAAACAAGAGAATAATTTTAGGTTGAATCTAGTCTCCAATAATTTAAATCAATGCTAAGGACTAAGTGTGGGAAAGGCTTTGGAATAAAAATAGTAATTAAGGTGAGTAAACTAGGAGTGTGCTAGGCTCCCATAGGACTTCATGATCACAAAGATTAGAAATTGGGATTAAGAAACCTATCTCTCCCTAAGAAAAAAAAAAAAAGAGTTTAAGAAAAATATCTCTCCCAAAGGAAAGAAATGAAATAGGATGATGAAAAATATCTCTCCTAAAATTTTAAATATCTTTGTGATTCATAAGAAAGAGCACATATGGCACAATCAACTCTTGATTACTCAATAATATCCTAGTTCAGTAATTCCAAGGAACCTTCCCCATTACCTAGCACAAAGCATAACAACTTAAAATTGGAGATTAGCTTATTAACCTTGGTTCATAACCAAGGTTAGAAAAAGTTAAATGATGCCAAATGCTCTTGTCATTTTAGTTAAGCATGACCTATTAATTGCAGTCAAACTCATATTGACATTACTTGTTTACTCTCATACCTTAGAAATAGAAAAATATCTTTTTTGAGCTTACTCAAGGATGAGCAAGAGTCTAAATGTGGGAGTGTGATTAATCTATAATTTATATCCTAAATAAAGGAAAAATCTCATTCATTTTTTATATTGAAATTCCTCCTTGATCTAATTCTACCTATTTTTCAAGAAAAATGCAAATACAGCAATTTCTGGACAATTCTGGAAAGTTTCTAAATTTCTAGAATAAATCCGCTGTGGTGCGCTGAAGCGCGCTATAGCGTGCCACAACGAGAGAACTTGCAGGACTCAGGCACTATAGCGCACCACAGCAGGAAAACTTGCGATACTCAGGCGCTATAGCGCACCATAGCGAAAGAACTTGTGGGGCTCAAGCGCTACAGCAGGAGAACTTGCTGGACTCAGGTGCTCTAGCACGCCGCAGCAGGAGAACTTGCGGGTCTCCGGCGCTATAGCGCGCCATAATGGGAGAACTTGCGGGACTCGGGCGCTATAGCGTTTTACAGCGGGAGAACTTGCAGGACTCCGGCACTATGGCGTGCCATAGCGGGAGAACTTGCAGAGCTCAAGCGCTACAGCGCGCGCGCTAGCGGACGATCAGAGAAAATGCCCAGAACGCCACAACACATCGCCGCTGACCAATTTACAAAATTTGAATGCTGTGGCGCGCCACAACGTGCTGCAGCACGCTGCAGCGGTGCGCCAAATTTCTATCTGAACATGGCATTTATTGCGGCTGGCCAAGACCTCGAACCTGCTCCTTGTCTCCCAGCCATCATTCCTTCCTTCTGCAACAGAATTGTTTTTAAATGGAAAAATGACAGTTTTAATGGATTCAGAGATTAAAAAATGGAAGAGTAGAGGTCACTTCACCCCTCAAGTTGGATTTGCAATCATCATAGCAAAATTTTGGAAGAGGGAAAAGCTGATTTTGAAAGGGAAGAAGTGGAATGCAGCTTCCCCTCTATAAATATAACTCTTCTTCACTTAAGAAGGGTTCCCAACTTTGCTCAAGAAAAATTCTAAGTAAGGAGAGGGCTGCATAGAAGAGAAGGAGAACTCTCCAAGGGTGGAAGAACTCCTATTGCCAAGGAGAAGATGGAAGAAAGGCAGCACTACGGACCTAGGAGAATCAACCAAGAGCAAGAAGAGGAGAAATCTGAAGAACTTTATCAAAGGAACGTTCCTAGTACTCTCTAACTCTTGTCTTGTGTTTTTCTTAGTTGATCATGAAAGGGTCTTTATCCATGTATGTGTTCTTTTTTATCTCTATTGTAATGGAGAGCTAAACATTCCCTTGGGGAGGGTTGGGGCAATCCTATATGAATTGAAAGAGATTATTATGTATAAAAAATTTCCTCAAGCATTAATAAAATTTGTGAACTAAATGACTTTTTAAAGAAATGAAAAGGACTATTATGGACTTGAATGAGGACCAAATGATGAAGGACTAAATTACTTCAAGGACTAAAAAGTCATGTGCTCCATAGCTCACCCTTAGTTTGGAAATGGAATCATGAGTGCACAAAAGCTTCAAACTATGTGGGAAAGTTCTTGAGCTTAGTGCACCTTAATCAATGTTCAACTAAAGTGTTGAAGCGTGTGAGCTAAGGCCCACTAAATGAGCTCCACTGCTCTGCATACGTGAAGGGAGGGAATGGATTCTTTGAGAGCTCATGAATGAGGTAACATAGTCATTGATCCCAAATAAAATCACTCCTTTATCTAAACTATGCATGATGCATGTGATGCTCTTAGTGGAATCAGTGCTTGTAAGATCTTAAATATAGAAATCACTCTCATATCTTGAAATTAAGAATGAGAGGAAAACCAATAATTTAAAATCTTATAAAGGTCTTTGTTCTGAAATAGAACCGTCTGTGTGTTCATTTCAAGCACGAGATTTGAACTAGTAAATCTTGGAGCTAAACTCTATGGAGGACAATGTGCACTTGATTAAGTTACATAAAAATTGAGTAAAAAAGATCAATGTTTGAGGAATCATCGTACATAAGTCACCTAATATTTCATATGGGAGAGACCCAGCTCTCCTCTCCTTTTTATCATAGTTACTTTCTACTAAGATTTGTTGTGCTTGTTTAGGAACCAATTCAACAAAACACACATAGTTTAAACATTATTGATCATAAATATACCTTAGTAACAAAACACCCAATTCCTTGAGGATGATAAATCCTGGAACTCACATTCCAAATTATTATTTTAGACCACGTACACTTGCATGCAAGCATAGACATGTAATTTACAGTCTATCATACCACTACCTTTGCACCTGCTTTAAGCCATAGAAGCTCTTCTTGAGCCTGCATATTCCAGTTCAATCTTTCCTTTTTCTTGAGCCTTGTACCCTTTAGGCTGCTGCATGTATAACTCTTCTTCCAGTTCTCCATGAAGGAATGCAGTCTTAACATCCATTTGCTCCAAATGCAAATCTTCAACTGCAACTAAGTTTAGTACAACCCTGATGGTTATCATCTTCACAACTAGGGTAAAGATCTCACTGTAGTCGATCTCATGCCTTTCTTAGAAACCTTTTACTACAAGTCTTGCCTTGCAGCATTGTAGCTACAGAAGAGATAGATGCAGATATATGGCACCAGAGGCTTAGCCATATGAGCTAGAGGGGATTGAAATCCATACAGTCAAAGGGGAAGCTCTAAGGACTAAAATCAGTGGACTTGGACTTCTGTGAAGACTGCGTGCTGGGCAAACTGATGAGGGTTTCATTCTCTAAAGTTGGAAAGGAGCTAAAAAGCAAGAAATTAGAGTTGGTGCATATATATGTATTAGGACCATCTCCTACATCTTTCATAGGTGGAGCAACATACTTCATCACCTTCATTGATGTCATAATAGGATGGTATGAATCTACTTTTTAAAATATAAATCTGACATATTTGATATTTTTGGAAAGTGGTTAGCTTTGGTGGAGAAAGAAATTGGATTAAAGCTGAAATGCTTAAGGTCTAATAATGGTGGTAGGTACTGTGATGGGGAGTTCAAGGAGTTCTATTCCTTGAGAGGAGTCATGAGGGAGTTTACAGTCCCTAGAACACCATAGCAAAATGGTGTTGTAGAATGAATAAACATAACAATCATTGAAAGAGTCATGAGCATGAGATTGCCTGCGGGTCTGCCAAATCATTTCTGGGCTGAAGCTATTAACATGACTATATATCTAATCAATTGCGGACCTTCCGTACCCTTGAATAAAGGGATCCATGAGGAAGCTTGGAGTAGGAAGGAGGTGAAATTGAACCACCTTAAGGTATTTGTCTAGTCATCCTAAGTGCATATTGATGCAAGAAACATAAGCTAACTTGATGATAAGGCGATCAAGTGCACAATTGTTGGATATGGCATGGGCAAGTTCGGTTATAGATATTGGGACAATCAGAACCAGGAAGTCATCAAAAGAGGGGATATCACTTTCAATGAAAGTGAGATGTACAAGGGTTGTATGGGAGTCAATACTGATTCAAAGGATGCTTTAGATGGATAACCCCAGCACATAGAGATTAATGACATCATTGAGCTAGATGTTGGAGAACATGGAGAAGTTCAGGAGAAACACCCATGTTAAGAAGATCCACATGAGTCTCTAGACTTCCAGAGAGGCACTCCTCTTCTTTATTCTATTTGTTGCAAATGGATAGTGGTGAACCAGAAAGCTTGGAAGAGGCACTTCAAGTTGAAGATTCAATCAAGTGGGAGGCTATCATGAATAATGAAATGACATCACTCATGTCAAATAAGATATGGGAGTTGGCTCCCTTGCCAGTGGGAAAGAAGGCCCTTCAGAACAAGTGGATTTATCGGGTGAAGGAAGAGCTGAATGGAAGCAAGCGCTCGGATGAAGGAAGAGCTGAATGGAAGCAAGTACTACAAGGTTAGACTTGTAGTAAAAGGTTTCCAGCAAAGGCATGGGGTCAAATACAGTGAGATCTTTGCTCTAGTTATAAAGATGACAACCATCAGAGTTGTGCTGAACATACTTGCAATTAAGGATTTGCATCTAGAGCAAATGGATATTAAAATTGCATTTCTTTATGGACAACTCAAAGTGGTGCTATACATACAACAACTTGAAGAGTAAATAGCTCAAAAGAAAGAAACATTTGAGCTAGTGTGCAAGCTCAAGAAGAGCCTCTATGGCTTGAATCAAGAGCCAAGACAGTAGTACAAAAGATTTGACAGGTGCATATCAGAATCAGGGTACAAAAGATGCAGGCGGATCACTGCTATTACATAAAGTTGTGTAAGTCCTCCAATATCATTATATTGTTGTATATAGATGATATGTTGATTACAGGATCTAATATGGAGGAGATAAGGATGCTGAAAGAACTGATGTCAAAGGACTTTGACATGAAGGATTTGGGGCTAGCCAAGCAGATTCTTGGAATTAGAATCAACAGGGAGAGGAGTGTAAGAATTATGAATCAGTTGCAAAAGGAGTATGTTGAAAAGGTGATAAAGAGGTTCAACATGAATGAAGCGAAGCCAGTGGGCACTCCCCAAGCAAGTCACTTCAGCTTATCAAAGGGATAGATATTGAAGTCAGAGGAGGAGAAAGAGCATATGATGAAGGTTCCTTATGCTTCAGCAGTTAGGAGCTTGATGCATGCAATGATCTACATGATATTATACATTTCCCATGCAGTGGGAGTGGTCAGCATATTCATGGGAAACTTAGGAAAGCAGCACTGGGATGCAGTCAAGTATACCCTAAGATATCTGAATGGTATAGTGGACAAAGCTTTATCCTTTGGAAGATCTGACATTATTTTATAGGGCTATGTAGATTAAGATCTTACAAGAGATATTGATAGCATAAGAAGCACTACAGGATATGTATACATACTGGGAAGTGTAGTGGTGAGCTAGATCTCTAGGCTACAAAACATTGTATCGCTATCTACCACAGAGGCAGAATACATTGCCTTCACAGAGGCAAGTCAGAAGATGATATGGTTGAAGGGCTTCATGGCAGAATTGGGCAAGGAGTAGAAGGATGTGAGGCTCTACAGCGATAGTATGAGCGCTATTCATCTGGCAAACAATGCCACTTTTCGTGCCAGGACAAAGCACATTCCACTCTGTTACCATTTCGTCGAGACACTGTTGGAAGAAGGACAACTTGGATTGGAGAAGATTCATACTTCTAAGAATCTAGCTAATATGCTTACCAAAGCAGTTACAATGGAGAAACAAAAGCTATGTGTAGCTTCAATTGGCCTCGGTACATGAGGAGAAAGCGAGGTGAGCCACACCACATTTATTGACAAACACAGAAGAAGATAATGAAGGGTCAATGGAGGAAAGGAGGGAAGACTTTCCTAAAGGTCTCCAAGTGGGAGATTATTATGTGTGGAGATCCTTTAGTGCCCAATAGCATCAAAAGCACTGCAGCATGCCATGGCACACCGTAGTGCACCGCAGCATGCCTAGACGGTTCTTACTCGAGAGCTGAGGCACTGTCGCGTGCCTCAGTGGTCAGAATTGAAAATTAGGCGATGCAACGCGCCGCAGCGGAAATCGTTGCTACAGCACGCCACAGTAGAAATCAGCACTATAGTGCACGACATCGAGTCAGTGGGTCCATCCTGAGGCACAGATGTTGCAGCATATTCAATTCAAGAATGTGAGCGCTATGGCGCGCCTTAGCGCCTGACAACAATCAGCCCAGTCCAGGTTATGCCCTAAGTAAATACATGGGAATTTTGGACTTTTCAGGGCCTGTTTCTTCAGTTAAGTACTTAAGTAAACATTAGGAAGAGATTCCTAAGTTCTGTAAATGCAAGCAAGGTCAAGTGGAGGCTGGAAGCTTATGTGAGGAGGAGATCCCTAGGATGAACCCTCAAGAAGCTGCAGTGCAAGTTAGGCATTGCATGTTGAAAGATATACTCCATGTGGTGAATGCTTCCTCTCCTCTCCATTTAAGAGTAAGAGCTCGAGCAGTTTGTGCTAAGGTGATAAGCTCTTTGCAACTCTATAACTTCTATCATATTCTAGTGGATTCTTGTGGTGTGGCTTCATGGTTTTTCCCATTCTTAGATTTTCCACATATATCTTAGTGTTTGGATGTTTTGTGTGCTGTGACTTGTGCATGCATGTACTGTATTTTTTGTTCTTGTGACATTCTTGTGATTTTTGAGATTGCTTGGTAACCATCAATGCAAACTCGGTCCTCGAATCAAAGTGTGTGCTCATTCTAAAACTGCTTCCACTGCGGAATAGAGCTCAATTTATTTACAACAAGTTAATCATACTAAGATCAATTAGGCATATTTTGCAAGAAAAATAAGATATGCAACAAGTAGATAGAGTCGGATCACTCCATCGAAGGCGTTCATATTTTTGGTCAAGTAGTCAAGCGGCCTTGAGAATGTAGGTTTTCTTCGTGCTAATCATTCAAAATATCTTCATATGACTTTTTAGAGTAACCTTGAAATTAATGATGGTCAAAATTTGTTTGGTCCCTTTTACACTAAGGCAAGTGACAAATCATACTTTTATGCATTTTAGCTTAATAAGATAAGTATAACAACCAACATATTTTGGGTTGATGAGAGATCAATCATTGACTACATATTTTGGTGATGCTATCTTGTTCGACACTATATTCAAGCAAGCAGGTACAACCTTTTATTTGTACCAGTTGGCATAAATGAGCACAATCCTATAATTGTGTTTGCTACTGTTAGGGTTGGCAATTTGATCTGAAACTCAAAATTCAAACTCCACTTGACTTGACTCGAACTAGAGATATTTTGACTCGACTCAAAAATTTTTGAGTCTAGTTCGAGTCATACGTCTTGACTCGAACCCTATTTAAAATTACTCAAATGTACTTGAACTCGGCTAAAATTCAATTCAAACTAGAACAAGTTCAAATTGAGTTCAAGTTCAAACTCAAGGTATGGATTTTTAAAAATTTTCTAATGGTCATGTCGAATAAGTACCCACAAATAATCTTCCCTAACAAGAGCATGCATGGTTGTGGACAAGACAGTATCATTTTTGTTACATGAAATGGCATATTAATTATGCTAATAGAATATATTTGAAAATGTTGCTAATAATCTTTCTCATTGCTTAAACTGACATTCTGGGTTTGCATCCAAATCTAAGAAATGTATACATGAAATTAGATCAGTTAAAGTACATGTGACAGTTTGATTTTTGCCTATTATAAACACTAAGCTTAAGGATAATGATTGGTCTGGTAAATTGTAGAAAATTAAGGAGGGTGGAGTGATGCTTATAAGATGCAGACATTGAAATTCAATATGGCTACTACATAATGAACTTTGAACAATGATCAAGAGTGGTTGTGCAAACATTTCATTTTTTTGCTTTATTGAGGAATTTAATCTTGTAGTTACATGACATCATGAGAAAGAGCTAGCGAAGGACTTCAAATCAAGAAACACTTTTTAATAATCATAGTGCCAAACTTGAAAACTCTGAAGGATGCTTCTAAACGTATATACAAAAATTATCTGTTGATTTTGAGGTTGAATGTCTAAGCCAAATATCTTGTGCATGCCAAGTTGTATGTACAAATGAAGTTTCCCTCATTTATGTGGTATTATCATATTCTAATTGGAATATTATTTACATTAAATTTAAACTGCATGCTCATAAGGCCTCCAGTTCATATAGAATGCTTGACTACATGGGCATCTTTTACAAGCACATGATGAAAATTCTTAATTTGCATGGCATAATTAATTTATCAGCTAAGTACATAAGCCTTTGATGCATAAAGTACACTAATGAGCCTCATATATTATATAGTTATTTTCTTATCTAAATGTGTATTTTTAGTAAATTCAATTGTTATTTTAGTTGATTTTTGTATTATTTCAGCTCAAAATGATCAAACCATAAAAAATGAGAATTTTCTTGAAGTATGGCGCCACGACTCTCTGCAGAGCAAAACTTTGCAAGTGAGTCACTATGGCAAGCTGCAACACTAAACAAATTACAAGAAACCAGCCACAGTGCGCCATAGCGCAAGGCAAAGATATGAGAATCAATGCTATAGCATGCTGCAGCGCCGGACTACTCGACCATGGCACCACGGCATGCCCGAGCATCCTTCGACAAATTTGCCTTAAAACCCAGAACAAATAGGGAATTTCAAAGGACAAAATCACTTAATTCTCGAGACTAAGGCGCTACAGCGCCAAAACTCCAGAGACTCAGGTGTAACATGGCGCCGTAGTGCCCGATGAATAGAAATAAAGGTATTACGCTAGACATAGCGCATGATGAGCAAAATGCGAGGTGTTGTAGTGCGCCGTAACGTGCACTGACAAACTGTCTTGGAAATCTGTTCCAAGACAGCATTGGAACAGCCAAAATATTGAAAACTGTCCATTTTACCACACCTTGAATTAATGAAAAACATTAAACCCCTCTCATTTCTAAGAGAATAAGATAAAATATTTGAATGCAAACCCAAATTTCAAAGAAGGAATGATGGCAACTTAAGAAAGGAAAAGGTTGGATGGAAGATTATAAAAGGAAGGATTAAAGACTTAGCAAGGGTTCTAATTTTGATTTTGGAAAATAAATATTCAGGAGAACTTCCAACACCAAGGAGAAGAAGATGGCTACAGTTTGAGAAGAAGGAATAGCACAACGAGCAAGGAAAAGAGAAGAAGACATGGAGGACACCAAGAGCAATTCCTGAGTATTCTATTCTCAACTTGTTTCATGGATATTTCTTTATAAGAGCAATAAAAATGCTCATCATCTCTTGTAGCTTTCTTTATTTATATATTTAATGGTAGCCTGTACCTCCCTTTGGGAAGGGCTGGGTAAGAACTTGCAAAAATCATGGTGTAGTGATTGCAACTCTTTTAATCAATGAAATGTCATTTACATTTAAAAATGTTTTAAATGTAATATTGCATGAATGAGTTGGTGAATGGTGAATCTATATTTATGTAAATCATTTATTGTATGACTTTAAATAGAAGTCTCATAGAGCTTGAAGATTGCTTTGTTCATAAAGCTAGCACTCTCGAGCGTTGACAACGCGAATGATCATGAGAACATTTGCTGTGTGAAAAGAGCCTATGCATAACTTGGGACAAAAGTTTAATCATTTGGGGCCTAAGAGAATATAACCTAATATTCTTTTAGCCTTATTGCTTAGTTCATACCATTTTTGATACGAACTTGACGCATGTGATTTGAAAACCACCTATAGAGCTCCATAGCTCACTCTTAATTTATGCGAGAATTTTAAGCGCGTTAAGATATGAGTGATGCTACATAAACTCATTTAGCTTCACATTTCATATCCTTAGCTAAACCAAAACTTGACGCATATGAGCCATAACTGGAGTCAAGATCATGTGATACTTATCTAAAATTGTGTATTTTATCGCTTAAACTTAAGAGAAAACTATATTTAATAAAATAACCACATGGTTGTTTATGTGCCAAGATTGAACCTCGTTAAGTTCATCTCAGAGCACTAGATAAGATCTAGTACATTTAATGTGTGCATTCGAGAATACTAAATCTCTTTTGATAATGAAATTGAGATAAACTCCACTTGCTTGACATAGAATTGAGAAGAAGAGTAACTTGCATGAACCATGATAACTGCATGTTTAACATAAACTCTCCCCAATTTTCCAAAACTATTTTCAAAGCCAAATTAATCTTGAATTCGTAAAATTAGGAACTCAAAACCACCAATCTATTCCTTATACATTATAGAAATTAGACACACTCTAGTAACAAATCTAAACACTATTCCTAGAGGATGAAAAATATTGGGATCTTACCACCACATATTACTTTGGACCACATACACCTGCGTGTAAATGCAAACATATGTAATTTAGATATATCAGAATAATTGAAGTTGAAATTAAAGCCGAATTTGAAGAGGATAACCAAAGAGGGAGAGTTATTTAAGGGGAAAAAAGAGGAAGATGGGCTTTTTGATCATTTTTTGAACCACAGGGGAATAATTCAAATAATCCCATACCATCAAAGAAGGTTCTTAAGGAGGAAAGCTGCAACCGAGCAAGAGGAAGTCATTAACAAGGAGAAGGAGCAAAGCATTAAAAAAGGAGAAGACATTAGAGAAAGCCAAAAGGAGTTTCTGCATATCATCTTTTTAACTATGTTTTTGTATTCTTTCTACTTGTAATAATAAAATGTATGCATTTACAAATTCATGTATTTTTGTTATTATATTCATTGTGATGGTAACCTAATCCTCCCCTTTGGGTAGGGTTTGGTAGAAGACATGCAACAAGTATTCGATTTTGTGAATGATTAAGAATTCAATCTTAAATGAAATGTCATGATTTTGAGCTAAAATAATCTCTTACCTTATATGGAATGAATAATTGTCGATAAATGAGATAATATTTTGCATATCATTAAATGATATTTTAAGATAATTTTATTATTCTCGATGATCGTCTTGATTTAAAACTTGTGCACCTAGAGCCTCCACGTCAAGTGAGAATTACATAATTTGTTGTGCATAACTACTCGTGCATAAGCTATAGACCAAAGAATTGATCATCTGAGCTATAAGATAATTTATGTAAATCTCTAAGCTCCATAGCTCAATCCATAACACATATAAGGCATGTAAGGTTGTGAACAAGGTGACATGGTTCACTTAGGCCATTACTGACCTTATGTTAAGTTATGGTTTTAATGTAGGTGAGCCGAGACCATCTATTGAGCTCCATTGCTCAATTCTAATTTATGTGAGATAATAGAGCGCTTTAAGCTATGATAAGAAATGTGACATCAACTCATTTAGCTTCATTGATCATTATCTTAGATAAATCAATAGTAGAAACATGTGAGCCATAGATAGAATCAAGACCTAGTGATTATAAGAGAAAATATGAATTTTATTGCTTATGCATAAAAATTACTTTCATTTATAAAAAGATCACAAAGATATCTGTGCTAATTTGAATCCTAGAGTGTTCATGATATCATTAAATGGGGTTATAGTAAAATTAATGTTTAAATGGCAAGACTAGACCTCTTGATTAGAGAATTTCTTAAATAATAGAAATGTGACATGACACTAGGAGAAGAATTCTCTTGCAAAATTTTTTACAAATTGCATGTTTGAAATCTAACTCTCCCCAACTTCATCAAATTGATTAAAAACTAATATATGATAACTTTGCATAATTTTGGGACAAAAAGACCAACTTTTTATTACTTTAAACATTATTGAAAAGAAGTTTACTTTAGAAACAAACATACACCATTCTCAAAGGATGATAAATCTCAAGATCTCATCATCCGATAATACTTCTGACCACGTACACTTACGTGCAAGCACAAACTTACAATTTTAGTTTGTCAAGTCTTCTAAGCATAATATTCAAAATTTATATGTTAATTTTGAGGTTGAATGTCTAAACCACATATGTATGCTAAGTTGTGTATACAGATGAAGTTTATGTTATTTATATTGTATTATTACATTCAAATGGTAGTATTGTATACATTAAGTTTGGACAACAAACTCATAAGGTTGGCAGTTCAAATAAAATGCTTGACTACATGGGCATATTTTGCAAACATATGCTAAAAATTTTTAATTTGCATGGCATAATTAATTTAACAGCTAAGTACATAAACTTTCGGTTCACAAAAAATGCCAAAGTTGGTCTTCTATCAGAGATTGAGTCCAGAACTTGCAACCACACAATGCATGCTTAATTTTGAATTAGTTAGTGCGGTGGTGTTTGTTATGTGTTTTACAGAAGATGACATAATCAAGTAGTATATATATGGTGAGTATCTAGAGTGTCATCCTCAAAGACAGAGTACTAATTACCATTTATTTTTCGAAATTTATTTTACTAATTATTTTTTATTCTTAAGTATTTTAAGTATTTTAAATGGTTAAGTTGTGAGCTTAAGAATATTGGAATTAAAGTCTTAATTTTTATACTAATTGAGAAAGTTATGAGTAAGTAATAAAAGAACTATATTACTTAATGCATGTTGATTAAGATAAAGTGCTTGAATTAAACTATTGATGAAGTTATAAAAGGCTAAAAAGGGATACATGCCCATGGGCTTCATTCAATTCTTGTAAAATATATGTGAAGCGATGAATAAGAACACTAATTTGATACATAAGCTTTGCTAAGTTTCTCAAAGCGATTATTTCTCTCCTAATTACATTAGTTATATATGGTCTAGCTATAATTAACATAAAATTAGCTGCATTAAAAATAATACTTTTATGTTAGCATAATTAAAACTTGAAAGAATCCTTATCTCTAATATGTTAGTATGCTTAAAATTTAAAAAACACAAATGATTTTTATCTCTAGTAGAAGCTAATTATGCATCCACACCTTGTTACACCTCTATTAACAAGGCATGTTCTGAAAATTATTTAAGAAAAAGACTATATCAAAGATGATATTCTAGTATGCATAAGAGAGAACAAAGATAAAAATGATATATATCTTGTTTGTGAGTGTGAATGTTTCAGTTTAATCTTTCAATTTAAACATTACAAACTCTTAAATTAGTGACTTGAAATAAACCTTTTTATAATCTTAATTTAACATGAATAATGCACTGTATTAAGTGTGGGGAGATGAAGTAGAGAGAGAGAGAGAGAGAGAGAGAGAATATTACAAATTTTGAGTTGGGTGTGCTAGGCTCTAACCATCTTCATATTTAATTAAAAATAAAAGAGTGAGAGAGTTGTCACTCACAGAAATATGTCTAATAATGAGGGTGAGAAGTATCTCTCCTTATAAAATTAAATACAAAAATGAGGATCACATATGGAAATTAGATACCCCACTTCTCTATGAGATTGACAGCCTATTGAATAATAAGAATTATCACACACTAACATCTAACATCATCTTAAGTGTTAAATAAAGATAGTTGAGGTACAAGGACATGAGATTAGATAGAATTAGGTGGTGATTCTAGGTAGCATAGGTTAAATCCACACCACCTAATAGACATATACTAAATTATTTGACACCAAATTTCAGCCTATCAAGCTCAATAACTCACTTTAAGTTTCGCCATTCATTAAATTTCTTAATTCATCTAACTCAAGGATGAGTAAGAACTTAAGCATGAGTGGTGATAACTTGTAGCTTTTAGTGTTTAACCCATTTTTGTATGCATATTTGTGTTAGAATTACATGCTATTAAGTATGTTTGTACATGTTTTATGTTTATGCAGAGGTTTGTATGGTTCAATCATGACAAGGATCAAATAGACTAAGGAGGAGGCAAATCAGGCAGCCATGCATACTTATACGCCTCTTGCTAGCAATAGGAGAAAAACCAAACTGATATCTGGGTTCCTAGGTGTAACAACCCGAGTTGTTACCTTAGTCAATTAGAACTAATTTTAGTCTTAAAACTAATCATAAGTGCTAATTAGGTCAATTGGAGTCAACCTCTAAGACCTAGTCCAAATTAGGAGTCAAATGGATCGAATCCTGATTTCTGGAAAATCCAGAAACTCTAAAATTTGACCCTTTTAAAATGACCTCAAATTAAAAAATGGACTTCGCCATTGCGCTCATTGCCACCAAATTAGCTAGGGGTGATATTTTCGTGTCAATTGGAAGTCGTCGAAATTTCGACGAATATTTAAATAATATTTAAAACCCTGGAAATTCGGAAATTAAAATACGCGTCGGATCGAAAATCCGACCTCGCCATTGCATTCCTCACCCCTCAAATAGCTAGGGAAGACATATTTGAAAATTTTTGAAAAACAAATTTAAAATATTAATTAATTATTTGAATATTCCATCACCGTTAAACAGTGCTCACGCCGTTAGCTTTTTAATTTACGCGCCGTTAGGTCGGCCGTTGGATCTGACGGCCGATTGAAGATCAGACGGCTCTCGACCCGTCTCCCTCATTGGGATTGCCAGCAAGCCAGAGCTCGTCACACGGCGCCCCGCCGCCGAGACCACCCAGCCACAGCCTCCAAGTCCTCGCAAGCTTCGCTGGTAAGCCCTTCAGGACCCCTCCGTGCGACTAAGCTCACTAGTTCGCGCGTTTGAGACCCTGCCGAGCCCCTGTGAACCCCGTTCCTCTCGGACCGTCAAACTTCAGGTACGCCGTTCTCCTTTGATCCTCCGTTGATTTAACAATTGTCACAACACATCTCTATTTCAATACTTAGATCATCCTCATGTAATGCTTAATTGAGGTATCGATGGCTCGATCGTTCACAATTTAGGGTTAGTCCACAGTTGTTTTAGTTAAACCCGTAGACGTCCGTAGACTTAGGGCTAGGGTTGGCCTTTGTTGGCGACACCGTGCTCTGCCGGTCCCTGTCCAAGTGCCAGTAGGTAGGCCTTGTTGAGGCCTAACGTCGGCCGTGCGGGTCAAGCCCCGCCGGCGCCGAGAGGGCCTGTAAAAGTCGTGCCCTCAACGCCGGCCCTCGGGAGCCCTCGGGGAACAGGATGGCTCTCGGGTGGGGCCGGGTCAACCCGCCTCGCCACGGGTCCGTGTCAGCGCCCTGGTGGGTCCCGCTTGCCTTCTGTGCCCTCTCCATGTGCGCCGCGTGGCGATGGGGCCCACGGTGCATCAGCGGGCAGACCCCGCATCAGCCAATCCCATCGGGTGGCAGGTGGGTCCCTCTCGCGGATCTGCGCCCAACCCGATTGCGCCATGTGGACAGTGGCGGGTCCCGCGCAATGAATTCCTGCAGAGAATTTATAATAATAATAAAAAAAAAATATATATATATATATATATATACACACATATATATAAATATGCACTTATATATATATATATATGAATAGTGAATTAGTTAGTTAGTCTTAAACTATGATTATTATTAAGTTAATTAATGTTAATTAGGGGTTAATTAGGCAGTAAACAGAGGATTTGTAAGTTTTTAATTATTAGAAATTACAGAATAATTAGTAATTAATTAAGACAATAATAATTATTAACTACTTAATAATAGCTAATTAATACTATTTAAAACATTGGTTGTAATTAACCAGATTAATTTTGATTAAGACTATTTTAATGATAATTAAACAATAATTAACAGAAATTAATAAAGTATTAGTTTTAAATTAATTCTTAACAGTAGGATTAATAATTCATTTAATATTAATGATTAATTATGATTAATTCATGCAAATTAATAAACAGTAATTAAACTTAATTAATTAAAATCATTAGTTAGTTTAATTAGCATATTAATTAAATTAAGCACTAATTAATTTAACCTAATCAAACATAAATAATAGTAATATTATATTTAAAATAGTTAAATAATAGATTAATTATTAATAATTAATACTAATTAATTACAGATTAATAATAATTAATTAATTAATTGATTAATACAGAAAAATGTATATTTAACTTTAGGGATGAATAGTAAATTTATATAAATTGAATAAATGAATAGTAAATAATATAAATTGTATTTTTGAATAGTAATTAAATTAATTAAAATTAAATTAATCTTAAAAGCTTAATAACTCTTTGTAAGATGATCCAAACATAGCCAATATAGGACTCATTTTACTCAAAAAAATAAAAAGAATCAAATGACGTAATGTAAATATTAGTTTCGGGTACGCATAACGAACTAGCATTTTAGGACCTATTTAAGACCCCATAACTTTTAACATAATTATCAAAATATAGTCAATATGGGTCTTAAAATACTCAGGAGAATAGCCCTATTACTGTAATAGTATTAGCTTTTCTATTTAGACATTAGAATAAAAAGTCAACCCTTGATCTCATAGTTAACTTTAGTGAAAAATGACCAAAATGCCCCCATAATTCAAATGATCATAACTTGGTCAATTCAACTCCAAATTTGAAAATTCAAGATGCTAATTAGTTTAGAATTTCAATACCATCATAAACGGAAATAATATTTTGGATTTGAACACTAGAAAAATTATAAAATGACCAAAATACCCCTAGCCTTAGTTAGGTCATAACTTGACTGTTTCTCATCCAAATTGAGCATACTTATTGTCTATCTTCAAGTTAGACAATAAGGAATCATTTGGAATCAAGAAACTTCAACTTGGATGCTTAAATCAAAAGTTGACTTTTTAGATCCTTAAGTAGGGGCAAAATAGTCATTTTGCCCAAAATTTAGGATAAGAGCCCTTAGCCCTTAATTAACCTTTTAAAACACTAAAAGCAACATTTGAACTATATTAGAATCATTTAAGTGAGTAAATCAATAATTAGGTCAATTCATCAAAACCCCTGAAAATCCTCCTAAGTCATTTCTTTATGCTCTTACACCTCACATAAGGACCATTCTTGAGACTAGGACTAGATCATAGGTTAGATGTCATTCATTGGGTAAATGGGTTACTCAATATATGAAACTTTGGTTTTATTAGTTTCTAGTATTTTACAACTTATTTTGATTATTTTGTCTTTTAACCTTAGATTTAGGATAGGAGATTCATCTTATTAAGTTTGATTATTTAATAGGATTTGCCTTAATTAGTAGATCACTTCTAGAATAAAACCTAGATCTTAAGTCTTATCCTTTTTGGATTATGTGATTAAGCCCAATATCATGGTGTTTAATCCATAATCTATAGTTTAGAAGATCTTGATCAGATCTTAGATAAAGCATCTAAATTCACAAAATTAGGACGTATAATTTATTAATTTAAGTCATAGTAGTCATCTAATTGAACAAGATTAGAATCAGGTCAGTTCTAATCCTTTTTAACTTATAAGAACGAGCTTTTAAATTACACTCGATAATAAGAAAATGGTGATCCTGAACTTGTGTAACTTGGAATAGTTAGAATAGTTTAATTAGAAAACAAATTATATCACCATATTAGTAGAGTCCCTTGCTTACTTTTGATATTTTATTGCTATGCATTACTTTATGTTTGAGCCATTTTTCCTTGGACATGTCATATAAGAAAATATTATTGCATGAAAATGAAAAACTTAGAAAATTAGGAAAACACTTGCATTTGGGTTTAGTTTATGGTAGATTATGGTGCACAATTACTCCAATGGACAGGGGCAAGGTAAGATCAGGATGCTTAACGCTACTCATTGAGGAGAGTGTGTTAGGCTTGGGACCCGCTTAGTCTTGCAGACGTGTTTGACTCCTCAGTTGTTTCTGAAATTGTCCACAGAAACAAAACTAAAATAACTAAAAGATGTTGCATAGTATTATCTGCCTCTTCAATAACACAATATTATTGAGATATGTTTGCCCTAGCCCAGAAAGGCTATGGGGATGGATAGATATATATGTTGGGCCAGATTGGCCAATTTATCTATTATGGCAGTTATACGTTCCTTTGCGGTTTTTTCAGCTTACTGTTTACTGATGTTATTGATGCATGTTATTTTAATTAGCTGTATTATTTTACTTTCTCACTTGTATAGATACTTGTATAGTATGCTAGACTTTACAACTCATATTATATATACCATCTCCAGATTTATATTTTAATTAGCATACGTCATACGATCATCAGCATGTTTAGGTCTAGATTTTTTTTTAGTACTTGTTTAGTTATTTATATGTGCCCTTCCTTGTTTAGCTTATATTTGAGACATGTCTTAGCCTCCTTTTTGCTTAAAGTTATAAATGTTGTTTATAGCTTTTCCCTTTCTTATTGTATTGCTAGTTGCTCCCATTTTTGATGTAATTATTGCTTAGAAATGCAAAAGGGTGATACTATAAACACATAAAACTCATCAGCTTAAAAATATACTTAGACAATTGTCTAACACAAGATTTTTCTCTTTTTTTGGCTGGGGCCCTACATTGTGAAACCGACAATGGCAAATCCTCTTCAGTTAGATGATCATGAGCTAGGAGTGGAGCCTTATCCAGAGGAGGAGCCTTTAGAAGAAGTTGCTTAGAGTTATTATAAGTGAGGATGAGAGCATTTTTACTTTCATTACTTAAACTTTAAGTTGATGTAATAATACAAGTACCCTTGACTGTGTGTTTGGATTACTATGCTTTTATTTTAAGTTATATTTCCTACTATTTATACTGTGATGCTTAGATGTTTCTCATTTGTAAATTGCTTCTGCACTCTGTATATTTTTATTAGATGGTGATTGATATTTTTGATTCTGTGCTTACTCCTTCCCTTATTAGGTGGATTGAGGTTTTCATTCTAATCCAATGATAAGTGAAGGGTTAGCCAGAGTGACACACCACCCCTTAGCTTAATCTTGTGGATTAAGGGGTGGGGCACCACACTAGGTGGCCCATAATGAAGCTGCAAGCTGAGGGCCCGAAAACACTTGAAGCAAATAAAGATGTGCCCATGCTCCGGTGACAATTGAAAGGATACCGGGTGGCCTTCTAAGCATACAACACATAATCTAATTGACCTAAATTACATATATCTACATTAGCATGCAAGAGTACGTGGTCCAAAGTGATATGAGAAGGTGAGATCCCTAGATTTATTCTCCTCTAGGAATTGATATTTATATTTGTTACTAGAATGTACCCAATTTTAATAATGTTTAAGCATTCAAATTTGTTTTGGTTTAATTACTAAATTATGATTCCTAAAATTACTTTTATTTTGAATCAATTTTTAAGAAATTGGGGAGAGTCGAGGTTAAACATGCATCTCACAAGGGTTCATGTATAGTTACTCTTCATTTCAAATCCATGTCAAATTGAATTAATCTTAATTTTTTTATCAAGATATTTAGTATTCTCTAATGGAAATACTAAATGTACTAAATCTTATCTAGTACTTTATGATGAACACTACAAGTTCAATCTCAACACTTAAATAATCATGAGATCTCTTAGTGAACAAAATCAGCTCTTACTTCTAAGTGATAATATCTTCATTTTTAGTTAAGCATCACATGATCTTGATTCCACTTATGGCTCACACACATCTAAGCAATTGAGCTATAAAGCTAAAGGAGATTATGTCACATCACTCATAGCTTCACATGGTCGAAATCCTTACATAAGTTAAGAGTGAGCTATGGAGCTTTATAGGTGGTTCTTAGCTCACATGCATTGAGTTTATACCTCAAAATGGTATGAACTTAGATATAGAGCTCAAGGAATGTTATGTTATAGTTTGTCATGGCTCAAATGATCTAGTTCTTGTTCAAAGTTATGCACAAGCTATTTTCACACAACGAATGTTGTACAATCATTCGTGATATTAATGCTCAAAAGTGCATAGCTTTTGGGACAAGCGTTCATCAATCTTTATGAGATTCACATTCAGCTATAGAGTAAGGATTTATAATCATATGGTTTTTTTAATCTTCCAAATTGTCAAAAGTAAAATATGAAAACTTTTTTAGCTCTACATAAATATTTAAATGATAAGAAGAGAATGTATGCATTACATCAAGATTTCTACATATTCTTGCCTAACTTTCCTCTAGGGGGTTTAGGCTGCCATTACAATGGATAAACAAAGAAAGATACATGGGATGCAAAGCTTATTCATTGCCCTTACAAGGAAATCAAAAGAAAAAATGTTGAGAATATAATACTTAGGAACAATCCTTGGCATTCTCTTAATCTTATTACCTCTTCAAATCTTCTTCCCCTACTCCTTGCTCTCTGTGTTTTTCCTTCTTATCAATATGCAACCTCTTTTCCTTTGTAGGGATAGCAAGTCCTGAATATCTTCTTTTCCAAACCAAAAATCAGAACCCTCTCTAAGTCTTGCATATCCCCTTTTATAATCCTTTCTTTAGCCTCCTCTTCTTCCAAGTAGCTAACAATCTCTTCTTGAAACTTGGATTTGCAATTAATTTTATTCATTTATTCTCTTGGAAATGAGGGAGTTTAATACTTGACATTAATTTTTGTTATGGTGAAATGGAGAGTTTTAAATATTTTGTCTATCCCAATGCTGACTGGGAGCAGGGTTCCAAGATAATTTTGCAGCGCTCTCTATGGCACGCTGTAGAACCAAGCTTCCAGTTTATCTGGCACTACAGCGTGCTATAGTGCATGATTCTCTGTAGAAGTGGCATTGTGGAACACTGTAGCACTTGAGTCTTTGTAGAAGTGGCATTGTGGTACGTTGTAGCGCCTTAGTCATGAGAACTATGGCTCTACGGTGCGCTGTAGCGCCATTGTCTCTATGGATGTGGTGTTGTGGAATTTTGTAGAGCCTTAGCCTTAGGAAGTTTAGCACTATGGCACTGTAACACCTTAGTCTTGGGAAAATAGGGGCTAAAGTGGGTTGTAGCGCCTTTGTCGCAGGAATCTTGATGCTATGAGCACTTTAGCGCCTTAGTCTTGAAAATTTTGGTGCTATGGTGCATTGTAGCGAGTTAGTCTTAGAAATTTGGGTATTATGTCATGCTGTAGTGGTTTGGTCTCAAGAAACCATGCATTGTGCCATGCTGTATCTCTTTTGTCTCTCGATGTCTAGCTTTATTGAGCACTGTGGCGCCTTGCTCTCAAGAACAAGGGAATGATGGTTCACCATATCGCGTTGTAGTGTCCTTTTCATTCAAATTCGTTTTCTTCTCATTTTTGTTTCTTCTTACTTGAAATGGCACAAAAATACACTAAAACTACAACAAATCCTAATAAAAACATAAATTCTAGCATAAAAATCACTATGTTTATGGAGCTCTTCACACCTCCACACTTAACATCTTTCTCATCCTTGAGTAAGTAACATAGAACTTCTTAGAACATCCTATTTTTAACAATTTTGCTCTATTTTGATGCATATTTGAAACCCTTCTTATATCTTAGTGTAGTTCAAACAATGATTTAATTGGGTGAGGGTAACCTTAATTTTCCTTGGTTTAAGGTTAATTACTTTTCCAACTATCCGTGACTCTTTTCTTTACATCATTTGATGGTTATATGAATCATATGTTGGGGAATTTTCAGGCTCCATATTAAGTAGTTTTAAATAATGGTGTATTTAGAAAGTGTTATGGCATGTGTGCTTTCTTATGATCTGTAATACATACAAATACTTTTGGGGCGTGATATATGTCTTCATCCCTTTATTTTCTTTCTTTTGGATTTCTTTTCAATATTTTTCTTGGAGAGACATTTTTCTTCATCCCATTTTTCATGTATTACATTCGTGAAGTCCTACAGAAGCCTAACATATTTCTAACTTTGACTAGTCATTCACTTTTCTCATCCAAACCATGTTTTCCCCCACACTTAATCTTTTTTGCATAATTTGAATTTATAAAGAGTGTAAGATAGTGAGTTAAGTAGTTTTCATTTAAACTCAACATATCATGGTTACTTCCTCTCTTAATGTACATATGTCTTACTATTTAACTCATAAAGATTTTCAAAGTTACAAGTTCAATCTTTATAGCAAAATTATAAAAAGTAAGACTTCCAAATAGTTATTTAATTAATTTTTTCTTCAAATTCAGGCCAAGGGATGGTTGGAGGAGACACCAATGTAGGTGATGGTGGGAATGATGTTTCTCTTGGACTGCCTTGCAAGTGCCAATTTGCAAACATACTTCCAAGAACTGTGTTAAGGTCTTGAGTGTACTTGTAGTGTTGGTACAAGGTGATCTCACAATAATTGAGCCATGCATCCAAACCTTTGTCAATCCTCCTTTGGAACTCCCCCAACTTTCCCATCTACCTTTAGAGGTTTGTCAATTTAGATTTTTGGCTTGTTGAAGATGATGATCCTTATAACAATCCTAAGTTATTACCCTGGCTAATTTAAGCCAAACCAAGCCTTAAATCTCATTCAATTGGTCTTATATAGTCATTAAAACCTAACCCTAAGAATTTGGGGTCAATCAAAACTCATTTGAACTAATTGGCTATTTTTCCTATTTTAGTATCTTAAAAATTAGCTAAATTAATTTGATTTCCATATTAAAATTTGATTGTATTTTTAATTCCTCACTCACAAATTAGCTAAGAGTGAAATATTGGGAAATTTTGGAGGTCATTTAAGCATAAATTGAATTTAATTTGATTATGGAAAATTATACTTAAGTGTGTAAAACAATTCCTTATTGCACTTAGAACCCCCAACGGTTGGCTTGTTATCCCAAAAGGCGGGCTGCATCTGGACTGTTGGGTCCTTTCCCTGCCCAAGATCTTGCGACCGCGTCTCTTTCTTAATCAATTAAGTCATCACCCGCCAGATCGCATCAGCAATTCATTGGCTGAAATCTTGCACGCATTCTGTCATTAAGTAGGCATTTCAGGACCATTGTGTTTCAACCGTTGATCCGTCAAATTGCCAGGATGCATCTAGCCATTATTCAGCTTCATCTCCACTTACATGAAGTGGTTCCAAAAGCTTGTCTAGCTACTGTTGCTGTGGCAGTATGGGCGTGATCATATCCCCCGCTCCTTTCTTGAATCATAATGGCCTAGTGGAGCTGATCTCTCGGGTCTTCCCCTCTCAAGCTTCACCCAAAGTTTAATTCCTTGGGCTTGCCATTAACGACTAGCCTGGGTTTCTCTTAGTGCACTAGGCTGTAAATAGCCTTGAGAATTCATCAGTGAATCCTTTGATAAATGTGGTTGTCTCCTGAAGCTCAATTATTATCTCTTCCTCTCTATTCCAGTGCATTAATTTTCACCCAGTTGGAAACCTGCAACTCCCGGCGAGCTCCCAAGGCCATCAATGGGTGCGATGTTAAAACCCTAGTGTTTTAACCCATTATTGGGTAGCTCATTTAGCTCCATTTCACTTTTTGTTCTCTTATACTAACATTGGGAGCTTTCACCTCAAATTTGGTGTGATTTGATGATCGTTTGTGATCAATGAGTATTCTTAAATATTTTAATCAACCTGAAAATACCTATTTTATTTTGATCTTAGAATCAAAATCGAAGTTCGCCATTGAACTTCTCACCCCCAAATTGCTAGGGTGGATTTTTTTGGAATGTTTGGAAGTCTCCAAAATTTCCCCAAATATTTTAATAATATTTAATTACCTAAAAATTAAGATAATTAAATTAACCTCGATCAAAAATTCAATTGTATTTTTGAGTTTCTCACCCCTTATTTATGTAAGGGTGAATTTTAGAGATTTTTTGGAGTCCATATGGTTATTTAATTTTGTGTAATTAAATATGTAATATTAATTAAATAATTAAAGTACTTAAATTAATTAATAATTATATAATTTTATAAATTCCAACTGCCAAAAATTCAACAGCGGAGAATCACTGTGGTGGGCCAAAATGGGAGATCTTTTGGGACCTAGGTCATCACCCTATCGGCCCACCATCAATACTGGGAGCTAGTATGTGAGATGCGCCATGGGACCCCCAGGTTCGACTGGTAGGGTTAACCCTAGCCGTTCCCCCTCTAGGTTTCATCGGGGAAGATGGAGACGGCATGGTTCTGTGTCCGGTCCGAATACCCTCCCTGGACTGAACCAGTCCAAATCTTGCGAAATGCACTGTCATGCTCGTTTTGGCGCGTGTTCTCGCATCGACACATGTCGGCCTCAGATCTGAGGTCCGCGCATGGTCTTCGTCATAGTCCCTCGCCTTCTGCACTATTGTTTTCCATCCTATCCACAATGTTTAGATCTTGATTTTTTGGATTGAGTTTTAGTTCCTAATTTAGCAATACAAATTACTTTAAGTTAAGATACGATTTTATTAAAATGAGAGAGTCGAGTTTTCATTGTAATAGTTGCAAGGGCTTGGTCATATAGCTTCATTTGTTGAATGTATACTTTAAATCTTTGTGCTTAATTAAATTAAGTGAACACAATTGGAATTGGAGTTATCTTTCAATTACAATAGGTTCAACTTTAGAGCTCAAAGAGAGCTCCCATTAGGGTTCTTCCTTAGCACATACACTTTTGTAAGATCATGATTTGTTATTAAACTTGATTCCCTATGTCTAGGTTACCAAATAGCATCTTTTATTCTTAGATCTCACAAACAAGACTTCTATTAACCATGCATCATGCGCTGCACATGCGATTTAGCTAGATGGGAGGATGCATTGGTCGATGGACTATGTCACATCATCCATCAAGTTTTCCAACGTCCTCTCATTCGTTCTACCTTACTGAGCAGCAGAGCAAAGTTAATGGAGAACTTGGTTCATAAGCATCAAATCTCTTAGTAAACCATTTAAAGAAAGGTGCAAGTGAGCTTGAGAATTTGTCATATAATTCTTAGCTCTACTTGTACTACCTCGCTTGCTCTTTCCCAATTGATGATCTAGGAACACAAGTTCTTAAAATTAAATAATTTGAATTTTATTCCATCCAAGCATTTATTTCAACATAAACAATAAACAATAAGATCATCTTTTCACTCATTCAAATAACTCATTAAAACATCACCATACCTTTACAATTTCATACAATTACATCTCAACCCTCTCCAAAGGAATTTTAGCTTTCCATTACTAAATAAGCATAAGCACACTTACAAAGAAATGTAAACCTCACCATCAGTTCACAGCAGAAAAAAATTAGAGAAGTTTAGGAAGAAATACTAGGAATCACCTGGAGGTTTTCTGGGGTTCTCTTGGACTCCTCCTGCACTCCCTTTTGACTGCTCCGCCCTTTTTCCTTTACTGTTTCCTTCTCCTTACTGTTCTTGGTAAACCTTTTTTCCATTGGAGAGTTCTCCTTTCTCCTCTTGCTGCAGCTATTCCTTTAAGGGACTTAAATGTAAAAAATTGGAACCCCTTTAAGGTCTGAGATTATCCCTTAAATATGGAAGCTCTCAGCCTCAAGGTATTAATGATGTGACTTTTTCTCTTCCTAGGTTTTATTTCACTCCCTTTTAATGTTCTATTGACTTTATTCTGCTAGGATTCAGCAGAAATAATGCACTTCACTTTTTAAGAAGCTGAGAATGGCCAAAGGTTGAATTTTGTGGCCTTCCTAATGCTGCATTTATGACTATTCTGGAAAAGGTTTGGATCGTCTGCTACGGCGCACTGTGGCAGCAGTATTCCAAACACTGTTCTGCTATGGCACGTTGTGGCAGCAGCATTCTAAACACTATTTCGCTGAGGTGCGCTGTGGCAGCAGCATTTCGAACACTATTCCTTTATGAAAGTTAGTATGTTTTCCTTCGGTCTCCGCAGTGTTCACTATGGGGCGCTGCAATGGATAAACCTTCAAAATGACTATTCCAATAGTTTACATATAGTTTTCATGATTAATAAAATATTCTGCTGTGGCCAGGGAAGGCTGCAAGTAATAAGGGGACCTCATATATTCTAAAGGGGGAATATGAGTGTTTGTTTTGGAGACCCTGCTTTTTTACTTAGTTAGGAAGGCGTGCATAAATCCTCAATTATTTAGTAATTTATGCCCGCATAATGGAAAACTTAAAATAACTTGAACAGTTAAACATTATATTATCACAATCTTCTTGATTGTGAGTACTTTTCAATGCCATTGAGCTATGTTTACTTATAATAGTCTTTGACTATGTTTACTTAGTCTATGTGGCTAAGCTTCACTTTACTTTACTTTACTTTACTTTATAGTTAAGTTCTAACTTTTTGTACTATAGTTTACTTTACTCTGTAGTCTTTACTTGATGTAGTGTATATTATTTTACATTTATTTTATGCTTCACTACTTCAGTGACTTTTACTTAGCAATAATATTTATTAAACATGCTAGTGTATTTACTATATGCTTTCATATGCACTTTAGTAGTTTCTAACCTTATTAGAATGCCTATTTTTCCCTTATTTGTTGTTGCATGCTAGAGCAAGCTACTTGTGAGTTCTTATACTTTACCCTATTTATTATCTTTTATATAGTTTGTACCCTTACTTTGATACTTAGTGCTCCACTTATAGTCATTAATTATAAAATTGTATATGTGGTATCCAACTAAAACTTAAATTAAAACTTAGCCTAATCTAAAAATGTACTTACAATTTTTAGTCTAATCACTTGTTTTTACTTTTTGGTTGTGCCTTACCATATTGAAAACTAAATACATTAGATCAGAAACATCTTCTAGACAGTGGAGCTGGAACTAGCACCAACCGTTTGTAGATTAAAGATTCTGCTTCCGCACTCTTTTATTGTTTTAGTGAGATTGAGAAAATTTTATTTTAATTTCATTTAATTCAATTTGCAATAACTTAATTTTTATGATGTTCTTAATTTATTTATGTGATGGATTTACTTTCATTTACCTGCTTGGTATAGATAGTAAATTGAATGTGTTTATTAGTTGTATATCTCCTATGTGTATATTTTATCGCTAAACTCAACCACCTCACAAAGATTCTTGGCCACATTGCACTTGATATTGGATTAGTTTTTTTTTTATTCAATGTTAAGTGGTATGGTAAAATCCTAGTATTGGATTTGATTCTTGATCTAATATTTGAGGCATTATATGCAACCTTATGTTCTAGTCCACAGTTAGTTGTTGATCATCCAAAAAATCCCCAGTGATCAGTTTTTAACTTTGAGTCAGCTCCATCAGCCTGCAAACTCCATTCCATGCACTATTGCTTCCCCTAATGAGTTAGGTATATCTGTGTTGTGTTGTGAACCTTCCTTATCCATTAGGCTGTCTGTGCAAAGCAAATGGAGTGGTTGAACTCAGTCCAGACAACTAGGACTTTGTGTCTAGATAGAGTCAGTGACTAGTGGAGCCAAAGACACTTCCCTGATAACCTAAGCTCAATTCCAGCCCATTTGGTTTCATAATTGCATTTCTTGTCTTTTTGAATCCAATGCAATTGTCCTAGGGCTCAGGCTAACTGTAACAACCCTAAGTTATTATCCTAGCTAGATCTAGATTAATTAAGCCAAACCAAGCCTTGATTATGATTCCATTGAGCTCAATGGGTCATTTAAACCTAACCCTCGAAGTTTGGAATCATTTGGAGTTAAAATGGAAAATTTGGTATTTTTGGCTATTTTAAGCTCTGAAAAATACCTAAATTAATTTGATCTCCAAATCAAAATCTGATTTCGTTTTTGAATTCCCCACCCCAAAATTAGCTAAGGATGAATTTTTGGGAATTTTTGGAGCTCATTTGGTCATAAATTGGATTTAGGATATTTAAGGATAATTATATATTAATTAATTAATTTTATTTATATTTAAATTAAATTTTAAATAAAATTATATCGGCGGGATTCGCTGTCGGGACCGCGGCAGATCCGCTGCGGGGTCCCGACAGCGGCGCATGCGTATAAGCCACCCGATGCGATCGCATGCATCTTAGCGCTCTCGATCCAATGGCTCACTTACCGGGCACCTTGATCGCATCCTACCCATCCAATCGGCATCTGGCATCCGACGCCTGAGATCTTCTCCGTAGTTTCGTTTAGCTAAAGCCGCATCAGACCGTCTATTTACAAAGGCTTCATGGATCAGACGGCGGAGGCGAATCCTACCACTATGGGTCTTCGTCCCCGAAGAGATCCCATCCCGATCGAGAAGATTCATAGAAATTCGCCAGGTAACCTTGTCTGCCACTCCCCTCACCAGGTCAGCTAGACCGTTAGCACCTTTCCATAAGTGGCCGAGCATAGTAAGGCGACCCGGGAAGCCTGGATCCTCCCAATTTCAGTAAAATGGTAAGGACCCGTGGGCCGAGCCAAGCTCCTTTACCAAGCCTCGGTCTCCGTTCCTAGGCCCCCATGGTGCCTATAAAAACCTCCAGGACTTCACAGTGAGTCCCTTTGCTCACTGTGAATCCCCAACTCCCTAGCTGAAGGCCTGCGGGAGCTTCCGTCACCTCAACATTTTCTTGGCATTTCCAGAGCTTGGAACTATTGATAGAGGGCTCGTCTGGTGTTCAGACCACCTGTGCACGTTCATCTAACCTTCAGGAAGCTTAGAAGCACTTCAATTCTCCTCGGTCGAGCCTGCAACTCGACTTCAGGTACCGCCTTCCCCCATGGAAATTTCCTTTAGCTCCATTTCATTTTTGTCCTCTGGATGAGCCCTGGATGTCGCCTAGTGAACCGTAGCCACCTAAGGAACCTATGTTGATTGTCGTCTGGGGCTAAGCTAGCTTGAGTCGATCGTATCGATCGACTAGCTAGTAGCCGAGCCAATGGCTACGTCCAGTAAGGACCCAGCGATTGGCTGCGCCTCAGGTTAAGATAGTTGCGGGATCGATGCGTCTAGACTCCCTGAACATATAGGGATCGAACCCCGGTCGAATCAAGGCCTCTGTGAGGAGAATTTTTCCCCTCACAGTCAGCCTGAGATGCACGTATCGAAGGCCTCTCGGTCGAGTAGCACCCCATCGATCCAGAGGGATCCAGATGGGGGTTCTTGGTCCAATCGACGCGTCTTGACTCAGGGAACGTGTATGGATCAAATCGAGCCACTGTCGTTGACTGTGTGCCGAGAATTTCAGCGCTGAAGTTCGGCGGGCACGAGACCAATCGAGAGGAAGAAGACGAAGTCGTGGGTCCTGGGCCGGGCCGACCCTTGACCCGCGCCTTTTGATTTTGGGCCGCAGGTAATTAAATGATTATCGGATGATATTTTCTATGGTTGTGAGTTTAATTAATTAAAACATATGATTCCAATTTAAATAAAAATACAGAATAAATTAATTAAATAACTTTAGTTATACAAATCCAAATGGTATGATCCAATATACCTTTTGAATCAGAAAAATTCAGGGAATCTAAATATAAAATTAAATCTCAGATCCAATGGTTGAATTAAAATTTATTTGCCAAAATCTTTGCCGTCATTAATTAAATCATATAAAATTATTTAAGTATCCAATTTATGAGATTAAGGCCTCTAATTGCTCCTTGTACCCTAAGGAACAATATCCTACCCTTAAATTTAATTTTGGATGGTTATCTTTCTTAATCACTCCTTAATCACCTTAAATAAGGATTAGTAAAATTAACCATAATTAAGCCTTTGATTTGGATGGAGGTTGTTCCTAATGTCATATTAGGTCTCTATTAGCCTAAGTATATGGTTGGATTGCCCTAAGGATGCCCAAATTTACTAATCACACTAATTGGCTTAATTAATTAATTAGTGTTAATTAACCTTAATTAAGGGGTCAAAATCTGTGATGAGGGTGTTTTTCACTTTATTAATCAATATGAATGAAACACATTAAGATAGATTGGGATCAATTTGGGTAAGTAAACCCTAGCATTCAAATTTTAGCCTTAAGAGGGGCATTTTGGTCATTTTGACCAAAATATATTTAAATGCTCCTTAAAGCTTGGAAATTTTAGTAAACTATCCTAAGGTAGATTAGAAATGTTCTCTGAACTCTTAGACTAATAGTAATGTTAATGTGATCATTAATTCAAGAAATCTCCACTTAATCCCTAATTAAGACACTTAGATCTTCAGTGATCTTATAAGAGTCATTTGATATTAATCCTTGAATCTAATAATTGAGATGATTAAATATCACCTTAATAAGTTTAGTAAGGTAAACCTAAGAGCTAAAACTTAAAAGAAATGTAATTGGTAAAGTTTAAGTTAAAATCTAGCTTAAAGTCTAAAGTGATCAAACCTCAGATCCTTAGATCTTAAGTAGCCCTAAAAAGGTCAATATGAGTTTAATGTTAATCTAATGCTTAAACTTGTCAATTTCAGCCTTAATAAGCTCCATGTAGTTTAACTATGAACTTAGATTCTAAAAGAATCATGAATGAAAGCTCTTAAGATAAAACTCTAATTTAGAGATCTAAAGTGATCAAATCTTAGATCTTTAGATCTTAAGATCTTAGACTTAGATCTTCAATTTGAAATTGAACCATCTCCAATTAAAATTCTTTAATGATTGATTGTTTAATATTTTGAAACCTTCCATGTGGGTATAAGATGATTCAACTAATAAGATAATGAAATTATCTTAAAGATTGAATATAGATCTTAGATTCTCAAGTTCTTAATTGATTGTTTTATCTTATAATCAGTAGAATAGCCTTTCACTAAGTTCTTAGTTCCTGAATCTTTCAGCTTATAGGATCCTTTACCTTTAATTTGGGCAATAAGTGTGAACCCTAGATCCTAGATAGAGTATTACCTTGGATTTATGATTTGAATTCAACATGGGGTTTAAGTTCTAAATCCTTAAATCTTGATTTATTTAATCAAGATTTGGGTAAGAGAGTAAAATATTAATAAATTAGGTCATTGATTTACTTACTTAAACCATATAGTCGTCACATGATTTTGGATTAGAACTTGTTAAGTTCTAATGTTAACTTTAAGGACGTAAATCTGAGATTTTACTCGATAGCTGGATATTGGAGATCCTAAATTTATACCTTCTCAAAATAGTTAAATTGGGTAATTAGATAACACCATATATCACATAAGTCTAGATTGAGTCTTTTGCTTACTTTG
Source organism: Gastrodia elata (assembly GCA_016760335.1). NCBI lineage: Eukaryota > Viridiplantae > Streptophyta > Magnoliopsida > Asparagales > Orchidaceae > Gastrodia > Gastrodia elata. Next base: position 37,310,033 of record CM028681.1, read on the forward strand.
ACTAGATTGCTTGGCATACCTTGGATATTGAGCCTTATTCCTTGAGCATAATAGGAAAACTTAGGATATGGATGATACATCCTAAGTTAGTATTTGACTTGTATATCATTTAGTTTTGCCTTGTTTGCAATTGGTAGAATATATCCAAGCTTAGTCTGCCTCTTCAGTAGTAGTATTGTATAGACTGGACTCAGACCTATTATATTTGGATGGCTAGGCTGGGGATTAATTGATTGATATTGGAGGCCCTATATGGCTTATTGGCTAGTATGGCAGTACTATGTCTTAGGCTTATTGCTACTTTAGCTGGATTGTATTGTTTTCTAATTTGCTTTGCCACATGCTTCAATGGCCTTATTTTCAGTATTTGCTCGCATTGCCACATGTCTCAGTGGCTTCATATTTCTTAGATTGCTTGCTTTTGCCATATGTCTCAATCGTTTTTATGTTCTTTTCCTGTTCATAACTAGCATGTTGTATGTATACTCATATGGCTTACTTATATATATTTTGGCATGTTTAGGATGCTAGAATTGCACATTTTCAGTACTAGTGTTCTTTTATATACTCCGCATATGTTAACACGATCATAAGCATGTTAGGTTCAGAAATGTATTGTAGTTGCTGTTTCTTTTAGCTTTTAGCCCCACCTTGTTTATTTATATTGTATGCTAGCTATAAATGGATAGTTTATAGTTACCTATTTCTTTCATAGCTTGTTTCACCCTTTACTCCTTGCATATTTTGTTAAATTTAAAAATGTGATATCCTTAAAATATTCAGTTCATGAAAATAGCCTAAAATGTACTTAGATAATTGTCTAAAAGTAACATTTTTGTTTTGTTGGCTGGGGCCCTAGCATTTGTGATACTGACAAATATTAGATTCAGACATGTTCATGGGCAGTATCACAGAAGAGGAGCAGGTTCAGGAGGAGGATTGTGCTGTTGCTGTTTAGTTAGATATTGCATTTTATTTTAGTGAGATTGAGAGATATTTTCATTTTCTTTAAACTTCAGTTTGTAATAATTAATTCTGGATGTATTTTATTTCTGCATTGTAATGAGTTACTGTATTGCATTCACTTTTCCCACTATGCATGATTGTGGATGTTACTCTATTATTCATTGGTTCCGCCACTTTGATATTTGTATATTGACGATGTATAGCACTTGGTGACAAATCCTTGTCTTAAGGCAGGTTGGGTTTACCTAACTTCACTTGAGTCAGGGGTTTGCCATAGTTGGAGCACCGTACTTCCTTGTTGTTAGTACGGGGGCCCTACAGTTGGTATCAGAGAACACCATAAGGTGTCAGAATGGGATCTATGATTCCTTTCTACCTAATGGATCGTTCTTCTGAAATATAAGCATCAATATAAGTGACATCCATAACATAGTAGTGTCAGTAAATTTATGCAAAATGTAGGAGGCGAATACTCTCATCCTAATAAATTAGTCATCTCGAGCCTAACACAAATGTAATAAAATTATCTCCCCAGAGTCAAATGGATTTTGAAGAGTCCGATATAGACTATTATCAGCGTGCCTACAAGAGAGTTTGGAGCTGTAGCTTCAAATGGAGGCAGGAAAGTAACTGGCAGATTGAAGGAGTTTTAGCGAAATGAATTTTGGTCCTGGAGAAGCTTCTACAACAAGCTGTATACCGAGAGCTCAACTTTCCCATATATGCACAAGAATGGTTGAGCCGAGTGGAGTCCATTCTAATACACATAGAGTGTCCTGAGTCACTTTATGTAGCTATTGTGATAGACCTGATGGTGGACTACACCGGAGTTTGGTGGTATGAGACCATGGAAAGACTCGAGAAGAAATGTAACAGGAAGCATAGGGAAGTCACTTTTGAGGACTTTTGTGTAGCCTTTGAGGCAAAATACATTGATAATGTTTGAATGATAGTTAGGATAAATGTTATTTCATTTCCAAGCAACTCCATTTGATTTACAGTTTTGGCATTGTAATCCCTTAATTTTATAATTAATGAAAGATTTTGATTTCTCTTCCTTAGAGTAAATTCTGAGTTTGACCTTTTCTTAATCAAACTGGAATGGATTTTGGATCACCACCCACCATTACTCCTACCAAGAACACTGTGGCCTCTAGTAGTTCTAGCGATGAGGTGGCTCATCTGCGAGCCATGGTGGCAACTCTGCTAGAAAACCAAGCTCAACAGGCGCTCGTTATGCAAAAACTACTGAATGATCGTACACCTCCAGTCACTGTCGCTGCTCCGACAGTTCATGCTCCACAAGTTGCTTCTTCTTCATATCACTCAGCGAATAACCTCCTTCACAATTTTTTGAGGTTAAGACCTCCAACCTTTGGTGGGGACCTGCCCCTGATGGATACAGCTGACTGGTTGAAAGCTGTGGAAAGGGATCTCGTTAGTCTTAAGGTCCCAAACTCAGAAGCTGTTCGTCTCGCCACCTGTCTGTTTCATGCAGAAGTAGAATATTGGTGGGAAGAGATCCGAAACACCAAGTTCACTAAATACGAGTTAGAAGACATCCCCTGGGATGAGTTCGTCGAGGCCTTCAAGACTAAATTTATTCCCCCATCTGCATAAAAAATTATTGCAGACACAATCATGAGGTTGACTCAAGGGAGGCATTCAGTCGCTGAATACGAAAGAGAGTTCCACAGATTGATTCATTTCACACCAAAAGTCACCCATTTTGAGTCAGCTAAGTGCCATCGCTTTCTTTGTGGACTCCGAAGTTCGTTGAAGAATCAAATAGTGCTGCTCTATCTGATTAACTTCTTCAAACTGGAGGAAATGGCCAAGGTGATAGAGCATCATCAATCTGAAGAGGATCATAAGCGAAAGCGCAAACAAGTCTGAACCCACGAGGAAAATTCAAGAGACATGGATCCAACCCCACGAAAGTATATCAGCTAGAAGCAGCACCTACTGCCGGACCAGCTCAAAACTGTACCAAGCCTCATCCGTGCCGCAAGTGTTACCACTTTGGCCAGAGGTGTTATAATTGTGGGCATACAGGCCACCGGTACTATCAATGCGACCACACGGAAATGATAGACAGAGTTCAAATGAAGCCTTACCATAAGAAGCAAGTGTTCCGGGCAACTCCACTGAACCAGAGGGAACCAAATCTAGCTATGATGCCAGCCCCTGCTTCTGAAGTTGTTCACACGCAGCCACCAGTCCCCAATTCTCAGAACTATCAATGATGGCAATCTAACAATCATCCTGCTAGACCTGCACGAGTGTATGCCTTAACTCCTATTGAAGCCACCGAAGATAACAATGTGGTTTCAAGTACACACTCCTAAATCTCTCCTGTTAAAATTGCATTTCTGCAGTTCAATTCTTTTCAAGTTATTAATGCGAAACTGTGTAAAATTTAGGCACACTTTATTTCAATAACCAACCTTGTAGCGTATTGTTCGATACTGGTGCCAGTCACTCGTTTATCTCTGAACGATTTGCTAGTAACCTTAAACTTCACATATACAACCTAGCATAGAAGTTTAGTGTTGGACTTTCATCAGGAATCTAACGAAGTGCTCATAAATTTTGCAATATCAAAGTCCCAATAAATGATCAAGAATTTCAGGCTAAAATAATCATCCTATCGATAGCTAACTTTGATATCATCCTTGGGATGAATTGGCTCAGTGACAATAATGCTGTGATAAACTGTCATAAAAAGAGAGTCACTCTCCATTCTCAGGGCAAGCTTGAAACGTTTGTAGGAAAAACCAGCACGCAGTTATCTTTAATAAATGCCATTAGAGCCGAACAACTGATTGTCAAGGGTTGTAGTGCCTACTTAGTCACCAAGATGGGCAGAACAAAAGAAAATATCTCTCTTGTTGATTGTAAGGTAGTCAAGGAAATTCCCAGAAGAATTGCCTCGTGTACCTCCTTTCAGAGAAGTAGAATTCTCTATTGAGTTGATCCTTGGTACCCAACCGATATCCAAAGCACCTTATAGAATGACACCTTAGGAGCTTCAGGAACTCAACGAACAGTTACAAGAACTCCTGAATAAAGGCTTCATTAGGCCAAGTATGTCTCCTTGGGGAGAGCTAGTTTTATTTGTGAAAAAGAAGGATGGATCTATGCGTATGTGTATAGATTATCGTGAATTGATTAAGGTCACCATAAAGAACAAATACCCACTGCCTAGAATTGATGATTTGTTCGACCAGTTATCCGGACCCGTGATATTTTCCAAGATTGATTTAAGGCCTGGATACCATCAACTGCGAGTAAAAGAAGATGATGTAGGGAAGACTGCTTTCCGTACCCGTTATGGCTACTTTGAGTTTTTGGTGATGTCATTCGGACTCACCAATGCACCATCAATCTTTATGGATTTTATGCAGCGCATGCTAAAACCGTATTTGGACAAGTTTGTGATCATCTTCATCGACGATATCCTTATTTATTCTAAAACTGTAAGCGATCATGAAGAACATCTGAGGTTAGTGTTGGAAACCTTGCGTGAGCATCAACTGTATGACAAGTTCTCCAAATGCAAATTCTGGCTCCATTCCATTGCATTCTTGGGACATGTAGTCGATGCCCAAGGTATTCGTGTAGATCAAAGTAAGGTAAGAGCTATTCAGGACTGGGCTCAACCTAAGTCTGTCATCAACATTAGAAGTTTCCTGGGATTAGCATGATACTACAGGAAGTTTGTTAAGGGCTTTTCCCAGATTGCTTCGCCATTGACTAAACTGACTCAAAAGGTCGTTCCATTTATATGGAGCCCAGAGTGTGAGGAAGCATTTCAAACTCTAAAGAATGCTCTTGCTACCGCTCTAGTTCTTGTTCTACCTAAAGAAGATTTGAACTATCAGGTATATATCGATGCCTCTGGAATCAATCTAGGTTGTGTTTTAATGAAAGAGGGAAAAGTAATTGCTTACACCTCTCGTCAACTAAAACTCCACGAGCGAAATTATCCAGCTCATGATCTTGAACTTGCAGCCATAATATTTGCCTTGAAAATATGGTGTCACTATCTATACGGAGTGCAATGTTTAATTTTCACTGATCATCAAAGTTTGAAGTATATCTTCACCCAGAGAGAGTTGAATTGCTGCCAGAGAAGTTGGTTGGAGCTCATCATTGATTATGACCTCAGTATTCAATATCATCCAGGAAAAGCGAATGTAGTGGCCAATGCTCTTAGTCGTCGTGCTACTTTAACCTCTATGATTGCCTCCAGTTTCTTAGAACCTGAATTTCATAAGCTCGAGATTTCTCCGATAAGTGGCGATATGTTGAGTTCGCTATTAGCAAATATTAATGTGGAACCCACTTTCCACTGAGATGTCTCTATCTCGCAAACCAAAGATGATGAGTATCTAAAATTTAAAGCGGATATTGAAGGTGGTCTTCGTCAGGATTTGCAATTACGAAATGGTGTAGTTTATCAAGGTAATCGATTGTGGATTCCTAAATCCATGCATCAAGATGTTTTAGTCGAAGGCCATAATTCTGGGTATCACATTCACCCAGGCAGTACTAAGATGTACCAAGATATGAAGCAATTGTTTTTGTGGCCAGGTATAAAGAAAGATGTAGCTAACTTTGTAGCCAAGTGTCATGCCTGTAATTTAGTAAAGGCCAAACACCAAAGACCTGGTGGTCTTCTGCATCCATTAGATATCCCAGAATAGAAATGGTTCAATATTTCTATGGATTTTGTCATGGGATTGCCTCGTGCAAAATCAGGTGCCGATGTGATCTGGGTGATAGTAGACCGCTTAACTAAATCAGCGCATTTTCTCCCCATCCATCAAACTGATTCTGTAGAGAAGTTAGCGGAACTCTACATCAAAGAAATTGTCAGATTGCATGGGATTCCAAAATCAATCGTATCTGATAGAGACAGCAGATTTACTTACAAGTTTTGGCAAGCTGTACATCAAGATTTGGGTATGACTCTAGCCATGAATACAGCCTTTCATCCTCAAACAGATGGTCAAACTGAAAGAGTGAATCAAGTGTTGGAAGATTTGCTTAGGTTATGTACTCTTGATTTTGCTGGTTCATGGGAAGATCACGTTCCGTTAGTGGAGTTTGCCTATAAGAATAGTTTTCAAGCCAGTATTAAGATGGCCCCTTATGAAGCACTGTATGGTAGAAAATGCAGTACTCTACTAGCTTGGTCAGAAACAGGGAGTGTTCAGCTCTTTGGTTCAGAATTAGTTGAAGAAACCAATAATAAGATCAAATTAATTCAGCAGAGAATTCGTTCAGATCAAGATCGTCAAAGAAAGTATCATGATTCTCACCACCATCTCCTAGAATTCAATGCAGGAGATTCTACCTATTTAAAAGTCAGTCCAATGAAAGGTGTCTTCAGATTTCGCATAGCTGGGAAACTTAGTCCCCGCTATGTTGGATCTTTCAAGGTTTTGGCCAGAGTAGGATCATCTGCCTACCAGTTAAGTCTTCTCGATGACTTTGTAGCTGTTGATAATGTATTTTATGTATCCTCATTGAGAAAATGTCTTCGAGACCCTTCTCACCTCATTCAACTTCCGGCAGTAGAGATTCAACCTGATCTTTCGTATGCCGAAGAACCTATCAGAATCTTAGCTCATGATTAGAAACAACTAAGGAATCGTTCAATTCCTATGGTCAAAATTCAGTGAAAGAATCGACCGTTAGAAGAATCTACTTGGGAGAAAGAGGTGGATATGCACAATAAATATCCCCAGCTCTTTGCAAACCCAGGTACTGTTCTTTTCTACTATAAATTGTATTTAAACTCGAATTGTCTCAGTAGAATAATTCTTCACTTAAGTGATGTCGGGGACGACATCCTTCTTAAGTGGAGGAGTCTATAACAATCCTAAGTTATTACCCTAGCTAGATCTGGATTAATTAAGCCAAACAAAACCTTAATTTAGATTCCATTGGACTCAATGGGTCATTTAAACCTAACCCTAAAAGTTTGGAATCATTTGGAGCTAAAATGAAAAATTTGGTATTTTTGGCTATTTTTATGCTCTGAAAAATACCTAAATTAATTTGATCTCCAAATCAAAATTTTATTTTATTTTTGAATTCCCCACCCCAAAATTAGCTAAGGGTGAATTTTTGAGAATTTTTGGAGCTCATTTGGTCCTAAATTGGATTTAGGATATTTAAGGATAATTATATATTAATTAATTGATTTTATTTATATTTAAATTAAATTTTAATTAAAATTAAATCAAAGGGATTCGCTGTCGGGACTGCGGTAGATCTGATGCGGGGTCCCGACAGTGGCGCATGCGTATAAGCCACCCGATGCGATAGCACGCATCTTAGCGCTCTTGATCCAACGACTCACTTACCGCGCGCCTTGATCGCACCCTACCCGTCCGATCAGCATATGGCATTCGACTCCTGAGATCTTCTCTGCAGTTTTATTTAGCTGAAGCCGCATCAGACCGTCTATTTCCAACGGCTGCTTCGCGGATCAGACAGCGGAGGCGAATCCTACCACTGTGGATCTTCGTCCCCGAAAGAGATCCCATCCCGACTGAGAAGATTCGCAAAAACTCGCCACGTAATCCTTGTCCGCCACTCCCCTCGCCAGATCAGCTAGACCGTTAGCACCTTTCTGTAAGTGGCCGAGCCTTGTAAGGTGACCCGGGAGGCCTGGATCCTCCCAATTTTAGGAAAATGGTGAGGACCCGTGGGCCAAGCCAAGCTCCTTTCCCAAGCCCCAGTCTCTGTTCCTAGGCCCCCATGGCACCTATAAGAACCTCCAGGACTTGACAGTGAGTCCCTTTGCTCACTGTGAATCCGGAATTCCCTAGCTGAAGGCCTGCGGGAGCTTCCATCACCTCGGCATTTTCCCGGCATTTCCAGAGCTTGGAACCGCTGATAGACGGCCTGTCTGGTGTTCAGACCCCCTGTGCACACTTCGTCTAACCTTCAGGAAGCTTAGGAGCACTTTAATTCTCCTTGGCTGAGCCCCAACTCAACTTCAGGTACTGCCTTCCCCCATGGAAATTTCCTTTAGCTCCATTTCATTTATGTCCTCTGGATGAGCCCTGGATGTCGCCTAGTAAACCGTAGCCACTTAAGGAACCTGTGTTGATGATCGCTTGGGGATAAGCTAGCTTGAGTCGATCGAGTAGCACCTCATCGATCCAGAGGGATCCAGATGGGGGTTCTTGGTCCAATCGACGCATCTTGACTCAGGGAACGTATGCATTACAATTTACAATGCAAAGTCTCATTAGTACATATGACTCAATTGACATCAAGGTAGCTCATGGTTGATTGCAACATGTGTTATACCATATAATTACCTGAAGAAAATATTGGCCATCAGGTCATAGGGCAGCCTTGTCTTTGGTTACTACAGTAGTTCCAGCACTACCATCAAATCCTATTAGGTAAGCTCTTCTCATAAAGCATTCTGGAATAATTTCACTCTAAATAAGAAAAAACAATCATAAATATAAACGTTAGAGTAAAAGAATATCTTAAGTATGAAGTATATTTCATATTTAATAAACAAATTATACTAAAATGCTTAAATCAAGGTAACCCAAAATTATTATGTAAGAAAACATGATTTTAATGTGTAGCAACACATACAAGATGTGTCAGGGATCAACCCGAGCCGCCGTCGTCGACTGTGCGCCGAAACTTTCAGCGCCGAAGTTCGGCGGGCTCAGGACCCGTGGAGAGGTAGAAGATGAAGTCGTGGGTCCTGGGCCAGATCCATCCGTGACCCGCACCTTTTGATTTTGGGCCGCGACTAATTAAATAATTGTTGTATGATATTTTCTATGGTTGTGAATTTAATTAATTAAAACATATGATTCCAATTTAAATAAAAATACAGAATAAATTAATTAAATAACTTTAGTTATACAAATCCAAATGATATGATTCAATATACCATTTGAATCAGAAAAATTCAAGGAATCTAAATATAAAATAAAATCTCAAATCCAATGGTTGCATTAAAATTTATTTGCCAAACTCTTTGCCGTCATTAATTAAATCTAATAAAATTATTTAAGTAACCAATTTATGTGATTAAGGGCTCTGATTGCTCCTTGTACCCTAAGGAACAATATCAGACCCTTAAATTTAATTTTGGATAGTTATCTTTCTTAATCACTCCTTAATCACTTTAAATAAGGATTAGTGAAATTAACCCTAATTAAGCCTTTGATTTTGATGGAGGTTGTTCCTAATGTCATATTAGGTCTATATTAGCCTAAGTATAAGGTTGGATTGCTCTAAGGATGCCCAAATTTACTAATCACCCTAGTTGGCTTAATTAAGTAATTAGTGTTAATTAACCTTAATTAAGGGGTCAAAATATGTGATGAGAGTGTTTCTCACTTCATTAATCAATATAAAACACATTAAGACAAATTGGGATCAATTTGGGTAACTAAACCCTAGCATCCAAATTTTTGCCTTAAGAGGGGCATTTTGGTCATTTTGACCAAAATATGTTTAAATGCTTGGAAATTTCAGTAAACTATCCTAAGGTAGATTAGAAATGTTCTCTGAACTCTTAGACTAATAGTAATGTTAATGTGATCATTAATTCAAGAAATCTCCACTTAATCTCTAATTAAGACACTTAGATCTTCAGTGATCTTATAAGTGTCATTTGACATTAATCCTTGAATCTAATATTGAGATGATTAAACATCACCGTAATAAGTTTATTAAGGTAAACCTAAGAGCTAAAACTTAAAAGAAATGTAATTGGTAAAGTTTAAGTTAAAATCTAGCTTAAAGTCTAAAGTGATCAAACCACAGATCCTTAGATCTTAAGTAGCCCTAAAAAGGTCAATATGAGTTTAATGTTAATCTAATGCTTAAACTTGTCAATTTCAGCCTTAATAAGCTCCACATAATTTAACTATGAACTTTGATTCTAAAAGAATCACAAATGAAAGCTCTTAAGATAAAACTCTAATTTAGAGTCTAAAGTGATCAAACCTCAGATCTTTAGATCTTAAGATCTTAGACTTAGATCTTCAATTTGGAATTGAACTATCTCCAATTGAAATTCTTTAATGATTGTTATTTAATCTTTTAATACCTTCCATGTGGGTATAGGAGATTCAACCAATAACATAATGAAATTATCTTAAAGATTTCATATAGATCTTAGATTCTCAAGTTCTTAATTGATTATTTTATCTTATAATCAGTAGAATAGCCTTTCACTAAGTTCTTAGTTCCTGAATCTTTCAGCTTATAGGATCCTTTCCCTTTAATTTGGGCAATAAGTATGAACCCTAGATCCTAGATAGAATATTACCTTGGATTTAGGATTTGAACTCAACATGGGTTTAAGTTCTAAATCCTTAAATCTTGATTTATTTAATCAAGATTTGGGTAAGAGAGTAAAATATTAATAAATTAGGTCATTGATTTACTTACATAAACCATATAGTCATCACACAATTTTGGATTAAAACTTGTTAAGTTCTAATGTTAACTTTAAGGATGTAAATCTGAGATTCTACTCGATAGCTGGATATTGGAGATCTTAAACTTGTACCTTCTCAGAATAGTTAGATTGGGTAATTAGATAACACCAGATATCACATAAGTTTAGATTGAGTTTTTTGCTTACTTTGACTAGATTGCTTGGCATACCTTGGATATTGAGCCTTATTCCTTGAGCATAATAGGAAAACTTAGGATATGGATGATACATCCTAAGTTAGTATTTGACTTGCATATCATTTAGTTTTGCCTTGTTTGTAGTTGGTAGAATATGTCCTAGCTTAGTCTGCCTCTTCAGTAGAAGTATTGTATAGACTGGACTCAGACCTAGTATATTTGGATGGCTAGGCTGGGGATTGATTGATTGATATTGGAGGCCCTGTATGGCCTATTGGCTAGTATGGCAGTACTATGTCTTAGGCTTATTGCTACTTTAGCTGGATTGTATTGCTTTCTGATTTACTTTGCCACATGCTTCAGTGGCCTTATTTTCAATATTTACTCGCATTGCCACATGTCTCAGTGGCTTCATATTTCTTAGATTGCTTGCTTTTGCCACATGTCTTAGTGGCTTTTATGTTCTTTTCCTATTCATATTTGGCATGTTGTTTGTATACTCATATGGCTTACTTATATATATTTTGGCATATTTAGGATGCTAGAATTGCACATTTTCAGTACTAGTGTCCTTTTATATACTCAGCATATGTTAACACGATCATAAGCATGTTAGGTTCAGAAATGTATTGTAGTTGCTGTTTCTTTTAGCTTTTAGCCCCACCTTGTTTATTTATATTGTATGCTGGCTATAAATGGATAGTTTATAGTTACCTATTTCTTTCATAGCTTGTTTCACCCTTTACTGCTTGTATATTTTGTTAAATTTAAAAATGTGATATCCTTAAAATATCCAGTTCATGAAAATAGCCTAAAATGTACTTAGACAATTGTCTAACTGTAACCTTTTTGTTTTGTTGGCTGGGGCCCTGGCATTTGTGATACCGACAAATGTCAGATTCAGACGTGTTCATGGGCAGTGTCATAGAAGAGGAGTAGGTTTAGGAGGAGGATCGTGCTATTGCTATTTAGTTAGATATTGCATTTTATTTCAGTGAGATTGAGAGACATTTTCATTTTCTTTAACCTTCAGTTCATAATAATTAATTCTGGATGTATTTTATTTCTGCATTGTGATGAGTTACTGTATTGCATTCTCTTTTTCTACTATGTATGCTTGTGGATGTTACTCTATTATTCATTGCTTCTGCCACTTTGATATTTGTATATTGATGATGTATAGCACTTGGTGACATATCCTTGGCTTATGGCAGGTTGGGTTTACCTAACTTCCCTTGAAACAGAGGTTTGCCACAGTTGGAGCACCGTACTTCCTTATTGTTAGTACGGGGGCCCCACACTAAGTCCTGATCGATCATATTGATGGATCAGGCTACAACACTATACAGTGTTGGAGCCTGAGTAAGGACCCAGCATCCTAGCAGCTTCCCAAGCTGAGCCACAGTGGGACTTCAGTTCTCCTCTTCACCTTGATAATGTAGGGATTCAGTCTCAGTGGTTTGGCATTCTTTATGGGGAGAATTTCATCCCCACAGTAAACCCAAGATTTAGTAAGGGACATTTTTGGGGCAATCTTGTTCTCATCTAATTCGGCCTCCTTTATTATGGCTTCTTAGGTCATTGAGTGTGTCTCAACCGTGTGAACGTGTAGCGATCAAATGGAAGTGGTGGCTTGGTCTGACAATTGGGAATTTAACAGTCAAGACCAATGAAATATCTAGAATTTAAAGCAAAAATGTAGTGATTAAGCATTCAAATTATCATATATATCTATATACTTTGAGTGAAAAATGGTACTTTTACAAGAAAACGAAGAAAATGGAATGCAAGGAGTGAATGACCAAATTCTGGGTCAATATCGCCACAGCGCATCATGGCGCGCTGTAGCGCGCCATGGCGGCTTATGAAAAATTTTGAACCTGGAAGAAAACTGCAGACCTGGAAGAAAGACCGCTGCAGCGCGCCACAGCATCATTTCACTGAAATAAATTAAAATCATATAGAAGAGTAGTTGTGGTGCTTTCAAAAGTCAGTCCATTGCAGCACGCCAGAACGTGCTGCAACATGCCACATCAGTCATTTCTCGAGGGAATATTTAAACTATATAAAAGAGAAATTGAACAATGCTTTCGAAAATACTTCTGCTGCTGCGCGCCACAATGAGTAAATTATTATTTTATGAAACTATAGGTTAGCTAATGATCCACATTTTTGAAGAATGTTTCGCTGCAGCAGGCCACAACATGCCAAAGCGCGCCACAACGGAATATTTTATTAATCATTTAAAGTATAGGTGAACTCGTTGAATAGTGATTATGAGGGTTTATTTGCTATAGCACGCCACAGCGGACGCTGCGACGACCGAAGGAAAAATACTAATCTTTATACAGGAAACAGTGTTTGAAGCATTGTTGCCGCAGCGTGCCGTAGCAGAATAGTGTTCAGAACACTGCTGCCGCTGAGCACGGCAGCGGACGATCCAAAAATTTCTAGAACAACAATAATTGCAACATAGGGAAGGCCATAAAATATAACCTTTGGCCTTCCCCAGCATCTTGAAAACCTGAATAACATTATTACTGTTGAATCCTAACATAATAAATGAATAAAACATTAAAAAGAATTGGGATTTAAGGCCAAGGAAGAGGAAAAGCCACATCATTAATTGTAACAACCCTAGGTTGTTACCATGCAAATAAATATTGATTAATTCAATTTTTTTAGCATCATTGCTTTTAGATAATCAAGATAAGCTTATCTGGAAAATTTGAAGTCCATTGGACTTCTCTAAATCAAAAATTGCAATTTGATCAGTATAAATGCCCTAGTCTAGATCCAAAATATTTTGATCTCAGAATTAAAATCTGATTGCATTTTTGAATTCCTCATCCCCAAATTAGCTAAGGGTGAAATTTTGGTGCAATTTGGAGTTCATTTGGGCAATAATTCAATTTAATTTAAAATGGTTCAATTGCACTAAAGGGCTCCATACAATTTAAAATTGCTTTTATACCTTCGGTCATTTTTAAAATAGCGGGCATGATCTGAACCGTCCATTCTTTGGGTCAGATCGTACGGCCCGTGTTTTAGATCAGGATCTATCAATCCGGACCGTTCCGTGGTTCAATCGAAAGATCGGACAGTAACGATCCACCCGCAGTAAATAGCATGATCCGTCCGTCAGATCCAGCGATCTGAATCCAATGGACGATCTGCTCCTCGCGTTCGGCCATTAGATGTCCGAGGATCTAGACCGTCCCGTCCCAACGAACGATCCATCAGACGGCTGCCGCAACTTCCAGCGCTGTTCATCGTCTTCTTCACTCCGCGCAAATCCCCAACAGGGAAAAAGACAAATCCCCGACAGGCAGAGTCTGTCTCCCACTCCCCCACCAGCTCAGCATAGCCGTGAGAGGTTCTTCATTCCCATGAGGCCTCTGAGTCAGGCTCTCCAGCCCGATACCCCCGATTTTGGAAACTCTGAGAGCTCTTCTTGGCCCGAGCTCTCGGGCCAAGCCAAGCCAAGCCTAGCCCAGCATTCCCTCTCAACACTTCCCTGAGGCTATAAATAGCCTTAGGCCTCACCTTAGAAGCTTTTGGCTGTCCAATTGAGTTCGTTTACAATTCTTCCTCCGCTCGCCATTGCTGCTCCATCAGGCTACCTCCAGTCTCTCCCAACCTTGCGTACAGCTAATAGAGGGTTGTTCCTGGAGTTCAGGACCCCTAGGAGCCTCTCTACTACAGCATTCCACGCTCCGTCTCCCAGCAGAGCTTCGTCCAACACAAGCAAGGTACCTCCAACCGGGACTGGGTCGTATGGGCTCAGATCCTTCTCAATTTTGATCACCACACTCCTCTTTAGCTTTGGCGAATTGTTTGCAATCAAATTGCTGGGTTAGGAGAGGCCCGTTCGATCGTATCGATCGAACGGACTGTCCGTCTCTCAGAGCTCGGGACCGAGTAAGGTCCCAGAGATCTAGAGCCTCCCAGGTCAGGTTTAAATAGGGCTTCGATCCGTCCTTACGCCCTGATGGTGAACGGATCGAACCCTAGCCCATACAAGCCACCTGTGAGGGGAATTTTCCCTCACAGTGAGCGCCTTTCATGCGAAATGGGGAAATGAGTCCCAGAGGAATTGGTCCACCCCATTTAGCAATTCAGGGTTCTAAGGGTTAGTCATGGTCCCAGGAACGTGTAGCCATCGTTCTTATGCTCTGGCTTGGCTCGAGGACTGTGAATTTCAGCGATTAGGGTTCGCCCTGATTGTCCTCAATCGGGGCCAGGCAAAGGGAAGAAGACGACAGCGCAGGTCGGGTCGACCCGTGACCCGCACTGTCCAACAGTAACGGGCCCTCAGGCCCGAATGACCCCTGCGTTTTGGGATCGGGCCGGCGCAGTTTTAAAATAATTAATAAATGTTTTATTATTTATTTTCCTTAAGGAAATTAGGAAAAATTTAATAAAAAAATACAGAATATATTTTCTTAATAACTTTTAATCCACTAGACCAAACCTTATAAAATCATATATGAAATTGGTTAGAAAAACAAAAGGAACCTAAATATAAAATAAAATCATGCATCTCATGGTTAGATCTTTAATTATTACATAATTATAGTGAATCTTAATTTGGGTAGATTAGTAAATTTACTTATCCAATTGCATATTTTGGGTGCCATTAGTTCACTAATGTTAATTAGATTGTATGTGCCAAGTATAACATTTTTTTGAGTTTTGTAATTTTAGTTATGCCCTAATCTTATTAAATTATAATTAGTGAATTTTAGGATTTATACACATTGGATTTTAGCAAACTCAGTCTCTGATTACTTGCATGATTAATTAGGACTTGCATGCCAAATTTCATGTAATTTGAATGGTTAGATTTTTACTTATGTGCTAATCCTTTTTGCTTGGAATTAGGGTTTGATTAGCACTAAGTAACCACTATTTATTAAACTTTAACTATTATTTTGACTTATAACAGTAAGCTAAATGAAATGAAATCATCTTTTATAAACTTATTGGGTATGCTTGAATAAACTCAAAGAATTAGAATCTTAAATATCTTAATTAACTTAAGAAATCTTAAGATTTGGATCAAGCTTTTAAGACTTGATCTAGGTCTGAGATTGCCACCAATAATGCATAATTAATCTACTGATTTGACATTGATCTTTAAATCCATACTTGATTTTGCTTAAGATATGAGAAGGAGTCAAACCCTAATCTACTTAAGAAAAATCTAAAACCAAAAAAAAAAAAACCCTAACTTAATTATATTGATTACAAGACTTTGAATTGAACATTTTCCAATAATGCATTTGATTTACTATTGATTCTAAACATTTGAATTAGACAAAGTAAGGTTAATAATAACCCTTTATGACTTCACAATCTAAATCGAACCTTAAGATCCCTGATTTTCTCTTGAGTAATAAACCTGCATAACAAGATCATTAATACTATGTTGATTTAACAAGTGATCAAAATCTTAATAATATGTTTGAGTTACACCCCATAATCTTAGTCTAAGTATGATTAGATGATTCCATCATCCGATCTAATCATTCTAAAATTTAATTATGAACCAGAACCTAATAGTCTAATATCAACATCTAAAGGAGAGACCTTGATATTCTCTTCATAAGATCATCTTGAATTAATTAAGAGACCTAAATTCATATATCATGAGGTAGGAGGCCTTGTATGAGTCCTTGAGGTAGAAGCATAGAAGATCCAATCACCTTAGAGGTTGATCTATTCTCCTTGTGGTAGTAGTCACTTAAGACCTTAGAAGAGATACATCTCCTTGTGGTAGAACCTATATTATGTGATCTTGATCACATTCACTTGATAAAACTTTGTGTAGGACTTACCTATTAGTTTAAGAATTATAGTTTTGATGAATCCTTGTTCTATTAAATAGACTTGATTGAACCTTGATTATTGGGTAGTGTAGTATAGTATACCCATATTACTGGTACCTAGTAATATTCTGGAATGGTTGAGTCACTCTAAGTAAGATTATCTTTGTTGCTATCTTGCGAGCTTAGGTGGATATAACCTCGCTTAGAGTAAATCAATTCTAAGAGTGTATTAAATGGGTACCCATTCCTTAGTTTTATTGAAGGACAGTTGCCATCGGCAATGCCTCCTAGCGAAGATCGCTTCAATAGGTATGGCTTAAATAAAACTAAGTAAAGGGGAATCACCTTCCTTAAGACACTAAGTATGATTGTGAGTTTAGTGACTAAATGCTTAGTTTGAAATACAAAATCATCATTGGATGGTGCCTCCTAATGAAGATCGCTTTTATTAGGGTGGCATAATCAAAGTAAATGTTGTATCCTCTCTTTGCAGCATATTTAATATGTGTATACAATCACCCCACCTAGTGATCTTTAAGTAAATAAGCAACTTTAACTAAGTATCAATCTAGAGATTTGGAGTTAGAAACCTTTTTGCAGGATTCTGTATAGTGGAGACTTAGGATTCATTTTTGTGTCTTACTATATTCTTCATGGATTTTGGGATTTTTCATTCATACCATATAATGGCATGAGCATAAGAATAAACATGAGTTGAACTCATTCCTTCTGTTATGACACATGGTTATCAGTGATACAGTATGAGATACTGAGTGTTATATACACAGACTGGGGAATTTTAGAGTGCATCTGCATCACCATACTGACATCCTAACTGTTGTGCTTGCATTGGACCATACTACTCATAAACCTTCAGTGATAGTTATGTGATATACGGTGGTATAACATATTTGTGAACATTGGTTCAGTGGCATATAGTGCAGCTTATAGCATCCTTCTCAGCATCTTACATTCCTTTCACATTAGTCTATGAGCATTTGTCATTTTCATTTTCTTTCAGTATTTAGCTTTGATACAATTTTACTTTGTCTAGTTCTTACAGCTCAGTTATTTGATGTCTTTATAGTTTTCCCTACACTTTTACTTTACATTCGTGCATATTCAATATGTTTAGTTTAGCTTGTATAGCTAGCTTCGATGTGTTAGACTTCTTGTCTAACACAAGGTACTTTTGGGATCCGGCAATTTGCTAGATCCCGAACAGTTGTTGGAGGCAGGTCAGGAGGACGTCCCAGGGACTCCGGACGAGCACTTGGAGTTGTAGGGGATTGAGCATCTACTTTTACTTTCTAGTTCTTTCCAATATTCTAACTAGACTCTTTATAATTTTGCATTTCTATGGTTTGTAATAAAACAGTGGATGTATTTTTACTTTCTTTTATGAGATGGATATTTACTACTGCTTGAGATGAATGTATTCTGGATGTTTGGCTTTTAGCTTCCGTACTCTATTATTCTACTATACATAGTATTGTGATGTGATTGGCGTACTAGAAACAATGATACATTTTATAACGTACATGGGTCCTTCTCCACTCCCTTGCACCTTATGTACGTACTAAGTCTAATACCTAAGATAAGTATTCCATTCTTATCTTAGATATTGGCTCTCGAGCCTACTCTTAGGGCTCAAGTCAGCGGCCTTCAGTATGGCTCTGTCTCCTTAGCCTATTCGGGACGATTGTTTTTTTTTTTCTTGTACGGCTCACCGTTCCCGAGTAGCGCACCGTTCCGCCGCCAAACTATGAATTTTACTCGTATTTTGCGCACGGCGACGGGACGGGGCGTTACAAAAACTTTCTAGAACAACAATAATTGCAACATAGGGAAGGCCACAAAATATAACCTTTGGCCTTCCCCAGCATCTTGAAAACCTGAAGAACATTATTACTGCTGAATCCCAACATAATAAATGAATAAAACATTAAAAATAATTGGGATTTAAGGCCAAGAAAGAGGAAAAGCCACATCATTAATACTCTAAGGCTGAGTGCATCCTTATTTAAGGGCATTCCAACTTTTGATATTCAAGTCCCCTAAAAGGAAAAGCTACAGCGCACCATGGGTTGAATTCAATTGTATTGAGCATGTGAAGATTTTCTTTATTCTAGTTTCTTTAACAAGATGTGATCAAGAAAAATGTACAGTTCTAAGATTTTTCATTCTAAATCATTTTACATTTATTTTACTATAAGTATCCAACATCAAAAATGTATGATGCTCTAAATCTAAGTGTATGGGTGGGGTCAAGGAACTTAATATAGAGAAGTGAGAAATAGTGAAATAAGAATGTGCTAAGCTTCTGTAGGATTTACTGAATACAATGAAACATAGATGGGATGAAGAAAAATGTCTCTCCCTTGAACTATATGGAAAAGAAAATCCAGGGATAAAGAGAATAATCTCTCCCAAAGTAAAAAATTGGGAAAAACAGAATGAAAAAAATATCTCTCCTGAAAAAAAATATTTATTGCGATTTAGAAGAAGAAGCACAAATGGCACGAAAATCTTGCACACTAAATCAAACTTTTCTAAGCAAGCAATCCTAGAAACCCTCCCAGAATTATGAGTTGAGTATTATACATTTAAAAATTGGAAACTCAAATAGTCAAAAGAAAAGAAAACACTAGTATGAGACTTGTTAGAATTTGAATCCTTCTAATTACCCTTGTCAAGTAATACATGAAATGGCAAAAATATTTCACACATATCCATTTGAATTTTGCAATATATAAAATCAGAAAAAATTATTTTGAGCTTACTCGAGGACGAGCAAGAATTTAAGTATAAGGGTGTGATAACTCTAAGATTTATAGTAACATAGGCTAATAAAAGTAAGCACTTTTTAATTAAAATTATATATTTTCATATGTTTTCGCTACTCTTCAGGATAAAAGATGAGTAAATTAAAATTTGGCTTAAATATGCAATTCATGGAGAAAACCATCATGACGCGCCCCAGAGCACCGCCGCGCACCACAACGTGATTTAAAAAAAAAAAATTAAAATCACATAACAAGAAATTGAACAGTGTTTTTGAAAATACTTCCCCTGCAGCACGCTGCCGCGCACTGTAGCGGGTACATTATCATTTTTTACAACCTTATGTGAATTAACAGATCCGCATTTTCAAAGTATTTTCCATTGCGGCGCGCCGCAGTGTGCCACAACATAATATTTTGTTAATCATGTAAACTATAGGTGAAGTATTGGAATAGTCATTAGCATTTTGTTGCGCTGTAGCACCTTAGTCTCAAAAATTTTGGTGTTATGGTGCACTATAATGCCTAAGTCTCAAGAACTTTGGTGCTATGGCACACTAGCGCCTGGGTCTTAGGAAACCATACACTGTGACATGTTGTATCTTTGTTGTATATGAACGTCTAGAGCTATGCGATGCTGGGGTGTCTTGCTCCCATGAACAACGGAGTTGTGGTGCCTTGGTCTCGAGAATAAGGGTGCTCTGGCATTCCATAGCATGATGTTGTGTCATTTTCTTTTATATTTTTTTTTTCTCATTTTGGTATATTTTTACCTGAAATAGCTTAGAAATACACTAAAGCTACAACTTGTCCTGATAAAAACATGATTTTCTAGCATAAAAATTACTATTTCTATTGAGCTCATCACACCCCCACACTTAACATCTTACCCGTCCTCAAGTAAGTAATATAAAACTTCTTGGAACAATTTATTCTTAACAATCTTGCTCTATTTTGATGCATATTTGAAACTCTCCTAATATCTTAGTATAGTTTTAATAATGATTTAATTCGGTGAGGGTAACCTTAATTTTCCTTAGTTCAATGTTAATTACTTTACCACTATCTTTGACTCTTTTCCTTACATCATTTGATGTTTATATGAAATACATGTTGGGGAATTTTTGAGCATGTTATTAAGCATATTTGAATGATGGTGCATATAGAAAGTTTTATGCCATGCGTGCTTCCTCTTATAAAATGTAAGGCATACAAATACTTTAGGGGAAAGATATTTTTCTTCATCCCTTTATTTTCTTTCTTTTGATTTTTCTTTAATGTTTTGTTGGGAGAGATATTTTTCTTCCTCATACTTTTCATGCATTGCATTCATGAAGTCTTACAGAAGCCTATCATATTTCTAATTTTGACCAATAATTCACTTATCTCATACGAACCACATTTTCCCCCACACTTAATTTCTTTTGCATCATTGGAATTGATAAAAGAGTGTAAGGTAGTGAGTTAATTAGTTTTCATTTAACCGTAACATGTTATGGTTACTTCCTCTTTCAATTCACATATGTCATACTAATTAACTCATGAAGATTTTCAAAGTTACAAGTTCAATCCTTAGAGCATAACTGTAGAAAGTTAGACTTCAAAATAATGAATATATTAATATTTTTAAATATTAGACATTAGTTAAAATAAGGATGATGACTCAAAAACAAAAATTAACTAAGAGAATAATAAGGCAAGAAAAAAAAACTATAACCTGATTATTCATTCATTCATCATCTTCATCTTCATCATCATCATCTTCTTCTTCTTCAAATTTAAGCCAAGGGATGGCTAGGGGAGGCACCAATGTAGGTGGTTGTGGGAAGGCTGTATCTCCTAAACTGCCATGCAAGTGCCAATTAGCAAGCATACCCACAAGAACTATGTTAAAGTCTTGGGTGTACTTGCAGTGTTGGTATTAGTAGGTCTCACAATATATGAGCCTTGCATCCAAACATTTGTCGGACATCCTTTGGTACTCCTCCAACCTTACCATTCACCTTTGGAGGTTTGACAATTTAGATTTTTGGCTTATTGAAGATGAAGGTCCTACCCCTGTTCTTTCTCATTTCTTCTTGCTTCTTTCCGCCTCCAAGTAATGAGCGTGCAAGTTTCTAAAAGTGAGATGTGCTCATGGCTAAATTAGAGGTTCATTACTACTTACTCATACCTCTTATTAGAGCTAAATCCTAGTTATTAGGGACCCAAAAGCAAGAGCAGCACATTGTATGCTTAGGGCTTGCCATAGGTGCTCAATGATTATTCCAGGAACATTGATTGCTCTTAGACATTGAATGGCATAAGATCAAAATTTCTCTTAACTGGGTCACCTCACTCAAAAATCCATATGGTATTATTTTATAGAAGATGACAATGTGCCAAGCAGTGCTTACTACAGTTAGCAAGGCTCTTAGAATATTGATGAAATTCCCACTCCATTTGGCATTACTTCCTGTGATTGCTTTGATAACTTGACTGAGAACAAATTTGATATTCATATAATGGTTATAGGCATAGCTACCTACAAATTCAAACCCATAATTTTTTTTGATTTGAGGGAGTTCAAATTCGATGGCCTTTCCCTGGACAAAAATGCTCTACCGTCGAGCATTTATTGTACTGGCGAATACCTCTATAACTAGAATTGAATAAGTTACATCCTAGTGCTCCACTGGGTTCACCCATCCCCTGTTGATGATGTTAGAAGCGTTAATCGGATATCGTTCTACAAATTTGTGTTCCAGAATTAGCTTCTTTCAAGAGATTATCTACTCAAAGAGTTGCTCCGCTTCTCTAGAGGCAAATCTCTTATCATTGAAGCTTCCTCTTTAAGAGAAGGCTGCTGCACTCTTGCTGATGGTTGCCTTCTTCCAGGTGGCCAATGTTGAAAATTTTTAAGCTAGGATTTCAAGGAGGATATTTTTAGAATGTGTAAGTGTTTTTCTCTCCTCTCAACGTTATTTAAATGCAATTTCTTAGAGCTTAAATCTACTCCCAATCCACATGTCTTTCTCCCAATGGAGGGTCATGGTTGCCATTAAATATTATAAGAGTGATTTAAGCATTCAACTATTGGGAAGACCAAAGGACTCAGCTTTCATCATCTTTTTGACCCATTTTTCTTAGGTGATAGTGTGCTACAGCGAATAGGGATAGTCCCTATGAATTCTACAATTAATTGTTAAATTTTGAATTATTAAATTGTGCGCGCTCTAGCGCTCAATGGTGCACCATGGCACGCTATAACGCTTGATTGCATAATCCAATCTGTAGTGCCTGTAATGCATTGTGGGGCGCTACTTTTAGGATTTTTAATTTTCTCTCTTTTTTATTATAAAAAGAAATCTTGTTGTAAAATTATTGTCAATTTAACTGACTACTTAAATTAACTAATATAATTAAAATTTTGGGTTGCCTCCCAATAAGCGCTTAGGTTAATGTCTTTAGCCTGACTAATCAGATTTAAAATTCCCTCTCACTACCCTGTAGCACTTCCCTTCAAATCCTCAAGGAGTTTGGATGAGCACAAGAAGGTTTTACACCTGCTATGCTCAGTCCTAGACAAACCAATTCATTTTCTAAGGTGTTATTAATTTCATCCGAGGGGTTTAATTTAGCTTTCTTATTCTTCTTCCCTCTCCTAGTCTTCTTTTTCACCTTAGTTTTATGTAATTCTACACCTCTAAATGGCATGTCTATGAGTCTCTCTAATTCAGACTTACAATATTATCTTCTTTAATTCTAGAATCAATAGGTATTAGCTTTGCTCTTTGCCTCTCTCTCCATTTCAAATACAAATTTTTCTTTTCATGAAGAATAGGCATTAAATCCATATCGTCTACCTTGACATTTATTCTAATTCTCATAATTCCGCTCTCCACATCAATGATTACTCAAGTTGTGGCAAGGAAAGGTCTCCAAAAAATGATAGTGGAATTTACATTCCAACTTTTCCATTCACAGATAATAAAATTAGTGGGAATCATAAAATTTTTGAGATTAACCAAAACATTTTCTTGAAATCCTATCGGAGTCATAGAATCAAGGTTTGCTAATTATAAAACCAGTCTGGTATCTTCCATGCCTCCTATCTCTAACTATGTGTAAATATGGTAGGGCATGAAATTGACAGAAGCTCCTAGATTACACAAGGGATCTAAAAAGACTTGTTCATCAATAACACAAGGGACATTAAGCCTCGTCAGATCTTTCCTTTTTACTGTAACTATGTTTTCATCAAACATATTTTTATTTTCAACACTCCTTTCCCCTATTTTTTCCTTGAGTGTATGCATACATGTCTTTGCTATTGGGGATCCAGTTTTTTCTATCTTTTAATAACACTATTTCTTCCTCCACATTTTTTGATGTGATGGTGCCCACCATTTCCCTTGGACTAATTTTCATGGTCTAAAAAGTGCTCCCTATTGTCTATTAGAAAGATGATAAGAGATTTGTCCCAGTTGAACTTCTATGTTATAAAGAATTACTTCAATCCTCTGAATAGAAAATTCATGCTTGCTTATAGTTTGTTCAGTTCTTTGCATGAATGTTAAAGTTTCAGCCTTGAATGTGTTAAAGGCTCCTTCTATTCCTATGTCTTGTTATTTGTGTTATTGAGGAGGTGGGTTATTAAAGGGGCGTCATTGGCAAATTGAGTTTAAGTTTCCATTCAAGTACTAGTTTATGTTATTTCCATTACTCCAAGAAAAATTGGGGAGATTTCTCAACCTTTCGTTATACGCATTGGAGTAAGGATTGTTATTGTCTTGATTGTTACTGTTGTTGTTCCACAAAAAATTTAATTATTCGAGAACTGAGGGTGCAAAAGGGTTGTTTGAGTTACAATTTGCATTTGTGTGCTACCCCCGCAGAACTCACATACAACATCTTGTATCATACTCACATTCATTTGGTATTATTTTTTATTCAATATTTGGTATAGTTTTTTATTCAATACATCTATTTCACATTGACAAGTGGCAATTTGGTGTGAATCCATTGTATTGTTCTTATCCTTCCTATTATGATTTAGCCTTTTTGTAGGTCATTCGTATGCATTATTTTCCATCACTTCTAACAGTTCATATGCTTCCTCTTGAGTTTTGCTGTTTAGGGAACCCCTAATAGCTGCATATATCAAAGTCTAGAGGTTGCATTCAATCCATTATAAAACGCCTAAACATGCATCCACTACAGAAATCCATGATGAAGGTAGTACCTTTTGCATTTCTTTTAGCATTCCCTACTATCATAAATGATTTCCCCATCTTGTTGAGAGTAGTTTGTGAACTTAATTCTTAGCTTGGAAGTCTTAGCTAAGGAGAAATATTTAGCAAGGAATTTTCTAAAAAAATCAACCACTGTGCATATTGAATCTCTAAGAATAGAGCCAAGCCAACTTTTAGCTCAATATCTCAGCAAGAATGGGAACAATCTTAACCTAATCAGGTCATCAGTAACACCATATTACCTAAATGTATCGCATATCTCCAGAAAGTTTGAGATATGCAAATTGGGCTCCTCGATTGTTTGTCCACTGAACATACTATGTTGGACCATTTGTAGAGCTTAAAATTATATTTCAAAGTTGCTAGCCTCTACATTTGGTTAGACTATTGAGTGTAGAATTCCCCTAACAGTGGGAAGTTCATATTCTCTCAATGGTCTTCCCCTGTTCTACTCATGCACCTCTCCAAAGTCATCTCCTAAATTATCCATTTGTGAAGATGTAGTTATGGTTGTTCTAAGTTGTTGTCTCCTTAATCGTGACAATGTTAATTCAATTTCAAAGTCAAATAAATAGTTGTTAATATTATGTCTATGCATGCACAACTTAGAATTAAATAAGAACTGGTACAATTTAAAAGCAAGGAATAGAATATAAATAAAATAGTAACTACAAAAAAATAAAGAAAAGTAAATTACTGAAATTTAATATTATGCACAAAAATCTTATCACTATTTAGACTTTGATTATCTCTTATGCAAATCAAATGAGTCGTTCCCTGGTAACGACATCAAAAACTTGACATACCTAAATTACATTTATCTGCATTCACACGTAAGTGTACGTGGTTCGAATCAATATGAGATTATGAAATACTGAGATTCATCATCCTCTAGGAACTGTGTTTATATTTGTTACTTGAGTGTACTCAATTTCAATAATGTTTAAGAAATTAAAATGGTTTGGGTTTAGTTCCTAAATTTTGATTCTTAAAATTACTTTTGGTTTTGAATCAATTTTTTTTAAATTAGGGAGTGTTGAGGTTATGCATAGTTACTCTTCTTTTCAAATCCATGTCAATTAAGTTGAATTAATCTTAGTTTAATTATCAAGAGATTTAGTATTCTTTAATGGAAATACTTAATGTACTAAATCTTATATAATTCTTTAAGATGAACATTACAAGGTTCAATATCAGCACTTAGATAATCATGTGATCTTTTAGTGAATGAATTCATGTCTTATTTATAAGTGATAAAATCAAAATTTTTGTTATGTATCACATGATCTTGATTCCACCTATGGCTCACAAGCATCTACTCTTAATTTTGCAAATGATATGAGCTGCAAAGCTTAATGAGCTTATTTCACATCACTCATAGCTTTATGCACTCAAGTTCCTAGCATAAGTTAAGAGTGAGTAATGGAGCTCTATATGTGGTTCTTTGCTCATATACATAAAGTTCATACCTCGAAGTGGTATGAACTGAGCTATGGAGCGCAGATAAAATTATGTTATAGTTTCTCATGGCTCAAATAATCTATCTCTTGTCCAGAGTTATACACAAGCTACTCTTGCACAGTGAATGTTGTATGATCTTTCGCAATATTAACACTAGAAAGTGAATAGCTATCATCAAGTTCTATGAGATTTGCATTTATCTATAGAATAAAGATTTGTATTCATAAGGTTTTGTCAATCTTCAAACTTGACATAAGTAAAATGAAAACTTTTTTAGCTCTACATAATTATTTCATTTATGAGATGAGTGAACATGCATTACATCAAGATTTCTACATATTCTTGCCCAACCTGACCCAAGGGAGGTTTAGTCTACCATTACAATGGATAAACAAAGAAACCTACAAGAGATGTCGAGCTTATTCATTGCTCTTACATTGAAAAGAAAAGAAAATTAATTGAGAATACAATACTTAGGAACAACCCTAAACATTGTCTTCATCTTCTTTCCTCTTTGAATCTTCTTTCCTTTCTCCTTGCTCTATATGCTTTTCCTTCTTCTCAATGCTTTCTTTTCCTCCTTAGAGTTAGGAATTCCTTTTGACTATCTTATTTTCCAAGCCAAAAATCATAACCTTCATTAAGTTTTTCATGATATCTCTTATAATCCTTTCTTCAGCCTCCTCTTCTTCTAAGTAGCTAACAATCTTCTCTTAAAACTTGGATTTGCAATTAGTTTTATTCCTTTATTCTCTTAGAAATGAGGAAGTTTATATTTGACATAAATTCTTACTGTGGGGAAATGGAGTGATAGACGGAAATACACGTCTGCGTTTGTACGCAAGTGTACGTGGTCTGAAGTAATAAGTGAAAAGTTTAATTTTTAGGATTTATCAAACCTCAGGGAACGGGTGTTCTGATACCAAGTTGTAATTTCTTTGACTAATTTTTAGATGACAAATTTGGTTGATTTTGTTCGTTCTTAATTAGTGATACAAAAGTCCTTAAGTAAAGATACGATATGATTAAAAAGGAGAGAGTTGAGATTTCATTGTAATATTTGCGAGGGTTGGTTATCTAACTTAATTATTGAATGTGTACATTTTGCTTTATTAAATCAAGTGAACACCATTAGAATTGGAGTACCCTCCAATTACATTGGGTTCAAGTTTAGTGCACAAAGAGAACCCCTTTAGGGTTCTCCCTTAGCACATAAACTCTTATGAGATCATGATCTATTAATTAGATTTTTGACTTCCTATGTCTAGGCTACCAAAAGATATATCATATTTTAGGTGATCTCTTAAGCAAGATTTCTATTTACCATGCATCATGCGCTTCACACACATAATTTAGATTTCAGTTCATCCAAGCATTTATTTCATTATAAAATTTAATGATAAAAACATTTTTTCATTACATTCAAATAATGTCATCATACACCAATTATCCCTTATATATTTTACAACCGCATCTCCACCCTCTCCAAGGGGTTTTTAGCCTTCCATTACTAAGTAAGAAAGAGCATACATATAAAGAAAAGTGAATATTGCCATCAGTTCATCGCATGAAATAAATCTAGGGAGTTTAGAAGAAATACAAGGAATCACTCTGAGGTTTTCTGGGGCTCTGTTTACTTCTCCTGCGTTGTCCTCTTGAAGCTCCACCCTTAATTTTTTGCTGTCTTCCCTTTTTTCTTATTCTTGGTACTCTTTTCCCCTTGGAGAGTTCTCCTTCTTTCTCTTCCTGCGGCCTTTTTTTTTTTGTCTTTGAATAACAAAAGTTGGAACCCTTTCAAGGTCTAAGATTAGCCCTTAGATAGGGATGCACTCTGCCTCAAAGCTTTAAATGTGTGACTCTTCCTCTTCCTTGATTTTAATCCAATCCCTTTAAATGTTCTTATATATTTAAATCTGTTAGGATGTAGTATGGATTATGTCATCTAATTTCAAGCAGTTGGGGAAGGTCAAAGGTCACATTTTTGTGGTCTTCCCCATACTGCCTTAATTGCTATTTTGGAATTTCTGGACCATTCGTTGTGGCGCGCTGTAGCACGTTAAGGCGTGCTGAGGCAGCAGTGTTCCAAACACTATTCCGCAGTGGTGCGCTGCGGCAACCGCGTTCCAAATACTGTTCTGCTGCAGCGAGCTGTAATAGCAGTGCTCCAAACGCTATTCCTGCATGCAAGTTAGTATCTTTTTTGTTCAGTCTCTATAGCGTCCACTATGGCGCACTGTGGCACGCTACAGCAGATAAACTTTTGAGTTCACTGTTCTATTAGTTCTTCTATAGTCTTATAAAATGAAATTTACCAGCTGCAGTGCGCTACAGCGGATAAACTTTCGGATTCATTGTTCAATTAGTTCATCTACAGTCTTATAAAATGAAAATTTACCTGCTGTGGCGCGTTGCGATGGAGAAAGATTTGTAATACTGTTCAATTTCTCGTTTATAAAGTTTTGATAATTCCTCGAGAAATGACGATGTGGCGCGCTGCGCGGCAGCGTACTAAATTTCGTATTACTGTTCAATTACTCATCTGCATGATTTTAATTTATTTTTTGCGACATGATGCTGTAGCACGCTACAATGGTGTTTCTCCAGGTCTGCAGTTCTGCATCCAAGTAAGGAGTTTTTAATGGGCCGCCATGGCGCACTGCGGTGATTTTATTCAAAAATTTGGTAATTCAGCCCATACAATCTAGTTTCTTCATATACATATAAAAATATCATTTACTACTCGAAGTATAGGGATATATATGGTAATATGAACATTTAAGTACTATATTTTTGCTAAAAATTCTGGCTATATCACACCCCCACACTTAAATTCTTGCTCGTCCTCGAGTAAGCTCAAAAATGTGATTTTTTGAATTTTGTTTTTGTTTTGTCTAAGGATTCAATGTGTTAAGCTAATGTATAATGAATTTAGTTATTAAGCATGCTTCAATCAAGATTACTTCATGTTTCCAAGTTTCTATTACCCCTCCAATCAAGTTCATATTTCTACACTTTATTTAGTTTCAAATCAAAATGTCATGCTTAATGTTTTAATATGGGAGGTGATCCTGAAATTCTAACCTTAATGATGGAATTGGTGAGTCTTTAAGTGTTGTACCATGTGTGCGACTTCTTATGATTCACAAGGAACATTTTAACATTTTAGGAGATATATTTTTCTTCATCCTAAATGTTTGTTTGTTTAGCATGGGAGAGATATTTTTCATCATCTCTTTATATATATATTTTTCTATGCAAATTCTTTTTAAATAGAGAGCTATTTTTCTTCATCCCTTAATTTAGTTCCTTTTGGTCATTAAGTCCTACAGGAGCCTAGCACCTCAATTTCTCTAACTCACCGCTTGCCACATTGGTTTTTGTTCTCAGATTCCCCCCCCCCCACACACACTTAAACTTAAGCACATTTTATTTTATGTCTTGGAAACCAAGCTTAGTAGACTTGTGAACTGAATAAGGGGTGTATAACTCAAGTTTATTTTCATCTTTATCTCAAACATACTTGCATCTTAAATTCACACCATAAATTTTTGACGTTGAATCCAGATTTTGATCCCATACAGAAAATTCTTCTTCAAGTTTAATTTTTCTAAAATTGAGGGTGCATTATATACAATATCTATTTTATTTAATAATAATTAAAAATTACAAAACAGAAAAATTAAAAACATAAAGCAGAAACAGCACAACCTTATTAATGTGGGTTGCCTTCCATCGGGCGCTTGTTTTTACGTCTCAGCTAGACGCCAATTTAGCTCATCTACATGACTCCTTCCCCTGAGAGAGCCTGCAATATGCATCTCTCTTTCCCTTGCAATTTAGATCCATCTAAGGTTTTAGATGGTGCCCATTTACCTTTATTGATCTAACCAATGAAGTGATATCCACACTTCTGTGGGGGTATATTTTTTTTATTATAAATGATTATAAATGGGCCCGTTCGTAATGATTTCAGCTTTCCTGGAAAGAGCCTCAACTTGGAATTAAATAACAATACATTCATTCCTGGTTCTAGGTGTTTTGGTCTTATTAGTTAATCGTGCCATTTCTTAGTTCTCTCCGTGTACAGCTTGGCGCTCTCATATGCTCCCAACCTGAATTCATCCAGTTTGTGCAATTGCATAACTCTTTTCTCGCCTACTAGTTCGAAGTCAAAATTCAGCTTTTTAACTTCCCAAAAGGCCCGATGTTCCAACTCTACCGGCAAATGACAAGATTTCCCATAAACTAGCTTGTAAGGGGACATTCCTTAAGGTGTTTTAAATGTTGTTCTATATGCCTAAAGTGCATCGTTTAATTTCATGGACTAGTCTTTCCTATTTTTGTTAACTATTTTCTCTTGGATTTGCTTTAATTCACGGTTTGACACTTCTACTTGGCTACTGGTTTGAGGGTGATAGGTTGTTCCTACCTTATGTTTCACCCCATACCCCTTCAGCAGACTTTCTTATTATTTATTACAAAAATGTCTTCCACCATCACTTACTAGGACACGGGGTGTACCATACCTAGAGAGGACATGATCTTTCAAAAATTTAATCATAGTTTTCGCATCATTGTTTGCACAAGCTATAGCTTCAACCCATTTGGACACATATTCCACCCCCATTAATATATAATTACTTAAATTAAAGGTGGGGAATGGGCCCATAAAGTCAATCCCTCAAACATCAAAGAGTTCAACTTCAAAGATTTTATTTAGAGGAAACTCATCCCTTTTCCTAAATTTCCTATCCTCTGACATTGATCACAGCTCTTTACAAAATCAGCAGCATCCTTGAATAATTTTGGCCAATAAAATTCAGATTGCAGCATCTTTGCCGCTGTTCGATCAATATCATGATGCCCTCCATAAGGGGATGTATGGCAATGATATAAGATGTTATTTGTTTCAGGTTTAGGCACACATCTCCTTAGGATTTGATTGGCAGAACATTTGTATAGGAAGGGATCATACCCAAAGTAATACTTAACATCAGCAAAAAAAAAAAAAATTTCTTTGTTGATAGTTAAATTCTTCTTGGATTACCCATCATGCAAGATAGTTGGCAAAATCAGCAAATCAAAGAGGAATTTTGTTGCAATTGTATAGAGCTGTTCATCAGGTAAAGTTTCACAAATTTCTTCTTCTTCCTTATGTTTTATATGAGTCAATCTAGAGAGGTGATCAGCCACCATATTATCGGACCCCTTTTTGTCATGGATTTCCAAGTCAAATTCTTGTAGAAGCAAAATCCAATCTGAGTTGTGGATTTGCTTCTTTCTTTTGAAGAAGATACTTGATTGCAGCATGATCCATGTACACAATTGTTTTTGATCCAATATGATACGCCCTGAATTTGTTGAACGCAAAAACAATTGCTAAGAGCTCTTTTTTAGTGGTGGCGTAATTTCTTTGGGCTTCATCCATTAACTTACTTGTGTAATAAATGGAATAGAAAATGTTTTTCCTATGATATCCTAAAACTGCTCCCACCGCAAGATCACTAGCATCACACATGATTTCGAAGGGGTGATCCCAACTAGGAGTAGAAATTATAGGAGTTGAAATGAGAGCTGATTTTATTGCATTGAACCCCTTTGTGTAGTCTTCACCAAACTTAAATTCATCATCCTTTCCTAGAAGCCGGCAGAAAGGTAAACTGACTTTAGAGAAATCTTTATGAACCTCTTATAAAACCCAGTGTGCCCAAGAAAACTCCTAGCTACCTTTACATTAGAGGGTAGAGGCAATTTCTTAATAACCTCAATTTTAGCCTTATCTACCTCAGTTCCTTTTATTGATATAAGGCGTCCCAAGACAATACCCTCCTCCACCATGAAGTCTGCACTTTTCCCAATTTAGAATAGCTTAGTTTCCTCACATTTCCATAGGACCTCACCCAAGTTTGTTAAACAGTCTTCAAAGGATTTTCCCACTACAGAAAAATCATCCATATAAATCTCAAGGAAATCTCCTATCATTTCAAAAAAGATGGTCATCATACACCTTTGAAAAGTTGCAGGTGCATTACATAGACCAAAGGGCATCCTCCTGAAAGAAAATGTTCCATAGGGGCATGTGAAGGTTATTTTTTCCTCATTTTCCTGGGCTATCAAAATTTGATTGTACCCTGAGTAACCATCCAAAAAATAGAAGTAAGGGTTTTCGGCTAGCCTATCTATCATCTAATTAATGAATGGGAGAGGATAGTGATCTTTCTTAGTTGCCTTATTTAATCTTCTATAGTTTATGCATACTCTCCACCTCGTAACCTTCCTGATATAAATTAATTCCTTATTTTCATTCAAAGTCACGGTTATCCCGCTTTTCTTAGGGACCACATGAATAGGTCTTACCCAGGGGCTGTCCGAAATTAGGAAAATGA
Source organism: Gastrodia elata (assembly GCA_016760335.1). Lineage (NCBI taxonomy): Eukaryota > Viridiplantae > Streptophyta > Magnoliopsida > Asparagales > Orchidaceae > Gastrodia > Gastrodia elata. The sequence goes on from CM028681.1 coordinate 37,342,333, forward strand.
TCCGAGCATCCAAAAGCTTAATGATCTCCTTATGCACCACCTCTTTTATATTTGGGTTTAATCTTTATTGAGGTTCTATGAAAGGCTTGGAGTTGTCTTCCTGCATGATGTAGTGCATGCATAAGATAGGACTAATACCATTCAAATCGGCAATGCTCCATCCTATTTCTCTCTTATGCTCACTTAACAATGTACACAATTTAGTCTCTTGAGTTGGGCTTAACAAAGCAGAAATTATGACCAATAATGATGTTCCTTCCCCAAGATAAACATATTTTATGTGTTTCGGCAAAGGTTTGAAGTCCAATTCAGGGGGTTCATCTACAAACAGATGCATTCTCTTTCTTTCCTGAATCAACTCATCAATTTTGTTTTCCTCCTCATCAATTCTAGCTCCTTCTTCTTCCTCTAAATTAGATTCCTCTATATCTCCAGAAATTAACAGATCTTCTAATACATTTACTTCCCAACACTCCTTATTTGGCTTAAATGGGTGCCTCATCAAGTTATTTATGTTAAAACTCACCTCCTCTTTTTCACAACAAAGATTTAATTCACCCTTATCAACATCTATCATGGTTTTTCTAGTAGCAAGGAATGGTCTCCCTAGAATTATAGGAATCTCTTGATTTTCATCTTCCATTTCCAACACAATAAAATTGGCAGGGAAGATAAATTTATCAACCTTTACTAGAACATTTTCCAAGATTCCCATGGGAGTTTTTACAGATCTATCTACTAGTTGGAGGAAGACTGAGGTAGGTTTTAAATAATCCATTCCTAGTTTCTTAAATATGTAAAATAGTATTAGATTTATTGAAGCACCCAAATCACATAAAGCCCTTTTAAAAGAATGATTTCTTATTGTGCAAGGAATGGTAAAACTCCCTGGGTCTTTTCATTTAAGGGGAATTTTCTGTTGGAGAATGGCACTACATTCCTCAGTCAAGGCTACCATTTCCTTTTCATTTATTTTTCTTTTCTTTGATAGAATATCCTTCATGAACTTAGCATAACCGGGCATCTGTTGCAATGCTTCAACGAAGGGATTGTTTATATGAAGAGTTTTAAAATTCAAGGAATTTTGGAACTAGTTGTTTAGCTTCTCCCTTGCCATTCTTTGAGGATGGAGGATGTGAGGAGTGTGATCAGAAGGTTTAGTCAATTGAGTGTTAGTTTCCTCATTCATCTCTTTCCCTTTGTCCTTATTGATTTTTTTTTCCTCAATTGATCTCTCTCCCAAAACTTGAGAGGCAATTTTAGAATTTTTTAATACTAAAGGTTCAATAATTTTTCCATTTCTCAAGGTTATGGATTTTCCTAATTCATTCCCATAGTTCTCTATGGCTCCTATTAAGAAGGGTTGATTTAGTTGCATCATAATTTCTTTTATTGTCAACTCAATTCTTTGGACAGCTTTTTATTGATGCAAAAGTGTGTTTTCATGTCAATTTAATGTTGCATCTATTCCATTCATAAAATTAGTTGTGTCAGTTCTAGATACTTTTAGAGAATGCTCTAAGCTTCTTCCCTCTTTAGTTTGTTGGGCTCAACAATTTTGAACAGCAGTCACTCCCTCAAATTCTCCCTTATGATCATAAACCTGTGGCATTCCTTCTAATCTTTGGGTTAACATATCAATTTTATTTCTTAACTCAGCAATTTTATTTGACTCATTCATGTTATTCACCTCCACTTTATTTGAATTTAGCTGTTCAGTCAGCCATTGGTATGCGTTGTTAGCCATTTCTTCGAGAAGATCAAGAGTCTCCTCAATGGTTTTACTGCTTAATGATCCTCCTATGGCTGCATCAATGAGGGTCATTATGGGTGCATTTAATGCATCATAAAAAATCTGCACCTACATCCACAAAGGAAACTCATGATGCAGGCAACGCCTTAAGCAGTCCTTAAAGTGTTCTCAGCCGTCATACAAGTTCTCACCATGCTGTTGAGAGAAGTTTGAAATTTTATTTCTCATCCTGGCAGTCTTGGCGGGTGGGAAATACTTGGCTGGAAATTTCCTTGCCAAGTCATCCCAAGTCCTTATAGACTCACCGGGTAGGGAACTGAGTCAAACTTTAGCCCGATCTCTCAATGAGAATGGGAATAACTTCAACCTCAAGGCGTCATCGGATATCCCATTGAATCGGAAGGTGACGCATATTTCTAGAAAATTGGAAATATGTGCATTCAGGTCATCCGATGTCATCCCACTAAATTGACTATTTTGAATCATGTTTAAATTGGATGGTTTCATTTCAAAATTATTGGCTTGTATAGGAGGTCAAACATTGGTATTTGGAACTTATTATACTGTGGAAAGTGCAGATTCTCTAAGCAATCTTCTCCTAGCATTTACCATAAGTTATGCTGAGTCTATATCTAATTCTTCCATTTGTGCATTTTGTTGGTTTAAAATGATTTGCTCTCTCATAGCTCTGAAATACGTTGTATCAATTTTGGGATCATAAAAGAATTAGGTAGGATATCTCCTACTCATGCAATTAAGGGTTTGCTAGCTAGAGCAAGTTTCAACAATTAATATTCAGCAATAAATATTCACCTCTAATGACAATAGAAATTTCAATAAGATAATATGCAATAATCTTCAGCACCAGTTCTTTTTTAGAAAATTTTCAAAATTTTCTCAAAGCAAGTAAATAAAGAAATTAATTACAACTATATAAGATTATATGCACAAATAAATTAGTTCTAAATCACTAGTTACTAGAAAATTATACTTGAAATAAAATAAAATCGTTCCTCGGCAACATCGCTAAGAACTTGACAGACTGAAATACACGTCTACGTTTGCGCGCAAGTGTACGTGGTCTGAAGTAATAAGTGGAAAGTTTAATTTTTGAGATTTATCGAACCTCAAGGAACGGGTGTTCTGATACCAAGTTGTATTTTCTTTCACTAATGTTTAGAAGACAAATTTGGTTAATTTTGTTGGTTCCTAATTAGTGATACAAAAGTTCTTAAGTAAGGATATGATATGATTAAAAAGGAGAGAGCTGAGATTTCATTGCAACATTTGCGAGGGTTGGCTATATAACTTTATTGTTGAATGCGTACGTTCAATTTTTTGCTTTATTAAAACAAGTGAACACCATTGGAATTAGAGTACCCTCCAATTATTTATTTTGTTTTATTAATTAGATTTTTGACTTCCTACATTTTGCTACCAAAAGATATATCATATTTTAAGTGATCTCTTAAGCAAGATTTTCATTTACCATGCATCATGCGCTTCACACACAGTTTAGCTAGATGGGAGGATGCATTGGGTCAATGGATTATGTCACATCATTCATTGTGGTTCCTAATGTCCTCTCATCCCTTCTACTTAACTGAGTAGCAAAACAAGGTTAATGGATAACTTGGTTTTCAAGCATCAATCTATTAGGAGAGCTATTAAGGAAGGGTGCAAGCGAGCTTAGCGAATTTTGTCACATAATTCTCAGCTCTACTTGCACTACCTTCCTTGCTCTTACCCAATTGATGATCATTGGAATACAAGTTCTTTTAAATAAAGTATTTTAGATTTATGTTCATCCAAGCATTCAGTTCAATATTAAATTTAACGACAAAAACATTCTTTCATTACATTCAAACAATGTCAACATACACTAATTATCCCTTACATATACTTACAATTGCATCTCCACCCTCTTCAAGGGGTTTTTAGCCTTCCATTACTAAATAAGAAAGAGCATACATACAAACAAAAGTGAATACCACCCCCAGCATTTCACATGGAATAAGCCCAACTCTCCTCTCTACTTTAATTAGTTTCTTAACATCTGAACTATTGCTTTGACAATGGAACCAAATCAAGCCAAATTCATACTATTTAAACATTAGTGAAATTAGATATACCTTAGTAACAAAATACTACATTCCCTGAGGATGATAAATCTCAGAACTCACCTTCCAAATTATTACTTCAGACCATGTACACTTGCGTGCGAGCGTAGAAGTGTATTTCACAGTCAGTCACTCCACTCTTCGTTCTTTGCTGTCTTGCCTTTCTTCTTGTTCTTGGTCCCCTTTTCCTCTTGGAGAGTTCTCCTTCTTTCTCTTCCTTCATCCATTCTTTTTGTTCTTTGAATAACAAAAGTTGGAACCTTTTCAAGGTTTCAGATTGGCCTTTAAATAGGGATGCACTCAGCCTCAAAGCTTTAAATGTGTGACTGTTCCTCTTCGTTGATTTTAATCCAATCCCTTTTAATGTTCTTATTTATTTAAACCTGATAGAATTTAGTAGGGATTAAGTCATCTGGTTTCAAGAGGCTGGGTAGGTCAAAGGTCACATTTTTGTGGCCTTCCCCATGATGCCTTAATTGTTGTTCTGGAATTTCTGAACCGCCCGCTAGCGGCACGCTATGGCGCACCGCGGTAGCAGCATTCTAAATAATGTTCAGCAGTGGTGTGTTGTGGCAACCACATTCCAAATCCTATTCCGCTGTGGTGTGCTGCAGTAGTAGTGCTCCAAACATTGTTCCTTATCTTTTTTGTTCGACCGCTCCAACATCCATTGTGGCACATTGTGGCGTGCTACAACGAATAAACTTTTGAGTTCACTGTTCAATTAGTTCTTCCATAATTTTATAAAATGAAAATTTATCCGCTGCGGCACGCTGTGACGTGCTACAACGGACCAACTTTCAGATTCATTGTTCAATTAGTTCATCTATAGTTTTATAAAATGAAAAATTACCTACTGCAAGGCACCGTGGCGTGCTGTAGCGTACTAACTTTTGTATTACTGTTGAATTACTCATATGTATGATTTTAATTAATTTTTAGCGACATGACAATGTGGTGCACTGCAACGTTCTTTCTTCAGGTCTACAATTCTACTTCCAGGTAAGGAATCTTTAATGGGCCGCCATGGCACGCGGCGGCGCGCCATGGCGTGCTGCGACAGTTTTATCCAAAAATTTGGTAATTCAGCCCATGTAATATGTTTTATTTAATTACCTGAAAAAGCATCATTTTCTACTCAAAGTATAGGGATATATTTGGTGATATGAATGTTTAATCACTATATTTTTGCTAAAAATTCTGGCTATATCATGGAGAGTTTTAAATATTTTGGTTCTCCCAATGCTGATTGGAAGCAGGGTTCTAAAGCAATTTTACTATTCATGCTATGGTGCATTATAGCGTATAGATTTTGGTTCATCAAGCACTGCAACGCGTTGTAGAGCTTGAGTCTCTGTATAAGTGGTGTTGTGGCACGATGTAGTGCCTTTGTCTCAGAAAATCTGGCACTATGGTGCATTGTAGTGCCTTTGTCTCCTTGGAAGTAATACTGTGGCCTGTAGTAGAACCTTAGACTCGAGAATTTTGGTGATATGGTGTGTTGAAGCCCCTTAGTCTCAAAAACTTTTGTGCTATGGTTCTCTGTAGCGTCTTTGTCTCAGGAATTTTAGTGCTATGGCATGTTGTAGCTCCTTAGTCTTGAGAAATTAGGCATTGTGGTGCAATGTAGTGCCTTAGTCTTGAGAATCATGGTGCTATGGCTCGTTATAGAGTCTTTATCTCAGTAATTTTTGAGCTATTGCACTGTGTAGCGCCTTAGTCTTGGGAACTTTGGCGCTATAGCCTACAATAGTACCTTGGTCACGGCATAGCATGCATTATGGCATGATGTAGTTCTTTTGTCTCTGGATGTCTTGTGCTAGGGCATGCTGTGGCACCTTGCTCTTGGAAGCAAGGGCGTAATGGCGCACCAGAGTGCACTGTAGTGCATTATAGCATCCTATTCATTCAACTTCCTTTTCTTATCAATTTGGCTTCTTCTTACCTAAAATGGCACATAAATACACTTAAACTACAACTAATCCTTCTACAAATATGGATTCTAGCACATAAATCACTATATTTTATGAGCTCATCATGCCCCTTCACATCCAAGAGGTGATTGTGGCAAATTTGGAAGAGGAATTTAGGACAAATTTTCAATGATGATTGGGAGAAAATGAGGATTATAGAGAGAAAAGAAGGTAAAACATAAAGGAAATATTAATGAGCTACCATGGGCTCAAGGATGGAATTTGATAAGGATTTGCGAGCAATGGAAGAGCGAATAAGGGCAAAATTTCATCATCGACGTTGAAAATTCTATTGTTGCGACTTATGTCATTTTAGGTCATGAAATTTATGAGTTTTATCTTTTCTTCATGTGTTCTTTTTTTTGTACGAGAATGCATAAGCCCCTTATAGGAGATATTAGTCTAGACTTATGGAGTAGTAATTTCATATTTTCATGTTGAACAATTATGGATATATTATAATTTATGTTTGAATTGAATTTCCATGTAATATATGTATGCTATGTTGAATCTTAAGTTTCTTATGCTAATATTATTTCCATGTGTGTGCAATAAATGCATGCATAGATTGTTATAATTCTAATACTAGGTGTTGGTGCCACATATATCTTTATATTCTTGAAAATTTCATCTTAATTATATACATCTCATTTACACATACGCTTAGGTTCTTAAGGGGTTGTTGGAGTACATATATCTATACGATACCTCTTGAATTACAGGATATTTGGTTGCACCATGTTAATATCATGTTTTCTTTGTACTAAGTGGAGCTTAGTCATAAGGTAATTAAAGTTTCCCTTTCAAATTGTTAAGATCCCACATCATGGGTCTTGTTAGGATATCATTTAAAGATGATATTATGGTTTTGGTTAGTGTGTGTTCCATGTGCAAGAGATATCACTAATGGGTCAATAGTTTTGTTGCCCTATTGTAGATTTAAAATCTTCATAGCATTTATGTTAAATTCCATGTTCTGTGAGTTATGAGATTTTGAACATGACAGTTCCATCCAAACCATCCTTATTGCTCCATTGATAATATCCTTATTTAAAATTATTATAATTTTAACATAGATTAATTTCAAAAAACCTCAATTTGACCATTAATAAAGTTGAGGTCAGTAACCTAAATTAAATCTCTATGGATGATATATGGAACTCCCATTGCTTAAATATTTGCAAGCACGTGTACTTGTGTAGTCATTACAAGCACTCATGTAGAATTAACCCTGTCAATAATACTATTGCAAGTACTGATGTATCTCAAGCTATGGTAGAGTTACTAATCTTTAGAAAGAACCAACTACATTTTGAAATTTGCCTTTTCATTATAACCCTAAGAAAAGTATGGCATCTATAACATAAACAAAAATCCTGGCTAGATCACGTATTGGAGGAAATGGCATGTCTACTTCTAATAATTGTTTTCTTCATAATGCCTTAAATAGTTACTTGTGGTGATATCTATTATCCTAGGAATCGTACTACAAATAAAAGAATTACTGAATCTAATGCTAGTAATCAGAAAGCTCACTTTGGGATTTCTATAGTTTCTCAATAAATATTCTTTGTTGGAAAATAGAGGCTTTGGTAATTTCTCCTCTAAATCTAGACTCAAAAATATTATGAAGGACAATAAAATCAATATAGTCTCTATTCTTGAGCCCAAATTATAAAATATGAATTCTTCCCACATTAGAAATTTGGTTAAATTTGACAACTACATTTCCTCTATATCTAATAAAATGTGGGCCTTTTAGTCTAAGGATTGAGGGGTTGATGTTTTATACTAATATGGTCAAGATCTTCATTTGAAATTTCATAATAACAACATTACCTTTGTTGCCATTTTTGTTCATACTAGAAATCTACATAGTGAAAGAAGGTAACACCCTGCTAGTAGATTTGGTATATTAATCCAACAACTGGTGTTATGGTAGTACTTAATACTATATTAGGAAATTCTAACCCAATATTGAGTACTACCTTTATAATATGTGGATCTATGGGTAGATGGAAACTCAAGCATTCTAATCAAACATTCATCATTCATAATATGAAAAAATAAATAGAAAGAATTAAAACATCACATAAGCATTTAATTTACAAGTTTGAGAATGTAATCACTCATCCTCACATAAGCAAAAATGTAATTATGATTGAAAGAGAGCCATCAACACAAAGCTACAGCTCAGGCACTCTATTAGGTACCAAGTTTGTTCTAATCTACTAATCTATCGTATTTGGTTTATAATATGATTGGGCATAGCCAAATAAAAAGAAACAAGTGGTTAGACTTTAAAAGGTCTAAGTACAATTTAAGAGTACATTATTTTTGTACGAATATCATATTAGCCATTACAATTTTAAAATAAGCGGAGCATTTTGCATGGAATGAATAAATGGTAAATAACAGCTAAAAGATGTAATAAGAAATGCTCACATTACTTAATTTTATTTTTATTCCTGCATCAAATAGATTACTAAGATAGATATAGGGTATGCATTTTAATAATCAAAATATGAATATGTCTAAATGATTCATATGCTAAGTAAAGAGATAGCGTAGTTAATTTTGTTGTAGGTAAAACTAAAATAATAAGTTGTTGTAATGAAGTAAGTTAAGCAATCTTAGTCTATAAAGACTGAATAAACATAGCCATAAGACAATAAAAATTAATCACAATCTATAAGATTGTGAGATATGAACTTTATTATTTATTTATCTTGTATTTTGTTCTGTGGGTGCAGAATAAGAGAGGAGTTGAGTACATCTACTCAACTTATCTGTAAGTGGAGTCAATTGCAAACACGCACATTACCCTCAAGAAATTATGTGGTCTCTGGATAGTCCAATAGCCTGCTCAAGCTTAATGATACATGTACTATAATCCACCAAATAAACCCCTCTGAAATATATTTTAAATGTTTATTATTATCCATAATGTCTTAATGCATGATTTCAAGGAATTAGTTTTAATGCATTGAAGCATTTCTATGATTAAAACATTATTATAAACCATGTGATATACACTGTTTTCTATATTTAATTATCTAACTTAATGATTGGGACTAATAAAGCCCTATTAACTTAGACTTTATAAATTCCTAAGGTAATTGATAATAGTATAATAAATTTAATTTTTGGAAGTAGTAATTGAATTAACTTTATGTAGTGATAAATTAGTTAATAGCTATATTTATATAAGTATGAGATAGAACCTATGTTTGCTAAATGTAGATCTTACTCCTAAGTATTAGTGTTTATAAATGATTGAAAAGGAATCCTTAATTATTCCTATTCTTAATCAAGATCTTGCAATGATAACCTTTTTAATAATCACATGATATGTTCATGATAGCTTAGGAATATAAACTGAAGTTTATTTAATTCTAATAATTGAGGATCTTAAGGATTTATGTGTCTTTGGTTTTAAAGATCCCCATTTAATCTACAACAAAAGATACATCATGAGTTACTTTTAATTGCATTTATAAAATTATTTATTTAGCACTTTATTCTAAGTAAGTGTATGAGATAAATTAGGATGTAGAATCTTAACTATCACAAGATTAGAGAAATTCTAAATCCTAATTCGAAGTTCTTCTAATTCTGACACATAGATATTTAAATGAGTTAAGTTCTAAAGGTCTTTATTTAATCAAAAACCAAGGATACATAATTGAGATAAACTAATTATACTTGTAAAACCTCATTACTTTTCAAGTGATGAATTTTATTAAGATAGTTTATTTAACTTCATGCAATATTATTTCTAAGGTAAAGATTATCCTTCTTATTGTTTAGTTTCATATATATATATATAAAACAAAGAACTAATTCTTTATTTGTTTAACTAAGAGAGTTCTAAGTATTATTATTATTGCTTAAGTATCCAAATCTAATTCTAATTTGATTGTATATATTAATCATAAGGTTCTACTAACATATTCTTATTACTTAAAGTTAAGCTTAAGGTTTGCTAGCATGCTCAATCAATTTATACAACTCACTAGCTTATTATAGTCACTTCAATAATTTAATTAAACTTAAGTATTCTAAAGTTGTGTAAGGATAATTGAACTTTTTATATTATTTTTTTCTATTTTATTGTTTTTTAAAGAAAGATATACATTACTTTTTTATTTTAAAGTAAGCAATCCTTCCTTATGGTGAACTTGCATGTTTACCAAATGAAGCTATCTCCATTGGGTATTAATGGGCCATTGATTCATTATTAAAGTATTTGATTTGCAACAAGAATTATAGTTCTAAATATAGTCTAGCTTGAGGTGAGGACTTAAACTTTACTAAATTTGGTACTTTTGAAATTTAAGGGAATCTACACAAAGTTTGAATACTTAAAATATGAATAATTTTAATATGGAATCTTATATGATTTGATGAAGGATTATTTAGTTAAGACTATATGTGGTAAAATTAAGCTAAGACACTAATTTCAGTCCTAAGTTCTTCAATTTATTCTTTTATTTAAATTATGTTAATTTCACCCTTTAAGATCTAGGGTTTCCTATAACTGATTTACAAACTAATGACTACATGATTACCCTAAATAATATGATTCTAAGGTCAAGCTAAATAAGATATTTTTTAGTCCTAAGTTTGTAAGAAGCAATTATGCAATTATCTAAATCTAGGGTTTCCATTATCACATGCAAGGGAGGTAAATTTTCATTAATTCCAATTTACTTCTATATGGCTTATAATTAATATTTTGATGATCATTAATTAATCAGAATCACAATAGCAGTAAGCAATCCTCATTTGGATGTCCATTGGCCTAATCATGGCTTAATCACCAATAATGAACATCAAAAAGTGATTGGTGAATATAATTGTCAAAATGTAAATTTAATCTCATAGTAATATTTTTGATATTTTTCTAATCGATGTGGTATATAATTTCATTATTTTTGGATATGTATCAATGAAATTAGAGTACTTTGAAGAATTTTGATTTAATTAATTAGATTAATTAAATCCTAATTGCATTATAAGCTTGCAGCTCCTTCTCAACAATCACAGAAAAAGGCACATGTGGATCCTCCAGGAGTGGCTTGTAAACAAAGTTGGTGGGCCAGGCTCGATCCAGCCCAGCTCGAAAATGTTCTCCTTCCCTGTTAAGAGGGCAAGGAGTGAGGGCTTAGGGCAACACTAAATTTGTTGCACAGCAGGTCCCAGCCAAAGAGCTGTATCCCTGAAGGATGAGCTCGCCTAAACCTTCCTACGGAACCTCAAAGCTCCTTATAAGACAGAGCACACCAAAAACCCTAATTTTACTTTTGAAGGAAAGGGTTTATTGTTGATATCTACAAAAGTTGAATCGTAATTGAGCTCGATTGAGTTCGATTTTGTTACGATACATTGCAGGCTATATGGAAGTATGGTTGTGAATTGCAATTGAATGCTAGAAATGATTGAAAAGTACTCGATAATCGTGATTAGGGTTTCGCAATTTGTCTTCCTTCCATGCCAATTTGGACATCCAATTCATACAAAAATGGTAAAATGAGGAGATGAGATTCATTTATATAAAAGAATATAGAAGAAATATGAGCTTAACTCTGATGAATTGAAGGTTTTGGCATCTTGCCTTGCGACCCACGATTTGTGGAGATTGCAGCATGTGCCACGCGCAGAGCACCAACAACTTCACCGGAACGAAGAAGACTCAGCCGTTCGATTTGGATGGCTGAGTTGATATGACGGCGCAGATCAGTGCATCGTCTGATCAAACAGTACTGACATTGCGGGTAATAGCAGCGACGGTGCCGTTTAATTTAATAATTAATATTAATTAATTTAATTATTAAGTAATTTATTTATTTAAAATTACACTATTAAATATGCTCTGAAAAATTATAAAATGTCATACTTAATTAAATTGGGGGCAAGGAACTCAAAAATACAATTGAAAATTTATTCATAGTTCATTTTAATTATTTTATTTTTTTGGGTATCAAAAATACAATAAAATATTTGTGAAATTTTGATGATCTCCAAAGCTGACCAAATATTTAGCCCTAGCTAAATTGGGGGTGAGAAGTTCACTGGCGAAGTTCAATTTTTATTTGGAGGTCAATTTAATTATCGTGATTTTCTAATTTTAATAAATATATTAAAATATTCAAATTATTCTATTGAGTTTAGACGCTACAATCTCTTCAGGTTTGCTCTAAACACCATTTGGAGTCTAATGAAGATGCCTTCAAAGTAATTTCACTGCTAAATGCTGATTTACAGCATTGAGTTGTTACAGACTCCCCCTCTTAAAAGAGGCGCCATCCCTAATACCCAAATAAATTTAATTAAGAGTAATAAGGAGTTGAAAGATTGAAAAAGTTTTAGGATATCTGATTAGGAGAAGGGTTCTATGAATTTCTACTGCATATACACCTCTCTTTCCCAAGTGGCTTCATTGACAGGTTGATATTTCCACTAAACCTTGACCATAAGAATACTACATCTTCTTAATTGTCTGAGATCTCTTTTAAGAATTTTAATAGGATTAATCTTATACAATAAATCTAGTTGTAATTCAAGCTCTGAAGTTAAAATTTGCTAGTTTGGATTTATTAAGCATATTCTTAAAGATGATATATGAAAAAAATTATGGACTGCTAAAAAGTTATCAGATTGCTTGAAACGATATGATGATATCCCCAATTTTGCAATCACATCAAATGGTCCTACAAATATAGGACTTAAATTTTTAGAAATGCCAACTTGTTGAATTACTTCATAGGGCTCACTTTAAGATACACTTTATCCCAACCTAAAATTCAAGGAGGATGATGACAAATATCATGATACTTTTTATAACTATCTTGCACAGTTAACATTCTTGCTTTGATTATTTGAACCTTCTTGTTGGATTCCTCTATCATTTCAGATCCAAACAATTGCACATAACCTACCTCAACCCAAGCAAATGGGGTATTGCATCTTCTGCCATAGAGTGCCACATAAGGTGTCATACCAGTACTGGCTTGAAAGTTGTTGTTGTAGGAGAATTTGATAAGAGATAAGTGTTCTTCCCAATTACCCCTAAAGTCTAATATACCAAGAAACACTAGATTTTCAAGTATTTGATTTACTCTTTTGTCTACCCATTTATTTGTTGATGGAAAGCTATGCTCATAGCCAAACTAGACCCCAAATCTTATTGGATTGCTTATTAAAAGCGAGAAGTAAATCTACTATCTTGATATGAAACAATTGAGAGTGGTGCACCATGAAAACAGATGATTTCTCTAACATACAATAATGCAAGTTTTTCAATCAAATCCGTCTATTGAATAGGTATTAAATGGCCTTATTTGATTAACCTGTCTTTAATGACTCATATAGCATCTGATTCAGATATACACTTTGGTAGACCCATAACAAAATCTCTGGAAATGTCGAACAATTTCTATTCTGGAATTTCTAATGGTTTCAAAAGCTTACTAGGCCTCTGATGCTCTACTCTCACAAAATAATATAAATGGCATTTGGATACTAACATTGCTATGTACTTCTTCATGTCTGGCTACTAGAGTTAATTCTCAGCACCATTGAGCACACTCTCAGTAGTGGAAGCAGTTTTGACAAGGGAACTCCAGGTTGATTGAGGACTGGGGTGCATTGACAATTACCAAGCAAATTAGATATCACAAAATTATAGGTAGAAAATTATAGCACATGCATGCAATATAAACACAAACATGCAAACATCCAAACACATAAAAATATGCGAAAAACCTATGAATGGGAAAAACGACAGAGCCACACCATAAAAAATAAAACTATGAGAACTTGAAGATTGCAAAATTACAAAGAGCTTATCCTCGATTGGAAATACAGAAGCTCATACTCAAATATGGAGAGGAGAGAAAGTAACCACCACTTGGACGATCTTCTCCAACATGCAAGAAGTTTTTTCCACTGCAGCTTCCTTAGGGCTTCACCTAGGGATTTCCTCCTCACAGTAGTCTTAGCCTCCAAATTGAGAATGTCAACAATGTAAACTTCTCCCAACTTGTTTGCTTAAGTATCTAGCTCAAATTTGAACCCTGAAAGGTCCAAAATGCCCTCCAAATTACTTAGGGAATAACATGACTGAAGAAAAACTATGCCAGACCCTACGGCATGATGTAGCGACCGTGTTTGGAATAGGAACATGCTGCGGTGCGAGATAGCACCCGCGTTATAGGATGGAACCCACTGTGGCATGTTGTAGGCACCTGTGTATTGAATGGTCAGTATTTGGGATGGATTCGTTGCTTTGCGCTACAGAGCTGATTTCTGCTACAGTACCAAATACCATTGTGGTGCGTTGAAGTGCCTATTTCTTTGTCAGCTGACTACTGAGGCACGCAATTGTGCCTCAATCTCAAGTGAGGGACTTCCAGGGCGTGTTGCGGTGCGCCACGACACGCAGTAGTGCCTGTGTTGTTCCTAGACTTCACACCTTCATCTGAATTTCCTCAGAACCTCATGGAAGCTCATCAAAGCACCATTAGCAACTTCATGTTGGACTAAATGGTCTCCACAATACAAAAATCTCTCACTTGGAGACCTTTAAGAAATTACCCCCTCTTTCATCTTTAATTCTTTATTTTCTTCTTCTAATCTTATCAAGAACATGGTGTGGCTCCCACGCTCTCTTTTCACGTACCGAGGCCAACCGAAGCTGCACGTACCTTCAGTTTTTCTACTGTTACAACTTTTGTAAGTATACCATCTGGATTCTTAGAAGTGTGTTTCTTTTCTATTCCAAGCTGCCCTTCTTCCAACAGTGTCCGAATAAAATGATAATGTAGTTCTATGTGCTATGTCCTGGCATGAAATACAGTATTCTTTGCTAGGTGAATAGTGCTCATACTATCATTGTATAGCCTTACATCCTCTAGCTCCTTGCCCAATTCTACCATAAAATTCTTCAACCAAATCATCTCCTTACTTGGCTCTGTGATGGCAATGTATTCCGCCTTCATGGTGGATGGCAACATAATGTTTTATAGCCTTGAGATCCAGCTTAACGATGCACTTCCCAACACATAACCCATAGTGCTTCTCCTACTATCGATATCTCCTACAAGTTTTGAGTCTACATAGTCTTGCTGTCAGATCTTCCAAATTATAAGGCTTTTCCTGTTGTACCTTTCAGATACCTTAGGATCCACTTGACCATGTCCCAATGGTGCTTCCCAGAGTTTCCCATGAATCTGCTAACCACTCCCACTGTATGGGAAATATCTTGTCTCATACAGATCATTGTGTACATTAAGCTCCCAACTACTGAAGTATATGGAACCTTCAGCTTATGTCTTAGCAAAGTAAACTGGTACCTTTCTTGTATGATCATTAATGAAGGAGACAAAATATGTGACTCCACCTATGGAAGAAGTAGGAGCTCTCCCCATACATCTATATGCAGCAATTCAAGTTTCTTGCCTTTTTGATCTCTTTGAACTTTGGAGAACAAAACCCTCTTCTATTTACCCAGCACACAGTCTTCATAGAAATCCAAGTCAACTAACATCAGTCATTGGAGCTTCCCTTTTGATTGTAAGAATTTCAGCCCCCTTTCGCTCATATGGCTAATCCTCTAGTACCATAGATCCATGTCTATCACTTCTAAAGCTGTAATAGAGTCAGATATTTTATTAATCAAAAAAACTGTACCTTCCATATTGTCATGTGAAATAATGAGTGCGCCCTTGGTGACCTTCCACGAGTCTCCAATGAAACAAGGGCTATAGCCCTCTCTGACTAATTGGCGCACAGAAATCATATTTCTCTTTAGACATGGCACATGTCTAACATCTTCGAGATTCCAAACTGTGTCGCTTGGTAGCTGAGCATCCACATCATCTCCACCAATAATTTTGCAAGTCCTACCATATCTAAGATGCACTTTCCTCAAGTTCCCCTTGGTATATTTCGTGAAGAAACTCATCAACGGAGTCGCATGAAAGGATGTGTTCAAGTCTACTACCCAGGACTCAATATAGACAAGTGAGAGGATCAATGCATCCTGATCATCCTCAGCGAAAACTTTCATAGTGGGATTTATCATTTTATCTCCACCACTTGGTTTCTTTAGGATAGGGTAGTCCTTTTTGAAGTGACTTACCTTCCCATAATTCCAGCAATCTAGCTTTGCTTTTTAAGGTCTTGATTTTCCTTACCAAGACATTGACCTATTTTTATTATGTCTCCTTTCAGTTTTTCTTCCCCTACTTTCAGCATTCAGTGCTGAGGTAGATGCCTCCCCATGCAATTTCTGTCGCACCGCCCTATTCAACACAAGCTTGACAATGTTGTCTAATCTCAACGATGCATTTCTGGGTAAATTGTTGATGGTTGTAACCAGTCCATCCCAACTGTCTGGCGATGAAGAGAGGAACAATAAAGCTCAGACCTCGTCATCAAAACTAATTCCCACTAAACTTAACTAGTTTTTTACTGTGTTGAACCTAATGAGGTCTTTAGTCACTGAATATCCATCCATCATCTTTAAGTTAAACAATCTCTTTATCAAGAAAACTTTATTCAAAGCTGAGGGCTTCTTATACATTCTTGTCAGTACATCCATGAGATCTGCAGTAGTTTTCTTATTAACAATGTTAAAAACAACAGAAGAAGACAATTATAAATGAGTCAAATCTAGTGCAATTCTATCAAGAACTTCCCGCTCTTCATCATTCATAGTTGTAGGTTTTTTGTCGGCTCTTTTCAATGGAAGATACATCTTCTTCTGATAAAGTAGATCCAACATTTGCATTTTCTAGAATGCAAAGTTTGTTCCTCTAAATTTCTCTATCTTGTGTCTCATCTCATTGACCATTGCTCCCACTCAAATAGAAAACCCTAGGACCAATAAGGTAACCCCTTGCTCTGATTCTAGTTGTTGGAGTTAAATCTCAGTACGACTGAGTACACTCTCAGTTGCGGAAGTAGTTTTGACAAGAGCAATCTGGTTGATTGTGGACCAAGGTTACGTTGATGGTTACCAGGCAAATTTGATATCACAAAAGCACAAGTAGAAAATCACACATCAAATGCATGCAAGATAAACACAAACATGCAAACATCCAAACATAAGAAAATTATATATAAAATCCAAGGACAAGAAAAACCACATAGCCAAACCTCATAAAATATAACTATGAGAACTTGAATATTATAGAGTTACAAAGAGCTTATCATTGACTAGAAAAACACAAGCTCTTACTCAATATGAAGAGGATAGGAAGATGCCACCACTTGGAGTGTCTTCTCCAACATGCAAGAGCTTTTTTGCACTGCAACTTCCCTAGGTATTCACCTTGGGATATCCGCCTCACAGCAGCCTTAGCCTCAAAATTGAGAATTTCAACATTGTAAACTTCTCCCAATATGGTTTCTTAGGTACCCAGCAAAATCTTGGACCCCGAAAGGTTCAAAATGCCCTCCAATTTACATAGGGCGCAATCTAAAATGGAGCAGAACTCCACTATATGCCATTGCACGCCGTAACACTTGTGTTTTGATTAAAAACCCACTGCAATGTGTGGTAGCACTTGCTTCTTAGGATGGAACCAGCCGCGGCATGTAGTAGCACCCATGTCTTGGGATGGAACCCACTGTGGTGTGCGGTAACGCTCACGTTGTGAACAGCCTGCTTCTTGGGATGGATCCGATGTGGCGTACTTTAGCATCAATTTTTGCTCCGTTGTGCAGTAGCTCCAATTTCTACTGCGGCGTGACAGCGCCTCCGTCTCAAATGAGGGACCGCCAGGGCGACTTGTGGCGCAACACGGTGCGCTGCAGCGCTCGTGTTGTTCCTAAACTTCACACCTTGTTCTAAATTTCTTTGGAACCTCCCAAAAGCTAAACAAAGCACCATTAACATCTCCATAATATACTAAATGGTCTCCATAATACGAAACTTTCCACCAATAGGTCTTCTTAAGATGGTACATTTTACTTATTTTAGGGAGAATAGTATAGCCAGAATTGTGTGCTTCAAAAAAATTTCCAGCTAAAGATTTTTTGGAGCCCATAATCTACTTCCTTGATAGATATCCTCATTCATAATCTTTAATTATGATTCCTTGCTGCTTTTAGAATCAGCTTTCGACCTTTCAAATTCCTTATCTTCCTTCTAAATAAGCATAATTATGCTTTTAAGAGTTGGCTCAGAATTGCTTTTAGCTAGTATGGCATTTAATTCAGCTGATGGGATAGATTTAATATTTAATCTTCAAAGTCTTCCACTGGTGTCTTGCTAATTTCTAAAGTAGATATGACTGCTTTCCTACTCAAAGCATCATTCATAGCATTTACTTTTCTAGGGTGATAAAGAGTCTCTAAATCGTAGTCACAAATAAGTTTTAACCACCTTCTTTGTCTGCGATTTAACTCTTTTTGAGTAAATATATATTTAAGGCTTTTGTGATCGGTAAATATTTTGCACTTCACCCCAATAAATGATGCCTCAAAATTTTCATGGCAAAGACTATGGCTGCCATTTCGAAATCATGAACAGGGTACATTGGGCTTTAGCTATCTCAAGGTGAACTCTATAACCTTTCCTTCCTGCATTAAGATGCATTTAGATTCAACTTTTGAAGCATTAGTGTAAACTTTGAGTTCTTTCCCTTCTTGTGGTAAAACTAGAACTAGTGCAAGAGTTAATAGATTATTAAGCTTTTGAAAAGTTTCTTCACATGTAAGATTCCAGAGATATAGAACTTCCTTTTTAGTTAGGTGAGTTAAAGATGTTGCAATTGGAGAAAAGCCTGGCATGAACCTTCAATAATAAATAGCCAAGCCTAAGAAACTACTTATTTTGGTAACTGACTTAGGTTGATCCCAATCTTGAATAGCACAAATCTTCATCTGATTGACCCTCAACCCTTCATAATCAACAACATGCCCTAAAATGGCAACTAATTTCAACCAAAATTCACACTTGGAGAATTTTGCAAAGAGCTTATTACCTCGCAATAGTTCTGAAACTCTTATGAGATTCTTTTCATGCTCCTCAATACTCTTAGAATAGATCAAGATGTCATCGATGAAGATGATGATGAAATCATATAAATAAGATTATAAGATTCTATGCATCAAATTTATAAATATAAACGACACATTAGCCTAGCCAAATGATATGACTAAAAACTCATAATGTCTATATCTAGGTTTGAATGCAGTCTTTGGGATGTCCTCTTCCCTAACCATAATCTGATAATAACCAGATCTCAAATTTATTTTTTTTAAATATCTTTGCTCCTGCTAATTGGTCGAATAGATCATCGATTATTGGTAAGGGATATTTTTTTTTAATAGGTCACTTTATTAAGCTCATAGTAGTTTACACACATATGCATAGAACCATCTTTCTTATTTATGAAAAAAACTAGAGCCTTCTCAAGGGGACATACAAAGCCTGATGAAACCCTTATTCATGAGTTCCTGCAACTGCTCCTTAAAGTTCTTTAGGAGCCTTCTGTAAGGTGCTTTGGATTGAGGTTGAGTTACGAGAGTAATTCGATTGTGAATTCTACATCTCTAATAGGTGGCAATATAGACAATTCATTGGGGAAAACATCTTGAAACTCTCTTACTACTTTCAATTTTTCCATCAGCTTGTCTTCCTTATCTTCACCCATAAGAGTCACTAGGTAAGCTTCACAACCCTTATGAAACATATTTTGATCTTTAACTGCTTTAATTATGGATGCATTAAATCCTAATCTTTCTACACGAATCTTGGAGCTTTTTTTAGATTTTAGTGTAACTTTATTTTAAGACTATCAATTACAGCATTATGCTCACTTAACCAATTTACTCCCAAGATAATATTAAAATTGGTAATTGGCATAATGTTAAGTATAGCTTCAAAAAATAGGCCATTAATTAAAATATTCAATGAATAAAATTTATTTGAGCTCAACTCAACTTTCGATGGCATTTGAACACGAAGAGCCTTGCTTAATTTAAATTGAGGAAGGTTTAAAGCTTGCACACATCTTTCCGATATGAATGAATTACTTACTCCCATGTCAAATAGTATGTCACAAGGTTGAGACTTTGTAAATAGATTGCCTAAACTAAGGTGCTTAAGGAAGTTAATGCTTGCTACAAAAAGTAAAAATAAAAAGAATGAATGTTATAGATTTAAGGATATACTTGAAACCACATTGTTATCTTGAGAAGCGACTGCTAAGGTAAAAGCATAAACTCTTTAAAGGTTGGCAACTTGATTGATAGATTTACATTTTTGAGCATTTCTTGGAGCTGCTTGAGAGACATATTGTAGTGCCCTTTGCTGAGTGGGTGCTTGATTAGCTGCAGGAGGTGGCATGATGGCCTTATTTATACCTGGAGCAAGATTATGTGGATGGTTGATTTTGATCTTATCCGTGTTCATGTTGTACTAAATTCCTAGTAATGATACCCCGTCCTACCACAAATGAAGCATTTGTTTCCTTATTAGTAGCACTTACCATAAAGATGCAGTCTTTCGCACTGACCCCATTGCCTAACTTATTGCTGCTGTTACTCCTGTTAATTGAGTTTATATACTTTAGGCTGATTAGGCCTATTGAGTTTTGAGACTTCGGTACTTGCCGGTGCAAGAAAATATCTCTTTTGCTGAACTTTATGTACAAGGTGGTGCTCAACCAATCGTACTCCCTCTAGGAGCTTTGCAAAAACTATGATGGTGTTTGGTGACAGATTGGAAATACACATCTGCACTCATATGCAAGTGCACGTGGTCTAAAGTAATAATGGATTAAAGTCCTTAGAATTATCGTCCACTAGAATGGAGGGTTTCATTACTAAAGTTTATTTGTTTTCACTGATGTTTAAGCAATTGTTTAGTTTGTGCCTTTGGTTCTAATTTAACTATCAGAGTTTTGTTGATTAGAAACTACAAGTTGAGAAAGTAAGAAGAGTTGGGTTTAACATGCAATTCATTGAAGGATCTAGCATAAGTACTTTTCTTTGTCAAATTCTAAATGTCAAATTTCTTAAATGCTTTGAGTATAATAAAAAAACTAGTCTTCCTTAGAGTGTCCCCTTATTTAGATAAAGTTATATCTAGTATTCAAAGATGAACTCAAGAAGGTTCGATCCCAGCACTTAGACCCTCACGTGATAAATATTAGTTAAATTTGATACTTACGCCTAAGTTTTCAAATCTATTGTTTTAATTATGCGATCACATAAACTTGATTCCACCAAATAGCATCACGTGCATCTGTTCTCAGTTTAGCTAAGGAAGAGAATCATTGGGCTAAGCAAGTTATGTCACATCACCCCAAAAGCAATCAACATTTTATCTTCCTCCATTAAATCAAATGAGCTATGGAGATCAATTTGCGGCTCTTGGCTAACATGCATCAGCTTCTCAGCTTAGCTAAAGGGACAATGTTATGATGCTCATAGAGCTTGTCACAAGGCTCTTGGAAATTGTGCACATGTTCCTAGCATAAGTTAATGTTGAGCGGTGGAGCTCTGAGATCATTTATTTTTTCATCGATCTGCTCATCAATTCAAACCCTAAGGAATTGCACTGATCATCCTCGCAAAATGAATATTGTCATAGATATTTGTGGTGAGGACCCTATATGTGCATGTCCTTAGTTATAAAAGGATAAACTAGCTTGAAGGTTTTCCTAGTTTTAAATAAACATTACTTTAAAATATATATTCATGACTCATCATTCATCCAAGCAATTTTTTATATCAATAATCAAGAAATGACTAAAGTAATTTATTCATTGATAGATTGAGTATAAACATTATTTATTTCCTTCAAATTGTTACATGTTTAGGCCCAACCCTCCCCAAGGAGGGTTTAGGCTTCCATTACAAGAGAATCACAGGACAAAAAATTCAGGACATTTAACCCTTGCATGGTTCTTTGCCAAAAATAAATTAAGAAAAGAGATAGATATACAATACTAGGAACTGTTATCACGTTCACCAGATCTTCTCTCAATCACCGATCTATTTCACTTTTCTAGTTTCTTGAGCTTGATTCCTCTTTCCTTCGGTGATAGTCTATTCCTTCCTTGGGCAGGGCTTTTCTCCTTTCCTTTAACTTTTTGCACCTTCAAATATTTAGAAGCTTGAATGTTAAAATGGGGAACCCCTTCTTAGTCTTTTCTCTTAGCTTTTATAGATCCTTAATAATTCCCTTAGCATTAGTGCAGCCACCCTTTCATCTCCTTAGGAATTAAATGACCTTAAGTACATTTTCTTTTGTTCTCTTGAGAAGGAGAAGAATTAAAAATGTTTTGGTTTAATGGTTGTTGTGAGAAGATAAAGTATTTGAGATTTTTTGCCTTCCTTATACTACATTTTAATGCTCTTTCCTGGTTGAAATTCTGATGGCGCTACGACGCGCTGTAGCACGCTTGGGCGTGTTGCAGTGGTTTTGCTTTTGAGTTTTTGCTAAAGGAATTTACGCCTTAGCACGACAGCACTGAGCTCTCTGTCTTGTGTCCGCTACGGCGCTGTAGCGTTGAGCTATCTGTATTGATCCCACTATGGCGCGGTAGCGCCAGAATGTGCTATGACACACTGTAGCGCTAGACTTTCTATTTTTGAGCATGCTACAGTGTGCTGTAGTGCCAGGCTTTTTGTTTTGATCCACCGCTGCGCTGTAGCGCCAGGGTGCGCCGCCAGGCTTTCTCCAATTTTAACAATTTCCATCTTTATTTTGTAATCTGATTATTTCTAAGCTGCAATGGTAATAAAATATACTTAAATAACAATTAGTTTTAGAAAAACCATGCATTTTAGATATTAATATGACTATATGTATGTGGATCATCATTGGAACACCAAATAATATTTTATCAGATTTTCTAATCCCTTCAGAAAGTGACTACATGTAACAACCCTGGGTTGTTACCCTATTTAATTCCTAACCTAATTAAGTATTAATTATGATTCCATTTCTTTTAGAATATCAAGTTAAGCTAATTCTGAAAATTTGAAGTCAATTGGACTTCTCTAAGTCAAGATAACATTTTGATGAAGTTTAGATGCCCTAAATTAGACCTAAAATATCTTGATCTCAAAATTAAAATTTGATTGCATTTTGAATTCCTCACCCCAAAATTAGCTAAGGGTGAAAGTTTGGTAATATTTTGAGATTATTTAGACCATAATTCAATTTAAATTAAATTGGTATAATTGCATTTTAGGGCTTCCAACAAATTAAATTTACAAATATACCCTTTACCGTTAAACGATCAGGTATCCGCTGTGTGGACCGTGGGTGATCCGCTGTGGCGCCTAGGTCCCATGATAGTGGAGTCCCGCGGATCTCACCGTTGCACCTTTTAATCCATTGGCTATTATTTAATCCCGCAGGATCGTAGATTCATCATCGGATCCACCCCATGGATCCTACAACCCTTATTAGATTGGATCTGGCTGTTAAGATCTGGGCCATCAGGAGTTCTGTGGTCCTGATCGATCAGTCAAACAGCCCACAATGCACCTGCACTGTGGATCTTCATCTTCACCTTGCCCGCACCCAATCGAAGAAATCCTCCAGACTCTCGATAGCCTGGCCTGTCCCCCACTATCCGTTCCACCTCAACATGTCGTTGAGGATCTTCCCTCAATAGCATATCAGTCTTGATCAGGCCTTGTGACTCGGCCGAGCTCAATTTGGAAATTTGAGAGCTCAGCCATGGCCTGATCCCTTGGGTCTCCCCAGCCTGAGCTTAATTCTCTGGAACCTTTCTCATTCTCGACTAAGGTAATAAATAGTCCCGGCATTGCTCCCTTTGATCCTTATTGATCAATTGAACTCGGTTGCCCCCCTTCTGTCATTGCTGATCGGTTGAGCTCCCCCAGGCGTCCCAGGAGTGCAAACTACTCATAGTAAGCTCTCTAGGTGTTCAGGACCCTTTGTGCTCTCTAGAAGTGTTGCTAGCACCGTCTTGCCCTTTGTCGATCACCCCGAGCTCAGCCTTTGAACCAGGTACCCCAGTCTGCAAGGTATGAGCCAATGTGCCATAGACTTTCTTCCATTTGATTTGTAATAATGCGTATTGTCAAACCGAACCTAATGCTATCGTAATTGTGCATTGAGCTAGCTTCGATCGATCGAATTGATCGATCAGGTTAAGTCTCGTAAAAGGGGCTGGGTTTGAGTAAGGACCCAACAATTTAGCACACCTCAGGCCCTCTGACTAACGGGATTCGATCTGCCTCCCCACCCTAAAGGTGTAGGGATTGAGCCCCGGGTCTTTCATGGTCTCCGTGGGGAGAATTCTCTCCCCACAGTAGCTCCCTTGAAGGAGCTCTCGGTGAGAAAGGTCTGGCCTATCCAGACAACCTCACAGAGAGCTTCGGCTCTCTACTGGTGCATCTAGCCATGGCAAATGTGTATTGACCGATTAGGTTTTCCCTAATCGACCAATTCATCGGGACGAAGGAACTCAAACGATGGCACTGTGCGAGCCGGGTCAGCCCATGACTCGCGTTGTGCGACAGTGCCGGGTATCCCAGGCCTCAGTCAACCCACGCAGTTTGGTTATTGGGTCGAACTCGTTTTAATAAATCTGATAAATTGGATTTATTTTCCTTAAAGAAAATAATCCAATTAATCCAATCATAGGGAAATTAAATTGGAAAAATGCAAATTAAATTAATGTGCTCACTTTAGATCCACTGGTCCAAACCCTATAATATTTTATACCAAATTATTCAAAAAATCATCAGAAATCTAAATATAAAATAATATTAAACTTTTAGTGGTTGAATTTTTTGAATTAGCCTAATTATTGCAGATCTTAATTAGGGTTAATTAGCACTTATGCTTAGCCAAATTGCATGATTAGGGTGCCAATAGATTCCTTATGTTTAGTAGAATGCATGTGCTAGGTAGATTAATTTTCTGATTTCTGTATTCTTAATTATGCCCTAATCTTGTATGATTAGTGAAAATTAGGGTTTTTAATTACTGGATCTTAGTAAGCTTAGTCTCTCATTAATCAACTACATGTATGAAGTGTAAGTGCTAAGTTTTATAATGCTCCAATGGTTGGATTTGTGGCTAGGTGCTAAGATAAATATCTTGATCTAGGGTTTGTTTAGCACTAATTACTCCTTGATTTTCTATAAATTTCTGTTAATATGCTTTAATAATAGTATCATAAAAGTAAATAGGCCATCACATGCAATTTCAACTCTTAATTTCATGAAATGATAATTACACCTCTTAAACTTAAGAAATCCTAAGATTTTAATCAACTGGTTAATACTTGATCCAGATCTTGGATTGCCATCAATAATGCACCCCTAATCTATTTGATTTGCTAATTGACTTTTAAGTAAACATATGATCTTAAATGTGTAAGGGTAAGGGTTAAACCCTAACCTATTTGATTAAGATTTAAACCTTTGACTGCTTAATCAAATGACTTGATTGCAAGATAATTCAATCGACATTATTCCAATAATGCATCTGATTTAATATTGATCTTAAATCATTAAATTAGAAGTGCTAAGGTTAATATTGAATCTATGTGATTGAATCACTAGAATCTAAGCTTTAGATCTTTGATTTTTTCTTATATAAGACTTTTAGCATAAGATAAATAATAAAATTGTATTAATTTAACACATGATCTAACTCTAATATTATCTTTGATTTCATTCCATGATTATAGAATAGAATGGGATCAGATGGGCTTAATCATCTGATCTAAATACTTTAATTCAAGTTAATAAGTAACCTTTGAATATTATAGCTTATGTAATAGAAATGTGAGATCTACAGAATCTTGTGATAGGATCTTAGATGATCCTTTCTAACCTTAGAAGTTGACCTTAACACCTTGTGGTAGGAACACCTACAGTATTTAGAGTGAAACTTTTTCCTTATGGTAGAAACCCATATTGAGTGATCTTTTGATCACATCCTTAGAGGCTTGTGTAGGACTCATCTAATTAGAGTAAGGACTGATAGGCTTGATAAATCCTTGTTGAATAAATAAAATCATTGAACCCTGATTATTAGTTGGGTACAGTAGGGTATACCCATAATACTAGGTTATTGCAAATGCATTCAGGATTGGTTGACTCATCTTAGTGTAGGATTATGTCTGCGCTCTATCCTGCAAGTTTAGTTGGGTATAGTCTCACTTAGACTAAATCAATCAATCCTAAGAGTGTTATGATTAGGGACTTAGATCATTAGATTGTTTGAATAAAAATCACCATTGAATGATGCCTCATATAGAATATCACTTCCATAGGTGTGCTTAAAGCAAACTATGTCATTCAAGTCACCCTCTTTAGAACACTAAGTGTTATTATGAGTTGGGTATTCTAATAACTTATCTTGAGATACAAATTGCCATCAGGTGATGCCTCCTATTGAAGATCACTTCGTTAGGTGTGGCTTAATCAAATGAAGTGTTAAAAACCACCCTTCTTGGAAACATGCTAAATATGTGTATACCAGCTTTTTATCTAATGATTTCTAAGTAAAATCTCAACTTCAACTAATTATCAAAATTATAATCTAGCAGTCAAAATCCTTCAAGCAGGATTCTGCATATTTAAGATTTGGATTCATTATCGCATTTCTAAGCATTCCTAGATTTATAGATTTAACTCATGAAGTATAGAAGAATGAGCATAAGCATGAGCATGAGTGTGATAATTGAGTTCCGTGATAATGTATGAGTATTAGTTATAAATTATGGGTTACGAGATGTTTCATACATTGACTAGAGAATGTTTGGATGCATCGGCATCATAGTAAACTGTATTTCCAACTAAATGTATGTATATATTGGATCGTATGGCTCATAGTAGTTCAGTGATAGTTCTTTTGCATATCAACGGCATATAGTAATGTGGTATATTCTGATGCATGATTCCAATGGCATATAGTACAGTGTTGGCTGTTTTAACATCAGTTTTAAATTATTCATTATTTTTTGTTCTTTTTAGCATTCATTTTACAGTTCAATTTTATTTTATTTAGTTTTTCAAAGTTTCCATTATACAGCTCCCTTATAAATTTTTTTTCTATAGTTTTATTTACTTTATAGCTATATTTTGATATTTTAGACTATTTAGTTTAGTTCGATGTGATAGACTTCTTGTCTAACATGAGGTACTTTTGGGATTCGGCAATTTACTAGATTCTGAGTAGCTTGTAGGGCCAGGACAGGAGGACTTGCAGGAGATCCAAGAGGAGTAGTGGACCCGTCTTCCGCCTTATCACTTTCTGCTTTCATTTCAGTACTTTAGTTGAACTTTATTCTTGCATCATTTTTAAATAGTTGTAATAATTCTAGATGTATTTTACGTTTATTTTCTAGGATGAATATTTACTACTGTTCAGTGATGAATGTATTCAGGATATTTTGCTTTAGCTTCTGCACTCTATTATTCTACTACTATACTTAGTATTATGATGTGATCAGCATACTAAAAATGCTGATATGTTGAGAACATATATTGGATTCCTTATTTACCTTTTTAATCCAATGTATGTATTAGTCCAATACTTAGGATAAGTAACTTACTCTTATCTTAAGTATTGACTCTCATCCTTTCTCTTAGGTTGAGTCAGCATGCTTTCAATGTGGCTAGTTTCTTTAGTGGGACTATTCGGGGAGATGGGTTATGCCTTCTCGAGTAGCGTGTCACTCCGCCACCAAATTTTGTTTATGTTTTGCATGCGGCGACGGGGCGGGGAGCTACACTACATCTTGTAGTTTCATATCTCACCAAGTATGGAGTTAAGTGAGAAAGCCTTCTATATTCCACTTCATATTGAAGTATCATTTTATTTCCTTGAGTTAATTGAATCAACTCATCTTATAATGTTGATTAAGCAGAAAGAGGGATAAATTGGTTTTTGAACACTTCCTCAAATTTTAGCCAAGGGAAATCTTCTACCTCTCTTTCAATAAAGCGGGTATTTATCTCATTATCCCACCAGTATTCTCCCTCTTCATAAAACATATGAGTAGCTAAGTGAATCACTTTGCTTACAAGACATTTTGGATTGGCCAAATTCTTTTTTATGTCTTTAAGTATGTTAGTTGACTCGATGGGTGTCGCTGACCCATTAAAGGATGGAGGATTTAAGCGGAGAAAAGCTTGAAGATATACATCCATAGATGAAGAGGATGGTGCTTGGGGATTCATTAAAATTATTGGAGATTACTAGTTCTCTATTCAGCTTGCTTTTAAACTTTAACCATCATTTTGACTAACTCAAATTTATCTCATCTGACTATGATGAGGAGCATAGTAGTACTATCCTTTTGATAGGAGTTGGAGGATTGGAATCAAGATTCATTCTAAAATTATATAGAATATAAACTTCTCAAGAGTGTTGCTCCAATAGTGATGGAAAAGATTAGCATAATAATCTTGCTTGGAACATTCATTTGCTATCTATCATAAAATTAGGTTTGAGATAGGTTGTTTTATTTTGAAGATACTTAAATGTATTCTTTCATTATATATTAAATAATCAACATCCAATTAAATTTTGAACTTCCTTCTTATTTCCCAAAATTACTCTCTAATACCAACTGTAACACCCTTCTATTAGATTTGGTATATTAATCTAACAATGGGTGTTACAGTAGCACTCTTAATATTGGATTAAGGACTTCTAACCCAATATTGAGTATTACCTTCATATTATGTGAATCTATGGGTAGAAGGAAACTCAAACATTCCAATCAAACATTCATCATTCATAATATGAAAATATATATCAAGAAAGAATAGTTTAAAATATCACAGAAACATTTAATTTACAAGTTTGAGAATGTAATTACTCATCCTCACATAAACAAAAGTATAATTATTATTAAAAGAGAGTCTTTAGCACACAGCTACAGCTCAGGCTCTCCTTTAGGTACCAATTTGATCCAATCTCATGATCTGCGGTATTTGGTTTATAATACAATAGGGAATAGCCAAATAAAAAGAAACAAATGATTAGAATTTAAGAAGTCTATGTGCAATTTATGGGTACATAATTTTTATACAAATTTCACATTAGCTATTTTTAATTTTAATATAAGCGGAGCATTTGTATGTAATGAATAAAAAGGTAAATAATAGCTAAATGATGTAAAGTGAGAAAGGCTCACAATACTCAATTTACTTATTTATTCTTGCATCAAATAGATTAGTATGATAGATATAGTGTATGTATTTAAATAAGGGAAACATGAATATGTCCATATGGTATATATGCTAAGTAAAGAGACAATGTAGTTAATTTTGCATATAATAGAAAAGAAAACTACACTGCAAAGGCTGTAAGTAAAACTAAAATAATAAATTGCTGTAATGAAGTAAGGTAATCCTTGTCTAAAAAGACTGAATAAATATAGTCATAAAACTATAATAATCAATCAAAATCAATAAGATTGTGAGATATGCAATTTATGATTTACTTATCTTGATTTTTTTTGTGGGCGTAGAACAAGCGAGGAGTTGAGTACGGCTACTCAACTTATCTGAAAGTGGGGTCAACTACAAACACAGACATTCTCCCTCATGAAAATAATGTGGTCTTTGGATACTCAAATAGCCTACCCCAGGCTTAATCACAGTTGTACTATAATCCACAAAATAAACCCCTCTGAAGGTTATTTTAATTGTTTATTATTATGCACAATGTCTTAATGCAAAATTTCAAGGAATTAGTTTTAATGTGTTGAAGCATTTAAAGGATTAACAAATATTGTAAACCATATGATATACATTATTTTCTATTTTTAATTATCTGACTTAGTGATTGGGACTAATAAAGCACCTAATTAACTTAGGCTTCATAGATTCCTAAGTTAATTAATAATAGTATAATAAATTCAATTTTTGAAAGTAGTAATTTAATTAACTTTATGTAGTGACAAATTAGTTAGTAGCTATATTTATTTAAGTAAGAGATAGAACCTATGTTTTTTGAATGTAGAACTTACTCTTAAGTATTAATATTCATAAATAGTTGAAAATGAATCTTTAACTATTCCTGTTCTTAAGCATGTTCTTGTTTTGATAACTTTATTAATATTCACATTATAGGTACATGATAGCTTAGGAATATAAGCTAAAGTATATTTAATTCTAATAATTGAAAATGTTAAGGATTTATGTGTCTTTGGTTGAAGTTTATATATATCCAAGAACTAATTCCTTATTTGTTAAATTAAGAGAGTTCTAAGTATTATTATTATTGCTTAAGCATCAAAATCTACTTCTAATTTGATTCTATTAGTTAATTATAAGGTTTTACTAACATATTATTATTACTTAAAGCAAAGCCTAAGGTTTGTTAGCATGCTCAATCCATTTATACAACTCACTATCTTATTATAGTCACTTCAATAATTTAATTAAACTTAAGTTATCTAAAGATGTATAAAAATCATTGTACCCTTTTTTTTTTTAAGAAAGATATACATTACTTTTATATTTTACTACTTATGGTGAACTTGCATGTTTACTAAATGAAGCTATCTCCATTATGTGTTAATAAGCTTTTGATTCATTGTCAAAGTATTTGATTTACAAAAAGAATTATTGTTCTAAATATATTATAGCTTGTGGTGAGGCCTTAGCCTTTACTAAATTTGGTACTTATGAAATTTAAAGGAATCTATACAAAGTTTGAATACCTAAAACAATAATAGTATTAATATGGAATCTTATATGATTTGAAGAAGGATTATTTAGTTCAAACTATATGTTGTAAAATTAAGCTAAGACACTAATTTTAGTCCTAAGTCTTTCCATTTATTCTTTTTTTCTTAATTATGCCAATTTCACCCTTTAAGGTCAAGGGCTTTTCGTAACTGATTTTACATACTAATGATTACTTGATTACCTTAAATAATATGATTCTAAGGTTCAGTTTAGATATTTTGCTTTCCAAAGTTTGTAAGAAGCAATTATGCAATTGTCTAAATTATGGGTTTCCATTAATCACATGCAATGGAGGTAAAATTGCATTAATTCCAATTTACTTCCATATGGCTTATAATTAATATTTAGATGATCATTAGTTAATCAGAATCATAATCACAGTAAGAAAGCCTCATTTGGATGTTCAGTGGCATAATCATGGCTTAATCATCATTAATGAACATCAAAAAGGTGATTAGTGAAACTAATTGACAAAATGAAAAATTTAACCTCATAATAATATTTCTAACATTTTTTTGATCGATTTGGTATATAATTTCAATACTTTTGGATTTGTATTAATGAAATTAGAGTATTTTGAAAAATTATGATTTAATTAATTTGATTAATTAAATCTTAATTACATCATAAGCTTGCGGCTCCTAATCCACGATCGCAGAAAAAGGCGCATACGGATCTCCA